>OX352273.1:11106287-13506287 GCA_947086405.1 Esperia sulphurella | reverse complement strand
GTAAGGTTGGCTGGAAAATAACTCTTTTAGAGATAAGCTCGCCTTTGTACACAAAATTTGTAACTGTATATAGTTTTCAAATTTGTGCAAAAAAGAATATATAAATTCATAAAAATCCACTACACAAACAGACTTTTGTCTCAGTTTCGAGAACAAAGCTACAGAAAAACCAAAGGCTAATCTCGGCAAACAATCTGTTCTTACTAATTGGCTTGAGTTTAAAAACTTCGGCCAAGTCCTTTATATAGGTACTTTTAATCTCTCTTAACATATTAACAAGAAAGGGGAAGTATTTGAACAAGGCAAGGCTTTTAGGGGGGATAGAGAGTTATCCCCTGAATAATAGTCTGCTTACTCTGTAGACTACTTAGGGTGGGGCCATGAAATATGCGAGTGCCCGCGAGCGGATAGCATGCATGCAAGTATTTTTATCATCTACCACTTCCTATTAGGTGTTAGCGTTGTAAAAACGAATGCATATCAATTCTGCACAACACGACTGGAATAATAAAACTGCTAAAGGTTCGGAGAGACGACCTCCGTGGCGGAACGGGGTAGCTCTCGGCCTGCCACTCCGGAGGTTGCGGGCTCGAATCCCGCTAGGGGCAAATGTTCGTATGATGAATATGAATGTTCGTACCCAAGTCCTGGATGTTTATATATTTATTTAAGTATGTCCATCCGTTATCTGGTAACCATACCACAGGCTCTGCCTAGTTTGGGACTGGATAATTGGTGTGAATGTCTGAGATATTTATTAAAAAAAAAATTATTAGTAGGCGTTACTGCAGTCACAGTATCGGATTCGTTTCGTCTCAGTATTTTTTAGGTATGCCAAAGGAAAATATAAAATGAATACATGCTAATTTCGTTCCTGATGCAATCCATATCAAGCTCTGCCTAGTTTGGGATCAGGTGGCCGTGTGTAAAATGTCCCCATATATTTATTTATTTATTTTATTTATGTCAGCCCTTAGACGTCCACTGTTAGGCCTTCATGCATAGGCCTTCCCCGGTCTTCCGCCCTCAGCATGCAGCCGCTTCCGGCCACCTTCATCCGATGCAATCGCATCACGTATATTTAAAGTTTCTTAAATTTCACGGAACTGAACTGATACTGCACTGAAGGACCACTGAAGCCATAATTGTCGGAAACGGACGCATCGATAGTCTTTACTTCATTTGAAATACGATACATTATTCCTTAACCTTACTAAAAAAAGACTGACCCAGGACTGAAGCGGCACTGATAGGTCCGACTGAACCTTAAAGCGCTACTTGGTAAAAAACCGACACCTATTTCGCTAATAGACGATTAGATATCATATTCAATTTGTTTTTTTTTTTTCTATCCGTCCCGTTTTGTTAAACTGTTAGTTTGATTAGTCCAACAATCCGGAAAAATAATTCCTTCTGTTAGGTTGGTGTCATCATCATGAGATTATTTTTATCTCCACTGCAGGAGCACAACCCTCTCTCATCTGCCGGAGACAGACGGAGGATTTGGCCTACACTCCCCTCGCTGGCCAGACGGGTTGGGGAGGCCTGATTGATGTTTTATAATGTATTCCCTTAGTCGCCTTGTACGACATCCACGGGAAGATTGGTGTAGCAATACGGAAAATCCATTCATTGCAGTTTCGAATTATACGAAAATTCACACACAATAATTGTCAAAAAGATTTGTCAAGAAGATATTTCTGTAAAGTTCCCAGCGGTTTATATCCGCTCCCTTTATAGCCATAGCCTAAAACGTGCACAATTTTCCATTAAAGTTGAGGCGGACTGCAGATATTTAATATTCAACGCGCGCAGGTGTGTCTCAACTTACTTATAATGACATTAGTTCACAATTTCATTAGCAACTGCTAACAGGAAGTCTTGCCAGGTATTTGAAAGTCAGCCCTACCATGAAGGTTTAGTGACTTTTGGTCGATGCTTCAGTTAAGAAGCGACTTAGTACGACTTAATTTCGAAATACAGGGTGGTTTCCGAAACGAGGACTTATCCCAAAACCCCCGAATTTGTATACAACTAGCACAAAATGGTTGGTGGTTTTTTGGAATGATCCTGTTCTAGTTTAATTTTCATAGTATAGAAGAAAATCCTAGTTTGGAATAGCGAAGGTATTATTAAGTATTTTAAAAAGAAAATTTGAATCAATATCTGTAGTTTAATTAAGGAGGGAATCCAGGGAAGTAAACCATTGTGTAAAATCCTTTATTGCCTGTAGTGCCCGTTAAACTCTATTGAATATTCATGCGGCAATTTCTGGAATAGAGAATGGCTTTCAAAGCAGACAATGCTATTATAAGCCATCGAACTGAGAATAAACTGCATAGTTTAAAATATATACTTTTTTATTATAAAATTGGAAACCTTTTCGCAGAAATAAACCACCTGTTAACATTACTAATGTGAAAGGTTTTACTTAATATTTTGTAACAGGCACGGCCTCGGGTTAGGTGGGTTTAACGGTCGCGACGCAGGAGTTCAACACTTACTTGTTAATAGTCTCGTCTTTCGGAGTGAACTGATTGTCTCCAGTCATCATGGCAGCGAAGCGACCAACCGGATGTGTTGTGTGAATGAATGATTGAGAAGAAGTGAGATAGATGGATAGACATGTATGTAAGTTGAAGAGGGAAAGGAAAGGAGTAAAGGAAAGGCTGATGTTGCCAGTGTTATAATTTTTTATGTATTAAAAAAATTTCTTATTATTTTCCTTCAAATCAAATACTGATTGTGCTTACCTACGTACCGTAACTTCTTAATCCAGCTGGTACATTTATTTGCACACCCTGTATAAGACATTCTTTCACGACGATTTCGTCACGATATTTTCTCGTACAAAAACTAAGGTATGATATCTTGCCAGTTCTAAAGAATTCACTGCTCTTCTAAAAATGATTTCTTCAAGTGTAAATCCGCCTATAAATAAAGACTACCACAACATGTTGTACGCAGTCAGGCAGCTTTGTAAAAAAGCCTATAATAGGCTATTATTTGAATGACAAAGATGCCTGCAATTCTATTTCAAACTGTACTGAAATGAAATAAGTTTAAACTAAGATTTGAACCTAGACATATCACTTTGTGTGTACGTAAAACACAGAATGTGTCCCAAAATGTGAGACGCAAAATTGTAATTACAGACCCCTACAGCTCGCACGAAGAAACACAAAATGATAATTAGAGATCCTTGTAAGCTGGAACCTCGCGCCGTTCAGCGATGTACGAGTGGTTTCAGCGGAACAAGTGATAAGCGATAGCAAAAAGATTTCCGATAATCTAGATATCATTGTATATTATAAAATTAAGCAATATTTTGGTTAATTACGAATGTATGGATTTATGCAAGTCGCGGAAAGGTTTTGTTACATGAGATAATGAGTGCGCAAAAACGAAAATTGCAAATAACTTGACATCTTTAAGTAAAGTATTGTAATCTCTCAAACAGACTTCGTGCCTTTTACGGCTACCAGTTTCCTCAGAGGTATATTTTTTATTCCTGATAGATTTACGCTTGACCTCAATCTCACCTGATGGTAAGTGACGATGAGGCCTAAGGTGGAGCGCGATTACCCAGAAGATGACCTGGGTAAGCGCGTAAACAAGATCCAATTATACTTTGTCGGAAATACCGAAGCTGGCAATTCCTTAGCAGTTCGCATTATGAAAGAGAAAAAAAACGTACAGCACATGAGAAAATCCTAATTAATAATAATAATAATAATAAAAAAAAAAAAAACGCTGTCAAACGACAAGCTGACTTTTCTACCGAGTTATTTTATTTTATTGTTAAATACCAGTTTTTTGCCCTTTTCGTAACATATTTATATTCAACACCAAACCGAAAGCCCCGCTTTATAATAATTTTACTATGGAGACTTTTACTACAAAATCCTACATGGAATACGTTTTACATCACGATGACAACTAAATGTCACAAGAAAAATTGAGTAAAGGGCAAATGGGAACATGATAACAAGGTTAAAAGCAAAGCAAACTGCAGCTGATACACAACGCGCACGTCCACCACCTCCGCCCGCTCCTTCGTCCTCGAGCTCCTCGTCGGGGGAGGAATACGCCACCCCCGCCGACACCAGCGCGTCGAGCGACGAGGGCGGGCCGCCGACGCCGCCGCCGCCGCGACCACCTGCGCGACGGGGACGTCATCCGCTGCCGGCACGCTTGGGGCCTGCGGGGCAACCTGCTCCGCACCCGGCCCCCGCTACCGGCGGTGTAGTGCGCCGCATGCGATGGTCTCCATCAATAAATGAGCACTGCATGCGCGCCTACTACGGGGCTACAGAGGGAGGAACCAGCCTGACTGCGTACCGTGATCGTATGCTGCTTCTGTTTCAGGCTCTTGAACCAACTATGGCTGTATCCGCTCAACGACTGTCGGATCAGGTGCGGGCTATCCAACGGTGTAGGCTGGTGGATCAGACCGTACTTGATCGGCTCCGCCTGGAGGCGCTGCCTACTCGCGCGACTGCTTCCTCGACGCGGGATCCTCATGTCGCGCCGTCGCCCCCGACCGTGGCTGCAATGCCCACGGCGGTGTCGACACTGGCGGCACGCGTTGATCCCGAAGTCGACGAGGGTGATTGTGCGAGTATGAGTGTAACTAGCCAGGTGGGTGAGCAATTGAGAAGGACGTTGGAGGACGCGATCTCCCAGTATCGGTTCGCACCCGACTCTAGGCCGCGACTACCCCGTTTGCCCACTCATAGACGCAATCTAGCGCTAATGGGAGCCCTGAATGCTTTGCTAGCCGCGTATCTGCGGGATAGCGAAGATTTAGTTGATACCCACTCGATCCTGTACTGCGGTGCGATCGCGGCGTGCCGCGTTGCTCGTGTCAAGTTCCCGGACACTGGGCGAGCGCCGCGGCCCGCCGGGGTCGCGCCTGCATGGCAAGTGCGGATCGAGCGGCGTATCGACTCATTCAGGACTCTCATTGCTAAGCTAGTCTGCTTCAGTCGGGGTAATACCCGTCCCCGAGTCATGCGTTTCGTGACACAGGCCTTCGCCGGGACCGGTATCCGGCCCCCGGAGTATATGGCCAGTGTCACGGAACGCATTGACTACCTGAAGCAGAAAGTCTATGCATGGGCAAACCGTATTCGCCGCTACAGAGTGCGTGTGGATAGATACTGGCAAAATCGCCTCTTCCAAAGCGATCAGAGGAAGGTGTACCGGAAGTGGGAGGGAACCGATCTACGTGTGAGTGACGGGCGACTGCCTGATGCCACCGCCGTGATTGATTTCTGGCGTGGCATCTGGTCGGTGCCCGTTGAACACACGGAGGGTGATTGGATGCGGGCTGTCGAGCGGGAGTGCGAGTCCATCGAAACCATGGGGTCTATTACCATAGACCCTGAAGACGTTAGTTGTGCGATCCGTGCGGCCCAGAACTGGAAAAGTCCTGGTCTGGACGGGTTGCACAACTTCTGGATTAAGTGGATTCGATGCTCGCATGACCGCTTGGCGACACAATTCCAAGAAGCCCTCGAGCTCGGTTCTCTCCCCAGTCTCATGACCACCGGTGTCACCTTCCTGCTCCATAAGTCCGGTAGTACCACGGATCCGAAGAACTATAGACCCATCACGTGCTTACCTACCATCTACAAGCTCCTTACATCCATTCTGACCACCAAAATTACTGCGCACATTGCTGCGAACAATGTCTTGGCCACCGCTCAGAATGGATGTAGGGCTGGGTCCCGTGGTACTAAGGAGCTCCTTCTCATAGACATGACCATTAGCCAACAAGTCCGACGGAACAGGGGGGCTCTTTCTGCGGCTTGGATTGACTATAAAAAGGCCTATGATTCGGTACCTCATTCATGGCTGGAAAGGATTTTAGAGTTGTATAAAATTGATGCAACTCTGAGATCCTTTTTAGGCACATGCATGGGGCAGTGGACCACAGTTCTTCGTCAACCAGGTGGCGGCGACACCCCCCCTGGCCCGCATGACTTTATAAGGATTGAGCGGGGCATCTTCCAGGGTGACAGTCTGAGTCCATTGTGGTTTTGTCTGGCACTGAATCCTCTCAGCACCTTGCTGAAGGATTCAGGTCTAGGCTATCGGCTCCGCAGAGGGGGTGAAGTCATTAGTCACCTTCTGTACATGGATGACCTCAAGCTGTTTGCACCAAAGCGCCAGGACTTGGTGGAGCTACTAAATACCACACACGTATTTAGTAGCGCCATTCGGATGGAATTCGGTGTAGACAAGTGTGCGGTCTTGCATGTGCAGCGGGGGAAAGTTGTAAATGCTCCGAATTTACAACTTTCTGACACGATGACCCTCAGATCTCTCTCCGAAGCCGAGACCTACAAGTACCTCGGTATGTCAGAGTCGTTGGGAGTATCAGTAGAGGACATCAGGAAGTCGGTGAAGGAGCGCTTCTTCTGTCGTCTGACAAAAGTACTTAACAGTCTTTTGTCCGGTGGCAACAGGGTGCGCGCCTTCAACGGTTGGGTGATGCCTCTACTGATATACTCCTTTGGCATACTGAGGTGGACTCAGGCTGAGCTGGATGCCCTGGATAGGAAGGTCCGTCAAATGCTCACGTCACATCGCATGCTACACCCGCGCTCGTCTGTTATGAGACTGTACATTCCGCGGAAGTTGGGGGGTCGTGGCTTTTTGAATGCCAAGAACCTCCACAACCGCGAAGTGTGCAATCTCAGGGAATATTTCCGTAGCAACCAGTGCGGGATGCATCGCGATGTCGTGGCAGTTGACCGGGGCCTTACTCCGCTCTCCTTGGCGAACGAGAACTGGCGTAAACCAACGGTGCTGAGCACCGAGGATCGTGAGGAAGTATGGAAGGGCAAGGAGCTGCACGGGAGGTTCTATCGGGCCCTAACGGGGCCCGATGTGGACCTACTCGCCTCGGTGAACTGGTTACGCTTCGGGGACTTCTTTGGGGAAACCGAGGGTTTTGCCTGTGCAATTGCAGACGAAGTAATGATGACGAACAACTATCGGAGATATATTCTGAAGGACGGTACGGTCGACATTTGTCGAGCATGCCGCCGTCCCGGAGAGTCACTCAGGCATATCATCTCCGGTTGTTCGCATCTTGCTAACGGCGAGTACTTGCACAGGCACAACCTAGTAGCCAGGATCATCCACCAGCAACTTGCCCTTCAGTACGGCCTTGTCGAGTCTGAGGTGCCGTACTATCAGTACGCACCGGCGCCAGTTCTCGAGAATGGTCGTGCATTGCTCTACTGGGACCGCTCTATCATCACGGACAGGACTATTGTCTGCAATAAGCCTGATATCGTGGTGGTCGACCGGTCCCAGCGCCGGGCGGTGATCGTCGACATCACCGTCCCGCATGACGAGAACCTCGTGAAGGCCGAGAAGGACAAAGTCAGCAAGTACCTTGACTTGGCTTACGAGGTTACCGCCATGTGGGATGTTGACTCGACGATCATCGTCCCGATTGTCGTTTCAGCGAACGGCCTGATAGCGAAGAGCCTCGACCACCATCTCAAGAGGCTCTCGCTGGATGGTTGGATCAAGGGCCAGATACAGAAGGCAGTGATCCTCGACACGGCGCGCATTGTCCGGAGGTTCCTCTCTCTGTAGCCCCTACCGCCGGTAGCTTGGGCCTTGCCCCGCTGCCCAGCGGCTCTCTAGGTTTAAGTTTTTTTTTTATAATATTTATGCTTTATATTCTTTTTATATAATAATATTGTAAAAAAAATTTAAACCTAAGAAATGTGATTAAATGAATAATAATAATAATAATTTTATTTATAATAATAATAATAATTTTATTTATTTCTTCTCACAAGGTAAATACATACAATAGTAATCATTATGCTAGACTTAACAATAGATCAAAGGACAGCATTTGCCTTGTGAGAGGCTGGTGTCTGAACTAGGCAAGTGCCTGTTCAGTAGGCAAGTAATTTGGGATTAGACAAGTGTATCATATGTATACATAATTATTTGAGGTATATACATACATACATAATACTCACGCCTTGGCCCCAGAGGGGTAGGGGTAGGTAACCTACCTTTCTTGAGGTATATAAAATACACAATATTTATTTATTCATTACAATAAAATGTCGCAATAACAAAGTCAAAATAAACGAAAAAAAGAAAACGTCAAATAAAAAATAATATTTTTTATAATAAGTATTAGTCAAAGTACCGACACCCGCCCAAACGGCCCATGATACTTGCAGTATTTCCCCGCTGAATGGCGAGGGACATGTGCTGCGCGAGGAAATAACCGTCCCGCTCCCTCAGCCGTCGCCCCACTTCGCGGACGAAGCTCTTTCCTTCAGTGTCTCAAGTCCCCGCCGTCTTGACAGCAATCGGCACGAAGTCGTACGCCGATTCCAGGTCGGCATATTTCACGTGTTTTAGCCCAGCCGCTGTTTCAGCAACTGAGCCTGCAGTGCGTTGGTGCCTCTAATATGAGATGCCGCATATATGCTAACGCACTTGGCATACCAAATGAGGCACTTTTCTTCCATGGAATCAGCGTCAGACCATCCTACCTCTTGCCCTCCGAACAGCTTAGGCCCGGGGGCTCCAAAACACTGGGCACACCCGCGGACACCCATGCGCACCGGATAATTTCATTTAGGGCTTGGTGGCGAGGCATTCTACCCGCGCACCGCGAGCAGGCCAGCCCATGATGGCCATTAGCCTCCACTAAACTGCCGTAAACGCAATTATGAGGCTCGCAAACGTCACAGCCAAGGAGTCAGCATCCAGCAGCGTGCCCATGTGTGGTGACGGCAAGGCATGCAACCATATCCCTGGCTCCAGGCTGGATGCGGCGCGGAGAAGACCCTCATCAGCGCCGGTGGCATCCTCTATCATAATGGAGAGGAACTGCTTCGACGTGATATTATCCCATCCACCTTGACTCCCAGGATTCTCAGGCCGGTCGCAGTTTGGACAGAGCTTCTACCATGCCTCTAGAGCCTCCACAGCAAAAGTTATGCGAAGCTCGTCACCGACAGAGGGTAAAATATGAGAAACAAGCCGCGCAATATGTATATATGTAATATTTATTTCATATTATTATTAAGTTTTTTTTTTTCAAATTGCGATATAATTAATTGTACTAAAAACATCCTTGTTGCGTACTGGCATATTTATATTTCCTTTCTGATACAAGTCTTTTGTTTTTATACGTCAGTTTGTCTTGAGCTAATAAACAACACCTGGGTTCTATTTTCAGCAAATTATTTCAGTTTCTCAACAATCCTACAGTACAACAAATCTTTATTCATTAAAAAACAAATTAATCAAATTTAAATAAATGTCAAAATAATAATTACACTGTGATGAGATAATATTTATATTTTTAATATTATTCTAGATCGAAATTAAGAGAGAGCTCTTAAATTTTTTACTTAACATTTGTCAATACGTAATGGGTATGATTCCGACGAAGAACGAAACTCTCCGACATAGCCGAAAGGATTAGTAAGCTGAAGTGGCAGTGGACGCGCCACATATGCCGCAGAACCGACGGCCGTTGGGGCAGACGAGTTCTGGAGTGGAGACCGCGAATCGGCACTCGCAGGGTGAGACGCCCCGCCGCCGGGTGGACCGACGACCTAAAGAAGGTGGCCGGTAGCGGCTGGATGCGGAGGGCGGAGGACCGGGTCTGGTGGCGTTCGTTGGGGAAGGCCTGTGTCCAGCAGTGGACTTCTAGGGGCTGACATGATGATGATGATTTAAAACGCTAATTGTTTATGACTTACACAAATGTCGTTACACGCAGAACTATTTAGCATTGGTACCTACGCGTCATTTCGTTTGTAGTTCCGGTTTTCAAAAGCTAAAACGTACCTATTGTACTATAAAATTAATTAATCTGGGTTTGAAATGATTGTACTCCATTTAAGGGGGCACGACAATATCAAAAGGTGATTAAAACTGTTATTTGCAGATAGGGCTATGGATCTATCTATATATATAAAAGAAGAAACTGACTGACTGACTGACTGACTGACTGACTGACTGACTGACTGACTGACATATCAACGCACAGCCCAAACCGCTGAGCCTAGAGGCTTGAAATTTTGTACAACGGTTCCTTATACAGCATAAGCTAGCACTAAGGAACGGATTTTCAAAATTCATCCCCTAAGGGGGTCAAATGGGAGTTCAAAGTTTGTATAGAAAACGTCTATTAGATAAACCTATCAATTTGAAACTTTGTAGGAATACTCTACAACCGTAATGATTCAACACGTGTTTCACAGTTTTTGAAAAACCATCCCCTAAGGGTCTGAAATCGAGTTCAAAAGTAGTAGTCTCCAAACCGATTGCTCTAGAAACTTCAAATTTAGCACAAAGGTTTCTTATCTATCTCCGGTATGCACTATCGAAGGCTTTTTCAAAATTCAACCCCTAAGGTGGTAAAATAGGGGTTCAAAGTTTGTATGGAGAAAAACTATTAGATATTCCTATCAATTCGAAACTTAGGAGTACTCGAAAAACATAATGGTTCAACAAGTATATTACAGTTTTTGAAAAACCATCCCCTAAGGGACTGAAATGGAGTTCGAAAGTAGTAGTCTCCAAACCGATTGCTCTAGAAACTTCAAATTTAGCACAAAGGTTCCTTATGTATCTTCGGTATGCACTTTCGAAGGCTTTTTCAAAATTCAACCCCTTAGGTGGTAAAATAGGGGTTCAAAGTTTGTATGGAGAAAAACTATTAGATGTTCCGATCATTTCGAAACTTTGTAGGAGAACTCTAAAAACTTAATGGCATAACACATGATTGATAGTTTTTGAAAAACCATCCCCTAAGGGGCTGAAATGGAGTTCGAAAGTAGTAGTCTTACAACTGATTGCTCTAGAAACTTGAAATGTATAGCAAAGGTTTCTCAAGTATCCCAGATATGCACTAGGGAAGGTTTTTTTATTCAAATTCAACCCCTAAAGTGGTTAAATAGGAGTTTTAAATTTGTAAGGTGAAAAATTATAAAATGTTCCTATCAATTCCAAAATTTGTAGCAGCACTCTAAAAACTTAATGATTGAACAGTGTTTTACTGTTTTTGAAAAACCATCCGTAAGGGGCTGAAATGGAGTTCGAAATTAGTAGTCTTCAAACCGATTGTTCTAGAAACTGGAATTTAAGCAAAAATGTTCCTTATGTAGCTCAAGTATGCGCTAACGAAGGGTTTTCAAAATTCAACCCCTAAGGTGGTCAAATAAGGGTTCAAAGTTTGTATGGAGAAGAACTATTAGATGTTCCTATCAAATCGAAACTTTGTAGGAGTACTCTAAATATTTAAAGATTTAACACGTGTTTTTCAGTTTTTGAACAATCATGCCCTAAGTGGATGACGTCTGGCCAGCGCGGAGAGTGTAGGCCAAATCCTCCGTCTGTCTTTGGCAGAAGAGACCGGGTTATGCTCCTGCAGTGGAGACAAAAATAACCTGATGATGAAGTGGAAAAACATAATGATTCAACAAGTATTTTACAGATTTTGAAAAACCATCTACTAAGGAGCTGAAATGGAGTTCGAAAGTAATAGTCTCCAAACCGATTGCTCTAGAAACTTGAAATTTAAAATAGGCGTTTAAAGTTTGTATGTAGAAAAACTATTAGATGTTCCTATCAATTCGAAACTGTGGAGGAGTACTCGAACAACGTAATAATTGAACACGGGTTTTACAGTTTTTGAAAAACCATCCCCTAAGGGGCTGAAATGGTGTTCAAAAATAGTATTCTCCAAACGTATAGATAAATTTAAACTAAAAAGGATTATAAAGCTGAGGTGGCCGTGGGCGGGCCACATCTGCCGCAGAACCGACGGCTGCTGAGGTAGACGACTTGTGGAGTAGAGACCTCGGATAGGCACGCGCGCAAGGGGGGCGCCCCGCCACTAGATGGACCGACGCCCTGAGCAGCAGGATTCGGAGGCGGTGGACCGGGTGTGGTAACGTTTATTGGGGAAGGCCTATGTCCAGCAGTATATGTCGCAGGGCTAATATGATGATGAACTGTATTGTATGTATAAAACGATGAAAACATTAATAAGTAAAGACGTCGATTAAATAATTTATGATAATGATAACGTCAACAGCTTCTTCTCCAAAACCACTAAATTAATTCGAATGTGGTTTTCACTGTTGGATAGCTTGGTTTACCGTGGGTTTTTTCAGTTGGAAACAAACACCTTTTTTAAGCAGACGAATCTGCGGGCAAGTTTTAATATAATTAAGTCGTGTATAGTATATAAGTAAGAGTGTTTGTGTCTTTATTTATCTGTTTCCTTCACAGCTTGGCTGTTAAACTAATTGCCATAATTTTTTGATTAGTACACATAACATCGTTTATTTGAACATAGGCTCATGTTTACCTCTGAAACAATGGTTCCCTTGGGAAACAAAAACTTGCTCCACGCGGGCGAAGCCGCGGGCGTTTGCTAGTCTAAAATAAGTCATTTAGGCAATCTAATGTTTAAATTAGCACCTAATCATGCGGGACTCTGATGAGGTGGACAATTATTTCCCTAGCTAATCGTGGTACCTCAACAAGGCGGCGATGTTGTTCGCAACATATCACGTCAAGGGGTATCACGGGGCGAAGGAAAGCCACTTTGCGACATTAGATTGCACAAAGTGGCGATACATCGTCTCTGCCTACGCCTCTGGGACCAAGGCGTGAGTTTTATGTATGTATGTATGTATGTATGTATGTATGTATGTATGTATGTATGTATGTATGTATGTATGTATGTATGTATGTAAGTAAACGCTTTATTGTACCAAAAATAACAACAACAACAATAATAAAATAGGAATTAAACTGGGTCGGACTTATCCCACTATAATAATATAATCTTTCATCTATAAGGAATAAGGATAATTCCTTGATTTCTTCTCTTATGCTTTATTTATAATTAAAGTAATGTCAAACTTAAGTTCTAGAGGTTAAATAAATTAAGTATGTATGTATGTATGTATGTATGTATGTATGTATGTATGTGTGTATGTATGTATGTATGTAGGCATGTACGTATGTAATGTTAATTTTTTTTACTTTGTGTTCGAATCAATTTCTAAAGTTAATAAATAAAATTTTAAAGGTGGGCTCTAAAGTACTTTTGTCAATGCTAAACCTGTGTTTCTTGTCAGGTGTACGGGGGAAATTGCAACTTTGAGGCTTTAATCAATTACTTGTCAGAAAATACAAAATAAGGAATTTCTTGTCATGTAAAATAAAATATATCACATGAATAAAAAGTTTAAAATAACTAAATAAATGATAATGTCACATAATGATATAAATATAAAATAAAATTTATTTAATTCATAAAATTACCACAAAGTCGACATTTTGTTAGTAAATTCTACTTAGAAACTATGTTAGTAGAACAATTATAATTAAAATTTGATTAAAAGTTGACAGGCTCACCGCTTTTCACCACTAACGTGTAAATCAGTGAACCGGCCAAGCAAGACGGAATCCAGCCTCTCTGAAAACATCTTCAGGATTCAATTCAATTCAAATATTCTTTATTGTGCACCAAAACATATACATTTTTTAATAAAAACAAAACTTACATAGAAGGATGAATTTAGTGTACAACGGCGGCCTTATCGCCAGGATCAGGAATCAGGATTCCGTTGGAGCTCCCGCGCACTCTCCGCAGAATTGAGGTTAACTTTTTACGCATGATTACTTAAAAGTCACCTACCCTCGCGTGAGCAAACATGCCTGACGCGCTACAGTAAAGTATAATATGTCACATTCAAATAAACTTCAGTATACATAAAATTCTGTACTTCATGACCTTTACTTTCAAAATATATATATTAAAACCTGATATCCAATAAGTTTTTATGAAACTTAAGGATTTTTATTATGGCCTCCTAGTTCCGATTTTTTGGGAACCCTCAAAACGAAGACCTTTTTATGGAAGCCTTTTGCCTATTTGTCGGTCCGGTAGGTGATTCGAAAAAATTAGACCAACCGAGCTGAAATTTGGAAAATACTTGTAAAATTGCACGGAAATTATTGGAAATAATGTTTTCCAAAATATGAAAGGAAAACCTAGATTGTTTATTCGCCAGATAACTCGAAATCTATTATAACGATTGACATGGAATCTGATGACATCCTACTATCCCATCCTACTAATATTATAAATGGGAAAGTTTGGATGTTTGTTACTTAATAACGCTTCAACCACTGGACGGATCGTGATGAAACTTGGCACACATATATGTAAGATAGGTCCTGGGATAGGACATAGGATAACAACATAATAATTTGATGTTGTCCACGCGGACGAAGTCGCAGGCAACATCTAGTATAATAATATGTGGAATTTAGCGGCAATTATGTAAATTACATGGAAAAACTTTATGTACTCCAGGTTAGTCTAAATTGTTTTTTATTGCGTACGATTAAACTTTGTTGAATTTTTTCATGTTCCAGTTCGAAATATGAAGTTTTTATTGATTTTAGTGTAAAATTAAGTGTACCTTAACTAATCAGTCCTATTAATTAAGGTGGGTTTAGACTTGAATCCACTCAAAGTAAACCAGACCGTGATATATCATTAGTTAGACCAATTAGTCGGTTCCCATTACAATTTTAATTGGATTTTTTAAAGCTAAACACGAGGGCGGTGGCCGTGGTCGAGAACCTTGGTCTAGATTGCTACCAAGAATATAAAAAAGTCGCCTAAAAGACTCTAACTTAATTAATACTTAATTGAGATACATAATTATTACTTAACTCTCCTAAAAAAAACCAAGAGGTTTATTAAGTGTACGTAGGCTATTCTGAACCGGAAACCACAAGGCATCAACTTACACTAAACTCTCGTAATGACAATACGAATATAAAAAAAAATTATCACTTCCTAAGTTTGCGAATTAACTTAATTTGAACTACACTTTATTTAGTATCAGACTCTGCAAAATTCTTTTACTAAACTTTCGCAGCTTTTTTTGCGAACTGGATGTAATAGAAGTTCTAAACAGTGTCAGAGCTAGATATTTTCCAGAAATGGCTAACACTGATAATAAACAGAAAGTAAAAAGAGATGAAGATGAAAAAGGAACGAAAGAATAAATATATAATGGGCTCGATTCTGAAGGCACAACGTTAAAATTTGACAGCACTAAAACTGTTGCTATCCTTGTCACACAGTATTATAAAGATAAAGACGAAACCAATTTTAGCGCTGTCAAATTTTAAATGTGTGCCTTCAGAATCGCCCCCAATAATATAATAAAACTTTTTATTCAGATTACAAGATCCATATGTGTTAGTAGACAAACTTATAACTATGTTAGTTTTTACAATATATTTACAATCATCACCTTAGTACACTAATAACTATGCCCATCCATCTGTTTAGAATGGGGCAGTCAAATTTTCCAGCAATGCCTTTAGAATGCCGTTGCCACTGTTCCGCGTCCTGCGCATCAGGGATGCCACCCTCTTGCGTCTGATAGCATAGAAGTCCCGACTCACTACAAAAGCGGGGCAGTCGTAACAGAACTCTAAAGGCATCGTTGTAGTGCACACGCAGGGCGTTGTAGGCTCTCTGAGTGTAGTTAACCCACAGGCTACTCATGTAAAAGCATTGGCAGTACGCCTTGAACAATGTTATTTTAACATCTGTGGAGCAGCGAGTAAACCTGCGGGCCAACATATTACTCCGAATCGCCAACGCCCTGCGTTCTCTCTCAATATCAACATCGTCTTTTAGGTCATCTGTTAAAATATGATCTAGTTATTTAAACTGATTAACCCTTTTGAGAGGACTACCGTTCGAACAGATGGAGGGGAAATGCTCGGGACTTTTGCTTCCTGACTTAAATATCAAAAGTTCACTCATCTTGGAGTTGTACTTTAAGCCATGACTATGATCATATGATCTATAGTTCACCGGCTTCAAGTAGTTTTCTGAGGGCACTAATCGACGGGTTCAGCAACACCATATCATCCGCGTTACTAATATTATTTATGCTAACCCCATCGATATAGAATGCATGTTGCTGAGCTCGGCGATCAGACCATCCATGTACAGATTAAGAGCGTGGGTGAGGATAATCCCCCCTGTCTCACCCCGCGCTCCAACCTGTACACTTCAGACAAAGCCTCACCCCATCTCACCATATTAGTCTGATTAGCATATCAGTATTTTAATATGCCAACTACTGCTTTAGGCATATCACGTGATGACAGTTTCTCCCACAAGATATCATAAGAAACAAGATCAAAGGCTTTTGATAGATCCAAGAAACATGCGTATATTGGGGTTTGATTACTTGTATAATACTTGACAGTATGCTTTACACTCAATATTGCACTCTCAGTGGACAAGCCTGCCCCGAACCCAAAGATAAGCACAAGTAACAAAATAGAATCAATAGAAGAACAAACAGTTAATGAATATTAATAATTATTGTACATAACTATTTAAATTTTCGAAATTCTATTATTTCGACTAAACGTCTATTAGAAATTTAAATATTAGGAATTTCTTACATTAATGTTGATTCAAAATAATTTAAAAAAAACATTTTTTCATCTCTCCTAAAAAAAGACATAAGTAACTCCGCCAAACTGTATAATACAGTTCGTTGGCAGAAATTGCTCTCTTACTTTATACACACCTGTGGCAGAGAATACTAAATATCATTACGCAAGTATGGTGAATAGCAAAACAAATTAAAAAAGGTTTTATTTTTGATATTAGCAAAAATATGGAAGTTACATCAATGAGTATACTAGATATTTGTTATATTTAATTTTGAAGTTTTTGTTAATTAAATCGCTTTTCGATTTATTGTTACAAATTTCGGAAAGAGTATTTTTATTTTTTAAATTATGCTACGGACCCATCTAAATGACGTCAGTATCGTTGTTGCCGTTTCTAGTAGAAAAACGGCTTGATTTTAATTTAATTAAAACTGAGTCAGGGAAGCTGAAGTAAGTTAGTTACTTAAAAAGTCTTAGTACAAAATCTGCCTTAAGGAAAATATGCAGCATTCATTATGGCGCAGAAAGCTAGCATTTTTTAAAAGTATCTCTACTATTTACAATAGAATAAGGTTTTAAGGTTTTTTATTTGATTCTGAAAGAAAAACAAATCAGAATAGTAATTTTGGTTAAGAATGAATAAATCTATTTTGAAATTATAAACTGTTCTGGTTTCGATGATGTGATTATAGACAATTTCGGAAAACATAAAATCAAAGTTGATTTGGCTTTTTTAACTAATTGATTTGTTTGTTCCTTCGTTCGTCCTTCTGTACGTTTGTTTGTTGGTTCAATCACGCCATAATGGCTAAACAGTAATAGCTTATGCCTCCTGAATGAGCCGAGTGCGGGAGAGCACCAACAGTATGCTGAAGACCATTGCGGAGAGGTGTGACAGTGTCATACTTGGGAGGTTTATGGAGTTACATACTAAAGGTATGACTCGATGAACCTCCATTATTATTATCATTTTATTTTATTTTTGTAAAGTTACTAACATAGAATAAGTCAGACTAACAAAATATGGATTTTAAGTTATCTGAATATAAACAATTTTTATTTTATTTATTATTTTATTTATATCCTGTATTAATTATATAGGAAAACCTTTATCAGTGGCTAAAAGACTATCTGTACGACGAATCTCATGACAAAAACAACAATATAATTCGCAAAACAACACACCATGCAAATAAAGACATTAATCCATTACGTTTATGAATAGGTATATATCTAGAATCTAGAAAAGCATTCATATTGGGTTTTATATGAAATTATTCTGTTATGTTATTGTCGAGGTGTAAATGTGGGAAGAAAACATTAGAGTTGGGTTCAAGTTATAAGACTGGAACCGTTTTTAAGGGGCGGCGAATACGTTTCGACGTATACTCCAAAAAACTACCCGAATTCCTATACTCAAATCACCTGATACGCATATACGTACCATGATTCCGTTTCGCAATGCAGATATGCAAATGACCATGACTCCAAATCAGGGTTGTTGCTGATTCAGGTTTTTACTGTATGCTGATGCTCATTTTTTCGGATCAATATCAGCGGATGCTGATGCTGATATTAATAAATTACTTAAATAAGATTATTTTTATTGGATTTTGAATTTGAATATGGTTTGTGGATTACTTATTTTATTTCTTATCACTAACGTCCAACCAAACAACAAAAAAATGTTGACAAAACAATCGAATGAGGAAACAAGTGACGACTTTTTTGTCTATGATTGGTCCAAATCTCTACGTGACTTGCGCTAGGTCCAGCTTTCATTGAACACGTTGCGACTTGAATGTCAGCATTAAAAATCAGCATCAATTGTTGCTGATGCTGACGCTGATGCTAATATTAAAAACAATGCTGATAATCCGCGGATGCTGATGCTGATACTGATATTCTCAACAACCCTAATCCAAATGATCAGATACCCAATTACCATGACTCCAAATTATCATATACGCAAATGTCCTTGACCCCAAATTACCAGTAACGCAAATGGCCGTGACCGTTTTCGAAAATTATTGGATACACAAATTACTATAGCAACTTTACTTTGACGACATCCTGAAATGGAAAAATACTGGTCAACTAAGTTGCATTTTGACTTGGTCGCTGTATGTTGGCTGAAATTATCATATTTATGATTATTTGAAACCAACTATTATCAAGTTAACAAGTTGAGTTAGTGGTTGGTATTTTGCCTGGTAATCTGATTTTTACGGTTAGCCATTATGCTGGCTACGTAGAGAATGACGTGTTAATTAATTAGTATGGATATGCAAAAATATATTTTTTTAAACCTATTTAATCCGTGAAAAAGGTCTACTTTTAGTATCTAAATTTGCGGCGTCAATGCCCTTCTCAAGGAGGTCGCTTGTTTCTCTTAATTCGCACCATGTTTATTGGTTCTGAGGATAGAAGCAAATGTACAGTGAAGACCGTAATATAACGCGTTACAAGGGAACTTACTCGGTCGAATTATACGTGTTTACGAGACGTCTAGGCAGTGGTCCACTTCAGGCATGTTTCTGGGGGGAGGGAGCTTGAGGGTAAGGAGTACGTGGAAGGGAGGTAAAATCCCCTTAACGTCTGGAAGAAACTGTTAAAGGAACAAGACCGGCTAGATGGTACTTACTACATGGAATTGAATGTATGGCAATCTTTAAGATTGTTTTATACTTTATTTTTATGTGCAATAAAGTGTATTGAAATGATTTGATTCTTTATGAGTGGTGTGATTATGTGTTTATAGAACGCTCAATGCCAGTGTCCGTACTAGTCATAATTCTAAGGGGAGGGGGCTTGCTTAAGAGTCTGATGCCCCCCTTAACATAAAATCCACGCAGTATGTATAGCATAAAATGTTAAGACAGTATACAAATTAACAAAGGTTTAATAATACGATGCTAGGGAGAAGGGGCTAGAAGAGTTCCTTCAGGAAATATGGTGTACGCAACAATGCAGTAAGTTTCCAGATTCTAACTCCCTTCCAATAAAATAATGGTAAAAATTTAAATGACAATTATAGAGTTTGTAGAGCTGATTAAATAGATGAGAAGGAAGCCTCCTCAGAAGCAGTAGGCTACAAAGGTTATCGGGAAGATATCGCTTAATACGATATTAGGGCCTAAGTAATTTGCATTTTAGCTTCAGCAAATGTAACTGTATTTTTAAAATAGGGTTTCGAGGTAAACGTTACTTATCGAAATTCCATAAAGCCCATTGGAAATTCTTCAGGGCAGTTCTTGATGTGTGTAAATCAGAAACTACAACAACTTCGGAATAGTCATAATCTGAGGAGAAAAAGATGTCTCTCAGGTAAGAGTTAAAACTGACCCCAATCATATCTTATCTTCTTAGGGGGCCAGGAAGACCTGGCGACACTTCGACCCTTCAGTATCTTTTGTGCCAAACCCCTGTCCACCAACATCCCCAAGCCGATTTGGTGGACTTCACATACGCCTCAGAATTTCTTCTTCGGCATATGCAGGTTTCCTTACGATGTTTTCCTTCACCGAAAAGCCTGTGGTATTATAAATCGTAACATGAACCTCGTTTCACAGGGGGTCCTGGAATCTTGACTACATACCTGGCCGACGATAAATCAGGAAATTAAATCCAGAAATAAAATGCCTTGGTTTCCGGCTGGGGTCCCGTTTTATTACTTTCTCATTTCATCACTCCTTGTTCAGTGCGGTAAAACGTCGCGATGAATTTGCGATAATTTGATCTTAGACTGTGATTTGTTTTGATTCCCGTGTTTCAGTCATGTTTTTTTAAACTTTCTAGATACAAAGGATTAATGTCAAAACATAAACAGTTACAATTCAAGGAGACTAGCACTTCAAATAAAGGTTTTCAAGTGGCCAGTAACGTCGAGTGGACCGATGGGGAAAGTGGACCGATAAGGAAAGTGGACCGAAGAGGAAAGTTGACCATTTGGACAAGTAGACCGATGGGGAAAGTAGAGCGATCGCTCCGGAGGGGAGATTATCTACATTTAAATTGATGCGGGGCGGTTTGAGGGGTATGTCTGTGTCTGTATATGTTGGATAGTGGTACTAGAGATACATAATAACGTTGCTAGTACCATCAATGATACTACTGACAGGGGAATCCATCAGTTCCCTGTGATGTAAATAACCAGGTTCGTTGGAAGATTCCGTGGTAGCAGCCATTACGGAAGCACTGCCATGTTATTTGTCTTTTAGGTTTCCTACAGTTTTAGCGATATTCAGTGAGTAATGATCACAGCAGTACTCATTAATGTTTGTGAATAAAACTAATTTATTGATAACTAGCTGGTGCCCGCGACTTCGTCTGCGTAGGATTAGTATGTCGAGTAGCTTATATTAGCGTGGCGTAGAAAAGAACTAACATTATGACATTAAAATTACAATTTTATGGCGCACGCCAGAATAGCTCGCAGATGATAGATTTTTTCCTTTCCTTTCCTTACTTGATATTTTGGACAATTCACACAATATATTTATAAATTGTAGCCTATGTGTTATTCTGATGTATAAGCTATATTATTGTAAAGTTCCATCAAATCCATTCAGTTGTTTTTACGTGAAAGAGTAACAAACATCCATCCATACTTACAAACTTTCGCGTTTATAATATTAGTAGGTTTAAATAACTACTTGCAACTTTGCACTTTTGCAACAGCAGAGCTTTTTAAAGGAATCCACGTGGGCAGGTTATGGTGATATCCATTGATCTGAGCGATACTCGCTCGGTGCTCTAGTGGGCCAACCCACAAGCTGCTCGTGATTGTAGTCGTCCTATACACTTGACGTTGGCAAAATCATAAGGAAGGCCGTTATTATAAGACGAAAAAGAATTTTTTGTAAATAATGTTACATGATAGCTTTAATTTGAACTAGAAAAAAAATTTATATACTGGGTGTTGTTTTAGATAGTGGTCAAATTAAAGGAGTCGAGGAGGAGAAAATGCACCGGATTTTAAGTTAGACCACCTGCAAGATAACTGTGAAAACGGCATCAAATTTCATTCAGTAGTTTTTGCGTGATGCGGTAACAAACATACAGACAGACAAAAATTCTGAAAAAAAATTTGTTTTAGCTTCTATTGGCATTATAAAGAACCCTCATACAATTTTTTTTAAATATCTCTCATGTACAGACATAGACCAGTCACAGTTTTATTATAAGTATAGATAAATTAATAAATACAAATAAAAAACAAAATAATGTTTAAGCATAAAAAGACAGTTTATTTTGCTAGTTCTTGTTCATAAATTATTATTTAATAAATATATTTTAAGTAGAGCAGTCTCAAATATGCTAATAATTTTGTTAGTCCAACTTTGTAGTGGTTTTCTGCAAAATCTCATAGAAATTTATGCTACAGTAAATATTTTGCGTAGTTACCTACGTAAAATAAGGTCGTTTGAGGCTTAATACATTAGTAAAAGGTATATAACCGTTTGATATATTTTAATATTGTAAACTGGGACCAAAGGGAGATGCTACGAGGAGGGTCGGGTAATATAGATGCTAACGACAGTTTGCTTGATAAGATGGATTACTTGCCTATAATAGTTAAATTATCTATCAATTCGTACCTCTGGTAGAAGAGAGTCGTATATTCCATACTAAATATACATATGAAAGATACGACTTTCTTCTAACAAGTGTACGAAATACAGATTACCACAAACTAAGATTCTTTGCCGTGTGGTTTCTGGTAGAGTAGAATAGGACCACTCCAACTCTTCTCGTGGATGTCGTACAAGGCGACTAAGGAAACACATTATAAAACATCAATCAGGCCTCCCCAACCCGTCTGGCCAGCGCGGGGAGTGTAGTCCAAATCCTCCGTCTGTCTCCGGCAGATGAGAGAGGATTGTGCTCCTGCCGTGGAGACAAAATTAACCTGATGATAATAAAAAAAAGATTCTTTATACCTACGAGTATATCTGAAATACCACAAGGAATCTCCTCGATAGTGAAGCTTATCAGAAATTTAATAGAATACCCAAAACCATCACGGAAGCCCCAATGAGTTAGTTTAAGCGAGAACAGCGACGGCTGCTTCCTAGCAAAGCGTATTATGACATTCAGATTTTTTTATGACAAAGATCTATAAATAACGTGACATACTTATAATATGTGTACTATATATTTTTTTACTTGTATTAATTATTAATTGTCTAATTTAATACATTTTGCACACCAGCAATTGTCGCATATGTACGGATCCTCCCGATATTGTTACTCTTTTATTATGTACCCATATTTTACAAAATAAACAATTTGAATTAGAAAACTATTTGAGTCATAAAGTTAAGAGACAAGTGTAAAAATAGATATATCTGTCTAGAGAATTAATAAAAAATCTAGATAAGGCAATAAATATCTAACAGAATTAAAAAACAAAAGATCTGAATGCCATGGTTAAACAGATAAATTGATTCTATAATAACACAACAGAAATTTAATCAACAAGAAACTCATGCAACTCGGTTAAAATTGAAAAAGATGAATATACAGAAAGTATAAACAAATATATACATAATTAATGAGAGTATAAATCAAAGACCGTGGACAAATACAAGATAGAAAAGAAGAATACAGAGAAGATAATCTTCTTAACGAAGACACAAATCAATTTCGTTGTGGTCATTAATGATAATAATGTTTGAATCTCTCTCAAGAATAGATGCCAAGTATCATTAGTCGTTATATTAATTGAAAGGACAAATAATATTAATGTGGTGGCATTTGGTAGGAAGTCAATGGGCTTCCATTTGTAGAGGATGTCAGTTGAGTTCAATGCTCAATGTCTTCGGCCAGCCGTAACGGTAGTCGAATTCGGCTTTAACTTTACGGAAAGCAAAGATAAAGAGTGCAGTTGAATCTAATATAGGCAAGAAGATTTTGACGAAAAGGCCATTTCGTAAGAGTTTATTATTACGACACACTTCCGTCTACATTTTGATGTCATTTAGATGAAGAACTAGTTTCAACAATGTTCCTAATTTCAACTTTGAGTTTGATATGAAAACAGTGTTATAGGATTTTGCATAATCTTTAATACCTACACACTAGAACAAGAAATCCTAGTTTAAGAGCCAGAGTACTGCTTGTAATAATAAATCCACATAGATATGTCTAGTATACGGACGCAAATGATATTGATCCAATAAAGTTACTTGTATTTGTTAATTTTCCGGCAAATCAAATTACTGGCTTTCGTTTTGCCTAGAAAGAATACCGAATATGTTACTGCTGAAAAATAACATTTCAATGATATAACAATTTAATTTATCCCAAAAAACCACGTACATATATGTAATATAAGTATTATATTAAAAAATATGAAGAGTACAGAGAAAAACGATGCATGTCACGTAATCCAGAGTTCAATTTATATAGTCACAAAGTTCAAAATCAATGGAGTTTGAATACACTCGCTATTAGGCTATTTTAAAACGAAGCATTCTGGTTTATCGTTCTTCCTTTAATTTAAATTTCATATAAATTTCAATGTAATTAACAGCAATATTTATTATTATCGTAATTACCTATGTACTGTTATTCTTACTATTATCATTTGTATTTCTTCTTTGAATTGTTTTTAGTTTTAATTTGTAATATGTTGAACTTCGTTACTGGCTATATAATCTTCATTTGCAATTTAATTGCTAAGTGAAGGTTTATACGTAACTAGCTGTTGCCCGCGACTTCGTCCGCGTGGACCACTTAACATCACAAACTATTATGTATTTCCTATACGACTGAGATGTTTTTTCGGGATAAAAACTATCGTATATCCTATTCCAGGACCTAACCTATATGTGTGCCAAGTTTCATTACGATCCGTCCCGTGGTTGAAGCGTGATTGAGTAACAAACATCCAAATATCCAAACTTTCGCATTTATAATAGTAGGATGGGATTAAATGCAATAATGTAAAGAAATTCCCTTTACTATATAAATATATAAAAAGTTCATAATCAAGTCGTTAAAATTTATAGCGTTAGGTCGAATAAAGGTTGAAAATTTGGTCGAACACTCGCTGTCTGTATTTCGTGCGCAGAGTATTTTGTTAATGACATTTTGGCTATTAATTCTCTCGTCGCGCCACACTGGGCGATGGTGGTTAATACTCGGTTGGCATTGAATGGGTATCAAATGGGGTTATATATTTGGCTGGTGAAAGCAGTTATATGATGCGAGTTGAATAACTTATTAATACTACTGGCTTCTATTAAATAGTAAAGTTAAATTTTGGTTAGATTTGCTTAGACATGAAAGTATATTATATGTATTATATTTATATATTATTAGTAAATATTTATTTATATACTTATATTTTTTATCGTGTAGGTTATAATCTATGTAAGTGGGTATATAGTTTATATTAGTGTATGTATGTATATGTTTTTTTTATTTACGTACACACTATGTCTGCCTCTCTTATTTCAATTATCTCTCTCGCGGGTCTGCTGGAAGAAATCTCTCTCAGAGATAAGTTCGCCCTTTGTACTTGTGTTTCTTTTTAATGTATTATTTTTGTTTTATCTGTGTGTGTGCAATAAAGAGTTAAATAAATAAATGAAAGTATAACAATAGATGATGTTGACAGGGTTACTTAGGGGAGCTTTTATATCATTTTTCCTAGCAACTACCTCTGTTTTCGGACACCCCCCTGATTCCTGAGTCGTTAAACAACTATTATGTCAGTACTTTTAAATGTTTTATTATTATTTTTAAAAGGCTATAATTTACGTATGTATTAATTCAATCGTTATGTATTTTTCAACATAGTACATTTTATAAATAAATTAGCGATAGGTACTTATATGTAATTTAACTTACTAGGTCCTGTTTCGAGTACAAATTCTTTATTCATAATTTCATTCCATGTCAAATTAAAACACGTAAGATGTCATAATGTAAATTAAATTATTAATATTAAAATTTCAATATCAATAATATGTCAAAAACTTCTTAAAATTTAAAATAAATAAAAATAAATTCGTATTACACGATCTTATTTTAACATGATTTCAATTTGTTAAATTCGTCCAAACTATAATACGCGTGCACGATAAGCCAGCGTTTGTTTTTTCTAACTAAATTAACATAATTAGGGGATTAGTAACATAATTAACTAGGAAACCTCTTCAACCTACGAAAAGATTTAACACCCACACGCGACTGGTACATAAATTATTCACAAATAAAACGCAAAGTTTATATTCCAATTCATCGTACGTCTTCACGCGATGATGGATGGGCTATTCACGTCCCTGAATACAATGCATTGCAAGTCGACCGGTGGTAATGTATTCCCGTTATCGAGCCTGCCCGTGTTCACTGACACTGTTCAAACACATCCGCTCTGTTCAAGCTGGGATCAGAATGAAGTGGGAGTATTGGTAGCTGAGCGGGGTTCCTCAGGCAAATACTTAAAGCTGTAAAGACTGCAAGGGCCAGGCCATTAATATAAGAAGTAGAAAAATTACTAGAAGGCAGGCAAAATTTCACATTTTTAGGGAATTACTAGCTGCTGCCCGCGACTTCGTCCGCGTGGGCAACTTAACATCACAAATTATTATGTATTTTCCGAAGGAATGAGATGTTTTTTCGGGATAAAAACTATCCTATGTCCTATTCCAGGATGTAACCTATATGTGTGCCAAGTTTCATCCCGATCCGTCCAGTGGTTAAACCGTGACTGAGTAAGAAACATCCATCCATACTTACAAACTTTCGCGTTTATAATATTAGTAGGATAAAAACGAAGGTTGTTCGTTTTGTGATAACAAGGAAGACGTGGGATATACGAGTAGGTAAACATATTATTATTATTCGAGATGGGGCTATATCAAGGTCTCAGTCTAGACCTTGTATCACTGCGAGCATTTCTGGTCTATTGTGATCTCCACCATACTATAGTTCTGTGCTAAGCTTTACAGCAATTATAAACTGCAAAATGATTTTAGCACTGAGTTGTTTTACTTCGTCAGGGCGAAGCAAGTAGTTACCCAGGTGTGTATTTCTTTGGCGCATCAGTGGCTCACACTCGCACAGGAGGTGCATGGGGGTTTCCTTTGGGTAAACATAAGTTTTGTTTACGAAGATTTGTAACTTGTAAGTTGTTGTAACTGATTAAGTGAGTTGGATTAAGACTACCATAGCTACATAAAATAGGAAAAATGACTAAGTATACGTTAGGACTACTCCAAAATTAGGACATAATATCTAAAAATACGAAAGTTGAAATACCTACGTCAATGCAGAAATACGCTGAAAGCTGAGAAACAATGTCATTGAAATTAAATATTTATTTAAAACTATCACCACAGAGTACTCAAACCCATTGTATACTGAGTAACAACTTTGCAGCGCATAATTTTCAGCCACAAAATGTAAATTTGGAAAAGCCAATGACTCCGTATACCTATTCATGCGCTGGCTTCCGACCACTAAATGTTAATGAGCATTGCCAGCATAAATAAAAACCTCAAGCGTTAGTACAAAATAAAATATGATTCGAAGTTTTAAGAACTATTGAAATTTAAGGTAAGAGACGGTGTGAATAATGAAAATCGTGTTCATTGACTATGAATTGCATAAGAACATGGAATAAATATAGATTATACCATTATATCACTTATTAAAAACTCTTTTGTTTATATTTTTTTAATTAAATTATATTATATTACCTACGAGTACATAAGTTTTTTTTCTTAAGCCATCCTACTGAAACCACTAGGTTTATTTGTAGGATGGTTGGTCCTACTTGTACAAATCTTATTCTGTTGCTAAACTAGATACTTACTTCAATGGCGACTATTTAGGTCGCATTGCTGTAAATTTAATAAGCGACTCTATAGATTTATTTCGCAACATTTTCGTGTAAGACTAACGTTTTTAATTATCATGTTTAGTGTAGTAAATGTTAATTAAGGACACTTTGCTGTGTGGTTTCCGGTAGAGTAGAATAGGACCACTCCAACTCTTCCCGTGGAAGTCGTACAAGGCGACTGAGGGAATACATTATAAAACATCAATCAGGCCTCCCCAACCCGTCTGGCCAGCGAGGGGAGTGTAGGCCAAATCCTCCGACTGTCTCCGGTAGATGAGAGAGGGTTGTGCTCCTTCAGTGGAGACAAAAATAACCTGATGATGATGAACATTTAAAACTTGTAACTGTATTTGTTTGTCTTAGAGATTCAGTTCTTCAGCTTTATTAAGTTAAGACTTTAAATGTCGTCCTTGAATATTCAAATCTATAAGTAATACGAACAAAATTGTAGTAACAACTTTATAGTCGGAGTTGTTAATCAGTTTGCGGTAGTATACAGGGTTTAGCTTTATGTTCCATTAAAAGCGGTTTAACTAAGGTTTGCCGGGGTTTACCAACTCTAGTCATTAGCGTATAACAGATTTCGGTGTAGGTCAGAGTTTTATGACTGTTCTAAGTTACGTCCGTAAATTAGCTTCTTATATTTATATCTATTGTTGTAGTGTGTTTAGGATAGCTGGACGTCTAATTAAGCTAGTTGTAAACTTAGCTTTTAGGTCTGAGCTTAATTAGCTATTATTTGTTTTATACTAGCTGTTGCCCGCGACTTCGTCCGCGTGGACAACTTAACATTACAAATTATTACGTATTTCCCGTAGGAATGAGATGTTTTTCGGGATAAAAACTATCCTATGTCCGATTCCAGGACCTAACCTATAGGTGCGCCAAGTTTCATAACGATCCGTCCAGTGGTTGAAGCGTGATTGAGTAACAAACATCCAAATATCCAAACGTCCAAATATCCAAACTGTCTCATTTATAATATTAGTAGGAAGTAGGATGCCATGCTTTACGCTACAATTTTGTAGTCAAAATAATTTATTGCATATGAGTACACTTGGTACATTTATACACATTATTTTTTTATCGACTACCGCTTCCTAAGTGTTAGCGCTGTTGAAGAAGAAACGGCGCAATAAACTTCACAATCTTAAACTTTCTGTCTGTCATATTTAAGATTTCCTCTGGTAGTTTGTTGTAGAAGCGTATATATTGCCCCGTGAAAGATTTACTGACCTTTCTAAGTCTTAACCCTGGTAAAACAAGTTTATTTTTATTTCTTGTATTATAACTGTTATTGTCACAGTGCTTCAAAAAGAGAGATACATTTTTGTGACATAAAACATAA
Organism: Esperia sulphurella; assembly: GCA_947086405.1. Taxonomy (NCBI): domain Eukaryota; kingdom Metazoa; phylum Arthropoda; class Insecta; order Lepidoptera; family Oecophoridae; genus Esperia; species Esperia sulphurella. Next base: position 13,477,557 of record OX352273.1, on the reverse strand, counting down.
CAGCTGAACATAAGCACAGTATGTTAACTTACAACTGACTGAGGCGAATGGGCGAAATACATCCACTGATGTGCTATCACGGGGCGAAATACATCCACTGCTGTGCTGTCACGGGGCGAAATACATCCACTGCTGTGGTATCACGGGGCGATATACATCCACTGCTGTGGTATCACGGGGCGAAATACATCCACTGCTGTGCTGTCACGGGGCGAAATACATCCACTGCTGTGCTGTTACGGGGCGAAATACATCAACTGCTGTGCTGTCACGGGGCGAAATACATCCACTGCTGTGCTATCACGGGGCGAAATACATCCACTGCTGTGCTGTCATGGGGCGAAATACATCCACTGCTGTGCTGTCACGGGGCGAAATACATCCACTGCTGTGGTATCACGGGGCGAAATACATCCACTGCTGTGCTGTCACGGGGCGAAATACATCCACTGCTGTGCTGTCACGGGACAAAATACATCCACTGCTGTGCTATCACGGGGCGAAATACATCCACTGCTGTGCTGTCACGGGGCGAAATATATCCACTGCTATGCTATCACGGGGCGAAATACGTCCACTTCTGTGGTATCACGGGGCGAAATACATCCACTGCTGTGGTATCACGGGGCGAAATACATCCACTGCTGTGCTATCACGGGGCGAAATACATCCACTGCTGTGCTATCACGGGGCGAAATACATCCACTGCTGTGCTATCACGGGGGGAAATACATCCACTGCTGTGCTGTCACGGGGCAAAATACATCCTCTGCTGTGCTATCACGGGGCGAAATACATCCACTGCTGTGCTATCACGGGGCGATATACATCCACTGCTGTAGTATCACGGGGCGAAATACATCCACTGCTGTGCTATCACGGAGCGAAATACATCCACTGCTGTGGTATCACGGGGCGAAAAGCTGGCGAAGCAGTCGCTTTGTGACGTTGGTCAGGATCGCGCAAGGCGGCGATACAACGTCTAAATCTCTGCTTCCCCCTATGGGATCAAGGCGTGAGCATTACGTATGTATGTATGTACGTCGATGGCTGTGGTCGTATAAAACTTTTTTTGATGAACTCTTTTAATCTTAAGCATCTAATGAAGGGAAACATCACACTTACACTTATAGATAGATAAACTCTTTCATCATCATCAGGTTATTTTTGTCTCCACTGCAGGAGCACAACCCTCTCTCATCTGCCGGAGACAGACGGAGGATTTGGCCTACACTCCCCGCGCTGGCCAGACATTATACATACATTATACATGTTTTATAATGTTATTCCCTTAGTCGCCTTGTACGACATCCACGAAAAGAGTTGGAGTGGTGCTATTCTACTCTACCGGAAACCACACGGCGGACGGATAAACTCTTTATTGCACACAAATTAAGGATAACGATAAAATAGGTACAGATTTTTTGGAAAGTATACAAAGGCGGCTTATCGCTTAAAGCGATCTCTTCCAGGCAACCTTTCAGAAGGAAAATAAGAAAGACAAAGCGACAGAGTATTCCAGGTGAAAGAAAAGAAATTTATAATTTTGGAACATGGTAAATACTTTGTAAACATATTAGACAATTAAATTTACACAATAAATATTAATACATAAATATGCTTGATTGTGCTTATAATATATACTACCTACATTAATATATTATATACAAATATACTTAAATAGATATGCATACATATATAGTTAATAATACAATACATATACTGTACGCAATATACTATATTAAATACTTATATATGCTTTTCACGAAGTAATTTATTACTTTCCGGAAGCGGTGAAAATTCTTTGAAACTTATTAAAGTAGCATAATTCTCGTGTACGGAAATTGCAAAAAACCTGCTCAAGTTGAGAGTAATTAATTACCTACTTAGAAAATCAATGTTTCAAGAATAACATACTTACCATAGAAATTCTGTCAAGATAGAATAGTGAAGAGGGCGCGATATGCCTGCCAACATTATATAATATATAGCAAAAACTATTAAACGCTTACATCTTTCGCGCCGACTTACGGTCGCGTAAACAATCTGTGGCCGTGTGGTTTCCGGTAGAGTAGAATAGGACCACTCCAACTCTACCCGTGGATGTCGTACAAGGCGACTGAGGGAATACATTATAAAACATAAATCAGGCCTCCCCAACCCGTCTGGCCAGCGCGGGGAGTGTAGGCCAAATCCTCCGTCTGTCTCCGGCAGATAAGAGAGGGTTGTGCTCCTGCAGTGGAGACAAAAATAACCTGATGATGATGAAACAATCTGTAAAAGTCCGTTTTCAAACTGCATAACTGTATCTCCTTTCATGAAACGTGACTACGAGGCATAAAGGCTGCGATGGAGAGGCGCGCTGTGTCGGCTATAACCGTTCTACCTTGATAGGATTTCTGTATAACTTACGCATAGCTCAATTTCATTATCTTCTACCCAAAGGTTATCTGGAATACCGATAAGACCGCCTATTTATTACTATTTTAACGTATAAATCTTACATTTCAACTTCCATGAAAAAAAAAACTTACCATCGAATTGAGAACCTCCTTTTTTTGAAGTCGGTTAAAAATACTTCTCATACATACAGTTTTGTTTTAACGTTCTGTTAAGTTCTCAAAATGACACTTTAGTGGGTTGCATCATCATCAGGATATTTTTATCCACTGCAGGAGCTCAACCCTCTCTCATCTGCCGGAGACAGACGGAGGATTTGGCCTACACTCCGCGCGCTGGCCATGACGGGTTGGGGAGGCCTGATTGATGTTTTATAATGTATTCCCTTAGTCGCCTTGTAGACATCCACGGGAAGAGTTGGAGTGGTCCTATTCTACTCTACCGGAAACCAGACGGCAACCACGCGGGTTAATCTTTCCACTATCGTAGTGTTCTGAGATAGAGTACGGTTTTACCGGTAATTATATTATGTTCAGAAGTTTTAGGCTTTGCTGTAAATAAGACACTGGACTGGAATGGACGAGGCATAAATATAAACGGCGAGTACATCTCCTATTTACGCTTTGCTAATGATATCGTTATCATGGCAGAATCGCTGCAGGATCTTAAGGACTGGACAGCCTTAACGCTGAGTCTCGACGTGTCGGTCTCGGAATGAACTTGGACAAGAGTAAGGTCAATGATCACGTTGCTCCGGGACGACCATAGTCGATGGTAAGGTACTCGAAGTTGTTCACGAGTATGTCTGATTCGGGCAAACTAGGCAAAAACAACTTCGAGAAGGAAGCCGATACGAGGATTAGGATAGACTGGAAAGCATTTGGGACGTTACGTCATGTATTCTCGTCGCGTATACCACAGTGCCTGAAGACAAAAGTCTTCAACCAGTGCGTCCTACCCGTAATGACCTACGGCGCCGAAACATGGACACTGACAGTGGGACTAGTCCGAAAACTCAAGGTCGCTCAGCGGGTTGTAGAAAGTGCTATGCTCGGAGTTTCTCTAAGGGACAGGATCCGAAAAGGTGATCCGTTAGTCTTCGACATAGCTCTGAAAGTTAGTACGTTGAAATGGCAGTGAGTTGGTTACATTTGTCGGATAACCGATTATCGCTGGGGTAAACAAGTTCTCGAATGGAGACCGCGACTGGGCAGGCGTAGTGTGAGACGTCCCCTGGCTAGATGGAGCGACGATCTGCGTAAGGCGGCTAGAAGAGACTGGATGAGAAGAAGCGAGGAGTCTTGGGAGAGGCTTACGAGTATGTCCAGTAGTGGACTCTTCCAGTCTGATGATGATGATGACGCAAATTCCAAATATATTTCATACTATTTCTAACAAACGCTTTATTAATAAATCTATGAAGTGTTAAATTTATAGTCACACTAGCTGTTGTCTGCGACTTCGTCCACGTGGACAACTTAACATCACAAATTATTATGTATTCCAGGACCTAACCTATATGTGTGCCAAGTTTCATCCCGATCCTGCCAGTGGTTGAAGCGTGATTGAGTTCAAACCTCCAAATATCAAAATTCCAAACTTTCGCATTTATAATATTAGTGGAATAAATTAAATGTACACCCTAGGCAGCCTAAACATATTTAGAACTTATTTTCAGTCTAGACTTACAAAAAGTAAAGTAATTTACCTAATCCCATTGAGCTTCTTACAGTGAGGTAACTAAATTTAGTCCAACCGGACGACCCGCGTAATCCGTAACTTGTACCCAGGTACCCCCCGGGTGTACCGGGTAACTAAGACCGTTACATCCTGTTACTTGCGATACAAAGCTTAGGCATTAGTGACTTTATTGTGGAGCTTTATAATCTTTTGGGAGAATTTGTGGGGCGATGTGGGTCCACGAGGGAAACTAACGGAGAATTCCGAATTAAGTGACTAGTCGTTGCACCTTAAACAATGACGATAAGGTTAAAATTAGAACATATTTCTTCTTCATTAAACGGCCTTTTGCCAATGTCAAGTGTATAGGACGAATACAAATGTGGAGAGCACGCTTTGACGGAGTAAAGCTGTGGGTTGTGTCACTAGACCAATGAGGGAGTGTCGCTCAGATCAAAGGATATCGCTATAACATTAGATCTGCTCACGTGATATAAGCCATACAACTGCAAAAGTGCAAAGATCATTGCACGAAGTTATTTGTTTGAGCTATTCATAAATTAGTTCTATTCCAAACAATAATGAGTACTGTGTTGATAATAATTAGACACTAAATAGATTTCCTTTCATATCTCGCTAATAAAACTCCATCATGCATTTTACATGTTCCAGAAAGTTTAAAATTTTAAGTCAATCGTACCAGTATATTTAGAGTTATCCGCCGGACAGTTAAACAGATTTACAAAAAGCATAATGCTCACGCCTTGGTCCCAGAGGAGTAGGCAGAGACGATGTATCGCCAGTTTGCGTGATCCTGACAAACATCGCAAAGAGATACCTTTGCCCGCTTTTCGCCCCGTGATACCACTTGGCGTGAGACGTCTCCGTGTGGTACCACGATTAGCTATGTAGCTTAATTAAATATCTAGCCTATTCTAAGCCTAGTTCATAATCTGGCCTAGTTGCAGTTGCTTCATCTTCATACATTCGCTTAATCGAAAGGCATATGGCATCCACATATACTTGGACTACTCTTTCACGCCCCTAATTGAAATAATGAAATAAATAAATATGTCAGACATTCACACCAATTATCCAGTCCCAAACTAGGCAGAGCCTGTGGTATGGTTACTAGATAACCGATAGACATACTTAAATCAATATATAAACACCCAAGACTTGGGTACAAACATTCATATTCATCATACGAACATTTGCCCCTAGCGGGATTCGAACCGCTCCCTCCGGCGTGGCAGTCCTAGAGCTACGCGTTTCGCCACGGAGGTCGTCAAGTATTTATTAATTAATTAATGTATTTATGTCTAATTAATACATTAATTATAAAGAGATAAAGACACGCAAAGATCTGAATTCTGCTCAATTTACAACCAACCAGCAAGGAAGGAAGAACACAGTCATTACGAGTAAGCAATACTATTTAAAAAAACCGAAAGTTCTAAAAAAATCCGGATATAAAGTGCCCGGGTCATTAGCAACCCTGCCGCTTAAATGTTGTACACAGCGATCTCTATGTACTACTAGATGGAGCGTTCCAAACAATCGCTCTGTTCCACGCAAGTAGCCACAACTCTTTCACATTTACAATGAACTTGTGCAGTTACTACGCAGAACATTTAATTATTAGTAAATATTGACGCTACGGTTAAATAATTCCAATATTTAGTAAATAATTAAATGTTCTGAGTAGTAACTGCACAAGTTTCATTGTGAATGTGAAAGAGTTGTGGCTACTTGCGTGGAACAGAGCGATTGTTTGGAACGCTCCATCTAGTAGTACATAGAGATCGTTGGTTGTACATTAAAATTTGCTCCAAACGGGTTTGCGGGTCAGTTATTATTTATTGCTCGAGCAATTGGGGGTTAACGCTTTATCTGTCAGCTTTTGGTGCTTGTTTTGATGATTAATGGACTCTGCGGTGTTGATTTAAGATTTTGGGGATATCGGTCACTGTTTGCGGAAATCATAATTATCACTTAAATGAAGCCATGTGACACATTCTAATATTAAGAAAAATCATACAGGATTCAGCGAAGCTCGATTTAAGTAGTTTTTTTTTATTCCTGCTCTGAGAAAAATATAAATAGCCGTCCTACTTACATAAGGATAAAAATATACCACTAAGTAGCCATTATAAATGGTGTCGCCTACAACTGATTCAGTAGCCGGCTACATTACCAACTAACCACACTACTTAATAATGTGGCCGGCTACTGAATCAGTCGTAGGCGATACCATTTATAATGGGGGCGGCTACTTACGTAATAGTGGTATATATTTATCCATATGTAAGTAGGACTGCTACTTATTTTTTTCTCAGTGTGATGGATTTAATGACGATGAGGCCTAAGGTGGAGATCGCTTACTCATAAGATGCCTATTCACTCTGCCTTTAAAAAGATCCAAGTTGTACTTGTCCGAAAATACCGAAGCTGGCAGTGAGTTCCATTCCTTAGCAGTTCGCATTATGAAAGAGGAAACAAACGCTTCGTGCGAGAGCGTGGTATGTCTACTACATAAGGATGAAGTCCCTCACCACGCCTGGTAGTTAGGTGACGGAAGGGGGATCGGGGAATCAAATCGTGCAATGTAAACTGTTGAAAACAGAAAGATAGGTCAAACTGCGACGATGTTTGAAGCTCTGTAGCTTGGTATTTCTTTCTTATTTAATTTTGCGAAATATGTCTTAAGGAAGTATTGAATTTTAGTTTACAGCAGTATTCTTGTTGGCTGTCTTCAGGCAAGGCTTTTAGGATTTTTGGTAATATATATGTCGGCGAAATGATAAAAGAGGAGCTGATTTGAAGGCACAGTGTGTGTTCGGGGCGCCGTTCGGCTTTGTTAGGCTATCGTCGCAAGCACGCGCTGACGGAACGTCTGGTATAACTGGCGCAGCCGCAGAACCGAGAGAGTCTTCGACGGAAAGGCGTGCGGTGCGCAGGCGTTACGCTGACGGATCGTCTGCCTTCTAAAATCATTACTTGATGATGTAGTGTAATTTCATGTAGTGTCATTGAAGCTAGTAAATATGTTAACTTTGAAACGGCATTAAACTCAATTTGGGAGCCCACACTTTCGGCGGAACCAGGAACCTACGATATATATTTGTGACTTCTCTTACCGTAGTAGGGATTATTGTAATTGGTAGTCCGTACGTATCCAAGTAATCTTATTTTCTTAGTCTACAATTGCTAGTTCTCCTTTCCTCCCTGTGGATACTATAGTCATATATGTTTTGGATCTACACCAAACATGAGCTGTATGGCGCTCGTGACCTGTGTCCTCGTCGAGAGTTCCACTTCCTTTTGTCTACGACATTTATATGTATACCTTCTTACTTTCAATATCCTTGTCATTCTATCTACTATACACTACAATTTCTTTAAAATTGCAATATTATACTAAATTCCGAAGAATTGAGGTTTTCATTTCGACTCCTTAGTGTCCACAAAGGACAATATATACATATATACATACATAATGCTTACGCCTTGGTTCCAGAGGGAGAAGAGAGGAGGCAAAGACGACATATCGCCTTTTTGCGCGATCCTGACACACCTCACTAGCCTCACTCACATTCATCAACCTTCTCATGCACCTACTTTTATCTCACTGCGGACTCCAGCCTACTGTAGTCACTAGTCTCATTATAAAATACAGTAAAAGTTTCCGACTAAAACCGTATAATTTCTAAAGCACCCAAAACCTCCGACCGCGGTCGCAGGACCGGTCGCGATCGTGGTCAGACCGCGACCGCAAATTGACCGGCACAGAGCACTTTGTTGCTGTTTTTGCTGATAATAATAGGGTAATTTTGTAACCACACAGTAACATACGACCTAAACTTCAAGGCCTACCCACCCTCTCGTAACTTAAGGATGACAAGGTCTCAAAGGGAAAGGATTAATTAATGCTGGAGGTCAAGATATTTTGGTGTAACATGAACTTTTTGTGCCTAATTCCCGAGCTTAATGAGCGTAATGTCTTCATTCCACTTAATACAAAAACATGTACAGTGTGGTGTAAATTTGATGCTAAAAAATGATGTATTTTGGGTCTATAAGTGTATGTTCAAAAATTAAAATTTGCAATCGTTATAAAACAATATACAATTTTTAGTTTATTTAGGTTGATGACAGCTTTGCTGGTCTACAGGCTTGGTCATTGGACTCAAGCGCCAGACAAGGAAGGCTCATGGGGTCGATTCCCACTGGGGACAGACAACTTTATAAAATTTGTACAAGTTGTTCCCGGTCTGGATGTTATATTTGTGATTTGTCCAATCCATGTTTAATTTCCATAGCACATAAGAACATCCTAGTTTGGGATTAGACAGGTGTATGTATATGTGTAATAATTGTATGTATATTTATAATATGAGACGCAACATAACATGAAAAATACGACAATAAAAATAAGTAAGAAATTAATTATATAATATTTTTAATAGTTTTTTTTTTCAAATTAAATAAAACCCATACTTAGCTTTATTTTAGACTCAAATTGTTTAAAGAAAATATACGCTCTTATTCTTCGTAACTTCGTAAAACATCGTAAAAAAATCAATGTGTTTTTTGCCTTCACAATTCCACTGAAAACCCTCATGTTACCAGTATAATAGAATAACATTCTACACAAAGAAAGTTTCAAAAGTAATTTTGAGCCGCAATTTCCACAGAATAAAGACGCGGATGCTGTGCGACCTCCCGAAAGAATTCCAAACGTCATAAGCACATCAAACGGTTCACAAAATAACGGATTCCACATGTCCTCTTCATTTTGGTTGAGTTCACTTCTCGAATTGACGTGAGTTGAGAAAATATATAGAAAACTAGGCAAAGTTGCCGGTATTAAAATTAATCTTTATTTATTTATTAAACTAGCTGTGCCCGCGGTTTCGCTCGCGTGGACACTCGCTCTCAATCCGACTACGACTCCGATCCCGACCTCGACGCCACGCCCACGCTCAACACTCGAACGCCCTTCACGTCCACGTCCACGGTCACGCCTATTCCCATTCCCACTTCCACGGATACGCCCACTACAGCTCTAAATGTAGTCCAAATTCATCTCAATCTGAATAGTACCGAATATTATAATTATACTTCTTTGTTATATTGCGTAGCTACTAATGTATTTGAAAACTAAAAGTTTCCATAACTTTTGATTGAATAAAGACTAAATGTTACTCCGAATTCAGTCCTATGGTTTTGTGAAAACTCCATCAGAATCAGTTCAGTAGTTTTTACGTGATGCGTGCACAAAGTAACAGACAAACAGACGAATAGAACAACAAGCAGCCAAAAAATTCCAAAATTATATTAATGTATTCTATTACTTATCCTTCATCCCCAAATATATCGTTTAAAGCGATAAGACCGCCTTTGTATAAAATTGTACTATTTGTAACTTTGTATAACTTGTAACTGTATTTGGTTGTGCAATAAAGTGTATTGTATTGTATATTTGTTTGAAAATATTTGTAATGTGCAGACGGGTGTTACGGCGTAGAGTTCGTAGCACTGCGTCACTTGAGACTGCTACGGCGTATCTGTAGTGGCTTAACCCCAACGATCTCTATGTACTACTAGATGGAGCATTCGATACAATTGCTCTGTTCACAATGAAACTTGTGCAGTTACTACGCAGAACATTTACTTATTACTAAATATTGACACCACGGGTAAATAGCGTCAATATTTAGTAAATAATTAAATGTTCTGCATAGTAACTGCACAAGTTTCAAAGTGAGTTGCGATTTCTAACAGAACGTTTGTATGGAATGCTTCATCTAGGTAGTACATAGAGATCGTTGGGGTTAAGCCACTACTGACACGCCGTAGCAGTCTCAAGTGACGCAGTGCTACGAACTCTACGCCGTAACAGCCGTCTGTACATAACAAATATTTGCAAACAAATACATACAGATCATAGAGCTCGTTGCTTAACCCTATTTTTTGTAAAGTTTTTAATTAGATTAAATTTAGATAACCAACAGAGTTACAAAGTGTTAAGTAATTACAAAGTACATTATAACATTTTAAGTATGAATTGTAACAGGTTTTCACATAAGATGTAAAAAGCACAGATATGCTTCAGATTTAAATATAAGTCAGGGGACTTGATTCTGGTGCTATCCAGACGAGTCACGGTTCCGTAATAGCGGTATCCCATACTCCTTACCCATACCCCCTTTCCTGTCTCCCTCGCCCCGATCCCTGTTCAACCGCCAATCAAAGGTCTGCAGTGCCGATGGATGCGTGTCCAGGGGCTAGCTTGACATGCCGGAGCTGGGCGAACTCCGGGCCTTACCGAGTCATGCGGGGCTCTGATGAGGTGGACAAGTATTTCCCTAGCTAATCGTTGTACCACAGTGTTTCAACACGGAGGTGTCGAGGTTGTTCGCCACACATCCCGCCGTGTGGTATCATGGGGCGAAGAGCGGGCGAAGGAAATTCGCTTTGAGATGTTTGTAAGGATCGCGCAAAGTGGCGATACAACGTCTTTGCTTATCCCTCTAGGACCAAGGCGTGAGCATTATGTATGTATGATGAAATTAAAATTTAAGATGAAAATGATGATTAGAGAGATTTGATCCTTCGAATCCCGCGACTTCGTCTGTATGGACAAATTATTATAATACCAAATGAAAATGTATTTACCTGTGTGTGATATTAAATCCTCAAAGGAAGTCAATTAAACTGGTTATTCATTGAAAAGATTGTTTACATATTAGCTGTGCCCGCGGCTCCGCTCGCGTGGACTACAGAATTATTGTTTTTCTTTTAAATAAAGTTAAAGTTGAAGAACACTTCTCCCAGGAATGACCCAAATATTTCAGAACAGTGTTTTCGGGTTGTTTCAGTATTGAACATACCCATCGAAATAAACTTCCTACAATTTTTCAGCCTGCACAATTTGTGTGAACATAGACAGATAGACAGACAATAAATACGTAGCATTACCCTTATCAGGGTTGCGTAGTGGGGGAGAGAAGTCATATGAATAAATAAGCTGAGCGGAGTCCATTCAACGTCGAGGGATTCTAAAGGGAACGATTCCGTACAGAAATAAATGACTGTTTTATTAGCTGCAGTTTTTTTTAGACTTTTACCAGTGATTATTTAATTTACAGCAGGAAACTTTAGTTTTCCCGCAGTATACGTAGTCTATGATAATGATATCATTAACCACAAAGCAAATAAAAAAAGTGTGTCCAGTTTTTCTCAATCACTGACTACACACTAACGAATCCTACTAATATTGTAAATGTGAAAGTTTGGATGTTTGTTACTCAATCACGCTTTAACCACTGGACGGATCGTGATGAAACTTGGTACACATATAGTTTAGGTCCTGGAATAGGACATATGTAGTTTTTATCCCGAATAAACATCCCATTCCTACAGGAAATATATAATAATTTGTGATGTTAAGTTGTCTACGCGTACGCAGTCGCGGGCAACAGCTAGTCACTAATATAGTAAGAATAAATTGGGATTTTCAATGTAAATTAAATAGTGAAAGTCAACATCCTTTATTGCAAACATTGCACAAACTTGGTGCATTTTTAGACGTTAATTTTTATTGACTTCTGCTTCCTAGGTTGTGAAGAAGAAATGGCGCAACGAACTACCTTAAAATCAAGTTTTGTTTACAATATTAAAAACATTATGCGAAGCTGAAGCAACATTAGTCTCAAATAATCATTTATTTTATAATAGGTCATTTTCCCTGATAAGTAAGTTTTTACAACTCCTGATCAACGATTAAAAAAGTCCTCGTGTGTAAAGCTAGCTAGCTGGTAGCAAAAGATTTTCTTCCAGTAGGTAATTCGGATAAACCAGTCCAACGTGCAATCGCCCAGAGCAAATTGCTTACGTATTTGTAGGGCCTTGCTCGACCACGCGGAATATAATTTGAGTTTAGTAGTGTCTATCCACGTAAGCAAAGCTTTAGTTTGATTGCGTGAACAGAATTAAACTTCTGTTTCAGAATGTTGAGTTTCATTTAGTTTTTCGAGCTTAACATAATCAGTGTGTTTTCGTTTGTTGAATTTAACACAGAAAGTTTGTGAATGTGGTTTACAATTTTATTTTTAACTAGCTATGCCCGCGGCTCCGGTCGCGTGTACTACAGAATCCGCAACCACTCCCAATTGTAATCCCACTACCACTCTCGCTCCCATACCCACGCTTACGCCCACGCTCACCTCCACTCCCACCCCACGCCCGCTACAGCTCCAAATGTAGTCCCAGTGGTTTCAGTAGGATGGCCTAAGAAAAAACATATGTAATATAATATATTTTAAATTAAAAAAAATTCATCGCAATCTGAGTTGTACCGAACATTATAATTATACTTCTTTGTTATATTGCACACCTACCTACTAATGTATTTGAAAACTAAAAATTCACATAACTTTTGATCGAGTAAGCAAATTGCGATGAAATAAAGACTAAATATTACGAGAATCTGTGAAAAGTAAGATAAAAACGGTTGAGTAGTTTTTACGTGATTCGTTCACAAACCAACAGACAAACATACAAAAATTAAAAAAATATCATAATGTGTTCTATTACTTATTCTTAGACCCCCCAATTTGCCTTTTTGCAAATATGTTCAATACACAGGCAAGTGGCCTAGAGTTCTCAATGTCCCAAAAGGTTGAAATAAATGAGTATGAGTATGAGTGAAGTTTACGTTTTTATTTATTAGACTAGCTACCTATGACTTACACGCAGTCCACTATAATAAAATGTTGTTTGGAATAAAGGGATATTTCCTTTGAGTAAACATTTTCGGTTGGCTGCCTACGTTGCCTGTAAGAAATCGCTAAAAGCGATAAGGCCGCCGTTGTACACTAAATTCATCCTTCTATGTAAGTTTTGTTTTTATTTAAAAATGTATATGTTTTGGTGCACAATAAAGAATATTTGAATTCAATTGGCTGTGACCACAATCTTTTTTGAGGGCTGAATCCGCGCCCCGTGTTTATCAAGTACGTAAGTTAGTGTAGTATAAAATAGACCTAATTTTAATAAAATGTCTTCCAAGCACATAACCCAAGAACCTTTAGAAACTTAACAAGAAGCAACAACAAATAAAAACTCAGGAGACGCGATAGACGCAGTCTTTTGTAGTGGAATCCATTGTTTGCGGGCTTTATTCGACTTTATTATTATGAAAGTTTGTCCGTAGCGTAACGTTAGCCATTATTACACGCCTGAAATATTCTGAAATGTAACGCACTTTGGGCCTGAAAGGCTGCTGTGTTATTCATAGATGTATTGCAGGCTGGTTTACACGTTGGCAGTGGAACGAGACTTTACTTAAAAATACAAATTTTATTTATCTGAAATGCAAACAGCCTTCATTACTATATCGCTATCGGTAGCGAATAATGCCACATCTGTCGCAGAATCGACGGACGCTGGGGCAGAAGAGTTCTAGAGTGGAGACCGCGGATCGGCATGGTCAGGGTGAGACGCCCCGCCACCAAATGGACCGATGAAGGGGGGGAAGTTTGCTTCCGCCGCGCTTCAGTTTCAGCTCAATATCTGCATACCTATAGCTACTAGGGCAAGTGAGGTATCATTTTCGGATAATTCAAGGATGACGAAATCATTTTTGGTACAAGATTTTTACCTTTCCATAGAGAAAATTCACAATTCAGAACACAATTAAAATGGCTCCCTATTCGACGCCGACGTGATGCTCATGTGGTGTGTTATCTCTATAACATTCTAAACAATCCTGCGTCCCCTCTTTACCTCCGTGAGCGCTTTGACTATGTCGTCCCTAGGGGTAAACCCTGCAGATCTATCACTTCCCTTCTTCTTCAAATTCCGACTCATACTTCAAGTCTGTATAGCGGCTCCTTCACAGTCCAAGCAGTGAGATTGTGGAATTCTCTGCCACATGTTATCCGCTTGCCGTGTGGTTTCCGGTAGAGTAGAATAGGACCACTCCAACTCTTCCCGTGGATGTCGTACAAGGCGACTAAGGGAATACATTATAAAACATCAATCAGGCCTCCCCAACCCGTCTGGCCAGCGCGGGGAGTGTAGGCCAAATCCTCCGTCTGCCTCCGGCAGATGAGAGAGGGTTGTGCTCCTGCAGTGGAGACAAAAATAACCTGATGATGATGATGATGATGTTATCCGCGCGAGCGCATCGTTGAGCATATTCAAGGCTAGAGTAAAAGAGCATTACCTATCCAAATTATCACTTTGTGTATATGTATGTATGTATGTAAGTGTATGTATGTGTATTGTATGTATATACTTATGTATATATAATTATTTTATTACATATTTATATAGATAGTTATAAGTAAATTTAAATTATTTTATTTGCTATTTACATATATGTTTTTTTTTCACTACTTATTCTCACTATAATGTGCACTGCTGTCTGCCTATCTGCTTTGCTTTTCTCTTTCACCCAAAGGTTTACTGGAAGAAAACTCTTACAGAGTTAAGCGCGCCTTTGTACATCTTGTGTTTATATTAGTTGTGTGACTTATATTTGTGTACAATAAAGAATAAATAAATAAATAGAAAATTGAAATATTTGGCAAAAACCATAAAACGTCAAATTTGTTGTTGTTAATTGGTGATTTACTCTATAACCTTAAGAGATATCAATATACAAAAAATATGTGTAATAAGCCACACTTACATGAAATACTAAAATATAAACTTTATTGAATTACTGTAAATAAAATAGAGCTGAATACTGCGCGCGGTACTAACATTCATATATATAAAAAAAAACAAATTTAAGGAAAAATACCGGCCAAGTGCGAGTCGGACTCGCGCACCGAGGGTTTCGTACAAACTTAGCACCGAACATTGCTCTAACGAAAAGATGAACTAAATGAGAAACAAACTTAACTTTGCCGTTAAGAAAAACTTTCCACATACATCGATATAGGTCTCGGTTTGTTTACCAACAGCAAATAAGTTTGTAATCGCAAAAGTTCTATTTTTTTGATGGAACTACAAATTTACAGTTTTCGGATTTTTCCTTTACATGTCCTATAAGACATTGCTTCTTGCCAAATTTCATGATTCTGGGTCAACGGGGTAGGTACAACAGGTATAGGTTTTGATTCCAATACGAGTGTCGAAATATGCGGCATAAACGGCTGTATCTTTTGATTGCGTTGACTTATGAGTTTGATTTTTTCACAGCTTCAAGGGATTGCGGACCTGAGTATTTGATATTAATTTCAACTTGGTATCTCCACGAGTTCCTGAGAAAAAGCGTCTTGACAGACGGCAGGCAGCCAGAGGGACAACGAAGGGATATAAGGAATCCTTTCTTCCATTTAAGATACGGAACCCTATAAATTAAATTGTAATTAATGTGTTTGGGTAGGTTTGAATAAGTGACAGCTGATCCCATACATGCACCCCTTAAATATTGCCCGCAGAAATAGATGACGCAAAGCCGCTACATGCGTGTACATGTCTTTCGTAGTAAATATAAATTTTCAGCACTCGTTTGCTAAATAAAGTGCAGTAACTCTATTTAAAATAAAACACACCGTGTTCTACAATAAACTACCTGCATTAAATTGTATTTTATTTTTTTATTATTATTATAATCCAAATTACAAATACAGAACAATTACATATTATGCCTCGTCTGTCCGCCCCTCAATTGCCAGCTAAAAGCCTTCAGTGATGCCTCTCAAGTTTCAAATGCACTGTTTACCCTTTGCCATTGAAAGATGGCGCCGTCACCTATTATAGGTGACGGCGTCATCTTTCAGTGGCAGCCCTAAATAGATCTCGAAATAATTTTGCCAAATTCTGGAAAGTAACAAAACCATTAAATTATAGGGAAGTTTTATCGAATGCGGTCAATGGTGAACAGGACCCTAAAACTATTGTTGACATGTTTGCACGACATTTTAAAGTTGACCCGCTGGATGTGGAGTGCGAGCCCGATGCTGGAGGCCCGGAAGCGGAGCCCGAGCCGACTCAGTTCCGTAGCGACCTACGGATGACTCCGGAATACATCGCAAAAGTAGTTAGTAATACCTCACTTGCCCTAGTAGCTATAGGTATGCAGATATTGAGCTCAAACGGAAGCGCGGTGGAAGCAAACTCCCCCCCCCCCTCTCACCAGCACGACGGCCCCGGTCTGAATCAGCTCAGGTCCACCCAGGGAACAACTGTGCCAAGCGGCTTGCTTTAATCACAAAATGCAGTGTCCCCATACTAAACGCCCCAGCTATACAGTACCAGAAAAGTAAGAGAAAAGAAAAGACTAGGTACTAGTGGTAAAAATACTGGTCCTGAAATAAGCCAGCTGAGCAGCACAGCACTGGCCTCGTGTAAATTTGCCATAACTTTGTTTGTTGTCTTATTAACTTCGTATTCTAGACGCTGAGTGCAGAGTTTTTTTATTTATTTTTCATTTGGACTGAAATCGCTGAACACTTTAAGACTAGCTTTGTCTCTGACGTTTTGAGGTCATCCAAGAGACTTGGAGCTGAAATAACTTGTATTTGTAGCGGGGAATTTGGAAGGTTCTATTTGTCTTTATTGTAAGGTAGGTTCTGATCTAGCGTTTTGTTGATAAAAACAATACCTAACTTCGACGTGACGTATTTCGTAGCTCGGAATTCTCAGAAAGTGTTTCTTGTTCGAGAGATTCATTGAATCAGTGGCTGGTCCTTAGACTCGAGTGTCAAAAGATCGTGGGTTGATTTTCGCTAGGGAGAGACCACGTTCTGCAATTTGTATATGTTTTTCCCGGTCTGGTTGTTAATATGTGGATTCCCATAGCACATGAGAAAATCCAAGCTTGGAAATAAACAAGTAACCTTTACACTCGACGTAGGAAGGACATTGTGGCTAAGCTCCTGAAAATTAAAACCACTTTTGCCAGCCTGCAATTTGAAACACGTGCCGCCCGTTTATACAATAAAATAAACAAAGAACTTGAGATATATCGCAAACAACCGAAAGAATGCAGGAAGATTATATGTAAATGGCTGGAGGGAAAAACATATGATGAAGTGGAACTATTACTCACTTAGCAGTGGGTGGAA
Source organism: Esperia sulphurella (assembly GCA_947086405.1). Lineage (NCBI taxonomy): Eukaryota > Metazoa > Arthropoda > Insecta > Lepidoptera > Oecophoridae > Esperia > Esperia sulphurella. The sequence continues at coordinate 13,460,389 of OX352273.1, read as the reverse complement.
GTTGCACCTGTGTTTTCCTACACTTTTTACTTTACTGCCTCTTATAATATATTCATGACACTAAAACCTACACAAGCATCATACAGACTCACCCCACACAACACACACACCCTACACACAAACCCCCCACAAACATTCCACACACATCCCACACACACACCATACACACACACACACACACACACACACACACACATACACCTACTTTCATACACACTGTACAAGCGGGATCTGATCCTATCGTGTACCTTTTTACTTTGACTTTTTACTTTTTGTTTTTGTTGTTAAATTTTCACTTCATATAATAAGTAGAAATAAGTATCTTTAGAAATAAAAATAATTGTTAGTATTAGGAAATCTATAATAAAACAAAATAAAACAGAGTTACTAATTTGTAATGAAGAGCGGTGCCTCCTAACACAGACTTACCAAGTCTAAAAGGAGACATCAGCCCCCAAATGTTTTCTTGTGATTACTCTTGTTAACGAAAATAAATATATTTTAATTTTAATTTTTAATTTAATTAACACTCTCTTATTCGTATGATGCCGTGTGGTTTCCGGTAGAGTAGAATAGGACCACTCCAACTCTTTCCGTGGATGTCGTACAAGGCGACTAAGGGAATACATTATAAATCATGTATAATGCATGTATAATGTCTGGCCAGCGCGGGGAGTGAAGGCCAAATCCTCCGTTTGTCTCCGGCAGATGAGAGAGGGTTGTGCTCCTGCAGTGGAGACAAAAATAACCTGATGATGATTAGTATGATATGTGTGTTAAGGTACTTTAGTTAATGTCGTTTATTATGCACTTATTTTCCCCCTCTCTTTTTCTGCCTTGTCTCGCACCCGGTAAGACGCGCTGGAAGAGATCTCTTTTAGAGGCAAGCTTGCCTTTGTACGCAAAATTTCATAATTTCATTTAGTTTTTAAAATGCTCGATATATAATATAATAATAGAAATTATAATATAAATTATTATAAATCATAGAAATTTTATCAATAATAAATTGTAATGATTAGATGAATAAGTTTTTTAGCGGTTTCTTATGTACTCTAGAAATATTAATAATTATTGCATGCTCCAAGGCCAAGGCAGATCACAGAGCCCATTATACAAATATAGTACTTTATTGCGATACACAGGTTTTTTGAATTTGAATTTGAATAATATTAGAGCAATAGTGTCAAAAAGTTGGTATCAAAAAATAACAACAAAAAAAAGAATTTTGAGAAGTTTTAATTAAAAATTTCAATAGTTTTGCTTATAAATATATGATTCCACGCAAGAAACAAAACGATAAAAGTAACGGGGTATGTCTAGCGTCCCTTAGACAAACATCGTTCTAAGTTTAAATACATTCTATGTCAGACGAGTGAGACGAGACTTTGCTCAAACAAGCGAGAACAATGGCCCTCCAGCCTGGGCGCTGAGATCAAGTTGAGTGGTGCAGACTGTGATACTCATGTTTCTATGTTTGCTATCCCTTTCTTCAGTTAGGTATTTTACCTTTGTTTTAAATACAAACAAAAAGTCCTTTTATCAGAACCCACGGAGGAAATTACTTTATGCATCGTTACTGTTATAAACAACGATCTCTATGTACTACCAGATGGAGCGTTCCAAACAACCGCTCTGTTCCACGCAAGTAGCCACAACTCTTTCACATTCACTTTGAAACCTGTACAGTTACTACGCAGAACATTTAATTATTACTAAATATTGACGCTACGGTTAAATAATGTCAATATTTAGTAATAATTAAATGTTCTGCGTAGTAACTGCACAGGTTTCAAAGTGAATGTGAAAGAGTTGTGGCTAATTGCGTGGAACAGAGCGATTGTTTGGAACGCTCCATCTAGTAGTACATAGAGATCGTTGGTTATAAATGTACAGCGAATGGTTATTGAGTACCGTGTGACTACCGGCTTTGAATAGAGCAACCCTCAGTCTTCTCGTGGGCTTCGCAAAGAGGACTAAGGGATTGCATCTGGGACGGCAGCAGCATTCTCTTGTGTACATTATACTGCGATCACCAGTTCCCTCCCTGCCTCCCTCTCTTCCCTAAACCCTTTTAGACATTTTATTATAGCTGTGTGGTTCCCGGACATCAATATAGAACATCAATCAGGCCTCCCTAACCCGTCTGGCCAGCGCGGGGAGTGTAGGCCAAATCCTTCGTCTGTCTCCGGCAGATGAGAGAGGGTTGTGCTCCTGCAGTGGAGACAACAATAACCTGATGATGATAAGAGCCTTTTCACTCCGCACTTTATGTATAAAAATATACCTAATATACTGTTTATATTTATTTATTTGAATATGCACTTATATTTGTATGGATTTGGTATAAACTGTACTTTTACCCTCATTTAACTGCACAACTTACCTTACTCTGCTATTCTTTTGCTCTACCCAAATGTCTTCTGGAAGAAATCGCTTTTAGCGGTAAGATCGCCTAGATGTTCATATGTAAGCTACATTATAATTGTATCTGCGTATACTTAGACGTCCACTGTTGAAGATAAGCCTTTGCCGATGAACGCCCTCCGCATCCAGCCGCTTCCGGCCACCTTCTTCATCGTCCATTTGCTGGCGCGGCGTCCCACCTCGCGGTCTCCACTCCAGAACTCGTCTGCCCCAACGGCCGTCGATTCTGCGACAAGTGTGGCCGGCCCTTTTTATAGTACAATACAGAGTAATTGAATTGCAATTCGGTTTTTCGTAAGTTTATTAAATACTTAGAGCCTTTTATTTTAGATAAATTTACATAAAACAATTGCTTATTTACATTATAACATCGACACCATTGTTTCCCCTTTTTGGCACTCCAAAAACTCCTTCTCCTTCCACTCTTCTCTATCTCTCGCTATCCTTGTCCATCTTTTCCCTGCTAAGTTTGTTAAATTAAATGTATTTAATTGAAATATTATTTAGAACTTTACGTAGGTACTCGTATATCTTGTCAAACGTTACACTTAAATCCAGACAGTAATAAAAACTGCCCTCAAAAAGTAAGGAGCGAGATTAAATTTTATTAGGATTAGAAGCAAGCAGCAATTTATATAGTATTCAGTCCGACGGAGAAGACGCTAAAGTTTTATATTGGCTTAGCAGACTACTCTTTAACGAATAAAGAGTCACTGGAAGTGATAAAATATAGAAATTATACCTATCGTCGACGGAAATTTTAATTGGCCTAAAAAACTTGTTATTTTTTCTTTGTTACCTTAACTATTTTGTCTGTGCACCTATATCAAATATTATATCAAATGATGAAGTCATTATATTTCAACGTTTTTTTAAATATACCATTAGATGGAGAATTGAAAACTGAGTTTGGAAGGTTCAAAAATCGATTTTGCATTGTCTCCCTTACGCCAATTCAAATTTCTTTCGACAATAAGATGACGCCGATAGTATACGACTATAGGTGACCGTTCCATTGGATTCGTATTCTCCGGATTAGGAGAAGGAGAAGATTAGAGATACAACACTCCCTAATAAAACTAAAATACCTACGCTTTTTAATTACCTACTGTCAATGCACGCAAAAATGTACCTAAGTATCTTATTTTATCTTAACCTCACTTGAACCCAAGGACTGCAGGCTTCTGCCCCTTAGCTGTATAATAGATTTTATGCAGCGAACTGTGGGGGATAGATGCACAGTACCTATAAACAAAGGGGCTGACGGGTCGATGTGTAGCCGGGTACACCTGGCCCCTATTAAAAGATAAGATGCCTAAGTATAAAAATATACATACGACCCCGATTGCCGGGGCATCTAGCCGAATCGCGTACGACTGTCAATGTTTGCATGACTTAGCGGTTCAGCGTAACAATGACTTTCTTCCATGCGAGTAAGATGCAATGTGGCTTGCATTTAATTTTGTAGGCAAGTTTATGAGAAATTGAACAAGCTTTCTTAGAGAATGCGCCTTGTGGACTTGTACTATTACTTATTTTGTGGTGTAAGTAGATATAATAATAGGGCAGACTACCTACCGCTTTGTTTACGAAGATCAATAAATGTCCAGCAGTGGACGTGGATAATGACAAATAGCTGGGATAAGGCAAGAAGAAAAATCTACTACTTTTTTTTATAAAATAGCCACTTCCAGTTTTACTTTTAAGCAGGGGGAGAAAAAGGATATGGGTGAGTGGAAACGGCGACGTTTCAAAGTCATAAAGCGGTACATCCAGCTTTCGTATTTCTTTTCATTATCTAATTAATTGCAGCGAGTTCAATTTAGTTCACACTTAATTCGTTGGGACATAATTATTCACAGATCCTTTTAGTCGTGTAATTTCTACTGTATCAGAACATCCACTATATCAGAATGTCCACTATATCAGAATGCTACTATTTCAGAACGCCCACTATATCAGAACGTCCACTATATCAGAACGCTACTATTTCAGAACGCTCACTATATCAGAACATTCACTATATCAGAACGCTACTATTTCAGAACGCTCACTATATCAGAACGTTCACTATATCAGAACGCTACTATTTCAGAACGCTCACTATATCAGAACGTCCACTACATCAGAACGCTACTGCTTTAGAACGCTCACTATATCAGAACGTTCACTATATCAGAACGTCCACTATATCAGAACGCTACTGCTTTAGAACGCCCACAGAATCAGAACGTCTACTGTATCAAAAAGTCCATATAACATTCGTATTACGCTCATACACTAATCAAGCTATAACTCGACAGTCCATACAAATGCCAGACAACCTCCTTACAATAATCAATAATGGAGATCCGAAAATCAATCTTGAACCTTTAAAATTAAACCTTAAATGTTAACAGTTAAGCCGATGATAGATCTAAGTGTTATTTTAATACAGTGGACGTTCTGATACAGTGGAAGTTTATTGGACAGGTTAAATTAAAAACAAATAAAGAAAAAATTACGTAAAATTTGATGGTTTAACTACATACATACATAATGCTTACGCCTTGGTCCCAGAGGGTCCCAGAGACGATGGATCGTCACGATGACGGATCAAATTAGTAACGTCCTCAAAAACGCAGTGAGAAAAATAAAAGGATGTGCATGAATGTGAGTGAGGCTAGTGAGGTATGTCAGGATCGCGCAAAGTGGCGATCCATCGTCTCTGCCCGTTTAACTTAGATGTCCTAAAACATTTAAGTATGACTTACTAAGTCTAAAGACAAATTTTGATTATAAAACAATAGACGGGCCCCTCAATCTTTCAATTTGGATCTTTTGGATCCAGTGGCAATTAATCTAAAAGTTTGAGAAGCTCTGTAATTGGAAAGACAAATTGGGAATCCAGGCTGACGAATTTAAGGGGTTGACATTTTAAGTTCTTTGATTTTGTACACTCGCGAAAAGAGAAGTTTAGCAATATGAATAAAACAACTTAGTAAGAAAGCCTATTATAAAATAAACGATTATTTTAATGACAAAGATGCCTGGTACTAATGTTAATTCAGCTTCGCAAAATCTTTATTAATTTATGCAAACTTGATTTTTATAAGATTTGTTGCGTGAAGTTTGTTGCGCCGTTTCTTCTTCACAGCGCTATCAACTAGGAAGCGGTAGTCGATAAAAAAATGACTTGTATAAATATGCCAAGTGTACTCATATGCAATAAATGATTTTGACATTGACTTTGAAGGATTTTCAAATATACCGTGTAGTAGAAAAGCGAATGAGAGGAAAGATAACGCTGTCGCGATCTTCAAGCAATCGACTATGAATCAAAAAGAAGATTTCTATGGCAGGTGTTCAATTATGATCTGTGTTATCAAGTAATTAACACTCATTTTACAATTTCTGTCACACATATTTTATTTTTAACTGCTTGTAATCTTTTTGGAAAGGAAATTGATTTCTGTTAAGTTAAATTCTTGATGTCAATCACCATGTCAGCCTCTAAAAGTCCACTGCTGGACATAGGCCTTCCCCAATGGACGCCACCACACCCGGTCCTCCGCCCTCCGCATCCAACCGCTATGCACTTCTGTCGTATCTATATCAAAAAATTTGGGCACACACGAACTTTGAATACTCTAATCAACAAAGTATTTATTTGGAACTGCAGGTCATACCATGAAGGAAAATAATTTTTCGCACCTCATAAGTCACCTCAAAGTACCATTCATGCCTTTCGACATCAACTATGTTCAAATTACAATCTAGTAATTGTTTAATACTATAATTTTTTTTATTCCTGATGAGTTTGCGCTTGACATCAATCACACCTGATGATGATGATTTAAAGGCGTCGGTCGACCTGCTAAACATTCCTTTGCGAGAGTGTACTTAAAACTATTATTTACTAGCTGCTGCCCGCGACTTCGTCCGCGTGGACAACTTAACATCACAAATTATTATGTATTTCCCGTAGGAATGGGTTGGTTTTTCGGCCTTAAAACTTTCCTATTCCAGGACCTAAACTATATGTGTGCCACGTTTCATCATGATCTGTCCAGTGGTTGAAGCGTGATTGAGTAACAAACATCCAAACTTTCGCATTTATAACATTAAGTAGGAAGTAGGATTGTGCTTCCTAATGCTTAAAATCTCTGCTCCGTTTTCACCATGTTAAATGGTCAAGCGTTTTGGACAATTCACACAATATCTTTATAAATTGTAGCCTATGTGTTATTCTGATGTATAAGCTATATTATTGTAAAGTTTCATTAAAATCCATTCAGTAGTTTTTACGTGAAAGAGTAACAAACATCCATCCATACTTACAAACTTTCGCGTTTATAATATTATATAGTGGATGGTTTTTGGAGACATATTGCCAGTAGTAGGCAACAAAACCACCACGTACCACCCCCAATCTTTATGTTGGTCGTTAAAGCGACTAGGGGATTGCACCAAAGACAGACAGCAGCATTCTCTAGTGTATATTAAGACGTTACTCCGATCACCAGCCCCGTTAAGCGTGGAGTATGGCAAATTCCCCAATGGACAGTTCACCACAAGTGGTATTCTATTGGGGAGGCTAGAGTTCACCAGTGTACGTATTTCGGCAAAATGAGAAGATTGACCACATAAGTAACAAATATATGATTTAAATATATAGATAACTAGCCGTTGCCCGCGACTTCGTCCGCGTCGACAACTTAAAATTACAAATTAATATGTGTTTCCCGTAGATACATATTCGGGATAAAAACTATCGTATGCCTTATTCCAGGATGTATCTCGGCTGATGATGAAATAACTGAACAAAAAAAACATAAACGTAGAAATTTTTGTTTTAAATTCCGTCTTTATGAGTATTTTAAAAAGAGTACCCACTGGAGAAGTAATGAGATATGGCTTTAACAAAGATTTATTTGCGACCTTTCCTGTAGACCTTTCTCTTGCAGCCGTTTTAAAAAAAATGAGCAAGTGTTTTAAAACTTGTTTTGTTAAACGGAGGAACATTTTCCGTCCCTTTTTGTAATGAGGTCCCTTGACTAATAGAAATTATTAAAGGGCGAGTAGCTGGTACTAGAAGGTTGAGTTCCGTACAAAACATTTTTATTTTAATTAGCAATTAAAAATGAAGGTATACAACTGGTTGCTCAGAGACCGTGGTTTTTCCATTGGGGACAGACAATTTTGTAATTATTAATTAATTATTATAATTTCATTGTATACACAGAAAATGCCGTGTGGTTTCCGGTAGAGTAGAATAGGACCACTCCAACTCTTCCGGTGGATGTCGTACAAGGCGACTAAGGGAATGCATTATAAAACATCAACCAGGCCTCCCCAACCAGTCTGTCCAGCGCGGGGAGTGTAGGCCAAATCCTCCGTCTGTCTCCAGCAGAGGGTTGAGCTCCTGCAGTGGAGACAAAAATGACCTGATGATGAATTATGTGTATACACACAGAAAATATAAAAATAAATACACAGGACCTCTCCTGTGTATTTATTTTACCCTTACGTATACACAGGTGTGCTTATCGCTAAAAAGAGATTTCTTCCAGGCACACCTTGTCTGGCAAGAGATAAGTTAATAATAGTAGTCTACGTACATACGTGTACACATAAACTGCATATGTATATATACATAAACTACAATACATTGATGACAAACATATTTATAAATAATTAGATATTTGTACAAGTTCTCTCTACAAAATGTACTTGTTTATATGTATCAAATGTACTCATGAGCAATAAATGACATTCACTGGACCATGTTGTTATTTTTGATAAGCACAACACCCAAGCCTAAATAGTATTAGCAAATACAGCACTGTGTTCATTTTATAATCGTTCTACCGTTTGAGGCACGGATCTCTAAAACGTACGTTGCCAAATCTCTTTTAGCCGAGACGAGAGCTCGTGATCTATCTTAATTTCATCAGCATAATTTGGGGGAGCGACGCCGGGCGGCAGCGTGCAGAGTTTACTTTTTTAATCGACTTTAAGGGATAAAGTTTGCACAGTTTGGTCACTCCTTAAAACTGCCAAGCTCCTCAAAACCTGTGACCCAATGTCGAAGGCTTAAGTCACAGAAACGGATATAGGCTGAAGGGGTACATTACTTGTTTACGTCAGTCTCGCGCGTGTCGATTTTCGGACACAGCGCGACCCTCCCCCGCCCTTTTTACGGTTCCGTAGCCAAATGGCAAAAAACGGAACCCTTATGGATTCGTCATGTCTGTCTGTCTGTCTGTCTGTCTGTCTGTCTGTCCGTATGTCACAGCCACTTTATTCCGAAACTATAAGAACTATACTGTTGAAACTTGGTAAGTAGATGTATTCTGTGAACCGCATTAAGATTTTCACACAAAAATAGAAAAAAATAACAATAAATTTTGGGGGTTCCCCATACTTAGAACTGAAAATCAAAAATTTTTTTTCATCAAACCCATACGTGTCTATGGATAGGTCTTCAAAAATGATATTGAGGTTTCTAATATAATTTTTTTTCTAAACTGAATAGTTTGCGCGAGAGACACTTCCAAAGTGGTAAAATGTGTGTCCCCCCCCCCTGTAACTTCTAAAATAAGAGAATGATAAAACTAAAAAAAATATATAATGTACATTGCCATGCAAACTTCTTCCGAAAATTGGTTTGAACGAAATCTAGTAAGTAGTTTTTTTTAATACGTCATAAATCGTAAACCACAATACTATTATTAAAACATCGATCAAAGTTACAACGAACGACAATAACTTTTATATTATGTTACTTGCTGCTACGGAACCCTACATGGGCGAGTCCGACTCGCACTTGGCCGCTTCTTTTGTCACGTTTCTAGTGAGGTGATACAGTTATGCAGTTTAAAAACGGGCATAAGGCATTATTGCTCATTTTTGTCAGTGTTTACCCCAGCGCGAAGCGAGTAAGCGTTTGACCGTGTTTGCAATATATTGCAGATTGTTGACACACGTGTCGTCCTTACTTTATCACTCTATCTCATTTATTGCTATGGCTTAAGGTCGAATAGAACCCAAAGAGAAGTAAGAAGGCAATATTAGACGCCAAACCCGTGATTAGTTAGAGAGTACAAAATCGCGTTTTACTTCATTGGTTATTCTAAAATGCTTGACTTATAACTTATCTATGTCGCGCGTTTTAAACGCATTCATGTGAGTTTTAGCGGTCAACATCATCAGCCGAAATACGAACAAGCCTGCCCACTTGTATGCCACTTTTGGTGGGATGTCCATTGGGGGACTTGCCATAACCACCACGCTTGGCAGGCGGGTTGGTGATCGCAGTAATGATCTTAATATACACAGGAGAATGCTGCTGCCCATCCCTGGTGCAATCCCTTAGTCGCCTTGACGACAACCATAGGAGGCTAGGGGGAGGCCGGGAACCACAAAGATTGCAGGAATTATTTGCAAGCATCCATTTATCCAGATACGTCATGGATATACATATTTAAAGGGGATAGAACAGGCATTTTCTGGATAAGCTTCACCCACGGGAAGATTGGAGGTCGGCGGTCGTAACCTCCGAAAACATATGCAAATGGTCTATAAGTGTCTCCGGAAGGGTTGAAGGTAGTGAAATCTCGAAGGGTTCAAATGACGGGGATCATATTTAAAGGCCGCATAAGTCACTTAACTGCGCATTCGATTAATATATGTGACTTAGACAGCGTTTCACTCCTCATAAAAAAATTGAGTAGAAGGTTCCGCAGTTGGCAAAACTTTCAGACAGTGGCAGAAGGAATTATAAGTTGTGTTTTTTTTTATTGTTGATGGGTTTGCGCTTGACCTCAACCTCAACTGATGGTAACATGACACTGAGTGAGACGGGAGCATGTTACTGCAGACAAGCCGAAGAGATCACGTGCTCTCGGAATGTACGAGGAAGAACGCCGAAAGATGCTAGATTCATTAGATAGAGCGCAGGCGGGACCAGTTTACTTCGCTGATCTCGTGAGTTCAGAGGCGAACTTCGCGCGACTAAGAGAATTCGCGAGGGCCTGGCATAAGCAAGGAAAACTAAATGAGCTGCCCGACGACGACGAAGTAAATGTGGTGTGACGTCACGCCCCAGAAGGGAGAAACGTCAAAAATGTAAAAGACGAATATACTTGTCATGGATTGGCCCGTATAACCGCGAGGTTGGGAGGGCCAAATGGGCCAAAATTACTTCACCTGAAGGTAAGTGTTGATGAGGCCTAAGGTGGAGCGCGCTTACCCAGAAGACGCCTATTCACTATTACATTAAAAATATCCAAATTGTACTTGTCTGGCAATACCCAAACTGGTAGGGAGTTCCATTCCTTAGTAGTTCGCATTATGAAAGAGGAAGCAAACGCTTCGTGCGAGAGCGTGGTATGTCTACTACAGAAGGATGGAGTCCCTCACCACGCATGTTACTCTGGTGGTGGAATGAGGATATGGGAATCAAATAGTGTAATTCCTGGGCACACTCTCCAAAATGTACCTTTGTTTATTTTAAACCATGGTACATATACATATCTATCATCATCATCATCATGTCAGCCTTTAGACGCCCACTGCTGGACATAGGCCTTCCCCAATGAACGCCACCACATCCGGTCCTCCGCCCTCCGCATCCTATATATACCTATAGGTATATGATTCGTCAAAAACGACATCTCTATCTGAGCGCCTCATTGATCTAGTGACTTGGTCATTGTACTCGAGCGCCAAGGGTCGTGGGTTCGAATCCCACCGGGGACAGGAAACTTCGTACAAGTCGGTCCGGTCTGGAAGTTATATTTGTGAATGTCCTATCATTGTTTAATTTCCATAGCACAGGAGAAAATTCTAGTTTGGGATTAGATAAGTGTATGTATAGATATGTATATGTTTGGCACGCGCAGGGTGGGACGCCCCGCCGCCTGATGGACCGACGACCTAAAGAAGGTGGCCGGAAGCGGCTGGATGCGGAGGGCGGAAGACCGGGTGTGGTGGCGTTCATTGGGGAAGGCCTATGTCCAGCAGTGGACGTCTAAAGGCTGACATGATGATGATGAGATGATAATAGATATGTATATGTGTAAGTTTTATTTATTTTAACGCATGATGTTCTGTATCTGCCTAGATGTTTAATCTACAGTGAAAACCGGCAAAGCGAATAATCTCGTAGTAGGTACTAGAGGTGGGCTCATTTGCGTTCAGTCGGATGACCACTGCTGGGCGTGGCGCCTCAAAAATGCCAAAGTATTTTTCCAAAGACCTGAGAAGTTGGAAATTAAACAGGCAAGGACATTATTCGGTCTAAGGTTGACTGGAAGAGATCCCTAAGTGGGATAAGTCCGCCTTTATACACAGTTTAATTCCTATTTTATTATTTTTGTTGTTGTGGAAATTTATGGTACAATAAAGCGTATACATACATACATACATACATACATACATACATACATACACAACGTCCACTGAATATAAGCCTCCCCAAAAGAATGTCACTTTTGGGACTGTTCGTTGTGGGTTTTACCACCACCACGCTTTGAGGCGGATTGGTGAACGCAGTATTCAACTTAATATACACAGGAGAACGCTGCTGACGGGTCTCTGGTGCAATCCCTTCGTCGCCTTGACGACAACCACGGGAAGTTTGGGAGTGGCCCTTTTCTAAGCCGGGAAATCAGTAGCTAGTTCAGTATTCTATCCTTCTAATTCTACTAATATTATAAATGCGAAAGTTTGGATATTTGGATGTTTGTTACTCACTCACGCTTGAACCCCGGACGGATCGGGATAAACTTGGCACACATATAGGTTATGTCCTGGAATAGGACATAGGATAGTTTTTATCCCGAAAAATATCCCATTCCTACGGGAAATTTTTCATAATTTGTAATGTTAAGTTGTTCACTAGGACGAAGTCGCGGGCAATAGCTAGTATCTCCATATTATACAGCGGAACCCCAAAATTGCTATCCGATAAAGACATTAAGTCTGTGCTTAAAAAGCAAATCGCTGATTTAACAGAGCAACCGTTTTAACTCTCCGTTTCTCGCATCGTTGCTTCGTCTGCTTCGGATTGCGGCTACTTGAATGTTTATCTTTTGTTTAAGGCTCCCTTCCTCGAAATATGCACTGGCGTTTTGCTAGTTTAAGGTATTAAACTGCAGTATTTTCTTGTCAAAAAGAAAAGTTCTAAAATTGAGGAAATTCCAGCTAAATGTAAAGAGAAAATGGCTAAATCTACTACTAAGGCTTACGTTTTCGTCACGTGGTCAATATCCTCTAGGAAAATCTTTCTAGAGCTATATCCAAATATGGCGTGCAGCGTTTAGCGCTTTTTAAACTTAAAGCGAGGGCCGCAAATGTCATTATTGGTTGCGTCAATCAAGCTGTAGTTACTCAACGGTCCACTAGATTGCGCTACAGGTAACGAATTATCACAATTCGATAAGAATATTGAAAAATTAGACTTTTACGCCATCTATGGTCGAATAGTCGTATGACGTTATATCTTTCATAATGTTATAGCATTTACAAACCCCAATAGATGGCGTTTAGGTAAATAACAAGACAAATGTATGTAATCAATGATGATAATACCTATATTACTTAGTACAAAGATAATATTATAAACTACGACGAGCAGATAATGAACAGTAGCTCTCAACTTCATTATATAACAGCTTTGCTGTTAAACACATTTCGTTTCATGTTTGCTGTAATTCATTCGCTTACCCAAATAGCTCATATCTTTGAGTGCATTGATGCATAAGAAGTGACATTTCTTTAGCTATTAACGGAATGGAACGTCGTTTGACGTTTGCATCGCGTGTTTGTTGTACGAATATAAGCTACAAATGAAAACTCAAAAATTATATCTCGAAATCTTAGCTTACGGAACGGAACGTCGTTTGACGTTTGCATCGCGTTTTTGTTGTACAAATCTGAGCTACAAATGAAAACTTTCAAAAATTATATTTCGAATTTGAGTTTGCAAGTTTAACTTTAAATTATTATTACCTTATTATCACCTCTACCCATAGTAAAAATATAAATTGAGTATTTAAGCAAAGCGAAACTAAAAATGGTATGGATCGACAGTATCCAAAAATCGTCGATTTAATGATGTTAGGGGAAAATTCATATTAAAAGAATTTAAAACACTGGTTTAGTTTTATTTAAAAGGTTCAGATTATTAAGATTTTCAATAAAATAAAACATTAATTAAAATACTGCAATCGGCCATTTTGACTGAAACACCAATCACAGTGTATGACGTCACGCCTAGGTAAACAATACTGTCATTCTCTGTGTTTTGTTGTTGTTAGGGATACGCAAAAAATAAATAAAAGTAACGATACTGTATTCGATACCAGTATCGCATCAAAAGTATCGATGCCGACGATAGTATTGAATCAAAAGTATCGATACTACTCAGTATCGAGTACTTTTTCATCACATTAGAAACCTCAAAATTAATAATAAAAATAGTATAAATAGAGACGAAATATTATTATTGGTATAATAATAATATTCCGTCTCTATTTATTTATTACAATAAACATTGACTTAATGGTAGATGTAAATATGGTTCTTTTTAAACCCCTAGTCTTTATCACTGCAATCAGACCAAAATCAGACATAAAAAGTAATTTATCTCCATGCAACGACATCATATTTTAATAAGATAGTGGTTTCCTCTAAATCTCGACCGAGAGGGTCGTTATGCATCAGCAAAGCAAGAAAGAAGAGAACGGTAATGAGATGACACTCTATGAGTATACAATGCGGTTTGCCGCATTTACACACGGAGCGTACGGAGCTTGCGCTGGCGTATTCTCATCCCTGGCGCTGGGCGATACGCAAAACAAAGTAGGTCTGGTATCGGTACACCAAAAGTATCGAGTATGTGACGAAGTATCGATACCTAGTAAAGTATCATAACAAAAGTATCGAGTACGAAAATACTTGGTATCGTAACGAAAGTATCGATACTACTCAGGTATCGATACTTTTTGCGGATCCCTAGTTGTTGTGAATACTACTGATTACGCATTGATTTTTTTTCTTTTACGTGTGATTTATCGACTCCACTGTACTATAACAATGGAACCAAGCTTTGTTAAGGCAAATAGCTCAAATTCGCCCAGGATTGATGTATTAATGTTGGGCGATTTTCTCGCAACAAATAAAGAATTTTGCTCGCTGAGTTACGAGAAACGTGAAAACTTCCTTGTAAGTAAATTTTGTATTTATCTTTACCCTAGATACAACCAACCTAGATATAATCAAACTTTTTGAACTCGTGCGAGTTTATTTTACTTTCATAGGTTATTTGCACAATAAACTTGTCATTGTTTATTTTTGAGGTGAGCTCCCTCACAGCTTATATGTTGCTATTTTAGAGTTAATACCATGTTAATACCCGATAAAACTAGTACATTTCTGTAACTAAAAAACACCTACTAGTATAGTATTTTTCCTCATATTAAACACCTAAAATCGGATAAATCACCAAGTCAGTGTGTATGTATTTGTTCTAATTAATTTCAATTATTTTAGGTCTTCAAGACCATCATATGTGGATGATGCAATCAGTTATGTGCAACTAAAACGGTTATGTGCAACCAGCAATGAAACGGGAAATAATAACCAAGAAACTAGGGAAAAAAAAATCAAGAATACTGGACTGTTCGTATCCCAAAAATATCCAATGATAGCAGGTTCCCCTGATGGAATATGTCAAGATAGCATTGTGGAGATAAAATGTCCCATAAGCATAAAAATATAGAAATTATATGTATAACTTTTGATGAGCAATATATGTCAGGCTTGAAAGTGTTATTAAATTTTGAAAAACTTATGTGTATCCATTGTTATATAAAAGTATAGAATAGGAAATAAAAATGCAGTAATTTCATTTGTGTTTTATTTAATAAGAGAATCTTGTATATTAATCAAACCACAAGCTATAGTTATCACATCATCAAGAACTTTAACCAAACTTAAGATAGGCATGTTACTATTAACACCTTGATGCTTGATTTTAAATGGTGATGTAGAGACAGAATGTAGAAACGGCTTCAATGGTGATGTCATCTGATTTACTGAACTGACTGTTGTTTGGTTAGCTTTACTTCTGAATGTTTTCCATGTGTGTACTTGAATTGATTTATCCAACACTCTTGGTGTTACTTGGGGAACTTCTACATTCTGCTGAACTGTAAAACAAATATTTTATTATTTAAGTGCAATGTTATAATTATGAACACAAATAGGAGATTACTAGGTCACAGAATAATCTATGTAGTCTTGTGTGTACCAACAATGTACCTATGTAATAACACTGAGAATAAAATTAACTTTTTCAATGCTATATTCTAATAAATAAGGTAATATTAAATACCTGAACTACCGGATGCAATTTCTTCAAAACTTGATTGTTTTGTAACTATACATTTTTCTTCGAATTCCTTTTTACACTCTTCAAGAATCATAATTCTTCGTTTCTTAGCTATATAGGGTCGCTCTGTTGTGTCAGATGTTCGTGTTTTCCTGTCTGGTTGGCATATACATTTATGGGGCATACATCCTGGTTTCATACGTACTTGTGATACTGACCCCATCACATGATACTCCATATAATTTTCCATATCATTTGGCAACTGGAAAAAGAAAAGTAAACGATTAAAATTGTTATTAGGAATGATGGCCAAGACCAAAACAAACATAACCTCAATAAATTAGTTATTCCATAGCCTCAATATTTCAACTATTTCATATCAAACAAACATTTTAAGTATAAGATATATCAATATATGATAACATACTCACATCAAAGTGGTCTTCACAGAAATAAAGTGGCGAATTCGTGACTACGTTGTTTCGCCGTGCGAGCTTTAACCAAACCATTTATCTCTTGTTCATAACTTGTTTGGAACATGTACAAACACTTTGTTGGGTGTTTTTATTGGTGTGTTTTACACTGCAGTACTGCACACCACTTATAAACTTTGGAATTCATTTTTATCACACAAATTAATTGAATATTTTGTTGACTTTCTTCGTACGCATAGACACAATGACATGTTTACCTAACCGTGACGTCAGAGCCGACGCCATGACAGCTGCGAGCTGTTTGCGCGCAATATTGAAAAAATATTATCAAAATGGCTTTAAACTCCGTTAAACTTAAGTTTTATACCGAAATAAAGGTTTTTTTCGTAAATAGTAAATGTGTACCTACATTACGGAAGAGGATTTCAAAATCTTTCGTCATGCCTATTTGGTACTTTCGGTTGATACGATAAATAACCATGTTCATTCTAATTTTTACTTTATCGCTATAATAATAAGGTGCTAGGGATGGTCACAATTCGGAATTTGACTGCACTACTAGTAAAATCGCTACCAAACATAACATATTTCGCAACTGTGAAAAACAAATGGAACGAGAAAGAACAGCTGACCTCAGGTCAGTGACCTGTTTGAATATTTGATTTACCAGAGCACTGTGCAATTGCGATTGTATTCCAATTTTAGTTACCTAGAAGATAAGAAAAACAAGTTTACAGGTCATAGTAAAGCAACGATCTCTATGTAGGTACTACTAGATGGAGCGTTCCAAACAATCGCTCTGTTCCACGCAAGTAGCCACAACTCTTTCACATTCACAATGAAACTTGTGCAGTTACTACGCAGACATTTAATTATTACTAAATATTGACGTTACGGTTAAATTATGTCAATATTTAGTAAATAATTAAATGTTCTGCGTAGCAACTGCACAAGTTTCATTGTGAATACGAAAAAGTTGTGGCTACTTGCGTGGAACAGAGCGATTGTTTGGAACGCTCCATCTAGTAGTACATAGAGATCGTTGTAGTAAAGATAATATTTATGTACTAGAATGAGTGAGTCAGGACTCGTGATTCTCACTGGGGGCAGGGAACTTTATATAATTTGTACAAGTTGGTTCGAGTCTGGATGTTATATTGAATTGTCCTTTCCTTAGGTACTTTGTTTCCATAACACAGAGATGTATATACCTAAATGTAATATTAATGACTCATTAACGGAATTTATGGATCGGATTTGAAAGAAATAGGATCAGAAAGTACTGAAAAAAATACGTTTGGTTATTTGAGATAAAATCCCGCCAGCCCATTTCCTCCATTTCGATAAAATTTATATGGGATCACCTCTGAAGTATAACCTACCAAACAAAAAAAGAAACATCAAAATCCATTCAGAATTGGCGAAGTAATCGCGTAACATACTAAAAAAAACATACTGTCGAGCTGAGAACCTCCTCCTTTTTTGAAGTCGGTTAAAAAGAAATTCAAAGAACAACACTGCAATAAGAAACATGGCGGGCATGGCGGCTAGGGGTGTGAATGAGAAGTATCTATGTTAAAGCAAGACAGGTATAACTGCCATTAGTTCGTTTTTTATATAACTGTTGTTACTATGAAAGTTGCGACAGATTGTAACTAGTTTCGTATTAGCGCCATCTGTTACGTAACACGTTCATGAACTCATTAGGTGATTACATGTAATGACATCTAGCGACGGGTAGTGTTACCACTTTTTACCTTCGCCACAACTAGAAACAGTGCACTAAAAACACCAGCGCCGTGCGGATTTTAGATAATACTTTTAGAATTGGATAGCAAATGCGCCATCTAAGTTTATGCTACCAATTTTTGATTTACACTTTTTGTTCGGGGATTGCTTATCTTACTCTAGTATATATTATCTTTGCTTAAAGACAAATATGAACCAAAAATAAAATTTTATACTTTCTATTTGCAAAAAATAGTTGAAAACTACAGTGGGAGGGGTCTTGGCATATATTACGAGTGGTCACCGACGCGGGGGGGGGGGGGGGGTGGGGGGGTGGGGGGGTGGGGGGGGGGGGGGGGGTTAAAAATTCTTAAAAATGGGTCACGTAGTTTGGGTACGTTCCCTAATATCCATAGTTGTATTCTAAAAAAAGATAACATTACAAAAAAAAAATGTTTATGAAAGTCAAAAACTTAACAGTTGATCCCATCGATATATGCTGTCTATTCTGTTTACAAACTCTTAGGTATTTCTGTACTGTTAAAAAATTTTATAACAACAGTTGTTTAAATGAAAAAATGATATACAAATCCAAAGTGTTTGGATAAAAGAAATCGCTGATGTAACCGAGCAATCACTCTAATGCTTCGTTCCATGCCATTGCTCCGGACTGACAAATCAACCAGGAAGTCGACCTATTTGTTTTTTTCTTTTCTTTTCTTTTGTTGGATGTAACTTTGGTAGATTTAATAAGCAGTTGTTGGTTGTGTGTGCACTCACATCACGTTCGTGACGTCATGGTACAGATAACTTAGTAGTAACGGATAATCACTTCTTAATGAAATCAAAATACCTACGATTTTAACTCCGTACTACATAGACAGCGCGCGATGTGCGAAAAATATGTCTAAGGCTTAGTGTTGTTATTACTCCGTACTTCGAAAATGTAGGTACTTATCGCGGTAGGTACGATCGAGTGACGGAGGCCTGATCGTGGGTTCAAACCCTGGCAGTACAAATGAGTTTTTCCAGACTTAGTATGGCCTTGTTATATTGTCAAGATTGTTTTATATCCAAGTGTTTTGTGCTGTTAAGTATTGTATAAATAAATAAAAAAATATATAAGATGATGCCTAGATGTAGATATGTCATCATAATATCAGCCCTTGGACGTCCACTGCTGGACATAGGCCTTCCCCAATGAACGCCACCACACCCGGTCCTCCGCCCTCCGCATCCAGCCGCTTCCAGCCACCTTACAGTACATATGCGAGTCTTTTTATTTTTTTACGTGCAATAAAGAGTAATTGAATAGAATAAAAATATAAAAAATATTCAGTTCTAGATATAGACTCTATTGCCCGTTCGCATTTTACTTACCTAATAACTGATTTTGAGTCTAACCTAGTCACAAATAAAAATGATTTTTATTTTACTGAGTAAAACTCACCCATGCTTGTGAATATGAGCAGAACGAAATTATCGACATCACTGATAGAATTTGCTACCGTAAGTGCTTGGTCGCACGGAATCAGTGTCCGGTCTAAATACTCTGGGCCCCTATTTCCTTCCATATATGTATACTTGCTAGCCGGTACTTGAAATTGACTTGGCTTTTAGAATATGCGCTCTGTTATACATTGATATAGGACTTCTTTGGGTTTGCCGTTGATTTGTATGACGTACGAGTGTCACAATAGCACAGCACGAGTATTTTATTATCTATGGCTGACCCGCAGCCACTTCGTTAGGCGGTAAACATTTTCCGACTACCACGAAAAAGTCTTTTCATTTTTCGGGTTAATATATATTCAGTCAAAAAAGTATCGGGAATTGATGATTTGTTTATGGTTCCAAATTTAATATTTTGTTTGTCCAGCAGTGGACTTCTAGGGGCTGATATGATATGATAAGGAAGTCAATTTTTAGAAAGACGAAAATTTGCAAAGTTTTTAATAACTTCATGGCCTTCCAGACAATAGGTCTATCGCAAACTATTCTGCAAATGCCGATATGTGTATTGCCGCCTCATATTTACCTATGGGGTAAGGATAAAAATAGAAACCATATATCTAGGGAGAGAAAGGTCGGGTTTAAGAAAACGTGTTTTATCACGAAACCCCTGAGCCTCTGACTCAAAGGTAATATTGGTAAACATGTATGTGGCGCGTTGCATTTTGAACAAATATGTGACTTATCTACCTACTTTTACCTGTACCTACTCATTTATTCTATTTATTTATTTAATAGTTTATTGTACACACAAATATACAAAGAACAATACAAAGAAGAGAAAATTATACAAAAGGATAAGCTTATTTCTAAAGAAATTTCTTCCAGCTAACCTGCGGTGAAGACAAGGGATTATGGAGAGGCAGTAGTGTAGTATAATATTTTATTACAAAATTTCAATATCTATGCAATTTTTTTTATCCACCGCTTGTATTACATTTTCCCACAGTGGGGGTTGGCTGGAAGAGATCTCTTATAGAGACATGCACACCCCACACACGCACCCGCACACACACATACACCACACACAAATACACCTACTTTCATAACATTTACACACACACTGTATACGCAGGATCTGATTCTATGATCAGCCTTTTATCATAGAATACTTAATAATATTTATCATGTTTAATTTTCACTCTATATAAAATTAAGTAGAAATATGTATATATTAAAATAAAAACAAATGTTTAGGAATTTATGAATGAAACGGATGAAACAATATTTGTAATGGAGAGCGGTGACTTCATGAATGATGAATAAAACACGCGAAAACTGAACTTTGCTTTATAAGTCAATTGAAAAAAATGCTGACTGAAAAGATCTAATATTCCGTTAAGGAATTCTTGGATGAAAATTCTATTCTAAGTAAAAAAGTAATTCATTTTGTTTACTTTTGAAATTGTAATCCTATTTTAAATTATATTTGCACTGACATTTAATTTAATATAATATCGAGTTGAAGTACAAATAAACGATGAAACGTTTAAATATCAACTAAAAAATTTACTTGCGTAAATAACCATGAAATTTTTTTATTAAATATTAAATTGAAATTTATACAACTATATACAGTATTAAAAACTAATATAAAAGTAGCGTTACAGTAAGCTTTACTTATTAAATATTATCTTTAAATATTGCTGTTTGCTTCCCGGCTTAGAATAGGACCACCCCAATTCTCCCGTGGGTATCGTCAAGGCGAAGGATTGCACCACCGTTACTACGATCACCAATCCGCCTGCCAAGCGTGGTGATTATGGCAAATTCCCCCCCCCCCTCCCCCCCCCCTCCCCCCCTATGGACAGCCCACCAAAAGTGGCATTTACTGGGGAGGCTTATGCTCAGCAGTGGACGTGTTTCGGCTGATGATGGATAAAAATATTATATATGCTTTGTATAAATTACTAATATAATAAATATTCTCTGAATATATTCACAAAAAGGGTCTGCGAGAGGTAAATTGCTGATCAATCAGTTACCGATTCCTTTCATTTCGCGGTCCGTTGACTTTGTTTGCTTTTGCCCTGTTTTTGTCCAGAACAAACGAAACGATTCGCCATTTTATTTCAGCTTAGGGAGAAAGAATTTATATTATTCATTAGCTCTTTTTCACGCTGTGTAATTAAATAAATTAGACGAGGCGGGGAATTAATTTGGTCGCTATAAATACAATAGATTAGCCGGTATTACGATTTTTTATCCTTTAAATTTGCCGTGTGGTTTCCGGTAGAGTAGAATAGGACCACTCCAAGTCTTCCCGTGGATGTCGTACAAGGCGACTGAGGGAATACATTATAAAACATCAATCAGGCCTCCCCAACCCGTCTGGCCAGCGCGGGGAGTGTAGGCCAAATCCTCCGTCTGTCTCCGGCAGATGAGAGAGGGTTGTGCTCCTGCAGTGGAGACAATACTATCCTGATGATGATCTTTTAAATATAAATATTGCTGTTTGCTTCCCGGCTTAGAGTAGCACCACCCCCAATCCCCGTGGGTGCCGTCAAGGCACCAGGAACGGCCAGTAACATTCTGCTGTGTATGTTAAGATCGTTACTGCGATCACCAATCCGTCTGCCAAGCGTGGTGATTATGGCAAATTCCCCAATGGACAGCCCACCATAAGTGGTATTCTATTGGGGAGGCTTATGTTCACCAGTGGACGTATTTCGGCAAAATGAGAAGATTGACCACATAAGTAACAAATATATGATTTAAATATATAGATAACTAGCCGTTGCCCGCGACTTCGTCCGCGTCGACAACTTAAAATTACAAATTATTATGTGTTTCCCGTAGGAATGAGATACGTATTCGGGATAAAAACTATCCTATGCCCTATTCCAGGACCTAACCTATATGTCTGCCAAGTTGCATCATAATCCGTCCAGTGGTTGAAGCGTGATTGAGTAACAAACATCACAATATCCAAACTTCCGCATTTATAATAATAATAATATCATACTCGTATATAGTCGGATGAGATACAAAGCTAAACAAAAAAATAACAAATTATTTTCAATTTAACTTGTCGTGGCTTTATCTCAGAACTAATAATAACTATTTTAGTAGTAATATTGTATCAAGTACCTAATCATACCTACATACATAATGCTCACGCCTTGGTCCCAGAGGGGTAGGCAGAGACGATGGATCGCCACTTTGAGCGATCCTTACACACCTCACTAGCCTCACCTACCTACCTAATCAGTAACGTCGATACCTTCGATAGACTGCAACGTTCCATCCCTAGTCATAATGATTTTTGCTATGAATATTCCGGACCTTGACCTTATAATAAGAAAATAAAAACTTTGTCAGTTATAAATGGGCTCAACAAACACGGAACCAAAAAGATTTTTCTTAGACTGTCAATTTTTTTTTGTAATAAATATCTTTTACTAAAAGTCATATTTCATTCTACCCTCATATTTTGTCAATGGACGGTAAATAAATCACGTTTGTGTCATCTGAATCAAATTTGCGTATTCAGCGGTGCAAACACTTCAGGGTTGTCAAACTATTTACTTTTATTGCTGTTTTAGACTTATGACGTTGTTTATCAAAAGTCACGTAAATATATAAATATATACGTAAATATATATAAATAGACAGTTATGTTCTTTTAGTTATTGGATTTGTAATCTGCGGAGAAAAAACAAACGGATTTTAAGGTTCATCTGCGTAGATTTTTATACTAAACAAAACAAAAGCACTATTAAAATAAACTGCATACAATCATATTAGGCGACTGGTTCTCGACTTAGAAAAGGGCCAACCCTAATTTCCCGTGGAAATTCCCGGGTTCGAATCCCGCCAGGGGCAAATGTTCGTATGATGAATATGAATGTTTGTACCCAAGTCTTGGATGTTTATTTAAGTATGTGTATCCGTTATCTAGTAACCATAGCACAGGCTCTGCCTAGTTTGGGACTGGTTATTTCGTGTGAATGTCTGAGATATTTATTTATTTATTTAAGTTGTCACAGCAACTAAGGATTTGCACCAGGGCCGGGCTGTGGGATTATGGCAAATCCCCCAATGGACAGCTCATTAAAAGTGTTATTCTATTAATAATAATAATAAATATGTCAGACATTCACACCAATTATCCAGTCCCAAACTAGGCAGAGCCTGTGGTATGGTTACTAGATAACGGATAGAGATACTTAAATAAATATATAAACATCCAAGACTTGGGTACAAACATTCATATTCATCATACGAACATTTGCCCCTAGCGGGATTCGAACCCGCAACCTCCGGCATGGCAGTCCGAGAGCTACCCGCTCCGCCACGGAGGTCGTCAGGGAGGCTTATGTTCAGCAGTGGACGTATTTCGGCTGATGATGAATATAAAATTACTGACTCAAATGCGTAGCACAAACTGTTGCAACCACAATTAAAAGATTTTTTTTTAGTTATTTTTATTTTCCTAAAATATGTTGAAAAGATTTTTTCGCTGGAATTATCGCCCATTTTTACATGTACGTTCCAAATTTCAACTCAAATGGTTCAGTAGTATTCGAGTTATCAACTGGATAGATAGACTGCAACCACCTTTGTCGTAGCACAATCGTACCACGTTCCTGGACTCATGTAGCACCTATTAGCCTACTACATGTTGTATCATCAGGTTCTTTTTGTCTCCACTGCAAGAGCACAACCCTCTCTCATCTGCCGGAGACAGACGAAGGATTTGGCCTACACTCCCCGCGCTGGCCAGACGGGTTGGGGAGGCCTGGTTGATGTTTCATAATGTATTCCCTCAGTCGCCTTGTACGACATCCACGGGTAGAGTTGGAGTGGTCCTATTCTACTCTACCGGAACCACACGGCAAACGGCATACATGTTGTATGCGAGGTTAAAATTGCAACATTGCAACACGATATTAGGCTTCCCACGAGACGTAATAACCAGGGATCGGAGTAAGGCAGTATGATATAGAGACCATTTCTATCTTGCAAAAAAGAGCAGTTAGGACAATCTATAATATGCGTTGTAGAGAGTCATTAAGAGAAAAGTTTAAAGAAATAAGCATATTTACAGTAGCTGGTCAATTCATTTTAGATAATATTTTATATGTCAGAAAAAAATTATCTCTCTTTTTGAGGCACTGTGACAATAATAGTTACAATACAAGAAATAAAGATATACTGGTTTTACTACGGTTAAGACTAGGAAGCGGTAGTCGATAAAAAAAATGACGTGTATAAATGTACTAAGTGTACTCATATGCAATAAATGATTTTGACTTTGACTTTGACACTACCTAATAAGTATTTGCGACGAAAATATGGCACGGAAGATTAATATGGACATTCCTACACATTTTACATGTATATAATACTAGCTGTTGCCCGCGACTTCGTCTGCGTGGACGACTTGACATTACAAATTATTATGTTTTTCCCGTAGGAATGAGATGTTATTTTAGGATAAAAACTATCCTATGTCCTATTCCAGGACCTAACCTATATGTGGGCCAAGTTTCATTCCGATCCGTCCAGTGGTTGAAGCGTGATTGAGTAACAAACATCCAAATATCCAAATATCCAAACATCCAAACTTTTGCATTTATAATATTAGGGGAATGGGATTTATAGTTATAATTATAATATTTAATGTTATATATATAGTTATTCATAGTTTCTAGTATAATAGTAAATAGATATATATTCAAAGTTAATTTTGTTAACTAAATTAACATGTGTTTTCAATCCTTTCACTTCATTAGAACTGTATAATTTAAAAATCCTTTGCCTTCAGAGTACGTTCAATATTAAAAATCAATATAATACGACCAATCGAGAATTGTCATACTTTCCTAAATCATTGGTCATTTCACTTGTATTTTCAATTTTGTATCACTTTTATTGCGACCATATTTTTCTACTGGAACAGAATACATCAAGATATTCACAGAAAATTTGTTTTTTACTTAAATCGCGCAGGCCAAATGTAATATCATAAAAAAAAATTTGTTTTTGTTTTTACATATACTTTTTGCTTTCGTTTTATTTTAAAACAATAACAATTTCGTTATACAAAAATATTGCTAACTTATTAACAAAAATAGCATCTAAATTATTTCAAAGCTTAATAATAAATATGTCATTTATGGGAGTTCGAACTGACCTTTGCATCGGCTGGAAATATCGGGGTCGGCCCCAGTGAAGCCTATTTCCATCTAGACTAACGAAAATGCATTAACTCATCAAATTTACATTTGATAGGAACTATTTGGGAAACCACATTTGCTACAATGTTACATGTATTTGATGATGAAAATTGATGGTTGAGGAACCAGCCAACACATAAAACGCTTCAAATGCTAAACCTAGCTAGTTGCTATCATAGCTCCAAATGGTAACAAAATACAAAACAATTTCGCTCCGGCCGTTTTCGTAACTGAGATTCCCAACCACTCTGAGAAAAAAATAAGTAGCCCTCCTACTTACATAAGGATAAAAATATACCACTATTACGTAAGTAGCCGCCCCCATTATAAATGGTATCGCCTACAACTGATTCAGTAGCCGGCCACATTACTAAGTAACCACACTAAGTAATAATGTGTAATAGTGGTATATTTTTATCCTTATGTAAGTAGGAGGGCTACTTATTTTTTTCTCAGTGCAGTTGCGAATCAAGAATTTTTATTCTTTGTTCGCAACCAGTTGCGAATCAAGAGAACTTTTTCCTTAATCGCAACTAGATGTCCTGACGATAGTTTCGTAACCAGTTACGGCAAAAGAATTATTTTTCCTCTTTCGCAACCTTCCTTGTCTGTTTGTTGTTGACACTCTATTTGTTGATTTGCATACAAACTTTTCAAGAGCATACTGGCTAATTTCATATAGTTATCATTTAAACGTTAAGCAAAATATTTGTATTTTGGTGAGCACAAAAATGTATTCGGTCAGCCAAATTGGCTAGTTGGTTACCAACTTATGGCTAGCAAACACTTCAAAATCAATCAACAATTAATGTCATACTAGACTGCTCAAATTTTTTTTTTCACCTTCAATATACCTGGTTATAAACCAATTAAATATATTGTCTGCATTGAGTGAGCTAATTTAATCAAATTTTGGTAAGCAATCAGATGAACAGACTAAGGGGTGGGGGGGGGGGGGGCAGGTTGTTTATAAAAATCGTCTACCATGCTTTCAACTTCAACTCATATGCGGTTTCCATATAAATAATTTAATTAAGTGCAGTGCAGTAAAACTGGCGGCGCTATTCGAATCGCATATTGCAAAAAGAGCACGTCTCAATTACAATAATTGTTCCATTACATGCTAATAGGTTACGAATATGACATAAAATATTTTTTAAATATCCGGCTGATGTGACGTTTTGGAATAAGTGATTCATTCGGAGAATTCGATTGAAGTAAATTTCTCAACAGTGAGATTATTTGCGGATTTCAATGCAATTGTTTTGAAAGCGGCATTAATTTATACATTAATTTATTCATACGCGACAGCCAGTCTGTCGCGATCTTCAGAAAAGAGTGAAAGAGCGTTATCTTTCACTTTCTTAGTATGTATATTTCATAATATTCCTATATATATATATATATATATATATATATATATTGTGTATATGTAGATTATATTTGTATTTTACGTTACTTTTATTAATTTGTATGTTTTTTTGTGTGTGCAATAAATTGTTAAATAAATAAATAATTTATTTGAAATAATAAAAGTCAAAATTACACAGGAAATAGCAAGTTATTTGCGTCTTACTCAACTTTCGAAGGCATGTTGAAAAATTACGTCATTGCAGTAAAATTATATATGAGTATTGTGCTCCTGTTATTTGAAAACTCTGCTCTTGCAATTAACAATAAAGCACATTTTTCAAACATCAGTAGACATCAAGTTTCACCTGAAATTTAATTGCAGTTACGTCATTGTTCTACGGATGTGCGGCATATTCCGCGCTGTGTTTATAAATGGCTCTTATTATAAGGGTATAGAATAAAAAATAGAGTTAAGCCACTACAGACACGCCGTAGCAGTCTCTAGTGACGCAGTGTTACGAACTCTACGCCGTAACAATCTTAAATGGAAGTACGCGCTCTTCGTAGAACTTATACAAAAACAGATATAGTACAGCATTTAATAAAAGAGATATGTAATCGTATGTAAAATCATCATCATCATCATCAGGTCATTTTTGTCTCCACTGCTGTGGTATCACGGGGCGAAATACATCCACTGCTGTGCTATCACGGAGCGAAATACATCCACTGCTGTGGTATCACGGGGCGAAAAGCTGGCGAAGCAGTCGCTTTGTGACGTTGGTCAGGATCGCGCAAGGCGGCGATACAACGTCTAAATCTCTGCTTCCCCCTTTGGGATCAAGGCGTGAGCATTACGTATGTATGTATGTACGTCGATGGCTGTGGTCGTATAAAACTTTTTTTGATGAACTCTTTTAATCTTAAGCATCTAATGAAGGGAAACATCACACTTACACTTATAGATAGATAGATAAACTCTTTCATCATCATCAGGTCATTTTTGTCTCCACTGCAGTAGCACAACCCTCTCTCATCTGCCGGAGACAGACGGAGGATTTGGCCTACACTCCCCGCGCTGGCCAGGCGGGTTGGGGAGGCCTGACTGATGTTTTATAATGTATTCCCATAGTCGCCTTGTACGACATCCACGGGAAGAGTTGGAGTGGTCCTATTCTACTCTACCGAAAACCACATGACAACGTATATAAAATGAACTTTAACAATAGTAGATCCCACTTCAAAATAGTTGTACTTTAATTCGCTTAAAAATAAAGTACTTTACAAATTGCCTACCTGAAAAATAATAACTTCCACTTTTTTTTTGAAAGTACTTTATTTTTTTATTTAATTAAGAGTGCTTTTAAATACATAATAAAATAGCTGTTTGTAAGTTAACTCCTTTTTAATTTAAAAAAAAATTAAATACTTTACCACTAGAAATCAAAACCCTTGTAAATTTTTTATTTTTAAATTGTTATAGTAAATAATAAGAAGGTTTACTAGTTTAAGGTTTTTTAAACCACTGACATACAGTTTAAACTTTAAACTAGACGTCGAATTCCGAACAAAATCGTCTCAAATAAATGTCTAATATCTGCTTGTGTAAATATAAAAGTAATCATATTCACACACATTAATAATGACTTTGTCTGTTTCATCATCATCATCATCAGCCTGAATACGTCCACCTCTGGACATAGGCCTCCCAAATAGAATACCACTTTTAGTAAGTTGTCCATTGAGGGATTTGCCATAATCACCACGCTTGGCAGGCGGATTGGTGACCGCAGTAATGATCATAATATACACACACAGGAGAACGCTGCTGCCCGTCCTTGGTGCAATCCCTTAGTCACCTTGACGACACCCACGGGAAAGATAGGGGTGGCCCTATTCCAAGCCGGGAACCACACGGCAATTTATTAGATGACCTACCAAATTCCTTTTGTATTCCGCTAAAACTCTATCTAATAAAGAAATACTCCTGCAATATATCTCTTATATTAAAGAAAGCCTGGCGTTATATTATTTCTCCATTGTGTGTATTAAGTAGTTATGTTTAATTTCTAATTTATAAAAGTATTTTAAATAAATAAAATAAAATATTTCATAGGTCTTTTAGAAGAATACTTCGACATTTTGAAGGCGTAGCACGCCCGGCAGTGGGCTCCCGACTGATCGCAAATAAGCTCACCTGCTCAGCTCATTTGAGTTGGCTTCTTTACAGTACTGCACATTAGATATCTCGAGCATGATTGCTAGTAATGTGTTATGTACTCGTACATGGCCGGCAAGCTTAACTTTGTGACCCAAGTTCCCAGGAAACCGTTTCAAAGTGATGTGTCGTATAATTTCGCAACCGAAATTCCAAAGTGACCGTGGGACAATTAATTAATAAAACGGATGCTTATGCGCTCCGATCGAGGTAGCGTTAAGACGTGATCATCGCGATCAAATTAGATTAAAAAAAATATATTAATGTTAAACTATTTGAAATTAAAATAATTAATAAAAGTATATTTTTAAAAAGTTCTTCCACGGCCAACACTCGTAATTAACGTAAAAATATTAACATTTTTTTTTATTTTATTGATTTATTAACCAATAAAAACAGAATGTACATATTTCCAGTGCAACAAAAACCAGACTTGGTTTGTCTGCGCACCGCGACGACTTACAAACTAACATTTAACAGTCATATTGGGCCCGATTCTAAAGGCACACATTTAAAATTTGACAGCCCTAAAATTGGTTTCGTCTTTATCTTCATAAAAATACTGTGTGACAAGGATAGCAACAGTTTTAGTGCTGTCAAATTTTAACGTTGTACCTTCAGAATCGAGGCCATTATGTGCCAAGCCATCTATCTGTATACTTTGCTTAATTACTAACAAAGTCGAAACCTTCAAAAATAAGGGTACAATATAAAAAAGTGCCAGTCGGTTGCAAGTGTGCGTGTGCGAGTGCTGTTTGTGCATAAACATGTTTACATAAACATGTTTACAAACTTATGAAAGTTGTATTCGGTTTTCCGGTCTATGAAGCTTTGCGTCTCATTACTTTTAAGTACATATTGGACCACTGAAACTGCAGACTGGGATGTCAATATACAGGGTGTTTCACGGCTATGCATAGGAACGTACTTGAAACATTGAAGATAGAATTTTTTTATTTATTTATTTATACTTTATTGTACACAAATATAAGTCACACAACTAATTTAAACATAAGATGTACAAAGGCGCACTTAACTCTGTAAGAGTTTTCTTCCAGTAAACCTTTGGGTGAAAGAGAAAAGCAAAAAAAAAACTAAAAAGGAAGACTTAATTTTATTTTAAACTTGAACTGCATTCAAAGATTTTTGAAAAAACCGAACTTATTGTTCCTCTTTTTAAATTTATAGGTAAGTCAGTTTTGTAAATTAAATATCAATATAAGTAGATGAAATAAACAAGGAAAATACTTAAACTTCCACGACATTTAAACTAATTCTCTTGTTTACAGCAACAACTTTAGGAAAAAGTTTAAATTGGGCGACGAAACTTGGCGCTGTTTACAGTTTTCGCTAAAATAGTGACCAATTGTCCGAAATTGGTGTTTACACTATTTTCGTCGTTATCTTATACAAATAAGGGATTCTAAAAACTTTAAAAAAATCATGAAATATACACTTGTCTAATCCCAAATTATGTTGGATTTTCTCCTGTGCTATGGCAATTAAACAAGGATTGCCCAATTCACAAATATAACATCAAACGGGGACCAACTTGTAATTTTTTTGGCCATATTGGGAATTTAACCCATGACCTCTGGCTCTCAAGTCTAATGACAAAGTTACTAGGCCAACGAGGTGGTCTAATGTGTTTGAGATCCCATCTTCAGTTACAAGTATTAAATTAAAATTCACTCATAGTTTCATCATCAGGTTATTTTTGTCTCCACTGCAGGAGCACAACGCTCTCTCATCTGCCGGAGACAGACGGAGGATTTGGCCTACACTCCCCGCGCTGGCCAGACGGGTTGGGGAGGCCTGGTTGACGTTTTATAATGTGAAATATCTCATAGTTTAAAATATCTCAATTTTGTATCATTGTAATTTTGGAAACTAGATTAAATTTAAGTCTTCTTTTTGACAAAAATACATGGAAAGACATTTTTTATGAGGAGTATTTTCATGGAAGATGAAAGAAACCTTTAGAATACGCCATCTAATAGTATTTTAAAACAAAAAATCAGAAGACATTGGGTTGATATATTTATTCAAAAGAAAGGAACATACTGGATGAGAAGGAAATTAGGGAGGCCTACGCCGAAGTGGCGAAACAATTATGTATGCAACTGTACATATTTCTATATATACTAATATTAGGTATAAAGAGGTAAAGTTTGTGAGGTTGTATCGGGTAATCTCTGGATCTACTGAACCGATCTTGAAGATTCTTTTACCAATAGAAAGCCACGTTATTTGTGAGTGTCATCCTATCCTACTAATTATAAATGTGAAATTTTGGATATTTGGACGTTTGTGATGGACGGATCGTGATGAAACTTGGCACACATATAGGTTAGGTCCTGGAATAGGACATAGGATAGTTTTTATCCCGAAAAATCATCCCATTCCTACGAGAAATACATAATAATTTGTGATGTTAAGTTGTCACGCGGACGAAGTCGCGGGCAACACCTAGTAGACTATATAATAACCCGAAAAATGATTTTTTTTTCGTGGTAGTCGGAAAATGTTTACCGCCCAATGAAGTGGCCGCGGGTTAGCCATAGATAATAAAATACTCGTGCCGTGCTATTGTGACACTCGTACGTCATACAAATCAACGGCAAACCCAAAGAGGTCCTATATCAATGTATAACAGAGCGCATATTCTAAAAGCCAAGTCAAGTTCATGTACCGGCTAGCAAGTATACACATATGGAAGGAAATAGGGGCCCAGAGTATTTAGACCGGACACTGATTCCACGCGACCAAGCACTTACGGTAGCAAATTCTATCAGTGACGTCGATAATTCCATTCTGCTCATATTCACAAGCATGGGTGAGTTTTACTCAGTAAAATAAAAATCATTTTTATTTGTGACTAGGTTAGACCGCAGTGAGAAGAATAAAAGTCCTAATTAAATATATAACAATATAATTTGCGCAAATGAAGTGTGTATGAGTGTTTGTGTATATATAGGGGGCGGGGGTATATGTATGTAGGGGGAAAGGGTACAATGCGAGTCTAATAACTTATTTCCTTTATTATCATAGACCGGATAGCTCCTTGTCCCATAAAGAAGATATAGAAAAATATTGTTTAAAATTGTATAACAATGATATACTCCATCCAGTAATAAGATAGATTAAACTATATAGTTGAAATAACCATAGTGATTACCACACGTTACCTAGAAGATCTTCATGAAAGCTAAACGCTGTAGTTTAAAAAAAACACAATAAGTGGAAAAAATCGTTCGGAGAAGAAAATTTTTTTCGCTGTAAGAAGAACAGTCATCTTTCACTGAAATGTCTAAAAGTCACTTACCTGCGTATGCGAGTAGAACATGGAGAAATTAGATACTATGACAGGCACAGGCAGGGCTATGGTCAGCACGCCGGCGAGAGCACAGAGGGCGCCCACGAACATGCCAAGGTAGGTCTTCGGCGCCATGTCGCCGTAGCCCACCGTGGTCATGGTCACAATCGCCCACCACAACCCGAGTGGGATGGATTTGAACTGGTTATCTGGGTTGTCCTGAAACAATAAACTAACAATAAATAACATAACAATAAACTCTATGTCTGCCTGGAGTGGGTCTGCTGGAAGAAATCTCTCTCAGAGATAAGTTCGCCCTTTGTACTTGTGTTTCTTTTTAATGTATTATTTTTGTTTTATCTGTGTATGTGCAATAAAGAGTTAAATAAATAAATAAATTGGTTGAGTTACAACTTGTTTAGTTCGGGCATTAGGAAGTAAACCTTAATTAATTAGGTACAAGACAAGATTTTGCTCGAGGCTCGACATTGTTTTTGAGGGATTCTCTTCAGGGTTCTGCCCGGCGGATATTTCCAATGTTAGTGGATCAATTGAGCTGAACATACACGTATAATTAGTCGCCAATATTTTTTTTTTAAAAATAACTATTTCACAAATTGTTGACTTTCTAAAATGCGCCTAAAAATCTCTTGTCTTGTCAAAGGCAGCATCTTAAATCGGTGGGTCTCGATAAGAAAAATAAAATGTTAAATATCAATACACGCAAACACCACCTGAACACAAAAATATGTAAACTCCAAATCATAACAATCACAACAGACAAATTTCAATACCAACTTGGTATATTACTAAAGTTTATCTACGCATACTTCGGAAGATAAAAAAGGTTTGTTAAAACTGACGTGAAGATAATGACGCGCGGCACTATTGTAACTACCGCGGCTGGCTTTGTTAATTTGTATTATTATGGTCAATATATGTTAAGCGAAATATTTTTCACAAGTGAATGAGTTTTTATTTTTATTTTTTCTTGAGTTTATTTCGATTGCAGCAAAGTAATTAAAGAAGTCTTTGTATGCATTATTGTGCTTAGAATTTTTTATTCTATGTCAGTAAGATAAGTAATAAAGAGTTAAATACTTATTTCTATTATTTAAATCTTTCTTTTAATTTTTATTTTATTTATTATAAGAATAGATAATTCTAAGCACAATAATGCATAAAAAAACATTCGTAGATGACTTTAATCACATTACTGTCGTTGATTCGGTTTCAATTTTCGGTAAACGTTTATTTCGCGGGCCTTCTGGACTATCATTAAAAGAATCCAGTCTTTGGTAACCAAGATTGACCGTTAAGTTAATGAATTTACGTGCATCAGTTTTCTTAAACACAAGATAAAACTGCACTTTGAAAGTTGGTTTACGAATGTAATTTTTTCTTCAGTATCATTCCCAATCTGAAGTATCTATCGTTTAGTAGTATTGCCGGGTGCTGAATCGACATTGAAAGTTGAATTTCAAATCCGAATTTGAAATTGGTTTTAGAAACCAAGTTACTAAATATGAAATACAGGTGGGTTTGTGGTCAGTAAATTATTCATAAAATAAACAACAAATGCCGCGTACTGGTACCGCTGCCGCCACTCGCACCAGTATGTGAGAGCCATTAACCGCCACAGCTGCGGGCAAGATAGCCGGGAGCTGTTTTATAATGTCACGTAGTGCATTATACAGGCTGTTAAATGAAACGTGTGGCGTAAACCTTGTTTGTGGCAGGAATCGTCCAACGGTATAGGAAGGGATCACCGTATTTTATGGTTTGTTCTTTTGGATATTGAATCGTAAATTGCATGGGCTGTAGAACGTCTCACTCATGTGGAATGTGCCTTGCATTATAAATTATCTGCCATTTTTTATAGTACGTGTAGGTAAATATTCCGTGGGTGCCGTCAAGACGACTAAAGGTCCATTTTCGAGCGACGCGACCGCTCGCGCCCGCTGTGACAAAACTTAAACACTATGAAAATGTCGTGTGGTTTCCGGTAGAGTAGAATAGGACCACTCCAACTCTTCCCGTGGATGTCGTACAAGGCGACTGAGGGAATACATTATAAAACATCAATCAGGCATCCCCAACCCGTCTGGCCAGCGCGGGGAGTGTAGGCCAAATCCTCCGGCTGTCTCGGGCAGATGAGAGAGGGTTGTGCTCCTGCAGTGGAGACAATAATAACCTGATGATGATGATGAAAATGTATGGCGCCGCTTCCTAAGCCAGTGTGTCTATCGCGCGCGGCCACAACGTCCGCGATCAACCGCTGGCCTCGGAAGCGGCGCCATATAATTTCAAAGTGATTACACCTCATACCATGCAGCAAAATAATTATTCGTAGCTCATAGCTTCACCTCAAAGTTTTTACCTTCATGATTGACACTAATTGGTTATTAAATTAGATAACAAATAACCATCTGCTATCTAATTTAATAACCAATTAGTGTCAATCCTGAAGGAAAAAACTTTGAGGTGAAACTATGAGTTACGAAAAATTATTATGCTTCATGGCATGAGGTATAGATGTTTAATCTACATTGAAAAACAGCAACGTCTCTAATTTTAAATACGCGAAAATCACCGTCACCTCGGAAAGGTTTTACATGAATAAATACGCTTAAGAGAAAAAGTGTGTTCAAAAGTTAACTTTAACAGAATTAATTCTAAATGCAATTCCAGTCGTACGTCACCCCTTCAACCAATGAAAATTAACAACAAAGGAGCCGAGCGAACCCTGTGACGTGGACCATATACAATTTTGATTTATGAATTTCATTTCCTGAAAGTCATTCGTTTCAATAACGTATGCAATGTTTTTTTTGCTGAACTCAAATTGACAGGCAATTAAACTCCAAGCCTCTGTATCATGGCCAACGATCTCCATGTACTTTAGATGGAGCGTTCCAAACAATCGCTCTGTTCCACGCAAGTAGCCACAACTCTTTCACATTCACAACGAAACTTGTGCAGTTACTACTCAGAACATTTAATTATTTACTAAATATTGACATTATTTAACCGTAGCGTCAATATTTAGTAATAATTAAATGTTCTGCGTAGTAACTGCACAAGTTTCATTGTGAATGTGAAAGAGTTGTGGCTACTTGCGTGGAACAGAGCGATTGTTTGGAACGCTCCATCTAGTAGTACATAGAGATCGTTGATCATGGCTGAATTTCAGACAATTCAGGCATGAAAAGTTCAAATTGATGTTATTAAGGAGAATTTGCATGGAGCGATATCCGTCGATCGTTTGGTGCAGACAAACGAGTTACTTTTGTTAATTTAGTTTTGTCTTAAATTCATCTCTGATAGTTTTTTTTTGCATATTTGATTGATAATGAAGCAAATGCAGTTTATGCTGACATAGACTTTGATTCTGTGACCGCAGTCATCATCATCATGACAGCCTTTAGACGCCCACTGCTGGACATAGGCCTTCCCCAATGAACGCCACCACACCCGGTCCTCCGCCCTCCGCATCCAACCGCTTCCGGCCACCTTCTTTAGGTCGTCGGTCCACCTGGCGGCGGGGCGTCCCACCCTGCGCGTGCCAATCCGTGGTCTCCACTCCAGAACTCGTCTGCCCCAACGGCCGTCGGTTCTGCGACAGATGACAGGCCCGCCCACTGTCACTTCTGCTTGCTAATCCTTTCGGCTATGTCGGTCACCTCCGTTCTTCGTCAGATCTCTTCATTACGACGGATTTATACGGATTTTCAGTATAATATATATATATATATATATATACGAGTATATATGTATACATATACATCATCAGGTTATTTTTGTCTCCACTGCAGGAGCCCAACTCTCTCTCATCTGCCGGAGACAGACGGAGGATTTGGCCTACACTCCCCGCGCTGGCCAGACGGGTCGGGGAGGCCTGATTGATGTTTTATAATGTAATATATATATTGGGCTCCGTTCTGAAGGCACAATGTTAAAATTTGACAGCACTAAAACTGTTAATATCCTTGTCACACAGTATTATGAAGATAAAGACGAAACCAATTTTAGCGCTGTCAAATTTTAAACGTGTGCCTTCAGAATCGGGCCCATTATTTAGTTTAAAACAATTGTAGTTTAAAACAGTTTAGCTTGAAAACTCGATAAAAAAAACAACGTCCCGCCCCTTTGAAATTTCAATTGTCGATATTTTCTCTTGTTTTTATGTTAGTTAAGTATGTGCACTGCTGAACATAAGCCTCCCCAATAGAATGTCAATATTGGTGAGCTGTCCATTGGGGGATTTGCAGATGGATTGGTAATCGATGTAATGATCTGAATATACATAAGAGAACGTGACTAAGGGATTGCGCCAGGCATGGGCATGCCTGGCGCAATCCCTTAGTCACCTTGACGAAACCCACGGGAAGATTGGGGGTAGGCTATTCGAAGCCGCGAGCCATCCGGTGTTTTCTAGTCTGCAAACAGATGAAAGAGGAATTATGCGTTCATCGATTGGTTCTGGTGAACGCTTGGTTAAATTAGTTTTTGCTAAACTCATTGCTTCTTGATAAACGAGTTATCCCCTTAAGGGTTTAATTAACTTCGCTAGTGGCAACGTTAAGTATTGTCAGCCATCTTTGATTTATTTCCATTCTGTTGATTGCAGGCCTCTGTGAACCCAATCGATTGCTACCGTATTTAGCTGCTGTGTATAAATAGGCTTCTTGGGGCCTACAGAAAGCCGTAAGCGGATAATATGTGTCGAACTACAAAACCATGTGGTATACTCTGTGACTGGTCACGTGACATATAAGAGTTTGACCACAGATTACTTAATAGACAGATAAACTCTTTATTGCTACAGATACAAAACAACAAGGTAGATAAATGTACAAGAGCGGCCTTATTGCTTAAAGCGATCTCTTCCAGGCAACCTTTCTAAAGGAAAATAAGAAGAGCATCGTTAATAGTTACAAACGTACATAATGCTCAAGGCTTATCACAGAGGGGTAGGCAGAGACGATGTATCGCCACTTTGCGCGATCCTGACAGAAGTCGCAAAGTTATCCATGTAACAGATACGTGACTCCCTAATAAATTGAAAATGCTTTCAATCACCTACTTCTTTCCACTATCAGACTATACAAGCAAATATGTGTCCAAGGCCATCGACGTAGCGTTGTCAATACTTCGTACAGCGCCTGATATGCGCGCGGCGTTCGACGTGCTACGCAGCGCACAAAAATATGTCTAAGGCGCTCGTCTTAGGGTTGGTATTACTCTGTAAGATCCACGCCGGGGCGGCCCGAGTGTGACTACTTGGTAGGTTCGTTTAATGGAGGCCTGGTTTGGCGTCTAACTACAAAAACTACAAGGAAATAATTTTGAAGGAATACCATGAAGGAAAATAATTTTTCGCGCCTCATTAGTTAAGTATAAATGTTGTGTACAAAGGCGATCTTATCTCTAAAAGAGATCCCTTCCAGCCAACCTTGCAGGTGTGAGAAAACGCAGTAAGAGCGAGGGGTGGAGGGGGGAGGGATAAGTGAACAGAGATAGCCCGGCCCCGTAGCCTAGTCGGTAGTACACCTGCCTGTGAAGCTCGGGGTCGCGGGTTCGAATCCCGCCCAGGGCAAACATTCTTGTGATGAGCACCTGTGTTTGCCTTGTGACTGGATGTTATTTATATATTATATTATGTATTTAAGTATGTATATCAGCTGTCTGATACCCATATTACAGGCTCTGCCTAGTTTTGGGATCAGGTGGCCGTGTGTAAATTGTCCCCACATATTTATTTATTATTACATATTAGATATAATATTTGACAGCGTGATTCTCATGTAGCAATAGGTAAACCTAGGTTGCCGTGTGGTTTCCGGTAGAGTAGAAAAGGACCACTCCAACTCTTCCCGTGGATGTCGTACAAGGCGACTAAGGGAATACATTATAAAACATCAATCAGGCCTCCCCAACCCGTCTGGCCAGCGCGGGGAGTGTAGGCCAAATCCTCCGGCTGTCTCGGGCAGATGAGAGAGGGTTGTGCTCCTGCAGTGGAGACAAAAATAACCTGATGATGATGATGATGAATAGGTAAACATGAAACTAAAAAATATATTTTAAAAATTACGTACCTGTGACTTCTCAGCATAATACACCAGGCTAGCAAATATCACGATACCAAGCACCAAAAAGAAGACAAGGAGAGTCAGCTCCTTCGCTGAAGCCTTGAAGGTATGCACCAAGATTTTCAACCCTGGACTGTGCCTCGTCAGCTTGAACAGCCTGAGGATCTTGATGATGGATATGAACTCCAGGATATCGGCTTTATCGACTGTCTTTCTGACAACTGTTAGTTCTACTACCACGTCCATGTAGAAGCTAAGTGTGGCAATGAAGTCGATTATGTTGACAGGTGATTTAATAAATTCTAGTAGATTGGGGGCTACCTGTAACAAAATAAAACATATATTAACATTGTGTATAAGTAGGGTGGGACGCCCCGCCGCCAGATGGACCGACGACCTAAAGAAGGTGGCCGGAAGCGGATGGATGCGTAGGACCGGGTGTGGTGGCGTTCATTGGGGAAGGCCTATGTCCAGCAGTGGACGTCTAAGGGCTGACATGATGATGATAAGTATATTAAATGCCTTTATTATCAGCCGATCATCCACTGTTGGACATAAGCCTCACTAGTAAAATACTACTTTTGGTAGGCTTGTCCATTGGAGGCTTTGCCATAATCAAGTAACTATAGATTTAGTGAAGTAGGTATATACACTTTTCTAAATACATCCTGCCAAAATACTTACTAGCTGTTGCCCGCGACTTCGTCCTCGTGGACAACTTAACGTCACAAGTTATTATGTATTTCCCGTAGGAATGGGATATTTTTTCGGGATTAAAAATATTATATAGGACATATAATTCCAGGACCTAACCTATATGTGTGCCAAGTTTCATCACGATCCGTCCAGTGGTTGAAGCGTGATTGAGTAACAAACATACAAACATCCAAATATCCAAACTTCCGCATTTATAATATTAGTAGGATAGTAGGATATAGTAGAATGTAATATGTAAGTATTTTTATAGCTTAATATTACCTTAAACATATCATCATCAGCCGAAATACGTCCACTGCTGAACATAAGCATCAACACAATGTCACTTTTGGTGAGCTGTCTATTAGAGGATTTGCCATAATCACCACGCTTGACAAGCGGATTGGTGATCGCAGTAACTAATATACACAGGAGAATCCTACAGCCCGTCCCTGGTGCAATGCCAGGGACACCCACGGGAAGATATGGCCAGACCCTATTCAAAGCCGAGAACACGTCTAAATGGGATTTAATAAAGAATAATATTACATCTCTAGGACAGCATCATCATCAGCCCGAAAGAGTCCACTGTTGGACATAGGCCTCTCCCAAGGTGCGCCACTGAACCCGATCTTCGGTTCTTCTCATCCAGTCACTGCCAGCCGCCTTACGCAGATCGTCGCTCCACCTAGCCAGGGGGCGACCCACACTATGCTTGCCCAGTCGCGGTCTCCACTCGAGAACTCGTTTACCCCAGCGGGAATCGGCTCTACACAGCATACTACTCTAGTACAGCATGACAATAATAAAAGGCAAATCTAATTTTGTTGCATACGAGAATGCGAATAAATCGCGAATAAAAAACTTTTGAACTGAAAATTGCCTTAAATTTTACTAAAATAAACTATGATAGACGTGGAATAAACTGCCGACGGTCATTCGAGATAGTACCTACGTCGGTGACGTCCTTTAAAACTAAACTAAAAGAGCACTATCTGTCTCACTCAGTATAATTTGATATGTATGTATTTATGTATGTTTATTATATTTATTATAAATATTTATTTATAGTTATATATATGTAAAGTAGTTTCAATATTTAGTTATTACGTAGTATATTATGCACTTTTTGCCCCCTCGCTCTTAGTGCCTTGCCTCACACCCTGTAAGGTTGGCTGGAAGAGATATCTTTTAGAGATAAGCTCGCCTTTGTATACAAAATTTGTAACTGTATTTACTTTTAAAATTTGTGCAATAAAGAATATATAATAATAAAATATTCTGCGATGTCTGTGACGTGTCTGTCATTGTTTAATATTTAACTACAGAAAACAATTCACAAAAGTGCCTGGTGCTTGCAGAACGAATTGAAAATCATTGTCAACTAGCTGTGTCGGCGGCTCCGCTCGCGTGGCTTACAGTTTTTTAATAAAGTATTAATTTTCTTAGTATTAATCCCTTTCTCCCTCCCTATCCGCTCCCCACTCCATCTTTCACCGCCACCGTAACTCATCGTATCTGAATTCCACCAAGCATTATACTTCACTGTGTACGTTTTTGAAAACTATAAATTCAAATAACTTTTGATTGAGTAACCCGATTGCGATGAAATAAATACTAAATTTTATTCCAAATTCAGCCCTATGTTTTTCTGAAAACTCTATCACATTTGGTTCAGTCGTTTTTACGTGATGCGTGCACAAACAAACAG
The DNA here is from genome assembly GCA_947086405.1 of Esperia sulphurella. Lineage (NCBI taxonomy): Eukaryota > Metazoa > Arthropoda > Insecta > Lepidoptera > Oecophoridae > Esperia > Esperia sulphurella. Next base: position 13,419,342 of record OX352273.1, on the reverse strand, counting down.
ACAGACAAAAATAATCAAAAAGTATTCTATTACTTAGCTTTCTTCCCCCAAATGTATATTTTCATATTATGTATGCACGTTGCCATCAATGGTTATCCTGCAGACTGCCATGTACGTACGGGAGGATCTCGACGCCTTCGACAGACGGGCATAACTACAACTTGCGAAACGCAAGAAAGCTAGCGACTGTCTGGCGAAGTCGTCGAGGTTGATACATGCCATGGGCCCGGCCGTCTACAACAGGATACTCGGCCATATAAAGGACCCTCCTTCCAACCAATCATTTAAATTGAAACTGAAGCAGTGGCTTCTCGAGCAAACCTTCTACAGCTTCGATGAATTTATTAAAAGTAAGTTTAAGTAATTTTAAACAGTTATACTGTTAAATGTGTTTTTTTTGGTTTTAATTTAATTTTAAATTATGATTATATTATGGACTTTTTAAAAGATATTGACTTGCAATTGCATAAAAATAATGACATGTATTATTAATATATTAAAAAAAAAGACTTGTAATCAAATGATTATCAATAAAATATGTCTATGTAATTTGTAATGTTGAATGATTTCTTTGCTTTGATTGGTTGAAACTTCACCAACAGATTACGTCATTCCTAATATCAGAAGCTTGCACAGTTTTGTACTAAGAATTATGTATATATTAGGTCATAATCACGTGTAATTTACGTCCCAATTTAAGCTCGCAGCTGACGCTTTATATATTGAATGGCTAGATGTCAAAGTTAGTCCAAGAGCTGCTGCCAAAACGTTCGTTTCATTGAATTTTTGAAGCAGGCGCCCAAACTACATACATTTGGCCTTTGTCCAAAAAACACAGAGTTTAAAATTGAATGCAAGTTTTTAGCGTAAAAATGGTGTTGTGTTAAACTTTCAGAGCTCCATTGGCTCTGCTACCCAGTTGAAAAATGACTTCTATTTTGAACGTGACAGTTTTTTTTTTATAAAATCCAACAATTTTATGGCTTTAGAGGTACAAATAGAGGTTTTAAATTATTATTATTTTTTATTCCTGGTGGGTTTACGCTTGACCTCAATCTCATCTGATGGTAAGTGACGATGAAGCGGAGCGCGCTTACCCATTAGATGCCAATTCACTCCTCCTTTAAAAATAATTTAATTCTACTTTTCCGGAAATACCTAAGCTATACATAAGCTAAGCTACAAGAAAAAAGTTTCATTTCGGGACAAGTAGCGCATAGAAAAACATTACAAAAATTACAATATTTAGATACATAATGCTTACGCCTTGGTCCCAGAGAGGTAGGCAGAGACGATGTATCGCCACTTCGCGCGATCTAATATCGCAAAGTGGCTTTCCTTCGCCCGCTTTTCGCCCCGTGATACCCCTTGACGTGATGTGTTGCGAACAAAATCGCCGCCTTGTTGAGGTACCACGATTAGCTAGGGAAATAATGGTCCACCTCATCAGAGCCTCGCATGATTCGGTAAAGCTAATAGTGCCCGGAGTTCACCCAGTACCGGGATGTCGGCACGCTAACGACCAGGCTGCCCCCTGGACACGCATCCATCGGCTAGACAGACAATTACCTTGGATTGGCGGATGGGACAGGGATCGGGGCGAGAGAGATAGGAGATGGGGGTATGAGTAAGGAGTATAGGGTAGGTATGGGATACCGCTATTACGGTAGGATAGTGTGATTGTAGTAGCGATAACTGTGTAAGCCGGGACCGCATACCCGTGACTCGTCTGGACAGCACCGGACAGGCAACTACCAGAACCAAGTCCCCTGACTGTCAATATTTAAATTATTAATAAATAACAAATTTAAAAACTGAAATAACAATATTTTCAAATTTATATGGATATTTAAAAAAAATTATCGTGTGGTTCCCGACTTAAAATAGGACCCCCTATCTTTCCCGTGGGTGTCGTCAAGGCGACTAAGGGATTGCACCAGGGACGGGCAGCAGCGTTCTCTTGTGTGTCTATGTTAAGATCATTACTGCGATCACCAATCCGCCTGTCAAGCGTGGTTATGGCAAATCCCCCAATGGACAGCCTACCAAAAGTGACATTCTATTGGGGAGGCCTATGTCCAGCAGTGGACATATTTAAAAATAAAATATATGGGGACATTTCACACACGGCCACTTGATCCCAAACTAGGCAGAGCCTGTAATATGGGTATCAGACAGCTGATATACATACATAAATACATAATATAATATATAAATAACATCCAGTCACAAGGCAAACACAAGTGTTCACCACACGAATGTTTGCCCTTGGCAGAGTTCGAACCCGCGACCCCGAGCTTCGCAGGCAGGTGTACTACCGACTAGGCTACGGGGCCGATTTAGGCTGATGATGATGATTTTAAAAATTATTTAAATATTTCATTAAATTGCGTTGTATGTCAGTGAATAGGCCAGTGTATATTATTCAGCATGTATACTGCAGACTGCATATATCAGTTTTACAATTGTCATAAACAACCCTCAGTACACCATAGTCGCATTTCCTAACTCGGTCCATGAACGATCTTTACTTGCTGCAAATTACAAAAGTTTAAACATGAATTTCCCCTCCTACTCGGACCCCCCATTGCTAAGAGTCGTGGTACATTCTATAGAACGAAACATTATGAGATGACGCCCCTAGCGGAATAAATGACGCCATTGCTTTATCCGTTTCAAAAATTTAGTTTTATTCAGTGTTGGTTTTCTTGTCTGTATTTAAATAAATATAGTGCTTATACAGACAGAGTAATTTTTTCTAAGAACATACATAATGTTCACGCCTTGGTCCCAGAGGGGTAGGCAGAGACGATGGATCGCCACTTTGCGCGATCCTGACACACCTCACTAGCCTCACTCACATTCATCAACCTTTTCATGCACCTCCTTTTATTCTTCTCACTGCGGACCCCAGCCCTTTTGAGGACGTTACTAATTTGTTCCTTGAATGTCCTCCTAGGACGACCTGTAGCTGTAGTTCCTTCCACATTCGCACTGTATATTACTTTTGTCATTCTTCTTTCACTCATACGCTCTAAATATCCAAACCAACGCAACATACCCTTCTCTACCTTCGTTACAACATCTTCTTTTAAACCACACTTCTCACGTATCACTGCAATCCTCACTCACATAACTTTACTCCACATATTTTTCGTAAAGACCGCATCTCAACCGCATTTATCCTGCTTTCATGATTCTTCTGCCATACGCAACATTCACTACCATACGTCAGCGTAGGAACCAGAACAGCACTATGCACAGCCATCCTTGCCTTTTGAGACATGATCTGGCTGGACACGAGGCTATTGATAGCTCCATTCACTGCATTTCCTTTCTTTACTCTCCTTTCAATATCTTCTTCACACTTTCCATCCCTTGTGAACAAGCTCCTCAGGTATACACAATCTTTCACTTGCTCAACTTTAAGAAAGCATAACGAAAATGCTAAAGATATGAAAAACTGCATTATAAGATTTTCAAAATTACTCAACGCGACTTGTGAATCCGTTGTGAATTTCGTACAAACTTGTAGGTATGTAATTAGTGCGTCCATCACGGGGATCGATTCTCGAAGGTTTTACCCAAACTGGACTGAGGGACAAACTTAACTTTGCCGATTGAAAACTGTTGTCCCCATACAGCGACATAGGTCGCGGTCAGTTTACCAACTGCAAATAAGTTCATAATAAAAAAATGTGAGGTAAGTAATTACAAATTTATAGTTTTCGGATTTTTCCCTTGTGCTAAACACTGCTTCTTGCAAAATTCTATGATTCTAGGTCAACGGGAATTACTGAATAGGTTTTGATTCCCTTGCGAGTGTCAAAATATGTGGTATGAAAGTATCTTTTGATGCGTTGACTGAGAAGTTTGATTCTTTCACAGCTCGAAGAGATTGCAGACATGAGTATTTGATATTCATTTGAACTTGATACTTTCAGAGAAAAAGGGTACTGACAGACATACAGACGGAAAACGAAGTGATTCTATAAGGGTTCCTTTTGAGGCACGGAACCCTAAAAAGTGTGATATTTTACTACCAAATATGATAGTGTAGGTTTTAAGGAAGAAATGTTGCTAAGAATGTGTCTACAATTAAAGGATAATTTAATCTTTTCAATTTTTTTTTATCTCTAAAATCGACGTCATGGTTCCTTGCAACAAAATCTCTTATAGTTTCTGACTTCCCAATGAACTGACTTCTGACTGATCGCTAAATCTCAACACAAAGTGTCGAGAATTCCGCTATGTGGTTCATAGATCACTTGAGGCGACAAAGTAAACCTCAAGTTTCCACATATGTCAAAAGCTATAGCCGCATTACAAATTCATACGCACACATAATTGGTCTCGCACACTATCCCAAGTCAACAGCCTGCGGTGGCCTTGCATTAATATAAGGCCAAATTAACATACACAGAAATTGAGCAAACCCTTCCGAAGGAGGCATTTATATATTTGAATATATTTATTTAGTACTAGCTGCTGTCCGCGTGGACAACTTAACATCACAAATTATTATGGATTTCCCCTAGGAATGGGATGTTTTTCGGAATAAAAAGTATCCTATGTCCTATTCCATGACCTAACCTATAGGTCCAGTGGTTGAAGCGTGATTGAGTAACAAACATCCAAGTATCCAAACTTTCGCATTTATAATATTAGTAGGAAGACCATAGAATAAGTAATAGTTCAAGTCTAGAAGGCGCACTCCCCAAGAAAACTTGTTTAATTTCTCAAAACTTACCTACAACATTCAATGCATGCGAAATTAGAAGAAAGTGTTTCGCTAAATCACGCACACATTGGCAGTTGCACGTTACTCGTCTAGGGCTGGTATCTACGCTTTCGGATTGTGAAGTGGCGACGGACTTTACTCAAAGGCGTTAAATCGCTCTCGCAACACCTGATCGTTTGGCCCCGAAATCAGGGCTGCTTAGGTATATTTTTATACCAAAAATGCGAAACGAAACAAGCCTGGTTAGGAACTGAATTCACTCAGTGGCTTTTAGAGAAACAAGATACGCCCTTGGGTCTCAAAATGACAAGGGACCTGCTTGAACTGAAGCGTGATGTACAATGTTGGAATGAAGGTAAAAATTTGCAAACGCATCATATTTCAAGAAACCTAATAGGTGTACAAAAGAAAGTGAACAACAGTACAACATACTCGTATATAACAAAATCCCCAAAACGATACGAGATGAAAATGACATTAATTTATTTAAAAAAAGACTCCACGATCTGTTGACGGAAGAATGCTATTATAGTTTGGAAGAATTTCTTGGTGACGATTCAATTTAAGGTTTCAATTTGTATCTATTTAACTTTTAAATGTTTTTTTTAACTTTGTTCTAAATGTATGCTTCTCTGCGACCCAGTGTTGTGTGCCCACGTGGCGGGACATAGCTGAGCTCTAACTGTGTGAGATATTGTGTATGAGGGGTCTTTATAGGGCCAATAGAAGCCTAAATAATTGTTTTTAGAATTTTTGTCTGTCTGTATGTTTGTTACCTCATCACGCAAAAACTACTGAATGAAATTTAATGCAGTTTTCACAATTGTCTTGCTGGAGGTCTAACTTAAAACCTGGTGCATGTTTCATCTTGATACGCCACTTTGAACCTGAGATATTAATAAAGTAAAATTGTCTGGTTATATTCGGTTTAAATTATATTGCAATTTATTTGTACTACAGTTGGAGCGGGAGTGGGATTGGGATCAGGAGCGGATTCTGTGGTCCCCATGAGCGGAGCCGCGGGTGCAGCTAGTCCACAATAAAGATATTTATATTTGTAACACAAAATTAACAATCCTAGAGACGTTAAGTAGGCTGCAACGTGTAAAGATGTCTGGCAAATTACTCCAAGCTCAGAAGTTGGACACTAATATCAGATTACGAAACAATGAGACGTGTTTAAAGCACATAGAGGGAATGGGTAATAATAACCGAGAAACAACGGTACCTACGATAAACAAAACAATACATTCGGAACACTGGAATATCTCGTGGCTTATTCACATGAATTATTCATGGCATCGTAAAATGCTACCATTTGTGACAACGGATACGCATTCAGTACACTTTGGTTTCAATTTTGTGCTAACGTTTGCAACCTAGATAATATTTGTAGGAAGAATGAAAGCACTAAAACCTTTCCAGCTACATAATATCATTGCAAAATCTAGATTTTGTGACTATTTGATTTCCATAAAGAAGTTTCTATGCGAGAGTTCGTCCATTCATCATAATAGTCGTACACTGCTGGACTAAGCCTTCCCCAACGAACGCCACCACATCCGGTCCTCTACCCCCTCAGCATCAGCATGACCGCATCATCAACAGCGGTCATCGGTATCAGCGGTATCGCTGGACCTGGACCTACACCTGGACCTGGACCTGGACCTGGACTTGGACCTGGACCTGGACCTGGACCTGGACCTGGACCTGGACCTGGACCTGGACCTGGACCTGGACCTGGACCTGGACCTGGACCTGGACCTGGACCTGGACCTGGACCTGGACCTGGACCTGGACCTGGACCTGGACCTGGACCTGGACCTGGACCTGGACCTGGACCTGAACCTGGACCTGGACTAGGACCTGGACCTGGAGCCAGAGCTGGAGCTGGAGCAGGAGCGGGAGGGTGAAGCGGCGGCGGAAGGGAAGAGAGAAGGATATTAACTAAATAATTTTCAACTTTTTGGAATACTATAGTCCTCGCGTACGGAGCCGCGGACACAGCTAGTTGTATAATATATTATGTAAACTGTAGCTGTAAATTTAAGCGACAACAAATTTTTTCTTTAATGTATAATTTTAGAAAGCGAGTCAAACAACAATTCTTTGGTATTCCAGTCTGAGCAAAGGCTAGTAAGGGACTAATCAACAGAAACTTTAGCTGGCTTGTCTTTGTTCAGCTTTTAATCTGGCTTTAATGAGAGTATTACGCGCCTAAATGCCACGTCCCACAAAGATTGTTATATTCAAGGTACACCATTGCTCTGAATATAAAGCTGTTTGATTAGGGAATCAGAAACTTAACTTTAATACTTTAAGTCTCTAATTTATAAACATTACTGAAAAAGTAAAAAAAAATGTCAGACACCACAATATGTACTCTTCGATAACTTTTTAGGGATCAGTAACTCGATAGTGTTGTCCGTTTTACTGTCTGTCCTTCAAGTAAGATCCTTTTGTCTCAGGAACGGGTACAAGTATCAGAAATTATCCAACCCCCTAAGTCATATTTAAGATATCAAACGCTCAAACTCAAAGTCTAATCTACTCTTCTTTAATTTTGTTTATGAATATTAAAAAAATATATGGCAATCAGCTGTGTGGTTTCCGGTAGAGTAAAATAGGACCACTCCAACTCTTCCCGTGAATGTCGTACAAGGCGACTAAGGGAATACATTATAAAACATCAATCAGGCCTTCCCAACCCGTCTGGCCAGCGCGGGGAGTGTAGGCCAAATTCTCCGTCTGTCTCCGGCGGATGAGAGAGGGCTGTGCAGTGGAGATAATAATAACCTGATGATGATGACGATGAAAAAAAAAATACAAAAGCTAGTCTAGAATGTTTCTCGCGTCTGTAAGATTATTTTTGGGATTAAATACAGAGCAGAAACTTTAAAATCAATTACAGTATTAAAATAATATTGCACATAAATGAAGTCTGTAGCGGTATGACGTCTTGTGGATTTGACGTATTGATGAATATTTAAATGATGAATATATAATTGATTTTAGAGTTGCTGCTCTGCATTAATCCCAAAAATAATCTTGCAGACGGGAGAAACATTCTAGCTTAGCATTTATTTGCATATTTTTTTAATATAAGTCAATATCTCTAGACGTCATAATGCTGCAGCATTCCTGCATAACTGAGTCGCGGCTGTGAGAATAGGGCCACAAATCGTCCCGTGGGTGTCGTCAAGGCGACTAAGAGATTGCACCAGGGATGGGCAGCAGCATTCTCTTGCATTCTCCGTCTGCCAAGCGTGGTGATTATGGCAAATCCCCCAATGGAAAGCCCACCAAAGAGGCGTTCTATTGGGGAGGTTGTGTTCAGCAGTGGACGTATATAGGCTGATGATGATAACTGTGTCCATTTATGCGTAATCATCATCATCATGTCAGCCTTTAGACGTCCACTGCTGGACATAGGCCTTCCCCAATGAACGCCACCACACCCGGTCCTCCGCCCTCCGCATCCAGCCGCTTCCGGCCACCTTCTTTAGGTCGTCGGTCCATCTTTTTTGCGTAATATTATTTTAATATTATAGGTAAAACATAATCGATTTTAGAGTAACTACTCTGTTTATAGGCTTGTAACAGTACACTGCAAATGTTTTAGACATCTGCATAGAGATCTGCAGCTGGTTTTAATTGTATATACACCAAGCGTGGTCCATACATATTCTTGTGGAGTTGCTCAAATTTCCATACAAATGAGTTAGTGCATAGCCACTGCAGCGTAGTATAATGTCAAACTATGTTCGCTGTGACGTTGCGAAACTAAATGAATATAGGCTGGTATAAATAATAGGAATTGTGGTTTCAATAAATATTTTCGCAAAATTTAAATTTTGGTTATAAAGACTAAGTAATAGAACACATTAACATAATTTTTGGAATTTGTGTGGTTGTCTGTTAATTTGTGCACGCATCACGTAAAAACGACTGCATCAATTCTGATTGGGGATTTCAGAAATATAGGGCTTAATTTGGGATAACATTTAATTTTTAATTCACCGCAATTGGCGGCTTACATCAAAAGTTGTGCGCATTTATATTTTTCAAAAACTCATTCTAAGAAGTATAATGCTTGGCGGAATTCAGATTGCGATGAATTAGGACTACGGTGACGGTGGCAGTGGTAGTTGGAGTGGAGGGAGGGAGTGAATTAACACTTAAGTAATTTTTAAACTTTATTTTAAAAAAATCAATAATTCTGTAGTCCACGCAAGCGGAGCCGTGGGCACAGTTAGTATAAAATATTCCTGTGAATCTGCCAACGGCTATAAACATACCACTCATATACCGAATGTAACGTTTTTTGTATAATATAATTAGAATTATTTTATACGGTTTTCCAAAAACAATCTAGTACAATTCTAATTGTATTTGATAAGAATGTAATTGATAAGCAAAATAATCTGTAATTAAGAATCAACTAAAATCGGTAACTAAATTACAAATATTACGATAATTTTGGAAGAGGACTTAATTTACGACGAATAAGATATACTTGATCGAGATGCAAAAGAATCTAGAAATAAACCAATAACTAAAATTATAAATACGATAATTTTAGAAGACGACCAAACTAACGACAAAGTTATAGATTTTCGGAGTAGGTCTTTAGTCAAAAGAGCTTCAGTAGCTAATCAAGTTATCTTTGAGCTTCAAACTTGAACCACAGAGTTTCTTGTAGATATTTCACCGCTGCACTCGGTAAAGTTTTGAGTTCTTGTAAGTTATAAACGCTGAATATTTCGCTTTTGGGTAATGGAAGTCTTTCATGGAGAACTAACGAGAATTTCAGAGCATTTCAAAAGTTGTAGCTTTAATTAGCTAAGTATGTACATTGTCAAGAATGTATTTAAATTCTTTTAATGCGAAAAGAATATATTGTATTACAAAATTTATAAATAATAATCACTTGACTCATTCTAATAAACTTAACAAAAACAAAGAGAGATAAAAAAGGAAAAAAAGGATAGAAAATAATACGAAGCAGAAATAATATATATTATTATAGAAACTTCGCGCGTACCAATTAGTTTCTCGAAACTTAAGTATAAGAAAGAAAACATATCAAGGAAACATGCATATGACAAAGAAGACATTTTAAGGCGTATATGAAGACCACCAAATCGTCTTGGGGCTCCGTTGGTGGACAGGGGTTTGGTACAAAAGATACTGAAGGGTCGAAGTGTCGCCAGATCTTCCTCACCCCTAAGAAGATAAGATACCTATAAATTAGACACAGGAATTTGTTAAATAGTGTAGCACGGGCCTGATACACAAGTTTAAAGTCGGTCAGCGAGTTATAGAGAGGGCTATGCTCGTGGTTTCTTTAAAGGATATGATTCATAATGTGGAGTTCCGACGAAAAACGAAGTTGACTGACATAGCAGAAAGAATTAACAATTTGAAGTGGCAGTGGGGCTATATATCTGTCGCAGAACAGACGGCCGTTGGGGCAGACGAGTTCTGGAGTGAAGACCGTGGATCGGCACGTGCATGGCGGGACTGACGACCTGAATAAGGTAGCCGGAAGCGGTTTGATGCGGATGGCGGAGGACCGGGTGTGGTGGCGTTAATAGGGGAAGGCCAGTATCTAGCAGTGAATGTCTACGAGCTGATAAAGTCATAAGATGCGGAGGCGTTGCACTAAATATATTTAGTAAGAAGGTACTCGTATTATATGTTGAACTCTTAAAAGAAAATGATTTTGATGAGCACATGCGCTTTGAGTAAGGTTCGACTTTACCCTTGTAAATTAATTATGGTGGAAACTTAACCATCTCATATTTAAATCATAGCGTTTTAATCAAATGGTTGTTAGTGAAAGAGCAATTTAATCTCCTCTGATGCCAGAAAGTAATCCTTTACTCAGGAAAATGTACGGATTAATTTCAAGGTAATTTTAAATAAACAATATAAGCAATTTACTGAAAGGGTTCCGGATGAGAACAAATTATTAATAGGATCCAGTGGAGATGGGATTAATAATATCCGTGTGCTATATACAAAGGCAGGTACGGTAAAGACAGATTTGATGAAGGCAGAAAGGCAGGTACAGGCAAAATGAAAGGCAGATTTGAAAATTTAACCATAACTGACTAATATGATTTCTAGTACATGTAGTTAAATTGTGAAAATATTCACTGTTCAAATACTTAAAACTTTACTGACATAACTTTCTGTAGATAAATTGTTAAAGAATATAATTCTCTCTCCATGTTAAATCGAATTTGCGGTCGAAGTTCAGTGAAACTGGTTAATAAATTTGGAGTTTGACAGTTCAATTAAATTCAACTATTGACTCATGAATACTTTAAAATGATGAAGAGGGTAGTAAAAGTGAGGTCAATGCAGATCATATAGCGAAAAGAAAATTTCTATGGCAAAAATGAGTTGCAATTAATGGAATAACTAACACTCTAAATAATTATGGCTATGCCTGTCGCAATTGAAGCAACTGTGGAAATGTAAACATGTTAGGTGCGTGGTATGGCAACTATTTGGGCAACAGTACTAACACTTGTGAATTACTCTAAAATTCATCATCATCATCAGGTTATTTTTGTCTCCACTGCAGGAGCACAACCCTCTCTCATCAGCCGGAGACTTGCCATAATCACCACGCTGGCAGGCGGATTGGTGATCGCAGTAATGATCTTAATATACACAGGAGAATGCTACTGCCCATCTCTGGTGCTATTCTTTAATCCACGGGAAGATTGGAGGTAGGCCCTATTCTATAGCCTTATTTGAGAATAATAAATCCATATTAAAATCATTTATAAAAAAAATAATAAAATGAAAATACCAACATGTATATTTCATTCCAGATTAATAGTCCTATGAAAACAAACGCATTTGCGTCTCGAAAACAAAATACACAATAGATGGTGTTCCTAAGTGGACCGCAAAGTTTACTTGGTAATACAAACCTATTTTTGCTGCTGGTGACCCTTTCATGTATATGTTACCGAGACGTAAATAGCGTTGGTTTTCATAGGACTATTAATCTGGAATGAAATATAGATAGGTATATGAAGGTATCCTTCAACTAAGTCATTTACAGTTCTCCTCACGATGTACAGACAGCCAGTATCTAAGGATGGGCCTGTCCAGGCACATCGTCGATCGATTCGACGACCTCCGTGGCGGAACGTGTAGCTCTCGGACTGCCACGCCGGAGTTTGCGGGTTTAAATCCCGCTAGGGGCAAATGTTCGTATGATGAATATGAATGTTTGTACCCAAGTCTTGGATGTTTATATATTTATTTAAGTATGTATATCCGTTATCTAGTAACCATACCACAGGCTCTGCCTAGTTTGGGACTGGATAATTGGTGTGAATGTCTGACATATTTATATTTATTAACAAAAAATATCTATATTTTAGATTTACGGAGTCTGTCCCAAAAGGAGGTAATACGAGATCTTATGAGCGTATAAACGTCAGGAACTCTAGCTGCGGCGAACATGCCCGATGTACAGCTAAAGTAATTCTGATTTTATACTCTAATATACAAAGGTCTTTCACACCACTGGCGCTTTAAGGAGGTTGGGCAAAATAGGCGCCTTGAATACACGAGCCTAATGGGGTCGGAAATCCAACCGTTTGGAAATTCAAGATAAATTTACAAAGCGTTCCTACAAGAGACAAGTTTTTTATTTACTATGAATATGAGCATACTAGTTGACGTGTTCAAGGAGACGTCAATTCAATGTTTGAGACTAGATGAATTTATGAGGAGTTTTTAAAGATTTAACATTATTTAATTTGGTTTGCAAAAAATTCTGTTACTAAATCATTTAGACAGCATACAAAGATTGGGCTTATAATATTTAATTTGCTGAACAAAATAGTTCTAGTATTTATTTCATGAATCTAAATTATAAATAAACAATAACGCACCGCACCGGGGCAGCGTTCTCCCTCTGAATCGCCAAGCTGATTCTTTGGGCGAAGAAGCTGCCAGCTCTACGGTCTCCCGAAGCTTCGATGAGGCGCGTTGAAAGGTCTTTAGCCAGTAAAAGAGCCTCTGGCCCCCAGGGGCCCAGAGTCTCGACGCCGAACAGCACAAATACATAGCCTTACCCAAGGTCGGCATATTTACTTTTTTTTGGGCCTCTGCTGAGGCCGCTGCCGCGCCCGCAGAACAGGGAGTTGCCCGAATGTGAGATGGAGCAAGCGTACGCAGGTAGCGTCCCACACCGTCCAGGCATACAACCTTGCCTCCAAGGTATAAGCGACAACCCATCAGGTCTGTTTACCATCTGAGTGCTAACAAAATTTCATTAAGCATCGCTCACTCAATGCAGCAAATTTAATTGGTATTACAATTTTTTTAAAGCAGGCCTGTAGGACATCAATACTAATTGATTTAGACATTTTGCTGGCCGTAAGTTGCTGACCAGCTAGTCATTTTACCTGCTTACAAAAATACGAATATTTTGCTAACAGTTTAAATGATACCCTTAATTTATTAGTTACTTAGATGGTTTCCCGCGGTAGCAACCATTACGGAAGCAATGTCAGGTTATTCAGTTATTGGGTTATTTTGATTTAGCGATACATAGTGTGTAATGATGACCACAGTACTCATTAATGTATGAGCGAAATCAATTAAAAATATAAGAAGCTTTTATTATATTATTTCTGTTTTAATATTCTATTCGTGTTTGCGCCGTGTGGTTTCCGGTAGAGTGTGCCGTGTGGTTTCCGGTAGAGTAGAATAGGACCACTCCAACTCTTCCCGTGGATGTCGTACAAGGCGACTAAGGGAATACATTATAAAACATCAGTCAGCCCCCCCCCAACCCGTCTGGCCAGCGTGGGGAGTGTAGGCCAAATCCTCCGTCTGCCTCCGGCAGATGAGAGAGGGTTGTGCTCCTGCAGTGGAGCACAACCTGATTCTGAAGGCACACATTTAAAATTTGACAGCGCTAAAATTGGTTTCGTCTTTATCTTCATAATACTGTGTGACAAGGATAGCAACAGTTTTAGTGCTGTCAAATTTTAACCTTGTGACTTCAGAATCGGGCCCATTGTCCAATGAAAAAGTAACTAATAATATATATATTGAAACTACGTTAGTGAAGCATATATACTTACAATAGTGTTTAAAATTGTTAACTTTACTTAAAATCGATTACATTACAAATGTTTGTGTGTGAGACTGCTCCCCTCAGTTAAACTGAGAATTCAGTTTTGTGGGGTTTTTCTGTAACTTTATGAATGTTTTTTGAATAAAAAATTATTATTATTATTATGTAAATAGAAATAATTTATCAATAATTCAAACAACTTCATGCAATTTCAATGTCTTATGCAGATGTGGCGATTACCTATGGGAATCCACATGGGTCTGTAAGGTAAGGCGATCCTGGGTGTGGCTTATCCAGAACCCAAGGACTACAGGCTTCTGCCCCTTAGCTGCATAATAGATTTTATGCAACGAACTGTGGGGGACGGAAGCACAGCATAGACAAAGGGGCTGACACAAAAGATCCCACAGGGTCGACGTGTCGCCGGGCGTGCCTGGCCCCCTATTAAAAGATAAGATAAGATAAGAAGGTAAGGCGATATGCATTGATCTGAGCGACGCACTCTCGGTGCTCTAGCGGCATAACCCAGCGTACTCTGTTTGTATTCGTCCAATGAGCTTGACATTGGAAATTTTAGGAACAATAAAAAGTACTTAGTTACTCAAAATTCCTGCTCATATTAGACTTACAGTGAACCGGAGACGATAAAGCAAATGATCAGAAATATGAGTAGCGCTTTTTCTTCTAAATTCCTATTAAACTTCCGTTTTTTAAGCAAGCAATCTCATGCTTTGATTCAAACCATAAACTTTCTCCACGCCACAGTAAACAGACTTCAAGTAAATCATTTATAACAACGTCCACACTAACGAACAGTTTGCTTCAGTAGCGAAGAATTCCGGCCACTAACTAGCCAATTCTAACTAACTCGATAAAGTCCATCAGTTTCTCTCTGGGGGAAAGTGCAATCACAAAGAAAAAGATTAGTTGTGGTAACTATACAAATAAATTGGTATTGACGACTAGAGTCTTTAGATGGTGGATTGCTTTAGGGTAAGCATTGGGTGGGGTCACTGATTTCAAAGAGAAAATAATAGTACAATAGATCTTTTTTTTTTTTTTTTTATCTAATTTTTGTTGAGGCTTGTGACTCGCTAAAGTCAATGCCAGCCTCGTAAGGAAACACTAGTTTGTCAAGTTATTCAGACCTCAGTCTGAGAGATAACGTAACGAACCTATATAATTGATTTGCCTTATCAGATAAGGGGCTGCTCAATATTATATTAATATCGCCATTGTGACCCACGTTATCCCCCAGAAAGTGCCTTCTGTAGGCTGCGTTCTGTCCACACTCCAGTACAATATGTAACAAATCTTCAATTTTGTTACATATGTGACATAGCGGTGATTCAACTACTTTCATCAGATGATAGAATTTATTTAAAGGAATGTGACCAGACCGCAACCTGAATGCCAGAACCAGTGCCTCCCTACTAAAGCCGGCGCCATCAAACCATGGTTTCCGCGGCGGACGCGTCTGTATAGATCTTACTGTAAGATTTTCTTTATGATAAATATATTTAACGTTTTTTTTTTACCAGTGGAAAGTAAGTCTCTGTTGAAAATACCCAGTATTATTAAAGGTTCCGTCGACACTTAAACTTTGATTTTCGTCCCTTTGTCTGTCAATTCGAATATAGATCTGTTCTTATCTTTCAAACTATCTGTCCCTTTATATGTTTTTTTTGTCTTCTGTAATTCCAAAGCTAGTTATGGATACTTGCGCTGAATTAGAAATGTAAACCAATTCAAGAAAATAAAAATAATTAAATTTTGTACTAATAAATTAGAAACTCGTAGATTTTTTTTTATCACTACATTACAGTAAAACCACGCTACCTACTCCTATTACAGGAGCACCAGCATGTTTGTGTGTGCGTCTTAATTACTGTAGGGCTGCTGCACCCAGCGTGCAAGCGCAGTCGATCGAGAGAGGGACAACGTTATACGCCGACACCATAAGTGCTTTTCTTTCTAACTTATAGCGTCGATCGAGCGCGTAGTAACTTTGTCCCGCCGGACGGTGCAGTGCTAGTGGAAAGTCGGCAGCCCAGTAGAGCGTACTGCCAGCCATGCTCTATTATGTTTTAGGGATTCAATGACTAAAATCTCAAAAATAGTGTGATGAACTCTGTTAATTAAGGTTATAATAATGTATGTATTTCTAGGTTAAGGTATTTATCTATGGGCCAAGTTGCCTGACAATAAACGATTTATTATTATTATTATTATGACGGTGAGTCGTGATTTTTTACGTAGTCATGTTCAGTACTCTTTGGTAAGACTCGGTTATTCATACTTTTAATTACGACATTTTTATATACATATATCCTACTAATATTATAAACGCGAAAGTTTGTAAGAACAGATGGATGTTTGTTACTCTTTCACGTAAAAACTATTGAATGGATTTTAATGAAACTTTACAATAATATATCTTATACATCAGAATAACACATAGGCTGAAATTTAAAAATATATTGTGTGAATTGTCCAAAATATCAAGTAAGTAGGAAAAAATCTACCATCTGCGAGCTATTCTGGCGTGCGCTGCCAAAACCGCTAGAGTTACACATATGTAATGTATGATGGAAATGTTTATCTTAAATAGTCCTAAAAATAAGCTATTAGAAATACTAATCGTGCGCAGACGAAGTCGCAGGCACCAGCTAGTTTCATATATATATAGTTTCATATATATAGGTACATACACATACACTTGTCTAACCCCAAACTAGGATTTTCTCCTGTACTATGGGAATTAAACTAAATAATTTACATCTCACATCCAGACCGGGACCAATTTGTAAATAGTTGTATGCCCTTGTTGGGAATCTTACCCACTACCTCTGGCGCCCGAGTGTAAGTACCAATCCACTGGGCCAACGGGGCGGTCGTTAGCGGAGTGGCCTAATTTATAACTACTGTCTAACTCAAACAATTTTGTTTAACAGATGGCATCAAATCACATATCCCATTATTAGTATGAGGGGGCAAACAGGTACACCGATATATTACCTGCAAGGACCCCAAAAACGTTGTAATCAATGAAAAAGTTACGCAGCCGACTGAACAAAGATAGGCCAGCCGTTTTGCCCCAACCTCCTCTGTCAAAGGGAGACTTGTGTGCAATTTGTTAGCAGAGTAGACAGGGGTGCTCTGTGATTATGCTTTGTGGACCCGCCTATTTGTTCCGTACACGGTTAGGGAGTTTTATTTCGGAGAACCTTTTTAAAGGCATGTGGGAACTGAGAAATGTTGTCGTAACTAGATTGTCTGATTTCGTTTTGAGGTACTTCTTTAAAAGCAATCATCTTCAGGTTATTTTTGTCTCCACTGCAGGAGCACAACCCTCTCTCATCTGCCGGAGACAGACGGAGGATTTAGCCTACACTCCCCGCGCTGGCCAGACGGGTTGGGGAGGCCTGATTGATGTTTTATAATGTATTCCCTTAGTCGCCTTGTACGACATCCACGGGAAGAGTTGGAGTGGTCCTATTCTACTCTACCGGAAACCACACGGCAAAAATAATAAAAGCAATAATTAATATAAATAAATAAAACGAAGTTGGGTTAGTTACACCATTTATAACTCAAGAGCGCTGGACCGATTTTAATGATTTCTGATTTGCTGGATTCATCTCCGCATCCAATAGCAGAATAACTATTAAAGTATCTCAAAAATTCACGTTTTTTTTTTAAACAGACAATTATTTTTTAAACAAATTAAGTTTGCAAATCCGCCATCTTCGGTAATTGACAGCTCACGTCACGCACGACTAGCTTATTTGTAACTAGCTGTTGCCCGCGACTTCGTCCGCGTGGACAACTTAACATTACACATAATTATGTATTACTAAATCTATTAATCTGGTTATGCATTGAAAATATTTATATGTATACATAAAATTTGCATGCCGGCTGGCGGTGGTTATGCCCGTTGGACTACAGAATTATTGTTTTTCATTTTTAATGACATTTACTTCATATTTATTATGAATTAAAAAAGATTATCATATAAAAACACGCTAGTTGTATTTCGCTTCCCCCTCCCATTCCCCCGTTCCACCCCCTATTCGTTCTTTCCTTCCGCATCCCCTTCCCACTAAGTTGAAGTCTTTTATTTACGTACGAGTATTTTTTTTCTACATTTTACAATTATTATAATTTTATAAATTAAATAACAATTTTTATACATGTTGTCACATCAAAATACAAGCCAAGGTTTGGTTGGAAGAAATTTCTTTCTAGAGATAAGTAACCTGTGTATACGTCCTCCCCTTCTGTGTATTTATTTTTATATTTTCTGTGTATACAATAAAGTTATAATAAAATATGGAAGATTATGATGGCCATATTTCAGCAAATAAATTAAAATTCATTTCAATTTCATAAGTTAGAAAATAAATGTAGGTAGGTACCTATTTAGTTTAATATCAAACATCTACTCAAATACTCAAACTTTCTTTTTCTATATTTTGATTAGATTTGTTTTGGCTTGACTCACAATTTTCGAATTACTTTCAAAGAAAGAGTCACTGGGAGGTTTATTTTTGGCTAAACAATTTTCGAAGTTTCTTTGCAAAGTTATTAGAAACCCCATCAGTTTTCAGGGTGTTTTGAAACACGAGGGGGGTAGGAATACATTCCTTTGTAACAATTTAGAATATAACTTATGGAGTTGAGAGCTACGTTATGGAACGTCTCATTGGTAGTATAATTTAAACTTTTAGTCAAATACTGACCTTGTTAGCCTAGTTAATCATTGAACTCGATGCCAAAGCTCGTGCGTTCGATTCCCAACGTGGACAGTCGACTATGTATACATTTATTAGAATGTATAGCCGAAAGATTCGACAGCCCCTTCACACGGCATTGGGTGGACGTGCTTGTCAAAAATAATAATGTCATAGTATAAGTTATGTTTTATAATCTTAATTGTATTGATACTAACATAGTTTTATTTTATTTTTCTTGTGTGTTTACTAATAATTTATGGATCATTTGTTTTCAGAATTAAAAACTTTCATTCATTCATTAGTGGTCCCGGTCTAAATTACGTCAACTTATCCTCCTTTTACTCCTAACGTCCTTTTGATAGCAAGAATGTACTTTTTTATATACATATTTCACATATACAGAAAAAGAACTGGTCAACTAATGTGATTCACATTCATACAGTGCAAGGGGACACTATTTTTTTGGTTTTAATTTGTTTCTAAATAATTTGATTGTGTTTTGATTTTTTTTTTCTAATTAATCTGATTTGATTTTATAATTGCTGTGTGGTTCCGGTAGAGTAGAATAGAATCACTCCAACTCTTCCCGTGGATGTCGTACAAGGCGACTAAGGGAAATACATTATAAAACATCAATTAGGCCTCCCCAACCCGTCTGGCCAGCGCGGGGAGTGTAGGCCAAATCCTCCGTCTGTCTCCTGGAATGGAGACAAAAATAACCTGATGATGATGATTTTATAATTGAACTGTAACCAAAGTTAGAAATAAAAAAAAAAATTCTGCTATGTTTATTCCTATGGAGTTAAAATGACTGTTTACGGTTAACAAGATCTTGTAACAAAAAACAACTGTTATTTCTCAGTGTTCTATATAACAGTAAGTGAATAGGAGGTCCCGTAAACCATAATATTTTCTTCATCCTTTGTAACAATTCCCTGTCGTAATTAATTTTTAATGGCTTCCACCAAGTTCGTTTGTGCAACTTACCAATGGGCATTGTTTCGGATGTCGAGTTTAGTCGAATTTTGGTCGAGTTCAGTCGAAGTTTCCTATTTAAAAATTGCAAACGTCAAGTTTGGAACTTTCTGCGTCCCCATTTGAGGAGTTTTTGTAGTCGTTTTGATGGGAATGCTGACCGGAATTATTGAGGAAAGAAAACTTTGGTTGTGAATACGAAGAGAGACATAATTTTTTCAAGAGTACGTCGAGATCGAAAATATTTCTTAGTGTAATAACAATTTTTCTCCCAACAATTTTGCCTATAGTAAAATCAACCTTTTCTACATAATCCAGAATACAAAACAATTCCCTAATAATACCTTCTCTACCAAAATAAAAAAGAAATTCATTCTGTTAGATAGCTTGAGTGCTGAAGGAACACCAAACGCAAAACCTCGGGGAATTGGTTGAAGGCGCGGCGAGGCTTCAGGGCTAAGAGGCTAGGTCCAGCAGTGGACTATTACAGGCTTTGTTTAAGGCTCGCTAGCTTCTAGAGGCTCGCCTCTGACTGGTTTTGTGCCTTCAGGATGCAAAAAAGACCGTTTGAGAGACAATGGTTGCGGGTTCGAATCCCGCTAGGGGCAAATGTTCGTATGATGAATATGAACGTTCGTACCCAAGTCTTGGATGTTTATATATTTATTTAAGTCTGTCTATCAGTTATCTAGTAACCATATCACAGGCTCTGCCTAGTTTGGGACTGGGATAATTGGTGGGAATGTCTGAGATATTTATTTATTTATTTAATGGGCTTACCTCAGGACACGTCAGCGTGACCCTACTTATGTTCATCACTGATACACTTAGCATTTCATGGTTATCTGGCTGACCGGCCTGAAATTCATGTTCAGTGGGGTATATCGCAACGAAATAGTAAAGCCGGGTTGGCATAGCGAAAATGTCCATCTCTATCATCTTAAAAGAGCCCACTGCATAGGCCTCTCCCAAGACGCGTAACTGAACTCGATCCTCGGTTCTCCTCAACCAGTACGTCCAACGATCTCTAAGTACTACTAGATGGAGCGTTCCAAACAATCGCTCTGTTCCTCGCAAGGAGCCGCAACTCGTTCACATTCACTTTGAAACTTGTGCAGTTACTACGCAGAACATTTAATTATTTACTAAATATTGTGCGCACTGCAAATAACTGCACAAGTTTCAAAGTGAATGTGAACGAGTTGCGGCTCTTTGCGTGGAACATAGCGATTGTTTGGAACACTCCATCTAGTAGTACATAGAGATCGTTGAGTACGTCCTTACGCCGATCGTTGGTCCATCTAGCTAGGCGGCGCAGCGTCTGACGCTACGACTACCAGTCGCGGCCTCCACTCTAAAACTCGTTTAACCCAACTGCAGTCGGTACATGTAACCATCCCAGTGATATTTCATCATCAGCCTAAATACTTCCACTGCTGGACATAGGCCTCCCCAATAGAATACCACTTTTGGTAAGTTGTCCATTGGGGGATTTGCCATAACCACCACGCTTGGCAGGCGGATTAGTGATCGCAGTAATGATCTTAACATACACAAACAGGAGAACGCTGCTGCCCGTCCCTGGTGCAATCCCTTAGTCGCCTTGACGACACCCACGGGAAAGATAGGGGTGGCCCTATTCTAAGCCGGGAACCACACGGCAATCAATTTGTTTATTTATATTATATTAAAATGTATATACAAGGATTTTTTTATTCCTTGTATATCCAAAACTTGCAGTGGTCTGTGGAGAATCGGCAGAAGAATCATTGTGACTAAAAAATATAGGGTTATATTTGGTCTCAAATTATACGAAATCATGTGCACCCACTTATGAGTGAAGCTACATACTGTGACACCCTGTATTTTGACAAAAATGGGTTCCAATGACAGGACAATGGGATTCTAAATACTTAGAAAATAGGATTAATAATATGTCTACTTTTGTAAAGAAAAATATGAGATAAATATGATTTATTTTTTTTCGTCTGTAGATTATAGGGAGTATAAACTGCTTTCTGGTATACAAGGAATAACCCTGTTTAATAAATGACTACCTGTAATATGACGTAACTTGTCGCTTTATTAATAGATAATGGGCTCGATTCAGAAGGCACAATGTTAAAATTTGACAGCACTAAAACTGTTGCTATCCTTGTCACACAATATTATGAAGATAAAGACGAAACTAATTTTAGCGCTGTCAAATTTTAAATGTTAGCCTTCAGAATCGGGCCCAGTATCTATATAGTTCTATAATTACTACAGAAAATAACTATAACTACTACTAATGTCTTATTGGGCAAAATTAAAGCTAGCCCCATTCAGGGTGTAATGTATTGTTCAGGATCTGAACCTGTCTGACACGTGCGCGTTAGGAATTCTATTACGTGGCATTGTTCGGCCCTGCCGTCAAATAGGTATGTGTGAAAAAACACGGCACGGCAAAACGGGCGCTGCCGCGTCGCCTATATACTTCCAGTCGCAATGGCATCTGAGTTTTGCAATCGGTTGTCAAAAAGGAAACAACCTTGCTAGTTGCAAAAGAATATATTCTGTTCTTGTTTCAAAATCGTGTATGGTTATTGTAGAAAAAAAATCTTGCTCCTCAGCCAGTTGTAAAAGAAGATATTCTATTCTTGTTTCCAAATTTTTGAGGCTATGGTAGAAAATTGGCAACCAGTTGTCAAAGTAAAAAAATAAATAAGGCGGTATTTAGAAAAAGTGGTTACGGCGAAAGACGTGAGTTCAGTTTTGTGTGGTAGAACTGAACTAAATTACGAGGCTTTCGTAAAACTAGAGCCATTACTTAAAACTGTAGATATATTCATCATCATCAGGTTATTTTTGTCTCCACTGCAGGAGCACAACCCTCTCTCATCTGCCGGAGACAGACGGAGGATTTGGCCTACACTCCCCGCGCTGGCCAGACGGGTTGGGGAGGCCTGATTGATGTTTTATAATGTATTCCCTCAGTCGCTTTGGACGACATCCAAGGGAAGAGTTGGAGTGGTCCCATTCAAACTCTACCGGAAACCACACGGCAATAAAATACACGGCAACGGGTGGATATAATATTTGTCACATAAAGCTATAATAATTTTAAGTGGCAGAAAATTTACAATAGGAAGAGGAGTATCAAGGAAATCTAGAATCCTGCAGGATGATGTTAACCTACTTAGCTCTGTCCGCTGCTGGACAATCTAATTTCGACTTTATTACTAATAATTGAGATTTAAGTGTGTATATCTGTCAGTGAGTACGACTATACGATCTGACGTGTATCCTTCCTACTAATATTATAATGCGAAAGTTTGGATATTTGTAGGTTTGGATATATATTTTTTTTATTATGTGGGGACATTTCACACACGGCCACCTGATCCCAAACTAGGCACAGCCTGTAATATGGGTATCAGACAGCTGATATTATACATACATAGATACATAATATAATATATAAATAACATCCAGTCACAAGGCAAATATAAGTGCTCATTACACGCATGTTTGCCCTGGGCGGGGTTCGAACCAGCGACCCCGAGTTTCGCAGGCAGGTGTACTTATAGGGCACACATATAGGTTAGGTCCTGGAATAAGACATAGGATAGTGTTTATCCCGAAAAACATAACATTCCTACGGTAAAAACAATAATTTGTGATGTTAAGTTGTCCACGCGGATAAAAATGCGGGCAACAGCAAGTAAATAATAAAGAAAACCAAACTAACAGTACCCAACCGCCGCGGTAACTTTCGCAAAACGTCGCCGTGCATTTTTAAAGTTATTGTGCTGCACTGCACTCGACATGTCCTTTCAGAAACAGACACACTTTTGTGTACCTACGTGTATAAAGAGGCTTTACTTGATGCGTTGTCTTTCACACACATGTGTACGAGGTTTTGTATTCTAGAGCAGAACTCTACGACATTAGCCACATTTTAGACGAGTATAGTATATCGCTGAAGGGAATTTTTTGGCCTAGGAACTGGAGGGGGAGGAGTTGCATGGTAACAATATATCATGAATATATCATATCCTCCGTCTGTCTCTGGCAGATGAGAGAGGGTTATGCTCCTCCAGTGGAGACAAAAATATCCTGATGATGAATATATCATGAGGAAACCTGTACACATCGAGGAATGCCTTCTAAGGCGCATGTAAAGTCCTGACGTGGTAGACTATGGTCCATATATTCTCGTTGAAAAGGTTAGGCATGTTCCCAACTGTGGGGTAGCATGACAAGGAACTCTCCTATTTCGGTTTTTTAGGGTTCCGTAGCCAAATGGCAAAAAATTTAACCCTTATGGATTCGTCATGTCTGTCTGTCTGTCTGTCTGTCCGTCCGTATGACACAGCCACTTTATTCCGAAACTATAAGAACTATACTGTTGAAACTTGGTAAGTAGATGTATTCTGTGAACCGCATTAAGATTTTCACACAAAAATAGAAAAAAAATAATACATTTTGGGGGTTCCCCATACTTAGAACTGAAACTCAAAAAATTTGTTTTCTTCAAACCCATACGTGTGGGTTATCTATGGATAGGTCTTCAAAAATGATATTGAGGTTTCGAATATCATTTTTTTCTAAACTGAATAGTTTGCGCGAGAGACACTTCCAAAGCGGTAAAATGTGTCCCCCCCACCCCTGTAACTTCTAAAATAAGAGAATGATAAAACTAAAAAAAATATATGATGTACATTGTAATGCAAACTTCCACCGAAAATTGGTTTGAACTAGATCTAGTAAGTAGTTTTTTTTTAATACGTCATAAATCGTAAACCACAATACTATTATTAAAAACACCGATCAAAGTTACAACGAACTACAATAACTTTTATATTATGTTACTTGCTGCTACGGAACCCTTCATGGGCGAGTCCGACTCGCACTTGGCCGCTTTTTTGTTTTCGATTTGAGTTAGGTCCACCACTGACTTTCTCCAGTCGTTCTCTTTTTTTCACTAACTCTCGTATCTGTAGATAAATTGGTTCTGAATAGAAGTGGGCGAAATTAAAATATAATACAAGTTTCATCCGCCGCTGAACAAAAGCCTCCCCAATAGAATGCCACTTCTGTTGCGCTATCCATTGGGGGATTTGTCATAATCACCGCGCTTGGTAAGCGGGTTGGTGATCGCAGTAATGATCTTAATATACACAGGAGAATGCTGCTGCCTGGTGCAATCCTTTAGTTGCTTTGACGACAACCACAGGAAGATTGGGAAGATAATCCAAGTTTTTTTGAGGCACTGTGACAATAATAGTTATAATACAAGAAATAAAAATAAACTTGTTTTACCAGGGTTAATACTAAGTAAGGTCAGCAAATCGTTCACGGGGTAATGTATATGCTTCTACAACAAACTACCAGAGGAAATCTTAAATATGACTGACAGAAAGTTTAAGATTCACATTAAAAAACAACTTTGTAAGAATGCCTATTATAAAATAAATGATTATTTGAATGACAAAGATGCCTGGTACTAATGTTAATTCAGCTTTGCAAAATCTTCATTAATTGTATGCAAACTTATTTTTAAAAGATGTGTTGGTTGAAGTTTGTTGCGCCGTTTCTTCTTCACAGCGCTAACACCTAGGAAGCGGTAGTCGATAAAAAAAATGACGTGTATAAATGTACCAAGTGTACTATTATGCAATAAATGATTTTGACTTTGACTTTGATGTTATTTAACTAATAAATTGTTCTGAGGAACAGAGAGAATTAAGATATGAGAGTCATGCGAGGGACCATTTTAAACTGTTGATTTGATTTGAAATAACATTAGCTTAAATGTATGAATTACTTACAAATAATCTGACGAGCAACTCTATCGTGAACCACACATTGCAGATCAGCTCTATATAGAAGAATGTGACGTGTGGCTGCCCGTTGTCCTGCCAAGGGTTCCTGACTTCCACCACCACTGCAGTACTCTCTGTCGTGGTGTTCTCCACCACCTCTGGAGGCTCAGGGTTGGGTACCCGAAGGTCAGGGTGCGTCTTCAGGCAGAAGGAGAGGACTGAGATGCAAATGAAGAAGACGGATAAAGCTGATATCACCTGTGGAAGACAAAAATAAAATCAGAACTTATGGTCAAAGGTAAGTCTGCATTGTAACGTTGCGGCAAGCTTATGCAAGAAATCACTAACGACTGGGGAATATCCGTAGCAGTTAGTGATTTCTTGCAATAAGCTTAGTCTCTATTGCTACGGTTATTCCCTTACAGTTAGTGACTTCTTGCAATAAGCTCCAGAAATTCTAAGGCTTATGGGAAGTCTGCCAACTGGGCTGGCCTGGGGGACTATACAACTGCATGACGGTTATATTATATGGCCGTGTGGTTTCCGGTAGAGTAGAATAGAATCACTCCAACTCTTCCCGTGGATGTCGTACAAGGCGACTAAGGGAATACATTATAAAACATCAATCAGGCCTCTCCAACCCGTCTGGCCAGCGAGGGGAGTGTAGGCCAAATCCTCCGTCTGTCTCCGGCAGATGAGAGAGGGTTGTGCTCCTGCAGTGGAGACAAAAATAACCTGATGATGATACCTAACTCATACAAACATAGCTAAACAGATTTTAATGAGGCTCTATCTTATCTTTGTGTATGGATAAATGTATTTTTTTTAATTAAGAGCATAATATACCTAAGTAGAAATCTAGTAAATGGAGTCAACATATAAAATATGTTATATGATCGCCAAGCAGTGATAAAGTTAAATCTTTTTCCAAATAAACGTCCATAAATATTTTCATTATGGTAGCAGTTAGTGATTTCTTACAAAAAAACTAAGTCTCTATTGCTTCGGTTATTTCCCAACAGTTAGTGACTTCTTGTCATAAGCCCACGAAATTATAAGGCGTACTGGAAGTCTACCAAGTGGGCACACTTTGTATGTACGAGTAGATGTATATAAAAATTGCTAGATTTTAATGAGATCTTAATTCACATGGTTATATCTTATATTTGTGTATCAATGATTTTTATTAATATGATCATAAAGGCCGTGTAGTTCCCGGCTTAGAATAGGACCATCCTCAATCTTCCTGTGGATGTATAGCATCAAGGCGACTAAGAGGTTGCGCCAGGGAGGGGCAGCAGCGTTCTCTTGTGTAAATTTAGATAATTTTAGCGATCCTCCTACAAATCGTAGATATTATTGATAAATCCTACAATGGACAGCTCACCAAAAGTGGCATTGTATTGGGAAGGCTTATGTTCAGCAGTGGACGTATTTCGTCTAATGATGAAGTAGAGTTCTAGTAAGTCGAGACTGCCTGAAGTGTGAGCAGCAATTTGTAAGAAAAATAAATCTTAGTCCGTACAAACGTCCATCAATATTATCTTAACCCATACAGCCTTTCTTAGTAAACTCTATTCACACAAATGGAGGCTTTTACGCTAATACATACAGCCTTTTATAGGACAACAAAAAGTTGTTTATGCGTGTTTCTGAAACTCTCAACAAAAACACCACCATTTCTCCTTTCCCGGGGGAAATAGACGACTAGAAGGCTGTGAATGTTTATTGAAGTAATATTGAACAAACACGCACCAAATTAGTTTTTTTTTGTCCTGGCAACTTATAAATCGATTTACTGGGTTACATACGAATCTTTTTGTCTATCTTTGCAATTGTGACGTCATACCAGACTCCAGGGAATCCACTACCCTAATAATTCCCTGATAATATCCATCGAACAACACGGCATTTTGAGTTTTATTTATTTTAATAAAACTTCATCAATTCGCCTGAAAGAGTAAACTGCTGGACATAGGCCTCTCCCAAGGTGCGCCACTGAACCCGATCTTCGGTACTTCTCATCCAATCACTGCCAACCGCCTTAATCAGATCGTCGCTCCATCTAGCCAGAGGGCGTCCTACACTACGCTTGCCCAGACGCGGTCTCCACTCGAGAACTCGTTTACCCCAGCAATAATCGGTTCTCCGACAATTGTGACCTGATTGTGACCATTTCGGATCCTGTCCCTTAGAGAAACTCCGAGCTTAGCTCTTTCCATAGCTCGCTAAGCAATCTTGAGGTTTCGGACTAGTCCCACTGTCAGTGTATGTTATAAAACTATACCGTGCTATACTATGTACTTACAGCTATTTATATCTAAGTAGGTTACATATTGCCGTGTGGTTTCCGGTAGAGTAGAATAGGACCACTCCAACTCTTCCCGTGGATGTCGTACAAGGCGACTAAGGGAATACCGCCTCGCCGCCTTGTTGAGGTACCACGATTAGCTATGGAAATAATTGTTCACCTCATCAGAGCCTCGCATGATTCGGTAAGGCTAAGAGTGCCCAGAGTTCACCCAGCTATGGGATATCGACACGCTTACCACCAGGCTAGCCCCTGGACACACATCGGCACGGCAGACCTAGGATTGGCGGACGGGACAGGGATCGGGGCAAGAGCGACAGGAGATGGAGGTATGGGTAAGGAGTATAGGGTAGGTATGGGATACCGCTATTACGGAAGGATATTGGGATTGTAGTAGCGATAACTCTGTAAGCCGTGACCGCATACCCGTGACTCGTCTGGACAGCACCGAACAGGCAAGTACCTTAACCAAGTCCCAGTAACCAGGCTAATATTACATCGTGCCAAATTATATTTCATATTATTTTTCGTTAACAAAATTAAGGCCTGAGATATATTAATAATTAAGTTGCTTATAAGCTAAAGTTAATTAAGAAATATTACTACTTAGTGCACACAATGGAGAAATAATATAACGCCAGGCTTTCTTTAATATAAGAGATATATTGCAGGAGTATTTCTTTATTAAATAGAGTTCTAGCGGAATACAAAAGGAATTTGGTAGGTCATCTAATAAATTGCCGTGTGGTTCCCGGCTTGGAATAGGGCCACCCCTATCTTTCCCGTGGGTGTCGTAAAGGTGACTAAGGGATTGCACCAAGGACGGGCAGCAGCGTTCTCCTGTGTTGTATGTTAAGATCATTACTGCGATCACCAATCCGCCTGCCAAGCGTGGTGATTATGGCAAATTTCCCAATGGACATCTAACCAATAGTGGTATTCTATTGGGGAGGACTATGTCCAGCAGTGGACGTATTTAGGCTGATGATGATCTAATAAATAAAATAATAAACTTCTCGTTTCTGTACATTGGAAATTCATAATAATTTTTAATTTTTGTCTGTCTGTTAGTTTGTGCACGCATCACGTAAAAACTGCTGAACCTATTCTGATGGAGTTTCCAGAAAAATATATCCGGTTTAATTTAGACTAACATTTAGTCTTTATTTCATCACAATCGGCTTACTCAATCAAAAGTTATATGAATTTATAGTTATCAGAAACTCACATTACATTGGTATACAATCCTACTTTATACATACGAAAGTTTGGATATTTGTATGTTTGTTACTCAATCAAGCTTCAACCACTAGACGGATCGGGAGGAACTTGGCACACATATAGGTCAGGTCCTGGAATAGGACATAGGATAATTTTTAAACCCGAAAAAATGTCTCATTATTACGGGAAATACTCGTACATAATAATTTGTGAAGTTAAGTTGTCCACGCGGACCAAGTCGCGGGCAACAGCTAGTATTTCATAAATAATTAAATGTTCTGCGTAGTAATTGTAGAAGTGTCAAAGTGAATGTGAACAAGTTGCGGCACCCGGAGCCGCAGTTGCGTGGAGCAGAGCGATTGTTTGATTCGCTCCATCTAGTAAGTACATAGAGATCGTTGATGAAAATGGTAAAATATATATAACAAGATCCAAATAAAGTACTACAACTCTTCTATATGTTCTAAGTCAAAGAAAAGTACGTCTACACAGTTGCTGAAACGCCGGAAGGAAAAATGTATAACGTAGTAAACTAATTTCTGTCTAAGTTCACTATAAATAACACTCAATTTTAATTAGAACTGAACCGTTGTTGCTTCGCAAACGTTTTTATTTTACGCACTTGCCTCTGAAACTGGCAAAGAGAAATGCCAAGCGGAAAATCTAATTGTCTGGACGACCAGATGGTGTATTTTCTTCTTATCGATCAGTCAAAGTCATGCTGTCACTTTCATTCTTTTAAGGAATGAGCGAATACTAATGTTAGATCTGTCTGTCTATACGTGTTAGAAGACGAGGAAAAGATATCGCCCTGTGACGTTAATGCTATGTGTGAGAAAGTTTAGTTCGATAACAAACAAGGCTCTAGACAACAAACTAGGCTGTATTCCTTAGAAATCTTTGTCTTTTCTAATTAAATGTGTACGTTACCGTAGTACAAACATCCAAACATCCAAACTTTCGCATTTATAATATTAGTAGGATAACTAAACACCTTCTAGCCCAACCTTTACACTCTCTTAATTGTAATAAATATTTATATAACTGCCACATATAATAGATTAGACAATCGTATCTATCGAGAGAGATATAAGGCTGTATAAGTATTAGCGGGCATCTTTCTATAACGAACTTAATGTACATGTTTTTAATGCATGTACTAACATGCCATAATTCTACATGAAATTACTTAAACACATCTAAGCTACGAAACAGCTTCTACTCTCACCTTAACACTACCTTAATTATAATAAATATTAATATAACTGCCACATACAATCCAATTACCTTTACCTTTTCGGTTTGGGTTTATTTTCCAACTAGCTTTTGCCCGCGACTTCGTCCGCGTAGGTTTTGATATTTACAATTCTTGAATTTCAAAATCGATATAATTTTCGTAATCAACGTCTCTAAAAACCTCAAAAATTATATAAATTCATATTCATTTGGTGTGAGATATTTTTTCAGGATAAAAACTATCCTATATCCTGTTCCAGGACCTAACCTATATGTGTGCCAAGTTTCGTCCCGATCCCTTCAGTGGTTGAAGCGTGATTGAGTAACAAACATACAAAATTTCGCATTTATAACAGTAGTGGGATGGGATTAATGGTAATATATCACTTAAATATTGTAAATTTATTATTTAGGATTAGGACCGTTCCAACTCTCCCCGTGGATGTCGTACAAGGCGACTAAGGGAATATGTTATAAAACATCAATCAGGCCTCCCCAACCCGTCTGGCCAGCGCAGGGAGTGTAGGCCAAATCCTCCGTCTGTCTCCGGCAGATGAGAGAGGGTTGTGCTCCTGCAGTAGAGATAAAAAAAAATAACCTGATGATGATTATTTAGATTGGTAATAAAAAATACCAGTTAATAGAAAAACCAAATTTCTAACAAAATTAATTCATGAAATTGTAATTCATATTCAACTACAGCTCTTTTTGTAGCATTAGACATCCAGAGTCTATAAAAGATTGTATAAGTTATTAGTACTCAGAAATCGTATACAGATATGCTTCAAGTTACCTAAAAGTTCGTTTCTCATAAAACGTATCTGAATTTAACATACAAAGTTATAAGTATTTTACTTCACTATAATATTAGGTAGAGTACAGTCATTATAAGAGATTAATCATCATCATCGGTTATTTTTGTCTCCACTGGAGGAGCACAACCCGCTCTCATCTGCCGGAAACAGACGGAGCATTGGGCCTCCACACCCCGCGCTGGCCAGACGGGTTGGGGAGGCCTGATTGATGTTTTATAATGTATTCCCTTAGTGGCCTTGTACGACATCCACGAGAAGAGTTGGAGTGGTCCTATTCTACTCTACCGGAAACCACATAGAAAAATAAGAGATTAGACAAGTGTAGGTATATATTGTCGATGGAAATTTTAATTGACTTAAGGGACAACCGCCTACTTTTCAGTAAACGCAAATAATCTTGTATTTTTTCTTTGTGCCTGTAGGTGTTAGGGGGCCAGGAAGACCTGGCGACACTTTGACCCTTCAGGATCTTTTGTGCCAAACCCCTGTCCACCGACGGTGCCCCAAGCCGATTTGGTGGACTTCACACACGCCTTAGAATTTCTTCTTTGGCATATGCACACATACTAATCATTCCGAAGGACAGAGTCATTTAATTTGAAAGATTTTTAAATATACCATTGGATAAAGAATTGAAAACTGAGTTGGGAAGCTAAAAACCGATTTTGGCAATTTTTCCCTTACCTCAATTTGAATGTCCGCCGAGTCTATTTAATCTCAACTAATTTTCTCCTGTACTAAAAGTGGCATTTGAGATGCTATTTACCCGTAGCGTCAATATTTAGCAATAATTAAAGTTCTGCGCAGTAACTACACACGTTTCAAAGTGAATGTGAACGAGCTCCCAGAGCCGCAGTTGCGTGGAACAGAGCTATTGTTTGAAACGCTCCATCTAGTAGTACATAGAGATCGTTGGCTTTGATGAAGTTCTTAATATTGTACAAATAGATAATTTTTATATTGCACACAGATTAATAATATAATACAGAATTTTTTGATATTGTACAAAGGCTGCCTTATCGCTTCTCGAAGCGATCTCATCCAAGCAACCTTTCCCAAGGAAAATAAGAAAGACAACGACAGAATTTTGCAGGTAAAAGAAAAGAAATCCATAAGATAGGTAAATACTAAAAATTCTACCTATTTAAATTAACATAATTAATATTCTT
The DNA here is from genome assembly GCA_947086405.1 of Esperia sulphurella. Lineage (NCBI taxonomy): Eukaryota > Metazoa > Arthropoda > Insecta > Lepidoptera > Oecophoridae > Esperia > Esperia sulphurella. The sequence goes on along the minus strand of OX352273.1, from coordinate 13,387,210 downwards.
GATTATGTTTCTAATATATACCACCTACATTAATATATTACATACAAATATACTTAAATAGATATGCATACATATAGTTTATAATACAACACATTTACCGTACATGATATACTGTATTAAATTAGGCACAACTATTGTGAGAGAAAAGGCTTTTTGCAGGAGATCTTTAAACACATGCAATGATTTTGATTGACGAATTCCATAAGTGGCCGCTGTAACAGCAAAAGAGTCTGAGTAATAACTCGAACGACAGTCTGTAAGGGGCCTGAAGTATGTGGTCGTTTTTATATATAAAAAAAATATAAAAATATAATAAAATATAAATAAAAGAAGGGCGAGGATATGAGAGTTGCGACGGAGTCTGATATGCACTCGTACATCTTCGAAATATTCCAACATGGTGATTCCAACAAATACAAGCTCTGGAACACCTTCAGTACTACAGTATATTTATACTGTGTTAATGCCAACAGTTACAAGGTAACTTCTCTGTAAGAATTCCCACAAAAGGGAACCCATTTCACTTTTATACAGCGGTGGATTTTGGTCCAAAAAATACACGTTTCGCGGACAGAAAGCTACGTCATCAATCATCGTATTGTGCCAGAAGAGTGTCGTTTCTATCTTACTTTCCAAGTTACGAGAAGAGAGCGACATCATTGCATATGTCTTCCTATTGATGGTTTTCTTTTATTAGGCGGAGTCTCTCATGAGGATACATAGTAAGACTGTTTGACCGCCTCGTGTGGCATAGTGACTTGGTTATTAGACTCGAGCGCCAGATATATTGATTTTGATTCCCAATGAAGACAGACAACTTTATACAATTTGTATAAGCTGACCCAGCCAAGCCCGGTCTGGACGTCATATGTATTTGTGAATTGTCCAATCCTTACTGCACAGCACAGAAGAAAATCCTAGTTTTTGGATTAGACAAGTATATGTATGTATATGTAATATTTATTCTGTTATTTATTTATGAGAAACACCCACATATGATACATCTAGAGCATCAAAAGGGCAAATATACAAAATCGTGTAATGTTATATTCGTCTTTCAGTCTATTGTAGAATGGGCGACTTTTCCAATTGATACAATGAGATATCCGCCCTTTAGCCAAAAGACCTACGACACACTCACCACATTAGTAATAATCGCTACCCACCAGCCACAAAAACTACCCATGACATGTTTGTTGACAATTTTTACATACGTGTTCACATATTACTACAATATGGTGCCGAGACCAGGATTAAATTTTATGAGACATTTAAAAGTTTGTTTTTTGTTCATGTATGCTGAATTATAGGTTTATCCGAACGACTTCATGTTAAATTCTGTAGTCGAATTTAGTACACCACGAATCTGACGTATCAAGAGAAGCTTTTTCTGGATACTGATTCATTTTACAGCCTTAATTTAACTAGACAGACAGATAAATTCTTTATTTATTAAGAATTTATCTGTCTGTCTAGTTAATATACTGATTAAGAAAAACAAGTTAAGTACAAGTTCTTGAAACAATAAAGTTATTTGTATTTGATTTATAGAAGTACAAAAAGCGATTTCTTCCAGGCAGTTCACCCCAAGGAAAATAAGAAAAGCATAAGGACAGAGAATTGCAGGTAAAAGAAAATCATAATTTGAGGAGATAATAATATACTACGTATAATAAATATGTAGTAAAAAAAAAAAACTTCACGTGTCTGTACATTGAATATAATTGCAAAAACAAATTGGAGGTCTAAGGATAAGTAATAGAACAACACATTAATATCATTTTTGAATTTTTTGTCTGTTAGTTTGAGTACGCATCAAGTGAAAACTTCTGAGCCGATTCTGATGGAGCTTTTAGAAAAACATAGGGCTTTATAGTAACATTCTGTTTTCATTTCGTCGCAATCGCCTTACTCATTCAAAAGTTATGCGAATGTTTAGTTTTTAAAAACTCACATACATGAGAGTGGAATACAATAAATAAGTATAATGCTCTGAGGAATTCAGATTGCGATGAGTTACGACTACATTTGGAGCAAGGGTAAGAGGAAAAGAGCGAAGGAAGCCATGAAAGTGTACGAGAAAGGGAAGAAAGTGTATGGGAAAGGGAAAAGTGTATGGGAAATGGGAGGGCAAGACAGGAAGGGAGTCCATGCAAGCGAAGCCGCGGGCGTAGCTAGTTATATAAATAAATAAATGTCTCAGACATTCACACCAATTATCCAGTCCCAAACTAGGCAGAGCCTGTGCTATGGTTACTAGATAACGGATAAACATACTTAAATAAATAAATAAACATCCAAGACTTGGGTACAAACATTCATATTCATCATACGAACATTTGCCCCTAGCGGGATTCGAACCCGCAATCTCCGGCGTACTAAACCTGCCTGCTTAGATTAGAGTACTAGATTTCAAGTCACGTGTATACCGTCTACAGTTCTAAGTTAAACACAAATTCAGTAATTTCGCGCTACATCGCGCACTTTAAACCATTAAGACGCAAGAGTATAATTTGTCATAATATTGTGACAAGCAAATATTTAGTACGGGCCCACTGGGGACACACTGTTACTTCGGGCTCTGGTTTTGAGACGCGAATATTACATTTGCTCCGGATGATTTATCTATTTTAGTCGTTTTTGGATTTGTAATTTTTGTTATGTATTTCTTCTCCTGTTTTTCTTTTCAGACTATCGCCATTTTTTATAAAACATTCATTAAAAATATTTGGTATTGTGCATGAGTTTTGCTTGGCATTCATCCATAGACTATAGCTAGAGTTCTATCTTGAATCTCTCTTTGCTTTGTCTTTAGGAATCTTTTTCTTTTTAGAGGCGAGGTTCTTTCTTTCAGCCTACAAGTAATTAAAATAGTGTAGCAGCACGCACAGTAGTGGTTACTGCCAGACGTGCTCTGTTTTTCGGGCGACGTAAACTGGCGAGGGGAGGTGAGTGTCGCTTCTTTAAGTAGTCATATTGAGTATTCTCTAGCTTTTTGGTAAATCCATACCTACCTACATAATATAAATATATGATATGTATATAAATAAAGATTAGAATTACATACATATATACATAATGCTCACGCCTTAGTACCAGAGGGGTAGGCAGAGACGATGTATCGCCACTTTGCGCGATTCTGACACACCTGCCTCACTCACATTCATCAATATTTTCATGCACCTCCTTTTATTCTTGCCTCTGCAGACTCCAGCCTTTTTGAGAACATTACTAATTTGATCCTTGCACGTCCTCCTAGGACGACCTCTAGCTGTAGTTCCTTCCACATCTGCGCCGTAAATTTATTTTGTCACTCTTCTTTCACTCATACGCTCTAAATGTCCAAACCAACGCAACATACCCTTCTCTACCTTAATTACTACATCTTCTATGTATGTATAGCATCTTCATAATGCTGTTCTGGTTTCTACGCTGACGTATGGTAGTGAATGTTGGGTATGGTAGAAGAATCATGAAAGCAGGATAACGAAAAATATGTTGAGTGAAGTTATTGTCACAGAGTAAGGAATACAGTCATCATCATCATCATCAGGTTATTTTTGTCTCCACTGCAGGAGCACAACCCTCTCTCATCTGCCGGAGACAGATGGAGGATTTAGCCTACACTCCCCACGCTGGCGAGACGGGTTGGGGAGGCCTGATTGATGTTTTATAATGTATTCCCTTAGTCGCCTTGTACGACATCCAAGGGAAGAGTTGGAGTGGTCCTATTCTACTCTACCGGTAACCACACGGCAAGGAATACAGTGATACGTGAGAAATGTGGTTTGAAAGAAGATTAGAATTAGGTTAGATATTACAAGCTCCCCAACAGAAAAGTGGCTATCTCCACTTGAGCGGAACCCAATCAACCGTGTCAAGAATAAACAGAGTGGCCAGATATTGCTCAAATAAACTTATTGATAGATTTCCCCCCAAACGAACCAGAGAAGCCATTGCAAACATGACTTGTTTGAACAGAGAAAATGTGACCTGTAGCTGTTACGGATTCCGTTTATTTTCGTTTTTCCTCGTTTGTTTATTTAACAAAGTCATTTGTGGCAAATATGAAACATAAAAAACTTCGGCTAGTAATGGACGGTGATATACATTTCTATTGTAGGTTGGTATTTTATTCAATAGTCGAGCTTATAGGTATGATCGACAAAGTTATTTTTTGAAACACCCATAATATATAATATATAAAATAATTTATAATTATTTAATATGTTTGTTGCCGTGTGGTTTCCGATAGAGTAGAATAGGAGCACTCCAAATCTTCCCGTGGATGTCGTACAAGGCGACTAAGGGAATACATTATAAAACATCAATCAGGCCTCCCTAACCCGTCTGGCCAGCGAGGGGAGTGTAGGCCAAATCCTCCGTCTGTCTCCGGCAGATGAGAGAGGGTTGTGCTCCTGCAGTGGAGACAAAAATAACCTGATGATGAAATATTTATAATAACAAAAACTTGTTCATTGTGTGAGAGTGTAAATAAATAAAAAATTAAATAAAAGTAATAGGGTTAGCATGCTTTTATGAGTCAGAAATTAAATGGCCGAGTGGACAATATTGAAAATCAATCAAGTCATACACTAAATAAGTACTATAAATACATTTATACTCACTAACCGTTAATTATAATGTCTACTACAAATGCACTAGCCTGTCCGTACACATTTGTGTGTACGTGTAAATAATAGTAGGGCTACTGCAACCAGCGCGTGATCATAGTCGATCGAGAGAGAGACAACGCTATACTTTTAGCGTCGGTCTATCGTCACCGGTCGATAGTAACTTTGTACCGGCGGCGGCGCGGCGCAGTAGTACGTACTGCCAGCGTGCTCTATTTTGCGGGCAACGTACTCTACATAGTTACTTCTCTTTTCGTAGTGATATTTAGAATTTAAAGTTTCTCTAAGGGACAGGGTACGAAATGAGATGATTCGCTAGAGAACTATTCGACATAGCTCAAAAAGTACGTTTAAGTGGCAGTGGGCTGGTCACGTCTGTTGGAGAACCGATTACCGCTGGGTCAAACGAGTTCTCGAGTGGAGACCGCGACTGGGCAAGCGTAGTAAGGGACGCCCCCTGGCTAGATGGAGCGACGATCTGCGTAAGGCGGCTGGCAGTGACTGGATGAGGAGAACCGAGGATCGGGTTCTGTGGTGCACCTTGGAAGAGGCCTATGTCCAACACTGGACTCTTTCAGGCTAATGATGATGTAGAATTGTCTGGTTTTGTTACCAGTATGTGTTTCAGTTGTAGATTCAAATTCTTCTCTCATGTGAATTTTTCACTTTAGATTGTTAATGGAATCAAATGATGGAACTGTCTCAGGGTTAAAGTTAAAACTGTAGGGTTGATTTACATAAGTCTGACGAGGTTACGCAACAGAATATTTATGGGTTTTGCCAGTTCTAATCGCCTGAATTGGTGTTTGAATTTCTGAGCGTACATTGCGTACACTGATTCAATACTACTGGGGAATGTAAATTATTCAGAAAACCCATTTAGATACAAAAGGGATTCGATTTTAATCTTACACGCATTTGGAAGCGTGTGTTTGAATAATTACTTACGTGGTTTGCAAAATTTTGTATTAATTTTGTTCGGATAGCGATTTTTATTTATTTATTCATGTGGATTGGTGCAGTCGTATCAATAATCATCTTCAGCTGAAGTACATACACTGCTGATCAATCATATCAGCCTTTAGACGTCCACTGCTGGACATAGGCCTTCCCCAAGGAACGCCGCCACACCCGGTCCTCCGCATCACCGGCCGCCTTCTTCAGGTCGTCCTGCAGAGGTAACCCGCCCACTACCACTTCAGCTTGCTAATCCTTTCAGCTATGTCGGTCATCTTCGTTCTTCATTAGATCTCTTCATTACAAATCATATCCTTTAAATAAACCCGAGAATAGCCCTCTTTATAGCTCGCTGAGCGACTTGAAACTTGTGGATCAGCCCCGCCATCAGTGGAGTATCTATATAAATATATACACTCTCATACAATATATATATAATACACGTACATACATACATACATACATATATACATACATAACAAATTGTAAGTGTATATGGAATATTTATATTTCTACTAGTCATAGAATCCTACTAATATTATAAATGCGAAAGTTTGAATATTTGGATGTTTGTTACTCAATCACGCTTTAACCACTGGACAGATCGTAATGAAATTTGGTACTTATATAGATTAGGTCCTGGAATAGGACATAGGATAGTTTTTATTCCGAAAAAACATCCCATTCCTACGGGAAATACATAATAATTTGTGATGTTAAGATGTCCACGCGGACGAAGTCGCGGGCAACAGCTAGTACTAAATATACTATACTGGAATTACGAAGTATTATTACGAGTAAGTAACTATTCTGTGCTCTAGCATATAAACCGCTACAGTTATTTTGCTAGATATTTTGCTATAAGTCTCAAAACCAGGACGAACTTGCACATATTAAACAAAGTTGTCTGCCTACGGTTAACACGTCTTTGATAATCGAGTCGACTGCCACTCCACCGACCTGGCAGAAAATATATTATTAAAAAAGAAACATGACCTGCAAATTATTTCAGCAGGTAGCATTGTTTCAGGAGAAAATACTCTCATTTAGGTAATAGGGGGCGATTAATCAAGCTGTTCATTTGCTACCGGGGGCTGCTAAGATAACGCTCGAAGCGAATTTATAGTATCATCGTCAGTACGAATTCAATAAATAGAGTAATTCATCATCGTCATGGTGATTATAGTAAGCTTTATTCTTAGAATTGAAGGTAATTAAAGTTTGTCGTCAGCTATTTGATTTAATGGTATGCGACACACACTTAATTTATCGTTTGTGACACATATAATTTTTGGTATGTGACCACTCCAGTTTGTGGTATGTGACACAATATAATTATTTATAGTGCGTGACACACACTAATTTGTGGTTAGTGAGCTCTTATTTATGGTATGTGACAATAATATAAAATATCCTTTTATGGATTGATCTGAATTGTCACTATTGGATGCCTAAATGCCCCTTACTGATGATAATATGTGACACAAGATAATTATGGTATGTGACTTACTCTAATTTGTTATATGTGACACAAGATATTTATAGTGCGTGACACACACTAATTTGTGGAATGTGAGCTGTTATTTGTGGTATGTGACACTAATATGAGATATCCTTTTAATGGATTGATCTGAATTGTCAGTATTTGATGCCTTTACCATCAATTAATTAGGGAGTCTTTCATGACATAGAATTCAAAATCGACATCCTGTATTTCCATTTTGTGCATTCATCCTCTGTCCACTTTTGTGCTGCTGAGCGTCACTGAACTTGACTTCTGTAGTTTGCAGAGAATTTTTGAAATTAATTAAATATTTATGTACATAAATCTCCATTCATTCAACGTCCACTGATGAACGTAGTCCTTCGTTATATAATAAACTTATTAGCGTCATTTTATCACCCACACAGTTTACAAAGTCGGGAGTGCAGCCGAGTAATATATCAGACTTAGAAATAAACCCGTTGGCAACGACGCTCGGGCCATTATCTGGCGCTTTTTACGTTAAAAAAATGTCATAACATAACGCCTAAGTCGCTAACGGGGTTAACGGCACAAAAAAACGTTCTTGTCGTAAACGACAGATGTACTTTACGACAAGTTGAGTACGTAATTATTTTTTGGTCTGGACCGAATGATGAGGTTGTAAAGTTATTTTTTTAATTTGTAACTTTTGAAGAAAATTGCTGTAATGATACAAATAAAATGTTTGTGTGAAAAGTTTTTAAAAGGTTGTTGACATATATAAGTCAAGAGAGTTAATAAAAAGGGTTTAAGTGTATGTGTACTATACATATGAATTCACTATTTTTTTATGTACACACATGCCTTAGCACAAAGTTGTCTCTATCTTTGGTAGGCTGGGAGAAATCTCTTAAAATTGTAAGCTTCACCTTAATTTTTCTATTCTCACTAGCATAGGGTTGCCTGGAAGAAATCGTTAAACGCGATAGGGGCAAACTTGTAAATTTTTACTGTATATTTCTCGTATACATATATTTCTGTAATTTGGTGCAATAAAGTATATTCTTCAGGTCGTCGGTCCATCTGGCGGCGGGGCGTCCCACCCTATGCGTGCCAATCCGTGGTCTCCACTCCAGAACTCGTCGCCTCAACGGCCGTCGGTTCTGCGACAGATGTGGCCTGCCCACTGCCACTTCAGGTGGCCGAAAGCGGCTGGATGCGGAGGGCGGAGGACCGGGTGTGGTGGCGTTCATTGGGAAAGGCCTATGTCCAGCAGTGGACGTCTAGAGGCTGACATGATGTTGATAATGATGATGAAAGTATTTTCATTCATTCGGCTTTTAGTGCATGTCATTCTCGTATTATTAAATAGTTAAATACTAGAACTGTAAGAAAATAAATAATTTTGACGACTTCCGTGGCGGAACGCGGTAGCTCTCGGACTGCCACGCCGGAGGTTGCGGGATCGAATCCCGCTAGGGGCAAATATTCGTATGATGAATATGAATGTTTGTACAAAAGTCTTGGATGTTTAAATATTTATTTAAGTATGTGTATCCGTTATCTAGTAACCATAATACAGATTCTGCCTAGTTTGGGACTGGATAATTTGTGTGAATGTCTGACATATTTATATTTATATTAATTAAATCTAATAACATTGACCTCCAAATATTGTGGCTGTGACTTTCGTGGTTTACTGGTTTCCAGTTTTTTTCAAATAATTTTCGAGAATATTTTTTCTATTTTAATTTCGACAAAAATGTTTTGACTTTACCCTTTTGACATTTGAAAGGCAATCCGATAGAGTGTATTTAAGCACAATCAACTGGATGGAATTGTGGAAATAAGTAAAAAAAACCTCTATTAATATATACTTAATTTTTTTTTATATTTCCTTTCTGTATTGTAGTTTTTTTTCTCATATTACTATTGTATCAGCTCTAATTACTGTTGTTATTATTTTTAAATATGAAATCTTGATATTGGCCTACATTATTTTAAGCGAAATTATCTAAAAAATGTATGCGGTAAGATTTACTTAGACATAAAATAACATACATGCATAGATAATGCTGACGCCTTGGTCCCAAAGGGCTAGGCAGAGACGACGCCATCTTGCGCAATCCAATTTCCTTCGCCCACTTTTCGAACGGTAAAATAAAATGAAATAAAAAATAAATAAAATTTCCGAACTTCCCACTGCAAATTGTACTCGGTAAAATATTGTAAGGGGAACCAAACATTTCTCATTTGGGCCCTACATTCGCAGGAACATATGCGTTTTGCTTTCCTTATGATAGGGTAAATTTGTTTCCCCTGGTTCGGTCTAATGGCAAGGGGAATACACAAGAAATAAATGTAAAAAAAATATCACTAGTCTTAAAGAAATACAGAAATTTAAACTGGCATAAGGGACAAACCATTACTTAGGTAAATAATAATATGATAAACTAGCTGTGCCCGCGGGTCCGCTCGCTTGGGCTACAGAATCCGGTCCCGTTCCCACTTTCTCTCCCTGTTCCACTTCCATTCCCACTCAGATTCCCAAACCCAATCCCACGCCCACGATCACTCCAGCTCCAAATGTAGTCCTAACTAAATGTAGTCCTAACTCATTACAATCTGAATTACAACGAACATTAATTATACTTCTTTGTTTTATTGCATATAACTAATATATGTCCGCTCGCGTGGACTACTCGCTGTCGGTCCGACTTCGACTTCCACTACGACTCAAATCCCGACCTCGACGCCCACGCCCACGCCTACGCCCACGCCCACGCCCACGCCCACGCCCACGCCCACGCCTACGCCTACGCCCACTTTATAATACCACAGGCTTTTCGGTGAAGGAAAACATCATGAGGAAACCTGCATATGCCTCTAAGGGCTAAGGGCTGATATGATGATGATATTTAACGATCACACTCTTCATAGAGGAAACGAAAACCTCATTTCAATTTTAAAAGCAATTTGAATATCACCTGCAGAACACCGGCCATTCTTTAATACCCTTATATATCAATAGCATGCCCCAGAGACACGGCACTACACCGGAACTTAATGACCCCCGGCCTGAATTTAACCCTGGCACAGTACACTTAAGTTAGAGTATGGGCGGTTCATCTGAGTTCGGAAATAATGGACTGTCTTTTGATGCTAGGAATATTTAGTCGTTTCTACCTGTACTGATATAGTTTTTAATATGTATACTTCAAGCCTTAGGGTGTTTTCGCACTTATCCGTATCCGAGTCTTATTCGATTCTTGTTCGATGCGTAAAAAGACAGCCGGAAAAATTCACGTATAGCGTCTGCGCACTGATTCGTAGTGGCCAAGCGTTTGTACAATTTATATGGCGGCCACTTCGGCTCAGTTTTGATCCGTAAATGGCCCGAACTAAGAAGTTACGTAATGAATACGTATCGAATACGTACCGTTTACGTATGAGTGCGCAAACGTTCATACAATTACTAAGATGGCCAAACCGGATCAGAAACGAATACGAATCGAATAAGAATCGCATACGGATATGTGCGAAAACGCCTTTACACGGGCTAAAAATATGTGAAAACAAAACTCACCTACTCTATTATGGTGGTGGAAATATTTAATATGACAGATAGAAAGTTTAAGACATTAAAACAACGTTGTAAGGAAGCTTATTATAAAATAGACGATTATTTGAATGACAAAGATGCCTGGTACTGATGTTAATTCAGCTTTGCAAAATCTTTATTAATTGTATGCAAACTTGATTTTTAAAAGATGTGTTGCGTGAAGTTTGTTGCGCCATTTCTTCTTCACAGCGCTAACACCTAGGAAGCGGTAGTCGATAAAAAAAATTACTATATGCAATAAATGATTTTGACTTTGACCTGGTACTAATGTTGATATAGCCTTCAATTTAATATCGTATACAAACTTTATATTAGAAGATGTGTTACTGAAAGTTTCGTTATTTCTTCACAGCGCTACTACCTATGAAGCGGTAGTCAATATGAAAATATAGACGTGGTATTGCAAGGTATATAAGTACTTATGTAAAATGATCTTGACTTTAGAAGCGTGCACAAACAAACATACAAAACGATGACAATTCTAAAAATAATCTCAAAGCTACGTTTATCCTTAAATTTTTCGCAAATAGCTTACAGTTCCTCCCATATGTAAGGGTGGTTGAAAGACTTTAATAGATAGTCCACGTCCATCTTTTTAAAAATAAAATATGTAAGCCGTTCCAATTCTGTCATTTCCAATATACTAACGCTCGGAATACATTGATCATATTTTGTATCCTATTCCCATTTTTACCTTTGTCATTACTGAGGATCTAATAACTTATTTATTTATTTAAGCCTTCCTATAGTTTATAGTTTTTTTTAAATGTTTTATGTAAGAGTGCTTAAGTTGGAAAGGTAATTTGTTGTTTGCAGTGCCTAATTGGATTTACTGTTATGGTGCTGTAAGAGTATTATAAATAAATAAGTAAAAAAATTCAGTGACGTTAACAATTATTAATATTATAAATTCAAATATCATATTTATCAGCGTCAGTGTCGATCACGTCATCATCGTCATCAGCCTAAATACGTCCACTGCTGGACATAGGCCTCCCCAATAGAATACACTTTTGGTTAGATGTCGATTGGGGGATTTGCCATAATCACCAGTCGGATTGGTGATCGCAGTAATGATCTTAACATACACACAGGAGAACGCTGCTGCCCGTCCCTGGTGCAATCCCTTAGTCGTCTTGACGACACCCATGGGAAAGATAGGGGCCCTATTCTAAGCCGGGAACCACACGGAATTGTGTCAGTCATTTTCGTCATATTGTTATTAATTATATAAAACACATGCGACTATTGTATTTGATGTCACTTATAATAATTATCATTTATTTCAGACGTACAAGATCCCATAGCAAATACAATACAATTAAAATAAATGAATTTTACATCATAATTTTCATCGCTGGCAATCTTTTTAAGTCTTCTTCTCATGAGTTTTTAATCTGAAATATCTGTATTCAATACCCCCTCAGGCCAGAAAATATTTATATTTTTATAGCCTTTTGTAACTGTTATACACTATAAGATATCCCATTGCTGAGCGAAGACCTTTCCCATCCGCTTCCAGGGAAGTTCTGATACTTTAATTATCACACACTTACCTATTAATTATTTTCTTAGTGCCTGCTCCGATATGCCTCAACTGCGACGCAGATGTTCCAGTTTCAGACACTATGTTTAGGAAATGAACGCTTTGGCTGAATCCGTAGCCGCCTTTGTGAGGTCGGATGAAAAGTGGCGCAGTAGGGTTAACAAAGCTGTCTGTAATTTGTGAGCTGTTATAAGCACAGTTTATCTTTTGATTAATCCACAATAATTGTGGAAATCCTATCCTATCCTACTAATATTATAAATGTGAAAGTTTGGATATTTGGATGTCTAAGTATCCGTACACAGCACATAACGAACTATATATATTGTTTTATCCTGTTTGGATGTTTGTTACTCAATCACGCTTCAACCACTGGACGGATCGTGATGAAACTTGGTACATAGAGGTTAACCCCTGGAATAGGACATAGGATAGTTTTTATCCCGAAAAAACATCTCATTCCTACGGGAAATACATAATAATTTGTAATGTTAAGTTGTCCACGCGGACAAAGTCGCGGGCAACAGCTAGGATATAATAAATAAAAACGTAAATTTCGCGTGTCTGTACATTGAAAATATTAGCAAAAAAGTTATATTTGGGAGATGAAGGATAAGTAATAGTATAAAGGTTGTCTGGAAGAAATCAATAATCGAGGAGACTGCCTAGATGTACATATGTAAGCCACTTTATTTTATTATGTGCAATAAAGTGTAATTTAATTGAATTGAATATTAAATAGAAATAGTTTTTGAAATAGTTGTCTGTTTGTATGTTTGTCTGTTAGTTTGTTTACGCATCACGTAAAAACTACTGAACCAATTTAGTTACACTTTTCACAGAATCATAGGTCTTAATTTGGAGTAATATTTAGTTTATATTTCATCGCAATCGGCTAACCCAATCTAAAGTTATGCGATTTCGTAGTTTTCAAAAACTCACTTAAAGCAATAAGTTAGGCCTACGTTGACGGTGGGAGTAGCAGTTGAAGTGGGGGAAGAGGGAGGGAAGGGTATTTCAAAAGAAGAGTTCTGTAGTCTACGCGGGCGGAGCCGCGGGCACAGCTAGTCCACAATAATTGTGGAAATATTAATAATTCATTTGTCTAAATTTCCTCTCTCGTACATCATCATCATCATCAGGTTATTTTTGTCTCCACTGCAGGAGCACAACCCTCTCTCATCTGCCGGGGAGAGACGGAGGATTTGGCCTACACTCCCCGCGCTGGCCAGACGGGTTGGGGAGGCCTGATTGATGTTTTATAATGTATTCCCTTAGTCGTCTTGTACGACATCCATGGGAAGAGTTGGAGTGGTCCTATTCTACTCTACCGGAAACCATACGACAAACCTCTCGTACAATTATGTAAATTCTCACCTTCGCCGGCGGCGAACTGGACGGCTCGTCGAACAGCGCCCAGACCTTGGGCTTGAGCCTCTGCCACACGCCAATATCTCCGGCCAGATACGCTTCTTCGTAGCCGAAGAGTCGCGCGATCTCCTCCTCTGATGGCTTCTCGCTGTCGATGTCCAACTTGTCCAGGATCGCCAAGGTATTCTGTTGCCAAGAGAAAGATGAGGTCAGTTTTTAGGGTTAATTTATAAAGAAAAAGGGAACCCTTATAGCATCACTTCGCAGTCTGTATGTCGGTCTGGCGTCTGTCAAGACCATTTTTCTCAAGAACGCGTGGAGGTATCAATTAGAAATTCATATCAAATACTCAGGTATAAAATCCCTCGAAGCTGTGAAAAAGTCTAACTTCTAAGTAAACGCAATCAAATGATACGGCCGTTTATGACGCGTATTTCAATACTCGCAAGGGAGTCAAAACCTATAGGATACTTCCCGTTGACTTAGAATCATGAAATTTGCCAAGAAACAATGTCTTATAGCGCAAGTAAAATTGTAGTTTTGCGATTATAAACCTATTTGCAGTTGGTTAACTGACAGCGACCTATATCGATGTATGGGGACAAATTTTTCCAACGGCAAACTTAATTTTGTCCCTCAATCCAGTTTTATCTTTTGGTTAGAGCAATGTTCGGTGCTAAATTTGTATGGAACCCTCGGTGAGCGAGTTAGACTCTCAATTGGTCGGTTTTTTAAGGTCTGAAGTACCAAATCTTGTCTGCACCGGGTGCGACTGAAAATCAGCGCCTAGCACCTTACTTGGTCTAGGCATATGCTGAGTCTTTTGCCCTTTTGCTGCCACGGTACACGCATACTATTTTAACTATGTTCTCTAGTTCTTATAATTTTTTTTTTCTTTTTAGGGTTCCGTAGCCAAATGGCAAAAACGGAACCCTTATGGATTCGTCATGTCTGTCTGTCTGTCTGTCCGTCCGTATGTCACAGCCACTTTATTCCGAAACTATAAGAACTATACTGTTGAAACTTGGTAAGTAGATGTATTCTGTGAACCGCATTAAGATTTTCATACAAAAATAGAAAAAAAAATAAAAAAATTTGGGTTTCCCCATACTTAGAACTGAAACTCAAAAATTTTTTTTTCATCAAACCCATACGTGTGGGGTATCTATAGATCTTCAAAAATGATATTAAGGTTTCTAATATCATTTTTTTCTAAACAACTAAAAAAAATATATGATGTACATTGCCACGCAAACTTCCACTTAAAATTGGTTTGAACGAGATCTAGTAAGTAGTTTTTTTTAATACGTTATAAATCGTAAACCACAATACTATTATTAAAACATCGATCAAAGTTACAACGAACTACTATAACTTTTATATTATGTTACTTGCTGCTACGGAACCCTTCATGGGCGAGTCCGACTCGCACTTGGCCGCTTTTTCTTGCTTTGTTGGTTTTTTCCTTGTGTGTGCCAATTGTGGTAGTGAATAAATGTTATTTCTTTCTTTCTT
Source organism: Esperia sulphurella (assembly GCA_947086405.1). Classification (NCBI taxonomy): domain Eukaryota; kingdom Metazoa; phylum Arthropoda; class Insecta; order Lepidoptera; family Oecophoridae; genus Esperia; species Esperia sulphurella. The sequence goes on along the minus strand of OX352273.1, from coordinate 13,372,100 downwards.
TTTTTCTTTCAAATGGAGAGACGGCCACGTTTACCGTGCCCGTAAATCTGTAGCAACAAATGTGTTGCCTTGTTAGACTATGTTTAACTTGACTACCTCACGTTAATTAATTACACTTACCTTGCAAATAGGAACACAAAACATGCTAGTAGAAGTACCTTCTACTAGCATGTTTTGTGTTCATTCAAAAGACCGAATTTCATTCTGAAGTCCTATGACCGGAAGGCCAAATGTTTACTTAGCCGAAAGCACGTCTGACCGATAGTCTAAAATATCAAAGACTAAAATCCCGAATAATAATATACCTACACCTAAAATACATACCTAGTTTTGAATTAACAAGTATAGGGCAAACATCTACTTGTGTTAGTTTTGGGAAAACATTCATCATCATCAGGTTATTGTTGTCTCCTCTGCAGGAGCACAACCCTCTCTCATCTGCCGGAGACAGACGGAGGATTTGGCCTACACTCCCCGCGCTGCCCAGACGGGTTGGGGAGGCCTGATTGATGTTTTATAATGTATTCCCTTAGTACCTTGTACGACATCCACGGGAAGAGTTGGAGTGGTCCTATTCTATTCTACCGGAAACCACACGGAAAACATTATGACAAAAATACTTGGGTAAAGAGACAATACTTTATTTTATTTATATAGATAATTAACAAAGAATGTACTTATTCTGATGTTGTATTTTTTGACTAAGATCTAAGTCCTGTCTCTCAGGACACATTTTTGCTTGCTGAGTGTCACTTCAAAAGCTGCCCGCATATCGCACACTGTACGGAGTAATAACAACGCTAAGTCGAGCGACTTAAAAACATTTTAGCGTGTATTGTCTATCAGTGGGAAGTAGTAGTTGAGTAAAAGCGTAGCGATTTTCATTTTGAGTAATTTGTACCCCAAGTGCAAATCAAATAAAAGAAGAGATCCTAACAAATAGTTAAGTTCAAAAACACAGTCCCTAGCTGGTAAAGACAACGCTAAGATAAAAATATTGCGTCTAAAATTAAAAGCAACTTTCACATTATCTCTTTCCCAAGCGTCAGTTATATCAGATTATCCGCGTATGTGCGGACCGAAATACCCCATTTGGCGACTCGAACTACTCGAAAGGAACAAACTTGACCCCTGTGGGACGTCTTCAATTTTGAAGATATACGCTCGCCGCAACGACAGTTAAAGGTCCGGGATATATCTGAGCGATCCCTTATGGTTTGGTTACACTGGGCAAGTTTGCTAGCTTCGTAGGGGGCTGTCATGTGGCATGGAAACGCAGCCAAAAAACCCTTCTCAAAGTGACATATACAGAGAAAGCAGGCAGAGAAGGTAGGCAGCGACGATGTATCGCCACTTTGTATCCAATGTCGCTCAATGTCTTCCCCCGCTTTTCGCTCCGTAACTTGACGTAATATTTTGCGAACAACATTGCCGACGTGAGTACACTTGGTACATGTATTTACTTTACTGACGAGACAGCTTCCTAGATGTTAACGCTGTGAAAAAGAAACAGCGCAGCAAACTTCCAACAACATATGTTTTAAAATCAAGTTTGTGTACAATATTAAAAAGATTGTGCGAAGATGAAGCAACATTAGTATCAGGCATGTTTGTCATTCAAATAATCGGAATTTTTTTATAACCCTGTTTTTATAATGCTTCTTAACCTTTCTGTCCGTCATTTTTTAATCTTATTAATTTTTAATGTAATTGCTTGGTATGGCAGGGTGATGCGCAAAATTCCATGGGTTGGGAGCCTGGTGACCTGATCTCACAGGTTCATCCTATTTTAGGCACCAGTCTCTCACAAAAGATTAATTGTACTCATTTTAATTTTATACATTATAATTGTACTTAATCTTTGTGTTGAGATAATAAATAATTTTTTTAGTGTATTGTATTGTATATTTTTAAGTTTTTCTGGTAGTCTATTATGGTTACCCTACAAAAAGACATGTTGTGTTTCTGGATTGTAAACTCTGTTACTTTCCCCGTGTGCAGAAGGCTTAAGGTCTGTTTATGTCCGCAGTAATTTTAGATAACTTATCTGAATAGCTTTTGTTGAACCGTTGAATTCTCTTTATCAAGTTAGATGGATTTTAAAATTGAAAGAGTTGATTCAATAAAAGCCTAAGAGCTGTTATTGAAGTAAACATCTTTTAATTTTGACACGAATGCAGCATAAAAATAACATGAAATGAAATGAAATATATAGGTATTTAAAGTGGATCATAGGTATAGAAAGGATTACATGTCATAGTTAGAGCTCAGCTATGTCCCGCCACGTGAGCAAACAACATTGTGTCGCAGTGAGCATGCATTTAAAAATAAAGTTACAGAAGAAAAACATTTAAAAGTTAATTAGATACAAATTGAAACCTTAAATTGAATCGTCACCAAGAAATTCTTCCATTTTCTGTCAACAGATCGTGGAGTTTTTTTTATAAATAAATTAATCTCATCTACATCTCGTATCGTGTGAGGTATCCTGCAGAATAGGCTTTTGTGTAACAAGGCAGTGTTTGCTGGTAACACTGCCATTTTATCTATTTGCCTTAAACATCAGTAAAATAACAAATATCAGTGGTATATTGATAACATTCAACACCAGTTTTGGCGAAGAAATTATAGCATAATCTAATAAATAAAACGTAAACTTCGCGTGTCTGTACATTGAAGATATTTGCAAAAAAAAATTGGGGTCCAAAGATTAGTAATAGAATGTATTTAGATCATTTTTGGAATTTGTTTGTTTGTGCACGTAAAAACTACTAAACCAATTCGGATGGAGTTTTGAGAAAAACATAGGGCTCAATTCGGAGTAACATATAGGCTTTATTCCATCGCAATCGGCTGACTCAGTCAAAAGATATGCGAATTTATAATTTTCAAAAAGTCACATTCATTGGTATGCCACAATGTAATGCTTGGCGAAGTTTGAATTTGGAGCGACGAGGGCAAGGAAGAAAGAGGATTGAGGGGAGCTTGACAACCGGGTTGAGAGCATGGTCAAGGGTAGTAGATGCGGGAGCGGGAGTGGGAGCGGGGAATAATTCTATAGTCCACGCGAGCGGAGCCGCGGGCACAGCTATCATAAAACTATTTCTATACTGCAGACTTAACTTTCTTCTTTGTCTCTAGATGCATGCAAGAATTTTTTTTTTTTCATTTATATTATGCTTGACAATATATAACATGTGCTTCTAGATCATACTGTATACTATATAACGAGTACCTCCCACACGGGTTATAGGGGTGTTTGCACATTGTTCTCCACGTCTGATTTTGATACGTAAGTAACAACAATGCCAAGGGTGGGTTACCTATTGTTACCATATGTCAAAACACCCTAAGTTCTGACACATGCTCTTGGTAACTAGCTAATAACATTTGGTTTACGTAATATATTAAAGTAGGACTAGTAGCCTAGTTGGTAGTGCTCGTTAATAAGGTCGTGGGTTTAAACCCCGCCCGTACCAATGGGGTTTTCGAAACTTAAGTACAGTTAATTTATAGTAGGTACCACAGGCTTTTCGGTGAAGGAAAGCATCGTAAGGAAACCTGCATATACCAAAGAAGAAATTCTAAGGCGTATGTGAAGTCTACCAAATCGGCTTGAGGCACCGTTGGTGGACAGGGGCACAAAAGATCCTGTTCGAAGTGTCGCCTGGTCTTCCTGGCCCCTTAAGAAGATAACTGAATTTGACCCTGCAACCAGATGTTCCACATTTCTTTACATTTGTCAAGGAAAGGGCCCATCAAATAAATATAAAAGAGGAATAAGTGTGGCCGGCGTTTTTACTTTGCGGTCAAGCAACAAAATTGCACTCAAAATGAGTTTAAACGAAAAATACCCCAATCCATGTCTTTTTATTACATGAGATAAGTCTGGATCATGAGGAAGGATCGAGGTGTTATGCCAGGTCTCTTAGCCCCATAAGAAGATAAACGAAACTCGTTGGAGTTCCCTGTATTTTTTTTTTGCGATTAAAGTATTTATAATGTCACACACGTGCCTAAACGGATTGTTTTTTTTACCTGTGTCAGATGTTTACGGTTCCACGTTCCATGGAAAGGCTTTTACATGCGGCATATTGTTGTAACCGCCTCGTATTCCGTTTGTTTATAGGGCTGTGACAGATTGAGAGATGGCTACGTATTTCTCAAGGTATTTTTACACATATAAATATTCATTCATTGCCTAGCAATACCCGTGGCTGCGCTTGCATTGACTACATTTTTTTTTAAATTAATTTACTTAGTGTTAATTCCCTTCTCCTACTCTTCCGTATCTTTCTCGCGTTTTGTACTCTCTAACAAGTCATGTGACATTATCTGATAAAAGTTTTTCATCTAACTATGTAGAGTGGGATGCCCCGCCGCCAGATGGACCGACGACCTGAAGAAGGTGGCCGGAAGCGGCTGGATGCGGAGGGCGGAGGACAGTTAGTATAGCAGTGAACCTCTAAGGGCTGATATGGTGATCTAACTGGTGATGGTATTTACCTGTCAAATGCTTATAAGAATATGTCTAATAACCTCTTAGAAAGTACATTAGGTACAAAATGGCTTGTTAGTTCGAAGGACATTAGCCGAATGGCTTTCAGAATAGGCCAGCTTGTCGGGTATATACAAGATCATGGGTATTAATCATCATCATCAGCCTGAAAGAGTCCACTGCTGCACCTACCAAGGTGCGCCACTGAACCCGATCTTCGGTTCTTCTCATCCAGTTACTGCCAGCCGCCTTACGTAGATCGTCGCCCCATCTAGCCAGGACGCCCGTCCCACACTACGCTTGCCCAGTCGCGGTCTCCACTCGAGAACTCGTTTACCCCAGCTATAATCGGTTCTCCGACAATTGTGACATGTAACATGATCACCTCAATTCGAATCCTGTTCCTTAGAAAAACTCCGAGCATACGAGTAGCTCTTTCCATAGCTCGCTGAGCGACCTTGATTTTTAGGGTTCCGTAGCCAAATGGCAAAAAAAGAAACCCTTATGGATTCGTCATGTCTGTCTGTCTGTCTGTCTGTCTGTCCGTCCGTATGTCACAGCCACTTTATTCCGAAACTATAAAAACTATACTGTTGAAACTTGGTAAGTAGATGTATTCTGTGAACCGCATTAAGATTTTCATACAAAAATAGAAAAAAAAAAAAATTCCCCAGTTCCCCATACTTAGAACTGGAAAAATGATATTAAGGTTACTAATATCATTTTTTTCTAAACCGAATAGTTTGCGCGAGAGACACTTCCAAAGAGGTAAAATGTGTGTCCCCTCCCCTGTAACTTCTAAAATAAGAAACTGATAAAACTAAAAAAAATATATGATGTACATTGCCATGCAAACTTCCACTTAAAATTGGTTTGAACGAGATCTAGTAAGTAGTTTTTTTTAATACGTCATAAATCGTAAACCACAATACACATTAAAACATCGATCAAAGTTACAACGAACTACTATAACTTTTATATTATGTTACTTGCTGCTACGGAACCCTTCATGGGCGAGTCCGACTCGCACTTGGCCGCTTTTTTGGATAAGTCCCAGTCAGTATCCATGTTTTGACGCCGTATGTCATTAAGGATAGGACGCACTGGTTGAAGACTTTTGTCTTCAGGTACTGTAGTATACGCGACGAGAAAATATGACGTAACTTCCCAAAAGCTGCCCAGCAGTATTATCAAATAAAACACTAAGACCTACCTATCATAAAACTTTCTACACTGGAAAACCTTATTCTACATAAACGCAGGTTATTTTCACCCCAGGAAAATACTAGGCTTTTACGGGAAAATTGCGAAAAAGCCGAGTCTTTAAAACCACTACAAGGTAACAAAGAGAAACTTCATTTCATCAATCTCCATTTAGTTCACTATCTCTAATAATATTAAAAGCCAGGAGAATTAGTAGGTACGAGATTCTGCTGGCTTGGATAAGAAAGAAAAGGCAAATAAAACCGCTTTACGAAAGCCCATTAGTTGGGGGAGGGAAGGGGGAGGAGGAGAGGAGGAGGGGCATTTATTTCATCTCGTTTTAAAACGAAACGGCACTAAGTACACGTACTTGCAATAAAAACGGTCATATTGCTTCCAGAAGGATTCAGGGCTGACAAAGATTATTTTTTCAGTTAGGTTAGTCCTGTGACTTTGTAAGGAGTCCGGTCACTTTGGGTTAGTTATTAGGGTTGCATTCTTCGAAATGAAAGAAACTTACTCTTTCCACGTATACTAATTCCACATGCGGATGTTATTCGCGATGAAAAACGTTATTTTAACTAAAATAAATATAAGAAGTATTTAGTTAGTGCAAGAAAAACAGTTTATTTGTCCTGAGAATTTACAGTGTGACAAATAATTAAAGGACGGTACGATGCCCAAAATTGGGCTGAAGATGCTTCTTTACCATTATTGTACTAAAAATATTGGCCTGAATTAGAAATCCCTTCAAAAAATTTTTAAAGCCTATTTCATAAGTCATTTAAAAATAACATAATAATAACATTGATTTATTTCCGCCGGCCGACCGGCAACTTTTCAACTAGAGTAGTGTAAGCAGAATTAAAATCGGTATTTTATGTTACTAGCACGATAATATACCCATCACATTTTGCATTTACTGACTGAAAATAGGATATTTATATTGATTTAAACTCATACACACATTCGTAAAAGATGTTTATGAAAATATCGATTGATCTATTTATAAATCGATGTAGTAGCACCTCACTATCGATACGCACTATAGTTTCGTACTGTCACGTCATGTCAGATGTTATGTCAACATCCTGTTTTATCCCGATTTGTTTACATTGTGTATTTGGGGGAAATTTTATATTACAACGAGTCTAATGTAGTGACAAACGATATATACCGTCGTCGACTAATAACCACACTGACGTCAAGGTTTGGAAATTAATCGTGGCCATATACTCACGGTGCTGTGAAAACTGTGCGCCAACGACGATTTCATTCTAAGTAAGATTATTCTTTCCCATGAAATAGTAAAACGATTTTCTTTTTAATTAATCCAGACGCAAGGTTCAAAATTCAAGGCCCAACTTCTGTACAATTTTGGGCAGTTTTTTGTTAATTTCCTAGAATCTTAATTTATATATTGGTATATAATGATGATAACAAAAAAGAACATTTGTTGGTTGTGTAACAGTGCAATAGTCGTCGCGTAATATACGTCGGGCGAAATCAGTTTATATTTAATTAAAAACCGCCAGCCCTATGAGAATCAAAGAGTAGGTATCCCGCCCTGCCGCGGTGCGGTCAAACCGTTGCGCCTGAGTTACGGCCGGTCTTGTTCGAACACAGCGAGAATTCAAATGAGGGACACGACAAACGGTTCGAATTGTAAATTCCGAATGATCCTGTGACACTTGATGCAGTGCTACCTACAACTGAAGCGTAAAGAGGAAACTTGTTTTACACGCAATGGATTTTGTTATTGTGTTCATCAAAAGAGTGTGAAGTCTGACTTTAAATATATTATTTAATACAAATGATTTTGCTGCGAGTTTTTAAGCACCAAAAGTGCCCTTTCCGAGCTGGAGAGGTGAAAAATAATTTTCGCACCTCATAAGTCACCTCAAAGTTTCTACTAATTGACACTAATTTGTTATAACTAACTAATGATGACTAGTCATCTGTTATCTAATTTAATAACCAATTAGTGTCAATGTCATGAAGGTAAAAACTTTGAGGTAATATATGAGGTGCGAAAAATTATATTCCTTCATGGTATGTCTGTAGGTCTATTGTACTTCGTTTTATAACATATTAACAGAAGTCATCTGTTATCTAATTTAATAACCAATTACTGTCAATGTCATGAAGGTAAAAACTTTGAGGTGACTTATGAGGTGCGAAATATTATTTTCCTTCATAGTATAACCTGCAACTGCAAATAAAGAAGTATAACAGGGAAGTCAAACGTTACCTTTCCTAAATGAAATTTGTATCATTAACATCTCAGTCTGACACCCGCAACTCGCCCGCAGGCGTCAAGCCGCTCACGCTCCCGGTCCATAAACAAGGGATCACCATTCCATTACCCCGGATTACTCTCCCTGCCGGACGGGAGGTTTGTCCGGGCTCGTCGATAACGCCCCCTTAATATTCCTCTCAGGCATTTTAATAATAACGTCAAAATATTACTGCAACGTAACAAAGTGGACAAACACAACTTGTGAATCCTTTTTCGTAATTCATTAATCGAAAGTAACGAGGAACAACCACATAAAAAGATTTTTAATTAGTATGGCGTACGCGCTATATATATACATTGCAGCGGATTTTATTTAAATTATTAAAATCCATCAAGAAAAGACGAATAATAAATAAATACATATCTCAGACATTCACACCAATTATCTAGTCCCAAACTAGGCAGAGCCTGAGGTATGGTTACTAGATAACGGATAGACATACTTAAATAAATATATAAACATCCAAGACTTGGGAACAAACATTCATATTCATCATACGAACATTTGCCCCTAGCAGGATTCGAACCCGCAACCTCCGGCGTGGAAGTTATTTTATTTTTTATTTTATTTATTTACACAATACTTAACAGCTCAAAACACTTAGATCACAAAAACTAACATTATTTTATTAATTACTAGCTGTTGCCCGCGACTTCGTCCGCGTGGACAATGTATTTCCCGTAAATCCCGTAGGAATGGGATGTTTTTTCGAGATAAAACTATCCTATGTCCTATTTTCTATGCCAAGTTTCATCACGATACGTCTATTGGTTGAAGCGTGATTGAGTAACAAACGTCCAAACTATCGCATTTATAATATTAGTAGGATTTACACTAACATCACAATATAATGAGGCCAATAACAAAGTAAAACAGATCACAAGATAGAAAAAAACAAAAGAGAGGAATACGGATAAACTAAGAAAGTTATGATAATTTAGAAATTAAAGAAAAAATAAAAATTATTAAGTATGTAAGAATAATAATTTGCGCAAATGAAGCGTGTATGAGTGTTTGTGTGTATGTAGGGGGGGGTATTGTATGTATGTAGGGGGAGAGTATTAAATGTATGTAAGGGTATTAAAGTTTAAGTTAACGCGCGCGCTTTTTATGTCGACGTTACTTATTACAATGTTCTCGCCCTCGGATTTTATTCACCGCTCTGTGAAGCACTTATTTGTTGACGTATAACGTTGTCCCTCTCTCGATAGTATACGCGAATACACGCACGTTTACGGATAGCCTGGTGCGCATGTAATACTAGTATTAAATCTGTTCAATTGTATGGAGTACCTAGCTATTTAGAGTAATAATTAACATATATGTCGTAGGTTCCTGGTACCGCCGAAAATGTGGCCTCCCAAATTGAGTTTAATGCCGTTACAAAGTTAACACATTTACTAGCTTCAATGACACTACATCATCAAGTAACGATTTTAGAAGGCAGACGATCCGTCAGCGTAACGCCTGCGCACCGCACGCTTTTCCATCGAAGACCGTCTCGGTTCTGCGCCTGCGCCAGTTATACCCGACGTTCCGTCAGCATGTGCTCGCGACGATAGCCGGACAGCGCGCCGAACACACACTGTGCCTCCAAATCATCTCCTCTTTTATTATTTCGCCGACATAGTACTACACCGCTGCGATCTGCAGAAAACATGCAATATTTGTGGAATAGAGACGAAGTTATACGAAATACGGGAAGCCAGAGCGAGACATAAGTATAACTTCCCATACAAGACAGATTCTGTACCACACCAGTACCACAGACCGCAGCGGTGTACTAAAGACGTGAATTCTGGGTACTTATTAGCTGCTCTTGTGTGAATTTCATACATCATACTCGTAAGTCGTTGAAGAAACTGACTATGCGGGTAGAAAGAAATAAAAAAATATCATTAAGGTTTTACACAGTTAAACTGCCGTGTGGTTTCCGGTAGAGTAGAATAGGACCACTCCAACTCTTCCCGTGGATGTCGTACAAGGCGACTAAGGGAATACATTATAAAACGTCAATCGAGCCTCCCCAACCCGTATGCCCAGCGCGGGTAGTGTAGGCCAAATCCTCCGTCTGTCTCCGGCAGATGAGAGAGGGTTGCGCTCCTGCAGTGGAGACAAAAATAACCTGATGATGATGAAAATAAGAATTAGAAACTACATCCTCATCATTTGAGCACAAGCCTCCTTAACAGAATGCCACTTTTGGTGGGCAGTCCATTGGGGGATTTGCTATTAACACCACGCCTGGCAATCGGATTGGTGATCGCAGTAATGTTCTTAATGTACACAGGAAAATGCTGCAATGCCTTAGAAAGAAATCCGGGAAGATTGTGGGGGTGGCCCTACTCTAAGTCGGGAACTATACCCATTATTATTATTATTCGAGTTGGGGCTATTTCAAGATCTCAGTCTAGACCTTGTATCACTGCGACCATTTCTGGTCTATTGTGATCGCCACCAACTATACCCATACTCATAGCAATCTTTTTCGCGCACCGAGGTTTTCATATATTTCTTTAAAGGTAAGGGATATTTATAAGTGTAAAGTTCATTTTTAGGATCGCAGGACCAAAATTTGTTTGTAAAGGATTTTTCCTTTACAAACGGATATATATCTGACATGTACAATTGTTATTATTGTAGTCTAATTTATGCTTAATGTAATTCTACATAACTATTGTTGTAATGAATAATATATAAATAAATAAATAAAAGTCTGGCCTGTTCAATACAGTAAACCACTGCGTCAGGTTTTTTTCATAATCAAAATCAACATTTTGGCAGCTCGTCGGCCATCCGGTATGGTCGCCGGCGCCGGATGTGTTTATTAGCGCGCGGGGCGTGACCGGGCACTCGAATCGCAAAATTTGCGGTTTTGGTCGAACGCACCCTTTTTCGGTTACAAGTTATCGTAGGATTGCGTCTGAAACATTTATTCAAACAGCCTTAGATTAGAATGTCAGGTTAACCGAAGCAGAAAGGAAGAAAAGATAATAAGTAGTAGAAGGAACATCAAGAAGAAATGAAAGACAGAATCAAAGTCTCTTGTAAATTGAGAAATCGATTGCCAGTACCAAGAAGAGAGAGGAATATTAAAGATAATTAAATTAAACACTAGTAATCGCGGAAGAAGCAGAGCCATCATCGTCAACATCAGCCTGCAAAAGCCCACTGTTGCCAACATAAAATAATGTTTATTATAATTACTGGCAACACAGCCAGTCGACCACCATCACTTGTACACGTAACGACTAAACTTTCCTTGTGCTCTGTAATATCAAAGTTTGTGTCTGCAAATAAGTATTTTGTTCACCATCAGCCACCCTGCAACCAACCCCAGAAAGTACAGTCCACGCACTCTCTACCTCAACACCGCAGTGACAGGCTTCCGACGGTGCTGGTCTAATGGACCATCTACGCTGTTTGGGATTCGTTTGGAGTGTAGCTACGTGTTACTGCCTCACATGTGCAATGCTTTCAATGTGTGCGTGTATTTCCTCTCGTCCCCTCCCCCGCTCCTACCTGTCCATCGCCCTTACTGTCGTGACGAGTTAGTCCGTCATCAACCGACCGCCTGTCAAACGTCCGTCGTTATTAGCAGCCGCCCTGCTGCTTTGTTTCTAGACTTTCATTGTGCCGTAGTGTCTGTCTTCTGTGAACTTTATAAACTGTGTACTACTGTGTCGAACAATCCTTCTTAAACCTAACCAGACGACTGGAACACCAGTCCCTCAGCAGGAGCATCCAGCCCATCCTGGAGGATCACACCGCGCCATCGGGAGATTGCCAGGTAAGGTTGTGCACTGCCTACACTATCTCAGTTTTCCCTACAACGCAGCCGCATCTCGAACCATCACACGACCGTCAGATTGGTCCTTCGAGCCGGATTTTAACCAGCGACCTATGGATGCTGGACATAGGCATTTTCCAAAGCGCGCTACTGAACCCGATCCTTGGTTCTGCTCATCCAGTCACTGCCAGCCGCCTTATGCAGATCGTCGATCCATCTAGCCAGGAGACTTCCCACACTACGCCTGCCCACTGCCATTTCAACGTACTAATTTATTAAGCTATGTCGAAGGCTTTAGTAGTCTGGCGAATCACCTCATTTCGGATCTTGTCCCTTAGAAAAACTCCGTGTCTTTCCATAGCCCGCTGAGCGAATGAGTAAAGCAGCTGGCAGTGACTGGATGAGAAGAATAGAGGATTGGGTTCAGTGGCTCGCCTTGGCTGGCCTATGTCCAGTAGTTGACTCTTGCAGGATGATGATGAATAAATAACAAACATATATCATAAAAAATACAACAAAAATGGCAAGATAGGAAAAAAACACAAGATAACTAACCGATACTATAAAATTCCTCGTTGAATTATAAACAAACGAATGTTTAATCCTACTAATATTATAAATGCGAAAGTTAGGATGTTTAGATGTTTGTTACTCAATAACGCTTCAACCACTGGACGGATCGTGATAAAACTTAGCACACATATAGATTAGGTCCTGAAATAGCATATAGGATAGTTTTTATTCCGAAAAAACAACACATTCCTACGGGATATACATAATAATTTGTGATGTTAAGTTAACCACGCGGACGAAGTCGCGCGCGACAGCTAGTAATATATAAAACAACTTATTAATTCAGTAGTTTCTCAGAAAGTAACCGTACAACATAATGAATTCAATCAATCATGAACACGTGTGCAATGGCTGAATATGGATATTTAGTAGCACAGTAGACAAATATCACAACAAAAGGTTTTCGATGAAAGAAAGCATCGTGGATGCTGGAGAAGAAACAGTTAAAAGTAACGGTGAAGTCTATCGATCCGCAAAGGGCTCTAAAAATAGTTGTCAACGAGAATATGGGTCAGCGCATTCAGTTTTGGATAGACCTCTTAAATCTACCGAACAATCACACGAATTATTTCACTTCATCATTATTTATGCAGACTGCAAAGGTATGGAATTCGTTACTAGATTCTATTTTTACATAACTTGGATACCTTATCTGTAAGTGAACAGGTATCTTTTGGGTATTCGCGTTCCATCTTCAAGTAATGCGATCAAGCGACAGCCAACGGATGTGGTGGCGTACCTTGTGGAAGACCTATGTCTAGCAGTGGACGTCTAAGGGTGGTATACAAAATACAAATACAAAAATATTTTCAGAAACCTGATTGAGCTGAGAAAGCTGTTAGCGGACCATTGGGCCCCTCATTTAGACATAAAAATATCTGTGTCGGAGAGCCTCAAAGATACGATGATGATGAAATGGACCAACAAATTCAAAGGTAGCGAGAGATATACAAATCTAAACTACTTATAACATGAAACGTCTATCTCTCGGGCCTTTGTAAATACAAATATTAGTTAGACCGCAATTTGAATAATAGATCTATGATTTAACTTAGGGGTGAATTTCTCCCTGCTACTGTAGGTGTAGGTTTAGAGTCGGGCTATATTCACAAGCTCTCATTCGCATAAGGGATGTACACCACTATCGCCCACCGCACCGCAATTTGGTTAAACAAACTGCACCACGCTTAAAGAAGATTTGGTTACCAGATCTAAAAGGTCCTAACACACTGCGTTAAGTTATAACTTAAATAATTTTTTGTCTCTCTCTTTGGCTTGTGTCCACTGGGACCAGTGTTGTAAGAAGGCTCAGCCTTGAAGTGAAATACACGTTTAGTTATACGAGCCTTTTGCCTTCAATGCTCAGTAGCTGCGGCTGGATCCTTAAGCCTTCAGCTATTGGGTTCAAACTCACAACACTAACTAGGACTCTAGTGTAGGGCTGGTCTGGATTAGTAATCCTTTTAGCAGTTTATCTCGAAATAGCAGTCGATATCCCGTTTTGAAAGATTAAAAGCAGTGTAGGTACTACAGACACAACAGAAATTCCAACGTAGTTAATCGTCAGGCTTCAGTCTTAGTGAAATTTAGTCTATTTCCTGCAAAAATTTAAAAGTTGCAGTGGCCCCTAACGATCATCAAGGATGGTTGGTTTGCTACTTAATTCCGTTAATTTTTATTATTGAAACTCAAGACTTCTTATAAGGGAAGACCTTTTTATTTCATTTTAGTAACTTTTATTCAGATATCACGGTCCAATTTTATTATTATTATTTGGGAAATCTAAGTTATTGTACTTCCTTCGGCTGAGGAGTCCAAGCGACCGGAGGTCAGGGCGATAGAGGGAGAAACCGACGGACAATCCGGGCGGTGTCCAGCAGCACCGCCTTCTGCATCACCGCCGGAAGCGAGCCCACTCGGAATTTTATTACTATTACTATTATTATGATTATAAACAAAATCATCATCTAACTACCCATCTAATATATTTATTAGAATGGGGCAGTCAACTTTTCCTGCTATAACATGTGTGGTTTCCACATTGTACCTCGTCCTTTGCATCATCCTCTTGTATCTATCTTATGACATAAAGTCATCAGTACCCGCTAATTATGACTGTCAGTGTAAGAAAGATCAGAATATTATACTATAGCTACTAGATGTATCTAGTTTTAATGTGCGTTCAATTCAGCACTTATTTAGTATAATAATATGTCTAGCTATATTTTATTCCTTTGGCTCTCGACCCATAAAGTCACTTCATATAGTCATAAATCGTTCCATTAGCGGGGATCAGTTTCATTGCGGGGTCCATTGATTGGTGCAAGGGTTAAGATTATAACGAGTTTTTTTACTTCCCGACCTTTCTAAACAAGCGACATTAACAATTTCGTCTTTTCAATCATTATCCGCATGAGTTTTTCTAAAAGTGGTAATGTAATAATAAAACACAACTATGTATATACACTCTTACCTACGTACTTTATGCTTATAAATAGAGATAAACATATATTAACTAGTGCAATTCAAAGGAAAATATCAACTACAAAAGATATAGCCAAACTGAGAACATTCTGCTTGATTGGATTTCTTGGCTAAATATAGCTGTAATGCTTAGCCATATCATACAGTAGACAGAAAGAAAAATGCAGTAACAGATAAATGAGTACCTATTAATCAATTTTACACAAGGGAAAAGAAGAAATCAGAGAGTAAACAAGAACTACAGACTGTAAAAACAGTCCTGAATAATTGGAATTGATGCAAGATAATAGATAGACGATAGCAACTACACTGCCCTGATATGAGAAAAGACGGCTAAGTGCAAAAACACACTTTCGAGAAATCGTCAAAAAACCCGCGAAACAGGGATTCTTGAATATAATGTGGTTCTACTCAATTTTGACAATAAGGTCTGATAGAGAACTTCAAATACTATCTTATTAATAAAAAAGTTCTTAAAATTAACTATTTCAAGTAATGAAAAATTAACGATTTCTGTTTAGCTTAAGCAAATATATATCCTAAAATTCTAAAAAAAAATACTAGAAAGACCGTTACAATACCCTAGCGGCTTTTTAAACTCCAATGGCGCATGACCTCCTAGTAGATACTAGAAGTTAACTGATATCCATACATTAAAAAATGGTTAAGTTACTTAACGGTTTTTTTTGCCTTTATTGAATAATACTGACAGTATGTTTACTTTTAATAACGCGGTTAAATAGACTTAACCGCCCTTTAACTATTTTTTAGTACTAAACCTAATTAAGAATATAACGGTAAACTAATCTAAAAGACGGTCAAATGCACATCTTTTTTATGTAGCCGTCCTTTAATTTAGTATATTTTGACACCAATCAGTACATTTTGGATATAAAAGAAGGTTTTATCTGAATTTAGCTAGTAACGAAATGTAATTCGTCAGGTAAAATTAAACAAACATAAATATGATGTTTACATAAACTTATATTGATACGTCATAATCACAATAAACTTTTTCAAAAGTAATATATTTAAATCACAACCATACTTACAGTTCAAAATAAAATATTAATATACTTCAAAACACTTACAAAGTTACGAAACACTTAAAAATATCAAAATTACGTCATAATTAAAACAACTTCTAAACTGAGATCAATAACTAAGTTAACAAAAATCACATACAAAATGGTTTAAACAAATGCAGACACAAATTAAATGAAAAATGTAATAAATTTCAAGTAGAATGTCAAATAGTAAGTAGATAAACAACTAAACTACTATAAAATTTTAAGAAATAATCAGTCGAAATATTTTAAAAACTAATTAAAAGACACTTTTAGTACTTATCGTATCGTTGAATAAATATTCGTTGTTCTCTCGAAGTCATACTTAAAAAATTATCATTTATTTCAATTCTTTCTTTTTCGCTTAATAATGTTGTACACTTTTTAATACCTACATTTGTTATTGCAGCCTTCTTTAACATGAAATTTGTTCCTGTATTTTGTCTTTTTCTCTAATTGTCTAAACGGTAAACTTGTATCATATTTCTTTCTTTTGCTTAGTTTTCCAGATTTGGTGTACAGCTGAATATTATCATCTTGTGTTTCTTCTTTGTCTGACTCTTGCTCTATTACGCTCTCCTTTTCGGATATTATCTCTTGTGCATACTCTTCTTCTTCAGTTTCCTTCCCCTCGCATTGTTGTTGTGAAATTGTTTCCGGTAAGGTATTTACATTTTTTCCGGTGCTATTTTATTCCTCATGACTGCTGGTCTCTTCATCTATAACAATTACTACAACGACTTCGTTGTTTTCGGTAGATTCGTCTTCATTTTTCGATGTTGATGACTGAGTTTCATTAATAACTTTTAGGCACATTAAAGACAATGATATTGTTTTATTAATTTTCATTTCTTCTACCGGTCTATTTGTAACTTTTTCTGTGAATAAAATGTTATGTTCTGACATATTTTTTTCGTATTCAGACGGATAACTCTTGTCTGGTCCAATATCTTTGTTTAAACAATCTTCGTTACCTTCAAGTGGGCTTTACTTTTAACGCTTTCTGAAAGAAGAACTGTCTCTGGCAAGGACTCTCTATCGGAATGTCTTTCATCTTCTGAGTTTGAGTCACAACTGTGCTGTGCGTCCGTAGGTGGTACATAATCCTTGTCTTTTACTGAGTCATCTCAATCAAAATCCTCAGTCAGAATCAAAATCAAATATATCTTCTTAACAAGTTAGGTCAACATCAGCTGATGACACTTGTTGCTGTTTGTGCAGTCTTTTTTTATGCTTTAGTGAAGATGTATTTGTATCTGGAATATCTGAAACATTATTTGATGGAAACAACTTTTCATTTGTAGCCAATATTTGCTGTATACAATTTATATCGCTTGTTTGGTACTAGAAAAAGTATGCAATAACAAGCATAGTTGGGATAGTTGGGCATAGTTGGGCGACCTCGCGCTGTTTCTTGTAGTCTCTAGGTTTCATACAACCTAGCTTCTCAGCTTTAGACAAGATTTAAACCAAACACGCATTTATCTGTTATTTAGTTATAAAAATATATAAGTCATTTAAAGAGATTCATAAAATCACAATTAAATAAGAAAATAAATACGCTTACCAATATAAATCGTACTTTTGCGCGAAACCGGCTATTCGCCGGGCGCGCGACCTTCCTTCTCGACTTTAGAAGCGCATTGAATGTCCCCCCACGTTAAAAAAATATAAATCTGCCACGTCGATCGATGAGACTTTTGCCGCCTTTTAATGTAGCTACGTTACTTTGACCGCCTTTTTCATTTAATTGTCAACAAGGATAATATGATTTGATAAGCTAAAAAACCGTCACCGTCTTATTGTTTATCAAATGTTTTTTATTTTCATTTGGTATATTACATTACAAAACAGTTACAATACCCAAACTGTAATTTAGCGTATGAGATCATGAAAACTGCGTTTTAGTTTCATACGTAGAGTGGTATAATAATCAGAAGCTACTAAGTACTAACACCGCTAAACTCCAATAACCGCCTTTAAAGGTACACTAAAGTACTTAGCGGTATTTACAGTAGTTTCGATGAATATTGTCGATTACCATTACTAAATAAAATCACCACAAACAGCCCTTTGCGTTTATTTAGTCTCAAAATTTACAATAACTGTTTTTTTACTTATTAAAATATTAAAAAAAGTGCACTTAACGGTCAATTAGCTAATCGTATCTCCCAAACTATGATGAATAAAAAATTATGTCCAAGACTGGTCGATGCGGAATTTCGCGCTTATTTCGCTAGTATGGATAACTCAAAAATGACGAAATGTCACTTAGCCGTCTTTTCTCATATCAGGGCAGTACAGTGAAGTATACCATAAAAGGAATATAGAAAGACCGCACATGCGCTAGAGAGACAACAATGAGAAGTATGCAGGAAAATATAACTACACGAGAGAAACACAGAGTTCTGTGAAGTTGACGAAATTTGGTAAAGCCTATGACAATTCTAACCAAGCTAGTAAAAAAAAGGCCAGGCAATTGAAGTTTCCTGAAAAGCGTGAATCCTATCGTTCATACAATGGACCATTTGGTAACACCCAAGCAACAGATGGCCGGACATGGCGAAGTTCGGCGAGATCTAGGTCAGATTAGGTTTGCAAATTATGAATAACACTTATTATATTGTTGATTTAGATAGATTCACTAACATACTGTAATAGTTTATATTACAGTATGTTAGTGAAGTCACAAGAGCAAGAGTCTTTTGTCAATTATTACACCTCATACCATGAAGCAAAATAATTTTTCGTAGCTCATAGTTTCACTTCAAAGTTTTTTCCATCAGGATTGACACTAATTGGTTATTAAATTAGATATGAGATGATTTTAATGTGAATCTGTTATCTAATTTAATAACCAATTAGTGTAAATCCTGAAGGTAAAAACTTTGAGGTGAAACTATGAGTTACGAAAAATTATTTTGCTTCATGGTATGAGGTGTAGTCCTTTATTAATTCCTGTAACATATGTTGTGTAAAAGGGGGAAAACTATTGCAAACCTCAGATTTGTACAGTAAAATATAGGTACTGGTTCTGATTCCACTCGTTGGCTAATAGACAAATTACCGAAGTTTGTTACCTGCGGATATCAAGGGTTGTTGCTCCTGTTAGCTGTTCTGCTAAGGTATTTCAGTTTCATCTCACGCTAAAGCTGATGTAAGAATACTTTGAGATATTATTATTGCAAGGTGATAGTGGATACATAGAAGTATAGTCATGGGAAAGATCACTTCTAGATCTTTGCGTGCGTCATAAAAAACATGCAATGTATTTTTTTACTATTGGGCCTTCCCCAATCTTTCTGTGAGTATCGTCAAGGCGACTAAGGGATTGCACCAGGGACGGGCATATTGTTCTGCATATATATCATAACTGCGATCACCAATCCGCCTGTCAAGCATGGCTATTATATAAAATCACCCAATGGACAGTCAACCAAAAGTAACATTCTACATGGGAGGCTTATGTTCAGCAGTAGACAGGGGATGAAATGTGAGCAAACTATTTTCTGGCTTCTGTTAAGTACGACTAATGTATGTAGTTTTTTTGTTGAACCAATATATTTCCTATAAGTAGTTAGAAGTAACGCCTGTTGTGAATCTGTACCCTCCCAGTAATCTCGGAGGATATGACGTACTGCATTTTATCTGGCAACACCACACGACCGTTTCCGTTCCTCCCACTACCCCTATTAGACCCTACTGTCCGTTATTATGTGCTGTTATTAGGGCGCCGAGCCGACGTGGCTTGCTCGCACATTTGTACGAGAAATTGACTGCATCAGTAAAATCGTACGGTTTAGGGACGTAATTGGCAGCTGTAGCCGTTTTTGAGGCTTTATCCGTAATTGAGGCTTTAATATTAAATACGAAAGCGAAACTGATCGCTTCATTAGGCCCGATTCTGAAGGCACACATTTAAAATGTGACAGTGCTAAAATTGGTTTCGTCTCTATCTTCATAATATTGTGTGACAAGGATAACAACAGTTTTAGTGCTGTCAAATTTTAACATTGTGCCTTCAGAATTGAACCCATTGACCTAGTAGTTTTGCCTTAAAAGGCAAAGGTAGTAGGTTAGATTCTTATAGTCTGATAACCTATCAGAATTCATAAATAAATCCTTCCTACGAATATTATAAATGCGAAAGTTTGTAAGTATGGATGGATGTTTGTTACTCTTTCACGCTTCAACCACTGTACGTGATGAAACTTGGTACACATATAGGTTAGGTCCTGGAATAGGACATAGGATAGTTTATATCCCGAAAAAATAGCCTGTTCCTATGGGAAAACATAATAATTTGTGATTTTAAGTTGTCCACGCGGACGAAGTCGCGGGCAACATCTATTATATCACACTTTCTAAAAATCAATTCTGCTTGTAATATGGATAATTATATAAAGAAATATTTGTTTTAAAGCATTCTGACACAGCCCACGAGACGTGAGCTTGTGGTGTCACACTAGATGACGAATCAATACAAGACAATACGACTTTAACGGTAGGCCACCGGTGTGACCTATATTGACATACCGTCCACCAACGAGGTAGAAAACCGTGCGGTTCCCGGCCAAGCCATGTGGTTGCCGGCTAATCTTTCCGTGGGTGTCGTCAAATCGAATAAATGATTGCACCAGGCACGGCCAGCAGCGTTCTCATGTGTATATTACGATCATTAATGTGATCACCAATTCGCCTACCAAGTCTGGTGATTATGGCAAATCCCCCAATGGACAGCCCACCAAAAGTGGCATTTTATTGAGAAGGCTTGTGTTCAGCAGTGGATTCATTTTTTTTTACTAAGCTAACTTTTACCCACATCTTATTTGTTCATGTCTATTGCTGAATCATGCTTCAGCTGTATTAAGTATTTTGCATGAAGACTTCTTAGATTCCTCTCTCGGAAAAGAATGTCACGTAAGCATTCTTACGTATTCGATCCACTCACCGATTCGCACGAAGCACTTTGCTTCATCCTTCGTTTGCTATGATAAGAGTAACGAGCAGAATGCTTTGACAGCATGTGTTCTGTTGAGCGTTAGACAACTGAATTTTGTTACGTTTCATTGCAGTTTCTTATTCTTAAACTACTTACTCTGACTGTACACACGATTTTTAGATATTTTATTATAAGCTGCCTATAATAAAATATCTAAAAATGTCAAGTAAAAAATTACCTGTAATAATTATTACATGAATAATTAATTATAAGATCTCAACGTCTATTCTTCTCTAATAAATAAAATAGTAAACTTTCAGTGTCTTCACATTGAAAATATTTGCAAACATGAGGGATTTGTGTATGTTTGTTTATGCACGCATCACGTAAAAACTACTAACTCAATTCGATTGTGTTTTAGAAAAGCAAAGGGCTTAACTTGGAGTAACCTATAGTCTTTGTTCTAACGCAATCGGCTTACTTAATCAGAAGATATGATATATTAAGTGTGAAGTGGCGGACATAGTTAAAAATAACATAATTAATTTCAGTTATAATTGTACTCTATCAACAAACTGTGAGACAATATTTCAGGCACTACTTTTCAATCACACTCCTTGCATCAACAAACCCTACCATCCCATATTAATCATTAGTCAACATCCACTACTGAACGTAGACATTAGCTTTTGCGTTTACAGCAAATTAGATATTGATTGGTCCATCATGGATATTTTCTCCTTCAAGTCAAACTTAGTCATGTATATTCCCATGCTACGAAACTACGCAAAATAGCAAACGCCGCATTAACAATGTCTCAGACCCTTGTCAGAGGACTAACAAAGAGCCGTACCAAAAAAAAAAAAACAATATCTGTAAAACTGTATCTAGAAGATTATGTGCTAAAGTGAACAAAAGGAGTAACAAAAAGTTTTTTAAATATACTTTTTCAGGTCATTATTTTCTAAATTTTGATTTCTGGCAGACATATTAATAATCTTCAGCTAGTATTATTCCAGAATATTTTTCTCTTTATTTCAAGAAAATCGGTACAGTGATTGCCTCACAATTTCAGATTTTATAAAACCCATAAAAAACTTCATTGCGGCGCGGCGGCGGCCATGACACGCCTTGGGGTGGCCATGTTTTTTTTAAACCTGAGCTGTCAAAATTTGTATTGCAATTTCTCAGAGCATTGGAATACCAATTGCCTATTCAAATGCAAAATATCATTCGATCATAAGCCTAAGTTCCAACAAAATGGATGCCATCTGTTACCAGGACTAATGGAAACCCGTTTAGATATCCTGAAGCTCACAACCTTTGGTTTGCGGACCAGTATAACCTGATCTCCTGCACCCCTCCTTTCACTTAGAAAATTTGATATTAAAGGGGAACTCAAGAGTTATTCTGGAGCTCAAATGTTTTAGCCAGTATCCCTTGACCCTCTCTACCTCTCTGATTACAGTTATAACTTGGCACGTAAAGGGTTGGCGAAACATTATTTACGGGTCAAATGTAAATGGTTATTTTATAAAATGTGTTTCGTACACATTTGTGAGGGTTAACAATTTTATGTCGAAATGGTTCGCATGAACTAAAAGGATTGAATTTGCCCTTCTATTTTTCTATTTCGTTTGAAAGAGTGTCGCCTCGACCTTTTTTATTATGAGTGTTGCAAAGAATAATATAATATTTTATCCACCACCGCTAGAGAAATAGCTAAAAAAACCTTACGAGAACTTAATTGAACTTCAAATCGATAAATGTGAAACAAGCCGTAACTTAGAACCAGGGGCGGTCTTAGCCACTGCGAGGCTCCGGGCGGGTAGTTTCTGCGAGGCCCTTGTCTTTGTGAAACTAGTTTTAATGATGATACTTAAATAACTCAATAATTTTTGCACGCCAGAAATGGTAGAACATGTACGGCTTCACTACTACCATATAACAAAACTAATGTAATTACCCATGTTACGCAATAAATACAATTTGAATTTGACGAGAAATGCAAAGTTATCTAATCTAATAAATAAATATCTGTGCATTGGCAATATAAAAAAAGAAATTGAAGGTCTAAGGATAAGTAATAGAACACATTTCGATCAATTTTGGAATCTTAGTCTGTTAGAGCAGGATCTGGCGTGGGCGTGGGCGTGGGCGTGGACGTCGGGTCGTAGTCAAGTTGGAGTTGGATTGAGAGTGAAATTTAAAAATAATTGTGTAGCCCACGCGGGCACAGCTAGTTAATAAATAAATTTAGAGTTTAAAAATTGTTTATACGTGTTTGTTAATTTTAATTAAATTAGAACACAAAGAGTACTATTAGTAAATATTTGTTTACTTGGGTTATTGCGCGAGTGCGCGAGCCTCTGCCAGAGAGAGGCCCCGGGTGGTTGCCCTGCTCGCCACCCCCTAAGGCCGCCCCTGCTTAGAACCAATTTAAGAGTCTAAACCGCAGATCTTAAAACTTGTTTGCCGTTTCCATATAAAACTATGAATGACAACCTCCTCGTTTCAATTCCAATTGCATCGACACGATTTATCGCCGCGATTTTAAGCATCTGTTTGACGGATTTCGTCTATCACCAATCGCTTTAGCAGCTTAATTCGCTTTTTGTTATAATACATTTTCACCTCGACCATCAACAGAGCACCCTTATTATCGTATGTTTGTCTGCCTAGCGGATAACTGAAAAACTACTAGACAGATTTAGCTCTTTGAAACATATATATAAGAGTGCCCGGAAATGGTAAGAATATTATGGACGTTCAAGTTTTTTTTAGATAATTAAGAAAAACTATAAAATAATTTTAGTTGACGTACTTACCTATGCTTTGATGATTTATTTATAACCAGGGAGGGGATGTATGTATGTATTTTTAATATTAATTCGCTCAACGAGCTATGGAGAGGCTATGCTCGAGGTTTCTTTGAAGGATATGATTCGTAATGAGGAGATCCTACGAAGAACGAAGGTCACCGACATAGCCGAAAGGATTAACAAGCTGAAGTGGCAGTGGGCGAGCTACATCTGTCGCAGAACCGACGGCCGTGGGGCAGACGACCGCGGATCGACACGCACAGGGTGGGACGCCCCGCCGCCAGAAGGACCGACGACCTGAAGGAGACCGGAAGCAGCTGGATGCGGAGGATCGGGAGTGGTGGCGTTTGGAAAAGCCTATGTCCACCTGTGGACGTCTAAGGGTTGATATTATCATGACTATGCTTTGACGATCACATTAAGACTTTTTACGTAAATCTATGTATTAAACGTAATCCTACTAATATTATAAATGCAAAAGTTTTGATATTTTGATGTTTGGATATTCAGAGTTTGTTACTCAATCACGCTTCAACCACTGGACGGATCATAATGAAACTTGGCACACATGTAGTTTAGGTCCTGGAATAGGACATAGCATAGTTTTTATCCCGAAAAAACATCCCATTCCTACGGGAAATCCTACTAATATTATAAGCGTGAAAGTTTGGATATTAGGATGTTTGTTACTCAATCACGCTTCAACCACCCCAAGTAGCAAACAAATGTCTTAAAAGGGTATTATAATTATCTTGAAGGCAAGTAGACGTATTCCAGCTGTTGTCTTGGCTAAACCTATTACGTCCCTCAAGATATCCCTGAAGATATCCCTCAAGATACAGTTAAGTACAAGTGGGCACAGCATTTAGGACAAATTTAAGACAGAGTTAATACTACTGTTTAGACAAACTTTAACCCTACTTAAGAGAGTGGTTTTTGCAGAGCTAAACACGGATTTCAAGATGTCTTGTAGGTCGACTTTAGACCAAGAAATAGACTTGATGATATCTACAAAACCTAGTTAAAACTATCAATACTGAATTGCACAGATTCTATCATAACTTACTGAAGTAAAATTTAAAACTTTTTTTACTTTATGTCATAGTATTTTAGAAAATATGGTGAACATTTTATACTTAATACAAAAACAAGATGAAGGCTTATGATAATGGCGGTTAAACAACTAATTTTTATATCTAGAAAATGATGTATTATGTCGTTGTATGCATTGCAAATTTAAAACGCATGATTGTTCCTCGTGTAAAATCGATAGAAAGTGCTATAAAACAGACGGGCCTTTAAAATAGCGTAAAAATAACAATAAAATTAAGGATATTTGTATTGCAATTGAAAAATTTGGCGGCATAAAGTGCAAAATATTAAATTTTCTATAAATAAATGAGTTTTTATAAAGTTATTCTAACTCTGACAAAAATATAACTTCAATCTTCTCTAGTTTATCATGAGGTGGTGTCGGAAAATGTATTATTATTTTTTCACTTAAAGTGCAAAATGGCGTTAAATCTTATTTTTCCTAACGTAGTAAGACTTTAGACAATATTGATTTTGTAAGGCTAGTTTAGCTAAAGTAAAGACAAGTTAGATTTAAAGTAGTGCTAGTTAAGAGATATTACATTTAACTTATACTATACAACGTATTGGTGTATTACTATTTAAAACTACTTAGTATTAAATGATTCTTTAGTTTGATTTAGTTAATACCAGATTACTTGATATTTTCTTAGCTTTTCATTTCATTATTCTAGTGTATTTTGTGCTGGAAAGAAGTTTATGCAAAAAAAACTATTCATTTATAAATTATTCACTCGATGACGTATAAGTAGTGCAAAATTCATAGTGTTCATCTCATGAATGTTACAAAGAATTGGCCAAAACTCTACTTTTGAGCTTTTGTATGTAGGTAACCCATCGATATTTACATTTATATGTAAATTGATATGTTTATCCAAATTTCCAAAATACTGTAAAATATATTTTTTAAATCCATTATGCCAGTACTCTCCACTGTCACAACGTTTGATATCTACAGATTTTACTGAATTCAGAAGTGTTCTTGCGTCTTTTGGCACAACACCTGGATCATGCTTATTTATAATCTGCAATAAGCCATTGATTGCAGTATGTGGTATATTGTGACCAAAACACCAGTTTCTTAATTGGTCTCTAAAATTAAAATCATCAGCTTTCGTTTCATTAGAATCGGAATCACTGTCCACTATTTTGATTTCCCAATTTTCCGCGGTATCTTCTTCCTCGTGATCTGTAGTTCCTGAAAACGACACTGAGGTCTGAGTCGAAGATGATGCATTGTTGAAATTTGCAGCTTGCACTCTGTTTAAAGTATTTTTTTTATATTTCACAACACGCCGACGAAAACTACCAGATCTTTTTAATTTTTCAACGTAATCCATCTTTCTACTTTGTTCCCTTTTGATAAAAACGTCCCGTTAAATGTATTTTTACTCTAATCTGATTAATTTGAGTAATAAAGGAATAAAATGTTCTTCAGAAAAACGGTTCCCAGAATTTGGTGTAACAATTATCTTAAGTTTATCTACAAAATTAATTTTTACTTCGGAAGACTAAACAGATGCTTGAATTATTTGAAAGAGTTTTACGTGAGCCTTCAAATAATCTGAGTACAGTTACAAAAGATTTTTAGTTTTAACTGTAGGCATACTTAATACAAAACAGTTTTGAGAGTACTTAACTTGGTTTTGGGTGTTCTGAACTTGCTAAAGTAGCGGTAGTATAAAACTAATTAGTCTTAAAGAAAAAAATGACTTAACGAAAACTTTTTTGATTTAGTCAAATCCAACTTTAGATAAAGTATAGATATGTAGGATTTAGTCACTATTCTTGATTGCTACTTGGGACTGGACGGATCATATTGAACATTGGCACACATATAGGTTAGGTCCTGGAATAGGACATAGCATAGTTTTTATCCCGAAAAAACATCCCATTCCAACGGGAAATACATAATTATTTATGATGTTAAGTTGTCTACGCGGACGAAGTCGCGGGCAACAGCTAGTGTGAAATAAATCTAACCTAATCTTCGGGGTATCAGCTGTCTAGACATATATACGTAGGTGACTGACATATCAAAGCTTTTAACAGCAAATAAAGGGCAGTGTGTAGAAACAATTAACTTCGGTGAGTCGAAATGACCTGACCTTAGCTTCTTGCGTAGATTTTACGCCCAGGTTACTGACCCCGGTGTTTGTCTTTCAGAAGATTACTGCCTTTTATGTGGGCGTAAATTTTTACTACAACTAAAATCACGTTTTCACTGAACAAATTAAAGAATGTAGTGATATATTGTGATAATAATGATATATCTAAAATGTGAAATCTCTTTTTGGGCTCTTAATCGAACTTTATTTATGTTATTTAAAATTGTGTGGCGTAAGATTTCCAAATATATCTACACTAATATGATAAAGAGGACAGATTTGTATGTTTGTAACGAATAAATTCAAAAAGTACTGGACCGATTTCAAAAATTCTTACACCATTAGAATGCTACATTATACCTGAGTAATATAGGCTATCATCATCACCATCAGGTTATTTTTGTCTCCACTGCAGGAGCACAACCCTCTCTCATCTGCCGGAGACAGACGGGGGATTTGGCCTACACTCCCCGCGCTGGCCAGACGGGTTGGGGAGACCTGATTGATGTTTTATATTCCCTTAGTCGCCTTGTACGACATCCACGGGAAGAGTTGGAGTGATCCTATTCTACTCTATCGTAAACCACACGGCATGGGAAGATTGGGGTTGCTCTACCTGCCCAGATTACTGGTTATGAATGTGTGGGCGGTGATAAGTTTGCACGTGTGCGTGGACCATTAAAAATGTCAGAAAGTTAGATCTGGCGGCCATGTGGTTTCTGATGATGATGATAAATTTATACATTCATACATAATGCTCACGCTTTGGTCCTGAAGGGATAGGCAGAGACGATGTATCGCTACTTTGCGCGATCCTGACACACCTCACTGCATCCCTCACATTCATCAACCTTTTCATGCACCTCCTTTTATTCATCTCACTGCATCTCACTGCACTGCAGGAGCACAACCCTCTCTCATCTGCCGGAGACAGACGGAGGATTTGGCCTACACTCCCCGCGCTGGCCAGACGGGTTGGGGAGGCCTGATTGATGTTTTATAATGTATTCCCTTAGTCGCCTTGTACGACATCCACGGGAAGAGTTGGAGTGGTCCTATTCTACTATACCGGAAACCACACGGCAAACCACACGGACCACTTTTTTAAGACGATAAATTGATCATATTCATGTTCAGACATCTATATCTAACCTAAAAATTAAACTTTATTGGTTCAAACATTTGTCACCAACATTAACGCCACATTCGAACATCGTAACATAATATTTATGTTATTCCAAATGACTTTATGATAATACAAATAACAATAAAAGCTCGTATCGTATGACTTCGCTGGGGATTTGATTATGTGGGGCAAAGAATTGCAATAAAATACTATAGGAAATTGTACTGGGAAGCCTATTTGTTGATCCATACGGCTCGAAGGACCAAGGTTGTACAAGGTTGTTGTATTTAGTTTCGGGCAGTTAATAAACATTTTTAAGCCTACGATATGGGAATTGTAATTTCTCAGTTCGAAGCCAGTTACAAAATCAGGCTCCTTTATCCCATTTAGTAACCAATTTCTTAACTGGTTACAAAATGGACACGTAATCTCTATGTTCGAAGGCAGTTACAAAATGTATCGATGTGTTAAGGATGGTTGATGTAGCTTTAGTCAAAAAATACTTAATTCTACATATTAATATATTATCTTTGATATTACTGCGTTGGTGTAAACGAGCTCTCGAGTGGAGACCGCGACTGGGCAAGCGTAGTGTGGGACGCCCCCTGGCTAGATGGAACGACGATCTGCGTAAGGCGGCTGGCAGAGACTGGATGAAAAGAACCGAGAATCGGGTTCAATGGCGCACCTTGGGAGAGACCTATGTGAAACAGTGGACTCTTTCAGGCTGATGATGATGATGAAGCCAGTTACAAAATGTATCGATGTGTTAGGAATGGCTGACGTTGATCTATTTAATGATCACTTATGCTACATGCTTAAATCAAAGAATATTACTATATAAAGAAGCGACACCTCCCCCCCCCCCCCCCCTTCATTTTTACTTCGCCCGCTTTAAGATCGTCCAATTCACGATAACAACCCCGCTATTTTTTCTCGAGGGACAAGCGCGGGGCGCAGAAAGTTTGTTAGTGTACGTACACATTTTAAACCAATAGTCAAACGAAAACCAACGCTATTTGCATCTCCGTAACATGAAAGGGTGACCAGCAGCAAAAATAGGGTTATATTACCAAGTAAACTTTGCGCTCCACCACGATACACCAATTATGTTTTCGAGACGCAAATGCGTTTGTTTTACATATGACCGTTGATTTTAATTGCGTGAAGTTTGTTGCGCCGTTTCTTCTTCACAGCGCTAACACCTAGGAAGCGGTAGTCAATAAAAAAATTACGTGTATAAATGTACCAAGTGTACTCATATGCAATAAATGATTTTGACTTTGACTTTGAATAAAATATATACACACATTGATGATTAGTGCGTAACGATAGAATAATAATATACTTAATGCATAGGTACAATGAAATGTAAGCGATCTGGAGAAAGACTGAGTCTGTACTTACTTATAAGTGTATATTAAAATTGTTCTAACGTCTGTGAGACTTTTTTTTTTAAACTAACAAATATATTTAATTAATATAAACTTAACATTACAAAACAAACAAAAAAATATAAAACAAAACCTAACTATTATACACTACAAATTAAAAATTGACCCCAGTTCGTCCCCTGCTGGCAGAGTAAACCGGGCTGTGAGACCATATATCTTTGAACGTTTGGCAGCTCCCTAGTTAAATTTATAAATTTTACCACTTTACTGCCACCGCATCGCTACCGCATTCCTGATCGCCTGGTCTACACGACCGGAATCATAAGCAGTGCTCCCTTAACCCAATGGGCGATACCACACTAGACGATTTTACGCCGATCCGATTTGGATCCGATATCGGTGGACGTGAATATCTTTGAAATCATTTACAAAGCTGTCATATCTATATTCTTGTGTTAGTACGATCGTGCAGGAATTTTGCCACCGACATGCATTATTTCCATTGTAGTTATTTTTTCCGACAAGTTTGCCAATAAATAATCGAATGTATTTTTCGTCTGGATGAGAAAAACCGAATATCGTGTTCAGTGGCGTGCCTTAGAAGGGACATATGTCCAACAGTGGACTCTTTCAGGCTGATGATGATGATGATTTTTCTTCAAACGTAAATAATTAAAAAACTTTTTTTAATTGGCTGCTAAGTTTTCTATATATCTCACTTTTAAAATTAGGATTACAAAGATTCGTTTTGCGATACTTTCATTGATTGCATTTCGCTTTTGCCGTCCTAAATATAGGTAAATGAAGCCATTTTTTTTATTACCGAAAGCAATCACAGTTCTTGCGTCTGTGAGTGAGACAGGTTGATGTCGAATCGGTGTAGGCGGTGCTACTTAGTCGGTGTCGAGTAGGTGTGAAGTCGGTGTCGAGTCGGTGTTAAGCCGGTGTCGTCTCGTTGTCGCATCGCCCAATACTATGTTCCTCCGCATTCCGCACATCGAACAAAATATAACTCAGAGCTGTCCGAAGAAAATCTCTGCAACTCGAGAAAATTTAACTTGTTGCGCCCTATCACGCGCGGCCTCCAGACGCCAAAAAACTACCTAGAGACCTCGTGGATGACGACTCCGCTGACCCATGAGACCTACGCTTAGCCGGCTCTGCTGCTGCTCGTTCGCTGGGCTTCCCCCTCGGGGGTTCCACCTGGTGCGCTGAGCACGCGAGCCGGCGAGAAGAAAAGGTCTCAAATTTATCACAGCGGAGTCTCTCCGCGCTCCAAGGACCTGCCCGTATTAACGGGCAGCGCACGAAGCCCCTGGTAAGAGGCCATTGCCTCGGTACAGGTCCCCCCCCCCCCCAAGGGGTGAGAAGATGTCTCGTGAGAACTTGTGCTAAAAATCAGAAATACGTTATTTATTTGTAGGTTTTACTAAAAAATTGCTTAAATAGTGCTTATATCTGGTATCAAACTTCTTGAGTCGGTTGGTGTGTCGAGTTGTGTCGAGTCGGTGTCGTGTCGCTGTCGGATCGCCTAATGCCGTCTTTCTCCGCATTCCGCACATCGAACAAAATATAACTCAGAGCTGTCCGAGGTATCTCTGCAACTCGAGAAAATTTAACTTGTGCTAAAAATCAGAACTACGTTATTTATTTTTAGGTTTTACTAAAAAAATTCTTATTCCTGGTATCAAACTTCTTGAGTCGGTTGGTGTGTCGAGTCGGTGTCGAATCGGTATAGTGTCGCTGTCGGATCGCCTAATGCCGTCTTTCTCCGCATTCCGCACATAGAACAAAATATAACCCAGAGCTGTCCGAGGAAAATCTCTGCAATTGTAATAGAAAAAAATCTATCACTGCTGATTTCTCCGATCCTACACGGTATATTACATTAGGAGTCACGTGGCTTAGCTTTGGCAACATTCGAGCGGTATTGAATTTGTTCCTTTTGGCAAGCTCCTTTACCTTTTATTAGATTTTAGTTATTCGGGGCAACAGTTTTGTATAGGGGATTTGGCTTCCGTTTTGATGCTTGGTTACTTATATTCATACCGAATATTAGCTATGTCTGTGACTTTGTACACTAAGATGACTAGAATACGTACTGATGCCGTTTATACTAGACTTATTCACTTGATATGCCGTTTTGATGCTTGTTGAATATCCGTACTGAATATTAGCTGTCTGTGACTTTGTAAGATGACTACTGATGCCGTTTATACTGAATTATTCACTGGATATGCTCGAAATTCTCGGCTCGGTCATTGGAGTGCCAGAGGGCATGGGTTCGCTTCCCACCAAAGACAACTACGTACAATTTGTACAGGTGTCAATCTGGATAATATATTTGTGAATTGTAATATCCTTGTTTAATTGCCAAAAGATCCTGGTTTGGGATTAGATATGCTGAGAAATGTACCCCTCGATTTAATATAGTTTACATGTCAAACTCGTAAACCCACGTCTCGTCACCAGTAACAACGCGTTTCATGAATGCTGGGTCGGAATTGACTCGCTCTAGCATGTCCTCAGCGACTCGTAAGCGATTGAGTTTTTGGAGAAAATTCAGGAAGAAATCTCCTTTAGCGATAACACCGCCTTGATGTACATATGTAAGTTACTTTATTATTATATCTATTTTAGTTTTTTACATGCAATAAAGAGTAATTGAATTAAATTGAAAAGCAAAGAGTTTATTATACGGGTATGTATAAATTAAGTTGTTAAACAAGACTTCTTTAAGGTGGAAGAAATACACTGAACTGAAATATCCAACGTCTAACTGTATCGATTAGCTGGAGCCAGGACAAAGTCCACCGGAAAAATACAAACTTTGCAGATGAGACTAAAAGATGAAGGAAGTTAGACTAACTATAAAACTTTCTTTCAATTATTATCACTATAATTTCATCATCATTTTTTCAGACCATAGACATCCACTGCTGGACATAGGTCTTCGCCTATGAACGCAACCACACTCCGCCCTCCGCGTCTAGCAGCTTCCAGCCACCTTCTTCAGGTCGTCAGTCTACCTGGCGGGGGTGTCCCACCCTGCGCGGGCGATCCGCGGTCTCCACTCCAGAACCGAACACTATAATTTACAATACCGATTCTACCCATTCTACCCATTTTCTTTTTTTAAAATAAAATAAATATAAATAAATAAATATAAATTTCTCAGACATTCACACCAATTATCCAGTCCCAAACTAGGCAGAGCCTGTGGTATGGTTACTAGATAACGGATACACATACTTAAATAAATATATAAACATCCAAGACTTGGGTACAAACATTCATATTCATCATACGAACATTTGCCCCTAGCGGGATTCGAACCCGCAACCTCCGGCATGGCAGTCCGAGAACTATTCGTTCCGCCACGGAGGTCGTAAATAATGCTGCAACTCCTTATTTTCGCCAACTTACCGACCTCCACATCTAAAGCTTTATAAACGTCTTGACATCTCGCCTTCAGCGACTTCCAGCGTTATTACAACTGTATGAAAGACATAAAGCGGTTATAAAACTCATTACCGGCTAACACGAACATAACCCCAAGTAATTGTGTGCCGTTAGCTTTCGTATCAAGTTGTTAGTGAATTGAGACGGTGACTCCATTACTAAAATAATGTATTAAATGTAGTGTGAACGTTTGTTTGTATGCTTCACTAGCACTCAGGCGAAATATGCAGCATATAAATATTCAATAGGTCCATAGTAGAGATATATCAGGGTTAGATAGTTATAAGTCAATTTAAATTATTCTATTTGTTATACAATTTATGGTTTCTTTTTCACTATTTGTTTTCTCTCTGCCTATCTGCTTTGACTTGTCTCTTTCACCCAAAGATTTACTGGAAGAAAACTGTTATAGAGTTAAGTGCGCCTTTGTACATCATATGTTCAAATTAGTTGTGTGGTACAATTCTATCCTACTATCCTACTAATATTATAAATGTGAAAGTTTGGATATTTGGATGTTTGGATGTTTGTTACTCAATCACGCTTCAACCACTGGATGGATCGTGATGAAACTTGGCACACATATAGGTTAGGTCCTGGATTAGGACATAGGATAGTTTTTATCCTGAAAAACATCCCATTCCTACGGGAAATACATAATAATTTGTAATGTTAAGTTGTCCACGCGAACGAAGTCGCGGGCAACAGCTAGTAAAGTATAAAAATTGAAAAATAAATAAATAGGTGCACTTACACCGATATACCCCCACTATGGACCTATTTTATAGCTTATGGTTGCATATTTCGCATATGTCCTAGTTGGGTTGTCGCTTACAATATCGTCGCTGAAATAAAGAAGTTTTTATCCTAACGTCGAATGGTTTTAGGAAAAACGTACATAAAATATTAGACATTAGTTTGGGGCGGCTCTGTAAATTCGAATAGAATATTTGTTTTACAGAAACGTTGCATAAGAATCCTAAACGGAATATACTCGAGCAGAGAATCATGCCGATCGTCTTTTGTTAACCTAAAGATACACACAGTTACTGCACTTTACATTATTGTATTGTGTAAACTTGTCAGACGTTATCCTGAGAAATTTCCACACAGACCGGATTTTAAAAGTGATAGGCTTAATCTCTGTCACAAACCTGAACTGCAGGTGCCTAGATGCCGTACTGCAGCATATAAACGGACCTTTTTACATAATGCGGTCCTAGTTTATAATAAATTGTCGGAGGAGGTCAAGTCCTTAACTGATAAAAAGTTTCTAAGTGAACTAAAATTATTACTTATAAAGAAATGTCCTTACAACTTAGATGAATTTATAAATGATGGATAACTGATAGAGCTTTTTTAATTCTGGTATTTGTTTTGTGACATGTTTATTTTAATTTTTAATATGTGACATTGTGTAATTTAGAATTTATTTATTATTATAAGATATTTTAAGCTACACCCTTGGGTACAGTTGTATTGGGACTAAAACATATTTTAAGAACTTGATGTACATACAATTTAAGGCTGAATAAATGAAATGAAAAATGAAAATGACATCATCAAAGTATGCGTACATGAATTATTTTAATTATGAAATTATAATTATAATTATGAAATATAGTTTCAATTTAATATTTCGGAAGAAAAAAAATCATATATATATTATTTTCAGCTAAATGGTCATGTGGTTTTTGAGTTTCGGCGGACAGTTTTAATTAAAACTTTTTTTCTACTAAAATATCCATAAGTATATTGTCATTGTCGGATAATTATACCTACTTATGTTTTAATTTTTATGGTAATCTGTCCAATATATGTATAGTTATTGAGTTATTTGCCAGGTGGACAGACTGATGGACGGATAATATAAAGGTAAGTAACTATACTTTCAGATGACCCCCAAAAACGGTCAAGATATGACGCTGTTTTCATTATTTAACTCGCTATTAATTGTCGTTAAATACTGTATACTACAGGTAATTAACGAAGGAAGGCCGCGCGGACGATGTCGCGGGTAAAAGCTAGTCTTACACAATCCACAGATAT
Organism: Esperia sulphurella; assembly: GCA_947086405.1. Taxonomy (NCBI): domain Eukaryota; kingdom Metazoa; phylum Arthropoda; class Insecta; order Lepidoptera; family Oecophoridae; genus Esperia; species Esperia sulphurella. Next base: position 13,337,190 of record OX352273.1, on the reverse strand, counting down.
GGCGGAATAAGACCGTTCCGAACACTCTTCCAACCAATCACGGAGAAGATTTCACAGCTCAGACCTGTTTATTGGTTTTAATTTGCGCTCCAAATTCAAAGCGATGAAACGTCCCTATTCAGTTGCGGGAAATATTATTTTTGGAATATTTGTGTGAAATTTTGTTGAAACAAAAGAGTAGATGGAAGATTTAAACGCTGCGGTAGATAATAAAATTGAATGCAGTCGTAAAATTTTAAATGTAGTGCGCTTTGGACAACAAATCTTTCGTAACGATCTGGTTTCGCTTTTATTTTCTCTGTGAAATGTTCGTTGGTGTTTTGTTTACCAGAAGTTTCCATTGTGATAAATGTGTTTCTGTAAAACTAACTAAACATAAATACCCGTAGTACTCTAGAATAAAAATAAACAGAGTTGATACAAATTATACAATTACTTTATTTATGTCCAGTAGAAGTGACTCATGCACATTTTTCAAAGAAGTTGAACGTTAAAAGCCGTAAGCTGCTGAAAAGGCCATAGACCAAATGTGGAGCGATATCTTAAAGGCAGTGGGAGCAATATAGATGCAAACTAAATATTTATAGCATGCAAAAGAAGAGGCAAGTCTGTTAATTAAGTAGAAATACGGCTGCATGAAGACATCTACATTGAAGGCAAAATCGAACTCTTTGGTGCAGTTTCTACTGCAAAACCTCGCAAGGGGAACTCCTCAAGCACAATACTTGATGATAGACTCAGGTGTAAGAGTATCCTCGAGGCTATAAATGCCATCAAAACTGCTTCAAAAGAAAATACCAAGGAGCAATATCTGGCGGAATTGGGAGTACTTCAGGAGCCGAAACACTCTTAAAGAATTTAAGGTCAATAAACACAGATCCAGGGTGAGACGCCCCGCCGTCAGGTTGACCGACGACCTGAAGAAGGTGGCTGGAAGTAGCTGGATGCGGAGGGCGGAGGACCGGGTGTGGTGGCGTTCATTGGGGAAGGCCTATGTCCCACAGTGGACGTCTAAAGGCTGATATGATGAAACAAAGACATAGGCTATACTAGAAATATCCTAAAACACGATAAGAGAATCGTCCGTTTCATCGCAGAATCGTTAACTGGTATGAGACACCTCCTGCATAAGATTCGACTATCAAAGACCGACTAATTTACAGCCTGTGGAGAGGAAAGCGTGATGATGAAGTACTTTCTGTGCGAATGCTATGCACTGGCTGCAAGGAGAATGAGTGTCCTAGGTAAAGCATTAAACCCAAGGATTGCAGGCTCATTTCCATTAGCTGTATAATAGCTTAAATGCAGCGGATTCTTAACAATAAAAGCAACAAATAAACAAAGAGCCTGACACAAAAGATCCCACAGATTCAACGTATCGCCAAATGTGCTATAACAAGATAAGATCATCGAGGCACTATGACATTACTATTATTATTCGAGTTGGGGCTATTTCAAGGTCTCAGTCTAGACCTTGTATCACTGCGACCATTTCTGGTCTATTGTGGTCGCTAACATACTACAGTTCGGTACTAAGCTTTATGTCAGTTAGAAACTGCACAATGCTTTTAGCACTGAGTTGTTTTACTTCGTCAGGGCGTAGCAAGTAGTTACCCAGGTGTGTATTTCTTTCACGCATCAGTGGGCCACACTCGCACAGGAGGTGCATTCCTCTGCTTCCTCACAGAGCCTGCACACTCCTGTGGTTCGGAGCTTGAGGTTGAACATGTGCTTGTTCAGACCACAATGTCCTGTGAGGGCTCTCACTACTATGCGTATATTATTCCTGCTAAGCGCTAAAGCTTCTCGAGCAGACTTACTATGACAGTACTAGAAGAAACTGCTGAGATCTAGAATAGAATAGAATAGAATAGAATAGAATAGAATAGAATAGAATAGAATAGAACAGAACAGAACAGAACAGAACAGAACAGAACAGAACAGAACAGAATAGAACAGAACAGAACAGAATAGAATAGAATACATTTTGCGGCTTAATTTGCTGTATACATTGATTCACCGTAAACCTGCCTTTCCAGGCATATACAAGGTTTTAATTTGCTACTTGTTAAAAATATAATGCCTACCCTATACGCCTAGATCATCTTTCTAGCCACGATTATGGTCTTGTCATCTGCAGTGTAGATTTGAGTCATAGTGTACTCGAAAAGTGGTATGAACATTGCTATTCTCAGGAGGTAAACGCCCCCGGAAGCTTACTTGACATATTTGCAAGGCATCCCTGTCAGCATTTTCTAGAGAGATCGAAGCTAGGAGACATTGTAAATAAGATTTTGAGTATTTGAAGTCGTACAAACTAACACGAGTAAGAGCTTATAATTCAACGAAACACCCACTCAGTAAACTAAGTAAACAAACTATTCGAAATGGAAGATATCTCTTTGATCGTCAGATATTTCAATCACTGGTCTTCTATATCTGTGTACACATGATCCCCGTGTGTATTGAGTGCGCATACCTTCCGGCGATCTTTGAAGATTTGATGGATGTCTACTAAAGTAATATAGAGTTTCTCATGCACATCTGGCTGTTCGTCATACCTACCTACTGTTTTATGATGTAGTAACGTCATTTTAAGGTTACCACGTAATAACTTCAATGATTAATCAGTTGCACTTTTATATACATACTAGCTGTTGCCCGCGACTTCGTCCACGTGGACAACTTAACGTCACAAACTATTATGTTTTTCACGTAGAAATGGGACGTTTTTTCGGGATAAAAACTATCCTATGTCCTATTCCAGGACCTAACCTATAAGTCTGCCAAGTTTCATCATGATCCGTCCAGTGGTTGAAGCGTGATTGAGTAACAAATACCCAAATTTATAATATCAGTGCGATAGTTTGTTATAATTATATTTACACTTGATATTAGTTTTTCTGTCTACTAATAGTTTTAAAAATTTCAACAGTAAATGCACTTCCAAGAACATGACTTCTTCCAAACTTTGAAAGGAAGATCAGAACTTTGGCATAGCAGATTGTGCGAGAGTAAAATTTGCACTGAATCAAGAATGTTTACTTGAAAAAACAATGTTTATTCAGTGTAGACCTTGACAGCGTATGTAAGCTTATGTCTGCCGTACGGCGTTTTTCGTCAGTTTTTATTATAAGAAGTTTATAAATATTTGATGTAAATGTCACACATTTTCTTTTTGACCTTAAGTAGTGAACTCGCGTTAATTTAAGTACATATATAGGTAATATAAAAAAAGGATGATTTTCAACGAAATCTGACGGATTTTAATGACATTTTATTAAATAAAAAAGCACACAATATTCAGAGAAGTTGAGAATTTTAATTGATAACATTAGGTTCTTACTGAATTGTTCCGATCACCACGCCTGGCGTGGTGGTGCTCATTAGGAAAGTTCTATGTCCATCAGTGGAATACGATATGGTGAAGATGATGAACCAGGAGGATTTCTTTCCACCTAAGTATCCAATTGCTAAACTTGGTTGCCTGCATGAAACAAGGGCAATTTTGCGTATTTTACCCTCTGGTTTACTTTCCCAAAATGAGTAGGTATGTACTTCTCAAAATGACCACTTTCCAAAAATCCACTTTCTTACGAACATTTTACAAATTTAAATATCCCTTACACAGAATGTATCCCTGAAAAATCTCTTTAATAATGTTGTTTATAACGTTAAGAAATACTTCTAACCAGTTATTTTTTCCCTGGGGAAACTTCTCTGAAGGACGTCTATTACTTGTAGGTTAGGTATTATTCTTGCGGTTATTACATTTTTAGGTAATAGGCTTTCCTTCGGTCGGCCCCTATGGATGATCATTCGAGGAAAGTGGATATTTTGGGAAATTTGCCGTTTTGGGGCGTGTACATTTTGGGAAATTGTACTAAAATATCTTCTGGGGAAAGTGGAAATTTTTGGGAGAGTGTACATTTTGGGAAAGTGTACATTTTGGGAAAGTCTATATTTTGTGAAAGTAGAACACTTATTCCTGAAGGGGTTTTGGCCACGTCATGTAAAGATTATAACGGGTTAAAGTTATGAAATTCCTGAGTTCCCCGTCGTCATGTTTACCCCTATTTAAGATATCGTTATCCAGTCATCCATGTTAATATCTTCGACCTAAACCTATTTATTGGGCCTTTAACACTTTAACCTCTTTACGGCGACCTCGCACAACCCTTCAGGAGAGTCCACACTTGAGTTGTTACGTACTCGATTTCCGGTATTTCCACTCACGATTTTGTATCATTACCAGGTTATTTTTGTCTCCACTACAGGAGCACAACCCTCTCTCATCTGCCGGAGACGGACGGAGGATTTGGCCTACACTCCCCGCGCTGGCCAGACGGGTTGGGGAGAAAAATATTTCTATTCAAAATAAGGTACATCTTAATAGGATGTCAACATTTTTGAATTGGTATTGCGCTCGATTCTGAAGGCACAATGTTAAAATTTGACAGCACTAAACTGTTGCTATCCTTGTCACACAGTATTATAAAGATAAAGACGAAACCAATTTTAGCGCTGTCAAATTTTAAATGTGTGCCTTCAGAATCGGGTCCATTGTCATGTTAGTCTAATCTTAATTTTTTTTTGTTTTTAGGCGAAGGACAGTACTAGTGCTAACAATTTTGCAGTATAGATATTTTATATAGCGATACAATTGTGTGCTTAATGCGAGAAAGAAACGGAAATAGTGACTTCACCCGCACGCTTCTCTAGAATGTACCACACTGCAGCTATATGTAAGGGTGCATCGTGAAACACTGCCGTACACCTAGAACATTCCTATGAATTTGGTCGCCGTATATATAATCGGCCGGATTGTGCACAGGGGATAATACTATCCCCTGAAAACTATACAGTTTTCAGAAGCAAATGATTCGGAACTCTTCAGGCAAACAAGTAAGTGCTTTTGTATAAAACTTGTCTAAGTCTGGTGTACTTATTACCAGAAATTAGCAAATGCTCAAGATCGACCTGCAAAAGCAATGTGAACACCTACAGAAAGATAAGACCTCTGGATGAATCACAACACCAACAAGGTCAAAGAAAATATATCAAAAAAGTAATACGATGAGTGATTGATTGATATTAACTGTCATTGTGAATCAGGATATGATTACTTCAGAGACGTCAGATTCAGTCACTAGAATTTTTTAAACAATTTTATGGCTTCGCTTCACGGGTTTTTCAAACATTCTCGCATATTTTGTCATTTGCTGAAATATTCAGTGAAAAATATATTAAATAAATATATTTTTGTGAAAATATTTAGAAATACTAGTATTTAGTACTGTTTCTTACTAAAGATGTACTAAAAATCAGCCACACAGACCAGTGAGAACATACCCTTATAATCCTGAAAACTTTGACACTTCCGTGCAAGTCGCTCGCAAGACTTTTAAGTGATTAACCCCTAAATAACTTTCCCTTTACTGTCGTTTGTTATTCACAGAGATGTTTGATCCTTTGCAGTGGAATGTGACCTACTCAAGCCTGAACCGGTTCTCGATTACTTTCGTAAGAATCTCATTCGTTAGTTTATTTATAAAATTTCTCTGATTGGTTGTCATCCTGAGCTTATCGCGTAGTAAGCTAAGTCTGACTGAGGTCTATTTTACAACTTAATAGGTCTATGGTAGGGGTATATCAATGTTAGATGCACTGACATCGATATAAAAAATTTATAGATTTTACGAGGTTGGTATCGACTTCCTTGATTCACAAGCCTCAAAAAAAAAGATTATATATTTTTTTATACAATATCGCTTTCAAGTTAGATTGTTGCGCCTGAATCCAAAGAGAATATAACTAGTAAGAGACGGGATTTCAATACAAAATTCTCGAAAAAAGCAACACATAATCCGTCTGGTTACGAAGACCACTGGAGTCCTATAACAATTTTGGGTTTCAGTGCTCTTCCTGATTTGGGCGGATTAGGCCGCCATTAAAAACTCTGTCCGTTTCATACATCGGTTTCTATAATTCGTCTGGTTACGAAGACCACTGAGTCTTAAAACAATGTTGGGTTTCAGTGCTCTTCCTGATTTGGGCGGATTAGGCCGCCATTAAAAACTCTGTCCGTTTCATACATCGGTTTTTTACTACTGAGTTGCGCCGCCTGCCTGAATCTTACTACTCTTAAGAAAGAAGATATCTAATTAAGACCTACAAAATTTCAAACAGAATATATTTAACTCAAACCCCACTGAATTACTCAGACGACATAATATGAGATTACACAGATTAAATGCTCATCAAAATCCTCAATTTTTTTTTTAAGCAACCGGGTATCAACATGGAACAAGTTGCCAGAATCTGTTGTAACTGCAACATCAATAAATATGTTTAAGAACAGACCAGATAATTTCTTAAAAGACTATAATCAAGTCGACTACTGATATGGAAACATCAGCTATAAGCTGCCTTTCGATTTAAAATAAATTAAATAAATAAGTAAAAGAGTGAGAAAACACAACCATTCAATTTCCTGACGCAGTTTACTGTCTTGTAAAGGCAAATAGATTTACTACTTCGCATTGGGTCGATGGCGTCTGGGATCGTGTCGCGGGAATATTTCACGTGGCGATATCCTGTTTCAAATTTACTTGTCTTCTTACCGAAATCGCGAGAAAAATTGCTACCTACTTGTTTTGTTATTTGCTTACCAATTCTTTGTGTTCCTGTCGTAGGTATATTGGAGAAATTGGTTCCACGAAATCCTAAGAAAAATAATAATATGTTATATTGCGGATAAAGACGGTTTTGGTATATGGACGGTGTAATAATATACTTTTATAGACCTATTACGTAAATATATTACATATTACACATATAGGTTAGGTCCTGGAATAGGACATAGGATAGTTTTTATCCCGAAAAAACATCTCATTCCTACGGGAAATACATACGAGTAATAATGTGTGATGTTAAGTTGTCCACGCGGACGGAGTCGCGGGCAACAGCTAGTTTACTATAAAAAGACTAGATTCCATATTACATATGAGGCTCTGTATAAAATGCGAGGATTGGGTCCCATTCGTATCGTCTGCTAGACTCTCCAGGGTGCCTTTTGTAGAGAATTCAGACGTGACGTACTGTCTAGAGAGACTTGTTATTTCGTCCCTCTCAAGAATTCTTACAACTAGAAGTCAGCATTTATTTTAACACATCAACACGTATTTTATCTCATCTTATAACATTTAATATTGCCTGGTGTATTTTTTTATTTTATTAATTAGGTTACCAACAGAATGTACATCAATTGTTGCTTAGAGGAAACTTACAATTGTAGATTGGCCAGATGCGACCCCAATTATAGGCAACGATAGCAAGCCTAGTTTGTGTTAGGTTAATTATAATTATACATACTAGTCTAATATAAGGTAAATACAATTAAGATTAAAATTAAGATAAAGTACCCGGCGACACGTGGACCCTGTGGGATCTTTTGTGTCAGCCCCTCTGTCTATACGGTGTTTCAACCCCCACAGTCTGCTGCATAAAACTATTATGCTGCTAAGAGAAGCCTGTAGTCCTTGGGTTCACGGTAAGCCACACCCAGGACACGCATCCTCCTCGCAGCTAGTGCATTGCATTCATACAGCAAATGCTTCATCGTGTCGCTGACTTCAAAATCAAAATCAAAATATTTATTCAAAATTGGAATACATTATTCTCTTTTTGACGTCAAATTCTGCCTAAAATTACTCCACTTCCACCTGTATAACCGAGGGGAAGAAGTGGCAACAAACCCAACGGCACAGGGCCCTACCTTTGATTTATCTTATTCATTACAATCATTAAGTCTACCTATGCTGAGCCATCAAGCACTCCATGGACTTTTATCATTTAAGTAGTCATCTAACTTATAGCAGGCTTTCTTGCACAGATTAACTTCTATAGAAGATTTGAATTTTTGTTCAGACAAGTTAATAATTTCATTCGGAACCTCTCCACAGGGTCTACAACTGACGGTATCTAACAGTCCCATCTTATGCTGGAGATGCGTTACAAAGAGATGGCTAACAAAAACTTCTATGCTCACACAGACTGCTCTCTTTCCGTATTTAGGAATTTGCTGGTAAAGCATGTGTCCGTTCAGCTCCCGAAATGCTTTTCACACCGCAATTTTGATGGTACTCATTTTGGTCCCACAGATAAACACGTAGATTTTGTATGTTGACGTCGTTATGTGTAATTTTGAATTAAGCTTTGACGGATGTTTATTTTTCTAATCCAGATTGAAAGCAACTTTTCAAAGTGCATTTATTTATGACACGAAACTTTCATCGCAGACGTATATTATTTAGTTTCGATGTAATTTCGCTTGTAATAATTCGTCATAGATATTTTCCGATATAAAATTATATTTCGCCGAACTCATTTACTGTAAAAACTTTAAATATTCATTACTTCTAAGGAATAAATAACAAATAGCATTGAATTAGGGCTTTGTCGTTAGTCTAGAACGCCTTATGTCGTGGTTTCGATTCCCATGAGGGACAGATAATTTTATACAATTAGACAAGTTGATCCCGGTCTAGATGTTACAATTGTGAATTGTTCTATCCTTGTTTAATTCCCATAGACTGCACGTATGGACTACATAATCATTGGTTATTTTTATTTTTATTGCTTTTTCTCGCTCCCGATCCTGCTTGAAACAGACCAACAGACTAACCGATAAACAAACTAAAATTCCAAATTACTTATCCTTAGACCTCCAAATATTCTAAAGTAAAAAAAAAATATTATCATGAAGAAAAAACTGTCGGTTTTCAATCAGCCTTTGTTCGTGCTATCACCTGTGTTTATGTGTGGGGAGGTTTGGCGTTTTTTTACTTTTAATTATAGGAATGCACGCACTTTTGGCGTCACGCGGCAGGCGCCGTATTAATAAAGACAAATATGAGCAATTTTTTTTTCTTTTAACTTTTTGTTTGCAAAAACTGGTTTAAAACCATATTTATACATTACTACGTGAAAACTAGAGGGGGAGGGAGGGGTCTTTGCATATACTACGGGTGATCATCGAGGGGGGAGGGGTTAAAAAATTGTAAAAAATGTGTCACGTAGTTTGGGTACGTTCCCTTACATGGAGTGGTAGTTTATTTCCCAAACTAAGACGTATCCTACGACAAACAAACAAGTCGTAGATATAAAGAAGCATTAACTAAAGCAAGTACACTTAACACAGCGTGACCCAATTAATCGCCCATTTGTTTAATTTGCGATATCTAAGACCATCCTCCTAACCCGACTTCTGATGTCACACGTAAACAAGTTCTGCTTAAGCTAGTCCTTTGAGACTATAATATCCTGGTACATTATTTACCCATTAGGTAAATTGGGTTTCAACCCTTCCGTGTGAGCTGATACCAATCAGACATTGATGGAACCCGAGCTCCGGAATTCGTGAGCAGTATTTTGTTTCCTTGAAAAATGTGTTCGCATTTTTACAATGGCTCCCTTCAGATGGTTTTTCTCTGATTTCCATACAAATGGTGCCTCACTCTGAGTGGAGCGAAAGTGGTCCAATCCAATGTGGGAAATACTGTTTTCCGTTTCTTTTTTAAGAAATTTCTACCATTTTTAGGGTTTCGTTTTTTGCCATTTGCCTACGGAACCCTTAAGAATTCGTCATGTCTGTCTGTCTGTCTGTCTGTCTGTCCGTCCGTATGTCACAGCCACTTTATTCCGAAACTATAAGAACTATACTGTTGAAACTTGGTAAGTAGATGTATTCTGTGAACCGCATTAACATTTTTACACAATAGAAAAAAAAACAATAAATTTTGGGGGTTCCCCATACTTATAACTGAAACACAAATTTTTTTTTTCATCAAACCCATACGTGGATAGGTCTTCAAAAAATGATATTAAGGTTTCTAATATAATTTATTTCTAAACTAAATAGTTTGCGCGAGAGACATCCAAAGTGGTAAAAAGTGTGTCCCCCCCCCCCCCCCCCTGTAACTTCTAAAATAAGATAATGATAAAACTAAAAAATATATGATGTACATTGCCATGCAAACTTCCACCGAAAATTGGTTTGAATGAGGTCTAGTAAGTAGTTTTTTTTAATACGTCATAAATCGTAAACCACAATACTATTATTAAAACATCGATCAAAGTTACAACGAACTACAATAACTTTTATATTATGTTACTTGCTGCTACGGAATCCTTCATGGGCGGGTCCGACCGACTGGCACTTGGCCGCTTTTTCTGTTTATAGGAACCATAATTACTCTAAAATAAGGATTATTTTATCATGCAGATTCTTGCTGTGTTGGTGTCAGTGTGACTAAGGGATTCCACCTGTGAATCTTAAGATCATTACTGCGATCACCAACCGCCCGCCAAGCGTGGTGATTATGCCAAATCCTCCAATGAACTACCCACAAAGAGTGGCATTCTATTGGGGAGGCTTAAGTTCAGCAGTGGAAATATTTAGGCAGATAATAATTTCGTAAAGTTACTATCAACAGATCCCAAAACAGACAATACCTATTAAATTGATGACAAAATTCATAAAGAGGGAGCTATTATTGTAATAAAACAACGAAAATATGAAATTGATGACAAATTTATCCATACTAAACAAGTAAATTGAATCAATTTACATTAAACAGACCAGTTTATTCAATAATTATCATAAGTCGAGGCTCGCTCCATCGAAAACTCATTAGCACTTCAAACTTCGTCTAATATTGAAGCCTATCAAACCTTATTAAAGTTGAAAATGGAAAATCAGGGCTCTTTCTATGTAAATCGAGACCGTAATGGGCATAACAGGGAAAGACGGAGGAGAAAACCTGCAGGGAGATAAGAAACCTTTTGCGTTTATAGTTAAGAATTATTTTTGTTAGCTGAGACATTATGGGGTGAAAAGAATATTTTCAGAGGACAGTTGAGGAAAGCTTCAGGAAAATTAAGGGCAATCGTGTCTCGCGCTGAGTGGGGCGGTTACGTTTAATGCTATTTGTACTGAATAAATTGCCATTTGTCACTAATAAAGACAATGTAGTAAGCCATTAGAAGACTCATCGGAGTAAGTAACATAGGAAATTTGTTACGACATCAACGATCACTACATGGAGCGTTCCAAACAATCGCTCTGTTCCACGCAACTGCGGCTCCGGGATCCGCAACTCGTTCACATTCATTTTGAAACTTGTGCAGTTACTACGCAGAACATTTAATTATTTACTAAATATTGACGCTACGGGTAAATAGCGTAAATATTTAGTAAATAATTAAATGTTCTGCGTAGTAACTGCACAAGTTTTATTGTGAATGTTACCGAGTTGAGGCTACTTGCGTGGAACAGAGCGATTGTTTGGAACGCTCCATCTAGTAGTACATATAGAGATCGTTGTACGACAGCCATGTCAACAAAATAACGGAACGATTTCGATGCAAGAAAGAGACGGAAATAGTAGCGCGGCCCGCGTGTATCTTGAGAATGTATCATACGGTAACTCAACATAAGGGTCGCGTCGCGAAACATCACCGTGCGTCTAGAACATTCCAGTGAATTCGCCCACCGGATTTATAAGTAGCCGGATTATGCACCGAGTGCAGTTTAGCTTTCTAAAGAGAATTATGAGACGTTTCTTAAGGTAAAGCGAAAGTGTCCAATAGCTAAAAAAAGAAGTACGGAACTAAACCTATCAACTTGCCAGGCCTACGAGTATCTCATGGAATAAAAAGGGATGGATTGGGATACTTCTCGTTTAATCTCATTTTGAGTGCAATTTTGTAGCTTGGCCGCAAAGTAAAAACGCCGGCAACACTTATTCCTCTTTTATATTTATTTGATGGGCCCTTTCCTTGGCAAATGTAAGGAAATGTGGAACATCTGGTTGCAGGGTCAGATTAAGTTATCTTCTTAGGGGGCCAGGAAGACCAGGCGACACTACTAACAGGATCTTTTGTGCCAAACCCCTGTGCACCAACGGTCTCCCAGACCGGTTTGGTGGAATTCACATACGCCTTAGAATTTGATGATGTTTTCTTTCACCAAAGAGCCTGTGGTATTTCGAAAAACTCGTTGTTACGGGCCGGGTCTCATGAACGACCCACGATCTCATGAACATGAGGCGAGTGCACAACCAACAAGGCATGTCAAATCATGGCTGCTGTGCGGCGCTTACGGGATTCTGAAGATGATAGACAAAGGGATATTTCTTAGCACACACTGCGCTTAATTATGTAGTAAATATTGCTTAGAAAAGTACATATAAAGGCTGGATCATCAGATTATTGACGTCGACTGCAGGTCTTCCGATGAATGATGGCACGTCCGGTCCTTGACCAGGTCTAGTTGCTTCTAGCCACTGTTTTCATTTCATTTATGGCAGTTAGTTGGTCTACATAATTAAAATACGCATTTTAGTATTTTACGGCCAATGGATGGCGCGGCATGTATAAAACTGTTTTTTGATCAATACTGACTTGTAACCTTCTACGCCTACACTTATGTCTTATTAACATTACGCCTGAGGCGTTCGCCCACTTGCGCCCACACTAAATCCGTCCCTGTCTAGTTACATTAAATGTGATTAACACTTAAATGTATATCATACATACATTTTCCTCTTGTTCATATAATCCACTTACCATTATTATCTTGTATTCTGTATTTCTTCTTAGGAGAAGAAAATTAACTTCCAAATAAGAAACATCCTTTGATATTTTTGTCTTCTACAAAAGGAATATTTATTTAATATCCGAAGTCGTTTCAAATCTCATTTCATTAGAGAAAAATGATTTCGTTCGGTAAATGTAAATTTTGTTTACAATTGTTTGCGAAATTCGGAGGACACATATTTAATTCTTTAAATTGTCTGCTTTTGCGTATTTGGAAATAGGTACCAAGTAATTTTGCAGAATAAGAAGTAATTGATACTTTTTACGTTTTTTTGTTCAACATCATCATCAGTCGAAATACGTCCATCACTGAACATCACTGAACCTCAATGGACAGCACAATAACAGGGGAGCCTCCCCAATAGAATGCCACACTTGGTGTGCTGTCCATTGGGGGATTTGCCATATACACACTTGGCAGATGGATTGGCAACTTAAAGCATTCTTAGAAGCTGATGCATTCTATAATATCATCATCATCATCAGGTTATTTTTGTCTCCACTGCAGGAGCACAACCCTCTCTCATCTGCTGGAGACAGACGGAGGATTTGGCCTACACTCCCCGCGCTGGCCAGACGGGTTGGGGAGACGTGATTTTTAGGGTTCCGTAGCCAAATGGCAAAAACGGAACCCTTATGGATTCGTCATGTCTGTCTGTCTGTCTGTCCGTCCGTATGTCACAGCCACTTTATTCCGAAACTATAAGAACTATACTGTTGAAACTTGGTAAGTAGATGTATTCTGTGAACCGCATTAAGATTTTCATACAAAAATAGAAAAAAAAATAAAAAGTTTTGGGTTTCCCCATACTTAGAACTGAAACTCAAAAATTTTTTTTTCATCAAACCCATACGTGTGGGGTATCTATGGATAGGTCTTCAAAAATGATATTAAGGTTTCTAATATCATTTTTTTCTAAACTGAATAGTTTGCGCGAGAGACACTTCCAAAGTTGTAAAATGTGTCCCCCCCCCTGTAACTTCTAAAATAAGAGAATGATAAAACTAAAAAAAATATATGATGTACATTGCCATGCAAACTTCCACTTCAAATTGGTTTGAACGAGATCTAGTAAGTAGTTTTTTTTAATACGTCATAAATCGTAAACCACAATACTATTATTAAAACATCGATCAAAGTTACAACGAACTACTATAACTTTTATATTATGTTACTTGCTGCTACGGAACCCTTCATGGGCGAGTCCGACTCGCTCTTGGCTGCTTTTTTATAATGTATTCCCTTAGTCGCCTTGCACGACATCCACGTGAAGAGTTGGAGTGGTCCTATTTTACTCTACCGGAAACCACATGGCATAATATAAATTATTTGGCATTCTATAATATAAATTAATTTATGAATGCGCCCAAAGAAATGTTCACTTCCATGACGATGTCTGACGACTGACAAGTAGAATATAAGTATTGGAATTATTTGCGGTTAATTTAAGTATTATTGTAAATTTGACTGGCTAAATGTAACATACCCTGTTAATATATAAATAATGTTAATATACACAGGAGAGTGCTGCCCGTCCCTGGTGCAATCCCTCAGTCGCCTTGACGATACCCACGGGAAGACTGAGGATGGCCCTATCTAAGCCGGCAATCACACAGCATATGCTCCCATTCAAAACATGCTAAAATATCCCGCGCACATTTTTTGCCTCGCGGCGTGGTCACGTTTCTAGTGAAGAGATACAGTTATGCAGTTTGAAAACGGGCAATATGGCACTTTTCCTGAATTTTTGTCGTGTTTACCCGACTTTGACTCGTTGCGAAACCAGTAAGCATTTGACAGTTTATGCAATATATTGGTATGTATGTAAACGCTTTATTGTACCAAAATTAACAACAACATAAATAAATAAAAGAAGAAGTTGTGTACAAAGGCGGACTTGTCCCATTTAGGGATCTCTTCCAGTCAACCTTGCACATTGTTGGCACGCGTATTGCGCTAACTTCACCACTTTATTAAGTGAGCCAAATAAAATCTATCTATCTGAAAAAAAAACCATCCACTAATAAAACTGATCACAGATCATAAGCCCAGCGTCTAACATCAGCTATATGAGCAGAGATTTATAACGGAAACAATTCCTGCGTTTTTACGTTCGGCAGTAACTCCCTGTGCCGAGGCTATGATTGCCGGGCCACGAGGTTGGCGAGAATTCATATGAGATCTGTCAGAAAAATTACCGAGAAGGACAGGTTCCTGAAGGACGAAGGACTGTCCCGCTTGGTGAGAGACAGAAATTCAGAATTTCCAGTAATGGAGAATCACTACAAAATGACAAAGTAAAATAGATACTCAATGGCTATGGTAAAGAAAGTCGGTAGTTTAAGGGAATCGATCTGAAATTTGTAAAATCCTACCAATATTATAAATGTGAAAGTTTGGATATTTGGATGTTTGTTACTCAATCACGCATCAACCACTGGACGGATCGTGATGAAACTAGGCGCATAGGCATAGGTTATATCCTGGAATAGGACATAGGATAGTTTTTTCCCCAAAAAACATCTCATTCCTACGGGAAATACATAATAATTTGTGACATTAAGTTGGCCACGCGGATTAAGTCGCGGGCAACAGCTAATGAATAATAATCTTTTTTTTTTTCGTTTAAAGTTAATGTTTTAACAAAGATAATAATGACTGATCAAGAGCGAGAGATCATAAAAGCAGCCATCTCATTAGGTTTGTATCACAGTAATGATTGGGATAAAAAAGCAAACTTAAAACAACTTCTTTGTGACGCATAATAAAACTGTCTTAGAATTATCAAGATATTGTTGTACGTACGTAGTATGCGCATAAATGTGGACACTGACGGTGAGTGGGCCTGATCCACAAGTTTCAGGTCGCTCAGCGAGCTATGAATAGGGCTATGTTCGAGGTTTCTTCGCAATGAGTAGATCCAGCGAAGAGCAAAGTTAATCTATATAGCCGAAGGAATTATAAGCTGAAGTAGTTAGAACGTCCAACCGCCAGATGGACTGAAGACCTGAAAAAGGTGGAAGCGGCTGGAAGCAGCTGGATGCGGAAGGCGGAGGACCAGATGTGGTCGTTCATTGGGGAAAGCCCATGTCCAGCAGTGGACGTTGGCTAGTATGATGTAAGGGCTAATATGATAATGATTATGAAGTCTTACATTAGTAGGTAGTATATTGAGTTCTGCTTAATTAATTTACTTAACAATTACGCTGATTTACTGGCCCCAGCTTTACGATGCAAACGAGAAACGATAGTCGAACGCTTGTCGAGTACAGTTTCCGTTCTGAGCTTGCTTTAAATAAATAATAAATGTCAGAGCACATGTAATGGAAGTTTATTCTAACTGATATATATATATATTGGAATTGGAATTGGTATGTTTGTTGGGAATATTTTTATGCAAAAATATGTAAAGGAAGGTCATGGGTCAACCTCCAGAGCGTGAAATTGGGAATTTCATGCGGATTACCCGAGGATTAACTATGTATGGAAGAGAGATATGTTTTTTGTGGCAATGTATAAGGGTTTAAATGCCTGGCCTGAATGTCTGACTGATAGACGAAACGATTAAACATTTTATTGAAAAGTCAGAGATAAAAAATATATCAGATTTATAAAGTACTTTAAAAATTATTAAATCTTTTACGTCAAATCTGAAATTTTCCTCAACAAGCGTATAATTTGTTTAGATTTTTTCCCTGCAGACGAACAATAATGGCGTTTGACGGTTTACCAAAATCTATATATATATATACTAATTAGAGATGGGAAATAACAATCTGTTTTCCTGTGATTTTAATGTCGATAGCTTAAGGGTGTGTGTGTTAAACTCTATTACGAAATGATTATGTTTTTCCCATTCACAAAATATTTGCACGCTAATAAAAATGGTTGAATATGTTGAACTACCTATTACTTAAGACATATGTATGTATGTATGTATGTATGTATGTATGTATGTATGTATGTATGTATGTATGTATGTATGTATGTATGTACGAGGGGTGTTCAAAATATTCTCGGTATTCGAATGAAGACAAACAAGTACGAAAAGTTTGATATTTTTATTTTTCAATATACTCCCCCCCTATGTTAATACACTTAAAAGATCGATCAATTATTTTTTTTAATCCCTCATAATAATATTTTTTATCCTTGGTGTAAAAATGCTCGTCCACTGCCGCCTTCAACGCTTCATCGTCAGAAAATCGATTTCCACGTAGATCCTTTTTGAGATTGGGGAACAAAAATAAGTCGCTGGGGGCTAAGTCCGGACTATACGGTGGATGAGTTATAGTTCCAAACCCACATTCAGCAATAGCTGCCTTGGCAATATGAGCAGTATGGGCAGGGACACCTGAAGTTTTACAGTCTCAGAATGGAGAGGGAGTATATGGTCGTGAGTGTGATTGGTGGGCGGTGGGAATATTTTTGTATGAAATGTTAATAGGTGATCCACCTTTTTATGCTGATAGTTTAGTAGGAACTTATGGAAAGATTATGGATCATAGAAATTCTTTACAATTCCCTGATGATGTAGAAATATCTAAGGAAGCTAAATCCCTTATAAGAGGATTGCTAACAGATAGAACTAAGAGATTAGGGAAGAATACTGTTGATGAAATCAAGCAGCACCCATTCTTTGTCAATGATCAATGGAGTTTCGAAAACCTTAGAGACTCTGTGCCTCCAGTGGTGCCAGAACTCTCTAGTGATGATGATACCAGAAACTTTGATGATATTGAGAAATCAGATGCATTAGATGAATCATTCCCTGTACCAAAAGCTTTTGTTGGCAACCATTTGCCTTTTGTAGGATTCACTTATAATGGTGATTACCAGCTATGTGGCAAAATGAGACCTGCAGATGTGGTAGATACAATCTCAAATAATCATATTAATAATGTTGGATCTGAAGCTATACTACAGCTAGAAAAGCTCTTGGAAAGGGAAAGAGATGGAAGACGTAAATTGGAAGACAGGCAAATCACACTGTGTGCGCAACTGGAGGAATTATCCCAAAGGGAAGCTAGGAGTAAGAAAATAATAGCTGACACTGATAAAGAGCTGGCTCTACTCAAACATGATCTGAAGGAAAGTCATCGTAAAGTTGAATTGGAAGCTGAATCAAGGAGGAAAGCTGAGATGAACTTTAACGATGCTAAACGTCGCCTCGAAGATGAACAAAGCAAGAGATCTAAAGAGATAAGCTACTTGCAGACTTATAACGACAAAATTAACGCACTAGAGACACAGTTGACTGAGTTGCGTGAGAAACTGAAACAGGAGTCTGAGGCTGCGGCGAAATCGCGAAAGCAAGCGGCCGAGTTGAGTGCAGCACAAGCCGCTGCCGCCGCGGTCAATGACGGAACCGTAGCCAGTCTGCGTGCACAGCGCGATGCATTGGAAAGGGAACGGAGCATTCTCTCGGAGGAGCTCGCAGGGGTAAAGGCTGCCAAACAACGTACTGAGGCAAACATTGT
Organism: Esperia sulphurella; assembly: GCA_947086405.1. NCBI lineage: Eukaryota > Metazoa > Arthropoda > Insecta > Lepidoptera > Oecophoridae > Esperia > Esperia sulphurella. Next base: position 13,319,049 of record OX352273.1, on the reverse strand, counting down.
CGAAGCAACTAGCAGATTGAACGCAGCTCACGCTGAAATGGAACGCTCGTCAGCGAGGATGGCGCAGATGATGGCAGACAACCGGCAGCTTTCGGAACGCGTGTCCTCATTGGAAAAAGAATGCGCTTCTTTGGCGCACGAGCTTCGGGCAGCGCAGCATTTATACCAGCAGGAGGTGCGCGCGCACCAAGACACGCAGCGGTCGCAACTCCTCTCCAAACAAGAGGCCAACTTGGAGTTAGTCAAGGGTTAGTCTACTCATGTTCTCATCTGTATTAACCATGATTTAGTGATTTGCTACTGTCCTCTCATTATTGAATTAAGCTAAGTACAACCCTGATAATTCAAATACTTCCCTTTTTGCATGCCTCAGGAACATTGGAAAAAATATTTAAAGGTATTGTCCAGTTTGCTACATGTGTAATCGTATTTTAGTAAAACCATTCATTTTATTTGTAAATATTCATTTTCAAATTTACTACCTTTACCACCTATTATTTATACTTGAATTTTTTTTATTTATATCATGAATTTACATTATATACTTATTTTGATTGATAGTATGTAGATTAACAGTTTCAAGTTATTTTACACCATCATCTTCAAACTATAAACTAAAACCCAAATAAAATACAACATTAGCATCAAGGTGGAAAAATCTAATTTTTTTTTATCAACGGTAAGTAATTGTAATTTATGTTACTAAATCATAAAATTTGGGTACAGCGCTGCAAGGCAAGCTGAACGAGGAGAAAGTAGCCCGACAGCGCGCTGATGCGGCCTGCCAGGAGAAGGAACGCCAGATGTCCATGCTAAGCGTCGATTACCGCCAGATGCAGCAGCGCTTGCAGAAGCAGAACACCTTTGGTTAACTTTCCTCGCCTCTTTTCTTTGATTGCATCCCTTAATTGACGTAGAATGTTTGCGTAGTACTGTCCTGTGATATTTACACCTTTTTCTTTATAATCGATTAACAATACTCCTTCACAATCCCAAAATATTGTTGCCATAACCTTGCCAGCGGAAGGGACGACCTTGAAATTCTTGGGATGAGCTGAACCCTTAATGTGCCACTGCATGGACTCCTGTTTACTCTCTGGGTCATAATGATGAACCCAGGTTTCATCTCCAGTAACTATCTTTTGCAGCACCTCATCAGGATTTTCGCCACACAGGTCAATAAAATCGGAACAACAAGCTGCACGCATATCTTTTTGAAGCCGAGTCAGCATTCGCGGAACCCATCTTGCACTCACTTTTGACATATTAAGATGGTCATGGATAATATCATGTACGGTACCAATAGAAAGATTGGTTACTTGAGCTATTGATTTTATCTTCACTCGACCATCTTCCAATATAAGGTTTTCCACCTGATCAATATTTTCTTGTGAAGTAGCTACTACAGGCCGGCCAGGTCTAGGGTCATCTTTAATACTCTCCCTGCCACGTTTGAATTCGCTTGACCACTTTTGAATGGTAGATAAAGAAGGAGCAGACTCACGGTAAACACAATCCATTTCCTCTTTTATGGTTTTTTGCTTTTTACCCTGTTTTGTCAAGAATTTTATGACGGAACGATGTTCTAATTTCGTTAACATTGTTAATTCACTCATAGTGTTCATGTTTGTTCAGAAATTGCAGAAAAACAAAAGAACATCTCGGTTTGAATTATACTTTTTTTTTTAGTCAACGAATGAACCTTAGCAGCCAGTAACAAAACAAATTCAAAAAGAGGTTGTAAGATATCAATACCGAGAATATTTTGAACGCCCCTCGTATGTATGTATGTATGTACGTATGTACGTATATTTGTATTTATGTATGTATGTTTGTTTGTTACCTCATCGTACTAAATGAAATTTGATGCAGTTTACATATTTGTCTTGCTAGAGGTCTAACTTAAAACCTGGTGCATGTTTTATCTTGATACGCTACTTAGAACCTGACATATTAGTAAAGTAAATTTTTCGACAAGCCTATAACAAAGAAGTATAATTATTATGTTCGGTACAATTCATATTGCGATTGTTTTGTACTACAGTTGGAGCGGGAGTGGGGTCGGGATTGGGGTTGAGAGTCTGAGTGGGAGTGGGATAGGGAGCGAGAGTGGGACCGGGAGCGAATTCTGTAGTCCACGCGAGCACAACTAGAAACTAATATATAACTGACCTGCGTGTCTCTGTGTATGCTGTAAGTAGACCAGCAGCATGGCTCCACCTGATTGGAGTCGAGGCCCCAGAATTCCAGCTCCTCCTCGAAGAGTGGTCCGCACACATTTGTGGGGTAGTGGAGTTTTCCCGTCCTGGGAAAAATAAAGAAGACTACTAGGAAAGGAGTATAAATAGATTATTATTATTACTCGACTTGGGGCTATTTCAAGGTCTCAGTCTAGACCTTGTATCACTGCGACTATTTCTGGTCTATTGTGATCGCCACCATACTATAGTTCCGTGTTAAGCCTTGCAGCAGTTGGAAACTGCATAATGCTTTTAACACTGAGTTGTTTTATTTCGTCAGGGTGAAGGAAGTAGTTACCCAGGTATGTATTTCTTTTACTTATCATTGGTCCACACTCGAGATACTTCCAGATAAGTAGTGTTTTTTTTATTGTTGATGGGTTTGCGGTTGACCTCAATCTCACTTGGTGGAACTCGCTTACCCAGAAGAAGCCTTTATTCACTCTTCCTTTAAAAAAATCCAAATTGTACTTGTCCGGAAATACCCAAGCTGGGAGTTCCATTCTTTAGCAGTTCGCATTATGAACGATGAAGCAAAACGCTTCGTGCGAGAGCGTGGTATGTCTACTACATAAGGATGAAGTCCCTCACCACGCCTGGTAGTCTGGTGACGAATGGGGACCATCCGTCACCTAACCATCATCGCTTAACTTAAATATCACCTGATCGTAAATGATGATAACACCAAAGATTATTTGTGAATGTGAAATATTAAAACCATAAGAACATCTAAACGATTTCAGTCCTTATTACGTAACAAATATAACTTTATTTAAATGTGTACACAACGGAAAACAACATACCTACTAAAATGTAACAACGTTTTGTTTTGGAGAGAACGTTATTTATAGTTTTATACAAATCATGTTTATTATAAGAAATATCTGAGAATAACTTCTGCGTCATTGGTCGGAACAAAACTAAGCTTCTATATTTCATTCCAGATTAATAGTCCTATGAAAACAAACGCATTTGCGTCTCGAAAACAAAATACACAATAGATGGTGTTCCTAAGTGGACCGCAAAGTTTACTTGGTAATACAAACCTATTTTTGCTGCTGGTGACCCTTTCATGTATATGTTACCGAGACGTAAATAGCGTTGGTTTTCATAGGACTATTAATCTGGAATGAAATATACGTATCTATCATCTTCATCTATCATTCGAAGTAACATGGCAATATGGCGTAACAGATTTGTCACTTGTTCAGATCAACGATCAGTGTCATCAATTTGGAGATCTCGAAGACAGGAAACTGAGAAAAATATTATAAACTAGGTGTTGCCCGCGACTTTGTGTGTGAATTATAAGGACCCGCAGATAGCAGACACAACAATTGACAGCTTTCACAAATCGTCGCTTTTCTGACATTATAAACCGAACTTCCCAGATCATTCTTGAAATTGTGAGAACAATCTAGAATATTCTGGACTAATTACAATAACAAACTTTCATAGTTCATTTAAAAAATATACAAATATTCTAGAACATTCTGGAAAAATCGGAAATATTAACGCCATTCAGCACTATCTCGAGTTTATATGAGCCGTACAATGTGTCAGAAAAGGATAGAAGTATCCCATCACCCATTTTTACCACCCACATCCACCCACTTCCGCCCACCGTAACCAAACTCCCTTACTTGCAAGTGCAGACTAAGGGCTATCTACCACTGCAACCACGAGTGGGTGGCAGCGGGTGGTTATGGAGAAAAGGCTGGACATACATACACACACTTTCCTTTTATATATATAATAGATATACATAGGTAGATAGGCCAGAATTATTTTCTTGTAAATAAGCGCATCGAGTAAACGTTTAGGTGTAAATATACCTACGCAACGCGGCCCCGACTGCCGGGGCGCCTAGGCGAATCGCGTACGACTGTCAATGTTGCGTGGTTTAGCGGTTAAGCGTAACATTACCTTTCTTCCATGCGCATAGGATTGAGTTTGCCTTGCAATGAATTTTGTAGGTTAATGAGATATTGAACAATCTTTATTATGGAGTCCGCCTTCTGCACATGTAATATTACTTATTCTGCCTATACATATACTTGTCTAATCCCAAACTAGCATTTTCTCCAAAGGATCCAGACCTGTACCTACCTACCTGTACAAAGTTATCTATCCTCCCTTGGAAATCGAATAGACGATCTATGGACGCTCTAGTCCAATGACTAATAGATAATTTTAATCCATTTCAAACGAATAAACCATCGCAATAAACGAAGATCAGAATTCATTTCGTGAAGCCGACGGGGTTTTGAGAGATTACAATGATCATATAATATGATATGTATGATAATGTTAACTGACAGGAATTATTCAAAATATATTCGGGATTAGTTCACTTGTATACCTACACACTTGAACAAACTGTCGCAGCGTTAATATACGCTACAAACGCTAATTGACAAAATGTGTGAGAACAAATATATCGTGCCAATAAGTGGAAACGCTGTAACTGAGCTGGAAACCACAATGCTATTTATCAATTTATCCTTGATTTTGTGGAATGTAAAAAAGTCATTCTGGTTTCGGTCAAGGCTGCTCGAACAATGCAATGTTTTACTCTATTTCCGATTTTGTTTTCCAGGCCATAAATGAGATAATTGTTTTCGATGCCCCCTTAGTGTTGGGTGAAGGTCTTATAGAATGAAACTGTGGACTGTATTTACTGGTACTTTAATCTTCACCACCATACAAATTAGTTTTTCATAGCTGTCGCACTATGAACAATTAATTCCATTAGCGACAATCGCCTGCTAATCTGGAATATATTTGGAACACACTTTTCACCCCAAGATGTTTTTATACTTGTTTGTGAACTTGTGTTGTGTCAGTGAATAAATGTCTATCTATCAATCTATCTATCTAGATGGCGAACCGAATGCTGAGGAAACGGAAGTTAGTCGCTTTTGATTTCATATTATATTATATGTTGCCAGCACACAAATATTAATAATTATTAATAATAATACATGTGTAAGCTCACACAGATCTCTAAGAAATCAAAATTCTGCCTTACAACTTTCATCCCAAAGCACATTTAAATGTTTTAATAAATCCCACTGAAATATTAAAATACTAATATATTCTTGGGTTGTCAGCAGATTTAAATACGCATCGTTTTCCCCGCCTAGTGTGTCCTCACCCACTTGATATTATTTATGAATCCGAGTAACGGAGTGTGACATCTTTTGCGGCTTAGAAGCGTCGCTGCGCTGCTAAACCGCGTCAGTTGTGGTGCTACTTTATGGGGTGTAAATAATATGTTGTTCAATAAAACATAATAATTTTTGACTTGTAATTTTGTTACCAATAAATATGGTTATGATTATGATTAATAATAAAATATGATTTATTTATTTAAACTTATATACGTGACGTTTTACCCGATTACCGCTAGGCTAAACGAGTTCTCGAGTGGAGACCGCGACTGGGCAAGCATAGTGTGGGACGCCCCCTGGCTAGATGGAGCGACGATCTGCGTAAGGCGGCTGGCAGTGACTGGATGAGAAAAGCCGAAGATCGGGTTCAGTGGCGCACTTTGGGAGAGGCCTATGACCAACAGTGGACTATTTCAGGCTGATGATGATGTGACGTTCAGCCGTGTGGTTCCCGGCTAAATAACCACCACATCGCCAATCTTCCCGTGGATGTCATCAAGGCGAATAAGGTGCAGTAGGGACGAGCAGCAGCGTTCTCCTGTGTACATTAAGATTATTACTGCGATCACCAATCCGGCTGCCAAGCTTGGTGATTATAGCTGCCAATGGATAGCCCACGTGTCATTCTATTGGGGAGGTTTCTATTCATTAGTGGACGAATCTCGGCTGATAATGATGATGATATGCAGGTTATGATAATGCAGGTTAGCTGGAAGAAACTTCTTTAGAAATAAGCTTAACCTTTCGCATAATTTTCTTTTCTTTATATGTTTGTGTGTACAATAAACTATTAAATAAATGAATGATTCGTCAATATAGCATTTTCTACCAGTTAACCTATATGGCATGCAGATAAAAAAAGTAAGATCTTCTTCTTGTTTTTTTAATAATTACTAAATCTAGTGTCGATTTGATTACTAATTAGTAAATACTACCCGATCCGGTAGAGTAGAATGGGACCACTCCAACTCTTCCCGTGGATGTCGTACAAGGCGACTAAGGGAATACATTATAAAACGTCAATCAGGCCTCCCCAACCCGTCTGGCCAGCGCGGGGAGTGTAGGCCGAATGCTCCGTCTGTCTCCGGTAGATGAGAGAGGGTTGTGCTCCTGCAGTGGAGACAACAATAACCTGATGATGATGATGAAATACTACCCGATGTCCTAATAAGATTTCATAATCTTCCTAAATTGTAACAGAGTTTGACTTATGATTGACTTTATCGTAACGTATGTTGTATTTCTCATTTAGCTTGATAACCGGATTGACCAAGGCACTGTAAAAACCAACCATTTCTATGTACTACTAGATGGAGCGTTCCAAACAATCGCTCGGTTCCACGCAAGTAGCCACAACTCTTTCACATTCACAATGAAACTGGTGCAGTTACTACGCAGAACATTTAATTATTACTTAATATTGACGCTACGGTTAAATAATGCCAATATTAAGTAAATAATTAAATGTTCTGAGTAGTAACTGCAGAGAAGTTTCAAAGTGAATGTGAAAGAGTTGTGGCTACTTCCGTGGAACAGAGCGATTGTTTGGAACGCTCTATCTGGTAGTACATAGAGATCGTTGGTAAAAACATATTGAATGCAGTTTTACTTACATTTCCTCCAGGTCCCGTTTTTTTTTTGGCCTGTAGATAGTACAGACCAGCTACGGACAGCTAGCCTATACGACTGTATCGTTACGTATATAAGGTTTAGTTTACCACGGGAACATAATGCTTACATAGTTTCCAGCAAATCTACTCTCGATTCACAAACAGTTTTGTTAAAAGCTTTTAGCAAGTTCAGCTGTGCTCAAATATAGACTTTAGCTGTACTGCAAATACGACTAACTTTATCTGTTCAATCAGTTGATTGTTTAGAAGTATTAGAAACTGTGTATACATCGTGCAGATCACGACGGCACGCTCCACGATTTCTCTAAAATCGCTTATATTTCATTGTAGCGTTATATAATGTTAGTTCTATCGTTACGTACTAATCTCAAAGTGTGTGCTGGCAGGGTTACTCGGAGGCGTAATGAAATAATACTACGAATTTCACACTTGTATCACAGTATCTTCATATCACAGACAATCCCCCAAATGATGTAAAATAAAATAATAAGAAGATCATAAAAACATATCAAAAGTAAATAAATTAAGATATGGAACGTTAAGATATCGATAGAATATCAATACAGTGGTTACAAATATAGTAAGTTAGGATTTACGTATAAAAATTCCTTAACAGAATAATAACATGCTTTTTGGGTCAATATGGTTTTCAATTTGCTTATGAAAGTACGTTCAGTTTTTGAGTTCTTTATTGCTGATGGTAATTGGTTATGAATTCGGGAACCCATGACACGTATGGAGTTGCTGGTCTACTGCAGGCGATGCCTCAAGGGGGCTGATGAGACTGCGACGTTACTGCAGTGCATCAGGGATGCTGGCAGAAGCTGGAGTAGATAGCTTCTCTGGCAATATTGGAAAGCGTATCGCTTCTCTGATCCAGCAGCAGGTGAGGGGCAGCTCCAACAGACTGCTAGAGACTGTGGCGGCGAAACTGGATGTAGACAGTGCTATTATGCAGCACTGGATGTGGGTGGTAAAATGTGTGATGGGATACTTCTATCCTTTCCTAACACATTGTACGGCTCATATAAACTCGAGATTGTGCTGAATGGCGTTAAGTGCGTTTGTGAGTGACAATATTGAGAACTTTTCTAGAATATTCCAGAATGTTCTAGAATATTAAAGAAGTATAATGCTCGTCGGAATTCAGATTGTAATGAGTTAGGACTACGGTCGTGGTGGCAGTGTCCGTTGGAGTGGGGATAGGGAGAAGAGTGGAGTGCGGGAGCGGGAGGAAAAGGTGAAGGGGATTAACACAAAGTAATTTGCAAGTTTATGAAAAATAAACAATAATTCTGTCATCCTCGCGATCGCGAGGCGTGGGGGCACAGCTAGTTAGTAATTCGCCAAACAAACAAAAAATCCATTTTCAGTGTTTATCAAGTTACTAACATAATTATAAGTAGAGATGCCATCCGTCCGGATTTGTCCTAGTTTCAGGGCGTCCGGAGAGCGTCCGGGTTTCATTTATAGTCCAGGTTTTAAAGTTTTCAAGTCGCCGCTCGCAAATAAATAAATAGTTGATTTATAACAACTAAAACTATTTCTTATTTTACTGAGTAAGTTAAAAAAAAACTCTGTTAACTCGGTTGTAAGCTCCAAAATCCGGGGTTTTCATGCTTGATGCTATTTAATTTTCAAATTGTTTATTTAATTGTTTATTTTTTCAATATTTTTGTAATTTTGTAAAATTTTCTATGGGCTTAACTGGCCCGAAATAAATACTATTTAATTTAATTTAATTTTAATTTAAGGCCTGGTTGGCAGATTTTAGAGATGGCAACTAGAGTTACAAGGCATCATTGTTACTAACACGCTATGGCCAACGCCTCTGATATAAATTATTTATTTTATAAATCACCATTAACCCAATCTATAACAACAGCAAAAACAGCCTTTTACTCAACAAAAATAAAGATCCAATGTTATTTTAAAAACGCCTACACACAGGGGAAACGGTAATTGAATGCTAACATACCCGTAACAATGTTCTTTTGCCAAAATTTGAAACAAAAGTAAATCTCGGCAAAGGATATGTTTTATATACAGGATGGAAGAACGAAAGGGGCCGGGAGGAAAAGCACCTTAAATATTAAAGATAGCAAATTTTACTCAAAAGAAAGATTCCTTTGTTTTTAAATTGAATAAAACTGCATTCAAACGTTTTTGGAAAGTAGCTTGCCTCATCCGGGCAAAACTGTAATAATTATACATTGCGTCTTATATATAGAACACACCTCTAAACTTCTTGTTTTTTTTATCTATTTTTTTGTTGAGGCTTGTGACTCGCTAAAGTCAATGCCAGCCTCGTAAGGAAACACTAATTTGTCATGTTATTCAGACCTCAGTCTGAGAGATAACGTAACGAACCTGTATAATTGTTTTGCCTTATCAGATAAGGGTCTGCTCAATATTATATTAATATCGCCATTGTGACCTACGTTATCCCCCAGAAAGTGCCTTCTTTAGGCTAAGTTCTGTCCACACTCCAGTACTATATGTAACAAATCTTCAATTTTCTTCAACTTCTTGTCTTTTTAGAATGTCAAAATCGAATTTCGTTTTGATTACTAACTAGCTGTGCCCCCACGGCTCCGCTCGCGAGGATGACAGAATTATTGTTTCTCTTTCATAAAGTAGAATTTTACTTTGTGTTAATCCCCTTTCCCCCTTTCCTCCTGCTCCCCCACTCCACCACTCTTCTCCCCATCCCCACTCCAACGGACACTGCCACCACGTCCTAACTCATTCCAATCTGAATTCCGACGAGCATTATACTTTAATATTCTAGAACATTCTGGAATATTCTAGAAAAGTTCTCAATAATGTCACTCACAAACGCACTTAACGCCATTTAGCACAATCTCGTTTATATGAGCCGTACAATGTGTTAGAAAAGGATAGAAGTATCTATAGAAGTATTTTTACCACCCACATCCACCCACAGTAACCAAACTCCCTTACTTGCAAGTGCAGACCAAGGGTTATCTACCACTGCCACCATGAGTGGGTAGCAGTGGGTGGTTATGGAGAAAAGGCTGGACATATATACACACACTCTCCTTATATATATATAATAGATAGATTACTACCCCACAACGATCTCTATCTACCCCATGTCTTAGTTAGATTTAAGGATCTTCTTTAAATGTAAGATGCAATGTTTATGAGACAGATGTGATCCTTATGATTGACTCTATCGATTGTTGCCATACGTACAGACTATTACATTTTTTAATGCAGTTTTATCATCATCATCATCAGGTTATTTTGGTCTCCACTGTAGGAGCACAACCCTCTCTCATCTGCCGGAGACAGACGGAGGATTTGGCCTACACTCCCTGCGCTGGCCAGATGGGTTGAGGAGGCCTGATTGATGTTTTATAATGTATTCACTAAGTCGCCTTGTACGACATCCACGGGAAGAGTTGGAGTGGTCCTATTCTACTCTACCGGAAACCACACTGCAAAATGCAGTTTTACTTAAATATAAAGTTAAGTTTCTTTTGAGTAAAATTTGCTATACTTAACATTTAAGGTTCTTACCCTCCAGGTCCCGAATGTTCTTTACATACTGTATAAGTGAATAATTTAAAGGGGCGTATGTGAAACTTTTGTTATGGTGAAATAAAGCTTTTACATCAACGATCCCTATGTACTACTAGATGGAGCGTTCCAAACAATTGCTCTGTTCCACGCAAGTAGCCACAACTCTTTCACATTCACTTTGAAACTTGTGCAGTTACTACTCAGAACATTTAATTATTTAGTTCTGCGTAGTAACTGCACAAGTTTCATTGTGATTGTGAAAGAGTTGTGGCTACTTGCGTGGAACAGAGCGATTGTCTGGAACGCTCCATCTAGTACTACATAGAGATCGTTGTTTTACATATACGTGTACGTATGTACGCATGCAAGCACTCACGCAAGTGCTCACGCTTGTGCTGTGCTTGCTTGTATTTATGCAGTTACTTTTTATACCAAACATATGCATGTCTTCCAATATTTTTTAAAAGAGAGGAAATATTAGTTTTACTCTGCCGTAATAAAGCTACTCTGAGAAAAAAATAAGTAGCCGTCCTACTTACATAAGGATAAAAATATACCACTATTACGTAAGTAGCCGCCCCCATTATAAATGGTGTCGCCTACAACTGATTCAGTAGCCGGCCACATTATTAAGTAGTGTGGTTACTAACCGTCCGTCTACAACCGGATACTCGAGGACATAACAGACGCGCCTTCTACTTCATCATTTAAACTGAGGCTGAAGAAGTGGCTCATCGAGCAAACTTTCTACAGCTTTAATGAATTCATTGAAAATTGTAAATGTAATTAGTAGTGTTTAATGTTTTTTCATTCTTTTATATTGTTTTATGAGACATAATCATTTTATATAATATTTATTACTATGTTATGTTATAGATTTTAAAATTGTATGACTTGTAATTGCCGATTACCAATAATAAATGTCTATGTCTACTTGGTAATGCTGCCGGCTACTGAATCAGTTGTAGGCGACACCATTTACTTACGTAATAGTGGTATATTTTTATCCTTATGTAAGTAGGAGGGCTACTTATTTTTTTCTCAGTGTACGCTGCTGTCCGTCCCTGGTGTAGTCCAAAGACACCTACGAAATGATTGGGGGTGACCCTATTCTAAGCCGGGAACCACACGGCCAACGAAATTCCTTCATTATCCTATAACTCTCAGATACCTTTGCCCCCTTCTACGTGGAGTAAATGAAACGAAAAAATATATGTAAACTTATTTTAAAATAAAACATTTAAACTTATTGGAGTAAAAGCAATCAGCGTGGTGTAGTGTTGTTAAATTCCCGAGAACTTTCTCCTGGCCGAGAATTTACGAGAACTTAAAAAGTGAAGCCACTTTTCCCTGCGATTACAAATGCAACTAAATGTTTATGTATAATCATAACCAGTCTACACTTACAATTATATAATAATAATAAATATGTCAGACATTCACACCAATTATCCAATCCAAACTAGGCAGAGCTTGTGGTATGGTTACTAGATAACGGATACACATACTTTTTTTTATTCGGAAAACTTACAGCTATAGTAAAAAGGTAATATTACAATTATATAAAGCTATTAGCCATTAACTGGTTTTCACATATTAAAACAACACGCATATTTACTTAACATTAAAAACAAAAAACAAATCTACTTAAACCAGAGAAAAACAACAAATACATGAAATAATAAACAACAAAACCTTTCCCTAGCGGGTGTTGGGGGTCCGATACTTAAGTAAACATATAAACATCCAAGACTTGGGTACAAACATTCATATTCATCATACGAACATTTGCCCCTAGCGGGATTCGAACCCGCAACCTCCGGCGTGGCTGTCCGAGAGCTACCCCGTTCCGCCACGGAGGTCGTCTATACAAATACAAATACAATACATATACATAAACACCTATAAGTTGCACTGGTATGTATGTTTGTATGTAAACGCTTTATTGTACCAAAAATAACAACAACAACAATAATAAAATAGGAATTAAACTGTAATCGTAGTGAAGTGGCTTCACTTTGCAAATTCTCATAAATTCTCGACCCGGAGAATGTTTTTCGAGAATTTACCAAAACTACACCACGCTGAGGCAGCGATCTTTATTGCCTTTACTCCAACAAGTTTAAATGTTCTATTTTAAAATAAGTTTACATTTTTTTTTTCGGTTCATTTATTCCATCCTCACGCTGTGTGCTCAAGTACCTTTTGTACCCGAGAAATAAACCCAGACATGTTAAATACGTAATAACATACCCTTTTAATCCATACCCTATGGTCCGGGTAATAAAAACAAACAAAGTGCGAGGCCGCCCTAAACCCCGGCATAGTCGTGCCAACATAAAATGTCAACCTCTTTCAGCTGAAAGCAAAAATAATATTTAAAACGTTTAAAAGTTTTTTTTTTTAATTTATACTCGGACTGGTTTATTGACAATTCGAAACAGTTTTCAAATATTCCTACATCGTTTGTTCGAATCGTCGATGGAAATGCAAATGGCGTAAGGGTAAAAATACCAAAATCGTTTTATTTAGCTTCTCAAACACAGTTTTCAATTCTCCTTCGAATAGTATATTTAAAAGACTTTGAAATTCAATGAACTAGCCTATGACATGATTAATTTAGGTACACAAAGAAAAACAACAAGGTTTTTGCGTCTCCTGAAAAGTAGTGGTGTGTCCACTCCGGTAATTAACCGGCCGGATACCGAATAGTAGCACAATATCCGGCGGATACCGTATTATCATTAAAATGCGAAAATTTCCTAAATTAACGCTTACAAAATGATTTACTAACAAAGGGAAAATAAAATGAAACCTCCATAATACATTATTCATCATCATCAGGTTATTTTTGTCTCCACCGCAGGAGCACAACCCTCTCTCATCTGCCGGAGACAGACGGAGGATTTGGCCTACACTCCCCGCGCTGGCCAGACGGGTTGGGGAGGCCTGATTGATGTTTTATAATGTATTCCCTTAGTCGCCTTGTACGACATCCACGGGAAGAGTTGGAGTGGTCCTATTCTACTCTACCGCAAACCACACGGCATAATTAATATACTATTTTTGCTTTCGAGCATAGCGAGAAAGGTATTATCGGCGTGAAAACAAGTTTCATGCAAGAAATTGAATTAAATATTAGGGTAACTGATACTACGAAATAAAAAAAAACATTTTGTTAAAAACGGCTTGAACGATTTTGATCAAACTTTGCATGTCGTATAATCTCCTAGCGTATCAATTGAACTGTCACCGTTGAAATTAATTAGTTTTAATGTGTGCTATCTGGCCTAGAGGCTCGCTGGATATCCGTTATCCGGTATCCGGCCAAACCACTATCCGTTTCATCTCTAGTAAATAGAAATCCTATCAAGATATAATGGTGAATTAGGCGCAATATAATAATATAATGGTGTCGGGGCATGTAAGTGTCGCTTCTTAACGTATCTAGTAAAAATAAGTATTCTTTGGCACGGTATCGTATTTGGTGTACCCCAACCTCTGTAGGAAGCTGTCATACAAATAGGGGGAGATGTGAGAACCCTTCAAACTTAGTGGCTTCACCAAATGGTTCAAATACACCCGATCAAATTCTGTTTCGTACGCTAACTTTCCTAAAAGATATCTACTATACAAAGTGGGGAGAGAACTAACGATGTGTGATTGTATATATAAGAACTACAACAAAATGTAGAATCAACATGTAGAATGACTTTGTCGCATGAACGGTTAATACGGTGTACTATTTTACTCTTCACCTGTGTTTACATTTTCATTTCCATTATTACGATCAAGAATAAAGTACGCTGGGTATGGGGGGGGGGGGGGGGGGTATTTGAACCTTTGGTATTTAACATTTGGTATTTAACCAAGATGTTAGAATGGCTTCAAGCGCAGTATATAACGAGACCGTAGTCGCCATCAGATTTCACCGCGTACGACTGCACGTTTCAAACCAACTAACTGAGCGTTTGGTCACAGTTTAAAGTCAATGATACGCTGCACCGCTGAATCACGTTCACATACCAATGTGCCCCGGCAATCGGGGCCGCGTTGCTTATGCATGTCTTATTATCTAAAGTGCGGACTGAGACAGGCCGGATACACAGGCCCACAGAAACGGATATAGGTAGAATGGGTACATCATTTGTTTACTTCAGCCTCGCGCGTGTCGATTTTCGGACGCAGCGCGCCCCTCCCGCGCACCATTTATGCCTCGCCACGTTTCTAGTAAGGAGATACAGAGTTACAAATCGCACAATATGCAGATTTTTTTTTCAATGTTTACACGACCTTGACTCGGCGCTAAACGAGTAAGCGTTTGATAGTTTTTTGCAATATATTGCAAACCGTGGGCACGCGTGTCGCGTCTACTACACCATTCTATCTTGATAGGTCAATCAATCAATCAATCATATATTTATTTGCGGACATAGGTAAAAATATAGTGTTAACAGAAGGTAGTGTGGCAATCTATGCTCCGCCATACGGCATACAAATACATTACTTAATAATAAGCACATGGGCATGCGGAAATGATTCTATTAAAGTATGTCAATTGATTAGAAAAATGACAAGTTATAAAAAATATTCAGTTAATGTCAATTATATAAATATTAAGAATAATAGGTTTACTATGGACAGGCTTAATGTTACTGTAACTATTGGAAATACTATAAAATCAATAATATTTCTAACACTATGTACGTAACGTAATGATCCCACCCTACCCTAGTAAAGCTTTAAACATTTAATTTAAATCAAATTACCCCTTGATATTGCGCAGCTTTAAATGAGCCCCAGGGTGTTTCCGATAGGGCTCGGTCAAACGTCTTTTGTTTCCGTTTAAATCGAGTTCCTCGGAATTGGGAAACCAATCCGAGGACCTATTGGGATAGCGGTTTATCAATAAAGGTAGGTACTTTCAACTGACCGCGGTCAGGAGAGCCAAGGGTACGTTTTAGTCTTAAATTAGATTTGATAGAGTACATATTAAAAAATAACCATAAAAAGAATCTTACTCGAATAGTCATTAAGAGAAAAGTTTAAAGAAATAAAGTAGCTAGTGAATTAATTTCAGATAATCCTACTAATCTCCTGCCAGCTTCGGTATTTCCGGACAAGTACAATCTGGATCTTTTTAAAGAAAGTATGAATAGGTATCTTCTGGGTAAGCGCGCTCCACCTTAGGCCACATCACCACTTACCATCAGGTGAGATTGGGGCGCAAACCCATCAATAAAAAAAATACAAGAAAATACAAAAAAAATAAAAACACTTGTTTGAACAAGATTAATACATAGCAAGGTCAGTAAATCGTTCATGGGGCAATGTATACGCTTCTACACCAAACTACAACTTTGTGTAAAAAAGCCTATTATAAAATAGATGATTTTTTTAATGACAAAGATGCCTGGTACTGATTTGTAACCGCATAATGTCTCTGACCAATATGTCAGAGGATAAAAAGTGAGGATAAAAAGTGCGGAACAAATAAAAAAAACATAGTTTTGTATTACTATGTAAACTTTGCAGTCTATCCTGGAAAGTCATCTTTTGATTTTTTGTTTCTGAGAAGCAAATGCTGTGTGATTCCCGGCTTAGAATAGGCCCACTCTCGTAATAATTTATCATTTTAGACCAAATTTTCAGTAAGTGACAATATTAAGTTATATTGATCTATCGGCCCCGGGATGCCTGGACTTACTCGTGAAGTTCTGACAGCCTTTCTCCAAGTTTGACAGCCTTCAGATTTCGCGCTTAAGATAAAATGATGAGCGTGTTCGGTTATTTACCTGATGTTTGTATTTGCATATTCATTTCGTTTAAATATTCAAATTCCATTCCATAACAACTCATTTGCTTTTCATCATCAGCCGAAATACGTTCACTGCTGAACATAAGCCTCACTAATATAAATAAATATGTCAGACATTCTCACCAATTATCCAGTCCCAAACTAGGCAGAGCCTGTATGGTTACTAGATAACGGATACTTAAATAAACATCCAAGACTGGGGTACAAACCAACGATCTCTATTTACTACTAGATGGAGCGTTGCGTTGACATTATTTAACCGTAGCTTCAATATTTAGTAATAATTAAATGTTCTGCGTAGTAACTGCACAAGTTTCATTGTGAATGTAAAAGAGTTGTGGCTACTTGCGTGGAACAGAGCGATTGTTTGGAACGCTCCATCGAGTAGTACATAGAGATCGTTGGTACAAACATTCATATTCATCATATGAACATTTGCCCCTAGCGGGATTCGAACCCGCAACATCCGAAGTGGCAGTCCGAGAGCTAACCCGTTCCGCCACGGAGGTCCTTATAGAATACCACATTTGATCGGCTGGCTATTGGGGGATTTGCTATATAATCGCCATGTTTGGCAGGCGGATTGGTTATCGCTATACACATGAGAATGGTGCTTCCCGTCCCTGGTGCAACCCCTTTGACGACACCTACGGGAAGATTAGAAATTAGATTAGATTAGATTAAAGTGAAACAAAATGTGCTTTTCTCGCACAACTTAAGAGCGATACTTAGATAGTTTTGAACATTTGGCACCTACGATTGCCTGTAAATGACAGGAAATTTACGGAAATTTCAGGCATTTTTATACCGCTATATTTCAGGGAACTAAATAAAGAGCACTATCTGTCTCACTCAGTATAATATGATATGTATGTATGTTTATTATAAGAATTTATTTACTATATGAATTATATATGTGTGTAAAGTAGTTTCAGGTATTTAGTTATTATGTAGTATATTATGCACTTTTTGCCCCATCGCTCTTAGTGCCGTGTCTCACACCCTGTAAGGTTGCCTGGAAGAGATCTCTTTTAGAGATAAGCTCGCCTTTGTACACAAAATTTATAACTGTATTTACTTTTAAAATTTGTGCAATAAAGAATATATAAAAATCGACGTACACTGCCAACTTTTTTAAGTACCAAGTGCATCTAGTTTTTTTCTGTACCAGTCTGCCTGCCATACCTGCTCTTCTCCTCCCGATTCCTCGACTACCTATCACCACACATATCGATTTGTATACTAAGTAATCTAAAATACACGATGGTGCTACAAACGATCCCAAAGCCAAGTTAGTGTCTCCCGGAAGCTATCTCCGATAAGCTCCAGCTTTTCAGGAATTTGCTAAAGCCTTCAATTTTCTCGCCTTCCTGCGCTAACAGAAAAGCACTGCCGACTCGTCGCGTAGTCTGGAAACTGTGCGATTAAGTATTACTACTATCGGTCTTTTCTAAATGCGAGATTCTAGTGAGTTATGTATCACTTCAATGAGTTTGTGAAACACATGAACTAATTTTAGAGTTTTTTTTTATAGCTGATGGGTTTGCGCTTGACCTCAATCTCACCTGATGGTAATCGAAGATGAGGTCTACAGTGGAGCGCGCTGATCCAGAAGATGCCTATTCACTCTTTGGTGATATGGTAAATGATAATAATCATCATATCAGCCCTTAGACGTCCGCTGCTGGACATAGGCCTTTCCCAATGAACGCTAAGACACCCGGTCCTCCGCGCTCCGCATCCAGCTGCTTCCGGCCACCTTCTTCAAGTCGTCGGTCCACCTGGCGGCCTGGTGTCCCACCCTGCGCGTGCCCGTGGTTCCACTCCAGAACTCGTCTGCCCCAATGGCCGTCAGTTCTGCGCCAGATGAGACCCGTTCACTGCCATTTCAGCTTACTGATTCTTTCGATAATAATAATCAATCATGTTTTATTATGTTTCTACTCGTGCTCATATCACCAAAAATTGTCTTCACCAAATCGCTGAGTGAATATTTTGACATAGAACATTTAACCTTATCATTGCGGCACAAGGTTGGATCTACCTTAATGGATGAACCCATATAAACGGTGCTGCCCATCTCTGGTACGATCTCCACACCCACAGGAAGATTGGAGCTGGCCTTATTCTAAGCCGGGACCACACGGCCAAATTAAAGATAGTTTATTTCGAAAAGTCAATTTTGACTAGTTATAACAGTGAGCGAGAAACTAACGCAAGTTCTTAGTACCACGTTAGTTTATACTAATGGAACGTCGGAAGCTAAAATTTAGCGCTACTGGATTTGACAGCGAACATGTTTCAGTTAACAGAGCCTACTGCGTTTTGATTGGTTGGTGTGAATTGAACGATTTAATTAAAGGTTTCTATAGGCTGAAGCTCTGAAGCATCCGAATATTGAACTGAAAACAAAAGTGCGAATGTAAAGTGAGATTAAATGTTTTATTGTATCGAATAAGATACTTATCTAATTCGCAGGCCGGTGGCGACGGTACCCGATCTCAGAGAGAGGCCATGGTAGAGCGAGTCAACTTGACCTTAAAGACTGTGTCCAATTGTGACCAAATTCAGTCAAGTTCAATGCCACGAAAACACAGGCGTGTTTGTTCACCGCAAAACGGAGTCCTTTCAACTTGACTGCAACTCTCCAAGATGCTTCCATACCGTTAGAGGATCACCTAGGGCTGTTAGGTGTGGAACTAACGTCTGATCTAAACTTCGGACGCACGATCGAGTCCAAAGCCGAAACTGCAGCGAAAAAACTTGGCATCCTCTTTATGGTTAAGCGGTACTTCTCACCGGCACAACTTCTCAACCTCTATCAAGCTCAATTGCGGTCATGTATGAAGTACTGCAGTCACCTTTGCGACGGCTCGGCTAAGTATCAGCTGGCTGCTCTGGACGCGGTTGAGCGTCGTGCCCGAAGGCTCATAGGTGACGACGCTCTGGTAAATACCAAGTTACAGAGCCTTAAACATCGTCGCAGTGTGTCCTGTCTTTCGGTATTCTACAGGTTACATTTTGGAGAGTATGCAAAGGAATTACACGATTTGATTACCCCATCCCCCTTCCATCAACGGACTACCAGACGTGGTGAGGGCCTTCATCCTTATGTAGTAGACATACCACGCTCTCGCACGAAGCGTTTTGCTTCCTTTCGTCCCTCTCGCTCTAAATGTTCAAACCAACGCAACATACCCTTCTCTACCTTCGTTACTACATCTTCTTTCAAACCACACTTCTCACATATCACTGTATTCCTCACTCTGTCACATAACTTCACGTAGCTATCCAAATGAAAAAGAAACAAAAAGGAATCATTGTAGGATCACTTTGTTATCCATATGTCTGTCCGTCAACACTTCTTCTACTTTTCTCAAGAATTTAAAACCAAAATACTTAAGTCAACAGCTTCATACTCCTGTAAATAAATCAAGTTTCTTACTCAATGTTATACAAAGATAGTAGGTAAGTAGTTAGTTAGATACCTACAGAAAAGTAAATAAAAATTACCAATAAACAGTCGAAAAATTATGAAATACAAAACTTACATGTAAATAATGATTCATAAATAAATTATAACAACAAATTATTTGAAAAGAAATATTTCAAAAATTCACTCAAATAAAAAAACAGGATCAGACGAACAAAAATAAAACTTATTAAGATTTGATGGAGACATTATGTTCTTGGATATTGACTATAGTCTTTCAAATCATCTGTTTAGACTAACATCAACAACACGAAGGGTTGCATACCAACTCAACAGGGTTTTCGCTTGAATTAACCATGAACAGGAACGTAATGGGAATTGCAATTTGGCTAGGAATCGAATCTAGTAGAAAGCATTTCATGCTTATTGGATATCTCGAGAAGAGCCAAGTCTCGGACATAACTGTAAATAGACATCTATGCAATTCAGTTACAGTTTTTACAAAAATTGCGAACAATGTGTACGAGGAAATACCTACTCGACAATACGGCATTTAAAAATAAGCTTCGGTTTCTAAGAGACCCAATTAAAATTTGTGAAGTCTAGTGCGGAATACCAATTAAGATGAAGGTCGACAAATGAGATGAATAGGTCGCCTAGAGCCAACGATCTCTATGTACTACCAGATGGAGCGTTCCAAACAATCGCTCTGTTCCACGCAAGTAGCCACAACTCTTTCACATTCACTTTGAAACTTGTGCAGTTACTACTCGGAACATTTAATTCTTTCTTAAATATTGACATTATTTAACCGTAGCGATAATATTTAGTAACAATTAAATGTTCTGCGTAGTAACTGCACAAGTTTCATTGTGAATGTGAAAGAGTTGTGGCTACTTGCCTGGAACAGAGCGATTGTTTGGAACACTCCATCTAGTAGTACATAGAGATCGTTGCCTAAAGCCACTAAGTTCTTTAATACTTACAATAAGTGACAGCAGTTTGTTGACTCTTTTATCAGTTTTGGCACCTATATGATATCATCATCATTATGTCAGCCTTTGACCGTCCACTGCTGGACATAGGCCTTCCCCAATGAACGCCACCACACCTCCGCCCTTCGCATTCAGCCGCTTCCGGCCATTTTCAGGTCGTCCGTCCACCTGACGACGGCGCGGCGGGGAGTCCCACCCTGCGCGTGTCAATCCGCGGTCGCCACTACAGAACTCGTCAGCCCCAACGGCCGTCGGTTCTGCGACATATGTGACCTGCCCACTGCCTCTTCAGCTTGCTAATCCCACTAATATTATAAATGCGAAATTTTTGATATATAGATATTTGGATGTTTGTAACTCAGTCACGCTTCAACCACTAGACGGATCGGGATAAAACTTGGCACACATATAGCTTATAGATCCTGGAATAGGACAGAATAGTTTTTATCCCGAAAAACATCTCATTCCTACGGGAAATACATAATAATTTGTGATGTTAAGTGATCCACGCGGACGAAGTCACGGGCAACAGGTAGTCCTTAATATATTATAAATAATGATATTATGCCGCGTGGTTTCCGGTAGAGTATAATAGGACCACTCCAACTCTTCCCGTGGATGTCGTACAAGGCGACTGAGGGAATACATTATAAAACATCAATCAGGCCTCCCCAACCCGTCTGGCCAGCGCGGGGAGTGTAGGCCAAATCGTCCGTCTGTCTCCGGCAGATGAGAGAGGGTTGTGCTCCTGCAGTGGAGACAAAAATAACCTGATGATGAATAATATTATGGTGCCATTATATTACAACTAGCTATGCCCGCGGCTCCACTCGCATGGACCAAATGTTTTTTCTTTTTAATTAAGTTGCCTTGTACGACATCCACGGGAAGAGTTGGAGTGGTCCTATTCGACTCTACCGGAAACCACACGACATATTTTTTATATACATTGTTATTATTATGTACATTAAGTTACGACATTGTTATAAATCTCATACACAAGTTGTGTAGAACTGACATTTTGTATACTATATTTTTTTTATTTTTTGACGACCACATTAACTCTGACTTTTTACGTAAGTAAATCTATACATTAACATTTGTATTTGTAATAAATAAATCTAATCTAATCTATTGCACGATATAAAAATACACAGACAATTAATAAAGTAGCTTACATTAAGACATCTGTAAGCAGATTCATCGCTAAAAGGGATTTATTTCATTCAACCTTTGGGTAGAGGACAAGAATATCAGAGAAGGTAGGTTGGAATACTTAAATAAAAAGCGGCCAAGTGCGAGTCGGACTCGCCCATGAAGGGTTCCGTAGCAGCCAGTAACATAATATAAAAGTTATAGTAGTTCTTTGTACACATTTTACAACTTTGGAAGTGTCTATCGCGCAAATTATTCAGTTTAGAAAAAAATGATATTAGAAACCTTAATATCATTTTGAAGACCTATCCATAGATACCTCACACGTATGGGTTTGATGAAAAAAAATGTTTTGAGTTTCAGTTCTAAGTATGGGGAACCCCAACATTTTTTGTTTTTTTCTATTTTTGTATGAAAATCTTAATGCGGTTCACAGAATACATCTACTTACCAAGTTTCAACAGTATAGTTCTTACAGTTTCGGAATATAGTGGCTGTGACATACGGACGGACAGACAGACAGACAGACAGACATGACGATTCCGAATAAGGGTTCCGTTTTTGCCATTTGGCTACGGAACCCTAAAAACTACGTATACACATACATATATCAATACTAACATATATACATACATTACTTACTGTATTACACAATGAGATAGATAACGACTAAATAAAAAGTTAGTTAACAAATGTTTTAAAAATCATCTGAATTTCATCGTAACTCTATATTGAAACAATGCATTTATTCTTTAGTAAACGCACCTCGTAATTTTTGCTAAGAAAAGTTAAGATCAAACAGTTTTGCTAAAAAAACCTTCAAATCAATCAGCTCGTCAAAAAAATTACGACAATATAAAAGTTTTACTAGCATTAAAGTGTTCATCTTTTCCGGTGCTATGTTAATGAATCTTAATATAGCAAACGCAATAGTTCGCGGCAGACGCAACCATTTGAGCTCGTGAGCGAGATAGAGCATCTGGCAAGTGCATTACGTAGCGAGGGAATGAGATGACGCCTGTTATTTAGTTTAGCTTTAGACAGATTTTATCTGGATACAACCATGTTGCTTAAAAAAATTCTTTGAGGTTTCAGGTGAGCATTTGAACTTTGTAATCTCAAATTATGTCCTCTGAGTCGTTCAATGGGGCTGGAGATTATGCGAAATGATTATGAAGTATGCCCTTAGAGAAGCTTATGTCCAGCAGATGAGTAGTAAAATAAGTGATTTTCTTTCGTCGAATTAGAGCGTACATAAACGTAAATTTCGAAAAACTTGATTCATGATTTGATCAAGGACCAAACACTGAATAATAATAAATAAAAATATATTCATCTCTCCCTAAAAATACAATAACTCCGTCAAACTGTACAATACAATTTGTTGGCAGAAATTGCTCTCTTACTTTATACACATCTATGGCAGGGAATACTAAATATCACTACGCAATGGTAAATAGCAAAGCAAATTAAAAAAAAGATGGAAGTTTTTTTTATTGCTGATGAGTTTGCGCTTGACCTCAATCTCACCTGATGGTAAGTGACGATGGGGCCTAAGGTGGAGCGCGCTTACCCAGAAGATACCTATTCAAAGTTGTACTTAGCAGGAAATACCGAAGCTGGCAGTGAGTTCAATTCCTTAGCAAATACTGCAAGTAAATTTATCAACTATCTTTGATGAAGAAAGAAAATTTCATAAAAAAAAAAATATGTCAGACATTCACACCAATTATCCAGTCCCAAACTAGGCAGAGCCTGTGGTATGGTTACTAGATAACGGATAGACATACTTAAATAAATATATAAACATCCAAGACTTGGGTACAAACATTCACATTCTTCATACGAACATTTGCCCCTAGCGGGATTCAAACCCGCAACCTCCGGCGTGGCAGTCCGTGAGCTACCCGTTCCGCCACGGAGGTCGTCAAGAGATGGAATGCTGAAATTGCTGAAGTACATAAATGACAGTACTTATTTCCGATTCCTGGATATTAACAATCAATTTCCATGTCAAAATCCGCGTTCATCGTGCCGTGGATTCCCGGTTTAGAATAGTCCCCAGTCTTCCCATGGGTATCGTCAAGGCAACTAAGGACCTGTGATCATTACTGCGATCACCAATCCGCCTGCCAAACGTGCTGATTATAGCAAATCCCCATGGAGAGCCCACCATAAGTGCCATTCTACTGGGGAGGCTTATGTTCAGCAGTGGAAGTATTTCGTCTGATAATGATATCAAAATCATGATAGAATTGAAATAGATAGTTTATGGACTAATATAATAGGGAATGTATCCAAACTACGTGACCCATTTTAAAAAAAAAATTCCCCCCTCGGTGACCACCGGTAGTATATATCAAGACCCCCCCCCCCCGCTCCCCTCTAGTTTTCACGTAGTAAATATGGTTTTAAACAAATTATTGCAAACAGAAAGTTAAAAGATAAAAAAAATGTCTCATATTTGTCTTTATCAATACGGCGCTTGCCGCGTGACGCCAAGAGTGCGAGCATTCCTATAATCACAAGTGAAAAAAATATTATCAAAAAGAAAAAACTTACAGTTTTCAGTCAGCTGACGTCCGTGTTGCCGCCTGTGAGTTTAAAAAGCGCTAAAAACTGCGCGCCATATTTTAATATAGCTCGAAAAAGCGCGAGATTTCCCTTGAAGATATTGACAACGTGACGAAAACCTAACACCCCTCACCCCTATGACGAAGCGTGGTAATTTGAAGACCGCCTCCCCCATGAACGGGTCATGTAGTTTGTGTACGTTCCTTTAAATGAAACCTACAATTTGGCGTTGAAATTTGCATCAGTGCATTTGGCTTAGTGCCCATTACGATATTCGACTGGCCAAGTCAAATAATGTGGCTCTGGAATTTAGTATTTTAGTAACACATAGGCTAAAATTTATAAAGATAATGTGTGAATTGTCCAAAATATCAAGTAAGTAGGAAAAAATCTACCATCTGCGAGCTATTCTGGCGTGCGCCATAAAATTATAATTTTAATGTCATAATGTTAGTTATTTTCTACGCCACGCTAATATATACTACTCGAAATACTAATCCTGCGCAGACGAAGTCGCGGGCACCAGCTAGTACTAAATAAAACCTGGCTGGCAGTACGCTCTACTAGGCTGTCGCCGCTGATCGGCGACGCTTCTAGTTAGAAAGAGAAGCACTTATACTGTTGCCGTTCAAAGTTGTCCCTCTCTCGATCGACTATGCTAGTGGTTGCATCAGCCAAAACACAAGCCTCCTCAATAGAATGCTACTTTTGGTGGGCTGTCTATTGGTGTATTAGTGATCGCAGCAATGATCCAGGAAAACGCTCCTGCCCGTCCCTGGTCCATTCCCTTTGTCGTCTTGAACAACCCTGGCTATAAGTATGTCTAACAGTAATATCCGTAATTTACTGTAATTTATTAGTAGAAGTTTGGAGGAATTTCCGTATTTCGAGATAAGAACGTAAAATGTTGTAACTTTTAAACGTTAAATTAGTCTTAGACAAGTTAGATGAGCTCGTGTTTTAAACATACTCGAAACAGAAATCAAGAATATTAAAGCATTCCTCTGGCAATGTTATTACTTATTTTATTTATTAGGTATCATTATTAGGTATAAGCACAGCCTAGATAGTCCATAGAAGCAAACAGATTTAATTACCTAATTACTACTTTTATCATTTGCGATAATGTCAATATCGAAATTGTTTAGGAGTACGTCTACCTAGGAGAGACAATACAGTTGGGTAGAAAAAATTTTGATGGGGAAGCTGACAGAAGAATTCATTTGGGCTGGCCAGCATTTGGAAAATTGCGTCAAGTCTTCACTTCGCCTATTCCACAATGTTTAAAGACAAAAGTCTTTAATCAGTGCGTCCTGCCTGTCATGACCTACGGTGCAGAAACGTGGACACTGACGGTGGGCCTGATCTACAAGTTTCAAGTCGCTCAGCGAGATATGGAGAGGGCTATGCTCGGGTTTATTTAAAGGATATGATTCGTAATGAAGAGATCCATCGAAGAACGAAGGTGAGCAACAAAGCTGAAAGGATTAGCAAGCTAAAGTGGCAGACAAGTAACCAGACAACCGCCGGCTGTTGGGGCAGACAAGTTCCGGAGTGTGGCATGCACAGGGTGGGGCGCCACACCGCTAGATGGACCGACGAACTGAAGAAGTCAGCCGGAAGCAGTTGTATGCGGCGGGCGGAGGACCAGGTGTGGTAGTGTTCTTTGGGGAAGGTCTATGTACAGTGGACGTTGAAGGGCTGATATGATGATGATTACAACAGACCCACCAACCTGTCCGTACACGTGGGTGTAAACTGTTGAGGCTACTGCCTGCACCCAGCGTGCAAACTTAGTCGATCGACAGAGGAACAACTTTGTGCGTCAATAACATAAGTGCTTCTCTTTCTAACTTATAGCGTCGATCTCTCGGCGTCGGTCGACAGTATACCAGCGTGTGTACAGCTCTGGTACAGTGTACAGCTCTATTTTGTGGTGAGTGTCGTTTCTTCCAGTAATATTTAGTATTATTTCCTTAAACGTAGGAAAGCTGTGGGTTATGCCACTAGAGCTATGAGGGAGTGTCGCTCAGATCAAAGGATATCACCATAACCTTTGATCTGTGGATTCCCGTAAAGAAGCTCTACCGCTGCAGAAGTGCAAAGGATATTGCAATTGCAAGAAACTATTTCATCATCAGGTTATTTTTGTCTCCACTGCAGGAGCACAACCCTCTCTCATCTGCCGGAGACAGACGGAGGATTTCGCCTACACTCCCCGCGCTGGCCAGACGGGTTGGGGAGGCCTGATTGATGTTTTATAATGTATTCCCTTAGTCGCCTTGTACGACATCCACGGTAAGAGTTGGAGTGGTCCTATTCTACTCTACCGGAAACCACACGGCATACCTACTGATAATCCCGTAAAGTCAGAGGTAATGCCAAGCCAAAACAGTGTAAGGGGCCGTTTATTAATTACTTAAGGGTCCCGAGAAATAAGGGGCTTTAAACAATCTCTACATGACTTTATCTCGGAGGAGGAGGCCTTCCCCCTTGGAAGGGGGAATAAAATGCATTATTACGTGACATATTACTACGAGTCGAAATTCGTCGAAATTCGCGCTTCAAACGCAGTTTTCAACCCTCAGCTGACAAGTATTTCGTACGCCACCGATAGAGGGTAGAATATAGAGTGTGGCAGATTGTATCCGCTCTCTAGGTACTGATTTTTACCGCCATTTCATGTTTAGGATAAACTTTCGATTTAAAAACTTTATAGGTAAACTGTGGGTGAAATATTACATTACAAAATATTACATAACATACATACACTTTTCTATTCCCAAACTAGAATTTGCTCCCGTGCCATAGGAATTAACAAATAATCAATTAAAATCTAATATAATGGAGAGGGGTTCGAGAAATTTTACGTGTGAGGTGTGAGGGTCAAAATGGTCAAAATCGTCGTTACATAATTAATGAACGGCCCTTCTAATGTTGCCACTAAGCCTACGAAGCAAGACAATCAGTCTAACAGATATCTCGATAATAAATAGAACAAACTCAACAATATTATGGACTGTGATTGATTATCTATTGATTTGACTGATTACATCAGAATATAGTCGAGTATTGAGTATCGTTCATCGAAACCCCTCACCGTGACGTCAGTACAGACGATGATAAATGAACCGTGCCTGCTTTCCCGTAGAACACTGAAGATACTTAACGGTTTCCTCGATTATTATTGTTCATAAACAACAAGGGATATTTGCGGAAGTACATACAGATGGATTTCATGCCATCTTGCGCAAGCGAGTAGCATCCATGTTGTCTACAGTGCGGGTCAGTAAGTACCAACACACTCCTGAAAGTTTTTGGGGATAGGATGGACAGCCCAATAATTATACTATGACTCCATCGTGTTGACGATGATTCTGCCAATGTCATCGTTAGAGAAGACAGTGCCTTGAAGTTTGTATGGTATAGTAGCCTGGTTGAGTGCTGAAACAAATAAGATAACAAACTTGCAAGGGGACGATCCAAACACATAAAAAGCCTCCACTGAGAAAAAAATAAGTAGCCCTCCTACTTACATAAGGATAAAACTATACCACTATTACATAAGTAGCCGCCCCCATTAAAATCAGTAGCCGGCCACATTATTAAGTAGTGTGGTTACTTAGTAATGTGACCGACTACTGAATCAGTTGTAGGCAACACCATTTTTAATGGGGGCGGCTACTTAGGTAATAGTGGTATAGTTTTATCCTTATGTAAGTAGGAGGGCTACTTATTTTTTTCTCAGAGTAGAAAACACACAAAACATAGAACTAAGTTTTCTAGCTTAGCACAGTTATGGTAAAAATTACGTTAAAAGATAAAATTGGGAGTTAAAGTTGATATAAATTCAGCAAGGACATTGACAAAGGGAGAATGAACCAGTGTTAACATAAGTCTAATGTTTACAACATGTTACTTTGTCAAGTACGGGTAACATCTGACACCTGTCAATGTGGATGACATTGACAGATATCACATTTCACACCTCTATAAGCCACTGATTGCTACTTATAGTCACTAAGCATTAATTACTAATTGTTGCGAACTCTTTGATAGTGTTTATTATTTCTATGATTTTGTAAAAAGAACCTTGTCAGTGTTAGTTAGTGTCAAATAAAAATCACAGTTTTTTTAACCAGGACTCGGTCGGTGGTTTTTCCTTTCTTCTGCTGCAGCCTTAGTCATCCTTCGTCATTCACACTGATAAAAAAAATTTATACTTTTAGACCTGAAATAATTAAACTCATTCATTCATTAATTCACTCGTTCGTTCCTTTGTTCGATCGGTTGTTCATTCATTCATTCCTATAACTATTACACGAAGACTGATACCATGTTGGTAACTCAAGATTCCCGTACTCAAAAAACAAAAACCAAGAATTTTGTAGCATTACTGTATGCACTTTGAATATGTTGAACAGGGATCGGAATAAGTAGCGTCTTTGCGATGGTGGATCCCCGCCAACGATCTCTATGTACTCCTAGATGGAGCGTTCCAAACAATCGCTCAGTTCCACACAACTGCGGCTCCCGGAGCCGTAACGTCAGCTCTTTCACATTCACAATGAAACTTGTGCAGTTACTACGCAGAACATTTAATTATTACTAAATATTGACGCTACGGTTAAATAATGTCAATATTTAGTAAATAATTAAATGTTCTGAGTAGTAACTGCACAAGTTTCAAAGTGAATATGAAAGAGTTGTGGCTACTTGCGTGGAACAGAGCGATTGTTTGGAACGCTCCATCTGGTGGTACATAGAGATCGTTGATCCGCGCTTAAGCAGAAGTAAGAATAAGCCGGTAGCAACTGTTACCTAGATCTTATCACGTCAACTCCAGTGTTTGAACCCTCGTCTCTTGTGTCCGGGGACTGACAAATATACACGTACCCGTTACTTTGACATTTACATTTCAGCAAACTCGTTCCCACAACAAAGTTAAACACAAAGTCTGTACAGAAAAGGTCACAAACGTTCCTGTTCAATTCGATTTTTTGTGTAATTTAAGTGGGGTTTTCCATTATTCTGCTCAAACACAGAAGTCTTTAAATCACTGCGTCCTGCCTGTAAAGAAGGTATATTTCTTATGAGCTATAACAGTTTGTGATAATTAAATAATTAAAACAAAATTTAACAACATGAGAAATAAATAAAAAACGGTTATTTTTGTCTCCACTGCAGGAGCACAACCCTCTCTCATCTGCCGGAGACAGACGGAGGATTTGGCCTACACTCCCCGCGCTGGCCAGACGGGTTGGGGAGGCCTGATTGATGTTTTATAATGTATTCCCTTAGTCGCCTTGTACGATATCCACGGGAAGAGTTGGAGTGGTTCTATTCTACTCTACCGGAAACCACAAGGGTCCCATACCTTGAGATAACTAAGTTGTTTGTAAAGGATTTATGCTGATTTCCAAAAAACCTGTTACAGTTAGGGAGATCGTTTTATTTTTCCTGTAATCTATACATATAATACAACTGTAACTGGTCTATGTCTGTACATGGGAGGTATTGTAGAAATATATGTATGAGGGGTCTTTACAGGGCCATTAGAAGTCAAAATAATTGTTTTTACAATTTTTGTCTGTCTGTCAGTGTGTATGTTTATAACCTCATCACGCAAAAACTACTGAATGAAATTTGATTCAGTTTTCACAGTTGTCTTGCTGGTGGTCTAAATTAAAACCTGGTGCATGTTTCATCTTGATACGCCACTTACAACCTGAGATATTAATAAAGTAAATTTTTCTAGAAGCCATTATATGCAATACTAGTAAACGCCCGCGGCTTGGCCCGTGTGTAGCAAGTTTTTATTTCCCGAGGAAACCATTGTTCCAGAGGTAAACATGAGCCTATGTGCATATACATGATATTATATGTACTAATCAAAAACTTATGGTAATTAGTTAAATAGCCAAGCCGTGCATGAAACAGACAAATAAACACACAAACACTCTTTTACTTAATTATATTAAAACTGTTGCCCGCGGATTTAAAAATCAAAAAAATATATATTTTTTGTTTTAACAGTATTATACAATAGATATAACGGGCTGGGATTTGTTTTTAAGCGTAAAAGTCTGTGTTAAAAAGCCCCGCTCTTCCTAATTATATTACATACATAGTAAATACTCTTATTACAATGAACGCCACCACATCCGGTTCTCCGCCCTACCGCCCCGCAGGCTTTGGCGCGTGTGTCATGAGGATGATGAGTACAAATAATAGTTTACACTTACTGCTAAATAATAGAACTTACGTAATGCATTAGAATTAATTTAGCAGTTCCGTCGATAAAGCACACAGACATGTGTTTATTTTTAAACAGTAGGTAGTTAGAATAGTTAATAAAATTAATTCAAACAAACAAACTCACAATTCTCTCTTCGCACTATTAGTTTAGATTAGTGTTTTTGTATCTAACCGCGAGGAAATAAGAAACTGCAGTAAAATCCGAATCTAATTATAGCACAGTTATAATAAAAACTGTCGAATGGATAAGATATGAACGCAAATAAACATAAAATGGCGGTTAAACAAAACATAAAATAGCCGTCCCTACGAGTTTTATTTCCTGCGCTATATTTGCGAGCTGTATCAACACATTAAATGCTATATTAAAGTAGAGACTACAAGAACTATGGAGTTAGATAAACTGTTGGCCTGGACCGACAACGTTAGTTTGTTAGTAGTTTTCGTACTAACATTGCTGGCCTAGGCCAATAGTTTATCAACAGAAGCGACCAACTGCGAAGTAAAGTGGCTGTGGTGTTAAACCCCAGTAAATGATTGACTGTAGTTACCACTCTGAGAAAAAAATAAGTAGCCCTCCTACTTAAGGATAAAAATATACCAATATTACATAAGTAACCACACTACTTAGTAATGTGGCCGGCTACTGAATCAGTTGTAGGCGACACCATTTATAATGGGGGTGGCTACTTATGTAATAGTAGTATATTTTTATCCTTACGTAAGTAGGAGGGCTACTAATTTTTTTTTCAGTGCAGAACGTAAAAAAAGAGATAAAGCAGAACTTGTAGGGGGGTCAAGCACTAGGTCGTTATATCCGGGAGGTTAGAAGAATCATGTGTGGTGGAGGGACTGTCTTTAAACCGTTAATGTGACAGCTGCATGTGAAACAACTGTCATTTAGCAGATTCTCGTGGTGGCAACCATTGTCAAAAAAGATGTCAAACTGGTGTGCTAGAATTATATGATTGATGAATTCTAAACTCTTCAATTGGCGAAGAAACTCTAGTAATTTTCAGAGATACCAGTTTGACCCAATTTTTGAGCATTTCCAAAAGATTGCCAAAAGACTTTACGGTGTTATTAGCCAGCAAGGTGGAATAGGACAGGAGTAAAACTCCACAAACCTAGAAGTTCAGCCTAATAAGAATTTTCCGTGACGATTTCGTCTCAAAACTTCATTTGATCTAAAAATTAGCGTCTCTGTCTTGATACTCTTGTCTTCCCTGATTTGCGACAGAACTGTCGCAAGACTTCCAAGTTTACTAATGCTCACTGATTGTTCACAATGTGGAAATTGAATTTGTTTACTTACCGAGTTTATTTGAGAAGTACATTACCTTTGTAAAGACAATCAAAGTTTTGGTTGAAATATTTCAACAAAGTTAAAGCTAAATTATGTTCATAGAATGCTCCAACTTTTATTATTACAATAGAAGCAAATGAGCCAGTGTGGTTACAAAAACGTGGGGCATTTCTTTCAATCCAAAAGTTGCTATATCCATGGGCGACAGAAATCAACCATTTGCTAACTGCGCTCAGACAGTGAACACATACATAATACAAGTTTTGTGTATACAAATGGGCGCTTGCGTGTGTGAGTCCAAATACACTAGGGTTGGCGGTATTCCGTCACTGCCGCAAAACTCACGAGCAACATTCCTGAATCGTCGTGCCTTTTCTTTCTCGCATTTTATGAAATGTATACGTAAATTATTTGCATTAAAATGTATTTCGATTAAAAATTATTAAAAGTTATTATTTGTTATAGTTTCTATCGTTTTGTTGATTCATATACACCACTGTAAATATGAATCCTATATTTATTTACTTTAAGGAAGACTTGCAGACAAATTACAAAATAAATAATAAGGCAAATATAAACCAATGCAAATTACAAGTTTATATTAATATAAACATTTTAATAACATCCTGCTATCTTAATACTGGGCCTAGTGACTTGGGCATGGAACTCCAGAGGTTCGACTCCCACTGGGGGACAGACAACTTTTACATATTGGTCTCGGTCTGGATGGTATAGACGTAGACATAGACATTTATTGTTGGTAATCAGCAATTACAGGTCATAATTTTTTTAAATAAATATCATCAAAAATTAAATTAAATTGTTATGTATCATAAAACAATATTAAACAATAAACAAACATTAAACACTGTTAATTACATTTATATTATACTAGCAAATGCCCGCGGCTTCACCCGCGTGGAGTAAGTTTTTATTTCCCGAGGGAACCATTCGCAAATACATGATCTTATGCGTACTAATCAAAAATGTATGGCAATTAGTTGAACAGCCAAGCTGTGAAAGAAACAGATAAATAAACACACAAACACTATTTAGACTTAATTATATTAAAACTGTTGCCCGCAGATTCACCTGCTTAAAAAAGGTGTTTGTTTCCAGCTTGAAAAAACCCACGGTAAACCAAGCTATCCAACTCCGAACTCCTCAGCTTTATAATCCTTTTTAGTTTAAATGTATCTATACATTTGGAGAATACTACTCTCGAACACCATTTCAGCCCCTTAGGGATGGTTTTTCAAAAACTGTAAAACCCGTGTTAAATCATTACGTTTTTCGAGTACTCCTCCAAAGTTTCGAATTGTAGGAACAACTAATAGTCTTTCTCCATACTTACTTTGAACGCCTATTTTACCACCTTAGGGGTTGAGTTTTGAAAAACCCTTCATTAGTGCATACTGTAGTTATGAGGAAACTTTGTGATAAATTTCAAGTTTCTAGAGCAATCGGTTTGGAAACTACCACTTTCGAACTCCATGTCATCCACTTCATCATCATCAGGTTATTTTTGTCTCCACTGCAGGAGCACAACCCTCTCTCATCTACCGGAAACAGACGGAGAAATTGGCCTACACTCCCCGCGCTGGCCGGACGTCATCAACTTAGGGGATGACTTTTCAAAAACTGAAAAACACGTGTTGAATCATTAAATATTTAGTGTACTCTTACAAAGTTTCGAATTGATTGGAACATCTAATATTTTTTCTCCATACAAACTTTGAACCCTTATTTGACCACCTTAGGGGTTGAATTTTGTAAAAGCCTTCGATAGTGCATACCGGAGATACATAAGGAACCTTTGTGCTAAATTTGAAGATTCTAGAGCCACCGATTTGGAGACTACTACTTTCGAACTCCATTTCAGCCCCTTAGGGGATGGTTTTTAAAATCTATAAAATACTTGTTGAATCATTATGTTTTTCGAGTACTCCTCCAAAGTTTCGAATTGATAGGAACATCTGATAGTTTTTCTCCATACAAACTTTGAACGCCTATTTTACCACCTTAGGGGTTGAGTTTAGAAAAAGCCTTCAATAGTGCATACTCTAGATACATGAGGAACCTTTGTAATAAATTTCAAGTTTCTAGAGCAATCGGTTTGGAAAGTACCACTTTTGAACTCCATCTCAGTTCCTTAAGGGATGGTTTTTCAAAAACTGTAAAATACTTGTTGAATCATTATGTTTTTCGAGTACTCCTCCAAAGTTTCAAATTGATAGGAACATCTAATAGTTTTTCTTTATACAAATTTTGAACTCCTATTTTACCACCTTAGGGGTTGAATTTAAAAAAGTCTTCGATAGTGCATACCGGAGATACATAAGGAACCTTTATGCTAAATTTGAAGTTTCTGGAGCAATTGGTTTGGAGACTACTACTTTCGAACTCCATTTCAGCCCCTTAAGGGATGGTTTTTCAAAAACTGTAAAATACTTGTTGAATCCATTATGTTTTTCGAGTACTCCTCCAAAGTTTCAAATTGATACGAACATCTAATAGTTTATCTCCATACAAACTTTGAACTCCTATTTTACCACCTTAGGGGTTGAATTTTGAAAAAGCCTTCGATAGTGCATACCGGAGATACATAAGGAACCTTTGTGCTAAATTTGAAGTTTCTAGAGCAATCGGTTTATAGACTACTACTTTCGAACTCCATTTCAGCCCCTTAGGGGATGGTTTTTCAAAAACTGTAAAATACCTGTTGAATTATTATGTTTTTCGAGTATTCCTACAAAGTTTCGAATTGATAGGAACGTCGAATAGTTTTTCTCCATACAAACTTTGAACCCCTATTTGACCACCTTAGGGGTTGAATTTTGATAAAGCCTTTGATAGCGCATACCGGAGATACATAAGGAACCTTTGTGCTAAATGTGAAGTTTCTAGAGCAATCGCTTTGGAGGCTACTACTTTCGAACTCCATTTCAGCCCCTTAGGGGATGGTTTTTCAAAAACTGTAAAATACTTGTTAAATCATTACGTTTTTCAAGTACTCCTCCAAAGTTTCGAATTGAAAGGAACGTCTAATAGTTTTTCTCCATACAAACTATGAACCCCTATTTGACCACCTTAGGGGTTGAATTTTGAAAAAGCCTTCGATAGTGCATACCGGAGATACATAAGGAACCATTGTGCTAAATTTGAAGTTTCTAGAGCAATCGGTTTGGAGCCTACTACTTTCGAACTCTATTTCAGCCCCTTAGGGGATGGTTTTTCAAAAACTGTAAAATACTTGTTAAATCATTATATTTTTCGAGTACTCCTACAAAGTTTCGAATTGATAGGAACATCTAATAGTTTTTCTCCATACAAACTTTGAACCCCTATTTGACCACCTTAGGGGATGAATTTTGAAAAAGCCTTCGATGGTACATACCGGAGATACATACGGAACCTTTGTGCTAAATTTGAAACTTCTAGAGCAATCGGTTTGGACACTACTACTTAGGAACTCCATTTCAGGCCCTTAGGGGATGGTTTTTCAAAAACTGTAAAACACGTATTGAATCATTAAGGTTTTAGAGTATTCCTACAAAGTTTCAAATTGATAGGTTTATCTAATAGACGTTCTCCATACAAACTTTGAACTCCAATTTGACCCCCTTAGGGGATGAATTTTGAAAATCCGTTCCTTAGTGCTTGCCTATGCTACATAAGGAACCGTTGTGCAAAATTTCAAGCCTGTAGACTCAGCGGTTTGGGCTGTGCGTTGATATGTCAGTCAGTCAGTCAGTCAGTCAGTCAGTTTCTTCTTTTATATATATAGATTTGTAAATTGTCCAATCCTTGGTTAATTTCCATAGAACAAGAGAAAATCTTAGTTTGGAATTAGACTAGTGTATGTACGAGTATAATGTAATCTTTATTTATTTCGTATGGAATCTGTAAAATTTCTCTTACTTAGCTTAAACATCCGTACACAGAATATAAACTAATTTAATTAACTAAACATTTTTAAGAACCGACGGCCGTTGGGGCAGGCGAGTTCTTGAGTGGAGACCACGGATTGGCACGCGCAGGGTGGGACGCCCCGCCGCCAGATGGACTGACGACCTAAAGAAGGTGGTCGGAAGCGGCTGGATGTTGAGGGCAGGTGTGGTGGCGTTCAAGGCCTAT
This sequence comes from Esperia sulphurella, assembly GCA_947086405.1. Classification (NCBI taxonomy): domain Eukaryota; kingdom Metazoa; phylum Arthropoda; class Insecta; order Lepidoptera; family Oecophoridae; genus Esperia; species Esperia sulphurella. Next base: position 13,282,780 of record OX352273.1, on the reverse strand, counting down.
GTCCAGCAGTGGACGTTTAAGGGATGATATGATGAACCAAGACAAACTTAGTTGACCAAATACTAGTGCAACTTGAACAAAACAATCAAATATAAATTCATACAGTTATGGTTCTCCAGTTTATTTGTTTGTTTATAACGAAACTTAATAGCCATAAAGCGGTGCAAACGGCGATGATCGATGAAAGTCGTAAAGAGCCCAGAGTTAGTGGCTGTAATATAAACGGCTGAAGTTAAACGATGGTCAATATTTTAATTAAGTGATTGGCGTCCAGAGGTTTATGTGAAATATTGTGGCCATAGAAATGTACATTTTAAAAAATGCTGGTCAACTGACGTGGCATTAGGTTATATTTGTTGTATGTTAGCTGAAGTAATCATTTTTATGATCGTTTAGAACAAGATGTCCTAATCTTGTTCTAAACGAGTAATCATTTTTATGATCGTTTAGAACAAGATTAGGACCAAGTTAACAAGTTTCATTAACAAGGGGACAAGAGTTAGTTCAAATATCGTGTGAAACAAGATCGTGAACAAGTTAACAAGTTAATGTAAGGGGACAAGACTTAGTTCAAGGATCGTGTGAAACAATGTCGTGACCAAGTTAACAAGTTGCATTAGGAAGGGGACAAGAGTTAGTTCAAATATCGTGTGAAATAAGGTCGTGACCAAGTTAACAAGTTAAGTTAATGCAATGGGACAAGAGTTAGTTCGAGGATCGTGTGAAACAAGGTCGTGACCAAGTTAAGGAGTTAATGCAAGGTGACAAGAGTTAGTTCAAATATCGTGTGAAATAAGGTCGTGACCAAGTTAACAAGTTAAGTTAATGCAAGGGGACAAGAGTTAGTTCAAGGATCGTGTGAAACAAGGTCGTGACTAAGTTAACAAGTTAAGTTAATGCAAGTGGACAAGACTTACTTCAAGGATCGTAGGTCGTGACAAAGCTAACAAGTTAATGCAAGGGGACAATAGTTAGTTCAAGGATTGTGTGAAACAAAGTCGTGACCAAGTTAACAAGTTAAGTTAATGCAAGGGGACAAGAGTTAGTTCAAGGGAACAAGATTCTAACCGCAGACTCATATAGATCATCCTGAACGAGTTCACTGTTGGACATAGGCCTCTTCCAAGGCACGCCACTAAACCCGATCTTCGATTCTCCGCTTCCGGTTACTTTTTTACGCAGTTAACCTTGTTCAGGAATAGTAGTACAGAAGAGGTCAGTTCCCGGGGGAGGTTTTTCTTTTGGCGCCCTGCAGGGGAGGAAATATGGCCTAATCAATCGTGCAATTGCATTGTTCTTTGCACTTGTGTAGATGTATTGCTTTTCTACGGGAATCCACGTGGGCTGATCAAATCTTACGGTGATATCCATTGATCTGAGCAGCACTCCCTCGGAGTTTTAGTGACACAACCCACAGCTTTACTCCATTAAATCGTACTACTCTCCATGTTTGTAGCCACCCTATAAACTTGACATTGGCAAAATGTTAAGGAAGGTCGTTTTTGGACTGACTGACGGCAAGCCTGACTAGATATCTGTAGATGGTTATCTGTCTGTCTGTCGAGAGTGACTCATCTGGGCGCACCAGGTGCAGGTTAGGAAATGTACCCAAACTACGTGACACAGTTTTTAAAAAAAATTTCCCCCCTTTCACCCCTCGGCAGGGTTGGCATGTTTTAAACAAAGTGTTTAAAACATCTGTTTTAAACATGTTTTTTATTATTTAAAACATGTTTTTTATTGTTTAAAACTGTTTAAATTGTTTAAAACATGGTTTAAAACATGTTTTATATTAAATAAAACTGTTTTTTATCCAACCCTGCCCCTCGGTGACTACCCGTAGTATATATGTTAGTGTGACGTCACGCCCCAGAATGGGGAGAGCTGCTGTAGAAAGGTACAAGGGACAGTGACATTTTATTTGTAGGCGGATCAAGCAGAGTGTCCGTCAAAGACCACCTGAGCAAGTACCGGGCACCTAGGCTTCGACCTACATGTCGAAAGGGAGCGTTCAAGTATTACGTAACGAATTTGGGGGGTGGGAGGGGGTCTTGTAAAACGTTACGATGCGTTACAAGGGCGGGTGGGGGCTTGAAGTACGCGTTACGTAACATTGTTTTTTCACACAAACACACACTACACACACACAAACCCCATACATGAAACTTAAAAAAAATTTACCTTCACAAAATTGCTTTTACAGTCGGTACTTTACGCCACATAATTGTGACTTTTAGGTAAAATGGTCACTTGGTGGTTACGTATCGTTTTAGTAGGGGGGAGGGGGGTACAGATAAAATTTAAGCCGCGTTACATGGAGGAGGGGGGAGGGGAGGGGGGGGGGGTCAAAAATCTCTAAAAATTGCGTTACGTAATACCTACTTGAATGCTCCCAAAGCCCATGGAAGGTGGAAGGATGCTGTAATTATTCATTAGTCCGTAACTTAACCTTTAGACAAAACTCCCCAACCAAGATGAAACAGCGATATCGGAGAGTTATTGGTGTTCCGATTACTTGCCTCTGTATTGTGCTAAACATCTGGTCGGGTGAGGCGATTAACGTGGCATATTGTGTTCGGATCTTGTTGGGCTCTGAGTAATGCTAGTGTCGTGTTCCTTTTGTGTTTGAACTTATCGACGAGAGAGGAACGGTTTTTCTTTGAATACGTTCGCGCCAGCACTAAGCGTATCGATTTGCAAGTGTTGAATAAAATTAACAAGCAAATACTAAACAAATAATGAGTTGAGGGACAGAAAGTTTGGAGACTTTTGCAGTAAATCTTTTGTTGTTCTCTCAAACGGATATCACGGAAACCGTTCTAGAAGTCTACGTAAAATTAATGAAAGCTTATGTATATATGTATGTAAACGCTTTATTGTACCAAAAATAACAACAACAACAATAATAAAATAGGAATTTAACTGTGTACAAAGGCGGACTTATCCCACTTAGGGATCTCTTCCAGTCATTCTTATATAGGCTTTTGTGTTAAAATTGGTTTTAAAGGCGCCATGATCTACTTTAGAGTCAAAGGTCGCGTGAAATAATTCGGCATGAGAAAGAGCAAGCCTGGACTTTTGCCAAATAAGTATTCCGTTCAGTACCGACTCCTAGATAAGAAATGTCTCAGATAAACGCTAGAGATATGTAGCTGTTCTACTTTATGTTTTAGTCTTTAAGTAAAATTTTCAATGTTGTCGACCTGTGAACGTTTTTTCCTTAGTGAACATTTTCATTCTTATTTTGGTCTCCATAGCAGAAAGTCACATCTAATATCACACTCTCGGTAAAAGAACGTCGTATCTTCGTGTCAGGACATCCATCAAGGAACTGACTAGATCTGCTAACCGAAAAGTGTCAAAAACTCAAACTGGTTTTAATAATAATAATAAATATGTCAGACATTCACACCAATTATCCAGTCCCAAACTAGGCAGAGCCTGTGCTATGGTTACTGGATAACGGATACACATACTTAAATAAATATATAAACATCCAAGACTTGGGTACAAACATTCATATTCATCATATGAACATTTGCCCCTAGCGGGATTCGAACCCGCGACCTCCGGCGTGGCAGTCCGAGAGCTACCCGTTCCGCCACGGAGGTCATCAATCGTGGTTTGCTATAATTCTAAGGAAATTACTAGAGTTTCTTTGCTAATTGAAGAATTAGAATTCAAGAGACACATCGTGAGTATCTAGGAGTTACCTGTAATAGTTGAGGACCTGAGCGAACACGCCCGGGTGTCTGTCGAAGAAGTACTCGTTGAGCACGGGGTCGTAGTTAGCGAGCGCCTCCGTAAGCCGAGAGAGGCGAGTCGCGGGAATCTTTTTCAAAGTTGCCTTGTATGTTTCGTATCTGGAAAAAATAAAGCTATATTAGGCCCGATTCTGAAGACATACATTTAAAATTTGACAGTACTAAAGTATTACTTATTTTTTTCTCAGTGTACTGAGAAAAAAATAAGTAGTCCTCCTACTTACATAAGGATATACATATACCACTATTACGTAAGTGGCCGCCCCCATTATAAATGGTGTCGCCTACAACTGATTCAGTAGCCGGCCACATTATTACGTAGTGTGGTTACTTAGTATGGTGTCCCATTTATAATGGGGGCGGCTACTTACGTAATAGTGGTATATTTTTATCCTTATGTAAGTAGGAGGGCTACTTATTTTTTTCTCAGAGTAGTTTCGTCTTTATCCTCACAATACTGTGTGACAGGGATAGCAACAATTTTAGTGCTGTAAAATTTTAACGTTGTGCCGAAACGAATCGGGCCCACTGTAGACCTATATAGACTAGTGTTAGTTAGTTTGGAGAAGGATAGCGAGAACTATTCTGCCTTGAGAACCCCGCTAACAAGGATAGTTGCTCCACCGAAACTCACGAAAATGAATAAAATGTTGTGCGTGTGTAGAGCAGGATCTTCTGAATATAACCACACATATTTTATATCTGTCGAACGTTTGTCAGTCTCGGATAAATCACCTTGGACTTGGACTTTCTCGCTTCAAGTTGACATTCGACACGAAAGAAATATAATTAACTAGCTGTTGCCCGCGACTTCGTCCACTTAAACAACTTAACATCACCAATTATTATGTATTTTCCGTAGAAATGGAACGTTTTTTCGAGATAAAAACTATCCTATGTCCTATTCCAGGACCTAACCTATATGTGTGCCAAGATTCATCACTATCCGTCCAGTAGTTGAAGCGTGATTGAGTAACATATATCCAAATTTGGAGGCGGAGGCGGAGGCGGAGGCGGAGGCGGAGGCGGAGGCGGAGGCGGAGGCGGAGGCGGAGGCGGAGGCGGAGGCGGGAGCGGGAGTGGTAATGGGAGCGCATTCTGTAGTTCACGCGAGCGGAGCCGTGGCACAGATAGTTTATAATATTGGTAGGAAGGATTATAGTTGTGTTCAGAATAACCTGCTGAAAATTTCCACAACGTTTCGTCCTTTCCGAGTTCAAGTTCGGAAGTACCGAAGTTATTTTTTCGGGACAGGTAAACATTCGGCAGATATAAATATATTTCATTCCAGATTAATAGTCCTATGAAAACCAACGCTATTTACGTCTCGGTAACATATACATGAAAGGGTCACCAGCAGCAAAAACAGGTTTGTATTACCATGTAAACTTTGCAGTCCACTTAGGAACACCATCTATTGTGTATTTTGTTTTCGAGGCGCAAATGCGTTTGTTTTCATAGGACTATTAATCTGGAATGAAATATAAGTGGTTGTATTCAGAACAACCTGCTCTACACACCGACAAACTTTCATTCATTTACATATTAGACACTTCCCTTGTGAGGTTTACTTTCTTTGATTTCAAAGATTAACTGTAAGATAAGTTCAAGCATCTTTAGTGGAAAACGACACCGGGTGACATTATCAACAACCGGCCTAAGGTAAAAAAAAAATTATGATTGACGTCAACATTTTTCTTTGCCCCAAAATGTTCTTATAGGAAACGGAAACACTGCCACACCCGTGGTACTCATTACCTACTATTATTACAAGAGCACCAGCCTTTTCGTACACGTTAATGGGTACGTAAATTATTGTAGGGCTACTGCACCCAGCGCGTGAACATAGTCGATCGTTAACAACAAAAATGCTTCTCTTTCTAACTTATAACATGGATCTTTCGTCGCTGATCGACAGCGCGCTCGGCGGTAGCCCAGTATATCTATTTTGTGGACGACTTCTTTACGCAGTAATATTTAGCCAACAAATATTTTGGATAAAGTATTGTCTCTCTGGTATTGTTGGAAGTAGCATGAACATTACCATACATATTGGGTAAAAAGGTGCCACAAGTCTACAAGCACCTCTGACAATGACGATATCTAAATATCACGTACAGTATTCCAATATGGCTGGGCGTGTGTAAACACCACTTGGGATTTCTTTTCTCACGATCTCGTAGACACTTCATCAGTACACATTGCGACTAGCTTAGAGCCTGATTAAAGGAGGAGATATGATTACATTGTAAGTTTAATTAATGCCAACAAGTTGAGATGTCATTCTGATAATTTTAGTGTAATTATTAGTACGAAGATAGTAATTAAAACAGTCATGTTATTTCTCTTCCCAAGGTAAACATGTATAAGCGTTTTAAGACTCTAATTAAAGCATCAAAGGCGTTATGTTTATAAAAGCAGAGTTCTAGTAAAGATAGAGAAACTGCCAGGCTAGGATTTCTCAAACTTTTTATTGACAAGCCCCTCCACCTAAGAAAAAAATCATGTATTTGTGTGCCGCCATAACTCACTCTGTTCCATGATGTAAATAACAGAAGCAAGCGGAGTAAATAACAAGTGTTTTACTTATATTCAAATAATGAATGTACATACCGAGCGCGAACAAGGAACCACACAGTAGTGACTTTGACAGCGAAGTGACAGATCTCAGGTGCGTTCCGATACAAGACGTCTACGTTTGTATTACAACATTCCACTCTAAATAACTAAGGGAACGTACCCAAACTACGCGACACATTTTTTTACAATTTTTAACCCCCCCCCCCCCCCCCCTCTTGATGACCATCCGTAGTATATGCCAAGACCCCCTCCCCCTCTAGTTTTCACGTAGTAATGCATAAATATGGTTTTAAACCATTTTTTGCAAACAGAAAGTTGAAAGAAAAAAAATTGCTCATATTTGTCTTTATTAATACGGCGCTTGCGGCGTGACGCCAAAAGTGTGTGCATTCCTATAATTATAAGTGAAAAAAATATTATCAAGAAGAAAAAACTGAAGGTTTTTAATTAGCTGGTGTTCGTGTTGCCACCTGAGTTTAAAAAGCGCTAAAACGAAGAACGAAGGTGACCGACATAGCCGAAAGGATTAGCAAACTGAAGTGGCAGTGGGCGGGCCACATCTGTCGCAGAACCGACGGCCGTTGGGGCAGACGAGTTCCAAGTCGTCTACAAATTGTAAAAAATATATATTGTTTGAATTGTTTGGAATTATCTATTCTTTATCATGAGCAAAAAAATAAACGTCAAATTTTCATGACAAATTTAATAAGATTTTTTTTTACATTTTGCAGATTACTTTGCTGTCGTCGTTTTTTATCGTAACTCCACTTATGAACTCTAGACTAGAAATGTCTTTTATCTAAGGAGTTCTGTGAAATTAACTAAAATATAAAAGAGTTAATTTTCTGCACCTGCAATATTCAACTTATTTAATTTCGTTAGAATCAACCTGCGCATGATTTCCCAGGTGACTGGGAACTCATTACTGTACGAGTGTGTGGTATCTGTTTCGTACTTAAGTACTCACTGGTTTCAAATATTGGTTTAGTTTAGAAGGTTGAAGCCATTAAAAATAATATTATTTGGAGTTATTGGTATTGTGGTTAGTTATGTATAATAGTTTTGCTAATGTGGATAAAAAAAAAACAGGAAAAAAGTGGTACATAAGTGGGCATTCAAAAAAATGATTGAGAACCGCTGCCCTAGATAAAGCAGTGCATATTTCTTTTCAAATCAAGAATCATATGAAAACAAACACATTTGCGTCTCTAAAATAAAATAAATAATAGATGGTGTTCCTAAGTGGACCGCAAAGTTTACATGGTATTACAAACCTGTTTTTGCTGATGGCGACTCTTTCATGGGCATCTTTCATGAGTCATAATTCAATCCCCCCCACACACACCCCCACCCCACACACACACACGCACGCACGCACGCACGCACGCACGCACACACACATACACACACACACACACACACACACACACTTACTAGACTGTAATATAAATATATTGTAAATCAGTCATTGGCATTAAGAACTATAAATTAGAATAATACTGCCTTTTAAGTGCTGTGGATTTTATGAAAATAAATAAAATAAAATCTTATTTCCTTAGCTTTTCACAGTCAATAAATTGTACTATGATTAATCCATTTTTACCTTCTAAGCGATTTTATCTACCAGGATTGAAACACCGTTCCCAAATGAGTTTTCTTCAATTTATCCCTCGGCAAAATTGGTTTGTGACTTATTTCCGCTACAATTTCTACAACTAGGTCGAACTGAATTCCAGCTCTGTTAGGTCTAGCTAGAATAAATAGACAAAGAATTTCATTAAACGAATTTCGCGGCGTTCAAATCATAGAACAGAATCCCTGCTGTTTTAAAATATACTCCAAGAGAATTTCTTATCTGTTACCTACAGAGATCTGTGAAATAATGGAATAACAAATCGGATCATTATCATTTTGTTTCTTTGTTCTCTAAGACGAGATGATTTGTCATTCCTAATTTGCGGAGATCCTTTCCATTTGTATTAACACATTAGACACCACTTTGAAACCTATAGAGCTAGTCTCTTAAATACAAACTCACCTGCGAGTCTCGCTCAAGTGACTTCACTCACATTGAAACCTAATTCATTGGTGATTCTATAAACATTCCAGAGCATTATCGAAGTGAAGTCACAAAGAACCCATTTTACGTCGATAGTGCTCCAGAATGTTTACAGTATGCCAATGGGTTAGGTTTCGAAGTGAGTAAAGTCACATGAGTGAGACTCCCACGTGAGTTTGTATTTTAGAGAATAGCACTACTGTTCTGGATTCTTTTCACAGTAGACAGCCTTATGCAATAATTGCGTTGCGATCGTAGGGACTTGCTAGGAATGACAAGTACAATACTGGAAAAGTGACTTGGCGTTTCGGATAAAATCTTTTAAGCCGTACCTAAACCAACACCTCAGCGAGATGTTAGAATAGCTTCGTTTAATTAGAAGTTGATATTAATTTCATCCTCAGATGCTCACACAAAATACCTTCGTCGCAGATAGATAGGCAGAGACGATGTGTTGCCACTTTACGCGATCCTGATAATCCTCACTATCCTTTCTCGGTTGTATGTAGGGTTGTGCTCCTGCAGTGGAGACAAAAATAACCTGGTGATGATGATGTAGGTTATATGCTAATACTTTAAATAAATCATATACATTTATTGTTGACTTTGTGATCCGTCCAAATTCGGGCGTCTCAGGCAGATAGGTCACAACAGTTTCGCCTTCCACGCATTGGTGTAAGTAGACGCATGCGAAATTCATTCTTCCGAATTAGGTCGCCTCGATGACGTAACGGTTTGGGTAAGCAGTTCTAAAAAAAAACTGAAACAAAGAAATCTCAGTATATCAGCACGCATGACAAGAATATCAATAACCGAAGTGACTTCAAGCAACCGAAAGACCAAATAATTTCTCAAACATCATCATCATCAGGTTATTTTTGTCTCCACTGCAGGAGCACAACCCTCTCTCATCTGCCGGAGACAGACGGAGGATTTGGCCTACACTCCCCGCGCTGGCCAGACGGGTTGCTGACTGATGTTTTATAATGTATTCCCTTAGTCGCCTTGTACTAAGGCGACTAAGGGAACTTGGAGTGGTCCTATTCTACTCTACCGGAAACCACACGGCCAATTTCTCAAACACTACATTCTTATCACAACCGTTTTAAGGTTTAAGTTTAGATAAAATTTTTATGTCGTTCGTTTTTTAGTATTATAAACGCAATCGTGACAGTTACTAATGAGTACTCTGTAATATCAAGTTAAAGTTTCTCATACGACCATATTGAAAGACTGAATCTAAAATACTAAGCTGTAAGTTAATTTTCGTTGGTAGATTCGGTATTTTCAATAGATGTCTTCTAAGAGACATAATTGAACGGCGTCTCCTATATTTGGGAAAAGTATTCAAGCGCTGACGACAAATCTAAAAAAATGCCTTTTTTTAGGCTCATGAAACTGACGAATACAAAAATGACGGCTGAGGAAACTGATGAACAGAGGAAAATGACCACAGATACGCTAACTCTTTTATTCTGTACTAGCTGTTGCCCGCGACTTCGTCCGCGTGAACCACTTAACATTACATATTATTATGTATTACTTAATCCTTAAAGAAATCTATTAATTTGGTTATGCATTGAAAATATATACATAAAATTAGCCTACCGACGGCAGTTCCGCAAGTTGGACTACAGAATTAATGTAATTTTTTTTAAATAAAGTTGACATTTACTTCATGTTTATCGTGAATTAAAAGATTATCATTAAACTAATGATATTTTTATATTTTAATATTGTGCAAAAAGTTAGGTATTTTTATTTTATTAAAAAAATATATTTCGTAGGTGATATTCCCCTTTTCCCTCTCCCATTTTTTTTTCTTCAGCATTCCAACACGTTGAAAACCCCTTCCCCTTCCCTCTTCCCCCCTCAAGGCTCCCCTCTCCTTCATCCTTCCCCCTCCTCTTCCCCCTACCCAAACCCGCCCCTTACTCCGCCTTTTCCACTGCCCCCTTCCCTCTGTCCTACCACCTCCCATTTTCGCTAGCCTCGCCCTCATCTTTCCTCTCCTTCTCTTCTCCCCTAACCCCTTCCTACTATCCCTCCTCCTCCCAACTTGCCCCTCCTCTTCCCTCTCTTCTTTCCTATCCGACTTCCTTCCCCTCCTAGACCCCTCCCTTATTGACACCTATTTTGCATATCCAATTAACTGTACAACAAAATGTCTGTCAAACTGCTGGACATAGGCCTTCCCCAATTAACACCACCACACCCGGTCCTCTGCCCTACGGATCCAGCCGCTTCCGGCCACCTTCATCAGGTCGTCGATCCACCTGGCGGCGGGGCGTAGTGGCGAAGTACAGTAAATATGTAGGATAAAATGTAACCGTGTGGTTCCCGGCTTAGAATAGGGCCACCACCAATGTTTCCGTGATGGCCTGCATCGTACTTAAGATTATTACTCCGTCTGTCGAAAGTCCACCAGAAGTATCATTCTATTTTGGAGGCTTATGTTCAGCAGTGGACGTTTTTCGGCTGATGATAATATACATTTAACAGTAAGTACATCATCATCACCAGGTTATTTTTGTCTCCATTGCAGGAGCACAACCCTCTCTCATCTGCGGAGATAGACGGAGGATTTGCCCTACACTCCCCGCGCTGGGCAGACGGGTTGGGGAGGCCTGATTGATGTTTTATAATGTATTCCCTTAGTCGCCTTGTACGACATCCACGGAAAGAGTTGGAGTGGTCCTATTCTACTCTACCGGAAACCACACGGCGAGTAAGTAAGTAAGTCCACATTGATCCAAATCTTATCAATATATACCAAAACTAACAAAAGGTAGTATATTTAATAGCATTATAAATTTTTCAAGTCGTACACTTGCCAGCAACGATATACGAGCATACAACGGCCATCAAAAATATCAGGATAATACTTACCCGGTTCTCTTGGGAATCCGGGAGTACACGGATAAGTTATTATGAGAGAATTCGGTTTTAGTTTCGTACGTCGAAAGTCTTGACAATTCTATACTTATCTTCAGTCTACCCTATTTATTACTAGCTTTTGTCCGCGACTTTGTCCGCGTAGGTTGCGATATTTACATATCTTGAACATTGACGACCTCCGTGGCTGAACGGGTAGCTCTCGGACTGCCAGGCCGGAGGTTGCGGGTTCGAATCCCGCTAGGGGCAAATGTTCGTATGATGAATATGAATGTTTGTACCCAAGTCTTGGATGTTTATATATTTAAGTATGTCTATCCGTTATCTAGTAACCATACCACAGGCTCTGCCTAGTTTGGGACTGGATAATTGGTGTGAATGTCTGATATATTTATTTATTTATTTATTGAATTTCCCCTAGGAATGAGATGTTTTTTCTGGATAAAAACTATCCTATGTCCTATTCTAACCTATATGATAGAAATAATTTCGCCTTTTTTAATGCATCTGTATGTAACAAGCAGGGATCGGAATTAGGTAGTGTCAATTATGTACGTACTTGCGACGAAATAAACCGAGATTTATTTTAAAAAAAAACTTTCATTTATGTGTATAAATATGGATTTTCCACATCGCTCATTTATAAATATACTTGCTGTTGTCCGCGATTTCGTCCGCGTGGACAACTTTATAAATTATTATATATTTCCCGTAGGAATGGGATGTTTTTGGCGTTAAAAACTATCCTATGTCCTATTCCAGGACCTAACCTATATGTGTGCTAAGTTTCATCCCGATCCGTCCAGTGGTTGAAGCGTGATTGAGTAACAACGAGGACGAAGTCGAGGGCAACAGCTAGTTGAATATATTTGCAAAAAATGGGGATCTAAGGATAAGTAACAGAACACGTCAAGATCATTTAACCTGTTTGTCTGTTAGTTTGTGCAAGCATCACGTATAAACTTCAAAACAGATTTTGATGAACTTTTCACAAAAACATAGGGCTTAACTTGGAGTAACATTTAGTCTTTATTTCAGCGCAATCGGCTTACTTAATCAAAAGTTATGGGATTTTTTAATTTTCAAAGACAAGTAGGTATGCAATATTACAAAGAAGTATAACTATAATGTTCGGTACAATTCGGATTACGATGAGTTAGGTTATGACTACGTTTGAAGCTGTAGTGGGTGTGTGCGTTGGCGTCGGAGTTGGATTATATAAATATAAAAAAAATGAAATAAGTTTGAAACGGAGCACCCCTAGACCGGGCTAGCGGGGGTGCTTCTCGTTGCACTAAATTTATATTCCCTTGTACGTCTGAGTACTGAGGGCTGTTTGGGATTTATAACCTACTGGGACTTAGACAAAGGAAACATCATTTTAATAGTTGAGATAGCACCGTCGTGCCTTTATTTAAATTAAACTTAGTTGCTACACTATACAGAAGGAGATTTATTCTACTTCGACTATGACGGGCCTTTATGAGGCCCGCTCGATATCCGTTCTACTCCCTCCTTCCCGGTCGGTCCTCCAAGTCCAAGTCGGTCGTCCCTATGGGTCTGAGGGTAACCTCGTACGGACTGCGCGGACCCCCCCGCACCGCCACACATACGAGGTCAGGGACGTAAGCACGACGCGGCCCTCCCCTCGCACCGCGCTATACGTCTCCTCAGCCGAAGGTACCGTACGGACTTCGCGGGGACCCCGCACCGCCACACATACGTGACCTGTTGAGCAACTCGCCTTGGAGCTCGTTTCGCTATCAGTCAGAGGACGTCGCGGTCTACCCCGCACCGCCACACTCTGCTGTCCGGCTAGTGAGCTCCCCGATGAGTGCTGACGATCTCGGTCCGGGGCTGGCTGCCTTTTATCCTCTGGCGGCGACTCGTTGCGCGCGGCGCGCAGTGGGGATAACTTGCCAGGGCCGGCTCGAGTTGTGAGGCTGGCGCTCGATGCAGCAATGGGCCGGCTCGGTGGGTCGTTACACTCCCCCTCTTCTTTTGGAGATTTTTACGTCTGTAAAAATCACAGTGGCATTAGACACAGTCTACATTAATACACAGGGTTAAATTTGTTAGAATATTATTAAAAACAAGATTATATGTTGAATTTTTTTTTATATCTTTTATATGTGCTGTAGGTATTCTCTTTTTGCCCGTCGTATCTTGTAAAAGAAATATGACTGGGGACTTTTCTTCTAGTTTCATAATGTTGCTGGGCGGCCATACCGCCTTCAAATTCTTTCTCTTATATTTTCTCTCATCATATTTGATGTTGCCATTTTTAAGTGGCCTCCTTTTGGCCCACTTTTTTAGTATGTTGAACCGATAGAATTTTCCCATTCTGTCCTTCAGGAGACCGTGGTAAAGTCCCGATTCAATCGGTAAATGACGATTGTCACGTTTCTCCTGCGTTTTTGACATACACTTCGAATATTTCTCTCCTGACGCTTTTAAATTCATTCTTTTATTATGTTCTCTTATCATATTTAATGTCGCTGTTTTATGTGGCTTCCTTTTGGCCCACTTTCTTAGTTTGTTGTTAAAACGATAGAATTTTCCCGTTCTATCCTGTCGGAGACCGTGATAACGTCCCGATTCAATCGGTAATGACGATTTGTCACGTTTCCCCATCATTTTTAACACACCCAAACTTTTCTGATTTCTCTCGTGATGGTTTATGTTCTTAACATTATACACCTCTGTTTTTCTTCATATACATCTTATACCTCGTATTCTCTTTCTTCTTCTCGTTTACAAATTTCAAGAGTACTCACATATTACACGTATCCTGGGATGTCCTTGGCTTTTCCTGGCCTGTAATATCTCGTTGCTCTTCTCATTTATGTCTTTCACACTCTCAAGCGTCCTACACACGGCGCTTTTGTATTTTTTTGTTTAACATAGATTCCAAAAAAATTGTATACCCTCATATATATTTTTTCATTTCTGGTTCTAGTTTCTGTTCTGCTTGCTTCTTATTTTTATTATTCTCGTATTTCTACCTTCATTTTGTATCTGTTATAATTTTCCGGTGTCTATTTGACTTCTTTCAACTTTCTGTTATACCAGTCCTTGTCTTCTTGACTTTTCTTACGTATCGTTGAGCTATATGGGCTGTCTTATATTTCTATATCTTATTTAGCCTTTTCTCCGCGTGTTCGTTAATTTTTCTTGTCACTTTCTGATCCTGAGTAGCACTTTTGTTTGATTAGTTCCGCGTTTATTTTTGTATTTTACCCTCGTAACCCGTGTTTTTTCAGCTTTTGTTGCATTTTTCGCCCTCCGGCGACAACAATTTTTCTCATTCTCTTGTTCTTTTTATGATTAGTCCTTCTCTGGACCCTTGTATATTTATCTCCTTTTCTTACGACTTTTTGTCTTTCTCTCTACTTAGGGTTTTCTAACTATATGGACTAGATTCCTCTTGACTTGGTCTACTGTTAGATCTTCCCGTTTGCTAATTTTTCTCAATTTTCTTATTTCTCTTATGGTTAGTCCTTCTCTGGACTCTTATTTCTTTATCTTTCTTTTCTACGACTTCTTGTCTCTTTCTGCTTTGGTTTTTCTAACTGTATGGACAAAATCCCTCTTGAATTTGTCTACTGTTAAATATTCCGTTCGCTAATTTTTCTTTATTTTCTTATTTCTCTTATGGTAAGTCCTCTCTGGACCCTTATTTCTTCATTTTCCTTTTTTTTTTCTTTACGACTTCCTTGTCTTTCTTCTACATTTTTTTTTCCTAACTGCATGGACTATTTCCCTCTTGAATTTGTCTGCTATTAGATTTCCCATTGATAACTTTCTTCATTGAAATTGTTTAGTCATACATCCAGGGAGTGAACGAGTTTGGTTCCTTACTGGTGTCTTGTCTGTTTTGTCTTTGATTTTATTTTCCTTGGGGAGGGTAATTACAAAAAAATTAATCGCGGGATGTTTCCTTTAAAAATGGTGGGTTTTTATCGTTGGGCGCCAAATGTAACGGAGCACCCCTAGACCGGGCTAGCGGGGGTGCTTCTCGTTGCACTAAATTTATATTCCCTTGTACGTCTGAGTACTGAGGGCTGTTTGGGATTTATAACCTACTGGGACTTAGACAAAGGAAACATCATTTTAATAGTTGAGATGGCACCGTCGTGCCTTTATTTAAATTAAACTTAGTTGCTACACTATACAGAAGGAGATTTATTCTACTTCGACTATGACGGGCCTTTATGAGGCCCGCTCGATATCCGTTCTACTCCCTCCTTCCCGGTCGGTCCTCCAAGACCGGCCGGGTCCCTATGGGTCTGAGGGTAACATCGTACGGACTGCGCGGACCCCCCCGCACCGCCACACATACGAGGTCAGGGACGTAAGCACGACGCGGCCCTCCCCTCGCACCGCGCTATACGTCTCCTCAGCCGAAGGTACCGTATGGACTTCGCGGGGACCCCGCACCGCCACACATACGTGACCTGTTGAGCAACTCGCCTTGGAGCTCGTTTCGCTATCAGTCAGAGGACGTCGCGGTCTACCCGGCACCGCCACACTCTGCTGTCCGGCTAGTGAGCTCCCCGATGAGTGCTGACGATCTCGGTCCGGGGCTGGCTGCCTTTTATCCTCTGGCGGCGACTCGTTGCGCGCGGCGCGCAGTGGGGATAACTTGCCAGGGCCGGCTCGAGTTGTGAGGCTGGCGCTCGATGCAGCAATGGGCCGGCTCGGTGGGTCGTTACAAGTTGAAAACCTGGATTGTTCGCAGCTTGGAAGGACGTCCCAACCCCTCTGCAGAAGAAGATTTGGCTTCCTTTAGAAGTCCGTTTGTACTAATAAATAAAAAAAAAATCCCCGTCTATTATTAGATTTTTTTATATATTATTAGTGTTAATTAAGATTTCCTACGATTTCTGGTATGTTTAATAGTTTGATTTGTAAATAAAATCTTATCTGAATATATTTTACTTCAAGTTTAAAAATAAATAAATAAATAATAATAAATATCTCAGACATTCACACCAATTATCCAGTCCCAAACTAGGCATAGCCTGTACTATGGTTACTAGATAACAGATAAATAATAAAAACATCCAAGACTTGGGTACAAACATTCATATTCATCACGAATATTTGCCCCTAGCGGGATTCGAACCCGCAACCTCCGGCGTGGCAGTCCGAGAGCTATCCCGTTCCGCCACGGAGGTCGTACTAAGTGAAACGATTGATGAGGGTGCGAGCTGTTCTAATTTACAACCCATTATGTGAGACGAGAACGTATAAAGAAACGTGCTTGTAGAATAACAGGCACTTCTTGATGTCGTAAGTACTCGTAAAGTCAAGTAATTCCTGATAATATACATTCCCGCAAAAAGTAAGCCTTTTCCATACATTCGAGGTCATTTTGAGCCCTACAAAGATATCGATAATTGGTTCGCCGCTCCGCTGCGAGTGCTTTTAACCAATTTGGGTGCATTCATCATCGAAGAATATGCCGTGTAGTTTCCGGTAGAGTAGAATAGGACCACTCCAACTCTTCCCGTGGATGTCGTACAAGGCGACTAAGGGAATACATTATAAAACATCAATCAGGCCTCCCCAACCCGTCTGGCCAGCGCGGGGAGTGTAGGCCAAATCCTCCGCCTGTCTCCGGCAGATGAGAGAGGGTTGTGCTCCTGCAGTGGAGACAAAAATAACCTGATGATGATCATCGAAGAAGCTACTACCTAAATACCACCGCTTTTTATCTTCGAACTGAAAACTGTGCTGTGTATGTCGGTGAAGTGAAATATTCTTATCAAAAAGTAGTTTTTGGCACTATGGGCCTGCTCCATACATACTACGGACAGTCGGCATCAGATGTTACTCAATGTATTCCAACATAGTAATCTATAGATAGGATTACGTTCGGAAAACAGCGCCGTGCAAATATTATCTGCCGCCATATGCTGAAACTGGATCATTTTGTCACATTTCTATATATTATTTATATTTTGGGTGACGTAACGAGTCGCTTAAACTATTGTTTAATCCTAAGTACATAAATTAGTGCAGAAATATCAGTATAATTACTTATTATGTTTAATTTTAGGTTTATGTATACCTACATCAGATTTTGGGGCAATAAACTACTATCTTTCTTTGTTTCTTTCTATCTTTATATATTATTTTAATTATGCCGTGTGGTTTCCGGTAGAGTAGAATAGGACCACTCCCACTCTTCCCGTGGATGTCGTACAAGGCGACTAAGAGAATATATTATAAAACATCAATCAGGCCTCCTCAACCCATCTGGCCAGCGCGGGGAATGTAGGCCAAATGGAGCAGTGGAGACAAAAATAACCTGATGATGATGATATTAATTATGTATTATATTATAAGTATTGTATTGTATTTGTATCTGGAGTATTCTATTCAAACATTTTATATGTAAAACAAACAAAAGAAATATTGTTATTATCCTCTAAACTAACAAGACCCAAAAAGAATTTTCCTTTCCAAGAAAATTATGCCCACGTGTACAGTTTTAATAAATTTCTCATTTAGCCAATGAAAATATTCCTCTTAGTAAAAAAATATGGCAACAATATTATTTTTCAAGCCTCGGTCCCAGTAATGAGACGGACGAGATGGGAACCACTTTGTGTAATTTATTCAACCTTCATCTGTTTTGTTTCAGGCTAAATTTGTGTCGTGAAATCGTCAAGCAGAGCTTGTTTTTACAGAAATATATCAAGATAGAACGGTTAAGTAAGCGCGACATGCGTGCCAACATATATCAAACACTTACTCGAGACTCGCTCGGATAAATATGTACTAAAAAAAGCAGAAATGCTACATTGCACGATTTCTAACTGCAGTTATAAAAGCTGATAAGTACTTTATTTTCATTTTAAAATAACTCAAACACTTTTACTAGACTTTAGGAATTAATCTTAATTAAGGTTCCCACTAAGCACCAGGGTGTATTCCTCAGTCCCGACTTCTGGCCCGAGGGAGTCGTGTTTAGACGCTACAGGGAGGCGAAGACTCTAAAATCCCTGAAATAGTGTGTATATAGTGTGTATTTAATGTAAGGTTGTAAGGAAAATACATATGTATTTCTAGGCTAAGGTATTTGTCTATGGGCTAAGTTGCCTGCAAATAAATTATTTTATTATTATTATTTACAACTATAAAACATTATTTAACATCAATATTTATATGGTGTAATTACTATCACTGTTCGTTGTTTAGTTAATAATGTATCATCATCAGGTTATTTTTGTCTCCACTGCAGGAGCACAACCCTCTCTCGTCTGCCGGAGACAGATGGAGAATTTGGCCTACACTCCCCGCGATGGCCAGACGGGTTGGGGAGGCCTGATTGATGTTTTATAATGTATTCCCTCAGTCGCCTTGTACGACATCCACGGGAAGAGTTGGAGTGGTCCTATTCTACTCTACCGGAAACCACACGGCAAATAATGTATAAGGATACTTAATTTATTATGAACGCCCATCAATGTAGTTAACTTGTTAACGTTAACGTAAAAGGTTTGCTTAACGCTGGGATTAGTGGTAACTTTGTGGAATAATGCTTTGTACGTTAAGACGGTGTATATCAAGGTATACTTTCATAAGTTGTGGCGCAGATTTCTTGCGTATTTATACTAGAGTTCGAGTCAGCTGGTAAATATTTCTGATAGAAATAAGTTCGCCTTTTTTAATGCATCTGTATGTAACAAGCAGGGATCGGAATTAGGTAGTGTCATTTATGTACGTACTTGCGACGAAATATTTTTTCATTTATGTATATAAATATGGATTTTCCACATCGCTCATTTATAAATACGAGTATGCTAGCTGTTGTCCGCGACTTCGTCCGCGTGGACAACTCTATAAATTATTATGTATTTCCCGTAGGAATGGGATGTTTTTGGGGATAAAAACTATCATATGTCCTATTCCAGAACCTAACCTATATGTTTGTCAAGTTTCATCCCAATCCGTCCAGTGGTTAAAGCGTGATGGAATAACAAACATCCAAATATCTAAACTTTCACATTTATAATATTAGTAGGATTATTCTTCGTGTACCTTCCACTTATAAGAAAAATAAGATACAAAATAAAATAAAATACATTATGAAATATTTTTTTTTCTTAATTGGTTATTATATACTTTTTCATTGTTACCACTAACAGTCCCAAGATGTTCATTAACAGTTTTATTTATTTTATTTTATTTATTTATTTTAGGTAAACTCACAGCTATTTAAATCTAAGTAAATGTCATATATAGTGACAAAAAGCCAATTACAAGTTTCCACTTCTAGAAAAAATTAAGTTAATAAAATCCCGTGAAAAGAAAGTCAATATTAATCTTCAAGTACATTAGGCAAGTACAAGGCAAGTACATACCGACATCTGCTAGATACGACGCAAGATAGGGAGACATGGTAAATTTATTTTATCTAATTAACTCTTAATTTTTTTTTTGTAACTTTGTTTTTAAATGCATGCTTTACTGCGACACAATGTTGTATGCCCACGTGGCGGGACATAGCTGAGCTCTAACTATGACATGTAATCCTTTATATACCTATGATCCGCAATAAAGATATTTCATTTCATTTCATTTTGGAGGAGGCCTTTAGGCCTTAATATAAAAAAAGATGTTTTAATTAAAAATTACATTACATTAAATTATTATTATTATTACTATATAAAATTACTTACATATTCACAATGCACGATGAAGGAACAATAAAAAGGCTTTTTATTTATTTTATTTTATTATTATTAGTACAGTGGGGGGACCGAGTTAAAATACCGTTTGGAGGAATGTGACAGTTATCTGACAATGCTGTGCGATACGTACGTCTGACGTCCCTTCTACCTCACACCACCTCATTCCGCGAAGCCTTTAACTGATTCCCCCCCCACCCCCACCCCTCCGCTGTACTCTTAAACTGACTTACAGTAAATTACTATTACTCAGTTGCTACGCCGTAGCACACGTAGTACCACGTGGGTCTACGAGGCGAGGTTTTGATTTTGTATAAAAAAATATATGTGCCATCTATACATATAATAAAAGAGTAGAAAAAACAAAAGAAAAGCGAATCTGTACATTGAAGTTAAAAAAAAAATTTCACTGCCCGGACGTTACTGAAGACCAGTAGAGTCCAAAAATATAATTAAAAAATTTCTTATCTGTCTGTATGTATGTATGTATGTACGGGCTAATCTTGGAAACTGCTGAACAGAACTTGACGGCGTTTTCACTGTTTAATAGCTTTGAATTCGGGCCTCATACTGGTATAAGTCATATCTCAATAAAATGTCAGGATGCTGATATACAAGTTGACCTCTCATTTCATATCATTTGTATGAAAGTGTAGTTCAACATTACTGGTCGTTGCAAGAACTTGACAGAAAGTGACAGAGATGTTTTAAAGCTCATTTATAGATTTATTTTAGCTGATGTATTTCAGGTATTTCCACAAGTCTCGATACAAAAAAATTCGTTCGTTATTCGTTAATTAGTGGCCCTGTATTAGACCGGTGATCGTCGACAATGTCAATATCGAAGCTGTTCAGGAGTACGTCTGCCTAGGACAGACAAAGTTGGGTAGGATCAATTTCAAAAGCTGACAGAAGAATCCAGTTAGGGTGGCTGCCCACCCTAACTGGATTCTTCTATTCGGAAAACTACGTCAAGTCTTTACGTCACCTATTCCACAATGTTTAAAGACAAAAATCTTTAATCAGTGCGTCCTGCCTGTCATGATTACAGCGCGGAGACGTGGACACTGATGGTGGGCCTGATCCACAAGATTCAAGTGGCTCTGCGAGCTATAGAGAGGGCAATGCTCGGGGTCTCTATGAGGGATATGATTCGTAATGAGGAGATCCTATGAATAACGAAGGTGACCGACATAGCCGAAAGAATTAGTAAGCTGAAATGGCAGGTCACATCTGTCGTAGTACCGAACGGCCGTTGGGGCAGACGGGTTCTAGAGTGGGACGCGACGTCCCACGCGCAGGGTGACGACCTGAAGATGGTGGCCGGAAGCGGCTGGATCTGTAGGGCGTTGTGGCATTCATTGGGGAAGGCATGTCCAGCAGTTTGACAGACATTTTGTTGTACAGTTAATTGGTTATGCAACATGGGAAGGGAATAGGAGGGGAAGGAAGTCGGATGGAAAAGAATAGAGGGATTAGGGTAAGAGAGGAAAGATGAGGGGGCAGTGGTAAATAAAGGGTGTAGGAAGGGGTGGGTTAAGGGAAGGGGGAGAGGTAGGAGGTGGATGAGGGAAGGTGTGGGGGAAAGGGTTTTCAACGTTGTGGGAAGGGGATGGAGAAGGAAAGAAAGAAAGGGTATGGAAAGGACAAATTGGGGGGGGGGGGGGGGGGAATATCACCTAATTTGCACAATATTAAAATATTTTTTTTTTTTATTGATTATATGATAATCTTTTAATTCACGATTTATGACGTATTAAAAAAATATCTCTTTCAAACCAATTTTCGGTGGAAGTTTGCATGGCAATGTACATCATATATTTTTTTTAGTTTTATCATTCTCTTACAGGGGGGGGGGGACATTTTACCACTTTGGAAGCGTTTCTCGCGCAAACTATTCAGTTTAGAAAAAAATTATAATAGAAACCTCAATATCACTTTTGAAGACCTATCCACACGTATGGGTTTGATGAAAAAAACATTTGAGTTTCAGTTCTAAGTATGGGGAACCCCCAAAATTTTATGTTTTTTTTTTCTATTTTTGTGTGAAAATCTTAATGCGGTTCACAGAATACATCCACTTACCAAGTTTCAATAGTAAGTTCTTATAGTTTCGGAATAAAGTGGCTGTGACATACGGACGGACAGTCAGACAGACAGACATGACGAATCCATAAGGGTTCCGTTTTTTGCCATTTGGCTACGGAAACCTAAAAAACTGTGGTCCAACGGGCGAAACCGCCGCCGGAACGCAAATTTTTACCCGACTTCAAAAAAGGAGGTTCTCAATTGGATAGTATGTTTTTTATGTATATTAATATTTTTAATGCATAACCAGATTAATAGATTTCTTTTAGGATTTAGTAACACGTAATACATAAGAATGTGTAATGTTAAGTTGTCCACGCGGACGAAGTCGCGGGCAACAGCTAGTTGTAAATATATTCATGTCATTACATCATCAGCCTGAAAGAGTCTACTGTTGGACATAGGCCTCTCCCAAGGTGCGCCACTGAACCATATCATCATATCAGCCCTTAGACGTCCACTGTTGGACATAGGCTTTCCCCAATGAACGCACCACACCCGATCCTCCGCCCTCCGCATCCAGCCACTTCCGGTCACCTTCTTCAAATCGTCGGTCCATCTGGTGGCGGGGCGTCCCACCCTGCGCGTGCCGATCCGCGGTCTCCACGGTTCTGCGACAAATGTGGCCCGCCCACTGCCACTTCAGCTTGCTAATCCTTTCGTCTATGTCGGTTACCCTCGTTCTTCGTCGGATCTCTTCATTACGAATCATATCCTTCAAAGAAACCCCGAGCATAGCCCTCTCCATAGCTCGCTGAGCGACCTGGAACCTGTGGATCAGGCCCACCGTCAGTGTCCACGTTTCCGCGCCGTAGGTCATGACAGGCAGGAGACACTGATTAAAGACTTTTGTCTTTAAACATACATATGAACCACATATATGTATATAAATAATATTACATATACAGTATACATACACTTGTCTAATCCCAAACTAGAATTTTCTCCTGTGCTATGAAGATTTACAAAGATAGGACAATTCACAAAATATAACATCCAGACCGAGATTAACTTGTACAAATTATACAAAGTTGTCTGTCCCCAGTGGTAATCAAACCGACGACCTCTGGCGTTCAAATCCAATGACTAAGCCAGAACTAGGAGGGCGAATATACGAGAAGATCTGAAACGGAAGCAAGCAAACTGATATAACTTGCTTTTCCTGTATATAGGTTAATTAACTGATTAATTAATGGGTATTATATTACTAGCTTCTACCTCGGCCTTATGAAAGTTTACCTTAGTATTTTTTAAGGAAGAAGTGACCTGAAAAAGAAGCCTGTAATTGCTATTTCCGTGCTGAGATTTGTAACTACTCAAACTGACTCGTGAATCTCTTCTTCTCGGTCGTTCCCTCACTGCTGAGGATCGCGACCGTATAAAATGCGCCTCCACGCATAGCGTTCATTGGCCAGCCGCACCGCTTCATATAACGATCCGCCAGCCACCCTCCTCACCGGGTCTGACCACCTCGTCGGAGCTCGTCCTCTGGCACGCCTGCCCTCCACTTGTCCCAGGCTGATGAGCTTCGCTAGGCCGTGCTTGGGAGATCACACTATGTGACTTTGCGACTACCATTTTGTAATGTAGTAGTCTAGTAGCTCAGTAGCAGTAATTGAGTAATCCAGTAGTTCAATAATTTATTAACTTACTGCATTCCGTAACGATATACAGATTACAAAACTAAACCTAAGTGGTTGCTATGGTAAATACTATTTACAATTTCATTCATTTATAATATATAATAAACTAGCTGTTGCCCGCGACTTCGTCCGCGTGGACAACTTAACGTCGCAAATTATTATG
This sequence comes from Esperia sulphurella, assembly GCA_947086405.1. NCBI lineage: Eukaryota > Metazoa > Arthropoda > Insecta > Lepidoptera > Oecophoridae > Esperia > Esperia sulphurella. The sequence continues at coordinate 13,258,886 of OX352273.1, read as the reverse complement.
TATTTCCCGTAGGAATGAGTTGTTTTTTCGAGATAAAAACTATCCTATGTCCTATTTCAGGACCTAACCTATATGTGTGCTAAGTTTCATCCCGACCCGTCCAGTGGTTAAAGCGTGATTGAACATCCAAACATAAAGTTTTGATGTTTGGATGTTCAGTCACGCTTCAGTACTAATCCCATCCCACTAATAAGTGAGATGGGATTAGTGGGATAACATGGGGATAACAGTTTGACATTTTATAATTTTGACATCTACCGTCACGTCAGCGTGACGTTTGTGTGGTTATAGAGAAAGATAAATTCGTTTCAATACTACATCTTTGTCTTTACTTTATTTTTTCTCAAATCCTCTCAAGAACCATCAGTCTGACTGGAGCCATCAAAAAGCCAGCTGTTCTCCTCGTAAGGACTTACTCTTATACGTGACTAAATAAATAAAATATCCATTTGTATGTTTGGCCAATCACGCTGGAATTGAACGCTTTGATTTTCTACTTGGAGGGATTTCACAGATGTTAACTTGAGGTGGTTCTGTTGAGGTAATCTCGGTTAATACGAGATGTTTCTGAAGAAGATAAATGGAAGTTTATAAGCAGGGTCGGAGTTAGGTAGTCGGAATTAGGTAGTGTAATTTATGTACTTGGAGCGAGCGAGCTATGGAGAGAGCTGTGTTCATGGTTTCTTTGTAAGTATTTGTATTGAAGAGATCCGACGAAGAACGAAGGTGACCGACATAGCCGAAAATATTAGAAAGCTGAAGTGTCAGTGGGCACATCTGTCGTAGAATCGATGGCCGTTGGGGCAGACGAGTTCTGGAGTGTAGACCGCAGATGGAGCCGAAAGCGGCTGGATGCGGAGGGCGGAGGAACGTGTGGTGTTTATTGGGGAAGGCCTATGTCCAACAGTGGACGTCTAAGGTCTGATATATTTTATGTACTTGCGACGAACATTTAGTATGAAAGATTAACATAGACATTCCTTTTCATGAAATCTTAATTTTTTAATGAAAGCGTAAAAACCATTTCAAAGATATTTTAATTTTTTATTCCTCAGCGCCACCATTTGTACACCCCAACCTCAGTTATAAAAAATTCCGGAATATCCATATTAGAATAAAATAGAATAGAATACATTTTATTTCGGACATAATCCATATATTTTAATAACAAATTTCTTATTTACTAATGTTAGTATTTTATGAGATGGATAATTATTTCCCTAGCTAACCGTGGTACATCAACAAGGCGGCGATGTTGTTCGCAACACATCACGTCAAGGGGTATCACGGGACGAAAAGCGGGCGAAGGAAAGTCGCTTTGTGACATTAGATTGCGCAAAGTGGCGATACATCGTCTCTGCCTACCTCCCTGGGACCAAGGAATGGGCATTATGTTTATGTAATGTATGTAGAATTTTATACAACATTAAAATATGTTTTATAATTTTAAAACAATATGATTTGGCTGCCCGAGACTGGGCGGTAGGCGCCGGCGAGGCTACTTGACTGAATCCAGTCCCACTAGACAGCATTTTAACATGAACGTTTCGTCGCAGGTGATAAAGGTGCCAAGAACATTTTTACTACAAATTGTGCTGAAATACGGCAGAAAGGCAGTCAAAACAAACGGCAGTTTACATCCAGAAATATGGCGCAGAGCGAGAACAAGACAACATCTTACTCTATTTATGACAAGTTGTTTTTCCAACTTTTTACGGCAAGCGTTAATTTTTAACAAACTGTTTACCTCTGGCGCAGTTTGGTGTAAAATGTTAGGGAGACGCGATTTTGCGAAGGAGAAACCAAGCCTTTTATGTACTCCAAACAACACAGAATAGCTTTTTTGTGTCGACGGATATTTTTCGAATGCTTACGTACTCATCATCATCATCAGCCTGAAAGAGTCCACTGTTGGACATAGGCCTCTCCCAAGGTGCGCCACTGAACCCGCTCTTCGGTTCTTCTCATCCAGTCCGCAGATCGTCGCTCCATCTAGCCAGGGGGCGTCCCACACTACGCTTGCCCAGTCGCGGTCTCCACTCGAGAACTCGTTTACCCCAGCGGTAATCGGTTCTCCGACAGATGTGATCAGCTCACTGCCACTTCAGCGTACTAACTTTTTGAGCTATGTCGAAGACTTTAGTTCTCTGGCGGATCACCTCATTTCGGATCCTGTCCCTTAGAGAAACTCCGAGCATAGCTCTTTCCATAGCCCGCTAAGCGACCTTGAGTTTTCGGACTAGTCCCACTGTCAGTGTCCACGTTTCGGCGCCGTAGGTCATTACGGGTAGGACGCACTGGCCCCTAGTCTGAACGAATCAAATCATTTGGTTAGAATTTTTATTTGGGGTTGACCCTCATTCTATTTGGGCACACGACCTCTCTGGAGGCTTGTCGGGAGGCGACACGGCCTGTCCAATTTGTTGTTCCGACACCCTGCTCGTTCGGGCCGCTAAGATCTTTCTCTCGCTAAAAAACCCTACAATTTATGTTTGCTAGTAAACCTGAAAAGGGATTCGCTTAGATTAAAACAAAAGCAGGAAGACGTGAATATTTATAGTGCCTGGTCTTACAAACCTAACAGGAAATTGTCCCAGGTGTCCGGATCCTACCTCATTCGTTTTAATATATGTTACAGAATGATGTGTTGCGAATAACATTGCTGCCTCCGTGTTGGGTCTTGGGTATCACGGAGCGAAAAGCGGGCCAAGGAAAGTCGCTTTGGATTGCGCAAAGTGGCGATACATCGTCTCAGCCTACCCCTCTGGGACAAAGGCGTGAGCATTATATATTTATATACAATACTGATTTACGTTTACTATTATCGGGGCTCTTGATATTTTTGTATAAGCCACATGTCGCATCACCCGTATGGCCAAATTACTTTAAAATTCCCATCTCAAGTTTTTTTTTCCTATTGATACAAAATACTTATCAATTTAAAAACTTTGCGGTTAGTTAAGTAAGTAAACTTGACATTATTTTGTCATCAAAATAAATAGACATAAAATTCAGTAAATATAAAGTATAATTAATAGTTATTAATTCAAATTGTGCAACGGCGCAACAAACGTCACGCAACACATCTTTTAAAATCAAGTTTGCATACAATTATACAAAAATACAAATAATCGTTTATTTTGTAATAGGCTTTCTTACAAAGTCGTTTTTTAATGTGAATCTTAAACTTTTTATCTGTCATATTTAAGATGTCCTCTGGTAGTTTGTTGTAGAAGCGTATACATTGCCTCGTGAACGATTTACTGACCTTACTACGTCTTAACCGTGGTAAAACCAGGTTATTTTTATTTCTTGTATTATAACTGTTATTGTCACAGTGCCTCAAACTCCAGTGCGTCAAGCATGACAATCCTAATTATAGGTAAAAAATGACATGAAGTTGTTGACAACTAAATCTAACGCCATCGTCGGCCATAACACGCTCAACAACAGGGTCGCAAGTGCAGGGAACAAGTTACCACATGACGTTATCGATAGCCCATCAGTGAACACTTTTAAAAACAGACTAGACAAGTTCTTGAAAAACCAATTGTACGGTATTGCGTACAGTAAAATGCCACCTTCATATTTGGTAAATAACTTCACCCGCTGACGGTAAGAGCCTGAATGCCCGCGCCATTTACCGCACTGCCTAGGCACACTCAGTGTCTGTAGATGGCGCCACAATAGCAAAGCATTCACTTCCGTCTAAGAATCGATTCATTACGTCTACTTTTACATTAAGCCATTGTAACTCTTCAATTAATTCATCATTACACATATTGATTATAACTTACAAGATATTACATAATAATGAGTAAATCAACCTAAACAAATGGCAGACATTGTGCCCTGTTATAATATCGTGGGACACAAGTATCATGACCTTATTAGTATTATTAGAATCATCATCAGGTTAATTTTTGTCTCCACTGCAGGAGCACAACCCTCTCTCATCTGCCGGAGACAGACGGAGGATTTGGCCTACACTCCCCGCGCTGGCCAGACGGGTTGGGGAGGCCTGACTGATGTTTTATAGTGTATTCGCTTAGTCGCCTTGTACGACATCCACGGGAAGAGTTAGAGTGGTCCTATTCTACTCTAACGGAAACCACACGGCATTATTAGAATGCATGTAGAAAAACCATTAATTTAATAGAAAAACAATGATAAATTATTGAATCACGTCAGGTGAGAATCCTTTAAGTTGCAAATTTCCGCTCAACGCTTAAAACTTAGCGGCACCAAGAAAGTTCCAAGTTTTACGCAGCAGTAAACGTGGTAATGTACCGGGCCGCTTAATCCCAGTGGGTGGAGTTGGATGGTACACCACGGCCAGTGATCTTGATAGTTTATTGCTGCGATTAGTCTGGCTGTACCTTCAGCTTGACTATAAGAATAGCATAAATAAATAAATTGTGCGCTGTGGTTTCCGGTTGAGTAGAATAGGAGCACTCCAACTCTTCCCGTGGATGTCGTACAAGGCGACTAAGGGAATACATTATAAAACATCAATCAGGCATCCCCGACCCGTCTGGCCAGCGCGGGGAGTGTAGGCCAAATCCTCCGCCTGTCTCCGGCAGATGAGAGAGGGTTGTGCTCCTGCAGTGGAGACAAAAATAACCTGATGATGATGATGATAAATAAATAAACCTAAATAACTAGCTGTGTGGTTCACGGCTTAGAATTGGGACGACACCTAATGGACTAAGGAACGACGACTAAGGGATTGCACCAGGGATGGGCAGTTCTCCTGTGTATAATAAGTTCGTTACTGCGATCACCAACCCGCCTGGCAAGCGTGGTGGTTGTGACAAATCCCCCAATGTACACTCCACCAAAAGTGGTATTCTATTGGGGAGACGTATACATATTTAGCAGTGGACTATTATATCGTATTCCAGCTGATGATGAAGAGAGACAGTACAAAACTGTAGTAGAAATAAATGAAGACAAAAACAAACTAATGACCAATCTAAACTGACGTATAGGCGGATGGCTGAAACTTTTTTGAAACCTAATCCATTGGTAATTCTGTAAACATTCCAGAGCATTATCGAAGTTAAGAGAACAGATAACTCACTTCACATCGACAGTGCTCTGGAATGTTTACAGAAAGTCAACTGATTAAGTTTCGAAGTGAGTGAAGTCACTTGAGTGAGACTCGTACGTGAGTTTGTATTTTAGAGAATAGCACTACTGGACATATTTCGGCTGATGATGAATCTTTTATCACATGTCCGCGGATTTCTTCCCAGCGACTTCCCTTGAGCCCTTGACACGCGTAATAAATATGCATGTGCCCCGAAAAGCTCATTAGTGTATACTCTAATGAGCATACGTACCTGCAACCCTCGTAACGTAAATTTGATTGCCGTTGCAAATGGCTGCGCCATCTAAAGCCTATTGACGTGATACGAAGTCGCATTGACTGCCCCGATCTCCTCGCTTGCATTTCTCTGAATACACCAAAATACCGCACCAGGCACACAACGTTATTCCATGCACCATTTCATTCTACTAATTACGGCAAAAACGCAGTACTAACAAGGATTATCCACACATACAACAATAAATTTAAAAGTACTGACCCTTTTGTTGGCTCGAAACGGACATTTTTAAATGAAATTGACTCAATCATTCAAAATCACCTTTAGGTAATAATTAATACAACTAATTCAGTTGAGTTTTTTGATAATTAAGTATATACAGTTTACTAAATTATATAAAGTTTATAATCAATGTATTGTTTAGTACTTATTATTTATATTATATTATTTACATATATACTATTTATTAGCATTTTTACCTATTTATCTATAAATCTATTTATTCATATATCTATCTACGTATTTCTTATTTATTTATTTATTTTTCCTATACATTTTAATTTATTTGTATCTAATGGTTGTTTGTCATTTATTCAACATTATTTATTTATCTGATGACCCAGTATAATATTATGTTTTACTTATTGCCATCTAGATATTAATATTGTTTACAGTGACCTAGCATTATCCCACTTGATTACTATAAAACGTGGATAACTATAATAAGCTTTATGTGTAGTAAATTTAAGTTAGAATTAATTTTAGAATACAGCTGTTGTTATCCTGAATAAATAAAAATAAAAATAAAAAAAATAAAAATTACTGAAACATAACCTGCGGTCCTTCGGGACCTCCAGCAGGCGTCCGACACTCGAACGAATATAGCGCCTTAAGGATATACACTACACGTGTTTCTCGCCCCCCGTACGGAGTAATATCAACGCTAAATTGAGCGCTTTAGACACATTTTTGCGAGTTGCGCGGCACCTCAAACGCCTCCGCTCGCCAACCGCATATTGCGCACTGTCTACATAGTAATAACAACTTTAAGTCGAGCGCTTAAGACACATTTTTGCGTGTATTGGTCTGATAGTGGATTACTAGATTACATACTATGCTGAGCTACTTGAGCCCTGTTGTTCCCGGTTTAGAATAGGGCTACCCCGAATCTTCCCGTGAGTGTCATCAAGGCGACTAAGGGATTGCACCAGGGACGGATAGCAGCCTTCACCTGTCTATATTAAGATCATTACTAGACCTCATCGTTGGCCTAGTGGCTTGATCGTTGGACTCAAACGCCAGTGGTCGTAGATTCGATTCCCACTGGGAACAGAATCCCGGTCTGGATGTTATATTTGTGAATTGTCCAATCGTTGTATAATTATCATAGCACAGGAGAAAATATAATTTTGGATTCGACAAGAGTATGTATATGTGTATTTATAATATTTATTTATTTATTACTGCGATCTCCAATCCGCCTGCCAAGCGTGGTGATTATAGCAAATCCTCCAATAGACAGCCCACAAAAAGTAGCATTCTATTGGGGAGTCTTATGTTCAACAGTGGACGTATTTCAGCTGATGATGACAGTATACTGAGTCTGAGATAATCTTGTCCATTAAAACAAAGAATCACCCAGTCGTTATATTTTGATAGATAGATGTAGATTTTGCCTATCCACTATCGATTGTACGTATGTGTAAAATTCTATAAATATCGGGCTAGCCATCCTTCAACCCAGTTAAGCTTTTGCTCTAATGAACCGTGTAGTCCACTGGTGGGGTTGTGTTATATAAATAGCCGTTTTATCGATATTTAACTTTGCCTCAACATGAACGTTGATTTTATCTCTCAGATCGTTCAAAAAGTCGCTAAATTACCGACCAACAATTGTAATTACTATCTTAGTATTTTTCAAAGATTTATAATTCTATATTTTCAGGAATGACTCAATTCAAATTGTAAGCATATTTTAATCGTAAACACATGTATTTTAAGGTGGTCGACTACATTTAGGTAGTAGGTAGTAAGTACTCCATGTTTTGCCCATAGACGTAGGTAATTTTTATTATGTTTAAAAAATTACACATATTTTAAAAATATTATTTCATATTAAAATTGTAGCAATTATTTACAGTACAATTTACAAATGTCAGTAATAGACTAAAAGAAAAAATACACTTGATAGATATAAAATCACTGATATAGTATTTAAGTTAATAAAAAAATTCAAAATCTATTTTTATAAAAATTTATTTATAAAAGTGTTAATTTAAGTTATATCTATGGCAATGTTAGCTATAATGATTTTATCATAATCCTAATATCAGCCCTTAGACTTCCACTGTTGGATATAGGCCTTCCCCAATGAAGCCGCAACACCTGAACGCCACTCCGGATCCAGTAGCTTCCGGCCACCTTTTTTAGGTTGTCGGTCCATCTAACAAGTCAATTCAAACATTCTTTATTGTGCACCAAAACATATACATTTTTATATAAAATCAAAACTTTCATAGAAGGATGAATTTAGTGTACAACGGCGACCTTATCGCTTTCAGCGATTTCTTACAGGCAACCTTTGGGTGGTGGCATTTTTTTGAGGAGTGGAAACAACGGGGTTATAATGATTTTATATACATTTTTTTCAACAAAAATAAAAATTTATTCAAAGAGTTAATAGTAAAGAGGAATTCAACATTAGGAATACGGTGTACAATCTACGTTACGTTAAGGGAGAACTAATTATTATGTGGTAGTGCTGCTCCATCATCGAAACCGAAGAGTTTGGCAGCGGGCATCCATTTGTGGCGAGTGCCGCGAATGCACATTTAATATTATTGGGCAATTTATTAAATTATTTTATTAACTTAGAGAGTCACTCCAATCCCATCTAAATCCATTACTATTGGGAACTGCCCATTTGATAGAACTTGCTACACCGAGAAAATGTAACTTGATGTTCTGTTCATATTTTCAAAGAAGCGGTACCTACCTAGTCGATAAAAAAAAGTTGTTGTATGTATATATAGTGTACTCATGTGCAAAGGATTTTGACTATGACAGACAGAACTATCAAAAAAAGTCGCTTTTGGATTTAGTTCGTAGTACTTACTGCCAGCTGGATGCGGAGGGCGGAGGACCGGGTGTGGTGGCGTTCGTTGGGGAAGGCCTATGTCCAGCAGTGGACTTCTAGGGGCTGACATGATGATGATGACTTACTGCCAGCCGTGGTCTATTTTCCGGACTGGCGGGGGGAGGTGAATGTCACTTTCATACTTAGAAATATTCAGTATTCTCTGCCATTGCTATATAAGCCTTACGTACAACAAAACTAGTGTCAAAATGGTGTGACTACGTGTTAATTTGATACAGTTTCGTATTCATATCGGTTCTGAAGGACAGTCTATTAGTTTCCCTAATTTCCCTAAATTTCCAAGTCAACCTCTAGCCTGCCCTGCGTCACATTAACCAGGCTTGTAGGCAAATTTGCATAGGACCCATCCGCACACATTACTGAAATCCATCCTTTCTTAATGAAATTTCGTTTTATTTCAGCAAGAAACTGTCTCCCAGTAAATAGGCGCCCACGGCACAAACAGACGTATCTCATCTAAAATTGAAAACGAGTTAACTTTATCATAATGTTCGTTTGTTGGATCAATTTACTGGGTTCACTCTCTTGTTGCGAAAATGATAAGCAATATTTAGTATTGTACCTAATTAATAATAGAGGATTTACTAAATGGTTTATGTGTTTAACGGCCTGACCACGGACAACGGCGTCGCGTACTGCGGCGCGAATTGCGAGGCGGTGATTACTAAATATTGACATTATTTACCCGTAGCGTCAATATTTTGTATTAATTAAATGTTCTGCGTAGTAACTGCACAAGTTTCATTGTGAATGTGAAAGAGTTGTGGCTACTTGCGTGGAACAGAGCGATTGTTTGGAACGCTCCATCTAGTAGTACATAGAGATCGTTGGCTATAGTTAGATTAGTATCTCTTTTACAATTTGGGAAAACCTCTTCTAGGACGAAAATCTTCCCTAATAGGTGCCCCGTCTTGCTTATCTAGGCACTGGCTACCATTTCCGAGTCCATCGAGAAGTCTTTCTCCCTCTCCCACGTAGCTCGGAATAACTTTTTAGTGATTCCCCCCCTTCCCCCTTCTATCTCCCTTATGTGTCATGTCACTAGCTAAAGTTCCAACTACATTTTAATTTATACTAATTTTATTATGTATGTTCATATTAAAACGTTCACTAATCGGTCAAATACATACATACATAATGCTCACGCCTTGGTCCCAGAGGTGTAGGCAGAGACGATGTATCGCCACTTCGCAAAGCGACTTTCCTTCGCTCGATTTTCGCTCCATGATAACCCTTGACGTGATGTGTTGCGAACAACATCGGGCAACCGTACTAGTTTTATAGTCTACTGGAAAATTTACCAAATTTAGGTTACACCTTTTTGTGTGCGGGCGCTAAGTGTTTACATTATCAGCTTTATTTTGTTGGGCTAGCTTAGGTTCGCTTCTAAAAGTACTTAGTTTTAACGTTTCATCCTGAATTTTAGATCTGCTTTTATCTCTCACTACTTAGTGGAGAACCTGACCTTAGACCAACAAATGGCCAAAAGATTAGCGAAGGGTGGACTATGTCTAGTATTAAACTTAGTCTACCTGCATTACTAAGTTACATTATACCAGTGAATACTAACAATTATTTTTTTACATTTATCTGGAGTTAAATCGTTTACAAAAACTTTCCAGTGCCTTATGTATGCATGTATGTAAACACTAGATTGTACCAAAAATAACAACATCAACAATAATAAAATAGGAATTAAACTGTGTACAAAGGCGGACTTATCCCACTTAGGTATCTTATCCAGTCAACCTTAGAGTAACCGAAAGGACAAGTATAATGCGTTTAGTACCAAATTTGATAAATAAATGTACTTTTAATAAAGTTTGAAAATACATATTACATAAAACTTTGTTTAGAGGATAAGAATAGCACAAAAGGTATGTTACACATACATAAATACATATATAAACATATACAATAACGTATTAAACAATGTGATTGATAACGACTAAGTTCTAAAATCAGTGCAGTAGAGACAAAAATAACCTGATGATGATGAAGTAAGTAAAAAAAAATAAGGAAATAGGGGACTGAGACGATCAGTCAGCAAGAAAATGTTCCTTGACTTTCTTATTTTAACTTTAGTCCTTTTTAAAATAAAGTCAAACTTAATGTCGATATGTGATTCAAATAATTAAATGTATTTATGTCTTTATTTGAACGCATTAGTGCCAGAAAAAGTTCGGCACACTCTTCATGCATTAATTACCAAGTTACATAAACAGTAAATACCAACGAAGGCCTCTTAAGTGTTTTGGCAAGCTTTTGGTAATTGTCAAAAAAGGGGTCAAACTTGTTGGTAATTGTCAAAAAAAGGGGTTAAACTTGTTGGTAATTGTCAAAAAAGGGGTCAAACTTGTTTTCTAGAATTCTATGAACATAACAGACTTTCTTCCCTAGTTGAAGAATTAGAATTAATCGGTTACAGAATTCTAGATAACTTTTTTTATTCCTGATGGACCTTGACCTCAATCACACCTGATGGTAAGTAACGATGAGGCCTGGTGGAGCGCGCTTACCCAGAAGATGCCTATTCACTCTTCCTTTAAAAACATCCAAGTTGTACTTGTCCGGAAATACCGGAGGCGGCAGAGAGTTCCATTCCTTAGCAGTTCGAACTAGTTAAAGTAACACCTTTTTTTATTTAAAAGAGTTTACCAAAACAGCGGCCATCTTTGTTAGAACACATTTACCAGTGATGTAACTTGGTAATTTACGAAGACTGTAGTGATATTTTTCTGATAATAATGCTGTCAAATAGATATGTACATTTACTCTCTTAACCACTTATCGACATTTGGTTTGATATTACTTTAAAATAAAGTATGAAATAAGAATTTAGAAAGTATTATAATTACTTTTTATGAAAGATAAAGCGATTAAGGTATTTTTCTGCAAATAACAATGAAATTTATATTTGAAACTCATACATTGAAGAAAAAACTCAGTCACTGTGATTTTTTGTTGTCATAATTATTATTTATTTGTTTATTATTTATGCACACAAAAATGTACAAAGGCGAACTTAATGTCGAAGCATTCTCTACCAGTTGACCTTTGGGTCATGCGGATAACATCAGTAGGGGCAAAAAATAAAGATATCAAAATAGTTACAGTTACACAAACAAATACTTATATATCTATCTAGGGATATATGTATATCTACATACACATCCCTAACATAATATATACGATACATATACTAAAAGATATTCTATAAAAGGACAAAGAGACAGACGATGATTATCTGTTTAGAGAACTAATGCATATACGAGTAAAACTATAATTCAAAATGGATATTTCGGAAATAGCCGTCAACCCCAGAGACTTCATTAAAAATATATATAGGTTAATTTTAAAAGAGTTTTGATTACACTAATTTATTACGGATTTAATGCATTTTTGTACACAATGGCCATTATCTTTATATCAACAAAAGTAATAAAGTTATCTATGAGTTATCGATAGCATAAAGTATCGACCTTATCTTAGCACTTTGTATAATAGACATTTATTTATTTAAAATATTGCTACAGTACAAATAGGTACTCCATTGCGGTACAATGACTTTATTTTCTTGCTACTATATTATGGAAGTGATCCCCAAGTACCCCCAAGTGCCTTGGTCGTTAGCATTGAGATAAAGATCGCGGGTTCGACTCCGAATCCGACAATTATACCTACAAGTTAGTCCCGGTATGGTTGTCATTTTTATATAATGTTCTATCCCTGTCTAATTTCCATGGAGAAAATCGTAGTTTCAGAATCGATAATTATTATATTTGTGATTCGCTTTTGAAAGAAAACAAAAGCAGCTCTGATGTTTCAAAATATTTTCCACACAGTCGAAAACCGCAAGCGTTTCTCTACATTTCACCATAAACCGAAAGTTTCTGTACACGGCTGCAAGGCCCCTGACAAAGGATTTCATGTACACAGAACAATGGAAGTGTAGTTTTCACTTATTAAAGTCAAACTGAGTTAGAAGACCATTCAAGTTTTGCCGCTTTGGGTTACGCCGTTAGAAGCAAATCGTCTACGCTTCAGTTTGTCAAATAACTCGTTTAATATTAATAAAATTGAGATAAAAAAACGATATCTATGTACTACTAGATGGAGCGTTCCAAACAATCGCTCTGTTCAACGCAAATTGTTATAATACATAAATAAAAGGATATTTTGTTAGTTTCACGTATATTTTAATTTATACTATAATTGACGTGCGTCTCACACGAATGATGTTGTAAAAGGGATTTAATGAATGAATCGTTAAAATACAATACAGATTATAAAATCTTCAACTTTAGTTCGTTCCGAACACAAGTAGTCACAACTCTTTCACATTCACTTTGAAACTTGTGCAGTTTCTACTTAGAACATTTAATTATTTACTAAATATTGACGCTACGGTTAAATAATGTCATTGTGTAAAGTTTCATTGTGAATGTGAAAGAGTTGTGGCTACTTGCGTGGTTTACAGAGCGATTGTTTGGAACGCTCCATCTAGTAGTACATAGAGATCGTTGAGACTAAATCTTCATTTACATATTATTATACTTCACAAAACAATTAGGAGAACAAGATTTGAAATTCTTACAAATTTGTTTAATATTACCAAGGCGAAAATTTTACATAATTTAATTCCTCATTAATCGGTTAAATACTTATGAATGTCAGTAAAATAGCCAATATTTAAAAGTTCCTTTTTTATTTATTAATTAATTTGGGCGAAATCCAAGTGAGACTTGGATTTCAGTCAGAAATGCCATGATGATCTTCTAAAAGAAATCAACACTCACTCCCATCGACAACAACGCTAAGAAGGTTTTAGAAATGAGTTTCTGTGATTAAAAGAGCTAAGAAACTGGTATGACTTCACTTTATTTTTCTATGTACTTTGACCACCGTTTTCATCGACCGTCCCTACTTTAGACATCACTTTGTTTTGCGCCCAAACTGCATTCAGTTCTAAATTTTATTAAAAAAAGAAAAGTTTTTTATTAGTGGAAAAAATTAAGTAAAATTTATTTTTATCTAATATTTAAAAAAAAATTACGAGCATTCAAAATCTCGTTCCCCAGCAGTACATAAATAATCACAGCATTTATTTGCTCCAGTGCTCATCCAACAGTGAATCAAATTTTAAATTCCCACTTCCTCTTGGGAAAAATGCCGAACGACAATTTTTCACCATCCGAACGTGTCAAAACTTCATAATGGGCTCTGTAAATCTATTGACAGAGAGACGAAAAACTCTTTCGTAATAAGAAAAATTCTCAAACCCCCGGAGACTCGCAAACGTGTCGCTATTCTTAACACTTAGACTCTAATTGCGCATTACCCTCCAAATTTTATCAAGAATAATGTCACCTACGTGAGCACTTACCTAATTCCACCAACGTTCAAGATTATTCTATTCTCTCCATCCATTCCTGCTCAACTTTATTTACACTAAAAAAACCGACATTTGATTGAAATTTTTCACAACACTAGAGTACCAAGCACAGCACCATTTCAAATTCAGAACGGAACGAATGGCAGGTCAAATTGGCACGATCACTCTTGGCATTTTTAATTCGCAAGCCGATGAAATACACTTTCAAATTCGAGTACACACAAACGATTCGCGAGTTTCAGCAGTTCCGTTTGCCCCGCGCGGTGGGTACGGGCGACCGCTTATCGCGGCCGACACACTGCCACTGGGAAGAGTGGGGGTGAGACGAGATGAGGGTTGATTCTGGACCAACCCCCCACCTGTGGCCTGCACGCACTGCAGTCGCCCTTTGCGCCTTTTTAGGATTCCGTTACAACGGTTGCTGTAATAGCTATACAGAAAGAAATGTACCCCTCGATTTAATAGGAATTCTAAACAATTATCAGGCACTTGCTGTTGCCCGTGTCTTTGTCCGTGTGGACCACTTAACATCACAAAATATTATGTATTTCCCGTAGGAATTAGATGTTATTTCGGAATAAAACCTATCCTATGTCCTATTCCAGGACCTAACCTATATTAGTGCCAAGTTTCATCCCGATCCGTCCAGTTGTTGAAGCGTTATTGAGTAACAAACATCCAAACTTTCGCATTTATAATATTAGTGGGATACCTCTTATATAACGACTAGGCGTCCAAACGTAAGAATCAACAGGAAACTGATATTAGTCATGTACTAACTGAAGTTTCTTGGATGATGTATTACTAGATTCCCACAATGAACCAGCATGGTAATGGGTAACACAATATATAATTCAGGGACGAGATCATCGTCCTGATACACTGTTAGTAAACTAACAGTTCCGTGGTAGATAGAACTAACAATTTATTAGGACACCGATCTAGTTTCTCATCTTAGCGATAATTTTGCATTACGGTAAAATGTCATTTCTCTCAGTGTAAAATTCGTCAGAATAATATTTCGAACTTACATAGTTATAATTATTTTATATTGCATTCTAATTGTATAATGTACGAGTAGATAACTGGTCGCTCTTTGCTATATATTTCCAAAAGACCGCCATAGCGCCAGCCATGTGTGAAATATATATAAATCAAAATGTAAATAAAATAATGGGCTCGATTCTGAAGGAACAATGTTAAAATTTGACAGCACTAAAACCGTTGCTATCCTTGTCACACAGTATTATGAAGATAGACGAAACCAATTTTAGCGCTGTAAATTTTTTTTTTTTTCATTTTAAATGTGTGCTTCAGAATCGGGCCCAGTGTCGACTTAGCCTAGAATTCCCAATGGGACGGTTGTAATAAATTAGTACTAGTATGAGAAAATATTAATAAAAAAAATTGAAAATTGAAAAAATTTATGTTTTGAGTTAAGACTGCTTATTCTCGACGTAGCGATAAAGTGCAAGGAATTGAAAATTCGCAAGCAATTGAGAGCCAATATCGTGAAAATGTGAGCAGATTTTTTAAAGAAAATCAAGGTGTTAGAACTATTAAGTCTCGATTGACCGCAGAATCGAGCAAAATTTTAATTTTTATTGACGGTTTTTTAAAACGAAGTCAAACAATCCATGTAGTTTTTTTTTAAAACGAAGTTTTGCTGCGTTTTGACGCAGTTTTTTTTTTGTTAATAAAGTTTTTTTTTACGTACTTTGACGAATATCGGTACCGGAAACCTTTATTAGCATTTAGTAACAAATGAAAACTTTTCAGGAAAGCCAATTTTATTTTATGTTGAATTACCTTTTTTATGGTTGATGCTATTTAAATGACAGTCAGAGAAAAGTTTCTTCACTTACACTAAGTTCCGTATATTTAATTTTAAACCGAAATATCTGTGAAAAACCAATTTTCCTGTAATTTCCATAATATTTCCATCATTGCTAGATAATGTTACATATATGTTCAAAATTTCAGCTCAATCGGTTCAGAAATATTCGAGTTATCTGACAGACAGACAGACCAAAAACTTTCCTATAAAGTTATCGTTTCCACAAAACCCTATAGAATTTTAAGAAAACACTTCTTCTTATCGCTTTTAGCGATAAGACCACCTAGATGTACATAAGTATGTTATTTAATTATTGCATCTTTTTTTTAATTTTTTACGTGCAATAAAGAATAATTGAATTGAATTGAAAAGAAAATGTAAAAATTCGGAATTTACATTAAACTTAAATCCGGAAAACTGAATTATAAAATAGACGAAACCCTCTCATTGTAAGCGACATACACCTTGCTGTTTTTTGTTCTTTTTTTTTAGCTCAAACGGCCATGCTCTTAGAGAGCTATTCATTGCATAAAAATACGGCGTTTCATACGATTTTCATAGAAATTGGTGTTTATTTAGACCGCGCTATAGCTCGTAACTGGTTCTAATTTTAGTCAACGATCTCTATGTACTACTAGATGGAGCGTTTCCAAACAATCGCTGTGTTCCACGCAAGGAGCCGCAACTCGGTTACATTCATAATGAAACTTGTGCAGTTACTACGCAGAACATTTAATTAATACAAAATATTGACGCTACGGGTAAATAGCGTCAATATTTAGTAAATAGTTAAATGTTCTGCATTGTAACTGCACAAGTTTCATTGTGAATGTAACCGAGTTGCGGCTCCTTGCGTGGAACACAGCGATTGTTTGGAACGCTCCATCTAGTAGTACATAGAGATCGTTGATTTTAGTATTCTGGTTTATATGATAAATAAACAAGATTAGGCGGAAATCGTTTAACAAGCACATAAATCGGCTAGTCATGCTAATAATAATCATTTCGTCACCCCCCCCCCGCACTTCACACAAGCGCTGCTGTTACTACTACAAACGCACAAGCTTGTCTGTTGTGTGTGTGCGTAAATTTTTGTAGGGCTACTACACCCCGCGTACGAGTATAGTCGATCGAGAGAGGGAGAGAATGTTATAAGTCAACAATATAAGTATTTCTCTTTCTAAGTTATTCCGTAGAGGTTAGGCTCCGGTAAGTAGCGTGCTGGCATATTAAGTAACTTTGTACGGACGGACGACGACACGGCGCGAGCCAAACAGTAGTATGTACTGCAAGCCGTGCTCTTTCTTCTTTTTAAATTAAAAAAAAGGATATATTAAATGCAAGTTTTTCTTTTAATTGTAGCCACATTTATTCCTTTGTACCAACATTACCAATTTACGTATGAAATAAATAAAAAAATTATGTAAGGGTTCGATTCCCGAGCCGCGTTGAGTTATTTTGAAAATCTATAAATGCAGTTTTCCCATATCTATAATCGGCGTCACGGTTCCTTGTAACAAACTGTCTCTGACTTCCCCATACTGACCGCTCTTGATTATACATCATGTATATTTAAAAGACTAATTTTAAACATTTATGCAACTAACCGTTTGCCGTGTGGTTTCCGGTAGAGGAATAGGACCACTCCAACTCTTCCCGTGGATGTCGTACAAGGCGACTAAGTGAATACATTATAAAACATCAACCAGGCCTCCCCAACCCGTCTGGCCAGCGCGGGGAGTGTAGGCCAAATCTGTCTCCGGCAGATGAGAGAGTTGTGCTCCTGCAGTGGAGACAAAAATAACCTGATGATGATGATGATGCAACTTACAATTTATATTGACGCAATCTTCGTATCCTGCCCAGCTAGTTAAGAAGACCGTAAAGCGTATAGGCAACATTTTGGAAATTGTCAAAAGAGGGGTCAAACTGGTTTGCTATAATTCTATATGGTTGACGACCTCCGTGGAGCAACGGGGTAGCTCTTGGACTGCCACGCCGGAGGTTACGGGTTCGAATCCCGCTAGGGGCAAATGTTCGTATGATGAATATGAATGTTTGTACAAAAGTCTTGGGTGTTTATATATTTATTTAAGAATGTGTATCCGTTATCTAGTAACCATACCACAGGCTCTGCCTAGTTTGGGACTGGATAATTGGTGTGAATGTCTGAGATATTTAGTATTATTAAATCTATTACTAAAGTTTCTTTGCCAATAGAATATTTAGAATTCACCAGTAGTATTCTAGAAAATCAATTTTACCCCTTTTTTCACAAATCCAAAAAAGTAGCCAAAACAATTTACGGTCTTCTTACCTACCTGGCAATATTTTAAGCCCTTATATTACACTAACTGTTTCCCGCGACTTCGTCCACGTGGACAATTTAACATCACAAATTATTATGTATTTCCCGTAGGAATGGGATGTTTTTTCGGGATAGACACTATCCTATGTCCTATTCCAGGACCTAGCCTATATGTGTGCCAGGTTTCATTATGATCCGTCCAGTGGTTAAAGCGTGATTGAGTAACAAACATCCAAACTTTCGCATGTATAATATTAGGCACCACACTGTGACGTGTTCGTGGACGGCATGGGACGGCTGATGACGGAATGTAAGGGAACGCTAGAGAGAGGAATGCCTGTTTCGTCTACAGCATAAAAATGATTGTAACGCAATGGAATAATAATCTTAAATAATATTTTAAATAAATGTCTAAATGTCTATTAGGATAGGATTATTTTTCACACAGACAAGTTTAGAAGCAAGTATGTAAATTCAAAGCTTCCTTATTTATCTTTAAAGTCTGCAAATATATTTCTTCTCAACATTTCATCTTGTTAAAAAGTCTCATGTCCGTCGCTTTTAACAAAGCCCTTGTTAATCGCAAGAAGGAACATACCTTTACAATTTACATAGAACATTAGATATTCGTATCTTTTATATTTATTTAGGCAGCGAGCTTGGTCCTATTATTGTTAGGATTCCCTCAAACCTCGCAATCTGCGGAACCCCCGAAAATTGGTTTCTGGAGCACGTTACTCCAAATTTGTCTTTTGTCTTTAGAGAATATTTTAGTTGAATTTCTGAATCCTTTTCAGCGGTTTTGGGGTATCCTTTGATAATATACAAAGACTGCTTTTGCCAATTAGCTTTTTACTATATCTCTGTTATCATCATCAGCCGAAATACGTCCACTGCTGAACTTAAGCCTCACCAATAGAATGCTACTTTCGGTGGGCTGTTCATTGGGGGGTTTGCTATAATCACCAATTGGTAGGCTGATTAATGATCTTAGTAATGATCTTAATGTATAGGGTGTTTGGTTCATCGTCTGACTGAATCTGTACTGCAGAATATTAGGTAGGTACTATCTGCACTAGCAATGATAGTATACATGGCGTGAATCCATCTGTAGTGTGACAATCGAGAAAAAGAATCCTGTTTGTCACACTGGTGTGACAATCTGATGTGACTACCAAGTCAGCAGCGAAGTGGTCACAATTCAGAGTCTACGCCTTACCTACCCATTTTTTAAACTTGTATTTGAATGTAAAATTTGCGTTTTTTTTAATAAAAAAAATAAAAAGTTGTAAAAAAAATCCACAGGGCATGAGAGGTGTCTGAAAGGATAGCTGATGACCCCTTCAGTCAGCGATTCCAATTTGGCAGACGATGCACGAAACATTCTGTATACAGGTGAACGCTGCTACCCGTTCCTGGTGCCACCACGATTGGCAGGCGGATTGTAATATACACAGGAGAACACCGTTCCTATGGTGCAATACCCTTAGTCGTCTTGATGATACCCACGATAAGACTGGGGCGGCCTTATTCTAACCAAGTAACTTTTTGAGGTATCATTTGATAAAATAAAAAAGACTTTTTCGCCAATTATCTATTCATTGTTTTTTTTTTGTTATCTCATCATCATAATCATCATGTCAGCGCTTAGACGTCCACTGCTGGACATAGGCCTTCCCCAATGAACGCCACCACACCCGGACCTCCGCCCTCTGCATCCAGCCGCTTCCGGCCACCTTCTTCAGGTCGCCCGTCCATCTCGGGCGTAGGGCGTCCCACCCTGCGCGTGCAAATCCGTGGTTTCCACTCCAGAACTCGTCTGCCGTCGGTTCTGCGACAGATGTGGCCCACCCACTGCCACTTCAGCTTGCTAATCCTTTCGGCTATGTCCGTCACATTCGTTCTTCGTCGGATCTCTTCATTACGAATCATATCCTTCAAAGAAACCCCGAGCATTGCCCTCTCCATAGCTCGCTGAGCAACCTGAAGTTTTTTATCTATCGTATGTCATTTATTTACGAGCCGTGAGGTCCAGGAGATATAACTGCTGCCAAAGAATGGTGGGCGTTTTTGTATGGAAACTGTGTTATTAATTTTATCGCATAACCCTTGTCAGAAGCGAGTGCTCCAAATTTCTGAAATTTTTCCCGCGAGACCTGTTATATAATTCCCATGGATTAATTAAGCTACGTCCACACTGCGTGTGCCGCTGTACAAAACCGCAACTATCCGGTTTGCATGCGTTAAACAGAGTAATATGAAAAAAACCTGCTGAACGATCTATTATGTGACTTCCATCGTAATTTTTCCTTTTTTACAATTATACATAACCCTATTTCTATCTACATATGTTAGTGACAAATAATACAGCAATCTTTGAGTTCTGGTTATTCCACAGTTCCGAGGAAGATCTTCCACTTTCCATAGGTATGTTTTTTTATTCCTGATGGGTTTTCGCTTAACCTCAATCTCACCTGATGGCAAGTGACGATGTCGCAGGTGGAGAACACTTAACGGAAAGATGCTTATTCACACTTTCTTTGAAAACAATCGAAATTGTACTTGATATGGTTAAACGAAAAAAAAACAATAAAATTACGAACTCAACGAAGTCTAAAATTCCAAAAACAGTACGGGCCATATTCATATATATATATAACAGAGATTCTGCGACGTATTGAAACTCCACTGATTTAAAATTATGTGTGTGGATAAATTAAACTCTATGGACTTGTGACATTCAACGTCCCTTCAAATGTCAACGTATGATTATGTAAATCTACTGAGTGGTTTGGTTGTCGTCTGTCAAATGAATTGGAGAAAGGGAGAGAATTAAATCAAGTACCTTCCTTATTCAATCTTCATTATTATGAATGTACTCGTACACTTTGAATATTCTCTTTTCCAAGAGACTTATAAATCAACAGAATTTTTTCTATGAAGAATAAAATTTACATAGTACTTTTTATATCAACAATGTTATAGAACTGTAAGTAAATATAATGGAATGTTTTTAAGCAATACTTATACAAACATACATAATGCTCACGCCCGCGTCCCATAAGGGTAGGCAGAGACGATGTATCGCCACTTTGCGCGATCATCTAACTATAGATTTGCAGTTCATCTGACTATAGAATAGTTATAAATACTTATTGTACATACGGAATAATGTCGTTGAATAAATTCTTTTTAATTTTTTTACCATAATCACCACGCTTGGCAGGCAGATTGATAATGGAGAGGGAATGGGAGGGGGGTGTATTCTTAGCCGGGAACCACACGGCTATACTAAAAGTCGCTATATGCTCACATGTAAATAAATGTATTTCTTTCCTTTTAAGTATTTCTAGTATGTAATTTATATTTTTTCAGATCCAAGTGCCATTTTTCTTGCGTTTATAAAGAAATCGCAAGGGGCAAGAGAGGAGGGTTTAGAGAAGAGAGGGAGGCAGTAAGGGAGGGAAGTGGGGGTGGAAGAGTGAGAGAGAGAGAGATTAGGAGGTATTCACTTAAACATATGTTTTTGTAGCTACCCCCTTTTTTATTGCCTTTGTTTTTTGTTAAATTTGTTTTGACGTCATCAGTGCGTAATTTTATTGCTCTGCGCGTACGCAGCCATGGGCACAGCTAGTAAAGAATATGATAATAATTTGCACAATGCAAAAATACCTATATATTCTTCAGTTCGATGCAATGTAGGTTAACCATCCAGTTTTCAGCTGCAAAGATAAAATTATCAGCGGAATTACGAAACCGCTTGAGTCTTTCAATGTTGCAGTCAATATGTGAACTTATCAATATTAAGAAGAAAAGAATTTATCTCGTGACTTCTGATTAGATAAGACTCATGGATATATGAAATACAGCTATAGATTTACCACAGCATACTGTTAAAACGTGACGCTTTTCAGAGTTAATGCACTTCAGAGCTGGGTGAACTCCGGGCACTATTAGCCCTACCGAATCTGATGAGGTGGACTAACATGGACATTCCTTTTCATGAAATCTTATTTTTTTAATGAAAGCGTAAAAACCATTTCAAAGATATTTTAATTTTTTATTCCTCAGCGCCACCATTTGTACACCCCAACCTCAGTTATATCTCGGAAAAAAATCCAGAATATCCATATTAGTATAGAATATAATACATTTTATTTCGGACATAATCGATATGTGTTAGTAACAAATTTCTTATTCACTAATGTTAGTATTTTATGAGGTGGACAATTATTTCCCTAGCTAACCGTGGTACCTCAACAAGGCGGCGATGTTGTTCGCAACACATCACGCCAAGGGGTATCACGGAGCGAAAAGCGGGCGAAGGAAAGCCACATTGCGACATTCGATTGCGCAAAGTGGTGATACATCGTCTCTGCCTACCCCTCTGGGACCAAGGCGTGAGTATTATATATGTATGTATGTATCACTTCAGAGCAGTAAATCTTAAGGTGTGTTCCATTAAGTACTAAGGGAAATCGTGAAAGTTATTTCTTAATCAATCGTACCTTAATAATTGGAATACGGGTTTCTCTAAGTCCAAACGTCAGTCTTCACAACAATCTTCCTAGCTATTGACGCTTTTAATTAATTTAATTTATAAAGATTACTTGAAGAAATAAATAAATAATTATCATTATTAAATAAAATATTGACTGCAATATTGTGCTGTGTGGTTTCCGGTAGAGCAGAATAGGACCACTCCAACTCTTCCCGTGGATGTCGTACAAGGCGACTAAGGGAATACATTATAAAACATCAATCAGGCCACCCCAAAGTGTCTGGCCAGCGCGGGGAGTGTAGGCCAAATCCTTCGTCTGTCTCCGGCAGATGAGAGAGGGTTGTGCTCCTGCAGTGGAGACAAAAATAACCTGATGATGATTAAAAAAAACTTGATCTATAGGAAAAGTACCAAGTGTAATGATGTACAATAAAAGATGTAGACTTTGAAGTTATCGTGTCCTGGTAGTTTTCTTTAGTTACTATAGCACTTCTATTAGGCTTACAGGTAACTGGAATCATAAGGCTATCATCCAGGGATAGGATCCTGTAGTCCTTGGGTTCAGGATATGCTGTGCCCAGGACACTCATACTCTTTGCAGCTAGTGCATTGCATTCGCACAGAAAGTGCTTGATCGTGTCGCTGTCCTCTCAAAAGGCTTATTATGCTCTCAGTGAGCAGATGTGTTGACTCGATTTTGATAAAAACAAAATTGACCAGAATTTGGTTGGTGTAGTGTACCTTATCTTATCTTATCTCATCTCACCTCATCTCATCTTGTCTTATCTTATCTTTCTTATCTTTCTTATCTTTCTTATCTTTCTTATCTTTCTTATCTTTCTTATCTTTCTTATCTTTCTTATCTTTCTTATCTTTCTTATCTTTCTTATCTTATCTTATCTAATCTTCCTAGGGGGCCAGGAAGACCTGGCGACACTTCGACCCTTCAGGATCTTTTGTGCCCAACCCCTGACCACCAACGGTGCCCCAAGCCGATTTGGTGGACTTCACATACGCCTCAGAATTTCTTCTTTGGCATATGCAGATTTTTTCCTTCACAGAAAAGCCTGTGGTATTATAAATAAATAGTACTTAAGTTTCGTAAAACTCATTGGTACGAACGGGGTTTGAAGCCACGACCTCATGAACGTGAGGCGAGTGCACAACCAACCGGCTACCACGGCTCTCTTGGAGGTATCGTTCTGCTTCCGAAGTGCTCTCCACTCCGCAGAATCTACGGCACCTTTTCTTTGTAAGAAAAAGCAATTCTAGATAATCTATTCCTTATCACATCAATGATACCACGAGAGTCATGCAGAAAATATTCCAGTAGTATCTTAACTTCTGAACGGAAAGAGTTCTAGTTTATTTATTCAAAAATGTTGAAAACAACTCTCTTGTTAGTAATATTGTTGGTCTCTACAAGTGTTGTGTGGTCGACCCCTCAGTTGTTTCAAACGTTGAACTTCAAAGTAGGGATTGAATATGATCGTATGTATACACAGTCTTTAATTTAAGTTAAATTAAGTTAGTATTCCATTAACTTAGATGCAAGTTTTATTTTGGTTTTTTCTTGTACCGTCAAGAAATTAAAATACTTACCCATCAAATGCTTTGCCCCGCTTTTTTGCACGGTGTGAATGGGGTTAGGTGGCTTCTCACCCAAATTTCAGCCATAGGTGAGTTTTCACCTATCAATATATTTTTTCGCTTAAAGCGATTAGACCGCCTAAAATATACAATTTGTAAATTTTATAACGTGTAACTGTATTTCTTTGTGCAATAAAGTGTATTATTGTATTGTATTTGGGGGTGGCCCTTTACTAACCCGGGAATCGCAGGATGAAAATAATTAATTTTCTAGAATTTTAATATACTGGTAAATAATATGTTTGTTGTTTGAAAATGCAATAGAGATAGCATGATTTCATGGGTCAGAAATCAAACTGAGCGAGTGTACTTCACCTGTTTTTATAGTTTCACTGTTGCCAGTGCCGTTCGGTGGGTCCCTTACCTATTTCTGCTACCAAACATCAATGCTAACATTGATGTGTTCACGTTTGATGGGTAGGAGAACCAGTGTAATTTCAGATACACGAGGCATTGTTGTCATCTTGTCGCAGAACTGACAGCGGTTGGATGCGGAGGGCGGAGGACCGGGTGTGGTGGCGTTCGTTGGGGAAGGCCTATGTCCAGCAGTGGACGTCTAAGGGCTGACATGATGATGAGGCATTCTAACATAGCAATTGGACTGTTACTCCCTTCTAGTCGCTGTATTCAGGCATACTTTTCTGAATTTATTATTTTCTCTAAAATCGAGGTCAATGTTTCCTTAGATCAAGTAGCTATATCTCTTATAAGTAGTTTCTGACTACCCCATACTGAGTTGTATATTATCATTCCAAACCAATATCGCGTCTCGGTAACATGTACCTACTTGTTTTACCAAGGTTAAGACTTCTACAACAAACTACCAGAGGAAATCTTAAATATGACGGACAGAAAGTTTAAGATTCACATTAAAAAACAACTTTGTAAGAAAGCCTATTATAAAATAAACGATTATTTGAATGACAAAGATGCCTGGTACTAACGTTAATTCAGCTTCGCAAAATCTTTATTAACTGTATGCAAACTTGATTATTAAAAGATGAGTTGCGTGAAGTTTGTTGCGCCGTTTCTTCTTCACAGCGCTAACACCTAGGAAGCGGCGGTCGATAAAAAAAAATGACGTGTATAAATGTACCAAGTGTACTCATATGCAATAAATGATTTTGACTTTGACTTTGACTACCTGAAACCATGTAAACTTTGTAGTCCACTTCGGAACTCCGTCTAATATTTATTTGGTTTTCGAGACGCAAATGCTATTATTCTCTTCATACGACTATTGATTTCGAATGAAATAGGTAGGTATATATTAAAACTGTAGAACCGGTTTGCTCCTTCATTCCTTTAAAAACTGCATTGTAAGAAAACTGCATACTAAAGTTTATTTTTTTTAAATCATTTGTTTTTCTTTTGCAGATTCCCTCCCCATGCATGGAGGATCAGATAGATATAGACACAGGAACAACTGCGATCCCTTCTTCGTCACCGTCACAACCACTGCCAGGGTTAGTAGCGTTTCCTTTAACCAACGATCTCTAATAAGCCCTCTCGTATAAGATAGCAGTAGAGTAGAAGTAGCCACAACTCTTTTACATTCACAATGAAACTGGTGCAGTTACTACGCAGAACATTTAATTATTACTAAATATTGACGCTACGGTTAAATAATGTCAATATTTAGTAAATAATTAAATGTTCTGACATAGAGATCGTTGCATTTATTATAAGTTATTTATTACAAGTATAATATATGTATGTGTAAATTAGTTTCGGTATTTAGTTAGTTATTATGTAGTATATTATGCACTTTTCGCCCCCTCGCTCTTAGTGCCTTGTCTCACACCCTGTAAGGTTGGCTGGAAGAGTTCTCTTTTAGAGATAAGCTCGCTTTTGTACACAAAATTTGTCACTGTATTTACTTTTAAAATTTGTGCAATAAAGAATATATATATAATTTATTTGATTCCACAGTCAGGCTTCGTAATCTCATACCTGGAAGTGAAGGCCACGGTGGACGAGGGCGGCGAGGTGGAGTTCCACGTCATCCGTGGACAGACCGGCTCCCGGTCCATGGCCTTCCAGCTGATCTCCAACCACAGCGACTTCCTGTCGTACTCGTATCTGGCGTATGGCATCAGGGAGGAGCAGTACAAAAAGGTGACGGCAGTGTCTCTTGGTTTTTAGGTTGGTTTAATTGCAGCAGAACGATACCTTTTGTTTTGGTCGCTTAGCGGGCTATGGCTATGCTCGGAGTTTCTCTAAGGAACAAGATCCGAAATAAGGTGATCGACTAGCGAACCAAAGTCTTCGACATGGTTTGAAAAGTTAGTACGTCAATGCAGTAGGACATCTGACACCGATTACCGCTGGGGTAGACGAGTTCTCGAGTGGAGACCGCGACTCGGCAAGCGTAGTGTGGGACGCCCCCTGGCTAGATGGAGCGACGATCTGCGTAAGGCGGCTGGCAGTGATATGGATGAGAAAAAATTAGGATCGGGTTCAGTGGCGCGCCTTGGGAGACGTCTATGTCCAACAGTGGACTCGTTCAGGCTGATGAGGATGATGATGAGTCTTTTTTAATTAAACGCAATTTTTTCGTAATAGATATTTCGAAATATAGAAGTCTAGAACATAAATGATTCTTTATTTCTTTGTTTTATAAAATTATAAACGATTAATGACATCGAATTGTTCACATTGTAATTCCATGACATAATTATTAAGTTTATTTGATCAACATAGGTTTGATTAAATAGAAATTAAACATTACGCCATCTGTGTGCTAGATTTGACATATGGATTTGATATTCACACTACAAAAGTTTTATATACATAATCATAGATGGCGCTGTGTCGGATTAGAGGAATTTTGTTTTAACGCCATCTATAATAAATTGTCTACACTATAGAAAACACATGACAGCTGTTTTTGTAGAATTTTAAAAAGTTCCATCGATAGTTACAGATGGCGTTGTGTCGAATTGATGGTATTTTATTTAAGCGCCCTCTTTTAGTTTGTATTGAAAACACCAAACAGCAATAATTATGACTTCGAAGTTTTCTAGTGAAAATCATAGATGGCGCTAATGTCTTTATTTTAGCCCATAGTTCATCAGATAGAACTTTTTAATTTCAGTAAATACAATACATGATTTCATGTTTCAGGTCACGAACGTCATAACGCTACCAATGAACAGTTCGAGCAGAATTAGATTAGATATTTTAACTTTTATTACATTAATTTTCATTGCTATGTTATTATAATTTATATTTAAGTATCTAGTTGTAATTTATATTAATAATCTTTTAAATATGATTCACGGTTTTGTCGCTCTTGGCGTTCTGTGTAAATTTTAATAAATGAAACAACTTGTATTAATAACTTTTTTATTTGTTTCAATAAAACTTAATTATTAGTAGACTTAACTGTAATTACTCCTCATACCACGAAGCAAAATCATTTTTCGTAACTCATAGTTTCACCTCAAAGTGTTTTCCTTCATGATTGACACTAATTGGTTATTAAATTAGATAACAGATGATTTTAAAATGTGCATCTGTTATCTAATTTAATCCAATTTAATAACCAATTAGTGTCAATCCTGAAGGAAACCACTTTGAGGTGAAACTATGAGCTACGAAAAATTATTATGCTTCATGGTATGAGATGTACATGTTTTTGACAATAAATATTTAAGGTTACTTAACTTACCTAAAAAAGTGTAATCCGTGTTTATTCTGTGTGATCCTATGTCATAAACATAATTTATGAGTTTATGACTCATAAACATCAACTTTCCGTTGATACAAAGAATTTGTTTGGTGCCCAGAAATTTTATACAAATTTAGAGGTACCTACTTTTATTAATTTATTTGATCGCCTCGTTGGCCTAGTGGATTGGTCATTGGACTCGAGCGGCAGAGGTCGTGGGTCCCACTAGGACAAGACCACTTTGTACAAGTTGGTCCCGTTTTGGATGTTGTTATATTGGTGAATTGTACATTTCCACAGAACAGGAGAAAATCCTAGTTTGTGATGTATATCGTTATATCTAAGATTTATTTATTTATAATTTATTAATATAATTTATTCATTACAACATTACCTACATTAACTTAATACCACTAAACAGGAACTATTTATAATGGTACAGCAAATTTACCATTCACACTATTAAAATGTATAAATACAATGATTTCCAGGTAATATTACAACATTCAAAATGCATCACGCCTATCTGCTTATTGTATATTTATAGGCAAGGTGACTAAATAAATTAAATCTTAGACATTCAGATTTGATATATTTACCTGTAACCAACCTACTCCTACAATACTAAGCAACTATATACCTCATACTATGAAGCAAAATAATTTTTCGTAGCTCATAGTTTCACCTCAAAGTTTTTACCTTTATGATTGACACTAATTGGTTATTAAATTTGATAAAAGGTGCACATTTTAAAATCATCTGTTATATAATTTAATAACCATCTAGTGTCATAAAGGAAAGCACTATGAGGTGAGACTATGAGCTACGAAAAATTATTTTGCTTCATGTTATGAGGTATAGTTGCTCAAAATACATTCTAGTAGCCAGAGCTCAGAACCGGTATCGAAATAGCGATTAATATTGTTCATAAAACCGGTAAAATATCGTTCGCTGATTTCCAACCGTACTGAATTCAATCGATTACCACTTTTCACGGTGAATGGAATTTTAAAAAGAAAAAATATAAATAATCCGGTTTAACTTGCTATCAATGGTTGAAGAGTGGCGCCTATTCTAGCACATTTCGGCTTGACTAACTCGTTTATACATGTTGGGTACTTGTGTCATTGTTTTCTTCGGCACACAGTGAGTTCGTGGTTTAACCGGGTAGTCAAAGTCAAAGTCAAAATCATTTATTGCATATGAGTACACTTGGTACATTTATACACGAGTGTAATAGTGTCACATCATTGTGATTTACAATATTTATTTTATATTAACCGGTTGATTGAACAAAATAAAAAATAAGTTTTATAAATTAAACCGGTTTTCTAGTCCTGCTTGTAAACGGGACAAATTTATTCGGGACAATTAATTCTTACAATAAATATTATTTACTGAGCAGTCGCAGACAAGTGTAAGATCCTATTAATGATATTCATATACTTCCCCAGAAGCCCTGGCTCCGTAGAGTTACTCGCGGGACACTTGTCCACAGCGATGCACTCGCCGGTGTCGTTGCGCAGGAGTCCCGGTGCGCACACGCAGCCCCCGGTGCAGAGCTTGGTACAAATGGGCTCGGGGTCGGCGCAGGACGGCTCGCACGAAGCGTTGCAGATGTCGTACACTTCGTTTTGATTTAGGCATTGTTCTGAAAGATTATTCATTTATTTAGTAAACAATAAGATACACCATACTTATATGGTAAGATCTAGACCTGTTCTGGGTCTAGTTACATATTAGAGAGCGATCGTAATATTATACTTATTGATATACTTATAATTGTTGTTTAGAGATATACATATGTAATCATCATCATGTGTGCCCCTAGACGTCCACTGCTGGACATAGGCCTTCCTCAATGAACGCCAGCACATCCAGTCCTTTAAATTTAAATGTTATGTCATTAGATAGACATAACAATTAAATTTAATAACCAAAAAATCTAATTTAGAACCTGCCATTCTCCGAAATGGGGCATGCCAAACGTAAGTGAACAAAGCCTGGTTATTTATCCGTCTACTGAGTTTTATTTTTAAAATAAGAAAGAATTTTGTATTAAAATAAAATCATGACTACTAAGTACCAACCAAATCTCATTATTTTTTTCAATTTGTTTTAAAATAACCCATATTACTTACCAACAGGACACTGGTCCAAAGTAACACACTTGTTGTTCACGGTATCTCGAACATAGCCCGACTTGCAGAAGCAGCCCATGCTGCAGGCCGGCCCGCAGAGGGGGGGCTCGGGCTGCGAGCAAGTGAGGGGGCACGTGGTACCGCACGAGAGGAACTCTTCGTTCTCGCCGCAGATGGAGTTGTTACCTGAAGAGCAGTAACATATACAGTCTAGTGGGGGTGTCAGGGGTCATGACCGGGTCCCCCGGAAATGCCTTAGCTTGATCCGAATTTTTTTTTGTTGAGTTTGCGCTTGACATCAATCATCAAGGTGAAGCGCGCTTACCCAGAAGATGCCTATTCACTCTACCTTTAAAAAGATCCAAATTGTACTTCTCCGAAAATACCCAAGCTGGTAGGGAGTTCCATTCCCTAGCAGTTCGCATTATGAAAGAGGAAGCAAAATGCTTCGTGTGAGCGTGGTATGTCGACTACATAAGGATGAAGTCGCTCTTCACGCCTAGTAGTCCGGTGATCAGGTTATTTTTGTCTTCACTGCAGGAGCACAACCCTCTCTCATCTGCCGGAGACAGACGGAGGATTTGGCCTACACTCCCCGCGCTGGCCTGACGGGTTGGGGAGGCCTGATTGATGTTTTATAATGTATTCCCTTAGTCGCCTTGTACGACATCCACGGGAAGAGTTGGAGTGGTCCTATTCTACTCTACCGGAAACCACACGGCGGTGGAAACCAGGCTGAACTATATGATATAACAAACTAAATACTTTACTAAGATTTCAATGTAAGGCACCTCACACCGAAATGCCAATAATAGACTATCAGATACCATAATAGAGCCTGTGGAGAGGACAGATTGGTGATCGAAATAATGATCAACGCTGCTGGTGGTCGTCCCCGGTGTAATCCCTTAGTCGCCTTGACCACCCTCACGGGAAGATTGGAGGTGGTCATATTCTAAGCGGGAAACCATACGGCACCCATCAACGTTTAAAGAATTATGGTTACTAGCTGTTGCCCGCGACTTCGTCCGCGTGGACAAATTAACATCACACATTATTATGTATTTCCCGTAGAAACGCGATGTTTTTTCGGGATAAAAACTATTCTATGTCCTGTTCCAGGACCTAACCTATATGTGTGCCAAGTTTCATCACGATGGTTCACTATTTTAGCTACAATGGCTTACACATAAGATATAGATATAAACTATGGCGGGCTTTTTTGTAGGACTATTTAAGATAAACATTTCCATCATAAATGTATATGTGTAACTCTAGCGGTTTTGGCAGCGCACGCCAGAATAGCTCGCAGATGGTAGATTTTTTCCTACTTACTTGATATTTTGGACAATTCCCACAATATCTTTATAAATTGTAGTATATGTGTTATTCTGATGTATAAGCTATATTACTGTAAAGTTTCATTAAAATCCATCCAGTAGTTTTTACGTGAAAGAGTAACAAACAACCATCCATACATACAAACTTTTGCGTTTATAATATTAGTAAGATTTCTTGAACCAACTGCCAACATCGAGCAACTCACCGCCGATGCACTGGTCGGCACTCACGCAGGTGCTGTTATCTCCCCTCAAGAACCCTGACTTGCAGAAGCAGCCCTCGACGCAGTCGTCGGTGCACGTCACCGGACCGTCAGGATCGGTGCAGTTGAACGGGCACGCTGATCCGCAGAGAAGATATTCTTCATTTGGAGGGCATTCGTCTGGAAACGAAAAGACTGGTGAGAAAATAGAGATGGACATTGAAATGAATGAGGAAGAAGAATTTGGTAAACCTTTTCCCTTAGCGCTCTTCATATTTGAGCTGAACAAGAAATAATTGCCGTGTGGTTTCCGGTAGAATAGAATAGGACCACTCCAACTCTTCCCGTGAATGTCGTACAAGGCGACTAAGGGAATGCATTATAAAACATCAATCATCACTCTGGTCATCGTTTCATTGCTACACTCCCATTTGACAGAGTTAGTGGGAACTATCTTTCTACTTTGACTCTTTACTTCTTTAATTAAATTTGTCTGGGGCCCAAGGTAGCGTATATTCATGACCTGGGACTTGTCCTACCTTCACTGGTAGGTGTATTTGCATTTACCTCCATTGATCCTCGCTTAGAGGAGTTGCGGGGGGAGAATGGTGAGGAGGCGGGAATGTCTCCGGCAGATGAGAGAGGGTTGTGCTCCTGCAGTGGAGACAAAAATAACCTGATGATGATGATGATGATGAAATAGGAACTGGCAGCAGCATTCTTCTGTGTATATTAATTAAGATCAATACTGCGATCATCAGTCCGCCTGCAAAGCGTGGTGATTATGGCAAATCCCCCAATGGACAGCTCACCAAAAGTGATAATGGGGAGGCTTATGTTAAGCAGTGGACATATTTTAGCTGATGGTGAAGAAAACTTGTCTCCATTTCCTTTAGAACATACAAACATAATGCTTACGCCTTGGTCCCAGAAGGGTAGGCAGAGACGATGTATCACTATATTGTGCGATTGTGACAAACGTCGCAAAGCGACTTTTCTTCGTCCACTTTTCGCTCCGCGATATTACCACTTGGCGTGATGTGTGGCGAACAACATTGCCGCCTCTGTGTTAACACATTTCTTTAGAAACACTTTGAAAACTCTTTAAAATTGTTCTAAAGAAGGCATAAACTTCATAGGTTATAAATTTTAGTATAGAATTCACACCTAACCGGAAGAAAATGATTCCAAGAATTCAACATTCGACTGGTTTCCGGTTTTTAAGAAATGGAAAAAGGGGCTATTAATCTAGACATAAATAACAAAAATATACTATACTCATCGTTGTTTTGCTTGGGCTAAAGTCACAACCATTTAAAGCACATGAGAACACTTGGTACATTTAACATTTAAATTCATATTGTTTATTTTACGAATATGGGGACATAATAAAAGAGTAACAATATCGGTAGAATTCGTACATATTCGACAATTGCTGGTGTGCAAAATGTGAAAATATATTTAATTATACAATTAACAGACAGTTAATGAGAAACGGCGCAACAAACTTCACACAACACATCTTTTAAAATCAAGTTTGTATAAAATATAAAAAAAGGTTGTGCGAAGCTGAAGCAACTTTAGTACCAGGTATCTTTGTCATTCAAATAACGCACTTGATTTATTGGATTGTGAAATTTCATAGTTTTTTTTTTAAAGCAAACGCAATTACCTAATCTATGTGGTCATGACTTCATTTTATTTTCATTTCATTCGTCTCAGTAATTTTCCTTTGCTTTTAAGTAATCTTGAAAAGTTAATTATTCAATTAACTCGTTGACTACTTCAGTATTTAATTAGTGTCGATTAAGGCTACTGAGGTACTTGCTTCGAAACTACAACGAAACAAGTCAACATTTAGAATTTTTAAGGATTTATTTGGAAACCCGTTACATTGTATGCGACAAAGAATTTATTACATATTGTGAGACTGTAAATTCATTAATTAAAGTCAAAGATCTCTATGTACTACTAGAAGGAGCGTTCCAAACAATCGCTCTGTTCCACGGAGCCGCGACTCGTTTACATTCACTTTGAAACTTGTGCAGTTACTACGCAGAACATTTAATTATTTACTAAATATTGACACTATTTACCCATAGCGTCAATATTTTGTATTAATTAAATGTTCTTCGAAGTAATTACCCGTAACGTCAATATTTAGTAATAATTAAATGTTCTTCGCAGTAACTGCACAAGTTTCACTGTGAATGTAATCGAGTTGCAGCTCCCGGAGCCGCAGTTGCGTGGAATAGAGCGATTGTTTGGAACGCTCCTTCTAGTAGTACATAGAGATCGTTGATTAAAATGTACAAAATTCGAAGAAGCGAAAATGAAGAAACAGCTTTGTTTATTTTTGTTACTAATATGTTTCTTGTCGGAAAAGATAAGCTGTATTATGCTGAGTAAGTATTTAAAGCTTGTTTTGCGTTTACAGGTATCGTAGATGAACCACCCACAATGCAAATAAATAATAATAAAATAAATATCTCAGACATTCACACCAATTATCCAGTTCCAAACTAGGCAGAGCCTGTACTATGGTTACTAGATAACGGATAGACATACTTAAATAAATATACAAACAACCAAGACTTGGGTACAAACATTCATATTCATCATACGAACATTTGCCCCTAGCGGGATTCGAACCCGTAACCTCCGGCGTGGCAGTCCGAGAGATACCCGTTCCGCCACGGAGGTCGTCTAAAATCTATGTAATTTCAGGAAAACAGTGCCCAGTTGATGAAATACACCGGTCATGTTCGTTCTTCGATGAATACAAGTGCTGGGAGGCCCCCGACCACCTGGAGAGGGTGCGAACTACTCCAAAACGGCTGCAGCACTGCAAAGCCGGATGCTTTTGCAAGTACTACATACATACATACATACATACATACATACATACATACATACATACATACATACATACATACATACATACATACATACATACATACATACATACATACATACATACATACATACATACATACATACATACATACATACATACATAATAAATAAATAAATAAATAAATAAATATTCAGACATTCACACCAATTATCAACTCCCAAACTAGGCAGAGCCTGTGGCATGGTTACAAGATAACGGATAGACATACTTAAATAAATATATAAACATCCAAGACTTGGGTACAAACATTCATATTCATCATACAAACATTTGCCCCTAGCGGGATTCGAACCCGCAACCTCCATACATACATACATACACACATACACACATACATTCATAATGCTCACGCCTTGGTCCCAGAGGGGTAGGCAGAGACGATGTATCGCCACTTTTGCGCAATTCAATGTCTCAAAGCTACTTTCTTTCGCCCGCTTTCGCCCCGTGATACCCCTTGACGTGCTGTGTTGCGAACAACATCGCCGCCTCCGTGTTGAGGTACCACGATTATCTTGCAGTATTGAGTAAAATATTTAAAGACAAAATGTATTCGCGTGCTTTTCGGGTCAGAATCGAACCACATGTCTTTCTTTGGATATAGTAAGACGTTATAGCAGTGCCGTGACTAGGGCGGTGCCAACGGTGCTCAGGCACAGGGCGCAGACCTTTGAGGGGCGCAAAAGTGATCTGGGTACGTATTTTCATGGGCGCAGTTATAAAAGCTCGCACTGGGCGCATAAAAGGCTAGTTACGGCCAACGATCTCTATGTACTACTAGATGGAGCGTTCTAAACAATCGCTCTGCTCCACGCAACTGCGGGTCCGGGAGCCACAACTCGGTTACATTTACTATGAAACTTGTTGAGTTACTACGCAGAACATTTAATTATTACTCAATATTGACGCTATTTACCCGTAGCGTCAATATTGAGTAATAATTAAATGTTCTGCGTAGTAACTGCACAAGTTTCATAGTAAATGTATCCGAGTAGCGGCTCCCATAGTCGCAGTTGCGTAGAACAAAGCGGTTGTTTGGAACGCTACATCTAGTAGTACATAGAGATCGTTGGTTACGGCACTGAGTTTTAGGACTGAAGGATAAATCCAGGTGACGAACTCCGTAAAGTTACCACGGTCCTTGTAACCCCTGAATAGATGAAACAACAAATGACATACGTCGAAATTACGTTACTTCGAATCATCATGACAACCGTAACAGCAAAAAGCACCATGTGGAGATAAACGCAAGTAAACTTTTTGCTTGTTTTATAATTTATACCATTTAACAATCTTACATATTTGATAGTACCATTATGACCCCAGCCTTTTTGAGGCTATGCAGTGAGAAGAATAAAAGGAGGTGCATGAAAAGGTTGATGAATGTGAGTGAGGCTAGTGAGGTGTGTCAGGATCGCGCAAAGTGGCGATACATCGTCTCTGCCTACCCCTCTGGAACCAAGACGTGAGCATTATGTATGTATGTATAGTATAGATAGTCATCATATCAGCCCTTAGGCGTCCACTGTTGGACATAGGCCTTCCCCAATAAAATCCCCACCACACCCGGTCCTCCGCCCTCCGCATCCAGCCGCTTCCGGCCACCTTCTTCTTTCTATTTGATAGTATCTTGGATATATTACATAATAGATATATTATGTAATATATTAGATGGTATCAACAAAGGAAAAAAAATTTACGCTTGCGGTTGCTTTGATTAGGACGGCAGCACAAATATATCAACATCGAAATATCTTATTCTTATCCTCTACCCAAAGGTTGTCTGATAGAAAACGCTTTTAGCGATAAGACCGCCTAGATGTACATATGTAAGTTACTTTATTATTGTACCTTTTTTATTTTTTATGTGCAATAAAGTGTAATTGAATTAAATTGAATTGAATTGAAAGTACGTTACATCGAATCATTCTACGTCGAATGCACGCACTACGAATAACGTCACATCGAAAGTACGTTACTTCGAATTATACGTCGATTCACGGATCATGGACCATCCTGTATTTTTTTTTCAGAAGAGGCCTAGTCCGCGCTTTCGTTGGA
Organism: Esperia sulphurella; assembly: GCA_947086405.1. Lineage (NCBI taxonomy): Eukaryota > Metazoa > Arthropoda > Insecta > Lepidoptera > Oecophoridae > Esperia > Esperia sulphurella. Next base: position 13,222,376 of record OX352273.1, on the reverse strand, counting down.
GGCCGTTGTATCACCGCGGTCTACTGCCGAGACCGGAATCTGCAGGACATGATGATGAAGCTGCCTACGGACTTCGTTGGACTCTGAGGGAGTAGAGACTCATATGAGAGAACTTAGTCATAGTCTTCATACTAAAAGCAACACTAGGAGAGTTTACATAGACATAGAAATATTTTTATTCATAACTTCTGATACAGGTCAATTAAATACATACAACATCAAATTAGGTGAATTACAAAAAAATTAAAACACAATCAAATTAAATGCCGTGTGGTTTCCGGTAGAGTAGAATAGGACCACTCCAACTCTTCCCGTGGATGTCGTACAAGGCGATTAACGGAATACATTATAAAACGTCAATCAGGCCTCCCCAACCCGTCTGGCAAGCGCGGGGAGTGTAGGCCTAATCCTCCGTCTGTCTCCGGCAGATGAGAGAGGGTTGTGCTCCAGCAGTGGAGACAAAAATAACCTGATGATGATGATGATGATGAATCAAATTAAATAGAAACAAATTAAAAACAAACAAAATGAATAGCCAAAAATAAAAATTTCAGTTTTTTTTTTTTTGCGTATGGCAATTGCATCTTGCATTTATGCCAGTGTCAAGTTTATTTTCAGTTAAGTTTAAATAGTAGTCAAGTAGTGGGTATAATTTTGATAGAGATGATAACTAAAAGTATGAAATGTAAAATATTATAATCTAATTCTATTTCTATTAATAAATGACACTAAAATATTATAATTCGATGGGTCGGATAATAAAGAATTCATATTTACAGGAAATGAATGTAAGAGTCATATATATAAGAACGATCGTATAATGGACAATTAAAAAATATATGATTTAGGCTTCCTTCCTCCAAGCCGCATTCACACAAAGATGTATCTTTAGTTTTGATTTTAATCAAAGTTAAAAGTATCAGATATAATTAATTATGTCAATGAGTTCCGGAAAAACTCTTCATAACTATAAAATGACTGCTTGACAAGCCAGCACAGCCTCTTTTTGAACCTAGACAGACTCGGAACTCTGGTGATCTCAGTTGGAAGCCGGTTGTGTACACAGTAGGGCACATTATCTGCACTGTCTTTGCATATTGATCACCCCTAGCATTTTATACTCTTTACGGGTCATCTATCTATACTTATAATAAAACTGTAACTGGTCTATGTCTGTACATGAGAGATATTAAAAAATTTTTTATGAGGGCTCTTCATAGGGCCAAAATAGAAGCTAAAACATTTCTTTTTTTTAATATTTGTCTGTCTGTCTGTCTGTATGTATGTTTGTTACCGCATCACGCAAAAACTACTGAATGAAATTTGATGCAGTTTTCACAATTTTCTTGCTGGTGGTCTAACTTAAAATCTGGTGTATGTTTCATCTTGATACTCCACTTAGAATCTGAGATATTTATAAAGTAAAGTTGTAGTTCCCGCGAGCGGAGCCGCGGGCACAGCTTGTCTAATAAATAAAATCACAAACTTCGCGTGTCTGTACATTGAAGATATTTGTAAAAGAAATGGGGGTCTAAGGATAAGTAATATAACATATTTCAATCATCTTTGAAATTGTTTGTCTGTTTATCTGTTAGTTTGTGCACGCATCACTTAAAAACTACTGAGCCGATTTTAATGTACTTTTTACAGAAACATAGGGCTTAACTCGGAGTAACATATAGGTTTTATTTCATCGCCATCGGTTTACTCACTCAAAAGTTATGGACATTTTTAGTTTTTAAATGCATAGAGGTAAGGTAGTGGGAGCGGGAAGTGAGAAGGGGTGCGGATTCTGTAGTCCACACGAGCATAGCTGCGGGCACAGCTAGTTTCAAATATACGGATAAGCGTTTGACATGTAACTATGTACGATAGTTAGACGCCAAACGCTAAACATAATGCGTCACATGAATCGTTAGAGGGTACGAAATGGCTTTTTAAAATAGAAAAAAAGAAAGAAAAACATTTATTCACTACCACAATTGGCACACACAAAGAAAAAACCAACAAAGCAAGAAAAAGGTAAAAAAATAAAATAAAACATAAGAACTAGAGAAAACAATTTAAATTTTTTTAACTTAAAATAGTATGCGTGTGCCGTGGCAGCAAAAGGGCAAACGACTCAGCATATGCCTAGACCAAGTAAGGTGCTAGGCGCTGATTTTCAGTCGCACCCGGTGCAGACAAGTTTGTCTACAGTGCAAGTTTGTTTGTGTACAAGTTTGTTTAGATTGAAGTACATTTATTAGCCCAAATGTTTACGGAGTAGATTGCATTTTCTAATCCTACTCCTAATTATCCCTATAAGCATCTACTTTTGAGAAGATTAAATTGTAGGGAATCTTTCTTCTGTATCTTTTTAAACGACTCATCTTCTTTATGAGAATCGTATTTCTTTAACAAAATTAATACTAAATTGATACAGTAGAGCGTAATTTTGAAAGACTCTACTGTTGGACATGGGCCATCCCAAGGCGCGCCACAGAACCCGATCCTCGGCTCTTCTCATCCAGTCATTGCCAGCCGCCTTACGCAGTTCGTCGCTCCATCTAGCCAGGGGGCGTCCCACACTACGCTTGCCCAGTCGCGGTCTCCACTCGAGAACTTGTTTACCCCAACGAAAATCGGTTCTCCGTCAGATGTGACCAGCCTACTGTACTTCAACGTACGAACTTTGAAACTATGTCGAAGACTTTCTTATCCTCTTAGGGGGCCAGGAAGACCTGGCGACACTTCGACCCTTTAGGATCTTTGTGCCAAACCCCTGTCCACCAACGGTGCCCCAAGCCGACTTGGTGGACACATACGCCTCAGAATTTCTTCTTTGACATATGCAGGTTTCCTTACGATGTTTTCCTTCACCGAAAAGCCTGTGGTATTATTAATAATCCATACTTAAGTGTGGTTTCCGGTAGAGTAGAATAGGACCACTCCAACTTTTCCCGTGGATGTCGTACTAGGCGACTGAGGGAATACATTATAAAACATCAATCAGGCCTCCCCAACCCGTCTGGCCAGCGCGGGGAGTGTAGGCCAAATCGTCCGTCTGTCTCCGGCAGATGAGAGAGGATTGTGCTCCTGCAGTGGAGACAAAAATAACCTGATGATGATACTTAAGTATTCTCTGGCGGATCATAACGGATTTCATAGGTAAATAATCTACAATTATGTACGCCAACTGGCAGATCGTAGAGCACTATATTAATTAATATTATATCATCTTATATACTACTTGTATATCACAAAATAAAAATAATAAAATTTAGAGAAAAATATTTGTGCAATTACTCACCCTTTGTTATAAAAATACCGCCAGCCAGGGCTACCACCGCCAGAAGAATCAGCATAAGGTTTTCTTTTTCAAATCTGAACATTTTGTACACCAAATTATTTTTATTTAAAACAACCGTCTTTTGTGACAGCTCGATACTGTCTGCCAAATAAAACGAGCCTCTTCTCTCAGGGCTGTGGAATAACCTTTACAGTCGAATGGGTATTGTTTTTGATAAAAACCATTAGTGACATCCTTGGAGGCAGTAGAGCGTGGTTGCATTGAAAAGTGTAGTAACATTACTTGTTGACGATTATGGCGGAAAAAATTAGGTTATAGTGTATTTTGTTTATTGTTTTCAATGGGTTATTTGTACTGCAGTATCGTTAAGTATAGTAGGCACGTATTAGGTATTTATAAATTGGTAGCAGTGTCAATGAAAGTGGAAATGCAATGATATTTTTTGAGCACAATTTTCCAGTATCTGTTATATCTGCCACATCAATCAATATACATGTTTAAGAACCGACTAGACAATTTCTTAAAAGAAAATAACCAAGTCACCTACTGATATGGAAGCTCCAGTTTATAAGCTGCCTTTCTTTTAAAGTTAAATAAATAGGCAGCAGGTTTGTATGCCCTAAGAATCTTCGATTAGTCCTTCTAATTAAAATAAGAGATTGTGAGCCTTAGAATACGCTTTGTTTTTAATTTTGTTACAATAAAGTGTTATTAAGTTCATAAGTACAATTGATATCTTAGTTTACTAGCATCACCAATTCTGATTTTAACGAGCATAGCCTCTGCACATAGTGACTGGTACCGTGGTAACTAAATCTTTACTTAGTAGTAGAAAAATGTAGAACCACTTGAAAAACGATATTATACTATTTTAATTGTTGTTTTGAGTCTCATAGTTTTTGTATACACTGGTTGGTCAACGTTATACGTTACCGTACTGTATGTTTATACTGTATTTCTACGTCACGTAACTAAACCATTGACTTGAACAAAAACGATTTTATTATTGTTTTAGTACATTACCAGAAAAACCCCAACCCTAATAGAAATCTCTATAACAGCTCTTTAGTACACGGCCCAGGTTTGAATCCTACACCTCATAAACCTGGTTGAGCACCACTAAGCTTAGGGTACGACAGGAGTACAGAATAAGTTCATATATTATTTTAATTGAACTAATGTTTAACGCCGTGTGGTTTCCGGTAGAGTAGAATAGGACCACGGGATGTCGTGGATGTCGTACAAGGCGACTAAGGGAATACATTATAAAACATCAATCAGGCCTCCCCAACGCGTCTGGCCAGCGCGGAGAGTGTAGGCCAAATCCTCCGTCTGTCTCCGGCAGATGAGAGAGGGTTGTACTCCTGCAATGGAGACAAAAATAACCTGATGATGATGAAATATTTAATGTGACATCTATTGACATACTGTTTAAACTAGACAATGGATTCCGAACAAAATATTTAGGAATTGTCCAAAGTTCTGCATAGTACCTAATCAGGTTCACGTAGGTACATTAATAATGTCTAATTTCTTAGGGCATCTGGTCGTGGTTCAAACCCCGCCCGTACCAATGAGTTTTTCGAAACTCAACTACGGTTTATTTATAATACCACAGACTTTTCGGTGAAGGAAAACATCGTAAGGAAACTTTCATATTATGCCGAAGAATAAATTCTAAGGTGTATGTGAAGTCCACCAAATCGGCTTGGGGCACCGTTGGTGGTCAGGGGATTGGCACAAAAGATCCTGAAAGGTCGAAGTGTCGCCAGGTCTTCTTGCCCCCCTTAGAAGATAAGATAGCGCATCTGAAAGAACACTTTGGCATTTTGAAGGCGACCCTCTCCCGAGTGGTCGTGAATCTCTGAGATATTTTTATTTATTTATTTATCGCAAAAACCTCTAATATTGGTAGCTCATTTGAGCAGCTAGCTTTTTATGCACCCGATGTGAATTTCTATAACTGCACCCTTGACAAAATCCCACCAATATCATATTTGCGCCCCTCCGAGGTCTGCGGCCTGTGCCTGGCAACCACTGGCATCCCAGTTACTGCTGCACACTGAAATAAAACAATTGTTGATTTAAACAAGAATCTGAACTCCCAACAAGTCTTGTTCCCTTGCACTATCTCAACTTGTTAACTTGATCACGACCCACACACACATTGCTAAATCAAATGCAAAGAGTCTAGCCGCACAACACAGGGTACCCTAGTGTGAGGTCTAGATGTATCTGTGTTAGTTTTCTGAAATACTTTATGTACTAATTGTATTATGAGTTGTAAGAATTGTTATGAAAAACGAAATAAATTATTATTATTTATTATCTTGTTTCAAACGATTACTACAGTTAACACTAGCTTTTGCTCGCGACTTCGTCCGCATAGGTTTAGATATTTACACCTCTTCACTGCTTTAAACGATTAATTTGGTTTCTTGTAGGAATGAGAGAATTTTCGGGATAAAAACTATCCTATGTCCTATGAACTAACCTATATTTTTATCCCGATCCGTCCAGTAGTTGAAGCGTGTTTGAGTAACAAACATCCAAACATCCATTAGTGGAATGGGACACAGCAAAATACCTCTAGATGACCACAATTTATTTTTCAGTGCAGTTTAGTAAGCTAGTTACTCATAGAACATCATTGACGTCACATAAAAATATGATGTCGCAATATTGTCTCTGGCAACACATTGTTTGCGAACTATTACCTTGATTGGATGGCGCGGCAAATATTGGTACAACCCCGGCCTTGGTAGGTACTGTATTGCGATTTATTATATAGGGTGTAACTGAATACCTCAGGGACTGTTGCTGGGCTGATCGAAGCTTAACAACTTCGATGTTACGAAAAAAAAGTAATTTATTTAGTTTTTCTAATTTTAATTTTGAATAAGTTGTTGCCCAGTTGATAATAATATAAAAAAAAATTAAAATATGTCAGACATTCACACCAATTATCCAGTCCCAAACTAGGCAGAGCCTGTTTGGGACTGGCATACTTAAATAAATATATAAACATCCAAGACTTGGGTACAGACATTCATATTCATCATACGAACATTTGCCCCTAGTGGGATTCGAACCCGCAACCTCCGGCGTGGCTGTCCGAGAGCTACCCGTTCCGCCACGGAGGTCGTCTATATTTAGTGAGTTAATAAATGAGAATTCATCATCATCATCAGGTTATTTTTGTCTCCACTGCAGGAGCACAACCCTCTCTCATCTGCCGGAGACAGACGGAGGATTTGGCCTACACTCCCCGCGATGGCCAGACGGGTTGAGGAGGCCTGATTGATATTTTATAATGTATTCCCTTAGTCGCCTTGTACGACATCCACGGGAAGAGTTGGAGTGGTCCTATTCTACTCTACCGGAAACCACACGGCACCTTTTGGCTTAGTCGGATAAAATAACAAACACATAAGTCTTGACAATTTTATTCCAAATTACCCCAAACTCCTCTGTTAACTTGTCACGACGCTAGGTTCAAAATGAAAAATGATTCCGCTCCGAATTACGTTCAACCTGAAAACCAATTTAAGTGCCCAAAGTAAGGGTTATATTAGAGTGGTGGGAACGAGGGTCCCGGATACAGGAAACTATATTTCAGGGGTTGAAATGGATTTATGTTGCGAAACATGCTTGAAACAATTAGGTTTAAAATGTAGCGAAAATTGTTTTGTTATAATATTTATAACGAGCTGTGCCCCGCGGCTCCACTCGCATGTAGTACAGTTTGTTTTAAATAGAGTAGAGATTTACTTAGTGTTAATCCCATTCCCCTCCCCCCCCTTTCCCGCTCCCACTCCCGCTCATGTTTCACTCCTCCCCACCCACACTCTAACTGCCACTACCACCAACACCGTAGTCCTAACTTATCGCACCCTGAATTTCGCCGAGCACTATACTTCTCTGAGCGAGTTTTCGAAAACTATAAATTCGCATAACTTTTGAGTAAGCCGATTGCGATAAATGTGACTCCAAATTAATCACAATATTTTTAAGTAAGCTCTATCAGAATTGGTAGTTTTTCATGTGATTCGTGTACAAAAATAATCGAAATGTGTATCTATCTGGAACCCTGTGAGGAAAGGAAGGGGGAAATTAACAAATGCAGTAGATGCACGCAATTCGGCACTTACGTTGTATTTTGCTAGGGCCAACGATCTCTATGTACTACTAGATGGAGCGTTCCAAACAATCGCTCTGTTCCACGCAAGTAGCCACAACTCTTTCACATTCACAATGATACTTGTGCAGTTACTACGCAGAACATTTAATTATTACTAAATATTGACGCTACGTTTAAATAATGTCAATATTTAGTAAATGGCTAATTCTCATCGCCACGATTCTCATCGTCACCTTCGTGGTAAATTCTATTTTTTGCTTATATAAACTATTTTTATCAAAAATCTAATAGCGCTTGATAATACGAGTAAATTTATAAGTAAATTAATCAAATCGTGAGTCTCGGTTGGAAGTAATAATGTTTTGAAGTTCGAGATGCCACGAAAGTGACGCGATGATCCACGAAAGTGACTCAGTAACTTTACAGCCATTATTTTCTCAGAATTAACTACTGGTTATGAGACTAAATGTTCATGAAATAACAACTTAATCTTATTTTCATAATTAAACAGGCAAATACATGATATTCAATCAAGCGCAGAGAGAGTTACCAGTTCGGTCCTAGGTTCGGTCATCCTACGAAATAGGTTCCTATTATTACTGATATGCTATGTCAATTAAAACTACATAATTTTAGTGAAAAGTTCTTATTATAGAACATTATTAACATAGGAAATAAATAAAAACTTTACTGTGGTGTTATTAATCAGGTACTTATATTTCGGAGGATAGTTTTACTCTAAAATACCCTCTTTATACATGTGATAACATAATAACATACCTAATGTATCTAAACTTATAACAATTGTGCATAATTTGAGTATACTTTAATTGTAATATCACTGCTAATTTGTGACATTCACAAATAATCAGTCTCCGGTAATAAAAAATAATCAAAAACTTAACCTAATTGGTTGTAATATAAACTATTTCCTAATGATGAATCAAATAAGTCTTAAGAACTTAGATACTACTTTTAGTCTGAACTTAAGAAAGGCTAAATCTCTCAAAAAATAAAAACGAAACGTTACACGTTGTTAGGCAGCACTTTTCCTTTTCAAAAACAAAAACGTTATTCTATAAAAAAAATCTCATTACAAGAAGACGGTAACATCTTCGAACAATAAAAGAAAATATCAGAACGTTACGTTTGCGTAAATCAAATATATTGTAACTCGAATCTGGATCATCATCAGACCAGAAGCTACGTTGGTGTTGAGGGTTCATTTTTACCATCTTGGTTCGAAACCCTAAAAACAACGTTAATATACTTACTTACTTACTTTAATTAGTACCTACCCATACTTCATGTTTTATTAGTTATCTATTAATAGTGTAGTTGTTAATTTATCATGTAAATATACTTACTTATGTATTCAAAAAACATCAAACTAGTTGATTTTGTAAATACGTATACACCAGTCGCTATATTTCGAAATAAAACAATGCAAAAAATCACTTTCGTGGCAAAAAATCACCTTCGTGGGTAAAACGCCACAAAGGTGACGAAAATATCCCTTTTTTATAAATTCCTGCAAAGTTTAGGTGTATTGTTTTAAATCAAATACTACATAAATATCTCGAACATTTTGGAGTTTCGATGAGCTAACTTTAATTTCCATTACTAAAATACAATGCACAAATATGTTGTCCACGCAAGTGATCGGTACACCTACGAATAAATATAAACTTACCAATATTTTTTACTCACGGAACGATGAGTCGCTCGTCCCACTTCTGCGAAGCAGGAACACGACTGACGATGACCGAATCGAACTCTGTGATTAGTTGCTGCTGTTGTATTCAACAGCAAGCCTTTATTACTACTCAAATCTTAAGTACCTAAAATCGTGTGACCGACACATATTGTGTTTCCAATTCAAAATAATGACGAAAAGTTTTTTTTTACACCAACGTATGTAAAGTGTATTTAATTACGATGACTTTGGTATATATAACATACAAATACACTGAAATTTGGTAAAGCAGTAACCAAATGTTTTACTGCAACGGGAAGTGTGACACGATGAGAATACGAAAAATGGCCCCGTTTTTGATCGTTCGTGTTAATTATTTATGTTATTTTTGCTTCAATTACGGCAAGTTTTATTTATTTTGTGACCAAATAGATGTTTTATCCACCAATCCACAAGTTATGTTTTTAACTTATACTGTTTAGGAAATATAACTGTGTGACCATAAAAATTGAGTGTCAATGAGAAATACCCAAATAATTAAATGTTCTGAGTAGTAACTGCATAAGTTTCAAAGTGAATGTGAATGAGTTGTGGCTACTTGTGTGGAACAGAGCGATTGTTTGGAACGCTCCATCTAGTAGTACATAGAGATCGTTGGCTAGGACGGTTTTGACTTACTGCATTTTTTCTATGGACGGTAGTTTTGTGAGGTCAAGCAGCAGATATACATTTTTATTTTGCAGAAGGGAAATATTAGGGCAATATATAATCTTTGTAGAGTCGTTAAAAGAAACATATCGCTGACGGAAATTTAAATTGGCGTAATGGAAAGATAGTACTTTGTAGTGGCAGTGGGCTGGTCACATCTGTAGGAGAACCGATAACCGTTGGGGTAGACGAGTTCTCGAGTGGAGACCGCGACTGGGCAAGCGTAGTGTGGGACGCCGCCTGGCTAGATGGAGCGACGATCTGCGTAAGGTGGCTGGCAGAGACTGGATGAGAAGAACCGAAATCGGGCTCAGTGGCGCAATTTCACGGATGGATTTACAGAGTGTGATTGTTCCAAAGTTAGTGGTGGTCGGACACAGTCCGTGAAATCAGTCTGTACACATTTTCAATAAGATGCCTATTGATCTTAAATGTATAAAGAAGATAAGTACTTTTAAAAACAAACTAATAATGGAAGAAGAAAACAAATTAATTTAAAATTTATATTTAATTTTGACTAATGACGTGTTTTCAATATTTTAGTTCTGGACATTAACTTATTTACTTAACTCAATATCTTATTTTATTATATTACCTATTTTAATTATTATGTAAATGTACAAATATTCGCATGCAATGTCTATTGTTTAACGAGTAAATAAAATGAAATGAAATTTGGGAGAGGCCTATGTCCAGCAGTGGGCTCTTACAGACTGATGATGATGATGAAGGGAATTGACAAAATACCAAAATCGTTTTTTTAGTCTCCAAACGCAGTTTCTAGTTCTGTATCGAATGGTATATTTAAAAATACTTTGAAATGCAATGACTCTGTTCTTTAATATGATTAATATAGGTCCATATACAAAATAGTTATAGTCACAAAGAGAAAAAAAAACTACTTGTTTTTGCGATCCCTGAGTAGTAGTGGTTTATCCCTTAAGTACGCCAGTTTAAATTTCCACCGACGATTTAACTAAAGGACATACCATGAAGGAAAATTAATTTACACACAATTTACCTTCATGATTGACACTAATTGGTTATTAAATTAGTTCTAAAATGTCATCTGTTATCTAATTTAATAACCATTTAGTGTAAATCATGAAGGTAAAAACTTTGAGGTACGAAAAAAAAAATTTCTTCATTGTATGACCTGTAGTCAGTTTATTTGTTAGTAACATACATACATAATGCTCACGCCTTGGTCCCAGAGGGGTAGGCAACATAAAAGCTGTTAAGTAACATTATCAACTGAAGCTAGTCAATATTCTAAGCTGAAATGTGCTGAAATACCTGACTTCGCAGCGTTTCCTGAGAACATATCGAATTTGTATTCCAAGCACTGAATGCTAAGCTTTGAGAAAGAGCAGGTAGTTGCATATTGCATTCGACTACGAATAAGCTATATAAGCTAGTTTCAATACATACGATTGCATAATATATATTGGGTTCGATTCTGAAGGCACAACGTTAAAATTTGACAGCACTAAAACTGATGCTGTCCTTGTCACACAGTATTATGAAGATAAAGACGAAACCAATTTTAGCGCTGTCAAATTTTAAATGTGTGGCTTCAGAATCGGACCCATTGACACTGTATGCTAACTTAATTAAGTAGGTTATCAAATGTTTCAAAATTAAAGTAAAATCTGAAGTGTAACTTTAAAATTATATAAAACAAGTATCTATTTAATGAATACAGCGAGGTAACGCAGCCAGCATTATAGGTACCCTACCACGTGGTGGCAGCGATCTAGGGGACATTTTTCATTAGGTTTTTTAATATTAGATAGTTATTCAATGATATTTGTATAATCATCTTAGAGATTATTTAAAGTTTAATTCATGCGTGATTAAAAACATGAGTTAAGTACACTGTAAATTAAATTATAAAATAGAAATTAATTTTTTTTAAATATTTACGTTTAATGAATAATAGTAATAAGTTAATGTGCAAATGCTGTTTCTGTGAATATATTTCGGATTGTGTTAAAGTTTTAAGTGGACATGGGCTAAGTCCTGGTCTATATCATGTTGGATATTACTGCTGGTATGTATTAGGATATGAACCAATTTGCCTGCTTGTGTTGTGAAATTATATTACCTGTGCCCGCGGCTCCGCTCGCGTGAACTACAGGATTCGCTCCCGTCCCACTTCCTCCTCCGCCTCCGCCCCCCCCCCTCCGCCTAGACATATCTACATAGATATGTCTAGTATAAGGACGCTAATGTTCTTGGACCCATAAAGTTATTTGTATTCTATTGTATATTCTATTAAAAGAGAATTCACTAAAGTAACAGTCAAGCTCTATAACGTGGTGGTAAATGTGTTAGTACAGCGATACAAAGGTGCTATAAGAGCGGTAGTGTGCAACAAAAAATCTAAAATATTCTATTTCGATGCGTTGAGGAGGCGTGATTGATGTTTTATAATGTATTCTCTCAGTCGCCTTGTACGACATCCACGGGAAGAGTTGGAGTGGTCCTATTCTACTCTACCGGAAACCACACGGCAAACAGGGCATACAGTTTTACACACATTACAGGTCATACAGTTTTAAATTCTATAACATAATATAGTACTATTTTTATTATTTCTCATAAAACAATATAAAAGAATAAAAAAACATTAAACACTACTAATTACATTTACAATTTGGAGTAGAAGGCGCGTCCGTTACATCCTCGGGGATCCGGTTGTAGACGGACAGGCCCATGGTACGTATCAACCTCGACGACTTCGCCAGGGAGTGAACAGGCGCTAACTTGCTCGTATCAACTCGTCAAAACATAGAGATATATTATATACACCAAATAGGACCAGGACCACCAAATAGGAATAAATGTTGAAGGTACAACATTAGGAATGCAAATAAGAACACGAGAAAGGCGGTCTCCTAATTGGCGACATGCAGAGGCTTGTAGCATGTCGTCTTGATCTACTTTAGTAGTATTAGGGTTAGTGATATTTATTGCAAGATTTACTAGAATTTAGTAAGAGGGAAGTAAACACAGAGGAAATAAAATGGAGAACGCAAATGTCGTTGTCGATTATTTATAAATTATAACTAAGAAAACATAGTACGTGCCAGCTATATCTGCGTTAAAGTATATTGACCCCATTTGTAGAAAGAAGTTGAATTTACGATACTTATAACGCGGTCTCCACTCCAGAACTCGTCTGCCCCAACGACCGTCGGTTCTGTGGCATATGTGGCCCGTCCACTGCCACTTCAGCTTGCTAATCCTTTCAGCTATGTCGGTCACCTTCGTTCTTCGTCGGATCTCTTGATTACGAATCATATATCCTTCAAAGAAACCCCCAGCATAGACCTGATTCGACCCCGTACTAAACTTTTATGACATTTTAGAACCCGCACTCAAAAAACCATAACACAATTAAACCATATATGTATTGTATTGTATTATAAACTATATATGTATGCATATGTGTGTATTTAAGTATATTTGTATGTAAATTCAATTGTGTAATATTGTTACTAAATATTTACCATGTTCTAAAATTATAAATTTATCTTGTTTTACCTGCAATACTCTGTCGCTATGTCTTTCTTATTTTCCTTCAGAAAGGTTGCCTGGAAGAGATCGCTTTAAGCGATAAGGCCGCCTTTGTACACTTTCCAAAAATCTGTACCTATTTTATTGTTATCCTTAATTTGTGTGCAATAAAGAGTTTATCTATCTATCTATCTAAACCATATCTATTCTAAACGCACACGTGGCACTACTAATGCAGTATGCATGTCGTCACAGGAATATACATTAGAGAAGGTTTAATATAATCGTGGTTTACAATGCTGCGATGTGACACCATTTTTCGGCGTAGGAGGGTATAGTATCCTACTAATATTATAAACGCGAAAGTTTGTAAGTATGGATGGATGTTTGTTACTCTTTCACGTAAAAACGACTGAATGGATTTTAATGAAACTTTACAATAATATAGCTTATACATCAGAATAACATATAGGCTACAATTTATAAAGATATTATGTGAATTGTCCAAAATATCAAGTAAGTAGGAAAAAATCTACCATCTGCGAGCTACTCTGGCGTGCGCTGCCAAAACCGCTAGAGTTACACATATGTAATGTATGATGGAAATGTTTATCTTAAATAGTCCTACAAAAAAGCCCGCCACAGTATATATCTATATTTCATTCCAGATTAATAGTCCTATGAAAACAAACGCATTTGCGTCTCGAAAACAAAATACACAATAGATGGTGTTCCTAAGTGGACTGCAAAGTTTACATGGTAATACAAACCTGTTTTTGCTGCTGGTGACCCTTTCATGTATATGTTACCGAGACGTAAATAGCGTTGGTTTTCATAGGACTATTAATCTGGAATGAAATATATATCTTATGTGTAAGCCATTATAGCCAAAATAGTGATCGTGATTAAACTTGTCACACATATAGGTTAGGTCCTGGAACAGGACATAGAATAGTTTTTATCCCGAAAAAACATCGCGTTCCTACGGGAAATACATAATAATTTGTGATGTTAAGTTGTCCACGCGGACGAAGTCGCGGGCAAGAGCTAGTCTTGAACATGTCTATGACGAAGTCGGCGTTCTGTATGAGATGCGACCGTCATCAGACGTGTCTCTTGGTAAGGGGTGTATGGGGCTGGGTACTCGGCAACAAGATAGCCTTAGGATATATTCACATAATTATCGTCGTGCCAAACAATGCTCACAATAAAATATCAACATAATAGTGACTGGGCAAGCGAAGTGTGAGACGCCCCCTGGCTAGATGGAGCGAAAGGCGGCTGGCAGTGACTGGATGAGAAGATCGGGTTCAGTGGCGCACCTTGGGACAGGCCTATGTCCAACAGTGGCCTTTTTCGGGCTGATGATGATCATAGTAGTGAACTGACAGGTTCGATATGCAGGACAGCGGCTTTCATGAGGGCTTAGGGAACACTGCCCCCCGCTCGCCGGCATACCAACTCGGTCCACATTACACTTCTTATACGTCACGGCGTTCACTATATTAATAACTAAATAGGTTCTTATTACAATAGCTTAGGTTACTCTATCGCTTGCTACGACATATATATGTTTGTCAGGCTATGATGTTCTAGGGATCCGTAACAACGGATACCTCTTTTGCTTCTATCTGCGACTCTAAAACTTAAATCTTCAGGTCGTCACTCCGCCTGGCGGCGATAGCGTCCCACCCAGCGCGTGCCAATCCGCGGTCTTCACTCCATGTGGAGGGCGGAGGACCGGGTGTGGTGACGCTTGTTGAGGTAGACATATGTCCAGCAGTGGACGTCAAAGAGCTGATATTATAGATAGTTGTATTAACTAGGTACCTATGTAAAAAACAGTAGAAAAACCCCACTATACATGGCAATGACAGTGTTTGGTGTGCAGAAGGTTTTCCTAAAGTCTTCTTTTCTATTTCCAAGAAGATTAGTCTGCTAGGATATTCTATTTGTTGCGACATACAAGCGACAAATACAATTTTATCTCATCGCCAAACTGAGTTATCGCGCTTCTAAATTGTATTACGCTTCCATGTATGGAATAAGGCATAAGATATACGCGGGTAAATATATGTAGAGTAAAAATTTAAAGATAGTCTGCAACTATTAATATTACATATGTACATATATGTCGTATCTTCCTCTGATGTCGTGGGTTCGTATCCCATTTCTGATGTCGTATCTCTCTATTTATGTCGTGGTTGCTACAGGAGACAACATGCACTAAGCTTACTCTTGCGAGTCAGACTTATTGGTATACGAGAACCTAGTACCTATCCTGCCGGGCCAGGCTACCAAATGTTTAACACTATTTCAAATTTAACACGTTTACTGGGTAAAATAACACTACAGGAAATTACACTACATCATCAAATAATGATTTTAAAAGACAGACGATCCGTCGGCGTAATGCCTGCGCAATATACGCATATCGCACGAAGAATCTGTCTCGATTATATGCGACAGTTGGGTGAATATTCGAGCGTTTCAACCGCCATCATTATCCTCCCCTTCAAAAGTAGAAGCGACACCACCAGTTCATCGTTTTTATTATAAAATAAGTTTCTGGTTCGTGCACAGATTCCACAAACGTGAAATATTTAATTAAATATCAAAGTCAAAGTCAAAGTCAAAATCATTTATTGCATATGAGTACACTTGGTACATTTATACACGTCATTTTTTTTTTTTTTACCTACCTTTTCCTTTTCATCAACTTTTGGTGGTGAGGACAATGACGACGGTTGAAACGATCGTATATTCACCCGGTCCCACTCGACGTTCCGTCAGCGCGTGTTCGTGACGATAGCCGAACCAAGCCAAACGGTGCGACGAACATGCACTGTGCCGCCAAATCAGCTCCTATTTATCATTTCGCCGACATGTATATACATACACTTTTCTAATCCGAAATTAGGATTTTCTCCTGTGCTATGGAATGTAAACAAGGATAGGACAATTCAAAAATATAACATCCAGACCGGGACCAACTTGAGCTACAATAACAAGCTCCCAAACATAGTCGACCGAAAAAGGGACAACGTTATAAGTCAACAAGCGTTTACGTATTTACCTATTTTACTTAGATGTGCATTTCTTTCTTTCTGTTTTTTTTGTGATGTAGAATAGCCAATCTAATGAGTTACCCTGCATGTTTGTCAGCTCTGCGGTAGCCGACTAATTTGATGTTACATACATGTGGAACATGTTGTTGGAATGTATAAAGCTATCTATAACACAAATATTTTTTAACAGTATCTGTACATTAACGTTTATGTTCTTGTGAATTTATAAAAATAAAATAAAATAACAAAAACATAAGTGTATCTCTTTCTAACTTATAGCGTCGATCTCTCGGCGCTGGTCGATAGCGCTCTGGCGTAGTAACTTTGTACTAGCGGGCGGCGTGACGCGAGCCTAAGGGCGGGAACTTATTAATGCGCGAATATAATATTCTTCACGTAGAAATTTTTAGTATTCTTTGCCTGCACTGTACCAATCAGTTTCCGCTTTCCGCTCCGCCTAACCCACCGCTGTCGGCCCATAACCTGTACCACCGCCACCCTGCCCCACATCCGCTAGCTGCATCCGAACGCCATGTAATGCACAGATGGAATGCCTGCAGTACTCCTTTATTAGATTTAGATCTAGCCATACGCTACACAAACACGTCTGCGAAGAGATACGATGATAAAATTGCACTTCATAGTAGCAAACTAAATTTTTCTGGGATGCGAGTAAGGAAGGATTCGATTTAATCTCATTTATTCTCTGCATCGAATAAGTATAATTCTATTTATGTGTTCTTTATTGCACAAATTTTAAAACTAAATACAGTTACAAATGTTGTGTACAAAGGTGAGCTTATCTCTAAAATAGATCTCTTCCAGCCATCCTTACAGGGTGTGAGACAAGGCAGTAAGAGCGAGGGGGCAAAAAGTGCATAATATACTACATAATAACTAAATACCGAAATTACTTTACACACATATATTAAACATAATAAACATACATAAATACATACATATCATATTATACTGAGTGAGACAGATAGTACTCTTTTAGTTTAGTTTTAAAGGATGTCACCGACATACTGTCAAATTTGGTACTAAACGCATTAATAATAATAAAATAAATAAATAAAATATATTTATTTTCGTTAACAAGAGTAATCACAAGAAAACATTTGGGGGCTGATGTCTCCTTTTAGACTTGGTAAGTCTGTGTTAGGAGGCACCGCTCTTCATTACAAATTAGTAACTCTATATAGTTATATTATAGATTTCCTAATACTAAGAATTATTTTTATTTCTAAAGATACTTATTTCTACTTATTATATGAAGTGAAAATTTAACAACAAAACAAAAAGTAAAAAGTAAAAGTAAAAAGGTACAAGATAGGATCAGATCCCGCTTGTACAGTGTGTATGAAAGTAGGTGTATGTGTGTGTGTGTGTGTGTGTATGTGTGTGTGTGTGTGTGTGTATGGTGTGTGTGTGTGGAATGTTTGTGGGGGGTTTGTGTGTAGGGTGTGTGTGTTGTGTGGGGTGAGTCTGTATGATGCTTGTGTAGGTTTTAGTGTCATGAATATATTATAAGAGGCAGTAAAGTAAAAAGTGTAGGAAAACACAGGTGCAACTTCCACCCACTGCTAAGTGAGTAATAGTTCCACTTCATCATAGGTTTTTCCCTCCAGCCATTTACATATAATCTTCCTGCATTCTTTCGGTTGTTTGCGATATATCTCAAGTTCTTTGTTTATTTTATTGTATAAACGGGCGGGACGTGTTTCAAATTGCAGGCTGGCAAAAGTGGTTTTAATTTTCTGGAGCTTAGCCACAATGTCCTTCCTACGTTTACCCTTTATATTTGGATCATGCGGTAAGTTATTATGGAGTCTTAAAACCGTGTGTATTACGTATAATTTCCTAACTGAAATCAATTTTGTTAGGTTGTATAGATTCTCCGTAGAGAAACGCCTTTTTTTGAAGTACATGACCTTGATGAGTCCCCGTTGTGCACGCTCTATATCTAAAAATTTAGTTTTTGCTGCACCACCCCAAATCGAAATGCAGTACGTTATCACCGACTGCACCAAGGCCATGTATATCTCTTTAAGGAGGTCCCTAGTATTGTTTCCCTTCTCAGCAACTAATCTTGGAACCACATAGCGTAGCATTTTAAAGATCCATGTTAGTTTTCTGATTCTTAAACTTACATGCTCGAGATGAGGATACCAAGACAGCCGCTGATCCAGGAATACACCCAGGTACTTTGTTTTAGTAACCTTCTCTATATTCGGGCACACACAAGGATCTGAGTTAAGCATTTCACCACAGTTATGTATTTGCAGATTAAAATTTGAGTCTGGCTGTGAGTTGTCGTATATACTGAAACATATATAATTAGTTTTTGAGGTATTAAGCGTCAGGATATTATTGTATAACCACTTATTTATTTGTTGTAGACCTTGCTCAGCACTATTTTTAACTGAAACCCAGGAGTCCCCAGCGAACACAACAGCTGTGTCATCGGCATACGAAAAGATTTCAGCATTCTTGACCCTCATGTCACACAAGTCGTTGATATATATCAAAAATAATGTTGGTCCAAGGACGCTACCTTGAGGCACGCCGTACGACACCTCCTCGTATCCACTGGAGCAGGTCTCCAGTTTTAATTTTTGTCTCCTGTCCGATAAATAATCTCTAAGCAGGAGATATGGGGTTCCCCTTATGCCAAAACACTCTAGCTTTCGTAGAAGGATGGGGAGAGAGACGGTATCGAAAGCTTTTTTTAAATCTAGGAATACAGCTGTACATTTTTTCCCGTTGTCAAGTTTCTTGGTGACTAAACTGGTAAGTGCCGATATAGCATCTTCTGTCGATTTACCTTGACGAAAACCAAATTGACAATGCGAAAGCAGATTATATTTGTCCAGATAGTTTAGAAGTTGTTTATTAATTACTTTCTCAAGAATCTTGGAGATCGCATTATACTTGTTCTTTCGGTTACTCTAAGGTTGACTGGAAGAGATTCCTAAGTGGGATAAGTTCGCCTTTGTACACAGTTTAATTCCTATTTTATTATTGTTGTTGTTGTTATTTTTGGTACAATAAAGCGTTTACATACATACTATCTCGAATGACCGTCGGGTAGTTTATTCCACATCTGCTATTCACACATACACACATTCATTCTATTATATGTATATATCGTCACTGTTTAGGAAAAGTTGCTGAAACGCCAAGGTAGGATTTTACGGTTGAGAATTTAAAACATATATTTTACCCAAAACATATTTTCCTGAACAGCGACGGCATATAAGTCGCACATGGATTATCAGAAATATTGTATTGCAGTATTGTATACAAAACACATAGTCAGCAAAATGTGTTTTGTAGGTCCCTGGAAATATCATCATCATTATTATCATCAGCCTATAAGAGTCCACTGCTGGACATAGGCCTCTCCCAAGGTGCGTCACTGAACCCGATCCTCGGCTCTTATCATCCAGTCACTACCAGCCGCCTTACGCAGATCGTCGCTCCATCTAGCCAGGGGGCGTCCCACACTACGCTTGCCCAGTCGCGGTCTCCACTCGCGAACAACTTAATTATATGATTTTAATTAAATTATATGATTGATTAGTACAGTAAAGCTTCGTTTATTGTTGTTTTATTTCAATGAATTCAAATTTATTACTCTTCGATCTTCTTCAGTGACAAACTATCAAATAAATGGCTGACACGACGAAGCTAAACCCACAGCCTCTCTATTCTGACATTCAATAATGCTACCATAAATTTCCGTAGTTTGATAGGGTTGCAAAACTATCGACTGAAAATATATCGATAAAAAAATACAGTCTTTTTTAATGTCAATAGAAACGTATGAATATGCAACAACTTTAGAGGATCATCTAAAATTCGATAAAATACTTAAATGCCCATATATTTAATTGTTTTACGTCTCTACAACCCAACAGGTATGCATAAACTTGTGTTTACCAGTAACTACTATGAATCTCTCCTAGAATTTACGTGCACTATATTTTATCAAGAGAATGTTTGTTTGTATGTAAACGGTTTATTGTACCACTAACAACAACAAAATAGCGATACATTTTTTAGAAACTTATTCCACTTAGAGAACTCTTCCAGTCAACCTTAGAGTAACTAAAAATTTAATATAAGCAAAATCTTATAAAAGAAACGTACCTATCAAATAAACACACTAAAGTATGCATACATTGGAATGTAAAACGGTTACTGCTGCCCAGTAACCGTTTTTAATAATTATTGTGTTTTTATGTCATTTTCCTGTTTATAAGAAGGCTTAAGTATGAAGAAGGCTTAAGTAAGTACTTTACTCTCCTTGAAACCACTAAAATGACAGAAAAATACAGCGTTTTTAGAAGCGAATTAAGAAGACTGACAATCAGATAGACGGCGATTTTGTTTGAAAATTTTATTTGTTTACATTTTTAAGAAATATTACTGATACTAGCCTTAATAAATACAAAAAAAATTACATTCATTATCACTCATGCACACACACCTCTACACACCCCTACTCACACTCAGACACCCTCAAATAGACCCCAACCGAAAACCTTTGTGAGTTCGGGATCTCTCACTTGCACAACATCGTCCACCCTTTAATTTTAAGTTAATGTAATAAACTAATTTAATTTACTGTGTAAAGAATGCAATTTATAATGTCTCAGTGAATAAATAAGTTTTCTTTCTTTTTCTAAACTCTCAACATCGTTACTTATTTCTTAAATTCTACATCGATATATTTCTATCGATAGTCGAACAGCTCTAGTACCTGCAGCGATGTCCCTTTAATATGAGTGTCGTAACTCTTGGTGACCTACATACTGACTTACATATTTTTTATGGCGTGATTGATTTAAGATCAGTTTAGTATTGGTTCCTTTAGTGATTGGTTTGGACCACCAATCTTCTATCTGTGAGGCAACAATAGGAATACTTATATAGGTTTAGGATATTGTCCTATACTATCCGTTCGCATATGTTTTAGTAGCTGGTGCCCGCGACTTCGTCTGCGCACGATTTTACTACCAAATGTGCATTTGAAATAAATTATCAATTTTTATTGTAGTTATGGTTCACTATTTTGGCTATAATGGCTTACACATAAGATATAGATATATACTGTGGCAGGCTTTTTGTAGGACTATTTAAGATACACATTTCCATCATACATTACATATGTGTAACTCTAGCGGTTTTGGCAGCGCACGCCAGAATAGCTCGCAGATGGTAGATTTTTTCCTACTTACTTGATATTTTGGACAATTCACACAATATCTTTATAAATTGTAGCCTATATATGTTATTCTGATGTACAAGCTATATTATTGTAAAGTTTCATTAAAATCCATTCAGTAGTTTTTACGTGAAAGAGTAACAAACATCCATCCATACTTACAAACTTTCGCGTTTATAATATTAGTAGGATTTAATTGTTTAGTTTTATGTAGTGCCGTGTGGTTCCCGGCATAGAATAGGGTCACCCCTATCTTTCCCGTGGGTGTCGTCAAGGCGACTAAGGGATTGCACCAGGGACGGGCAGCAGCGTTCTCCTGTGTGTGTATGTTAAAATCATTACTGCGATCACCAATCCGCTTGCCAAGCGTGGTGATTATGGCATATCCCCCAATGGACAACTTACCAAAAGTGATATTCTATTGGGGAGGCCTATGTCCAGCAGTGGACGTATCTTAGGCTGATGATGATGATGATGTATCCCTCAAAACAAATACCCGCCCTTATAGAGGTTTTCGTATGACGTCTGTCTGTCTGTAGATAACTCGAAAACTACTCTATCAATTGATATAGCAATAGCTCATACAGCTTACATTGGACTAACTTTACGAGACAATATAAAGACGTTACTAATTAATTAATCATCATCATCAGCCGAAATAAGTCTACTGCAGAACATAACATTTGCCATAATCACCACGCTTTGCAGCCGGATTGGTGATGATCATCAATAATGATCTTAATATATATAGGAGAACTCCGCTGCCCGTTCCTGATGCAATCCCGTAGCCGCCCTGATGACACCGGATGATTGGGGGTGGCCCTATGGCCGGAAACCACACATCACGCCCACTGCTGAACATATATAAGTCTCACCAATATCATACCAGTTTTGGTGGGCTTTTCACTGCATATTTATTTATTATTTTCAACGATCTCTATGTAATACTAGATGAAGCGTTCTAAACAATCGCTCTGTTCCACGCAAGTAGCCACAACTCTTTCACATTCACAATGAAAGTTGTGCAGTTACTACGCAGAACATTTAATTATTACTAAATATTGACGCTACGGTTAAATAATGTCAATATTTAGTAAATAATTAAATGTTCTGAGTAGTAACTGCACAAGTTTCAAAGTGAATGTGAAAGAGTTGTGGCGACTTGCGTGGAACAAAGCGATTGTTTGGAACGCTCCATCTAGTAGTACATAGAGATCGTTGATTATTTTATTTATTTACACAATACTTAACAGCACAAAACAGAAAACAAACATCACAATATAACAAGGCCAATAATAAAGTAAAACAGATCACAAGATAGAACAAACAAAAGAGAGGAAAACGAATCTATACTTATAATAAAACTATAACTGGTATATGTCTGTACATGGGAGATATTGTAGAAAAATTTATATAAGAGGTAGGTTTATAAGGCAGTAGTAGCCAAGATAACTGTTTTAGAATTTTTGTCTGTCTGTCTGTATGTATGTAAGTATGAGGTCATCACGCAAAAACTACTGAAAAAAATTTGATTCAGTTTTCACTGTTGTCTTGCTGGAGGTCTGACTTAAAATCTGGTGTATGTTTCATCTTAATACGCCACTTAGAATCTGAGATATTAACCTGGGAGCGGGAGTAGGAACGGGGGCAGATTCTGTAGATAACGCGAGCGGAGCCGCAGGCTCAGCTAGTAAACTAATAAAAATATGATAATTATAAAATTAAGGAAAAAATAAAAATAATTAAGTATGTAAGAATAACAATATGGGCAAATGAAGTGTGTATGAGTGTGTGTGTATCTAGAGGGGTGTATATGTATGTATGTATGTAGGGGTGGGTGCGTTGGGTATATATAATGCGTGTCTAAGAGGGCAAATGAAGTGTGTATGAGTGTGTGTGTATCTAGAGGGGTGTATATGTATGTATGTATGTATGTAGGGGTGGGTGCGTTGGGTATATATAATGCGTGTCTAAGAGGGCAAATGAAGTGTGTATGAGTGTGTGTGTATCTAGAGGGGTGTATATGTATGTATGTATGTAGGGGTGGGTGCGTTGGGTATATATAATGCGTGTCTAAGAATTTGTTGCTTTTATTATTAAGATCATCTGCGGTCACAAATCCGCCTGCCCAGCCCACTGAAAGTGGCATTTTATTGAGGAGACTTGTGTTCAGCCCATGATGTTACCCAGTAACAGAAGTCCATTTCACAAAGTCGATAATAAAAGCCTCGGGCGAGGTGCGGTTTTTTGATAAATTAAATCCACGCCCGGAGCGAAGTGCGGTGAGGCCAGCTGAAAGGTTTGGGTCCGAAAAATATACCTTTCCGGCCCTTTTATGTATGAATAATTTTGTAAAACAAATAAAGTAATCATTCTACATTAGAATTATAGTATAACTGAACGGACCATAGAATTCCTCATCATCATTATCAGGTTATTTTTTGTCTCCACTGCAGGAGCACCTGCCTCATCTGCCGGACACAGACGGAGGATTTGGCATCCCCGCGCTGGCCAGACGGGTTGGGGAGGCCTGACTGATGTTTTATAATGTATTCCCTTAGTCGCCTTGTACGACATCCACGGGAAGAGTTGGAGTGGTCCTATTCTACTCTACCGGAAACCACACGGCATATAGAATTACTATCAAGATATAAATGGTGCAGAGGCGCGAAACACGTGCCAACCATCTGCAATATATTGCAGAAACTATAAACGCTTACTCGCTTCGTGCCGAGTCAAGGTCGATTAAACATCGACAACAAAATCTCCAAAAGTGCCATATTATCCGATTTCTAACTGCATAACTGTATCTCCTCACTTGAAACGTGACCGCGGGGTATGAATGGTGCGCGGGAGGGGTGCGCTGTGTTCGAAAATCGGCACGCGCGAGACTGTAGTATACAAGTGGCTATAACCACTGTAACTTGATAGGTTTCTGTGGACCGAAGATAGGTTCTCATGGAGAAGTATCTATTGAAGTGTTTGCTATCGCAGAACATAACCATAATACAGAACACACACTGAAAAAAAAAACAATTGTTGATTTGAACAATATCTTGTCTTTCTTATTTTCCTTCTGAAAGGTTGCCTGGAAGATATCGCTTTAAGCGATAAGGCCGCCTTTGTGCACCTTCCAAAAATCTGTACCTATTTTATTGTTATCCTTAATTTGTGTGCAATAAAGAGTTTATCTATCTATATATCGATCTGTCTATCATGATTTTTATTTTTTCATAAAATAAATAAATATTACGTATTATACATATACTTGTCTAATCCCAAATTAGGATTTTCTCCACAAATATAATATCCAGACTGAACATAAGCCTCCCCAATAGAATGCCACTTTTGGTGGTCTGTCCATTGGGGGATTTGCCATAATCACCACGCTTGGCAGGCGGATTGGTGATCGCAGTAACGATCTTAATATACACAGGAGAACGCTGCTACCTCTACCTGGTGCAGTCCCTTAGTCGTCTTGGTGACCCCCACGAGAAGATTTGGAGTGGCCCTGTCCTAAGCCGGGACCAACAAGGCCAAGTATCGACTACATGAAAAGTCGGTTCAGCATAACCGACGAAACGGCTTTCGACGAAAACAGTTTCAAAATGGCGTAGGCATCCCGTTAATTCAAGCTAAATCTCTTCAGCGTCAGCCAGTCAGTATTCCTTGAATTTTTAATATACCTCTCAACAAAATAGACGGAAGCTAGACAAAGGCTGCATCTGCAATAACTTTATGAGGCATTCTTGGAGACAATGCGCTGCATAGCTGAGATTCCAGGCTGCCAACGAAGGACAGGGAGGTATTCAGGATTTTTTCAGAGGGGGCAGAGCTGTGTTAATTATACAGAACGTGACATGCATTGTGGAAGGTATCCGTCATCATGGAAATTAAGTATCAACTTATGTAATATACTTACAGTATTTGGCAACAAATATGGCACGTCAAAAATCTTCGGCTATATTTGTCGGAATAACACTATGTTGCAAGCACTAGCTAGAGAAATAGTTTTCTCTATTATAAATAGGAAGTTACAGTCGAACTAACCTTAAAGTTAATTTCTTATGAACATTGTAATTCAATTAGGTCGAATTTCGTTTACACATATATATCCTGCCGTGTGGTTTCCGGTAGAGTAGAATAGGACCACTCCAACTCTTCCCGTGCATGTCGTACAAGGCGACTAAGGGAATATACTATAAAACATCAATCAGGCCTCCCCAACCCGTCTGGGCAGCGCGGGGAGTGTAGGCCAAATCCTCCGCCTGTCTCCGGCAGATGAGAGAGGATTGTGCTCCTGCAGTGGAGACAAAAAAAACCTGATGATGATGATATATATCCTTGGCAACAGACTTATTATCAGTTTTATTAGACAGGTGTAAAATAGTGACAGTTCCGTAATATTCAAAGAGTCGTAAATGCAGAATGCAAGGCAATAAAAAAAACTTTAACTGATTTTAGGATTTCAAAGTTACTAATTATCAACGTTTGCATACGTTCTCACACTGACACTGTAGACACTGTCGTTCGGGGCGTACCTTTGTGAATTTTACGTCCTATACTATTATTGGATATACGTCGACTTCATACACTAAAGTTATTAAAACTTGCCGCTCTTTTGATTTACACACTAAAACAGAATTAAAAACCTTTTTGTGGGAACCCCTCAAGTTCCCCTCTGGTTACGTACCTGGTTTTAAGATATTTTCCATTCACGATGTGGACGAGGAGATATGCGAAGAATGGAAGGTGGGAATTGATTTTTCATTTTATTTTTGTCTTTCATGAAACCGAGACCGGAATCAGACGCGAAATTTTTCGTCCATCATTTAATTTGTCGGTCTGCGACTTCGTCAGTTCAGCGCGTAAAAGTCTTACAAAATGAGGAAAAAAAATAGTAGTTATTTACAAATTTTAATTAAATTACCTTTCAATTCGATGGATTTCTATGATAGATGAAGTTGTATTTTCAGTTTTGACAGTGCTGATGTAGATGTAGTCAAAACCTATAAGCATAACGTATTCCTTAACTGAGATCGGTGGCCGCTTGCCATCTGGCGTAGGTACCATCCTTTTGTCATCGCCTACCATGGAATAAAGTCGAGTAAATAACGCCCAGGCTTTTCAGAATCTCTTTGGCTGCCTACGAAATCGGAGTTTCGTAACTCGTTTCGATGGAGGAATTATTTTTACTTACGTAACTGTTCGTGTTTTGAATAGTAGGCAAACTCTTTCGTAATGATACTCACGAGTAGTATAATTACAGCTTATCTATTTATCTTATTAATTTGACAAATTATTGCATATTCACAAAAAAACTATAAAATAAATGGAAAAAAATAACATGTACACATGGTAATGCTTATCTGTAATTAATAATACTTAATTAATTATCTCTAATTTTATTATGATGGACAACTTACCAAAAATGGTATTTTATTGGGGAGGCCTATGTCCTGCTGGGACAAGTGGAGGGCAGGCGTGCCAGAGGACGAGCTCCGACGAGGTGGTCAGACCCGGTGAGGAGGGGGGCTGGCGGATCCTTATATGAAGCAGTGCGGCTGTCCAATGACCGCTATGCGTGGAGGCGTATTTTATACCGTCACGATCCTCAGCAGTGAGGGAACGACAGAGAAGAGAGATGTCCAGCAGTGGACATATTTGTTGTACAGCTGATGATGATGATGATGAATTATTAATCTTAATCTAATAATGTTTAGTTGCACACAATACTTTCATATACATTTGCATTAATACCTATTTTAAGTTAACAGTGCCATCAAATGACGACCTCCGGGACGGAACGGGTAACTCTCGGACTGCCTCGGCGGAGGTTGCGGGTTCGAATCCCGCTAGGGGCAAATGTTCGTATGATGAATATGAATGTTTGTATCCAAGTCTTGGATGTTTATATATTTATTTAAGTACTAGCTGTTGCCCGCGACTTCGTTCGCGTGGGCAACTTAACGCTACATATTATTATGTATTACTAAATCCTAAAAGAAATCAATTAATCTGGTTATGCATTGAAAATATTTATATACATAAAATTTGCGTGCCAACGGCAATTCCGCCCGTTGCACCACAGTTTTTTTTTTAAATGTTGATATCATATTTCACATGAATTAAAAGATTATCATATAATTATTGTATATTTATATTTTTTTATATATTATATTTATATATTATATTTTTTAATATTGTGCAAGAAGTAATGAGTTTTCCTCTCATTTTTTTCCACTCTTTTCTACTAGGGGGGATAATTTTCCATTTATCTCCACTGTTCTAATAATTTAGGAAATCGGTATCATCACATTTTTATTCTAAAAGTATGCAAACTTCTTCATTATTTTTTCACATACGAACTGTTGCATCTACAGTGACGATGCATTTCGCAAATATAGCGGTAATTTTTAACAATTTATCGGTTAGTCTAACTGGAAAATAAATAAAATTATATGTTTCCGTATTGCATTCGTAGAAAGATGCTAACATGAGGCCGTAATATAGTTTTAATGTAACTCGCTCCCATTGTTGCCACGAAGCATTGTAACTGCACTGAGAATGAGTGGGGTAAATCTGACAGTGGTTGACACAGGTGTAGTTTTTTAGACACAAAATTTTATACCCAAAGCTTGTATAACCAAAACCTAAAAGTAGTTTGGTCAGAATCGCCAGGAGAATCCATCAAATCTAGTAAAAAATACAAGTTTTTTTTTTCTCACAAATTTTCCTTATATTCACAAATCAATCAATGTAACACCCTACCTTTTTTTGACTTTATCACTTATATTTAGGAAGAAAGGGACCTGGACGTTCTGTGATAGCTGCGGATTGGTAGACTAGTCCCCAAATCACTACAATGCAGTTTTTAATTTATTATTATTTATATTCTTGCATTTAGTTGTTAATGTTTTAATGCACTTTCACTCGCGAACTTGTTTTAATTATAATTTGATTTTTTATGGATCGTGTGCGCATGCCGTGGTCTTAGGTTTTTTAGCGGTAGCGGAAGAACGAAACGAATGGAATGGGAGGGGGGGAAAGCAAGGCAGAGTGAATTTTGAATAAGTGAGTATGTTGTGTAGTGTTTCTAGTTAATATATATTAAATACTATATGGTATATACGGATGATATTCGGCGTAGACACGTAGAAAAATGGGATTTTAAATATTATTACTTGTATAAAAAAAACTTTAAAATTATTTATATTTCTATGTCTATAGATTGTATGGAATATAAACTAATTAGGGTATATAAGCTCTTTGGTATACAAGGAATAATCCTGTATATATTATATATCAATAAATGTTTTGTATAAATAAAGTACACATTTTGTGAAATTAGACCTGGGTTCTAACCTGTCTTAATATAAGAAGACGGACACAGAATATAAGGATTTACAGATGCGCTACTTACTACCAAGACCAGGTACAATGCCCGTAACTGATGAGCATAATTCCAGCCATCCTTACAGTGTGAGACAAGGCAGTAAGAGCGAGGGGGGCAAAATAAATGCATAATAAACTACATATTAATTAAATACCTATACTACTTACATCTATATATAAAATAAATACTTATGTTCCATTATCAATTTATCACAGATGGAAGTTCGACATAGTTAATTTGTGACCACGCAAGTGTTTTGTCCCTTTTTACACGACGTGAAATTTAAAATACGTGCATACACGTGGCATTATAAAATAAAATTTACATTTTATTTGTAGTGACAGATTGTGAAATAAATTAATTTGTTAATTTTCCAGAATTTTCATTGAATGTGTGAAAATGCAATAAGGATGGCATGATATGTCGGCTGATAATGAAGGTTTGATTTATCTCATTCCACTGGTCAACAAGTTCAAATATTCTTTATTGTGCACCAAAACATATAAATTTTTATAAAAAAAAAACATAGAAGGATTAATTTAATGTACAACGGCGGCCTTATCGCTTTCAGCGATTTCTTACAGGCAACAAAGGTGGTAGCGAATTTTTAGAGGAGAAAATACTGGATGCAAAGAGTATACAATTTTATATGACTTAAACTTGCATGAATACTTAAATAAATATATACCTACATACCGATAACTAGTAATACGAAATACATGCTTAAATAAATACATATAAATAAAAAATAAAAACAAAACACTGTCTATTATGTAATATGTTCGGTAGCCACATAGTGATCGTGCGGCCTGGACCGTCAACAACAGGAGCCTTTACCCTAACAATAAGTAGAGTTACGAAACCGGATGCGCCAGCCCGAATCAAAAGCCCCTGCGGGACAATGGAGTTTATAATATGATAATTTTGTGCATTTTCACCTTCCACTACACTTTCAGGGGTATGGGTCAAGTGAAGAGCGAATATCAAACATAGAAATGGAATTATTCTAGCACGAATTAAAAAAAAAATATTTTTATGTAGAAATCATTATTATATCAGCCCTTAGACTTCCACTACTGGATATGCCTTCCCCAATAAACGCCAATACACCCTCCGTCCCCCACAACCAGCTGCTTCCGGCCACCTTCTTCAGCCAGGAATAGTAAGGCTGCCTGGAACTGGGGGCTGTGGTTTTTGGTTGCTGCTCATGGGGAAGTTTTGCCCATAATTGCCACTCTGGGCAGACGTGTTGGCCATCGCAGAACTAGCTACTGAGCTATTTATGGTCTAGTGAATGGTTATACCACTATTGTCGGTCACCACGGCCTCGTTGGTCAGTCAATCAGCAGGGTGCACTGCGTGCAGGTGAGGTTGGCATTTGTAGCATCGGATATTTTTGCGCTCCCTTACAGTCCTGTGTCGACAATACAATGCAATGTTACGCGAAGAATTTTGTACACTTATTAACCTTTTCACTGCCATTGACTTCAAATGGCTTTTTTTCAATTTGTACATTTTATACGTTAGTTTTCAAAAACCATATTGTTTCATTACCGCTGCAGCGAAAAGGTTAAAGTTGTATTTCTTTAGTTGTCTTTACAGCGTACATATTTTTTTTTTGGTATCAATTAGTTGAAATCAACGATCTCTATGTACTACTAGATGGAGCGTTCCAAACAATCGCTCTATTCCACGCAAGTAGCCACAACTCTTTCACATTCACTTTGAAACTTGTGCAGTTACTACTCAGAACATTTAATTATTTAATAAATATTGAAATTATTTAACTGTAGTATTTAATTGTAGCGTCAATATTTAGTAATAATTAAATGTTCTGCGTAGTAACTGCACAAGTTTCATTGTGATTGTGAAAGAGTTGTGGCTACTTGCGTGGAATAGAGCGATTGTTTGGAACGCTCCATCTAGTAGTACATAGAGATCGTTGGTTGAAACCCATAATTTTTTTTAAATATATACATATATAAATAGTGACAATAAAAAACTGCAAAAAAATCACTTTGGTTAAAAATCTACACCAAAATAGAAGGATACATATTCTAACTTTTAGTTCCATAAAAACATTCATCATACGATTTTTTTTTTTGTAGAAAGAAGCTTTCCCCTTTATTTCTTTTAAGTGTCCAAAATGGGCTTTTAGCGATTTTACCTCCCTAATCGATATTATCTTTGATTATCGCTGTACTTTTATAACTTAACACACCTAGATCTCGTTTATTAGAACACACGTGCTTGTATATTCAATGCATTTATTTATGCGCAATGCAATTAATGCAATATTAAATTATAATTGTTGTTATATGTATGTGTTATTTGTACGTAGTGATGTTATTTATTTATTTATTGTATTGTTAGTATGATTGGGTATTATTGGGTGATTCATTTATACCTTTTTTTTAAATTCTTAATAAAACACATAAAGCAGGTTAGCTGGAAGAAATTTCTTTAGAAATAAGCTTATCCTTTTGTATAATTTTCTTTTCTTTGTGTTGTTCTTTGTATATTTGTGTGTACAATAAACTATTAAATAAATAAAACGCTGAACCGCTACCGCTCATCCAATACTGACAGTCGTACGGGATTCGACTAGGTACCCCGGCAATCGGGGTCGCGCCTTGATTAAAATATAAAATTTTAAGAACCTCCAAATATTCAATTCACATTAATCATCATGTCAGCCCCTAAAAGTCCACTGCTGGACATAGACCTTATCCAATGAACGCCACCACACCCGGTCCTCCGCCCTTCGCATTCAGCCGCTACCGGCCACCTTCTTCAGTCGTCGATCAATCAAATCACGTTAATACTTTATTTAATAGAAATTAGACTTAAAATAAATAAAAGACTTTACCAATGTAAAGCCGTAAATCACAGTGCAAGTTCAAACACTA
The DNA here is from genome assembly GCA_947086405.1 of Esperia sulphurella. Taxonomy (NCBI): domain Eukaryota; kingdom Metazoa; phylum Arthropoda; class Insecta; order Lepidoptera; family Oecophoridae; genus Esperia; species Esperia sulphurella. The sequence continues at coordinate 13,190,411 of OX352273.1, read as the reverse complement.
TCAATTCAAAAAATGTCCGATCTCGTTTTGCATTTCCAATGACTCTGCGTACTTTTTATTTCGACGCTTTTAAATTTAATTAAAAAACTCAAACGGCCAATAAATATCGGAAAATAATTTTGTACAGTATTCCGCGAACGGGTGAGCGAGTGAATGAATGAATGGGAATTGAACGAGTGAACGGCTTTGTTAAATCTCCAGTAGGGCTGCGACTGGCTTTTATTGTTTTACTTTGTGATTGATTATACACGGTGCTACTTTGCATTCTTGCCATATTCACAGAGCTAATAGTAGAGAACATTACCTATTATTTTAGATAAACTAGAGACTCTCATAAATAAAGCACCCTAAGTTTTTAGTAAACTTTGTTTTGCAGTACACATAGGAAGAAACCAATTTTTTCTCGCACGTTCAACAGGCGCAATAGGAATAAACCAATGTGGGCGTGGCCAGGCCTGGCGTGTAAATGAATTGATTTCAGATTTTCCTTCCTATTTTACCGCCAACAATGCCTAATTTAATATCATTACATTGTTGTCCATTTCTTTGCAAAGTAATAAATTAGGTATTTTTGGCGTGCCTAGTTAAAAAGCTAAAATCATCTAATAAGATTTAAAAATTATAATTTTTTATTTGTAAATGTACAATTAATTGGTTATTTACAAGTTCCTACTTACAAAATTTACGTGCTGAGAAGCAATTGTTCAAAATGTCCTCCGTTTTGATGAAGGCACAGTCTAGCACGGCGAAGCGAATTTCGCTTTAGTTTTCGCAACACATAAACGTTTTGTTTCACTGTTTCGAACGCTGAAACAATCCTTTCGCGTAACACATTTACACTGTCTATCTCCTCTGAGTATACCAAGCGTTTCACGTCACTCCAAAAATAATAGTCCATCGGAGGAATAGTCCGGAAACCGTGGTGGATGAAATAAGAGCCCAGTAAATTCCCATCGATTGAGACTAAAGCGGTGTTGAAACGAGTCTCGCTTAATTTTTCAAGGATTGTGATCACGTTGAGTCCACCAGTGCTCATTATGGATATTAAAAATTCCAACTCTCGTAAACCGGCTTTCGTCAGTCCACAAGATGTTGACATGTCGGTTGTCCAGTAGCCAGCGACAAAATGTACTCCGTGAGACGTTATCTCGAGGGAGCAGATCTTGGGCTTTCCGAAAGTGAAACGGATGTTGTTGTTCACTTTTCAAAAGTTTCCACACTGTCTTGTGGCTCACACCGAAGTAACGGCCTGCTTCCCGGGTACTGGCACGGGGCTCTCTTTCAAAGTACTCGAGAATTGACTCTTGCAATTCGACTGAGAGTCCTACGCTGCCTCGAGCTTGAGCGTGGATAGGGACGTCAAACTGGCGATAGTCTCTAAGTCCCTGCGTGGCAGCAAGCATCACCTGAGGGGTCGGCCTCGGTCGGTTGGGAAACCTTTCCATAAACATTTCTACGGCTTGTCGCAAACTGTCACCACTTATTGCGTACAAGCGCACCATTTCTACCAATTCAATATTTGAATACGCTTCAGTCATTTTTACAACAATATTATTGAGAATAATGACAGTTAGCAGTTGACAATCAAATAATATCAATAAATAAAGAGACAAGATTAGCATAAAGAGATCATCTATGTCATGTCGTGATCTTACGAATAAGTGATGTGCATGCATTACGATAATTAGTGGTGTGCTCAACAGATTGTCGATAAAATAAAATTCTCAAAACAAAAACAAAAAAAATTAGGTCTTGTTTTTTTAATTGATTTGTGTTCAGTATCAGTAATATAGTTACCTCTGTAAATATGGCAAGAATGCAAAGTAACACCCTGTATTCAGGGTTTCATGGTTTAGCTCCAGTGCTTTATTTTACGTTGATGGTCGATTTAACGGTCAATTGTATGAAAGATTATTACAGTGATAGCCCTGCTGCTAGTTAAGTGTTTATGCAACCTTTTAGAAATTGAAAAAAAAGGGTCAAACTGGTTTTCTAGAATTCTACAACTAATGAATTCTAATTCTTCAATTGGCGAAGAAACTCTAGTGATTTTCATAGAATTATAGCAAACCAGTTTGATCTCGTTTTTGAAAATTTACGAAAAATTGCCAACACTTTACGGTCTTCTTAGTTATTATAGTTCAGTTATTATACGCTATCCTTAGAAATTTTATCTTCCCTAGATACTTGTTATCCAATAATAAGATATAAATAAATCCTACTATAATATTATAAATGTGAAAGTTTGGATGTTTGTTACTCAATCACGCTTCAACCACTGGACGGATCGTCATGAAACTTGGCATACAAATAGGTTAGGTCCTGAAATAGGACATAGGATAGTTTTATTCCGAAATAACATCCTATTACTACGGGAATACATAATAATTTGTGATGTTAAGTTGTCCATGCGGACGAAGTCGCGGACAATAGCTAGTAATAAATAAATAAATATGTCAGACACTCACATCAATTATCCAGTCCCAAACTAGGCAGAGCCTGTGGTATGGTTACTAGATAACGGATAGACATACTTAAATAAATATATAAACATCCAAGACTTGGGTACAAACATTCATATTCATCTTACGAACATTTGCCCCTAGCGGGATACGAACTCGCAACCTCAATATATACTTAATGACATTGTTGAGGAGCTGTGGGCTGAAATAACTTGCTGGGATAGATAACCATGTATTCTATATTTTTGCTAATACCAACTGACATCATCATCATCATCATCAGCCTATATACATCCACTGCTGAACATAAGCCTCCCCAATAGAATGCGACTCTTGGTGGGTGGTCCATTGAGGGATTTGCCATAATCACCACGGTTTGGTGATCGCAGTACTGATCTTAATATACACAGAAGAATGCTGCTGCCCTTCTCTGGTGCAATCCCTTAGTAGCCTTGACGACACCCACGGGAAGACAATACAACTGACATACTTATTAAAAATAAGACTCGTATAAAAGGAAACATAAAACTACCAGTACGTTAAGATTAATAGACAATTATGTAACGACCACAATAATTTAATATTATTTACTGAATAAACAAAATCATCATCATCATGTCAGCCCCTAGAAGTCCACTGCTGGACATAGGCCTTCCCCAATGAACGCCACCACACCTGGTCCTCCACCCTCCGCATCCAGCCGCTACCGGCCATCTTGTTCAGGTCGTCGGTCCACCATGCGAGTGCACTCCAGAACTCGTCTGCCCCAACGGCCGCACACTATTTTTATTTTATTTTATTTAATAACGTTCTATAAAAGTATATCTAATAAGAAAAAGAGTAAAGAGTGCGGAAGATGTCCATCAAATTATCATTAGGAAGTGATAGATTGTAATGAGGGAGCGAGCGAGATGAAAATAGTAAAAATAGAAAGTGCCCGGATTGAGCCACAGATGGCCCCTGAGCAGTGATGAATTACTACGTCGCAGTGCAAGTTGGAAGTAAGGCAAAGTTAGAAAATAGACAATTATATAAATGACAATGATGCCTGGTATCAGCATCGCATAATTTTTTTAAATTTTCTAGACAAACTTGATTTTTAATTTATTATCATTAGCCAAAATATGTCCAATGATGAACATAAGCCAATATAATGACGCTTTGGGTGGTCTCTCCATCAGGTAATGAAATGAAATATCTTTATGAAATGAAAAATGTAATGTGCAATAATCACCACGCTTGGCAGGTGGATTGGTGATCACATAATTGATCTTAATATAATATGTTTATGGTTGAAGATTTACATTATTCTCAAATCGAAACAAAAAGCCGGTAGTTCTAATCATCATCATCAGTCTAAATACGTCCACTGCTGGACATAGACCTCCCCAATAGAATACCACTTTTGGTTAGATGTGCATTGGGGGATTTGCCATAATCACTACGCTTGGCAGGCGGATTGGTGATCGCAGTAATGATCTTAACATACACACACAGGAGAACGCTGCTGCCCGTCCCTGGTGCAATCCCTTAGTAGCCTTGACGACACCCACGGGTAGATTGGGGGTGGCCGTATTCTAAGCCGGGAACCACACGGTGTTTATGTTTGAGGCTCTGTACCTTAGTATTTACCAGAGCATCATCGGTAAAGAGCCTTTCTTTATTATTTAGGGCTTTTATACTATTGTATATGACAGCCCCATTATCATAGGTTACTCTAAGGTTGACTGGAAGAAATCCCAAAGTGGGATAAGTCCGCCGTTGTACACAGTTTAATTACTATTTTATTATTGTTGTAGTTGTAATTTTTGGTACAATTAAGCGTTTACATACATACATACATAGCCTTTATAATTATATATACCATCAATCAAATACAAATAAATCATTCTGACCGAGTCCGAACAGGGCTCGGTCATAGATGCCCTGCAATATGCCCACATTCATTATATTAACCTTTAATATCCTAATCAACTTTTCCCTCTTTGCCTGGTTCCGGACACACTCCAACAGCAAGCTTTGGACATCTCCAAAGAGCCTTCGGGCACGACCATGAACAGAGTAGTGCTCTATTCTCTAAAATACAAACTTACATGCGAGTCTCACTCAAGTGACTTCACTCACTTTGAAACCTAATCCATTGGCATTCTGTAAACATTCCAGAGCACTATCGAAGTGAGATGAACAATAGAACTCACTTCACTTCGATAGTAGTATAGAATGTTTACAGAATGTCCGTGGATTAGATTTCTAAGTGAGTGAAGTTACTTGAGTAAGACTCGCTCATAATTTTGTATTTTAGATATTAGTACTACTCAAAAGTCAAAAAAGTCAAAATCATTTATTGCATATGAGTATACTTGGTACATTTATACACGTCATTTTTTTTATCGACTACCGCTTCCTAGGTGTTAGCGCTGTGAAGAAGAAACGGCGCAACAAACTTCACGCAACACATCTTTTAAAAATCAAGTTTGCATACAATTAATAAAGATTTTGCGAAGCTGGATTAACATTAGTACCAGGCATCTACTGTTTCACGATATACAAAGTATCCACCACGTGGGCAGACACCACACAACAAGAAAGTTGAAATGAACACAGCTCACATGTCGATCTGTCATAACCGAAAACATCAGATGGTACTGGTACCATTTAAAACCATACAATTATTTCGATATTAATCCCTTCATAATGAATAGTCTGGCATATCTGATGCTTCGTTAGACCGACTGTGACAAATGAGGTTCTGCTATCTAATCTGGTAGGCCATTTGATGCATACATATGTGAGCTACACCAATCAGTTTATGTCATTGTCATTTAATGATGTTGTATGGAATTCGTGATCGGTTATGATCGTTTTATCTAAAAAGCAATTTGCCTATATATAGCAAAATGCCTAAATCTTAAAATGCCTCAAACTCACATTGACTTAGTTAACAAACGTCTAAATAACAATTTGCCTAAGTACGAAAATTCTTAACAGCTAGATTGCTTAAACTTAACATGTAAAACAGTCCATTTGCTTTGAAGTTCTTTTACCAGGTTTTTTTTTATAAAGTCACTTTGCTGTTTGTCTGTCTGTAAAGCAGATTAAAAAATATATCTGAACTCTAAAAAGGTGCATGAGCATGAAAGCTTAGGTTTTTTTATTTATTTATTTATTTAACATTCATCATCATCATCATCAGGTTAATTTTGTCTCCACTGCAGGAGCACAACCCTCTCTCATCTGCCGGAGACAGACGGAGGATTTGGCCTACACTCCCCGCGCTGGCCAGACGGGTTGGAAAGGCCTGATTGATGTTTTATAATGTATTCCCTTAGTCGCCTTGTACGACATCCACGGGAAGAGTTGGAGTGGTCCTATTCTACTCTACCGGAAACCACACGGCACATTATTCAACATTAATAAGAAAATACATCACATGTCTTACATAACTCACACATAATAAAGCTCTTGGGTTTGCCCTATGTGCGGTGAGGCCGCTCGGTCACAGCGGGCCATGCTAACGCTTGTTGTGCATTATAAAGTTAAGTAAACATAATAGTGCAGATGACAAATCTATAAATTTATCTATGAAATTTTGAATTGTAGTTATATAAAAATCTATTAATATTTTTTTGTTTTTCGCTACTGAAGGTAGTGTTTTTTAATTACATTTTTATTTATTTATTTAATAGTTTATTGTACACATAAATATACAAAGAACAACACAAAGAAAAGAAAATTATACAAAAGGATAAGCAATTTCTTCCAGCTTACGGTGAAGACAAGGGATTATGGAGAGGCAGTAGTACTTTTGTATTTGTTACTACTTAGATAGGTATTTTGTATTTTAATATCTTAGTAGTAACGATGCGGCCCACGTTTTGCCAATTCACTTGTAAGCATGTATGCTGTGGTGTGTGTGTTTTGTGTATGTATGGCCTCTTGAGTCACCAAGACCCCCTGAGGGGGTTATTCTTCTTTGAGGCGCATAAAAGCGTGGTTTTTAGTATTTTTTTAAAATCTACATTAAATATTTTTTACATTAGACATTTTATGTGTTAGGCGTTTTGCTATTTCCTTTGTAATTGTTTTTTTTGTATGTATGCATCATCATCATCATCATCATCAGGTTATTTTTGTCTCCACTGCAGGAGCACCACCCTCTCTCATCTGTCGAAGACAGACGGAGGATTTGGTCTGCACTCCCCGCGCTGGCCAGGCGGGTTGGGGAGGCCTGATTGATGTTTTATAATGTAATGTATTCCCTTAGTCACCTTGTACGACATCCACGGGAAGAGTTGGAGTGGTCCTATTCTACTCTACCGGAAACCACACGGCATATTCTTCTTTGAGGTGCATAAAAGCGTGGTTTCTAGTATTTTTTAAAAATTTACATTAAATATTTTTTACGTTAGACATTTTATGTGTTAGGCTTTTTACTATTTCTTTTGTAATTGTTTTTTTTTTATGTATATATGTAAACGCTTTATTGTACCAAAATTAACAACAACAAAAATAAATAAATATCTCAGACATTCGCACCAATTATCCAGTCCCAAACTAGGCAGAGCCTGTGGTATGGTTACTAGATAACGGATACACATACTTAAATAAATATATAAACATCCAAGACTTGGGTACAAACATTCATATTCATCATACGAACATTTGCCCCTAGCGGGATTCGAACCCGCAACCTCCGGCGTGGCAGTCCGAGAGCTACCCGTTCCGCCACGGAGGTCGTCAAATGAAAGAATAAAGTTGTGTACAAAGGTGGACTTATAACACTTAGTGATCTCTTTTAATCAACCTTAGAGTAACTGAAAGGACTGTTTGTTTATATTTTGTATAAAATACTTAGATTAAAACCAAACGAGATAGATATGTGATTACTTACTGGGCATAGTTCTACAAAACTAAGCCTAATTGACATAGTTTACTTAGTCGATCAAGGACCAATAGCTTGATTACATGTCATTTGCATTTGCTTGTCATTACTTTTTTAATAGAAAATACCAAATTCTTTTTCAATTCCTTCACTGTCCGAGCCGCGCAGAGGTGGAATAAACTGCCGACGGTCATTCGTGATAGTACGTCGGTGACATCCTTTAAAACTAAACTAAAAGAGCACTATCTGTCTCATTCAGTATAATATGGTATGTATGTATTTATGTAAGTATGTTTATTATAGTTATTATTATTTATTATATATGTGTAAAGTAGTTTCGGTATTTAGTTATTATGTAGTATATTATGCACTTATTTTGCCCCCTCGCTCTTACTGCCTTGTCTCACACCCTGTAAGGTTGGCTGGAAGAGATCTCTTTTAGAGATAAGCTCACCTTTGTACACACCATTTATTACTGTATTTAGTTTTAAGTTGTGCAATAAAGAATATATTATGCCTTCTTGTGCATTTACACTGTGTTTTAATCACTCAGACAAATAAAAATACAATGATTAGAGGTATATGGATCACTGTTTAAGAGCAGACAGTACATGCAAATCAGTTAGAAACGAAACTTAAAACCCCGCCCGTACCAATGAGTTTTACGAAACTTAAGTACGGTTTATTTATAATACCACAGGCTTTTCGGTGAAGAAAAACATCGTAAGGAAACCTGCATATGCCGAAGAAGAAATTCTGAGGCGTATGTGAAGTCCACCAAATCGGCTTGGGGCACCGTTGGTGGTCAGGGGTTTGGCACAAAAGATCCTGAAGGGTCGCAGTGTCGCCAGGTCTTCCTGGCCCCCTAAGAAGATAAAATGGAAACGAAAACATAGTACATGGTTTGACGGATAGAATTCGGACCTCTAATAGACAGTCACTTACTTACTATCCGGAAAAACTTATGTCAAACGTGAACCTAACTAATAAAAAAAACTTCACACAGTAGTTTCTCAACTCCCCGGACCGTGGAAGTCAGAAAAAGTCATTTCACCCCCTCATAAACTAAAACTTTAGATCGTAACATCTTTTCAATTTTCTATTACGGTGGGCTTCATATTAAAAAGTCGCCCAAAAGTTCAGGATAACCAAAAAAGTTCAGCCATAGGCCGTAAAACAGAGATATCATAAAGGAACTCTATTAAAAAGTTACGGAAGGGTTCCCGTGACATCCCACGGGTGTTTCTTACTACTTTATGTGTTAAGTTTTCTTTCACAAAGACATTTACTGAAGAAAAAAAATATGTCATTGTAACTCCAGAATTGATTGAGGTCGCTTTGACCCCTATAAAAATACAGGAGGTTTATCTATTCAAACTTGCCTTATCTAAATCTTTACAGAATACCAGCAGTGCTGAATTTACTGGCACCAAGATGAGAAGATACATTTTTTACGGAAACAACTAGCTTTAACCAGGTTTTTCTACACTTTTTTTTTCTTTGTACTTCGTAGTTGTAATTTGTAATAATGGTTTTTAATAAAAAAAAATATAAAAACAATAGAAACACATCGTTGTATATCTAGTCTTCTAACGAAAGCAAAATTGGTATATTTATATTTATTTATTAATTTAGAATATAACAATTTAGACAGCCCACAATAGATTTTTTTTATCTCAAAATCGGAAAAAAACAACTATCTTTAAACACAGTGGTATGGCGTATAATGAAGTCCCCCAAATCGTTTGGGCACAAAAGATCCATAAGGGTTGGCCAGGCCTTCCTGGCCTTCCTGGCCTTCCAATAAGAGTTATAAGATAGTTAGAAAAATAGTGTTATTAATTAAAAAAATTGCCGTGTGGTTTCCGGTAGAGTAGAATAGGACCACTCCAACTCTCCCCGTGGATGTCGTACAAGGCGACTAAGGGAATTCATTATAAAACATCAATCAGGCCTCCCTAACCCGTCTGGCCAGCGCGGGGAGTGTAAGCCAAATCCTCCGTCTGTCTCCGGCAGATGAGAGAGGGTTGTGCTCCTGCAGTGGAGATAAAAATAACCTGATGATGATGAATTAAAATGTGCCTCAACACTGATAATTATTACAATACGAATCAAACCCTATTTAGTTCAATCCTGGTCACGGTAGCACTTGTAACGTACAACAATGTTAAAATTTCACTAATTATTTATTGCTTAACCCTTATCGCTACTCCGTTAACCAATGGTATATGTACTTACTTAAGTAAAAGGGAATGACTAAGTAAGCACAGACAGCCGGCCCTAAATCCATTAGCCCTTGACAAAGTGCGCTTTAACGCGGCATTATCTAATATTAAACATGGCTTACGGATAACGAAGCCTTGCCTAAGCTGTTTGAAAATTATCATAAACTTTCAATCGACATTTAATTTTCATACAATTGTCTTATCTATGAGGCTTTTGGGAAGTAAATGGACATATGGGTATGCGCACTCCACCTCAGGCCTTATCGGGTGTAAGGGAGCGCATAGACATCCAATGTTTCAAATGTCAACCTCACCTGCACGCGGTAGACCCTACTGATTGACCAACAACCCTGGTGACCGAAGATGGCGATATAACCATGCAACCATTCACAAAGCCATAAATACCATAGACCGGTGGGAATTAAGAGCAAAACTCCCCCATGAGTATCAACCTAAAACCATGGCCCCCAGTTTCCGGCAGCACTACTTGGCCGGAAGCGGCTGGATGCGAAGAACGTTGGACCGGGTGAGGTGGCGTTCATTGGGAAAGGATTTTATGTCCAGCAGTGATATAAAGACTCTAGTACAGTATAGAATTTTGACTTTGACAACTCCGTAAAATTAGATTTTTTTATAAGAGAATTAAATGCGGACGATATAGCAGATAAACGCTAGTCTAGTATTATAAGTCAAGGGTGCCCTACCCATAGATAACCCTTTAACTACAGTCTTACCACCAATTAACTACAATGGTAATTGACGTAACACGGACCGAGTTGAAGGAACGTCGTAGGAGGAATTGGCAATTACATATACCAACACTGCAATTATAAGTATGAAATAGGATAGTATTAGTCATTAGACCAGCGCCAGAGGTCCAATTCCCACTGGGGACAGATAACTTTGAACAATTTGTATACGTTGGTCTCGGTTTGAATTGTCCTAGCCTTGTTTAATTTCCAAAGCGCAGGAAAAAATTATAGTTTGTGATTAGAAAAGTGTATATATTAGTTTAATATGCTTGTTTTACCACGGTTAAGACTTAATAAGGCCAGTAAATCGTTCACGGGGCAATGTATACGCTTCTATACCAAACTACCAGAGAAAATCTGAAATATGACAGACAGAATGTTTCAGATCCACATTAAACAACAACTTTGTAAGAAAGCCTAAGATGCCTGGTACTGATGTTGATCCAGCTTCGCACAATCTTTATATAATTGTATGCAAACTTGATTTTAAAAGGATGTGTTGCGTGAAGATTGTTGCGCCGTTTCTTCTTCACAGCGCTAACACCTAGGAACGACAACCACGGAGTGATTGGGGGTGGCTCTGTTGTAGGCCGGAAACCAACCCTCCTACCTCACCGCACCTCATTCCCAAAGCCATTTAACCCCCCCCACCGTACACAATTGTACAGGATTTCCTATCAAGTTTAAGAAAAAAAACTTCTGCTCACATTTCCCTCAACAAATTGTATCGGAAGAGGAAACTCCTCCATCAACAGTTGAACACTGCTTAATTATAATCTGTGAACACTCACTTTGTCGGTTTAACCAACTGTGAAACGGTAAATTGTGTTCTTGCAGGCCAAGCGTGAAGGTATTGTGCCAGCTTAATTGAAATGCATTAGTCTTGCGTTCGCTTTGCATATAAACGATATTATTTCCTGTTCTATCTGATATTCAAAAGCATAGATTTGGAAAATACCTTATAGCGATGTTTTTTTGACCATCTGTTTTTCAATTTCAATTACTCTTTATTGCTCGTAAAAAAATAAAAAGATACAATAATTTTTCTACCGGATATCTCGTAGACTATAGGACCATTGTGCTGAAATTTGATACATTTGTGTAACACTAGCTGTATCCCGCGACTTCGTCCGCATTGACAACTTAACATCACAAATTATTATGTATTTTCCGTAGGAATGGCATGTTTTCACGGGATAAAAACTATTCTATGTCCTATTCCAGGACCTAGCCTATATGTGTGCCAAGTTTCATCACGATCCGTCCAGTGGTTGGAGCGTGATTGAGTTACAATCATCCAAATATCCAAACTTTCACATTTAGATTATTAATAGCCTATGAAACTCACAAATAACGTGGTAACTTTCTATTAGTAAAAGAATTTTCAAAATCGGTACAGTAGATCCAGAGATTACCCCTACAACCTGACAAACTTTACCTCTTTATAATATTATAGTATATTTTGCACGGTAATAATAGAAAAATTATGAAAATATCTGGACAATTTAGAGATACTTCAGTAAAAAATAATACACCAAAATTCAAATATTAAAAAAAACTCATTTTTAAAATACATTATTAAGCATTTCAAGTACATTAAAAAACTATCTAATAAATAAAATCGTAAACTTCGCGTGTCTGTACATTGAAGATATTTGCAAAAAAAAAATTGGGGGGTCTAAGGATAAGCATCAGAACACATTTCGATCATATTTGAAATTTTTGTCTGTTTGTCTGTTTATCTGTTTGTCTGTTTGTCGGTTTGTCTGTTTGTCTGTGAGTTTGTGCACGCATCACTTAAAAACTACTGAACGGATTTTGATGGACTTTTCACAAAAACATGGGGCTTAACTTAACTTAACATTTAGTCTTTATTTCATCGCAATCGGCTAACTCAATCAAAAGTTATAGACATTTTTAGTTTTCAAATATATTAGTAGGTAAGGTCATTATGCAATATATGCTTATAGTAGTATTTCCGTACTATTCAGATTGCGATGAGTTTGGATTACATTTGGAACTGAGAGTAGGAATTGGAGTGGGAGTGGGAGTGGGAGTGGGAATGGGAGTAGGAGTGGGGGTGGGGGTGGGAGTGGGAGTGGGCGTGGGCGTGAGGGGGGGGGGGGGGATTGAGAGGGGGAGCGGAAGCGGAAGCGGAACCGGAAGCGGGAGCGGGAGCGGAACCGGAGCTGGACAGGAGCGGGAGCGGGTATGGTACCAGTGTAATTTGAGTGTTTGAAAATTCGCATAATTTTGACTGAGTTACCCGATTACGATGAATTTGTGGTATAGGTATGCAACAAAGTAATGTTGGTCGGAATTTGGACTGCGATGGATTAGTTACGAGGACTACATTTGGAGAGAAGAGGGAAAGAGGTTTGAGGGGAGGGTTGAGGGGAGAGCTGAGGAGAGGGTTAAAAGGAAGGTTGAGGAGAGGGTTGAGGGGAGAGTTGAGGATCTTGATCTGGACCTGGAACTGGAACTAGGCCTAGGCCTTGGCCTGGGCCTGGGCCTGGGCCTGGGCCTGGGCCTGGGCCTGGGCGTGGGCCTGGGCCTGGGCGTGGGCCTGGGCCTGGACCTGGACATGGACCTGGACCTGGACCTGGACCTGGACCTGGACCTGGACCTGGACCTGGACCTGGACCTGGACCTGGACCTGGACCTGGACCTGGACCTGGACCTGGACCTGGACCTGGACCTGGACCTGGACCTGGACCTGGACCTGGACCTGGACCTGGACCTGGACCTGGACCTGGACCTGGACCTGGACCTGGACCTGGACCTGGACCTGGACCTGGACCTGGACCTGGACCTGGACCTGGACCTGGACCTGGACCTGGACCTGGACCTGGACCTGGACCTGGACCTGGACCTGGACCTGGACCTGGACCTGGACCTGGACCTGGACCTGGACCTGGACCTGGACCTGGACCTGGACCTGGACCTGGACCTGGACCTGGACCTGGACCTGGACCTGGACCTGGACCTGGACCTGGACCTGGACCTGGACCTGGACCTGGACCTGGACCTGGACCTGGACCTGGACCTGGACCTGGACCTGGACCTGGACCTGGACCTGGACCTGGACCTGGACCTGGACCTGGACCTGGACCTGGACCTGGACCTGGACCTGGACCTGGACCTGGACCTGGACCTGGACCTGGACCTGGACCTGGACCTGGACCTGGACCTGGACCTGGACCTGGACCTGGACCTGGACCTGGACCTGGACCTGGACCTGGACCTGGACCTGGACCTGGACCTGGACCTGGACCTGGACCTGGACCTGGACCTGGACCTGGACCTGGACCTGGACCTGGACCTGGACCTGGACCTGGACCTGGACCTGGACCTGGACCTGGACCTGGACCTGGACCTGGACCTGGACCTGGACCTGGACCTGGACCTGGACCTGGACCTGGACCTGGACCTGGACCTGGACCTGGACCTGGACCTGGACCTGGATAAGTCTGAGTGGAAGTGGGATAGGGAGCAGAAGTGGGAATGGGAGCGGATCCTGTAGTCCACGCGAGCGGAGCCGCGGGCACAGCTATATTGCATATAATAGTATTTCCGTACTATTCAGATTGCGATGAGTTTCGATTACAGTTGGAGCTGCGAGTAGGAATTGGAGTGGGAGTGGGAGTAGGCGTGGGCGTGGGAAAAGAGGAGTGGGTGTGGGAGCGGGAAGGGAGCGGAAGCGGAAGCGGGGCGGAAGCGGGAGTGGGAATGGGAGCGGATTCTGTAGTCCACGCGAGCGGAGCCGCGGGCACAGCTAGTATTAAAATAAAAGGGTGAATTACCCGAAGTTGGTAAATTTAATTTAATTTATCGCCAATTTCATTGACTTATTATGAAAAGGGTTCGAAATTATCACTTCACTCGGGTGAAGTGATAATTTCGAACTCTCCAATCAGAGAATTTGAAACAAATACCCCCCAATACCTAATACCTTGCAATGAAAATAGAATATTTTTTAAATTCTTACTTTTGGAATAAAGATTAGCAAGCATTATTTAAACTAGTCCTAACTTTAAATAGATAACTTTAGTAGTTGCTGAAATAAGCAGTTGTGTTAGAAGAACGAAGTCGTAAGGGTTCCGTTTTTACCATTCAGATACGAAACTCTGAAAATTTACTTAATAAAAATAGAAAAATGTTATTTTTTATTATTTTATTTAGAACACAAACATTATACTCCCTTCTCTCTAAGTACTATTTATTAAGCAGACACTTGATAGAAACTTCTCCTAACATGAAGGGAAGTATAGGCTGACAACTGTAACACCAATAAGGACTTAACTACAAAGCCAATAGTTAACAACTGTACAGACTTGTTAAGTTTAATAGTTAAGCCCCAGAAGTTGTGTCCTCAACTGTCTGCTAACTACGTCGGGGCGGATTGATTGGATGGACGTATAGTTAACTCTATATATAACAGTTTGAGTTTGACAACAGAATAGACTATTGAATTTCATATACTGGATACAGAACATTAGATAGTTACCTAATCAATAAGAAATGAAACTTTGCGTGTATAGAAAATAATGTACAGATACACTGAAAATATTTGCAAAATAAAATTTGGTAATTTTATAATTTTTGGATTTGTCGTCGTCGTTTGAGCAGGCGCGAAAGCGTAAGCGGGAGCAGGAGCGGGAGCGGGAGCGGAAGCGGAAGCAGGACCGGGAGAGTGAGCGGGAGTGGGAGCGGGAGAAGGAGCGGGGGCGGGAGGAAAGGGGAAAGCAGGAGCGTGAGCGGGAGCATGAGCGGGATCGTGAGCGGGAGCGGGCTCGGAAGCGGGAGCGAAAGCAGGAGCGGGAGCGGAGGCGAGAGCGGGAGAGGGCGCGGGAGCGGGAGTGGGAGCGGGATGAAAGGGGATTAGCACTAAGTAAATTCCAACTAAATTTTAAACAAACAATATTTCGATCTCATGCGAACTCATACAAAATCATTTTGCAGCATTTATTCGTCCGAATTCGGACACCTCGCTGACTAATTGGTTTGGATAATGCGGTGTTCTCTAATGATGATGATTAGTACTACCTATTTCAATGATCATATTCTAACGCACCACGTACAATTTTAGACAGATTTACTGTAGGCAAACTCATGCAAACAACATCATTATCATCAACCTGAAAGAGTCTACTGCCGAACATAGGCCTCTCCCAAGGCGCGCCACTGAACCCGATCCTCGGTTCGTCTCATCCAGTCACTGCCAGCCGCCTTACGCAGATCGTCGCTCCATCTAGCAGGGGGCGTCCCACACTACGCTTGCCCAGTCGCAGTCTCCACTCGAGAACTCGTTTACTTCAGCGGTAATCGGTTCTTCCACACTACTTACTTTTTGAGCAAAGGCCAAAAACTTAAGTTTTCTGGCGGATCACCTCATTTCGGATTCTGTCCCTTAGATAAAATAAATTAATAAAATTACCTCCAAACGCAAAGGATGCCGGTATGCTTATCTACCGATCTCGTGTGCGAATTAAATAGCATAACTAGCTGTCTAATCTAATAGCTTACTAATACTAGGACACCTTATTTTGCAATACTGCAATACAATTCTGCAATATACAGACACGCGAAGTTGACGTTTTTATTTATTAGACTAGCTGTGCCCTCGCGTGGGCTACAGAATCCGCTCCCCTTCCCGCTCCCGCCTCCGTCCCCCACCGTCCCCACCTCCGCCTCTGCTCCCACCCCGACCCCCACCCCCAATTTTTTTTAATATCTTCAATGTACAGACACGCGAAGTTTACGATTTTATTTATTAGATTTGTTTGCTTGTCGCCGTGTGGTTTCCGGTAGAGTAGAATAGGACCACTCCAATTCTTCCCGTGGATGTCGTACAAGGCGACTAAGGGAATACATTATAAAACATCAATCAGGCCTCTCCAACCCGTCTGGCCAGCGAGGGGAGTGTAGGCCAAATCCTCCGTCTGTCTCCGGCAGATGAGAGAGGGTTGTGCTCCTGCAGTGGAGACAAAAATAACCTGATGATGATGATTGCTTGTCGCTCGCAGCGACTTCTAGTCCCCGCCTGTCCGTTAACAGGAGCGCAGATGCAACTTTTAATTTTTCGGTCACAATTTCAACCTCACAGTACTCACCTTATCCATTTTAAGTTTGCACCATCACCTATATACACCTAAATGTACTAAGAACACCCTATATTCAAATCAAATATTAATCACTACACGAATCTTATAAAGGGTGTTTGTTATTCTACACACAACGTTATAGAATTGTAACGCCGCTACATGAATCTTGTTTGTTTCTAGCCTAACTCAAATAAACATCAGGCCGTCTGCAAATAAACCAAGTTTACTAAACTGCGATTAACTGCTGTTTGTCTTGCCCTCATTTCGAGTACGGAACCATTCTAGTATTGAAATTATAGTTCTGTTTATTTGTATTGGGACCTCGGTTTGTGGGATGCCTTAGAGAATTAAAAATCTGTCAACCGTCCTACTGATATACTTGTAACTGAGTATACTTGTAAAAGGTCGGTATTAGACTGTATACAGATCTCTAGAAATCATTACCCGAAAGTCACGAGAATTGTGAACTGAATATTCAAAGTTATTGCAGCAAAGAATCCCATAAAATGGTGCGTGGTTTAGTTAAGTGCGTTTTATTGCGTTTTCCTGCAATTTTATGGCGCTTGGTGGGTTTTTATGCCACCTTGTAGGCGAATGGTTTATAACTTGCTCGACATATATAGGGACATTGGGAAATCAAAATGTGTTGGTGAAATTGATGTATGAATTTAAAATTGGAGCAACGCAAAGTTGCGACAAGTTATGATAATATTTAGTTGCGTATATAGGCAGCTTTTATTACCTACTAGCTGTTGCCCGCAACTTCGTCCGCGTGGATAAATTAACATCACAAATTAATATGTATTTTCCGTAGGAACAGGATGATTTTTCGGGATAAAGACCATTCTATGTCCTATTAAACGACCTAACTTATATGTGTGCCAAGTTTCATCACGATACGTCCAGTGGTTGAAGCGTGATTGAGTAACAAACATCCAGATATCCAAACTTTCACGTTTATAATATTAGTAGAATTTCCCGTAGTAATAGGATGTAGTAGATATACGACGCTCTCGCACGTAGTGTTTTGCTTCCTCTTGCATGATGCTTTCATTTCAACTGCTAAGGAATGGAACTCCCTGCCAGCATCGGTATTTCCGTACAAGTACAATTTGGATCTTTTTAAAGGAAGAGTGAATAGGCATCTTCTGGGTAAGCGCGCTCCACCTTAGACCTCATCATCACTTACCATCAGGTGAGATTGAGGTCAAGCGCAAACCCATTAATACAAAAAAAAGCATAACCAGATTAATAGATTTCTTTTAGGACCTCAGAGCCGGCGCCTACGTCGCACAACGTGTAAGCCTGGCAATCCAGCGAGGTAATAGCGCCAGCGTCCTAGGGACTATGCCTCACCACGAGGGGTTGGACGGCGTACACATGTTGTAAATAATTGATGTTCTTATAATTACTGTATTTTTAAACTTTCTGCGATATTAAAGAGGCCTTTAGGATTTAGTAATACATAATGATGTGTAATGTTAAGTAGTCCACGAGAACGAAGTCACGGGCAACAGCTAGTAAATAGTATATAACAAAGACGGCAACCAAACTATGTATACACAGCATGATCATATTGCAGAATATTGTTACAAGTATCTTAAGTCTAAGATAAATGATAAATGAAGATAAAAATCAAGGGTATGTTTTTGGTAAAATAAGAACAGAAAAAGCAAACAAATATAAAACGAAATAAATGTAATATTTAAAAAGGATTTACTTGTCGGGTCCAGTAAAATTTAGGACTTCCGTAACGCTCCATTTCGTGAATGCGTCAAATGCGGGAAAACACCAACGGTAGGCTGAAGACCATTGCAGAGCGGTGCGGTGTGACAGTGTCATACTTGGGAGGTTTATGGAGTTACACGCAAAAGGCGTGACTCGATGAACCTCCATTATTATTATTTTATTTTTGTAAATGTATTAACATAGAATAAGTCAGGACTAACAAAAGATTGATTTTAAATTATCTGAATATAAACAAAAACAATTACCGCTCGGCCACGACCTTGCCGCTGCCAGCGGCAGCTAGGAGCGGGGCGGCGAGCGGCGAGAACAAATGTACAAAAACGTTAGCAGCACGCCACGAGGCGCCGCAATCAGCGGCCAACCCTCCGCCTGCCGAAACCGCGCCGCTCACCGCGCCGCGTCCCGCTAAGCCAAAAGTCGTGGCCGAGCGCTTATAACTTAAAATTTTGATAGTAACTAAACAAAAATTTATTTGGCACAATTGTTCAGTTATTTCTTTTTTTTTTTTCAGCGTGGTCCACTCGAGAATTCGTATTTATTATATTAAGTAAGTAGTTTATTTGTTTTAATTATTTTGTAGTGGTCTAACTACTGGCAAACGAGCTTTAACCACGCTCAACTAAACTTTCATCTGACAACACATTAAAATCAATTTGATTGTATCTGGTATGGTAAGCCAAAGGTTCAATGAATGTCAAGTGTCAAGATGTAAACAAATCGTTTATGATGGATGAGGAATTGATTATGTGATTGTACTTACTATAGCAGGAATACTGAGATTCATCGTCAGCTGCAATATATTAGCGTCCATATATATTGTGTCCACTGCTGAACACAATATATATGGACTTTGTTATATTTTGGACATTTAGAGCATATGAGTGACAAAAGAAATTTACAGTGCGAATGTGGAAGGAGCTACCGTTAGAGGTCGTCCTAGGAGGACGTTCAAGGATCAATTTAGTACTTAACGTCCTCAAAAAGGCTGGGGTCCGCAGTGAGAAGAATAAAAGGAGGTGCATGAAAAGGTTGATGAATGTGAGTGAGGCTAGTGAGGTGTGTCAGGATCGCGTACAGTGGCGATCCATCGTCTCTGCCTACCCCTCTGGGACCAAGGCGTGACCATTATTTATGTATGTTATATAAAAAAAAACAATTAGACAATACTAAATCATGTTATTTTTAAAGTATTCTACAGGCGTAAACAACGAGTTTTGGAGTGAAGACCCGCGGGCCGGCTGGTTGGGAAGCTCCGCCGACCGATGGAACGACGACCTGAGAAAGGCCTACTCGTCCGGAATTAATATCATATATATACTAAGTATAAGCTGTCAAATAAAAATTGACTAACAGTAATCCTATCCTACTAATATCATAAATGCAAAAGTTTGGATGTTTGGATGTTTGTTATTCAATCACGCTTCAACCACTGGACGGATCGTGATGAAACTTGGCACACATAATGGTTAGGTTCTGCAATAGGATATAGGATAGTTTTTTATAATGTCCTTTAAACAAATAAAAATAAAAACCACTGAAGACCTGTGGGGTATGTCTGTTAAAGTATGTAATTCCATCATTGATATTTTAGCACCATATCTTGCCTTCGCGTTTAATCTCTCTATAGATCATGGCACTTTTCCCGATCTAATGAAGCTAAGTAAAACTATACCATTGTACAAATCAGGAGACAAAAGAGATCCTGGCAACTTTAGACCCATTTCGATCTTACCGGTACTTAGCAAGGTTTACGAAAAGGTCATGCTCAGTCAAATGCTTGTACATTTCAACTGTAACAAACTTCTACATGACCAACAGTTTGGTTTCACTAAAGGCCGCTCGACGACGGACGCTGGTGCTGCTCTTCTGCAAAATATTTTTGATGCTTTTGAGCGACACCACGATGCTATCGGGGTTTTTTGTGATTTATCTAAGGCGTTTGATTGCGTAGATCATAAAACGTTGCTCTTAAAATTAGAACATTACGGTATCAAAAATAAAAACCTTAGTTTATTGAACTCCTACCTAACAAACAGGATTCAAAAGGTTCAGATAAACGGTAAAAAGTCGCAGGGATCTCTTATTAAAATAGGAGTCCCACAGGGCTCAATATTAGGACCTTTCCTTTTTTTGGTTTATATAAACGATCTTCCGTACATGGTGCAGAAAATGTCGAAGATTGTGTTGTTTGCAGATGATACTTCTCTGATTTTTGAAGTTCATAGACATGCCCAAAACTATGACGATGTGAACGACACCCTTCGGCAAGTTCATGAATGGTTTATTGCTAACAACCTTGTTTTAAACTCAAAAAAAACTAAATGCATAATATTCACACTTCCAGGTGTTAAACCATGTGATAATGACATAATATTAAATAACGAGAAGTTAGCATTTGTGGATAATATAGTTTTCGTGGGGCTAACCCTTGACAAGAAGCTGCAATGGGGTCCACATATAGAATTGTTATCAGGTCGGCTAAGCTCCGCAGCATTAAAAAGATTAGAGAGTTGACAGATATAGCTACAGCAAGACTTGTATATTTTAGCTACTTTCACAGTCTTATGTCTTATGGCCTCTTGCTCTGGGGTCGTGCCGCTGATATCGATTCTATATTCATTTTACAAAAAAGAGTAATAAGATCTATTTATGGGCTTCGTAGTCGTGATTCTCTAAGGGAATTATTTAAGGAAATAAATATAATGACGGTGCCATGTCAATACATATTCGCTAACATTATGTTCGTTAGACAGAACCTTTCTTTACTCAGCTTAAATAATGAGAGGCATAATTTAAATCTTAGAAATAATAATAAAATTCAAATACATCATTCTAGATTGTCTAAGATCAATAATTCTTTTGTGGGGCTGTGCGTGCGTTACTACAATAAGGTTCCGAATGAAATTATTATCTTGTCTGAACAAAAATTCAAATCTTCTATAAAAGTTAATCTGTGCAAGAAAGCCTACTATAAGTTAGATGACTACTTAAATGATAAAAGTCCATGGAGTGCTTGATGGCTCAGCATAGGTAGACTTAATGATTGTAATGAATAAGATAAATCAAAGGTAGGGCCCTGTGCCGTTGGGTTTGTTGCCACTTCTTCCCCTCGGTTATACAGGTGGAAGTGGAGTAGATTTAGGCAGAATTTGACGTCAAAAAGAGAATTATGTGTTCCAATTTTGAAAATAAATATTTTGATTTTGATTTTGATTTTATCTCGAAAAACATCCCATTCCTACGGGAAATATAATAATTTGTGATGTTAAGTTGCCCACGCTGACGAAGTCGCGGACAACAGCTAGTAAAGAATATTAAAATATAAGGCGGTTACCATCTTCACCGTCCAACAGTGAGGAAAGGTTATTACAAATTTCACAGCCTATTTCATAAAGTGAGCACATAATGTTTTATTCTCATAACCTCGTAAATTTCAAAGTACAGCCTCAGCAATTTGTTTTGGCAGTAAAATTTTCTCTTAACGCAATCGTGTTATCTTGGTACCGTACTTTAGAGGGCAAAGGCCTTCTTGTTAGTATATAGCTAATGATATACACAGACAAATAAATTGTAATTTATATTTTGTACATTAGTTTATTTTTAAACGATCACCTTCACCATGCCGTGTGGTTTCCGGTAGAGTAGAATAGGACCACCCCAACTCTTCCCGTGGATGTCGTACAATACGACTGAGGGAATACATTATAAAACATCAATCAGGCCTCCCCAACCCGTCTGGCCAGCGCGGGGAGTGTAGGCCAAATCCTCCGTCTGTCTCCGGCAGATGAGAGAGGGTTGTGCTCCTGCAGTGGAGACAAAAATAACTTGATGATGATGACTTTCACCATATTAGGATGACGTTTAAAATTGAATTTTCAAGAATGTAAAAGTAAAATAAATGAATCTATATTTTGTTTTTTTTTTATTCCTGATGGGTATCTTGACCTCAATCTCACCTGATGGTAAGTGACAATGAGGCCTAAGATAGAGCGCGCTTACCCAGAAGATGCATATTCACTCTTCCTTTAAAAATATCCAAATTGTAATTGTCTGGATATACCACAAAGGAGAATAATAATTACTAACAAACCATTAGAAAGGAGCCTTAGGATTAGCAATATTTCCAAGATCGACTACAAAACGAACGTCTCTACTTCACTGATAATGTACATGACATCGTTACAACAACCTTATACAATGATTATTGTAGTACATGTATTCGTTTGTAAAAAATATTTTCGTTCCTGAAACGGAATATAAACTAATCTTAAGGTAAAAATTCTGAGCCAATTCTCCGGTCAAACAACGGTCGGTACTGTGTGGTAGAAGCTTCTTCTAATTAGGGTTACCATCCGTCCGGGTTTCCCCGGATTTGTCCTAGTTTACGGGGCGTCCGGGAAGCGTCCGGGTGAAGTTTCATTTATAGTCCGTGTTTTAAAGATTTGAATAAAAAGGTGATTTATAACAAAACTATTTGTTATTTTACTGAGTAAACTTAATAAAAACTCTGTTGACATGTCCTTACAGCTCCAAAATCCGCGGTTTATATGCTACATGTCCTGGTTGGCAGACTTTAGAGAATGCAACCCTACTTGTAATAAAATACAAGTAAGAGTAAGCTATTCGAGCGCTGTGCAATGCGTGTTATACCAAAATGTAGGAAATCATCATCATCATCAGGTTATTTTTGTCTCCATTGCAGGAGCACAACCCTCTCTCATCTACCGGAGACAAACGGAGGATTTGGCCTACACTCCCCGCGCTGGCCAGACGGGTTGGGGAGGCCTGATTGAGGTTTTATAATGTATCCCCTTAGTCGCCTTGTACGACATCCCACGAAGAGTTGGAGTGGTCCTATTCTACTCTACCGGAAGCCACACGCCACAATTTTTAAATAGGAAAACAAATGGTCTAAAATATTCCCTTTCACATTCCCACTAATGTTAATAGCATTATTTGTCTCAGTAAACATAATGACACGTAAACGGACAAAGCTAACGAAAACATCGCATGTTACACTCCCATAACGACACTCGACGATGATACATAGACTGCGTATTTCGTAATCTACTCTAACTTAATAGAGAGGTAAAGTTTATCAGTTTGTTCGAGTCGGGATTAAATAATCACCATCACATTGTTCTCGTCCACTGTTGGATATTCATATCAGTCCTTAGAGGTCCACTGCTGGGTATAGGCCTTCCCCAATGAACGCCACCACACCCCATCCTCCGCTCTCCACATCCATCCGCTTCCGGACACCATCTTCAGTTCATCTGGCAACGGGGCGTCCCACCCTAAGTGCACCGATTCTGCCGTCGAGCACCAACGTGTTGCGATAGATGTGGCCCATCCATTGCTACTTCAGCTTGCTAATCCGTTCAGCTTTGTAGTTAATTTTGTTCAGCGTCGGATCTCTTCATTACGAATCATATCCTTCAAAGAAACCCCGAGCATAGTCCTCTCCATAGCGACTTGAAACTTGTGGATCAGACCCACCGTCAGTGTCCACGTTTCTACGCTGTAGGTCAGGCAGGACGCACTGATTAAAATCTTTATGCCTAACTCAACGATCTCTATGTACTACTAGATGGAGCGTTCCAAACAATCGCTCTGTTCCACGCAAGTAGCCACAACTCTTTCACATTCACAATGAAACTTGTGCAGTTACTACCCAGAACATTTAATTATTACTAAATATTGACGCTACGGTTAAATAATGTCAATATTTAGAAAATAAATAAATGATCTGAGTAGTAACTGCACAAGTTTCAAAGTTAATGTGAAAGAGTTGTGGCTACTTGAGTGGAACAGAGCGATTGTTTGGAACGCTCCATCTAGTAGTACATAGAGATCGTTGGCCTAACTGGATTCTTCTGTCAGTTTCCCTATCGAAATTGTTCCTACCCAGCTTTATTGTCTGTCCTAGGTAGACGTACTCCTGGACAACTTCTATTTTGACATTGTCGACGATGAGCGATCTTAGGTCGACGTGCGAGTTGGACATAATTTTCATTGTCCACGTTCATCACGAAGTACTTGTCTGGAAGAACAGCCGAGCCTGGTCAGCATTTAGTCGAAATCCTGTAGCGACTCTGTCATCACAACTATGTCGTCTGCAAATCGAAGATGTGGGATGTTGTTGCATGGATAAAAACTTTCTGTAATATTGACAGGATTAAAGTCGGTAATAAATAATAATAATAATAACTCACACACTCACACTCACTCACACTCACAATTACACACATAAATTTTTCATAATGCATGTTATAAAAATTATACTCTCACATCTAAATTAATAATTATGTTCTAAATTAATAATTTGCGCAGTACTTTGTTTTTATCAGGTAATTGATTATTAATCTAATTGCTTGGTATGGCAGGGTGATGCGCAAAAATTCCATGGGGTGGGAGCCTGGTGACCTGATCTCACAGGTTCATCCTATTTTTGGCACCAGTCTCTCACAAAAGATAAATTGTACTCATTTTAATTTTATACATTATAATTGTACTAATCTTTGTGTAGAGATAATAAATAAATTTTGTATTGTATTGTATTGTATAATAAATATCTCAGACATTCACACCAATTATCCAGTCCCAAACTATATAGGCAGAGCCTATGCTATGGTTACTAGATAACGGATACACATACTTAAATAAACATCCAAGACTTGGGTACAAACATTCATATTCATCATACGAACATTTGCCCCTAGCGGGATTCGAACCCGCAACCACCGGCGTGGCAGTCCGAGAGCTACCCGTTCCGCCACGGAGGTCGTCCAATCGTAAAATAGTAAACAAAACGTAAGATTTATTCAAAAGTTGGTAACACTGTACAAGCAAAAATATACCTTAAGTTGACGAACCTTTTCACATCGCAATCTTTTTGGCGTCCGTCGTAAAACATTTATAGTTGACAATTAAATTCGTTCGAAGGCTTTACTTTGATTTAAATTAGTTACTTAAAAGGAAGCCGAGCGAAAGCTTTGGGTTTAATGATTATTCTAATTTGGACTTAGTTGACTATAGAAAGTAAAAACCAACGCTTTCCATGATATGGGAGGACGGCATTTCTGTTATGTTTCCATGGTTGGCATTTTCATTACTTTTCCATCATGACTATGCAATTCTATCAAAACATATACGATTACATACATACATAATACTAACGCCTTGGTCCCAGAGGGGTAGGCCTTATATTATATATAATCAACTATATATTACCTAAACCATTTCAGTATATTTAGACTTTATCGAAAACATTTTATCATCGACAAAAAACAACTATGAAAATCTTATTCGTGCTAGAAATATCTCTATTAGGTATTCTAGGCTATTTCAAGGTTGTCTTCAGCATCATTATCATCATCAGTCTGCTAGAGTCAGCTGCTGGACATAGGTCCCTCCCAAGACCCCGATCCTTGGTTCTTCTCATCCAGTCTCTGTCAGCCGCCTTACGCAGATCGTCGCTTCATCTAGCTAAGGTTGCTAATGAGTTTTACGAAACGTAAGTATGGTTTATTATAAATTAAACGAACTTACCAAGTGAAGTTCCATTTTAATTGTACGAGCTGCATAGTCTCGAAATGATAAAGTAGACAGTGTAGTTTTCGCATCCGCCAGCCTTTGGTCACGAGTTTAAAGCAAATAGGCTTGACTCCAAAGCCTAAAAAATAAATAAAAAACGCTCCCACCACCCTCCGTACCAGTATTCCTTCAAACGTCATTTAGTTCAGAGAAGCCTAGGACCTTAGCCCCATGTCATATTATTTCACGGAACCAATCACGTATGGGTAATGTTTATCGTAGATAAGCGGGGTGGGTGGGATACTATATATCATTTCGAGACTATGCAGCTCGTACAATTAAAATGGAACTTCACTTGGTAAGTTCGTTTAATTTATAATTGTACTTCGCTGCATAGTCTCTTCAATGATAAAGTAGACAGTGTAGATGTTTAGAGATCAATACGTGAAATAATATTATCCTGGCCATGTGTAACCATTTAAAATACAAACACCTCAGACAATGTTTAGTGAACAATTAACAATTAAATAAAGAATTATATTTTATTATTTATTTTACACAAGTAATCTAATTATTATTAAATATTATTTAAATATTATATAATTATTGATTAATTAATTCGCCACCACTCATAGGTTGCCTATAAGAAATCGCTGTAAGCGATAAGGCCGCCGTTGCACACCAAATTCAACCTTCCATGCAAGTTTTGTTTTTATTTAAAAATTTATATGTTTTGGTGGTCATTATTACATACAATTAAATATTGATGAAAATTTATTATCATTTGCCATCGTCAAATCTTTGATATAGAATTAAGCAAAAAAAGGCTTGGATGACGCTCTTCATCCAGCGGACTTTTTTAGTGGTTTCAATACTAACACCAAAACGCTTATCCGCCGAGGTAGAAACGTGACGTGTGCTATGAGCCGAAAATATATATATATATATATATATATATATTTGATGGTACCGCTATCGACTAAGTGTCTGTGACGTCACCGCTATATGCGTTTTTTAAGCAATAAAAAACGTCGACTTTTTCTGTTATGAATTCTTTCTATGTAATTTTTAAGGCTCTATTTTATGTTTTTTTTTTTTTTTTTTTTAATATATAAACTGGTAAGACCAGGTTAGGTTGTAATACACCAGCTCGAGATTTTCAAATTAAGTCAGGATTTTTTATGTGAATTCTGTCATTAAATTCACATAAACATTGTAACTGTATTGTTTATGCAATAAAGTGTATTATTATATTGTAAGTTATTCCATATTACAAATTTTTATTAAGAAAATGTTTGAATGCGAGTTGTTATAATAGCTAATTCACCCATAAGCTTTTTTGATGTCTAGTACGGAAATAAAACGGACTATTTGGGACTTTTTGGGCAAAACAAATAATACTATAGATGGGTCCCAAACATGATACTTGCGGTGACGATGACGCAATCTAAATATTCCTATTACGAAACGGATCACTTTGTCATCATTAGTGATTTATGATACTATCACAAGTGATAATGCTGCTCTGCAACAGCATACAACGTGCACCATATAATTTCGTCAGGAACGAAAGTATTTGAAGCAAACTATTTCAATACCTACAGTACCTACAGTATTCATATCACTGTTTTAGATAGGTATTGTACTGTATGATATACTTGGTCCAAAATAGAGATTTTTTGAACATATAATGAGTTTTTTAAGTACCAGGGCTGCGTGGTGCAGTTTGGTACTATTCACTATACCCTCCGAGCGTTCAGAGATAATCTTTTTCAATAAACACCTTTAATATAGTCTGAAAAATGTTGTCATAAAATTTACATTCAATTTCCGAATGTGTCAGTAACAACGTTTTGAGCGGATTTAATATAAGACAAGCTTACAGTTTTCACACCACTGCCATATTTGTTTTACAATAGAGTAAGTGTGGATATTGAACGCCACCCATGCGGTTAATGTATGAAATAACTGTATAGTGTTGTCAATGCGCACTAATAACAATACAATACAAAATTTATTTATTATCTCAACACAAAAATTAAGTACATTAATAATGATTGTGATTAATATTTCACAATTGTGCATTTTAGTCAGAAAAGGTTTTAATGCCACAAAAGCAGCAAGCCATTCTAAATATTTGATGTGGTTCTCCTCTCTTCTTCATCCCACAACCCTATAGCTTTTTCATTTTCGCATGAACCTCCCCAGCCAATAAGGTATAGGTCTAAAAAATAATAATTTACAAGTTTAAAATGGTCATATCTAATGGGGTTAATTAAACTTTCTACACAGGAGAACCACATTCCAGCTCCGAACTTTGAGCCAGTTCCAGACTATGGAACTTGTTGTTATAATATTTAAATAAATTAGTCATTAGTCTAATCAATTTCCATATTGGACAGCTGGACACGCAAAAAAATTAAGCAAATTCGCTTATTTTACAGAAATGAATCTATGAAATACTTTTTTTTTTTATATATTAATAATTTAATATTAATAAATCTTTAATTTATTTTTACTCTTTTATCATTAAGTAATGCTAATTGATATTCTTTGAAACTTTACACATTTCTTTGGCATAGAAACTTATTTCAAAGTTAATAAATAACAAATCCTGCATTTGAGAGAACTTATAAGGTTATCTCAACATTTGTTGAACATTCATCAGTGGAACGTTCACAGCACCAAATGTCATCGAGATTACATATACGAGGCCCATTGACCTTGAATACTGTATTTTTGTAAAATCATATGAAGCAGTGTTTAATCCAAATGGAAGAACTTGAAATTTGAAAGTTTGTTGTATCGAAAAAAATGTTTTAAAAACTTTTTGTGATCTTTATACATACATAGATGTTAAAACGTAAGGGCAAACATTCTTGTGATGAGCACTTGTGTTTGCCTTGTGACTGGATGTTATTTATATATTATATTATGTATTTATGTATGTATATCAGCTGTCTGATACCCATATTACAGGCTCTGCCTAGTTTGGGATCAGGTGGCCGTGTGTGAAATGTCCCCACATATTTATTATGTATTGTAAAATGTATTTGCAATAAAGAATATATATAAATTTATTCAACTCTTTTAGATTAAAGATAAATCGCCTGGTTTGGGTACAGAGTGTTTTACACAAAGGTTAGAATAGGTTCTAAAAACTCAAAAATTGACAGTTCAATTTGGAAAAACCAATAAAACCTCCTTGATAGACATATTGTTGTTCTTAGGGGTTGTATACGGTGTACAACTAAAGGGTATCATATAGTCATTAATCAAGCATAAATTCATGAGGTCTTAAAGTATTTTAACCAACTGCAATGGGGTTGATTGCTGTATATTAAATTAGCATATAATTGTTGGCAAACAGCTGAGTTGGTTTGTTATGTGCATATTGTTTTTGATTCCTCTGCTATTGCAGAGGAGCTGGTTTCCTCATATGCTGGTAATTGATTGGACACCCGAACCGAGTTGCTTGGTTTTTTCGCAGACTGCTCGATGGGCATTTGTAATTTAAATTTGGCTTCACAACTGTGGTTTCTTCGTCATGTTCATACTTATTATGTGACTAGACTTTTAATTGCTTTAGAAAAGCACTCTCCAAAAAACCATTAACTGATTTCACAGGTTTTTGTTGTAATCCCGCCAAAATGAAATTTGACCTAGTTGTGGGCTCCTAGTGTTCATGATCGTACTGATCATATGTGATCACTTATGAATATGATGTTAATCCTTATTTTTACAAAGCTTGCCGAGGGCCATGCCCAAGGCGGTTAGCGCACACATGTTTTATGGTCATTGCCATATCGCGATTCCCCGTTGCCTGGGCTGCCAAATTTAGTGTTGGAGCATCTATGGTCTTGAATTTTTTATCTGGCAAGTAGGTATTTATCTAGTATTTCCTTTTTCTATCTTTCTCCAGAACCCTTTTTTTTTTTTTTTTTATATCTGCCCATCTAGATGCTAGATCCTTATGGATAGGTAGGTGAACCAAATTTGGTTTCTCACCCAGCAGCGCAAGGAAATAAAGAAAAAAGGGGGTAGGTACAAATAAATATTTGTACAAGGAATTTTTAATCTACTCAATAGTAGATTAAGGTATTATGGATCAATATCCATTTATTTTAGTACGTATATACTGAATATACGAGAGGAAAAAAAAAATGTCTTTCTATTACGCCAACATCAGTAGTAATTATTATATGATTACCTAAATAGGCAACACAATAAATAGCACCTCAATAGGTACCTATGGAATATCACCTAAATAGGTGATGTGTGTGGAAATTATTATATGATTACCTAAATAGGCAACACAATAAATAGCACCTCAACAGGTACCTATGGAATATCACCTAAATAGGTGATGTGTGTGGAAATTATTATATGATTACCTAAATAGGCAACACAATAAATAGCACCTCAATAGGTACCTATGGAATATCACCTATATAGGTGATGTGTGTGGAGTGTGTTTAGATTTAAGGTCGTAAAGGCCATAGTCGTAAGAGGGAAAAAATTACGAAATTCTAACCTTTACGTTGAGGATTCCGTTCCAGACACGGTGGGGCCGGGGCTCGCCTGCCGTGTCGATTTTTGCACATTGGGAAGACCCTGTCATTCCATCCTGTTCCATAATAAGCTCCGGCTATAATTTCTGGACACAAGGTGATAATGCCGGTGCCATCGAAGGGGAGGCCGACCGCCAAATGCCTCGCGTAAGCTTTTCTCCGTATTTTCTTTGTAATCGTTCTTCTGAATCTTCACGTTTCCTCTTTTTGACATAGTCGGGCACAAAATTTACCCGGAAACACGATTAATTTGCTAAAATTTAATTTATAAACGAATAGTGAACCGACCGCAGGCTGCACGAAAACGATAATGACGTTTGAAGGAATACTGGTACGGAGGGTGGTGGGAGCGTTTTTTATTTATTTTTTAGGCTTTGGAGTCAAGCCTATTTGCTTTAAACTCGTGACCAAAGGCTGGCGGATGCGAAAACTACACTGTCTACTTTATCATTGAAGAGACTATGCAGCGAAGTACAATTTATAATACCACAGGCTTTTCGGTGAAGGAAAACATCGTAAGGAAACCTGCATATGCCAAAGAAGAAATGCTGTGGCGTATGTGAAATCCACCAAATCGGCTTGGGGCACCGTTGGTGGTCAGGGGTTTGGCACAAAAGATCCTGAAGGGTCGAAGTGTCGCCAGGTCTTCCTGGCCCCCAGAGAAGATAAGATAAGGTGTCTAAATTTTGAATAAATTAATATTATTTACATATATAATGTTTAATTTCCATATTCCATATAATTTCAATATACATGTATATGTATAATATACATAT
Organism: Esperia sulphurella; assembly: GCA_947086405.1. Classification (NCBI taxonomy): domain Eukaryota; kingdom Metazoa; phylum Arthropoda; class Insecta; order Lepidoptera; family Oecophoridae; genus Esperia; species Esperia sulphurella. Next base: position 13,159,354 of record OX352273.1, on the reverse strand, counting down.
ACATAAGTACATACAATTGTCTAATTTCTAACTAGGGTTTTCTCATGTGCTATATGGAAATTAAACAATATTGGACTATTCACAAATATACCATTTACACCGGGACCAACTTGTACAAAGTTATCTATCCCCAGTGGAAATCGAACCCACAACCACTAGAGCTCGAGTCCAGTGACCACGACACTAGGCCAACGAGGCGATGAATAATTGTAATTAATGACACTCGTATTCTGAATAAAGATTTGATTTGATTTAGAACTAAGAACGTAACGTTGTTACCCTTGATGTATAAGGGTATAAAAATTTGCCGTGTGGTTTCCGGTAGAGTAGAATAGGACCACTCCAACTCTTCCCGTGGATGTCGTACAAGGCGACTAAGGGAATACATTATAAAACATCAATCAGGCCTCCCCAACCCGTCTGGCCAGCGCGGGGAGTGTAGGCCAAATCCTCCGTCTGTCTCCGGCAGATGAGAGAGAGTTGTGCTCCTGCAGTGGAGACAAAACTAACCTGACGATGATAAGGGTATATGTCAGGGGAGGCCATGCTCTTTGATAGTCCGAGCTATTTTTCAAAATTAGAAATTTTTCGTGAGCCGCAATGAAATACGTATTTAAAAGGTATGCAAAAGAAGAATTAAATTTTTTTTTTTACAGAAATTATATTCATTGAACACTTTTAAATAAAAGTACAAATTATGTGTATTGAATTTAAATATTAAAAATTAGACACATTTATTTTAATTCTCTTGATAATTCTTTAAAATTTGGTAGTTTTTGTTTATGTATAAATTCAATTGCCCTAAAATATGATCTCACTATTTTAACCAAAAGTTCAATCATGTATTGGAACGTAATTTCACATGTGTATCCGAACGTAGTCAAAATCTGACTGCATTTTATTATTGCTGTGGGTGATAATTTCATCATCATCATCAGGTTATTTTTGTCTCCACTGCAGGAGCACAACCCTCTCTCATCTGCCGGAGACAGACGGAGGATTTGGCCTGGGTGATAATTTATTAAAGTTTAAACTCGGGTACATTTATCGAGAGCCACAAATAACTCTTCAAAGAGCTGCATGTGGCTCGCGAGCTTCAGGTTGGCCCCCTGGTTTATGTGAATGGTAATAGACATGGATAATAACGTATTAATTACAATACATAAAAACACACGCGTGGCAAACCGGAAGAAGGGATCGAAAATGCTCACCCCTTATTATAAATTAAAATAAATAAATTAAAATGTTATTTTATACCATTGTTAACCCTGGACTCTTTAGCGTGACGGGAAATTAATGATGTAATTTGTTTGAGTATAAAAATTAGACAACGCATTTTAAAACAAATAAATGAATATTACATATCTATACCTATAATAAAACTGGTCTATGTCTGCACATGGAAGTAATTGTAGAAAAATGTGTATGAGGAGCCTTTATAGGGCCAATAGAAGCCAAAATAATTATATTTACAACTTTTGTCTGTCTGTCTGTCTGTATGTATGTTTGTTACCTCATCACGCAAAAACTAGTACTGAATAAAGTTTGATGCACTTTTCACAGTTGTCTTGCTGGAGGTCTAACTTAAAATCTGGTGCATGTTTCTTCTTGATACGCCACTTAGAACCTGAGATATTAATAAATTATTTTTTTCTAGAAGCAATTATATGCAATATAACAAAGAAGTATTATTATTATGTTCGGTACAATTCATATTACTGTTGGTTTTTAATACAGTTGGAGCGGAGGTGGGAAAGGGAGCGACAGTGGGAACGGGAGCGGATTCTGTAGTCCACGCGAGCGGAACCGCGGGCACAGCTAGTATATAATACATATACATACATTTGTCTAAAGATTTTCTCCTGTGCTATGGAAATTAAACCAAGGATAGGACAATTCACAAATATGACATCCAGAACGGGACCAACTTGTATTACAACTTTTTTTTTATTTATTTATTTTTTTATTTGGAAAACCAACAGCTTACAAACATTTGCAGTATTACAATGAGGGATATGATAACATTTTAGTATAGCTAATAACAGGTTTTCACGTAAGATAATTAATTAAGAACGGATATGTTTCAGAAGCAAAGGAAAAAAAAAAGATATGACACAACAATAAAAAAATTAAGTGTTTGGGATGTTGTATGTGTGTGTGTGGGGGGGAGTGTGGTAGTGTGGTTCGGGGTAGTGAATGCATACGTTCTATATAGATAGATAGGAGCGAGTGTTAAATGTGAGCATGGGTACGAGGGTATGGCTCAATAGTTTTTCTCAATAAGTACAAAGTTGTCTGTCCCCAGTGAGAATCAAACTCACGACCTCTGACGCTCGAGTACAATGACCAAGCCACTCCGCTCAGCGGACTATGGAGAGAGCTATGCTCGGAGTTTCTCTAAGGGACAGAATCCGAAATGAGTTGATCCGCTAGAGAACTAAAATCTTCGACATAGCTCAAAGTTAGTACGTTAAAGTAGCAGTGGGCTGGTCACATCTGTTGAAGAACCGATTACCGATGGGGTAAACGAATTCTCGAGTAGAGACCGGTATTGGATAAGCGTAGGGGACGACCCTGGATAGATGGAGCGATGGCATGAGGCGGCTGGCAGTGACTGGAAAGGGTTCAGTGGCGCGCCTTGGGAGAGGCCTATGTCCAACAGTGCACTTTCAGGCTGATGACGATGACCTTCTACTTATAGTTGGTTATGCATGACAGTGCATGAGTCCTTAGGACTTTACGAATCTAAGGCGAAAGCAGTTCCAACTAAACATATAAGTTCTAGAGACCACCAGCGTAGCTCCATTGAACATGTTAATAAAAAATGCTATAACATAGGATTATGAGTTTATGACGTTCGAAGGAATTTTATAAGGCTAAATTACAGTCCACCAAAGGAATAATGAAAGAAATTGTCGAATAAAATGTACTTTTTGTTCGACAGATTGAAATATTTGCTGTCGGAGCACTTTCTCGGCTCTCGAAACGAAATTTTTTAACGACACACTAGACAGTTGATATATACCAGAAAAAAGATAGATAACAGTTGAGATATAACGGTAGAGAATTTAAAAATGTTTTTAAATAAATAAATTATCTTTTATCTATATGTCATTGCATAGCAATAGTCAAACGTAAACCAACGCTATTTGCGTCTAGTAAAATGTTTTCCTAATACAGTGGATTTGGAATGTAGAGTTTAGAAAATCAAAAAAAATCATATTTATTTATTTTGCAATTTATTGCACACGCAAAAGAAAAACACATACAAAACAATAAAAATAAAGAAAAAAAATAACATGTACAAACGTCATTTCTTTTTATGTAAACAAATTGATTGTGTTTTGTAAAAAATATTTTTAAAGTCTATTATGCTACTTCAGCAATTTTGGATGTAATTTGATACGTAAGATACTGCGAACTTTTTTTTATTTATAAAATTTGTGTCTAATTAATCCATCAGTTAGACTAGTGATCTTTTTAATTTAATAATTTAATCCAACATCATATCAGGACATGATATCGTATGATGAATATGAATGTTTGTACCCAAGTCTTGGACGTTTATATATTTATTTAAGTATGTCTATCCGTTATCTAGTAACCATGCCACAGGCTCTGCCTAGTTTGGGACTAGATAATTGGTGTGAATGTCTGACATATTTATTTACATATCATCATCAGGTTATATTTGTCTCCACTGCAGGAGCACAACCCTCTCTCATCTGCCGGAGACAGACGGAGGATTTGGCCTACACTCCCCGCGCTGGCCAGACGGGTTGGGGAGGCCTGATTGATGTTTTATAATGTATTCCCTTAGTCGCCTTGTACGACATCCACGGGAAGAGTTGGAGTGGTCCTATTGTACTCTACCGGAAACCACATTCATTTACATAGGCCTTCCCCAATGAACGCCACCACACCCGGTCCTCCGCCGCTTCCGGCCACCTTCCTCAGGTCATCGGTCCATCTGCCGGCGGAGCGTCCCACCCATTCCCTAACTCGTCTGCCCCGTCGCCGTCGGTTGTACGACAGACGAACATACCTCCAATTAAATTACCAAATATTTCCACATAAATTCCCACGGGCAACAACACAAACAGAACGAACGGTTCACGGTAAACTTTATCAATAACTCAATATACAGAACCCACGTCAATAACAGTCCAAATGTTTCGGCAGACGCGGAGTTGGTCGGCGGTGTGAATAGGCCGAGAGGTGGTTAATATTATTTTTCTATTCACTCTTTTGTATTAAGGTAAGCTTAAGTAATTGCTCTCCGCACAGACAGATCCCTTTGTGCCAGTTAGGATAACGAATTAGATTACCAGTATACTGGTAAACAAAAAATCCTTTTAGTTTACTCGTTCCCTCACTTAGTTATTGGTGACGTTCTCAAAATGGCTGGGGTCCGCAGTGAGATGAATAAAGTGCATAAAAAGGTTGTTGGATGTGAGTGAGATGATCTAGCAAAGTGACGATACATCATCTCTACCTACCCCTCTGGGACTATGGCGTGAGTATTGTGTATATATTCCCAGTAAACTGTGAATAATCGAGCTATGTAAAATCCTGACAAGTTTTAAAATAGACCAGAATTCAGTAGTAGACTGAATTGAGTGTCGCAGTATAAATGGAATAACATGACTTCTGTGTATCATTTTATTAATTTAATTTTAATAAAAAATGTTGACGATAAGTTGGCATATTCCAACCGTTTATTTTTTTTAGTACCTGAAAATACTTCTCATACGAAATTAAATAAAAAAATGGACAAAAAGTTTTCAGTCACTTTATTTTCGTTAGAATCGCGCTAAGTAGAGATACGTCGTCTCTGCCTACCCCTCTGGGACCAACGCTTGTATGTATTTCCAACCAATTATTTCCTTAAAGTTCCCAAAATGAAAATTTTACCTTTCCACTATCAATGTCATGTATTAATTGATCTGGCTCCTAGACTACAATAGCATATGAAGAAGCTATTCATACGATACCGCGGTCTTGACTCTGACAGCGCTCGAAACAAAATTACAAACAACACCATAACTTATTGTACGTACGTGTACCGTCGCGGAACGAAACGGTTAAGCAGTTTCAATTTTCTCTCCCACGGCATGGACACATTCAATTCAAATCAATGACGCTTTATTGCAAGAGAAAAATACACAAATCCAATAAATATGGAGTACCGCAGTCACCTCTGGAACGGCTCTGCTAAGTATCAGCTGGCTGCTCTGGAGGTTGAGCATCGTGCCCGAAGGCTCATAGATGACGACGCTCTGTTAAATACCAAGTTACAGAGCCTCAAACATCGTCGCAGTGTGGCCTGTCTTCCAGTTTTCTACAGGTTACATTTTGGGGAGTGTGTCGAGGAACTGCACGTTTTGAGTCCCCCATCCCCCTTCCATCAGGTGATAAGATGATGAGCTATATTTGTTAACGGAGAACACTTTATCGAAAGCAGTAATTTCCTTGTCTAAACACAGTATCTTAACTAACATTCAGACCATAAACTTAATGGCGGATCATATCTTATCTAAATGCACCAAAAATCCTTTTTACCCGTCTATGGTTTAACCAAAAGACTTCATATTTTCATTCCAATGTAAGTGGTAAACGAAAATAGATATAATTGCGTCTTGGAGACAAAATCTACATATACTACATATAATGGAGACTAGCAGCAAAAACTAGTTTGTATTACCATGTAAACTTTGTTTTGTTACATAGGCCTTCCTCAACGAACGCCACCACACCAAGTCTTTCGCCCTACGCATCGCATCCAGCGGCTTTCGGCCACCTTCTTCAGGCAGTCGGTCCATCAGGTCCCACCCTGCGCGTGCCGATCCACGTTCTCCACTCCAGACACATCTCCCCAACAGCCGTCGAACCCGCCTACTGCCACTTTCCTTTAGGCTATATCGGTCACCTTCGTTCTTCGTCGGATCTCATCCTTCCGAATCATAATCATAGCCCTCTCCACAGCTCGCTGAGCGACTTGAAACTATGGATCAGGCCCACCGTCAGTATCCACGTTTCTGCGCCGTAGGTCATGACAGGCAGGACGCACGACTTTTGTCAGGGGCGGCCTTAGATGGGGGCGAGCAGGGCAATCGCCCAACAAACAACCCAAGTAGAAAAACATACTAATCTTTGTGTTTATTTAATTTTGTTAATTTCCAATAATCAGTTTTAACACTCTACATTTATTTATTAATTCCTTTGCATTTCTCGTCAAGTAACATCATTAAAACTAATTCCATGAAGACAAGAGCCTCGCAAAGATCTACCCGCCCGGAGCCTCTCAATGGCTAAGCCCGCCCCTGACTTTTGTCTTTAAAAAAATTATATAGGATCACCTCTGAAGTATGACCTTCCATACAAAAAATGAACCATCAAAATCCATTCAGAATTGGCGGAGTAATCGCGTAACAAACATACAAAAAAAAACATACCGTCGAATTGAGAACCTCCTCCTTTTTTGAAGTCGGTTGAAAATAGGCGAAGCAAAGACTTGACCGCAAGCATAGTCGATCGAGAGAGGGACAACGTTATAAAACATCAACTACATAACTGCGTAACTTATAACGTCGATCTAAGAAATGGAGGTGAGGTAGGGAGTAAGTTAACTACCAAAAGTCATACATTAATCGTACTGTCTCTTTCATACAACTAGGTATCTAGGCCAGAGGCAGTGAGACGGCAAGTGTTATTGAAATACCTACTAAAAATGTGACAAAAAATCAACCCCTCAGACAGTCCTTTATCTAAATCGTAATTTTTTATTGAACTAAGGCAAGGCTTGTGTGAACGAACGAAGCACAAAGTGTCGAGCGAAGTGTCGCAAGTGTCGAGACACCTCCACTCTATTATCTATGAAGTGTCGACGGCTAATACTTGAAAGGCGATATTTTTTAAACGGTTTTGAGATAAGGTTTTAAGATTTTTCTTTTCGAGCGTAACGAGAAACGTGTGGTCTAGGTTACGAAAATGTAATTTTACTAAGTGGCAGTGGCTGGGATAAACTAGTTCTCGAGTGGACACCGCGACTGGGCAAGCGTAGTGTGGGACGCTCCCTGGCTAGATGGAGCGACGATCTGCGTAAGGCGGCTGGCAGTGACTGGATGAGAAGAGCCGAGGATCGAGTTCGCACCTTGGGAGGGAAACATGTCGCTTTCAGGCTGATGATGATGATGTGTGGTTTCCGGTAGAGTAGAATAGGACCACTCCAACTCTCCCCGTGGATGTCGTACAAGGAGACTAAGAGAATACATTATAAAACATCAATCAGGCCTCCCCAACACGTCTGGCCAGCGCGGGGAGTGTAGGCCAAATCCTCCATCTGTCTCCGACAGATGAGAGAGGGTTGTGCTCCTGCAGTGGAGACAAAAATAACCTGATGATGATGATGATGATGATGTACTACTAAAATGTGAACATAAATGTTCCGGAGGGGAGGAGGGGGCGTTGGGGGAGGTTGGGGTAACAAAGGAGGGGGCATAATTATTAATATACTTACTGTAGATTTGTTTTTTAGATCGTGTCAGAACCTCATGTAAAAAGTTTAGTAAAATTTTGAACAAACTACCCAATATAATTTGGTAAATAAAGTTTCATATCTAAACGGCAGTTTAACACGACATGAGGGCGCCCAAACTAAAAGCATGTCTAACTGACGTTTAAGAGATTAGTTTTAACCGATTTATGGTGGGTTCGGGCCCGATAACAACCGCCGAATGTTATTTATTGTTATTTTATCAAATTTTACTCACGGTTTATTTCTGTGTAATTTTTACAGTATGAACGAATGAATGAATGAATGAAGAAACGAAAAAAATAACGAATGAATGAATATACTTTACTAGCTGGTGCCGAGACTTCGTCTGCGCACGATTAGTATTTCGAGTAGCTTTTTTGTAGGACAATTTAAGATAAACATTTCCATCATATGTGTAACTCTAGCGGTTATGGCACCGCACGCCAGAACAGCTCGCAGATGGTAGATTTTTTCCTACTTACTTGATGTTTTGGACAATTCACACAATATCTTAATAATTATATCGCCTATATGTTATTCTGATGTATAAGCTATATTATTGTAAAGTTTCATTAAAATCCATTCAGTAGTTTTTACGTGAAAGAGTAACAAACATCCATCCATACATACAAACTTTCGCGTTTATAATATTAGTAGGATTGCACACAAATCACAATCAATCAATCATTTATTAGTAAAACATATAGATACATTGAAAACATACAGATAGATACATTGGAGAAATATACAGTAAATATACAAGTGGCAGCCTTATCGCTTTTGGTGATTCCTTACAGGCAACCTTAGTAAAAATCGTTCTCATAGAACCACGATAATAAATACTAATTATTTATAGGCCACAATTAACAACTACATAATTATTTTTTTTCGGGAGCGACTTTTTTTACTTGCTCCCGACCTCCAGACCGCGGACAGTGTGTACAGAGACATTCTGTAATATAAAAGTGTCAATAATTTGCAACAGTTTGTAAATATATGTAAATAAACGTAAACAATATGTAAATAATCCGCAAATTATATGTCAATAATACTTTGCGATGCGTAACCAATTTAAATCATTTCTTTTTAGAATTTAGTATCACAAATATCAATATAAATATCATTTTCTTGTGGTTTTATACTTAGTTCAGATATAATAATTTGTGATGTTAAGTTGTCCACGCGGACGAAGTCGCGGGCAACAGCACAAAGACTATAATTGTAAGTAGATAATTAATGCATTATGCGAACTCACGCGATCGGGAAAACCTGGTCGGCATCATGAAAATGTACATGCAAAGTGCGCTATTTATGCATAAAAGGAGGAAGTAATTTTTCAAGCTATTACTGTTAGTTAGTATTGGAAAGCAATCTCACTAATATTATAAATGCGAAAGTTTGGATGTTTGGACATTTGGATGTTTGTTACTCAATCACGCCTCAACCACTAGACGGATCGGGATATAAACTTGGCACACATATAGGTTAGGTCCTGGAATAGGATATAGCATAGTTTTTACCCTGAAAAACATCTCATTCCTACGGGAAATACATAATAATTTGCGGTGTTAAGTTGTCCACGCGGACGAAGTCGCGGGCAACAGCTAGTTAACTATATTTATGAAGGTTCATTGGGCAGCCATCAGTATAGTCACAGTATCGAATACGTTCCGTCTCGGTGTTTTTAAATACGCCAAAAGAAAATATGAAAAAAGAATACATGCTAATCTAGTTTCTAATACAATAGCATAACGTATATTTTAAGTTTCTTAAATTTCACGGAACTGCACTGAAAGACCACTGACGCATAACTGACGGAATTTGGATGCATGATGGATCGTTAGCCTTCACTGCATTTGAAATATGATACATTATTCCTTAACCTAACTAAAAAGACTGACTCAGGACTGAGGCGGCACGGATATGTTTAAATCAACCTTTAAGAGTCCCCGTAGACTGCAAACTTTATATCGGCCGATAATTTAGTCAGGCTCTTAAACAGTATAAAGATGTAGCAAGTGCGCACACTATGACGATTTGTTGGCCCAGTGTGCGCACTAGCAGCTCAATCCGACTAAATTATCGGCCGATATAAAGTTTGCAGTCTGCGGGGACTCTTACGGCACAGATGACTTAATCTTTAACCGTCTATTTATCCCAGTGGTTAGGATTTTTGCCTAGAACGACAAGGGGACGTGAGTTCGATTCCCACTTCAAGCTGTCTGTACAAGTTTCTCATCTTGATGTGTAATTTTCTATTGATTTTTATAGTAAACAGATAAAATGTATGTATAATTGTGGCATTGAAATTTCAGTAGTTTTTGAGCAATTCGAAAGACAAAAAGTATTAATTTTCCTTTAAGATATAGTAAGAAAAGTCATGAAACTTTCACAATTGTTCCATAATTTCCGTAGTTTTCAGTTCAGTAGTTTTCAAGTCATCCGCCTCACAGGCTTACAGATAGACCACAAAGCTGTGCTATTTGAGTTTCCGTTTTGATTTATCCCTAAAAACAATCTTATTCAAAACACCATTTATCCGAGTCCCAGAAATCAACCAAGACACTTTTTTAAAGGTATTTTTTACCCGCCCTCCGTGGGTAAATTGACTGTGGGGTAAACGCAGATGGCAATTTTTAAATGGGGACGTTAGTTGTTTAATTTCCAATAATTTGTTTCTGTTATTTTTGGGTTGAAAAGTGGGGTTCTTGGGTGGCAAGAAATGAAAAATGCTTATTGTCAATAATGTGGTAAAGATAATATGTACAGTCAGTTGCGCTTCGATAAATGGACAAGTTCATTCTAATTTGAACTTTATCATTTAAATAATAACTGCTTTTTTTGTATAAAGTGTATTTTACACATATACACTTATCCTAATTCCAGGGGTGTAGTATAGAATAAAAATACTGTGTATTCCAAAAAGGCTCATGTATCTTTCTAAACCCACAAAAATTGAAAATAAAAACCTTGCCATCGGATGTGTGGGGTAAGATAAATAGTAGGCACCGGCTTCCGCGTTCATTGTTAAGGTGCTGCCAAATACTTTGATCAGTCGTGTGCCGAACTGGTTGTAACTGGAAGGTACCGACTGCAGAACAATACTCGTTCATATAAGCCACAGGAAGATGGTGAGGTATCAGAAAATGGCTTAGAGAGAGAGAGAGTTATTTGTAATTATAATTTTACAAAATTTTCCATAGATGCATATAGTATACTTAGAATGTTTTCCTTCAGAGGCTTTTCGGTGAAGGAAAACATCGTAAGGAAACCTGCATATGCCAAAGATGAAATTCTGAGGCGTATGTGTAGTCCACCAAATCGGCTTGGGGCACCGTTGGTGGACAGGGGTTTGGCACAAAAGATCCTGAAGGGTCGAAGTGTCGCCAGGTCTTCCTGGCCCCCTAAGAAGATAAGATAAGATACTTAGAATCGTCAATTTCAACATTTTATAACATTGGTAGGTCACAGTTAGTACCTATTAAACTAATCTGGAAGAGTGCCACAATAAATGTTTTCAAAATTAATTAATAATTCAAAATTAAAACTAATAATTATTAATCATGAGAGAGATCAGAGAGCGAGATATTAATATTAACTCCACGCAATCGAAGTCACTGGCAGTTGCCAGCAATAAAAATAAAATGGCAATGGTCAGTATAAAAATAATGTAGTTATTATACTTGTACGTCCTTGCATAAACTATGGGGGCTTCCCACACTAAAGCATCGTTAGCTTAAGCATAGCCATTTCCTATGAGCAACTCTGAGTTTTCGGTTTAGTCCAACTGTCAGTGTCGAGTGTAAGAGGTCATTACGGGTAGGACGCACTGGTTGAAGACTTTTGTCTTCAAACATTGTAAACAGACATTTCATGTAGCCATAAGTCACAAGCCGTTTAATAATAGTTAAATTCATTTTCAAATATAACTAAGTACTTAACTATATTTCCATCTCCTCCAGGTCTGCCGGAGCGGCCGCGTCTCGAGCGGCCCATCTCAAAATTCAAAAATATTTCTCCCTGCGTGATCACTTTGAGTTCCTTGCTAAGAAGTTTGCATCGAACATAGGCAAACTTCTGAAAGAAAAGTCCGGCGACCGTCGAGCCAGATCCTTTTTATCAGCCGCATCATCCTGGACATTCAAAGAAGTAACGCGGCGAGTATCCTCGGCACCATTAAAAACTCTGCAGAGCTGGAGGAGATATTTTATCTGTAGGGCCCTTATTTCCTTTTTTGTAATTAGTATATTGTTATTCTTAATTTTAATAAGTTAGAGATTAAAGTAAAGACAAAAGTATCTCTTCCAGCAATGGTCAGCCATTTTGTGCCAAATCTGTGGTGCAATCCGTTACAATGCATTCTGCACGGTTGCATTGCATAGTTCGCGTCTCGCTGCGTTTCCAATCTGTCGATATATTTCATGTTTTTTCAGTAGCTTGGTGTTGAATTTACTATAGAGTTTTAAAAACCGCACAGCTTAAAGCATTAGGTGTAGATTAAATACTCTACACCTAATGTTTTAAGCTGTGTGGTTTTTAAAACTGTATATATTAGATTAGATTAGATTTATTTATTTCACTTTTACATCTTATAAATTCAACTTCACATGTCATTCTAATATGGTAAAAGGGATCGTCATAAAATAATTTTGTACATTATTATGTACAAAATATTAATTACAATGTCAACAATTCAAATAATGGGCCCGAATCTGAAGGCACACATTTAAAATTTGACAGCACTAAAATTGGTTTCGTCTTTATCTTCATAATACTGTGTGACGAGGATGGCAACAGTTTTAGTGCTGTCAAATTTTAACATTGTGCCTTCAGAATCGAGCCCATTGTCATAGTATATAACATACTATCTATGTAGTATATAATATTGTAGTAAAATCAATACCAAGCTACTGAAAAAACATGAAATATATCGACAGATTGGAAACGCAGTGAGATAAAGAAGAATATAATAAACATACATACATATCATATTATACTGAGTGAGACAGAAAAAAAAGTACTTAACTCTTTTTCTGACGCTACCTCCTCAACAAAGGGTTGAGCGGTTTCCGAAGCGAACTCAAAATGATTTATAAAAGGCCTCCTCATTTGAATGTGAATGGCCGGTGTCGGGTTACCTCCCATTTTTAAACCCTTCACGCCCGAATTATTGGCTGTTTTCATGCGTTATTCGCGGGATAAATGGTTGAAAAAATGTTTTATGTTGATAGATGAAAGTTGGTAGGAGTTATGGGCGTTTTTTATGATCAAACAGAACCCTGGTAATGAAGCTCTGCTGTTATCGCCAGAAGCCTGTCAGATTAGACCGTTCCTCATTGTCAATCGTTTTATACACATGAGCATGTATGCTGTGTACACCGACTTTTAGTTCTAGTCTTGTTTCTTCTTGAATCTAATGTTGCACTGTATGTGTTTTGTTGCCGTGTGGTTTCCGGTAGAGTAGAATAGGAGCACTCCAACTCTTCCCGTGGATGTCGTACAAGGCCACTAAGGGAATACATTATAAAACATCAATCAAGCCTCCCCAACCCGTCTGGCCAGCGCGGGGAGTGTAGGCCAAGTCCTCCGTCTGTCTCCGGCAGATGAGAGAGGGTAGTGCTCCTGCAGTGGAGACAAAAATAACCTGATGATGATGATGTGTTTTGTTGCGGTATGAGTATTATATTATATACAGATCTGATTTAAAAGCATATAATAGCATCTTCAAGATCGGTTAGTATGGAGAAGTCAAAAACTATAAGAGATAATCGTGACGTGGATTTTATAGATAAAACAAACTACATTCATAGATTTTCACGGCTCGAGAATCGAACGTGGACATTTTCATATGTTATTTTATTTTAGTAAGTTGTAAGAAATAATTGTTTGTATGAAACCTTGTGTCGCTGGGTTTTTTAAAATCGGATCTACACCATCTTCTCTAGGGTGCCGGCAAGGCGACTATGGGATAGCACCAGGGACGGGAAGCAACGTTCCCCTGTGTATATTAAGATCATTACTATGATCACCAATCCGCCTGGCAAGCGTCATATATCTCTCGTCGTTAACGCAGCGTTCGTAAGAAACATTTTTATTTGCTGGATTTTTTTTTTATATGCTGGACATATTTATTAACATCGCAATACTACACCTGGCACCATTCGGTGGAATTATAATTATGTTATGTTACTACATGTCGTTAATTATTTATACAGGATGATAATTAACGCTAAACTTCTCCTAAAATGTTAAACTAGTTCAATATTCAAGAAATAAATTATTACGAACTTTTATAATTTTTTTTTTTTTATATTTATAAATTTTTATAAATTAGTTTAGAACAATACCTACTTAAGATATTTAGAACAATACCTACTTATTTCACACTTCACTATCTGTTGCCCGCGGCTTCGCGCGCGTGTTATTTGTTTTTGTTGCCCGCGGGATTTAGAATACCCGGGTTTTCCCGGTTATTTGTGAACCGGGAGAACCCGGGAGCATGGCCTACCTGTGAACTCTGCCCGTTTTATATTTTTGAACTACATATTTTTTAATAGGTACATTACATATTTTTGAACTCATGTCAGCTTGTGAGTTTATTCAACTAAAAGTAACATAACCCAAAATTTGAGATTTTGTTCAAACTCAGCACAATAACTATGCTAAATATAACTCTAGTTATATACCTAGTTGTATTTAATTCTTTATTTCACGAAATATAAAGGCAAAAAATACTAAGTATAGGGTTACAATAGTTTAGATGACTGTGGGTAACCTTTTTCGTCCGTTTCGTTTGGTTAGTTCGATTAGTCGAACAATTCGGAAAAAAACCGTTACACTAATCGAACTAACAGTCTAACAAAACGGAACGGACGGTCTTTTTAATTGTATGTTGTAGGTGATATTACCTATTTATTAACAAAATATACTTTAATTCCTGACATTTTGCGATAATCTTGTATAATGTCTTATAAACGGATTAGTATTAAATTTTCTTATGGAATTTGTACCTATAGATCTTTCAATCCGGATAATATTCAGAAATGCCGGCCATTCAGACGTCTATCAAATATATACTTTCGTAAGTACACAAAGTAATCTTCCGAACTCTGGTGATCATGTACCTACTTAAAAAGTTACTAATCAAAGTCGTCAAAAGTGACCTAAGTGACCTACAAACTGAATCCATCTCGATTTCAATAAAAATTTAAACTGTTGATTGTAAATGCAAAATATAAATGCAAAACTTACTTTGCAAATCCGACTACCACGAAAAATCTTTTCATTTTTCGGGTTAATATATAGCCTATGACACTCACAAATAACGTGGTTGTCTATTGGTAAAAGAATTTTCAACATCGGTTCAGTAGATCCAGAGATTACCCCTTACAACGTCACAAACACACAAACTTTACCTCTTTATAATATTAGTATAGATTATATTAGTACAGATAAAGTTACGTGGTCCACGCGGACGAAGTCGCGGGCAAACAGCTATATACCTATAAAATATTGATAAATGCAAGTATTTAAACAGATTAGAAAGTACTTAACTTGTTTCAGCGACAGCCTTTATCAAGTCCACAGCTGGACGAAGCAGACCTTTCAGTTACTTGTTTACGTACCCGGAAAACCGGAAAGGTTCAATAAGGATTTGAACCAAATCAATCTCACATCCAGTAAAACGGAACCATTGCGTGTCTAACCAAATGTGGTTTAACATATTCAGTTAACTGTAATATCGATACACAAATGTGTTGTCTGCATGTTAATCTGAATTCAGATTATTTTTGTCTCCACTGCAGGAGCACAACCCTCTCTCATCTGCCGGAGACAGACGGAGGATTTGGCCTACACTCCCCGCGCTGGCCAGACGGGTTGGGGAGGCCTGATTGATGTTTTATAATGTGTCGCCTTAACAACGTAACATTACAAATTATTTTGTATTTCCTGTAGGAATGGGACGCTTTTTCGGGATAAAAACTATCCTATCCTATTCCAGGACCTAACCTACATGTGTGCCAAGTTTCATTACGATCCGTCCAGTGGTTGAAGCGTGATTGAGTAACAAACATCCAAATATCCAAACATCCAAACTTTCGCATTTATAATATTAGTAGGAAGGATAGGATTTTTGACACATAGACATAGACATACTTTATTGATAACTTCCGTTACAGGTCAAATAAAAATTATAAACAAGTTAAATGAAATCAAATTATAAAGCAAATTAAACACAATTAAATATAAAAACATCAATAACTAACATAAATATAAAAATGTCAAATAAAATTCTTAAAACGAAATAAATTAAGTTAATGCGTTCTGCAAGAACTCTTAATAGCAATAAAATATAATATTAATATAATTGTACAATATAATAATATTGTACTATTTTTATCTTTAAAAACTTTTTACTGTATTTCTTTTTGCAGTAAAGTACACAGTATACAGTTTGAGGCAATACGCAGTAAAGAATAACAACCAGAACTTTATTTAATTTCTTATAACGTGGAGAAATATAGTTTTAAAACAATGATTCGCTGTAGGCTGCACAATGGGGTGATCTACCATAGACATCAATAAAAAGTATCACAGTTTATTTTTACTCGAATGTGACAGTTGTACAAAAAAAGTTCAATATCTAGTCTTCTAACGAAACCAAAATAGAGGTTTCTCTGTAGAAGTCTAGTATAACAATAAAACACATTCAATACTTCTTATAAGTCTATATGGACAAGTAAATCCACAGAAAAACATTAGTACAAATTGTCCGAGACGTGGAGGGTCAAGTCCTCAATGATCCCTTTAGTCCACCAGCGAATGGGCAAAGGGCCCTTTGATTAGGACTCGAGGGCACTAGTTCGTATTAGACCTTTTGATCGACTGGGTTTGTTTGGAGCGTATAAATCGGTCAAGTGATTTTATGATGAATGAGACAGACAGACAATTCCTACGTTTCCTAGTGTTGTTTTTAAGATTTTTGACAGGTTTATTGTTTATATTGTTTACATATTATTATGACAATTTACAAACTTTCTTAATTCTAACACAACTCATACGAGTATATGGGCCGAGCATGCGTTATGGAACGACAGTGTTTGTCCAGAGAAGCCCGAATAGGCCATACAGCCCGTGCCGGGACTATCTCTCAAATTTTTACGACAGGTTTTAATACCTAGACGGTCTTTATTGAGACTAGGTAGCACGATATTACAAATGTTTTGTGGGAGTACCTAATAATAATTTAACTTTATTTCAAAAAATAATTTTCCATAAAATTTGTTAGTAAAGTATCTGTTAGTTAACTACAAATGAAAAGTAAAATGCACAATTATAGCAGAATCAGTGGGGACTCGCAGACTCCACGGGCGCCTGGCTACCTGGGTTCATCATCATCAAGTTATTTTTGTCTCCACTGCAGGAGCACAACCCTCTCTCATCTGCCGGAGACAGACGGAGGATTTGGCCTACACTGAGAAAAAAATAAGTAGCCCTCCTACTTACGTAAGGATAAAAATATACCACTATTACGTAAGTAGCCGCCCCCATTATAAATGGTGTCACCTACAACTGATTCAGTAGCCGGCCACATTACTAACTAACCAAACAACTTAATAATGTGGCCGGCACACCATTTATAATGGGGGCGGCTACTTATGTAATAGTGGTATATTTTTATCCTTACGTAAGTAGGAGGGCTACTTATTTTTTTCTCAGAGTACACTCCCCGCGCTGGCCAGACGGGTTGGGGAGGCCTGATTGATGTTTTATAATATATTCCCTTAGTCGGTTTGTACGACATCCACGGGAAGAGTTGGAGTGGTCCTATTCTACTCTACCGGAAACCACACGGTACCTGGGTACGTGTAGGCGTATCCGGTGCCGCAGCATCTGAGAATCCCACCTATCCGCTATTGGGACCAAAATGCTGTTGGGGCTGGTGTAGACCCGACCCAGTAGTGAAACGCATCGGTTTCTCACTATGGCTTGAAAGCCGTCGGTGTGCGCCTCTGTGAACATACCAGACGCGCAATAATAAAAGGAGGAGAATAAAAGGAGGTGCATGAAAAGGTTGATGAATGTGAATGAGGCTAGTGAGGTGTGTCAGGATTGCGCAAAGTGGCGATCCATCGTCTCTGCCTACCCCTCTGAGAGCAAGGCGTGAGCATTATGTATGTATGTTTGTAAAAACTCCTACTTCGTGTCTTGACTTCCAACTCTGATCATCGAGTTCCACGCTCGAGGTTCCTGAGTCTTACATTTCCTCCTGATACATAATACTACTATGGCAAATTATTTATTCAAAGAGTTAATAGTAACAAGAGGATTTCAACATTAGGAATACGGTGTGCAATCTACGTTACGTTAAGGAAGAACTAATTAATGTGTGGTAGTGCTGCTCCATCATCGAAACCGAAGAGTTTGGCAGCGGGCATCCGTTTGTGGCGAGTGCCGCGAATGCACATACTCGTGGCTCGTACAATAGAGATGATAATTCGTGCTCTCAACCAGCCCATCACTTTGCTTAGTGGACGGTCCCAACGATAATACTACTTGACTGGGATAAAAATAACTGTAGTGTTGACAAAGTTTTTTCCTTGAGAATAGAGTCCAATAACAAAGTATCCAGTAATTACAATTAGCTATGTTTCCTCTACAAACTATACTGTGTTTCCAACTCTCCCATCACACTGCATCTGGCACCTTCACATCAAAGCGCTCCTTATTTCAAGTCTGTATGTCTGTTCGATATTAATATCGTCTTCACGCTGCAGTGTATTCAGCTATGCACTGGCTGGTTTGTGCCACTTTCAACCCCCTAAATCTACTTCAGCGACCAACTATACACCACAAGAAAACGCTAATTTATTGACCAGGCTAATTAAATAGCGTAATTTAAAAAAAGCTAATCCTACTATTAATATAAATGCGATAGTTTGGACATTTGATTGTTTGTTAATCAATCACGCTTCAACCACTGGACGGATGGGGACGAAACTTGGCACACATATAGGTTAGGTCCTGGAATAGGACATAGGATAGTTTTATTCCGAAAAACTACTACATCTCGTTCCTACGGGAAATACATAATAATTTGTGATGTTAAGTTGTCCACGCGGACGAAGTCGCGGGCAACAGCTAGTAAGTTCATAAATGTGTGTACACGTTTTTATTAAATTCATACAAAAACACGGTCATTTTCTATTTCAAAACAAAGACGAATGGATTGTTAAAGTTCCAGTATACAGACTTTAGGTCTTTTGACTTTTAGTTTTCAGAGTTCCGTCAAAACCGATATAGCGCCAACTATTCTGTCCGCCAAATAACTCGTAAACTACTCGACCGATTGAGCTGTAAAACATATAAGTATATGTAGAAGTTACCATCAGTAATGTAAATCATAGGAAAACCCCAGAATTTTCCAGGATATGCCAGGTATGCAAAAATATTTTGCGGACTTTTCTGTTCCACCATAATAAGAATGAGGCTAGACTCAAATGGAACATACCATTTGCAATTGATACAATTTATTTATAGCCCATAGCATCATAGCTTATTGGCGCCTCGTTTGTGGATGAACTGTCCGTCCATCCCCTGGACGAACATATGCAGATTGTCTGTTTGTTTCTGTTAAACCTTGATCATGTCAAAACATCTAATAGACTATACCCGTCAGCCATTGTTTTTTTACTTCTAACTCAGACCCACAGGGAATTTATACAAAACTTTAGAAAGGGATAAACAAAACAGACAAAAAGAGAGCAATCTTAGAGATTTGCGTTGAAAAGTTCACCAACATACTTTTGAGAGCAGAGTTAAGACATAAAAACTAAAAGACAACTTAAGATCCGAACCCAGTAAACTTTATAAATGTAAATCGACTTTCATTAGAAAAGAAATGTTTCTGCCAAGACTTAATACACAAAACATCCACATTCAACAATCTGGCAACCAAACTGCAAGCTCCAGATGTAAATACAAACTCGACCATGTGCATCCGGGTAGTACAAACCATATGGTCGCGAAGTCCCAAAGGTAAACAATGGATTATGCTAAATTGTGCCAACAAACCATTAGTAAACTGATCTTTTAAGATGTAGTTGATTTGTGGAATTCTAGAAAGGAGTTTGTTGAATTTCATAAAACCATAACCCAATTGCCTTACCTATGAGTTGTCTGTATTTTATTTATCTTATAAATAAAATCGTAAATATCGCGTGTCTGTACATTGAAGATATTTGCAAAAAAAAAAAATTGGGGGGTCTAAGGATAAGCAACAGAACACATTTCGATCATTTTTGAAATTTTTGTCTGTTTATCTGTTTGTCTGTTTGTCTGTGAGTTTGTGCACGCATCACTTAAAAACGACTGATCGGACTTTGATGGACTTTTCACAGAAACATGGGGCTTGATTTGGTGTAACATATAGGCTTTATTTCATTGCAATCGGTGCAGTCAATCAAAAGTTATGGGAATTTATAGTTTCCGAAAACTCACATACGCTGCGAGGAGTGTAGGGTGCAAATGCTCGATTGAATTCGTGAGCGGTAGCGGGAGCGGGTATCGTACCAATGTAATGTGAGATTTTCAAAACTATAAATTCGCATAACTTTTGATTGAGTTAGTCGATTACGATGAAAAATCTGGAGCTGGATCTGGAGCTGGAGCTGGATCTAGAGCTAGACCTGGACCTGAACCTGGACCCGGACCTGGACCTGGTCCGGGACCTGGGCCTGGGCCTGGGCCTGGACCTGGGCCTGGACCTGGACCTGGACCTGGACCTGGACCTGGACCTGGACCTGGACCTGGACCTGGACCTGGACCTGGACCTGGACCTGGACCTGGACCTGGACCTGGACCTGGACCTGGACCTGGACCTGGACCTGGACCTGGACCTGGACCTGGACCTGGACCTGGACCTGGACCTGGACCTGGACCTGGACCTGGACCTGGACCTGGACCTGGACCTGGACCTGGACCTGGACCTGGACCTGGACCTGGACCTGGACCTGGACCTGGACCTGGACCTGGACCTGGACCTGGACCTGGACCTGGACCTGGACCTGGACCTGGACCTGGACCTGGACCTGGACCTGGACCTGGACCTGGACCTGGACCTGGACCTGGACCTGGACCTGGACCTGGACCTGGACCTGGACCTGGACCTGGACCTGGACCTTGATTTGAAGTCTGAGTGGAAGTGGGATAGGAGCGGAAGTGGAAATGGGAGCGGATCCTGTAGTCCACGCGAGCGGAGCCGCGGGCGCAGCTAGTCAGTAATAAATTCTTTGCTTCTTAAGCCTCGGCCATATAATAGTTATAGTATGTAACCAAGATTAAGAATGTAAAATATGAAAAGCGCTTTCAAAACCAAGAAATCAAAAAATAAGTAACTTAAGAAATCTGTAACAGAAATGCTGAACTATAAATAAATTTAAATATGTGACTTTTATTGTATGTTTCACTAACGTAGCTTTAGTTTTAGTTTTTAAGGTTTTATGTTACTAACAATTATATGGACATGAGTCTGAAATAAAATATTAATAATAATAATAATAAAAAGGCTTAGATACTTAGGCATTGTTACGGAGAAATTTTGACAAATTTGAATTATATGGCAAGTGCTATGAAATATATTGTGAAATGAAGATGCTAGGAATAGAACCAAGAAAGCAGAAATTAAGTAAGTTAATAAATCTTTAACAGAAATACTGAACTATAAAAAAGGTTTATGCAATTTTACGATACATTTTTGTGTTTTGACAAGTAAACAAATTTGTTCGAAAAGTAATATCAAGGTATTGATATTACAATTACTCCTTATTACTTTACAATTACTACTTATAGGTCATACTGCAAGGTCCGCCCTAAATAAAAACTATTTCACTGACATCAAGCACCCCTTTTGGCCCCTTTAGACATTGATCGGAAGAAAGATTTTCAACGGACGAAGAGATAAAGGCTGCTTTATAAATTAATATAAATAACTATTTATTTATTTATTTAATAGTTTATTGTACACACAAATATACAAAGAACAACACAAAGAAAAGAAAATTATACAAAAGGATAAGCTTATTTCTAAAGAAATTTCTTCCAGCTAACCTGCGGTGAAGACAAGGGATTATGGAGAGGCAGTAGTCGCGTGTACCTACTATATATTAAATAATCATAGAACATATAATACAATAAGCATAAACTAATAAACTATAAATATCAATACAGATACATAAATACAGATACATACTATTTTGATGACCAAAACAAAGAATATATTTATTCTGTCACTTATTGACAAATTAAATAAGCACATTACAGTGCAGGGGACTAGATTAACAAATAAAATAAAAACAATTAAATCAAAAAGTAGCCTAGTCACTAAATTAACCACCAGTCAAAACCCTATAACAAATAATGATTTCATTAAAACCAAGTCAACCTTGTCCGATGGCGTAATGCCCAGAATTAGGGGAACATTAGAAAAAGTGTGCCATTTACGCCATATGGCGATGCCGTGACAAACAGACGTTTGATATTATTATTAGTAATAGTAAACCGACCCAACCGATATGGGTTCGTTTATTTTGGTTTTTAGAGAAACGTGCAGAATAATAAATACGCCAATCGAAATGAGACATTCACCAAACCTCTCAAAAAACCAGGTTTATGTCCTAATTTGATGAAACTAGTGAGTTTGCGAAAATAATGGATAAGGAAATGGTTGAAAATTGTCAAATAAGCGAAAATGACGAATCAGGAAACTGCCCAGTGAAACACTAACATATCAGTTTACTGCAGAAATGTTCTCTTACGAGATACACAGAAAGAGCTTTTTGAAATCACGTCATGGGTCAAAGTAATATTTCTAATCTAGTTTACCTTGTACAGTCAACCACTAACATGCTGGTTTTAGCATACGCTTAGATATCTAATTTTGGGTGTGAATAACAGCTATTGTAGAATTATCGCCTAAAATCTACGCGCCTCTTTGAAGTTTTAATAAAGTCAATTTATAATATGTTGCGAGTCTTCTTGCTCATTATCCAATTGATTCTAATCGGTTCTGTTACTAGATTTTGGTATGATGCTTTCTTTTACTTTAGTAGCCTAGGTATATGTAGGTAGGTAACAAATATTTAATCTGTTTATATCTGGTCCTACCTAAAGTACTTTAAACGTCCAGATATGGTTTTCTATTGGTAACAAAAGCCTTCCCGGATATATATTAGGCTAGCTGGTGCCCGCGGCTTCGTCTGCGCAGGATTAGTATTTCGAGTAGCTTATATTAGCGTTGACATGACATTAAAATTATAATTTTATGGTGCACGCCAGAATAGCTCGCAGATGGTAGATTTTTTTCCTACTTACTTGATATTTCGGACAATTCACAAAATATCTTTATAAATTGTAGCCTATGTGTTATTCTAATGTATAAGCTATATTATTGTAAAGTTTCATTAAAATCCATTCAGTAGTTTTTACGTGAAAGAGTAACAAACATCCATCCATACTTACAAACTTTCGCGTTTATAATATTAGTAGGAAGTTCACAGATCTATATGAGAGAGTAGTCTTGTCTAGTTTCTACCTACATTCGAGAGTGGGCTTGAGAATAAATGCTCAATGCAAGAAAGAGAATAATCTTTGGTCCTATCACAGATTCTGCCTTGGTGAAATATTAAATTAAATATATTCTCTTTCATAATTTTTTGGGGTTACGGTAATGGCGGTGGTTGAAATGCACGTAAACATCCACGTAATGATAGATTCACAGACTTAATTAACCTGCCAACTCAAACCAAGAAGCAATTCTCACGTGACAGTATTGGCGCCACAGAGAAACTGGAGCAAGTGAAGTCTATGGTACGTTTAACGCCTATTTCCCTTTAGACCGGGCTTGACTGCATTCCTAGACGTCTAGCTGCATAAAAACAGTAAGTAAAAATTCCTTAAGTCATAGAGATGTTTGTATTTGTATTTATTTATTTAATCTTTAGGTACATAAAGTACACTTAGACATGTCATCACAAAAATTGATTACAGTTATATTATAAAATTAATTAATAAAATCATGTCAGTACAAAGTCAAAATGAGTAAAATTAATTACAAAATAAAAATAAGTCATGTAAATTACAAATGTCAGTATAAAAAATTAATTTAAAAAAAACATAAATGTCATAAATGTTGTATATTTACTCGTAGTAATGATTTACCTGACTTCAAATAACAGAGGTTGATATATCGATGCGATACACCTATCATCATTAGTCGAAATACGTTAACTGCTGACCATAAGCCTCCCCAATAGAATGCCACGTTTGGTGGGTTGTAATTGGGGGATTTTCCATAATGACCACGATTGGCAGGCGGTTCGTAATCGCAGTAATGATCTTTGATACCCACGGAGTGAGTGGGAGTGGTCGTACTGTAAGCCGGGAAACAGGTATTAAATAAATAAATTTTACATTATATACATGTATGTATATACCTTACATACTAGGATTTTCTCATTGTCTAATTACATACCAAGATTTTCTCCTGTGCTTTGGGAATTAAATAAGGATTGGACAATTCATAAATATAACATCTAGCCTGGGACCAATTTATACAAATTGTACAAAATTGTTTGTCTCCAATGACAATCGAACCCACGACCTCTAGGGATCGAGTCCAGTGACCGAGCCACTAGGGCCAATGAGGAGGTCTGAACTGAACTAGCTATAAGTACTTAAAAGAATAACATTAATTTAAAAGCTAAAAAGGTTACAAAAGCTGTACCACAACCCATTCAAACATTAATCTTCAATACCAATAAACTAATAAATATACATTCATTAATTGTCCCAAATGAACCGAAATTAATATCACAGCGGGAGTTTTGGGATTCACCAAATATAATGAACGTAATAAATAATATCTGTCATAGAAAATATGTGGGTTATTAACACGTAGGTCATGGTTAGTGAACATATGTCACGAGGGGTCGACACGTGACAAATTTTCATCATAATAATGTATAACATAAAATAAATATATTTCGCTGACTCATCGACAATGTATATGATGTTAACTGAACCATCAATAAAATCTTTCCTGATCGGAAGCGAAGATAAGATGAGACCGAAGATAGAATATACTTATCCAGAAGATTTAAAGGGATCGAAGTTATATAGTATATCCGGGATAACAGAAGCTATCATGCATAGAATTCCGTTTCGCAGCAGTTCGTATAATAAATAATGTAGTGAAATGCAAGGTAAATTATTACATGGGGAAGCATTTCCGTACTACGCCGAGTAATCCGATGGTGATGGTGAACATTAGATGAGGAAATGAAGTCTTCAATACAGCCGAAGGAGTAAGAAACCTGAAGAAGAGGCTACATCTGTTGCAGAAACTACAGCAGACAAATACTTGAGTGAAAACCGCGTAATTTTAGGTACAGCATGGAATCCATATAGCATACAGCTGGATAAGAAAAGTAAAATTAGATTAGATTAGATTAGATTAGATTATGAGAATACATTAAGACCAACAGACCAGCAATGTGCGTTGACAGGCCGACGATGAAGAATGTTGGTCACTAGTATGCTATGAAAGCAAATCCACATAAATGGTCAGTAATAAATAATGCAACAAAGCAGTAACCCAGCATTATCTAATATTAAAATCGATTAAACCACGGATTACAGTATTGAAATCGTTCGGAGGACGCATTATGCTAACGTATTCAAGACGCGAGGGCAAGGGGCCGGACAGAATACAAAGTAGTGGACATTCTTAGCCGTAAACCAAGATCATGGAATTGATGTGACAGATACTACATGTGCTTTTCGAATCGTTTTGTGGCTAAAGAAACCGACTGAAGACTCTGAAACTACTCGTAAAATACGATTTAGTCTTGGTATAGAATAATTAATATTATATTTATATTATGATTTTTTTTCCTTAAATTTAAAATTCGTTCTAAAAGTTAGAACGAATTTTAAATTTAAGGAAAAAAAATCATAATAAAAATAAAATAAAATTGTAATGTTATAATTTCTAAACCACTCATTCATCCATAAATTAGGAACAGTAATGAACCAGTCACACTTCCTTGAGGTACACTTAGTGTTTTCTTCTTCGTTTCTGTATCCAATACTAGACGTTGCCTACGACTTTGCTCGCATGGAATGGCAAGCCTTTAGCCATGGACTTTCCAAATATCCTTTCTAAAGACTTGTCTACATTAGTTGACTAACCTCTATGAACAAATTGAAGGTGGAAACTGACTTATCTATTAACTTACATTAAACCAGCAGATTTAATGTAAGTTAATAGATAAATCAGTTGGTGAATCCTTTTATTAAATACAGCTGTTTGGCTACCCATAGAATATCCTAGTTTGGGAGTCAGGCTACTGCTTGTAATAATATATCTACATAGATATGTATATCTAGTAAAAGGACCCTAATGTTCTTGAACCAATAAAGTTATTTGTATTTGTATATATCTACAAGCAGCTCGTCTGCTATTTTCTCGTAAAAGATATAAATCCTCAGATAATTTATATCTGCCAACTCACATCCCAGTTTCCGTTCACTCATTGTTCTGTTCAGTTCCGTTATTTATTTACATTCGTTTAGAGTGAAATTACATGTCTTGCCTTAATTTTAGATTCAAATTGAATGAATGAAATTCCATAGGGGCTCGTGCAAGCGTAATGATGATAGAAGGCTTCAACATTAACATAAAAGTACAGAGGCCCAATAAAATATAACAGTTGTAGGTAGACGTTTTGTTTATAACGAATCCATATGTGGCTTCCTTTTTGGACAGTGACCCAAGGTGAACTGAAATTCGTACAAAACTGTTTTTGTTCCGGACCTTTTTTCACTCATCAATTAATTGGTGTATAACTCAGTTTGTATGTTTGTTTTGATGTTCCTGTCCTTGTGTGCAAGTTATGTAATCATCATCATCAGGTGATTTTTGTCTCCACTGCAGGAGCACAATCCTCTCTCATCTGCCGAAGACAGACGGAGGATTTGGCCTAAACTCCCCGCGCTGGCCAGACGGGTTGCGGAGGCCTGATTGATGTTATGTAATGTATTCCCTTAGTCGCCTTGTACGACATCCACGGGAAGAGTTGGAGTGGTCCTATTCTACTCTACCGGAAACCACACGGCAAAGTTATGTAAAAAAAAAAGAATTTTCCAAATAGGTTTTCCTTCGATTAATCATAAAAAATAATAAATAAAAATTTCTGACGAACCTCCTCTTTTTTTGAAGTCGGTTAATATATAATGTTACTAACACTTGCAGTAAGTCTTTACTAACAATATATGTATGAAAATGTCTGTAATAAATCATTTATCATCATCAGCTATATATACGTCCACTGCTGAACATAAGCCTCCCCAATAGAATGCCTCTTTTGGTGGGCTTTCCATTAGGAGATTTGCCATAATCACCACGCTTGGCAAACGAATTGGTTATCGCAGTAATGATCTTAATATACACAGGAGAATGCTGCGACACCCACGGGAAGATTTGGGGTGGCCCTATTCTAAGCCGGGAACCACACGGACATAATAAATAAACAATATATTTTATTGTCCTAATTAAAAATGTTAAAATTAAATTTCTTTCCCGGGGATCGAACTCCGATCCCTAGTCATGCATGACATACCGCGGTTACCACTGCGCTACGATGCTATCAGCCCGGTTAGTAACGAATACCTAGTCAGTACAATAGGTAACACAGGTAGGATAAGAAAATTACGGCCCTACCGCCCGGTGCCCCGCCGTAAATCGCGCCCCTCGCTAATATTGACGCTACGATAATTTATGACGTCGGATTTTGCTATATTTTTGCTTTCTTTCTTTTCTACAAGACGAAATATAGGAGTGTCAAAGTATTTATAGTAATACTAATAAATTCGTAAAGACCCAGACCGACGGCCGTTGGGGCAGACGAGTTCTGGAGTGGAGACCGCGGATCGGCACGCGCAGGGTGGGACGCCCCGCCGCCAGATGGACCGACGACCTGAATAAGGTGGCCGGTAGCGGCTGGATGCGGAGGGCGGAGGACCGGGTGTGATGGCGTTCATTGGGGAAGGCCTATGTCCAGCAATTGACCTCTAGGGGCTGACGGTAAGCCTACAAAAAGCGCGCTGTACAGACTAGTAAACAAACGCTAAGTCGAGCGCTTGAGACACATTTTCGCGCGCTGCCGGCACATCAATCGCCGCTGCGCTCCGCCCACATAACGCGCGTTGTACGGAGTAGTAACAAACGCTAAGTCGAGCGCTTTAAGCACATTTTTGCCTGTATTGTAGGTACTATCAAAGGCCCTCGCCCGTCGAGCGCTGTACGGAGTAATAACAACGCTAAGTCGGGCGCCTTAGAAATATTTTTGCGTGTATTATCTGACAGTGGGACGGACTAGATGATGAAATGCATAGGTAACTATTAACTCATTTATTTTATTTTATTTATAGTTTATTGTACACACAAATATACAAAGAACAACACAAAGGAAAGAAAATTATACAAAACGATAAGCTTATTTCTAAAGAAATTTCTTCTAGCTAACCTGCGGTGAAGACAAGGGATTATGGAGAGGCAGTAGTCGCGTGTACCTACTATATATTAACTTATCTGTGCTACTAGGATATATATACTGTGCCTTCATTATTAAGGGTACAAATAGCATTTCCTAGATCGCAAAAATGAACTATTCGAATCAAAAGATATACCTACTGATCCTTTAAAACATAGTATTTTTCTCCCACGACAAAAAGCTTTCCCAATGGGGGAATAATTATTCAAAACCGACAGGCTCGACCTTACCTAAACGGAGAGTATGCCTCGTAACTGTTAGACTAGACGATATAAAAGTCTCGAACACGGCAAATCCATTAACCAAACATCCCATTGTCAAAATGTCGGACTGCTGTTGAATTCTCTGGGATATTTTATTTGGGAAAACTATCATTGTTGACATCAACGAGTGGGTCGATTTTGCAACCCCTGAAGTAAATAAAATAACGGACATCTTGCTAGTGTAGTTAAGCTCTATTAAATAATAAGATGTCAGACATTCACACCAATTATCCAGTCCCAAACTAGGCAGAGCCTGTGCTAGGGTTACTAGATAACGGATAGACATACTTAAATAAATATATAACCACCAAGACTTGGGTACAAACATTCATATTCATCATACGAACATTTGCCCCTAGCGGGATTCGAACCCGCAACCTCCGGCGTGGCAGTCCGAGAGCCATCCCGTTCCGCCACGGAGGTCGTCATCAAAAAGGGTTATAAAGTCGTCATCAAAAAGGGTTATAAAGTTTGTATAGAAGTCTGACATATTTTATTGCATTTTTTTTAAGAGCTGAGTGCCGCCAGAGCCGATTGAAACCTCCAGTGAACAGTACGCCTTATAAATTTGGGTCAATTTTGTTTTTATCATAATCGAGTCATCAAAACTTAAAAAAACTATTTTGTATTTTTGTTCTTAATATTCAGAGAGCATAATAATTACCTAGAATATGATGACTCGTTGCCGTGTGGATTCCGGTAGAGTAGAATAGGATCACTCCAACTCTTCCCGTGGATGTCGTACAAGGTGACTAAGGGAATACATTATAAAACATCAGTCAGGCCTCCCCAACCCGTCTGGCCAGCGCGGGGAGTGTAGGTCAAATCCTCCGTTTGTCTCCGGCAGATGAGAGAGGGTTGTGCTCCTGCAGTGAAGACAAAATAACCTGATGATGATGATGACTCGATTTTGATAAAAACAGAAATTGTCCCAAATTTTAATTGGCGTAGTGTTCATTGGAGGTTTCGAAATGAGTTGTCTGGTAAAGAGATCGTCTTCCTAGATGGACCCATTTTATCGGATATATCACAAACCTGAGTTTTTCATTGGAACTCTTGACTATGGATCACAACCGGTATCTTTAAAAAAAATCTATTACAAACTCAGACTAAATACCAATAGACTTAGCCATGACGTGGCCTAACATGAAACAGCAATATGTATTTATATATTTTTTTTATTTTATTTATTAGGTTACCAACAGGATGTACACCAATTGTTGCTTAAAGGAATCTTATAATTGTACATTGGCCAGATGCCACCCCAATTATAGGCAACGACAGCATGCCTAGTTTGTGTTAGGTTAGTTATAATTATACATACTAGTCTAATATTATACTTACCTATATATAAGTTAAATAAAGTTAAGATGGTAAGAAATATTGATGAATTAATAATCGTCGGCCCCGTAGCCTAGTCGGTAGTACACCTGCCTGCGAAGCTCGGGGTCGCGGGTTCGAATCCCGCCCAGGACAAACATTCGTGTCATGAGCACTTGTGTTTGCCTTGTGACTGGATGTTATTTATATATTATATTATGTATTTATGTATGTATATCAGCTGTCTGATACCCATATTACAGGCTCTGCCTAGTTTGGGATCAGGTGGCCGTGTGTGAAATGTCCCCACATATTTATTTATTTATAATAATGTAAATAAATGATTCCAAACTTTTGACCGTTCACCAAATAAAATAAGTTAGAAACTTCCTTTACGCAATAAATGAAACCCAAAAACTTTGAATGCTACATAATTCAGGACAGACATAACATAAAGTTTACTACAAAACTACTTCAACTATTCGAAAAGCAATTAACAATAGAGTCGAGAACAAACAACAAACAAACGGACAAATAACGACCCACTCTTTTGATGTGAACCACTCAATCCAACTCAAGGATTACTAGTGCTTAATGTTGCCAGTACTTAAAGCCCTTCATCGTCAACCGAAATACGTCCATTACTTCAGTAATGCCCTTCAAAAGGGCCGGGCAGGCGGATTGGTGCTCGCAGTAATGATATACACAGGAGAAAGTTGCTGCCCGTCCCTGATACAGTCGACTGGATAACACCTACGGGAAGGTTAGAGGTGGGCCCTATTCTAAGCCAGGAACCACACGGAAACTTAAAGCCCTAATTTGAGTTAAAATTCTAAGAACCATTTTAGCAGATATTTTAACCTTTAGGTATTCTTCAAGTCAGTTCTTACATGAAAAGATTTATTTTTGTGAAAAATGTTATATAGCGTGTTATTGTACAACTTTTTTATCAGATTTTAATTAGAATGTGTCTAATTTACGTAATAATATCAGGAAAATCTAATCCTAGTACAATTAACGGTCAAAAACATTCCAATTTAGCAGGAAATTTTCCCAACTGGCAACTCCACTAAAGCAATAAACCTATTCTGTGAAGTTACTTGATGACCACGGCGTTATTCTGGTGAACTTTTTCGATAAACGCTGAAGTTAATTATTCTGCAACTTTCGCGCTTTAATCGAGGAAGTACGATAATTATTCTAATGCCACAGGAATAGCGTATCTTATAATATACACATATTACGACCTGGAGATAAAATAGGGAACTTAATCTGAAAATTTATACGTTAAGCTGCATTTTATATTTTCTAAGTATGTATATGATTCGACAACCCCTATTTTTAATAATATATGTAATAAATAATGCTTGGACCCCCGTCCCAGTATTTACGGGACAAAGAATTTTATTAAAAAAAATTACGTTATATTTCTACTTAAACATCCGATTTTAATGAAACAACAATTTGTTTTATTGAAATTGGATGTTTAGATAAAAAGTTATGATTATTTATGTTTTTTTTTTAAATTCATTACCGTAAAATCCATTTTTTTTTAATTCTTGATGGGTTTACGCTTGACCTCAATCACACCTGATGGTAAGTGACGATGAGGCCTAAGGTGGAGCGCGCTTACCCAGTAGATGCCTACACTCTTCCTTTAAAAAGATCCAAGTTGTACTTGTCCGGAAATACCGAAGCTGGCAGAGAGTTCAAATCCTTAGCAGTTCGCATTATGAAAAAGGAAGCAAAACGAAGGAAGAGAGCGTGGTATGTCTACTACATAAGGATGGGATGGGGGAATCAAATCGTGTAATTCCTGGGCACACTCCCCAAAATGTGACCTATAGAAAACCGAAAGACAAGCCACACGGCGACGATGTTTAAGGCTCTGTAATTTGGTATTTACCAGAGCATCGTCACCAATGAGCCTTCGGAATTTTATTAATATTTTCTTTTTTATGGCTTTTCGAATAACGTTAACTTAGAGACGATATTATAGTAATATCCTAACTACTAGGCCAGAATTGATTATAACCTTTTTTATACCTGGTCCCGAATAGGGCCACGTCAACGTCACCAATCATGAGTGACAGACAAACAGACAAAAACAACGGATATTGCCGACACGTGCTGGCTATAATTTGTGTTCCCTGTTCACCCCCTCTATTGTTAAAGCGTGAGGGTAAGGGCGTGGCCCGTTGCTTAGTTTATTAGATGTTTTTTTTGTGAGAACTTTTGTATTAATTGGTTTTGGATTACGATGTAATAACAATAATAATAGCTCTGTCAAATATACAGAGTGTTGCAAAATAAGAGAGGCTTTAACTCTCGCTCCAAAAGAGATCGGTAAAATGTTCCTACAATAATTTTTTTAATCATATTTTCATTGTCATCATCAAGATAGATAGATAGATAGACATTTATTCACTGACACAACACAAGTTATCACAAACAAGTAGAAAACATAAATTTCGTGGACAAAACATAACATATCGCTTCGCGGGCACCCAACGAGACATAATAGAACTTCTACTGTTTACACGTCTACGTTGGGAGCCCGCGAGAGCGCAGCCTGGAGGCGTGTGTGTGCCCGTGTGTAGGGCTAGAGGAAAGGCCCTGACTCAGCATGTGTCGCCGCTAGCATGTGGCAGCGACGCTGGTAATTCTGCCAGAGCCTTGTCGCAACGTTTCCCCGCAAAACGCAAAACAGTGTCTTTAGAATCATAATATAAAATAATTTTAAGGGGTTCAATATTCTTTTTTCAAAGAGAACCCAGATACGTCCATTGGCTGAACATAAACCTTCCAAATAGAATGACACTTTTGGTGGTGATTATGGCAAATCCCCCAATGGCTTTTCCATTGGGGGATTTGTCCCACCAAAAGTGACATTCTATTGGGGAGGCTTATGTTCAGCAGTGGATGTGTTTAAGGTGATAAGTTATATTGATAAAAATTTGTTGTGTAGTCTTTAGCACGATCAAAAATTACTATTTCCAAATTCAACAAAGTCATAGACAATCGCTGGTTCTAAATAAAGCTTAATTTACACTTCCGTTTCGTTACTTGTGTAAATTATAAATCAATGTGAGTCGACAACTAACTTCTTACCTAAGGTCTCTTGCACATGGCCGATTATTCTCATTCGCTTGGGAGTCATATACGTATATAAGTTTCTTAAATTATTGAAAACGATATATTTTTCAATAGTGAACGGGAGGAATGCATAGGAAATAAAGTGGTAGATGCTAATATGGGGGGAGGGAGGTTTTATAAAGCAAAAGCGTAACGCACAGTGTCACGATAATATCTAAATTTTCAAAATCTGGTGATAACTAAACTGTAATTGTATTTGTTTGTGCAATAAAGTGTATTGTAATGTAAATGTATAGTCCGTTGATATAGAGCCTAAACTTTTATTAACTATGCTAGGCCAACAAAAACTTATCCTTAATTTCTGTCTTTTTCACCTTTTCTCACCTTTTTTGGTCCCAGAATCTTCTAGAAGATTTAAGTTAATTATCGAAGCTTATTCTGCCGACTTATCTTCAAAAATCTTGTTGAGTCTTAGACATAAATACTTTATTTATTGATAATTTTTCTTATAATTCATGCATTAATTTAAAAATATATTTTAAAATGTAATACAAATACAATCACAATCAAATTATTACAACTCTCTTATTATTCGTAAGCTTCGACTAAACCGTCGTTACTAAAAGTCGGTCGTGTGCTAGAGCCCTAACGAATGTTCTAAATATAAACTTCGATAAACGATAATGCGTCGTGCGCGCGAGTCGCATTGTCCGTTCTATTTTAGAATAATAGCGTTGCGCAAACGCATCCGGTCGCGTGCGGGGTGAGGGTTGGTAATTGTAACTCTTGGCGCAGTCGGGAGGATGGCTGCTTGGCAAAGCAAACGATCGTGGGTTTGGTGTCATTTCTATTGGAATGTACAAAAATTAATGTTGTAACTCCAACGCGAAGGTCGTGAGTTCAATTCCTGCTCAGGACTGATAACTTGGACAATTCATTTGTACTTGTTTCTCATAGTACAAGAAATTCCAAAATAGCAAGTATAATAAAATATAGAAATATTTTTTTTGCTGATTGGAACAAGATCTAACTAACTGTGAACAATAAATCATCTTAACTTCTTACTAGCGAACCAATATCTTGTTCCCTTGCACTAACTCTTGTTCCCTTGCACTAACTTAATAACTTGTTAACTTGATCATGGTTTAATTCCAAATAAACTTGAAAATTATTATTTTAGACAAAACAAGACAGAATACAATACAATTTATTGCACAAACAAATACAGTTACAAGTTATAAATATTACAATTTAGGCGGTCTTATCGCTTTAAGCGATTTCTTTCAGACGACCTTTGGGTAGAAAATATTATGCCAGAGAAATTCTAGGTTGCGCTGATTAGTAAATACCACTTAGTTGACAAGCATTTTTCCAGATATACCTACTATCGTTGACGGAAATTTAAATTGGCCTAAAGGACCAATCACTACTTTTCAGGAGCCGCAAAATCCTGTTTTTTTTTGTGCACCTATAAAGGATAATCGTTGAATTAAAAAAAAACTATACATACCATTCGACAGAGAATTGAAAACGGAGTTTGGAAAGCTAAAAACGTATTTTGGTATTTTGTCGCTTAAAATTAAAAATAAAATTTAAATTTCCGTCGACGATATAAATATAGTTATAAGGGAACGCAACAACATCGAGTTATTCAATACTAACCTCATCTTAAGGCAGTTCCGCCACAGCAATCCAAGAAAGTGGAATGCTTTCCTGTTTACCGAATGAATGATTGTCTTATTTTTGTCTTGTCTTAAGTTCTGTTCCACGTTACAACTTACTTTAGTGCGATGTAAATTATACATTGTGAAAAACCTTCTAGCGTATGTCTAATCTAGGGGATTTCCGTGATTAGAAATTGCATAGATATAGAACATACGTATATCTCGTCTATTCCCAAACTAGGTTTTTTTCCTGTACGATATAAATTGTAGCTTCCAGCTACCTCAATTTTCCCCTAGGTGACGTCAAGGCTTGGATTGAAGGAATTGCACCAGTATGCAGCGTCTCCTGTGTATATTAAGATCATTAATGCGATCACCAATCCTGCCAAGCGTGTTGATTTTTTTTATCTAACATTAATAAGAAAATACATGATGAATCCGTGATGCAATAGGCGTCTTCTGCGACCTCTCCAAGGCATTTGATTGTGTCGATCACGAAACCTTGCTACTTAAACTGATACATTATGGCGTTAAAGACAGAGCATTCGAATTACTTAAATCTTACTTAGAAAATAGAGTACAAAAAGTAGATATAAACGGAATTCGGTCATCTGGGTCATTCGTGAAAATGGGGGTACCCCAGGGTTCAGTTCTGGGCCCATTTCTTTTTCTTGTATATATAAATGACTTGCCCTTTTTAATACAAAACATGTCCAATATAGTTTTATTTGCCGATGACACTTCGCTGATTTTTAAAATTAGCAGAAAAGATTGTGAACTTGCTGAGGTAAATAATACTCTCACGCAAATTCTTAACTGGTTTAGTGTAAATAACCTTGCATTAAATACAAAGAAAACTAAATGTATTAAATTCTCTCTACCAAATGTAAGAAAAGTAGAAAACAATGTGACATTAGGTAATGACACACTAGAGTTTATTAAAAGTACTGTGTTCCTGGGTATAACTATAGATTCATCTTTACAATGGGGACCCCACATAACTTCATTAGCTGGCAGATTAAGTTCTGCCGCCTACGCCGTAAGGAAAATCAGACAATTAACTGATGTTGCTACCGCGAGGTTAGTGTACTTTAGCTACTTCCACAGTATCATGGCATACGGTATCCTACTGTGGGGTCAAGCAGCAGATATAGAGACCATTTTTATCTTGCAAAAAAGAGCAGTTAGGGCAATCTATAATCTGCGTTGTAGAGACTCATTAAGAGAAAAGTTTAAAGAAATAAGCATATTAACAGTAGCTGGTCAATTCATTTTAGATAATATTTTATATGTCAGAAAAAATGTATCTCTCTTTTTGAGGCACTGTGACAATAATAGTTATAATACAAGAAATAAAAATAAACTTGTTTTACCAGGGTTAAGACTAAGTAAGGTCAGCAAATCGTTCACGGGGCAATGTATACGCTTCTACAACAAACTACCAGAGGAAATCTTAAATATGACGGACAGAAAGTTTAAGATTCACATTAAAAAACAACTTTGTAAGAAAGCCTATTATAAAGTAAACGATTATTTGAATGACAAAGATGCCTGGTACTAATGTTAATCCAGCTTCGCAAAATATTTATTAATTGTATGCAAACTTGATTTTTAAAAGATGTGTTGCGTGAAGTTTGTTGCGCCGTTTCTTCTTCACAGCGCTAACACCTAGGAAGCGGTAGTCGATAAAAAAAATGACGTGTATAAATGTACCAAGTGTACTCATATGCAATAAATGATTTTGACTTTGACTTTGACTTTGACATTATATGTCTTACTTAACTCACACATAATAAACCTCTTGGGTTTGTCCTATGTGCGGTGAGGCCGCTCGGTCACAGCGGACCATGCTAACGCTTATTGTACATCATAAAGAGAGTTAAGTACAGAACAGATGACAAAATAAATGTATCTATGCAACCTTGAATTGTACTTATATAATAACCTATTTGTACTTGTTTTCCGCTACTGAAGGTAGTGTTTTTTTATTACATTTTTGTATTTTTTTACTATTTACATAGGTAAAATAGATTATGGCATATCCCCCAATAGACTGCCCACCAAAAGTGGCATTCTGTTGGGGAGGCTTATGTTCAGCAGTGGACGTATGTAGGCTGACGATGATGTTGATTAAACAAGGGTAGAACCATAAGAGCCGTGGTAGCCGGTTGGTTGTGTACTCGCCTCACGTTCATGAGGTCGTGGGTTCAAACCCCGCCCGTACCAATGAGTTTTACGAAACTTAAGTACGGTTTATTTATAATACCACAGGCTTTTCGGTGAAGGAAAACATCGTAAGAAAACCTGCATATGCCGAAGAAGAAATTCTGAGGCGTATGTGAGGTCCACCAAATCGGCTTGGGGCACCGTCGGTGGTCAGGGGTTTGGCACAAAAGATCCTGAAGGGGCGAAGTGTCGCCAGGTCTTCCTGGCCCCCTAAGAAGATAAGATAAGATAAGGGTAGAACCATTCACAAATATAACATCCAGACTGGGACCATCTTGTATTATTGTACTAAGTTGTTTTTCCCTGATGGCAATCAAACCCACGACCTCTGGCGATCGAGTCTAACTAATTTTCATATAAAATGGATTTCAGCCCCAACAGTCAAGGAATTTTAAAATTGGTTCCGTAGTTCCTGCAAATTATACATATCTTTTATTATTTTATTATTGTGGATGTCGTACAAGGCGACTAAGGGAATACATTATGAAACATCAATCAGGCCTCCCCAACCCGTCTGGCCAGCGCGGAGAGTGTAGGCCAAATCCTCCGTCTGTCTCCAGCAGATGAGAGAGGGTTGTGCTCCTGCAGTGGAGACAAAAATAACCTGATGATTATTGTTATGGTCACAGTCATTCATAAGACCACATAGGACCATGAGAAACGAGTCATGTTTATGGTACTTTCAGTGTGAAATGAAAGAAAAAAATTATGTCCGAGCCGTCAGCGAGTGAATAGCTGATAGGTAAAACCGAGATTTGAATAATTAACTTAGCAATTACTTGTTTTCCAATTACACAGGCGCACCCATATTCACAAGAATAATAAAGAAAGAAAAACACATACATACACCCAGTTTCACACCTATTTATTTATTCTTTATATACACAAATATGTACTAAGGCGAACTTAATGCCGAATCTACCAGTTGACCTTTGGGTCATGCAGATAATGTAAGTAGGTGCAAATAATACAGAAATTAAAATAGAGAAAGGTATAAATAATACACTATATTGCACAAACAAATACAGTTACACGTTATAAAAGTTACAAATAGTACAATTTAGGCGGTCTTATCGCTTCAAGCGATTTCTTCCAGACAACCTTTGGGTAGAAAAATATTATGCCAGAGAAATTAACAAATAGAAATTAACTTACATGAACAAATAGTTATATCTACATATTTACCTTTTTTTAAAATGTGTCAAGTTATTAATCAAATCGCCAAACCATTTCAGTAACCATGTGTTAAGGTATCCACACATGCCACGAACATAATTTTTCAACGCTAGGGTAACTGTCCCAATCGACGTACCCTGAACCCCGTAATTAGGGTACGGCATTGTCCAAAACAATTTATTACCGTACGAAACCGCACCTGGGGTTCGATTTGATAAATTATGCAACTATAATTAGTCCTAATGATTTAGTAAATGAATGGGTTCAGGTTCGTATTCGGGTTCAGTAAACGGTACACCAGGGTATAATTAGTAAGTGGAATCATTTGATATCAATTTAGGCTTAGTAATTTCATTAGATGTCACATTCCGAACACATGCAAAGAGTGAAAAAAATCGCCGTTTTAGACGATATAAAAAATAAATAGATCAGACATTCACATCAATTATCCAGTCCCAAACTAGGCAGAGCCTGTGCTATGGTTACTAGATAACGGATACACATACTTAAATAAATATATAAACATTTAAGACTTGGGTACAAACACTCATATTCATCATACGAACATTTGCCCCTAGCGGGATTCGAACCCGCAACCTCCGGCGTGGCAGTCCGAGAGATATCCCGTTCCGCCACGGAGGTCGTCCCTGAAGACCCTAAAGCGTTCTAAATTTCAATTTGGAATGATTGATATTGAACATCATATCAGCCCTTAGACGTCCACTGTTGGACATAGGCAATCCCCAATGAACGCCACCATACTCGGTCCTACGCCCTTCACATTCAGCCGAGAATTGAAACGTTTCTTTTAAAATAATTAGACATCTAATAAATAAAAACGTAAATTTTGCGTATCTGTACATTAAAAATATAAAAAAAAAATTGATGGTCTAATAAGTAATGCTTTTAGCAAGATCATTTTTAACCGACTTCAAAAAAAATAGGAGGTTCTCAATTCGTCGGATTATTTATTTATACTTACTATTGTACTATTGTACACAAACAGTCTCACAATATTTTATTTTTTATTTTTTTCTGTTTATTTGTCTGTTAGTTTATGCATGCATCACGTAAAAAATACTGAAAAACATAGCGCTTAATTCTGAGTAACATTTACTATTTAATTCATCGCAATCGGCTTACTCAATCAAAAGTTATGTACATTTTTAAGTTTTTTTAAACCCACTCAAAGACGAATATTGCTCGGCGGGACTGAGGTGGAGATAAGTTTGGCCTAAGGTGGCGACGGCAATGCAATTGGAGTAGAGGGGGGGTGAGGGGGGGGGGATGAGGGTGAGTGAGAAACAGAAATAGAAATTGGAAAAAGAAAAACAGAAATAGAGACAAAGAATGGCGAAATTCTGACAATGTTTTCTTAATTTGTGTCATATATAACTAACCTTAAAACAATTAAGCTTTTTTCCACACCACTATCTAACAAATGGGTGGCATCAAACAAGAAACAGTAATCATCATAAATCTTCCAGCTATGATAACGCCATGATCTGACTTTGTCCGCTTATCTTAGGGCGAGGGGAAAACATGCTCATTGCTGTTTGATAGTTTTATAGTCGTTTAGTTACAACAAATTATACGGCTGGGGGGTAGCCGTTATGTGCATTTACCCTATGTGGCTCGCTGTAGCTTAGATAAGAGAGTGCTTCGCATTATGTTCGTGTGGTTCACCGTTGAATCCCGGGGCGGTGCTTGAAGGTTATTATTATAGTACCACGGGGTTTTCGGTGGAGAAAATCGTTATAATGAAACTATTATACACTGGGAAAGTCAATTACTATAGGTCGGACTTTTCGTGGTCAAAATATGAACGATAGCACAATAATAATATCGAAAAGTAGTTCGAATTATGTGTATGTGTGAGGAGAGGAAGCGAAGGGAGCGAGGGGGAGGGGGAAGGGGGAAGGGGGAAGGGGGAGGGGGAAGGAAGAAGGGGGAAGGGGGAAGGGGGGAGGGGAAGGGGGAAGGGGGAAGGGGGAAGGGGGAAGGGGGAAGGGGGAAGGGGGAAGGGGGAAGGGGGAAGGGGGAAGGGGGAAGGGGGAAGGGGGAAGGGGGAAGGGGGAAGGGGGGGTGTATGATCCTAATAAAATTAAACCTAAATCTCTTGCATTACTAAGAAATAGATGAATGGCAACGATCTCAATGTACTACTAGATGGAGCGTTCCAAACAATCGCTCTGTTGTACGCAAGGAGCCGCAACTTGGTTATATTCGCTTTGACACTTGTTACTACGCAGATCATTTAATTATTACTTAATATTGACGCTAGTAGCGGGCGGGGTAAATAACGTCAATATTTAGTAAATAATTAAATGTTCTGCGTAGTAACTGCACAAGTTTCATGGTGAATGTAACCGAGTTGCGGCTCCTTGCGTGCAGCAGAGCGATTGTTTGGAACGCTCCAAATTGTAGGACATTGAGATCGTTAATGAATGGATGTTGTCTGAAAATTAGGTTTAAGTATCATTTATTTATTAAATTCATCACTTTCGCTGACTTTTTGGTCGAAAACAAACAAGGACGTACAAAAATGTACCCAGGTATACCTATATGTATTGACTGTTCACAAAGTTGCCTGCAAGTGGTTTCTACGAAGTGGTATTGACAGCACTAGCTAGCTAGACCACTTGCGAGGATGGCTAGGTAAATTTACGAGCGCTGTATAAACTGGGGAATTTTGGCTCTCTAATGTTATATAGCTCACTGAGTAACACTAGATGGCTCCAGTCTAGGCGAAGACATAGTTTTTAACTTTTGTTTTTCCTTATAGTTAACATTTATTTTACACTAGCTGTGCCCGCGGCTCTGCTCGCGTGAACTACAGAATCCGCTCCCATTCCCGCTCCCGCTTACGCTTCAACCGCCTTCGCCTCCGCCACTTCCACTTCTACTCAGACTCTCAATATCCCGCTTCCGCTCCCGCACCCGCTCCCGCTTCCACTACCACACCCACTCCCCTTTTCCCACGCCCACGCCCACTTCCATTTCCACTAGGTACCAGCTCCAAATGTAGTCCAAACTCATCGCAATCTGCATAGTACGGAAATACTATTATGTGCAATATATTGCATACTAACCTTACCTACTAATGTATTTGAAAACTAAAAATGTCCATAACTTTTGAT
This sequence comes from Esperia sulphurella, assembly GCA_947086405.1. NCBI lineage: Eukaryota > Metazoa > Arthropoda > Insecta > Lepidoptera > Oecophoridae > Esperia > Esperia sulphurella. The sequence continues at coordinate 13,118,320 of OX352273.1, read as the reverse complement.
TGAGTAAACCGATTGCGATGAAATAAAGACTATATATTTAGTTAAGTTAAGCCCCATATTTCTGTGAAAAGTCCATCAAAATCCGTTCAGTACTTTTTAAGTGATGCGTGCACAAACTCACAGACAAACAGACAAAAGTGATCGAAATGTGTTCTGTTGCTTATATTGACTGTTGCTTACTAAATATTGACATTATTTAACCGAAGCCTCAATATTTAGTAATAATTAAATGTTCTGCGTAGTAACTGCACCAGTTTCATTGTGAATGTGAAATAGTTGTGGCTACTTGCGTGGAACAGAGCGATTGTTTGGAACGCTCCATCTAGTAGATTCGAACCAGTATCGGCTGTGCCAATTAGTTTATCATCAGGTGCACACGCTAACCATTCGACCACAGACGTATCTTATAATAGGGGGCTAGGTGAACCCGGCGACACGTCGACCCAGTGGGATCTTTTGTGTCAGCCCCTTAGTTAGTCTATATTGTGCATTCATCCCCCATTATTCGCTGCATAAAATCTACTATGCAGCTAAGGGGCAGAAGCCTGTAGTCCTTGGGTTCAGGGGAAGCCACACCCAGGTCACTCAATCGCCCGTATCTTATAATAGGGGGCTAGATGAACCCGGCGACACGTCGACCCAGTGGGATCTTTTGTGTCAGCCCCTTAGTTAGTCTATACTGTGCATTCATCCCCCCTAATTCGCTGCATAAAATCTATTATGCAGCTAAAGGGCAGAAGCCTGTAGTACTTGGGTTCAGGGTAAGCCACACCCAGGTCACTCAATCGCCCGTATCTTATAATAGGGGGCTAGATGAACCCGGCGACACGTCGACCCAGTGGGATCTTTTGTGTCAGCCCCTTAGTTAGTCTATACTGTGCATTTATCCCCGATAATTCGGTGCATAAAATCTATTATGCAGCTAAGGGGCAGAAGCCTGTAGTCCTTGGGTTCAGGGTAAGCCACACCCAGGTCACTCATTCGCGTTGCAGCTAGTGCATTTCATTCACACAGCAAGTGTTTCATCGTTTCGCTGTCCTACAGGCTCTACACTTTACAGTTAAGAGTATACACAACGATATTCCACCACACGACATTCCACAACATAACTCCCCTTAACATTTTGTCGTCACCTCGCCCCGGGTGCCGTGTAATAAGTTATGTCTTTAAATGCGGTGTTTATAGCCAAACTTGTTTTGTTTTTCCGACATGTTTTTGTATTTATGTGTTGTTTGGTGCGACCTTATCTTTCTGGGGGAAAGTGTCCTGTTTTTCTATATAGCAACTTCCGTAATAAAAGTGTGATTCAGTAGTAATTTTTTTGTTAATATTTATTTAGTTTAGAAACAAATCCATATGGTCAGTAAACTTATTACCTGTACCAATTTAAGTTACTTTAATATTGTATCCGTGTACAAGTTTTTTATTATTTATTTATTAACTACTCGTAAAAATAAATAAAAAATACAGATAAATAATTAATTAGAGATTAAAAAAAGCGGCCAATTGCGAGTCGGACTCGCCCATGAAGGGTTCCGTAGCAGCAAGTAACATAATTTAAAAGTTATTGTAGTTCGTTGTAACTTTGATAATAGTATTGTGGTTTACGATTTATGACATATTAAAAAAAACTACTTACTAGATCTCGTTCAAACCAATTTTCGGTGGAAGTTTGCATGGCAAACAGACAGGCAGACATGACGAATTCATAAGGGTTCCGTTTTTTGCCATTTGGCTACGGAACCCTAAAAATGGGCTCCAGGTCGCTGCCCTGCGGTAGGGTGCCCAGAACACTGGCTGCGTTTCCCCTACCTACTACCTAGTTTCTTAAATACTTAAAGTTAGATTTTTACAGCTCCCCCAGTGTCTTATATAGCAATATCATCGCTGTAAAGGCCTTGTAACAACGTTTCCTGTAAATAGTTCTACGCCAGCTACATGGTGCTCTCAAAAGAACAATGTCCAACTAGCTACAAAGGCGCGCAGCCTTTTGCAGTGAAGCCCTACCGAGCTAGATTTTAGGGTGCGGACAGCGTGACAAGCGAAGCGAGAGCGTTACGCTTTTGAGAGCCATGTCTAGAGTTTGTGTTGTGGTAATAGTGTGTTACGAAGTTTTAGTATATTTTAGTATGTGTGATTAACGGATTTATTATCGCCCTTCCAGAAGCAGAATCGTCTGTGCATTTTTTTTTTTTTTTTTTTTTTTTTTTTTTTTTTTTTTTTTTTTTTTTTTTTTTTTTTTTTTGCATTAAACTCCATATCATCTTCTGAGGGTAATAATCTCGTAAAGTCCAAATTAACAAAACAATATATTTATATACATATATGTACATTTCTTCGGAAAGAACCCTTAATAACCTAAAGAATCTTACTAAAATCAACTTCTGTTACCCCTCATGCCAGCTATATCTTCGAATGAAATCCAGTCTTTATTTTTTTTATTTTCGTAGAATTACATACATTAAGTTCATGAATCTTTCTATTATAATGTTCTAATGGTCATGTAAATTATTCCCTTTGAGTTATTATTAGTATTTGTAATAAACTAGCCCTGGTCTGGATGTTATTATACATCTAAAATCCTTATTTGGGATTGGATAGTTAGGATTAGATAAACTATCCATGGATAGTTTGTCTAATTCCCAAAGTCAGGAAAAATCTTTCATTGGGATACACATATATACAATTTGAAATATATTTTTAATGACAATACCAGTACGATAACGATACGATATATACGATAATATTATATAATTTAAATAAAGCGATAAACGCTATCTCATGTTAATAAAATCGCAGTCTAACCAACAGGGAATAGAGAGCTTTTTGCGTCGGCTTTTGAATGTTACTTGACTCGCAGCGAACGAACCGAACAATGTGCCAACTTCAACGGTTTGTGACATTATCTAGACAATAACTACTACTACTGATAGCTAAGCAGTTCTAGACAAGAAGTTTCAGGAAGTTTCTCAAAGCTGCAATGTCAGTCTTGTGTTTTAGGGTTCTGTCAAAGAGGGTACCAGGTAGCAAAGGTGATCTTCTATATGTCGTCTGTCGCCCACTTTGAGAAAGACTGCTATATTTTACCATAGCCCCTTTGGAACCACTGCTTTCTTTCAACTCGCAACAGTTTTGTACATAAACGTACTCTTCACAAACTCGGTCAAACACGTAAAAACTGTGCCGGAAACACGGGAAAAAATTAACAAACAAAGGAAACCGTACAAAACGCTTCAAACGTTTCCGCGGGGGACTCGTCAACTTGTTTTCACAATTTCGCACAATGTCAGATTTCAGCCGAAAATTAAATTTCCTCCGTAACAAAAGTGGCGTAACCCGAAAAATAAAAAAACCGGTCAAGTACGAGTCGGACTTGCACACCGAGGGTTGCGTACCTTGAAGAAAATGCGTAAAAAGTTTAAAAAAATTTCAGACCGCATAATTGTTTGTTTGTAAAGAATTTTTGCTGATTTCTAATAAAACTGTGCTAGTTAGAGACATCGTGTTATTTTTCCTGTAATATTTACATAAACCTCTGTCAACTCAAATTATTTCAGATTTCTCGCTCTTCAAACTTCGATGATAAGGATATAATTGTACAAACGATATCCCACTTGACGCAGTAACCAGACTTAAAAATTTGGCCAGGCCCATTTCAGCTCCCTTTTGCAATGAAAGTATATTTTTACTTCTATAATAATGTCGGGCAAGAATTATTTAATTTAATTTATATATTTAGAAATCTTACAGCACACAATTTTAAATTATATAAAGTTTGATTAAGAAATCTGAAGGCCAAAAAGAGATTTCACATTTTACATTCAATCATTAAGTACAGCAAAAATATTAAGTAAACTAGACATAACTACAAATATTATAAAACCACTGCGAGTGCGTGCATGTGGGGGTATGAGTGTGTCTGTGTGTGTGTGTGTGTGTGTGTGTGTGTGTGTCTGTGTGTAATGAGTAGGGGTGTGTTTACATAGTTGCAATTAATGCACTAACGCTGAAGGGTCTTTATTGTTCAAGCAATTGCTTTTTGAAACATGATATTTTATATAAAACAAATCCAGGTCTAAAAAAATTTCATTATATTGGCGCTATATTATATTATATTCATTCATATTCATATCATTATATTATATTATTTAAAATTATTCCACAAGTCGACAGCATTAGTAGTTCCAGAATAAAGCAGCTGAGACAGACGAACGGTCGGACGGTCGGACGGTTGAAGTCGCACCATAAGGGTTCCGTTTTTAACATTTTGGTACGGAACCCTAAAAACAAGACAACTCCTGGAGGCATGAGTTCGCGAAATAAAAACGCGCGCAAAACTTTTTCGGCGCTGCCGATGCCGCCTTTCGAGCACTTATAATATTCATGACCGTTTTTGCGCTTTTCTCTCGTTTCTTTATAAGTGTAATGTGTATGTTTATCTCTTGGTTGGTTTGGTAGCCGACAGGAGGTTTAGGCTAGGCTGGGCAGCATTTGGGAAGTTACGTCATATCTTCGCGTCGCGTATACCACAGTGCCTGAAGACAAAAGTCTTCAACCAGTGCGTCCTACCCGTTATGACCTACGGCGCCGAAACGTGGACACCGACAGTGGGGCTGGTCCGAAAACTCAAGGTCGCTCAGCGGGCTATGGAAAGAGCTATGCTCGGCGTTTCTCTAAGGGACAGGATCCGAAATGAGTTGATCCGCTAGAGAACTAAAGTCTTCGACATAGCTCTAGAAGTTAGTACGCTAACTTAGTGGCAATGGGCTGGTCACATTAGTCGGAGACCATCGGTTCTCCGAGAACTCGTTTACCCGAACGGTAATCATACCGTTGGGGTAGACGAGTTCTCGAGTGGAGACCGCGACTGGGCAAGCGTAGTGTGGAACGCCCCCTGGCGAGATGGAGCGACGATCTGCATAAGGCGGCTGGCAGTGACTGGATCAGAAGAACCGAAGATCGGGTTCAGTGGCGCACCTTGGGAGAGGCCTATGTCCAACAGTGGACTCTTTCAGACTGTTGATGATGATGATCTCTTGGTTTGCAATATTTTGTGGAGAGTTATATAATAAACAAATATTATATTTATTATTTCTTCATTAACCACATTGCAATCAACAATAATGCTACTTTTGCCATAATCACCACGCTTGGCAGGCGGATTGGTGATCGCAGTAATGATTTTAATATACACAGAGGAACGCTGCTGCCCCTTAGTCGACATGACGGCTAAGACCGAGAAAATTGAGGAAGGGGAATATTCTAAGCCGGGAACCACACGGCATCCCTCCTACCACCGGCAAATAATAATTGGCTACATGTAAATTATTTTATAAAGAAAATGGCGAATGATAATCTGTATCTATAAAAAAAGAAACTGACTGACTGACTGACATATCAACGCACAGCCCAAACCGCTGAGTCTAGAGTCTAGAGGATTGAAATTTTTCACAAAGGTTCCTTATATAGCATAGGCAAGCACCAAGGAATGGATTTTCAAAATTCATCCTCTAAGGGGGTGAAATGAGAGTTCAAAGTTTGTATGGAGAACGTCTATTAGATATACCATCAATTTGAAACCTTGTAGGAATACTCTAAAACCTTAATGATTCAACACGCGTTTTACAGTTTTTGAAAAACCATCCCCTAAGGGGCTGAAATGAAGTTCGAAAGTAGTAGTCTCCAAACTGATTGCTCTAGAAACTTAAAATTTAGTACAAAGGTTCCTTATACGTATATCTCCGATATGCACTTACGGCTTTTTCAAAATTCAACCCCTAAGGTGGTTAAATAAGGGTTCAAAGTTTGTATGAAGTAAAACTATTAAAGGTTCCTATTAACTGAACTATATAAAAATTCATCCACACGGGTTTTACAGTTTCAGAAAACTTTGCCCTAAGGGAGTGAAATGGAGTTCAAAAGTAGTATTCTCCAAATCTATAAATACATTTGAAGAATAAAGGAGTAGCAAGCTGAAGTGGCAGTGGGTTGGTCACATCTACCGTAGAACCGACGGACACTGAGAAAGACGGGTTCTGGAGTGGAAACTGCACACGCGCAAGGTGGGTCGCCAGATGCACCGACGCTCTGAGGAAGGCGGCCGGAAGCAGCAGGATTCGCAGGGTATGGTGACATGTTTTCCACCGACCGGGTATGGTGACATTTATTGGAGAAGGCCTATGTCCAGCAGTATATGTCGCAGGGCTAATATGATGATGATGAAGATATGACTAAGTAAACACTTCGATTAAAAAACTTATAACAATGATAATGTCATCAGCTTCTTCTCCAAAACCACTAAATAGATTCGAATGTGGTTTTCATTATTGGATAGCCTGGTATACAGTGGGCATTTTTCAGATTTGAAATCAACACTTTTTTAAGCAGGCGAAGCCGCGGGCAACAGCTTTATTATAATTAAGTCGAAAGAGTGTGTGTTTAGGTATTTGTCTGTTTCTCTCACGGCTCATCTGTTCAACTGATCACCATACATTTTTGATTAGATATGAACATATGCTCATATTTGCCTCTGGAAAAATGGTTCCCTCGGGAAATAAAAACTTGAACCACGCGGGCGAAGCCGCGGGCGTTTGCTAGTTTATTTATAAACAAATAAGTACTTACAAAAATAACTGTCTGTAAGTACCTAATTATTTTACTTTGTTACAGTATTCTATAGACATTTTATTATACGAAACAATTTACTTGATTGAGTTAGACGTACATAGGTACAATCAACGATCTCTATGTACTACTAGATGGAGCGTTCCAAACAATCGCTCTGTTCCACGCAAGAAGCTACAAATCTTTCACATTCACAATGAAACTTGTGCAGTTACTAAGCAGAGCATTTAATTATTACTAAATATTGACGCTACGGTTAAATAATGTCAATATTTAGTAATAATTAAATGTCCGCGTAGTAACTGCACAAGTTTCACTGTGAATGTGAAAGAGTTGTGGCTACTTGCGTGGAACAGAGCGATTGTTTGGAACGCTCCATCTAGTAGTACATAGAGATCATTGGGTACAAGTATCGCCACGTAACTAAATACCTCTGAAGTTGACGCAAGTCGTAATTTAATTTGAAACTAAAATATTTATTAGCACTATTTATTTAGACCGGTCTACATTTTTTGTCAGGCAATACCAGACTGAAATCATAGCAAACTGACTAAGTATACATATCTACTTCATACTCCTTTACTATACTTAAATCAACGATCTCTATGTACTACTAGATGGAGCGTTCCAAACAATCGCTCTGTTCCACGCAAGTAGCCACAACTCTTTCACATTCACAGTGAAACTTGTGCAGTTACTACGCGGACATTTAATTATTACTAAATATTGACATTATTTAACCGTAGCGTCAATATTTAGTAATAATTAAATGTTCTGCGTAGTGACGCACAAGTTTCATTGTGAATGTGAAAGAGTTGTGGCTACTTGCGTGGAACAGAACGATTGTTTGGAACGCTCCATCTGGTAGTACATAGAGATCGTTGATTTAAATAAGAAATACAAAAACAGAAATGAGGTCAAGACCGCGCTTTGCATATTTTTTGTATATATTTCGCACTTTTCCTGTTACATTCTTTTATTAAAAAATTAGAATTTAAATTTCTCTACGCACACAATACAATGACGTTCTTTATTAAATTATAAATTTGTTAGGAAAACCACTACACGTTTAGGTTGAAATAAAAAGTTAAATAAAATTTTTAAGTGTTAACCGAGGGTGCAGAAACAAAAAAGCCACTTCAAGAAACTGCTTTCAAGTTATTTTCGAAACAAAAAACGAGATCGAAACACGTGGCCCGTAACAAAAACGCGCCAACTCTCAATTTGTGCAATGATTGTGCTGTACTTAAACCGAATGCGTACCATGTGGTCATTCCCGGTCATGGCAGCTCAATTCCGCCAACAGCCGTCTCTTTCGCGCCAATAGTTTACTATCCACGCAGGCTTTGACCTTTCACTCGCACACACGCGCGCGTCAGTCCGCGACGAGGCATCGAGTACGGTGGTTCTGTCGATTCTCCCGCCGAAATCGCGTGATAACTTTCGTGATAAAAAAAAGCGTTGTATAAATACTTTTTTGTGTTTTTGCGAAAGTGGTTTTTAGTGTAACGGTGTGTAAAAACTATTGTAGTGTGAATGTTTTAAGTCGAATTTTTGTGTTTAAAACATTGTTGAAGTGCATTTTGGAATGTTGCAAACATCTCAGGTAGTGTCGTTCTAGTGCAAAGTGAGCGGATTCTCTATGGTTTGTGCTGATTTTCTTATCAATCTATTTGTTATATTGCACGTGTATTGACGTGGCATGATAAGTATTGATAAAAAGATTTTGATAACTCATTTCTTTACATTTCACTAGACTGGAAATTTTGCATTTCTGTATGTGCACAGATCCATAGCCTTTTCAGACGTTTTTCTTCATGTTTTTCAGATATTCTGTACAGTATATTTGTTTTAAATAATAAATATTGGAATATAACTTTGCGCCCTTAAACACTTCACAGACGTAGCTATGGTATAAGTATATTAATGTGCAGTGATATATAAATATTTAAAGAAAGCTACGATAGCATACACTGAGACAATGCTATTAATTTATATTTTGCTTGTATCACTGAGGTTCGATCTATAATTTAAATACCTTTAGAAATATATATTTCAGGATTTAAACATGTCTGTCTATAAGCAAAGTGGGATTTCATCTCTACTCAAAACCTACCAACAATAATATAATTAGTAACAAGGCTGTTTGCTGTTGCAAGATATTCGTGTAAAGGAAATAGGCAAATACCCGCATCAATTTGTTTAATTGTAGTGCACGCAACAAGGTGGCACAACACAACAATCAATTTTAATTCCACACACTTGGATAAATTCCTGTTTGCGTGTGGTTCATTTTGTTACCTATATGTTTCTTTTATGTTTATCTATACATATCATTTAATTTACCTTCATCATCAGCCTAAATGATGACTGCTGACCTATGCCTCCCCAATGGAATACCACTTCTGGTAAGTTTTTAAGTTGGTGATCGCAGTAACGATCTTGACATAGACACACAGGAGAACGCTGCTGCCCGTCCCTGGTGCAATCCTTTAGTCGCCTTGACGACACCCACGGGAAAGATAGGGGTGGCCCGGCCCTATTCTAAGCCGGGAACCACACGGCAGATTAAATTTACCTTAATTATATCTAACTAACTGTTGCCCGCGACTTCGTCCGCGTGGACAACTTAACATCACAAATTATTATGTATTTCCCGTAGGAATGGGATGTTTTTCGGGATAAAAACTATCTTATGTCCTATTCCAAGACCTGACCTATATGTGTGCCAAGTTTCATCACGATCCGTCCAGTGGTTGATGCGTGATTGAGTAACAAACATCCAAATATCAAAAACTTTCACAATTATAATATTAGTAGGATTTCCCGTAGGAATGGGATGTTTTTTCGGGATAAAAACTATCCTATGTCCTATTCCAGGACTTAACCTATATGTGTGCCAAGTTTCATCACGATCCTTCCAGTGGTTGAAGCGTGATTCAGTAACAAATATACAAACATCCAAATATCCAAACTTTCGCCTTTATAATATTAGTAGGATTTGTTTCATCATCAGCCGAACTACATCCACTGCTGAATATAAGCCTCCCCAATATAATGCCACATTTGTTGGGCTGTCCATTAGGGGTTTTGCCATAACCACCACGCTTTACAGGAGGATTGGTGATCGCAGTAATGATCTTTATACACAGAACGTTGCTGCCGTTCCTAGTGCACCTTAGTCGACTTGACGACACCCTGGGAAGATTGAGGTTGGCCCTAATCTAAGCCGAGAACACGGCTGACTAATTTGTTTGCTTGTAATGTACTGTTATTGTATTAAAAACGCCGTTTATACAACAACTTTAACCTCCTTATATCGTAATAATGACATTATACTGAAATAAGTCACATAAAAACAAGCATTACATTAAAAAATGATTGCTCTATCATGTTTTGTTTTAAAACGAGGACAAGCTCCATTTGTTAGTTTAGGATTGGTGTTACACCACAGATTTGAAATAACAATACACGACACGACTTCTTTTTGCCCTGTGTCGTGCTCAGTCGTGAATAACGAGCGATAAAATAATGAAAAGGTAATGAAAAAAGGCATTTTTAGTTTATTCAGTAACGACAAGACACTATAACTACAAAGAAAAACACTCTTTCCCATACAATTCAAAGTTGATCTCATCGCAAAAAGCAGTTTCTTATAGATACTAAACGATATCGTATCATACATGCCCATACCATTAATCATACTTCACTTTTGCATTTAGGTGTATCATATATGTAATCTACTAAGAGAAAATGAAATGGAAATAGCAGGACAACGCAATCTACGGAAATCTTTACCAAAGACTAAATACTTTGCTCTCTAAATTAGTTATATTTACAGATCTGTGATTGGATACGTCATTGTTTATATTATTTACTTTAACCACAAAGGTTTTGAGGTTAAACCCACAATATTCTCTAGAAACTGACTACCTATTAAGCTTGCTGACCATTGTTTTATTACCACTTGCCTCTTTACAAAGGCGTTTTCCAAGAAAGGCATCTAAACAGATACCTGGTATGGAGATTGACCTGCTTGGCATTCTAAGAATCTATCATTATATTTTAATATTTCCCACAGTTCTTGACGATAACTAAGTTTATGCTTTTCATAAACTATTTACGTTTGTTATTTCATATTTAACTTACACTTTCTACTTATAACTAGATATTTTTTACGTTTACTTCCACTGAAAATATACTTAGTTCGTTTTACTAAAAAAATCCTGACAATTGAGGGTTGATATTATTTCAACGAGTCCCTTTTCTCGAACTCCACTGTATTTATTATTTTCCCTCTATTATTAACAATTACATGACTTCCTACATGTTTATTTACTTTATTATTGCTTTCGATTTGAAATATGACGTAGGTATACAGTGTATATAGCGTTTGCGTGTAATTTCTGAAGGTCATTATTCCATTGTTAACGTCAGCATACACGGTCAGTTGTTAAGACCTTTCTGGGCTTTGGTGTTGTTACTTGTTTTCCACAACACAAATGTTTTACTTTAGGGCTAGGCATTTGTTTCTAAACGTTTTTGGAATTCTGTTTCCAATTCTCTCTCTTCGTTACATCATCAGTACAATTTATTTTGTGGTTACATCTAACAGAAAGTTATTTATAACTTACTTGTAAAACTTACTTGAGGAAAGATTAAAGGTATCTATTGAAATGCAATCTGTTTAGCTAGGTTGGTAATGCATCTGCTATTCGAATGGTTCCGGGTTCGACTATCTCGTTTTAGAGCATAAATAGCTTGTATTTTGTTGGTTATTTGCTAGTGTAGTGTATCGAAGATTTATGTGCATATATTCAGTATTACACTTAACAAAATATCTAAATGGAAGTAGCAGTTACAGTCGTATAAACTTTTCTTTGAAAAGAGCTTTGTAAATGTCATAATAAAATACACAAAATGGATTTAAAGGTGAGATCTAGATAGGTCTCGTGTTTATAAGCAAGATGTATTTGTGACAGACGTTATAGGACTATAAGTACTTACAGTAGATTCCGAATAAAACAAAACCTAAATTGTATTCGCGGCAAGATTGAGATTTCAACACAATCACGCCACCACAGCAAAAAGGCTTCATTGAAGATGATCTTATTACTAAAATCTTAGAACCGGTTCGAGCGGAAGATGCAAAAAACCATGACCGTGCTGTACGTACGAGTTAGAACCAGTTTCAATTCGTTCGTTGCGATAGTGATAATAAAACTTGTGTACCTCCATAATAAAAATGTTTAATTTAACTTTTAACCAATTAACGATTTTGCTTAGCTATTAAGTTGTTAAATAAACTTATTGCTTGTTAAAAGTCAAGTTACAATTTGTGTTGATTGGAAAAAGAAATTGGTTATTCAGCATTGACGAATTAAAATAATTGGTAATAATAACTTTCTCAGTTATGTTCATACTTAATTATAAGTATTATGGATACAATGATTATGAATGATACTTTATATAGCCTAATAATATGCAACGTCTCAAATAAATCATCATCACAGATAATGCATAATCAATCAATCATTTGAGACGGAATGGCGAGCTGACAGACCATATTACCGACAAACGCTAATGGAGTTTTGGTTATATAAATGTTTATATACACAGTTATAAAACATACATGTACATTAAGTTATGACATTGTTATAAATCTCATACACGAGTTGTGTAGAATTGACATTTTGTATACTATATTTTTATTATCTTTTGACATTTTGTATACTATTTTTTATTATTTTTGACATTTTGTACACTATATTTTTATTATTTTTGACATTTTGTATACTATTTTTTATTATTTTTTGACGATCACATTAACTCTGACCTTTTACGTAAGTTAATCTATGTATTAAAATTTGTAATGTGAAATAAAGAAATCTAATCTTATCTAATCATATTATATAGGTAAATATGTATTTGTATATAAATTATAAAGTAGTACGTAAGAAGTGTACTGTACTACATCCGGCGAGGAATAAAATCTAATTACGATTAGACTTTCGTAGACAGTAAAATAACCTTTTGTCTAAAAAGTACAATACCTGTTAGAGTTATCAATACACTTTTGCAATATCTTTGCAACCTATTTATCAATCTTTTGTTGTGATATAAACTAGAGTCACGACGTAATGACACGTAATCATGCAAGTAATTTATTTGTGTCTAAATTGGTTAAATCACTTGATAGATTACAACGGATCTGAAGAGCTCTCTTACAAATTGGAACCACAGAGAATCCTGTAAGTCATTTTATTGTAGAAATTGACATTGTAATTGCCGAAATAAGTGGCCCAAAATATAATAACGTCAAATAATATAGTTTCATATAGGACGAATGTTGAATTAGACGGGTGTTTTGGTGTTTATGTATTACGGCTTATCGGTGAAGGAAAACATCGTAAGGAAACCTGCATATGCCGAAGAAGAAATTCTGAGGCGTATGTGAAGTCCACCAAATCGGCTTGGGGCACCGTTGGTGGTCATGGGTTTGGCACAAAAGATCCTGAAGGGTCGAAGTGTCGCCAGGTCTCCCTGGCCCCCTAAGAAGATAAGATTACGTAATAATGTATAAAAGAGGGTAATAAGTATGTATGTTGACTGGAAAAAATCGCATCCACCTAAATTATTTAACTTCTGAATTTTTTACTGTTTTTTTTTATTTGTGCTATAAATTGTATAATATTGGAGTATCCAACTGTGTTGAAAATTGTATTCTTAAACTAAAATAAACTTGCTTATTGGGTCCGATTCTGAAGGCACACATTTAAAATTTTACAGCGCTAAAACTGGTTTCGTCTTTATCTTCATAATATTGTGTGACAAGGATAGCAACAGTTTTAGTGCTGTCAAATTTTAACGTTGTGCCTTCAGAATCGAGCCCATTATATTTAAAAAAAAATTTCGCGTTACTAAGCAACTGACATCTTAGAGATGTGAAGTTAGCAACCAACGAACACATAAAACCATTTAATGACAGCTAATATAAAATGTCTGATACCTACCTGTTATTTGCAACAAAGAAACGGCTTGCGCGTGAGTCGATTAAATCGATTCAGTGACGTCATGAAAGGAAAATGGCAAGATGCTGGATCCGTTAACTGGCTGGATATTACTAGTACAAGGTGGCTATTGTAGTATAATTGTATACAATAAAAAACTTTATTAAAAGTATAATTTTTTTTACAAGGTACTTACTATTACAGATCAAGGTAAAACGTCTTAACCGAGACTTCATACAATCGAATGGATTTAATTATCTAATACTAGACGAGCACCGTTTGTGTGTGTGTGTAAATTATTATAGGGATGTCAGCACCGAGCTTGCGAACATAGCCGAACTAGAGTCACAACGGCATACGTCTACACCATATTATATAAGCTTCCCTTTTTAACTAATGGCGTCGATCTCGGCGCTGGTACTGGAAACGTAAAAATCTCCGATCCTTATGGGTTTTTTGCTTTCTAAGAATCAGTAGACAGCCGAATAACGATCCATGATTTACAATTTCAATATATCTATATCATATACCTTAAATGTAAACAGCAAATCCACAAATCCACCAAAAAAATTTTTTTAAGACGGTAACCCTGTAGTCCATACTCCCAGAAGTACTTCTACATTGCAGGCGACGTATAACTATCGGGTGATGTTGCTTTTTACGTAGTAGCAGTATTCTGAGTCATTGCTCTTAAGGTTCTATTTCCCCTGGATGAGACAGAGGGTCTACAGTGCCTTTCAGGCCGATCCATCTTGAACTTCAAGCTTCATCTGTATCAACCGACCTTGTTACCTTTTCCCAAAGAAGCAGCTGTCTAAAAGATTTACTATAGAGCTATAAGAACCTGCTCAGCCACCATACATCAGCAGTTTCCTTTATAAGGCGGTCAACGACCACTAGTGTAAGTGGCATTGAACCTGGAAACCTTTCAGAAGTGTCTAAGAGAAAAAAACTAGATCGAAATTGATTAATTACATTTCTCTGCACGTTATAAAACACGACTTCTCTTGTCTGATTGTAGCTTTGCATGCTTTTTTTCTTTTACTGATTGTAGCTTTGCATGCTTTTTTTCTTTTATGTAACGGTAGTTAACATAAACTAAAATAATGCTTAGGGGGTTGTTACATTAATTGTTGCCTATACAGCCTCGGCTTATTATCTTACTGAATATAGGTTCAAATTCGGGTGTTGTGCAAATTCGGCCCCAGAAATATTATGTAGGACTCGATTCGGCCCGCGGATAACACCATAATGACGTTGATATTCAAATATGTCTGATGAATCTGATCATGGAACTTTAAGAAGGTTCAAAAACAAGTTTTATTGGGACCGAATCGACACCCAGTCGTTAAAAGCGTATGTACAGCAGATACTTTAAAACGTAAAGAAAATCATGTCATTTTTCGGTTACAACCTTTTACACGCGCTTCCTAAGAACACTAAAGTCGCAACATTATTCGAAGGTTGACTTCTAAACTATTAATTTTTTATCAATTTATTACAAACATAAACAGTTTAATCTTTACAAAGTTTAAAAGTATTAACATAATAAAAACGAAGGACATTTTAATTTTCTTAATATTCAATCTAACAGCCTAAGTTCAACATCACGATAGTTTTATGATTACTAAATCTTGCTTTATAAGTTTCAATAAAATATAACACCTATGTTATCTTTATTATAAGGTAAGGCAAGCATCCAGCCTGACAAAATGAACATATGTTCATTCTAGAGGTAATAATTTATAACTTTTCCAAAAGTATATCAAGCTGAGAATGACAGCATTTGCACATTTTGTTGGTAGTGGAAATAAGCTTCTAAGATTATCGCAGTTTGATAACTGGTATTAAATCTACAGAAGTACTCATCCTTCAGATAAATGTAATTAATTATACCTACACAGAAGATTTTCGTCTTATAAATGTCGAGTGTTTGTGGTATTGAGGTTTAACCACCTGGTTTGTAAGTTGCCACAAATGAGTTTGTGATTGTTCCGAAAATGACAGTTGACACTTTGCAATGTCACGCGATGTCATTTGACACCGCGATGTTGGCACGAGCCGAATTAGGCGGTAGGTACTTTGCAAAGTATTCTCTGTACATAATACCTAGTAATTTTCCTAATGGTTCTCTGTGACTTATTCATTCAGCATTCCTAATGGAACAAATTGTTGAAATCTGTTTTTTCAAGATGGCGGAGTTAGTATGGGGACGGGGTGACGATGACACAAGATTTGTAACTATCCTACCAAAATATCATCAACATATCAAAAATCCAAAACTACCCAACAGACCTTGTGCAGGGTAACCCACCTCTTTTATACAGTAGTGAGTAGTTGAGGTACTGGGATTATTCGCTCAAACAACACAAACTTTACCTCTTCGTTATTAGTACTGAACAAAACTCTTATGAACTCTTAGGAAAATCTCATGGAATACGAGAGATAAATTCTTGGTAGAAGAACGTCATAGCTTTCATATATTTAGTACTGTATTCTACCATTAGAGATGCAAATGTAACCCCGTATCGATAAACAACGAGAATGTTTGTTTATCCTATATACTTATTTGGCCTTTCGTTGACGCAGCCAACGGTCATTGTCGCCTGTGGCGGTCCAACACCGTTATACGTTGCGATGTTTACTTTGGCGCCCTTGAAAAAGACTTTCAAAATCATTAACACGTTCTAAAATTCTCACGCTGATTCTGGAGCTTTGACAAATTAGGTAAACATGTTAAATATTTTTCATTTCATGTACTAAAAATAACGGAACTGATTTGAAGCACTGTTCAATATAACTCTTCGTGTTTTTTTGTGTGTGCGTCAATATAATATCTACATTTAATCATTCAGGGCAACAAAAAAAGATGATACTAAAAGGAAAGATTACGGAAGCTCCTAACGGCAAAATTTGGAAGCTGTATAAGCAGATACGACGCTTTGCGAGGTTCTTGCGGCTTTTTTTTAATTTCTCTACTTACGAACTGTCAAATAAGTTCGTACTAAAATCAGTTTCGTTTTTCGACCGCCTGGTAAGAATTTATGCGTAGCCGGTAATTAACATATATTTTAACTATCGTAATCATTTTAAGTTTAAGTCATACATAATCATACCTATCTTATTAGTAGTAAACCCTTGGAAGTAACATTATGATTTTATTACTGTTATATTTTACGTTGTAATCCTATTTATGGTTTTACTTGCATTGATATTAATTTAATGCAATATTAACTTGTATAATTAAAACAAATAAATGAATATGAAGTTTAATTTGAGTTAAATCTAATTTTTTGTTTATGATTTTGTGATAAAATTGAGAAACTTTGGACAGAGAGGACAACGAGGACTTAATTTTAATTTCCAACTAGAGTATTTGAGTTACTGGACTTTCCCGTTTCAGTCACACTCAATACCATTTTGCTATAATTTCAACACAAAGTTAACACCAAACATTTTGGTTGTAGTTTTTTGTGCCCATCCATTAACCGTGGCATGAGGGAGCTATTTTGGTTTTGTATTACTGTTTTTATTATAAGTCTAATTATGGACTTCGGGTTTTAGATCATCTCAAATCATTCGTTTTAGCTCTCTCTCTGATGAATTTGTTGTATTCTTATTTGGACGTTTTTTCCGTGTTTTTACACGCACTGCTCTTTTCTAATAATTATTCTCTCATAATTCAAGCTTATCTATTTAATGTTCTTTAATCTCCTCGTTTCCTCCTTCTAGCATCGAACATAGTGAGTCAACAATAGGCTGTGATAGTTCATTACTGTCCAGGCCTCTGCCAATTCTTGAGTCGCCTTTCAAGTCATCCACAAGGCTGGCAGTGATGCTTTTTTTGATTCGGATCAGGCTAGCATACACGGAAATAGGAAGTTATGTCGGCTCCGTTGAACCTAATTTATTTAATTCAACCAATACAACTTACATTTATACACTTATTTGTCGTATTACTTACCACCTGTTCCAATATTTTCTACTTATACTAGAGGACAAGTTTATCAGACCACCTGTTTGGTCAGGTTATGAAATGGACTCATAAGGTCGCAGCAGGTTGTGTTGACTTAGGACCACGGTACGCGACTTAATAACGTTTCGTGGTTGACTTTCTTAAGTCTACGTGTACCAAGGAGCTCCTGGGAGTCAGTTGTGTTTTATTTCTGTGACTTTATCTGTACTTTTTTCTTTTATTTCGTTCGTCTCCGGTATTTTTCATCTACTCTATTCATTGATTCTTATTTCTGCCTCGTAGGTATTCAATTTTCATGTAATAGATAATTTATTATAATGTTTGGATTAAAAACTACCCTCATTCTAAACTTTTTAAATCCATTCAAATCCGTTTAACTATAGTAAGTAGATAGATTAATAAGAAACATTCATTAATTCAAAATTTCTTTTTTATATTTTAATCTAAATTATTTAGTCATTTTGCTTTGTGATTACGAATAATTGAAATGTCTTACATAGTTAACATTGTAATATCTCTCCGTCTGAAATCATACGTATCGTTATTTCGTTTCGTCATTCATTACATTGTTGGATTGCATTTTAAATGCTAAGTAAGGAATGATTGAGTGGCTTTCACATTTCATCACGTAAATAGATAATGAAACTCGTCTAAAAATATTTTCTAGAATGGGTTTTAATAATACTATAGCACCAAAGATTTGTTTCGTTCAGTAAAACTTGTTCTCTCTTTTTATAAAAAAGAAAAGCTAGAAGTTTAATCAATTCTTGCGTTTCTATCTGACTGCAGTTATGTTAGTTTTATTTAGGTTGTAAACTAAACATTTTTGCTACCTGGCTTCATGTTTCTTTATGTATAAAATACGTATGTAGTTTTTCTTCCTACAGTTTAGTCTTGACAACTTCCTCCTCTTTAGCTTTATTTCTTGACATAACGTCATTTCTTCTTTCTCTACCAGTTCATTACATCAGCAATGGGAGGTCATATGTCATATGCTCTAATCACTTAAATATACCAGTTTTATTCCATCAATCCACTGCTAGTTAGTTCTAATAGTTCATACGCTCTGCAGAAAGTGCACAGTCAAATTTAACCAATGGAAGAAAGAAAAAACAGCAATGACTTCAGGATAAACTGCATGACTCGTACTTGATAATTTACGTTATAACTAGTTTTACTGACGTACCTATACCCCTAGAAACAAAACAAGAAAGAAACGAAACAACATGTCATTTGACCTGTGCTGACGTCATTGTTGTAATAGATTCAATCGCAGATGTGGCGAACAGATACACAGTCCAATTTTATGTGCATAATTACCTGTTTGATAACGGGAACTGATTTGCAACGGTCTGGCTATATCTGTTTTTATAGTTTGACCAATTCAAAGTCCTTTTCAAAGTTAATTTTTTTATTGTATGTAAAATCATTCAATACGAAATACTGAAAAACTTTTGTTCTACGACTTTTAAATTATTTAAACATTGCTTTTTTTTCTGACATAGTATTGACATTGAGACCAGTAATAACCTTGATCAACAAATAATTTGATATCTTATATAAAGAATTGGCTCTTTTGAGTCTTGTAATCTGCAAAAGGAAGATTAATATCCAAATATAGCAAAAATTGCTTCAGTCTTTATCTTAAATTGGCGGTTGAACAGTAATCTCATGGATATGTCGCTTCACTTGAGATAATACGCTGAAATAAGAGTCACTGTCTTAGAATAAAATGACAAGTTTAAATTAATATTTAATATCATTGCAAATTTTCATTCCATTTTTCAATTAGTTAATTTGCATTGATGGGCTTCTTAAATTGACCTGAAATAAATAAATACAATTTTGTATTAAAACAAAGAAATATCTGATGACAGCTGATAAATATATCGTATGCATTGTGATAAGGTTGTGATAGACAATCACTTCATTCTGAGACTGAACTACACAGATAATATTAATGTAGTTTTTGTCAGCACTGACATAAACATGATCAGATTTTCTTTTATTTAATTTAACAATTTATGTTAATCTTTTCCCTAATTCTGTTTTAAAGCAATGTAATTGAAACTAACCTCTTCTACATTCCCACAGATTTTTTTATCTATTCCGTTGCAATATGGAAAAAACAAATTCAAGTTCTCTAATTATCTTTGTTGATAATTGAGATACCGATCAATTAAAAAGGTTTGCGTTTTGTGTTGTAGGAAGAATTATAACGGCAGTTGATAGCATACATTTAAAAATATTTCTCACTTTGCACTTATGAAAATAACTAAATAGTACAACAAAAAACGATTAAAAAACTGGTTAATAACGTCAGTAATCTCCAAACAGTTATGTTGACTTTCACTAAGAATGAATTATAAATAACACTCGATTATTGCAAGAACTGATTGCTTTAACATTGATATGTTGTGATTGCTTAAGGTAGATTGTACGATAACGATTTCAATATTCGAATTTAGGTGGATTGTGTAGTTCTTATTCTCGTTTGTTCACTATTCGTTCTGTGTCAAAAAAATCCTCTTAACTTTAAGAGTGTGGATAAATTTCTAAACAATAGTGAGCAGATTTTCCTTATTACATTTGTAACCTGTGGTTATTCTCACTTATTATTTATTTCTTAGAATTGATCATCAGGGAAAATATTAAGATGTGATCTAACTGCAAACGTTATGTTTGTAATACTTTCTGTTAGTGTTTATTCTTTGTCTAAAATCGTATAATACTTTATCCTGAATATATACCTTTACCTAGCATTTAGTTTATAATTGTACAACTATGATTGATGTTCCATCCAATCCTGTCCAACCCAGATTTATAACTGCATAATCTTCTGTTAAATTCCACCTAACGTTTTATTTAGTAGCATTATGAATGGACAACAGCAATTAAGACCATCTGGTTAATCTGGTTTTTTTCTTGCGGTTTTAAAATGTTTATTAAGAACTAGAATGTCAAGTTCATCGTATTTGTGTTTCAGTTTCGGATTTCCTTGTTTTATTGGATTTATTGCTTCAGGTTTTATAATTACGTCATTTTTGTTATATTAATCTGTACCCTATGTATGTGTATCTTTGAGTAAACATATAATAAGAAGTTAATAATGATATCTAGTATTTTGTGACACTGTTCAATAAAGATAAACATATTATACCTTATAATATACTTTTTTCACTTCCCAATTTTGTGTTTTCCTCTAATAACGCAAACAGCATAGTTACAAGGTTGTTTTCTGCATAAAAAATTGTGAATATCATCAAATCTTGAATAGTTCTTAACTGCAATCAGTTGCAGCGTCCAGACCACCGTTGCAACAGTGCATTTCATAACTATATAGTGCGGTTAGCACGACACAACTGTGACTGATAGGGGAACGGTGTAACAAAATTACGTCACACCATGGATAAGGCGGTTAAATGGAGAGCACGGCGAAAAATTTTGAAATGTTGGTTACTGTTTTTGCCTGTGGTGCTATACATATTATATAAGTACTTAGTTACTATGGCTTGCTTGTCCCCAGGTTGCAGTTGCAGTCAGTTTCTCTAAGCACCTTTGTAATTGGTTAAAACCAATACAATAATTACTGATAGCTCATCAAAAGAAAATTTAATTATCGAATGTAGTTTTATTTCATTAAGTAACACAACTTTAAAAATATCAATAAAAGCATCACAGAAACCTATAAGAGAAATATGTATAGTTCAACGAATTTAAGCGAGGATGCTCCCAAGAATCTTTCTCATCTTCCAGTTTAAATTTCATCGTCAAAATCAGCCATCCCAAATCTGATGAGAATTACAGAATTCTCAATAAACATCTGAAAGATAAAAAAAGACTGTAATAACGTAGATACGAATTAAAATGATTATAAGAATGATGAATTTGCATCAAGTAATTTTTTAACGCGATAATGACCAAACAGTACCAGACCGCGCAGAATCTAATCCATACCATTAAAATTACATCAAATAAATACTCGCGAATCGCCCCATTGACTCCGCAGAGAGCAAAACGTTGCCAAATCGCACCCAAAACAGACTCTCCCATAACAATTATTTGTATCGCTTTGGTAACTTGTTTGGTTATATTGTTGTCACATAGGACCAAGGCGACCGCATTTAAAGCGTTATGCTTTGATGGAGGATACGTAGCACGTATCCTGCAATGCATACTTACGTGTTCTAGATTAAAAGTAAGACAAAGTCAAAATCCTTTATTGCACATCAGTGCACTTGATACATTTAATACGTCAGTTCTTTACCGACTACCGCCTCGTAGGTGTTAGGGCTGTGAAGAAGAAACGGCGCAACAAACTTCCAGCAACAGATCCTTTAAAATCAAGTTTTTATGTATCAATTTATATTAATAAACATTTAAAAGTTAGAAAACCTAATGGAAAATGTCCTCTAGATCGCTGCCACCACGCGGTAGGGTACCGATAATGCTGGCTGCGTTTCCTCGCTGTATTGCAATGCCTATACGCTGATTGAAGGTCGCCCGTGGTTTCGATGAGTTTTTATTTAACTGGCCCAGTAAGCGGTGGGCGTCTTGGCCCCACGGACCAAGCGTTTCGACCGCAAACGCAACGAAAACATAACTGTCAGGTTTTATGCAATAATATAAATATTGTGCGTAACTGTAGTGACATTAGTACCAGGCATCTTTATCATTTAAATAATCGTCTATTTTATGCGATACTTAAATTTTCTGTCCGTCATAATTCAGATTTCCTCTGGTAATCATTGCCTCGTGACAACCAGTGTATCGGAGTTATAGACTCATGACCATGAGGCACAGCATCCTTGTCTTAGGAGTGAAAACACTTTAATGCCTTTGGATTTGTAATTTATTACACGTAGCTTCCTATATGTTGTCCGCAACAAAACATCTCCCTAGTCTCGGCAATATTGCACAAATGTACAACAAAATTTGGCACAGACAGGAAGACATACAAGTCTTAATACTTCTAACCTCAAAGTATTTAACACGAGGCAATGTATGCGGCTATGTGCTTAGTGCCTCCTATAAAGTTAAGTACGTCGCTAAAATGTACCAGTAACAGTGTCATAATAGCGTTGTCAACTCTAATTTTCCCGACTTGGCGCGGTTGCCAAATCGCGTCCTACTCTGCTGAAACTGTTAAAGTTATAAGTTACAAGCGATTTGATTACCATTACTGCGAAAAGTATTCTGTCTATATATGAATCGTCAGCATATTTATCATCCTCTTACTGACATTATCTCGCTACAACACCTGGGTCACTCACTCCTGACTTAATATTTTATTTTTTCTGATAGTTTATCCACTTGTGCCATATCTTCAACTGTGACCCCTGTTTTTGCAAATCTTCTCTGTCGTTGGTTGAAGGTTGCTCTGTCTTTCAAAGCAATATCGAGCCTGGCTTCTTGTGGTCTCGCTTCTGTTCTAATCAGCTCGAATATCAATGTCCAGTCAGCTGCAGAACCGTATTCACCTCAGTAAAAAAAAAAATGTATAATTCTTGTGCAGTATAACTTACTGCTCTTACCTCTAATGACACCATCTTGAATGTAGCATATTTATTTTTGCTTTGGTTATCTTATCTTAGAGGGCCAGGAAGACCTGGCGACACTTCGACCCTTCAGGAAGATCGGATTGTGCCGAACCCCTGTCCACCAACGGTGCCCCAAGCCGATTTGGTGGACTTCACATATGCCTGAGAATTTCTTCTTTGGCATATACAGGTTTCCTTACGATGTTTTCCTTCACCGAAACGCCTGTGAATAAATAAACCGTACTTAAGTTTTGTAAAACTCATTGGTACGGGCGGGGTTTGAACCTCATGAAAGTGAGACGAGTGCACAACCAACTAGCTACCACGGCTCTTTTGCTTTGCATGCACCTCTTTCATTTGGCTTATTGTTAAAATGTTGGATTTTATTGTTCTTATTATTTTGTTCGTTAAGTTATACTCGTATATGTTTTGTCTCAGTCAAAATGTGTTTTTGTGTTTATTTGTACCACGCACTAACCAAATAAGTAGGTACAGCATACCTACAGTTTGTCCTGTTTTTGCACTGGCTGTCAGTTAATGAAGTGTGGCATGAATTGCTGTTTGCTGTGTAATTTTATTACCCAGTGATCCGATTTGCAACAGTCATGATTCTGCTATTACCACAACCTACCTATTATTATTGGTAACGTGATCTGACCATAAATTAAGTGATGTGCAGACATTTCACATAATGATGGCAAGTTACTACCAACGCCCATGGACGATTTTAATTGCTGCATCATCATAATCAGCAGCTGCCGTCACCTGAATGATGGGTACACTAAAATTTTCTTCGAGATACTTATTCTTGTAACCATCATATTTGATATAAGCGAAGCTATGACTTCGTCATGCCCGTCATAAAGTATTTAGCATAAAAGCCTCTCTAAGGGTTGAACTCCACTATAGCGCGCCGCATTTCGCATATACAAATCGCGTGTTTTGCATTGAATAGTGCCTGTTGCGTACTGGCAGATTTATTTTTCCTTTTTGATACAAGTCTTTTGTTTTTATACGTCAGTTTGTCTTTAGCTAATAAACAACACCTGGGTTCTATTTTCAGCAAATTATTTCAGCTCACAGCTCCTTAACAGTGCCCGCATCGAGTAGCACCACCAGTGCATCCGCGTGCATTGTAACGAGACCGTTGTCGCCACTACATTCTCTCCATTTGGATTTGTACACCCAGCGCTACTGCGCGTGTTTCGTTATAAACTATGAGCGTTTGATCATAGTTGTGTAGCGTGCGTTAGTCGTCCGCCCAACTCGGCTTTCCAACCTCTTTTGATGTCCTGTGGTAGTACGCATTCTCATGGACGCCCGCTACTGTACGCGATCGCACCGCCCTTTCGTATCGGTTGTTCGTGGCTGCCCGGCGCGGGGCGGTGCGGCGCGGCGCGTTGCTGCGCCTATAAAACTACCGCCATAATGCGAATGCGCGCGTTTGTGTGTAGTTCAACCTTTACGTAGATAAATGGTAAATCTGTGTTAGAATCCTTTCGAACAAGCGACCGTCCAATTAACTTCGCTTGGTTCAGCTGAATCCGGGCGTAGTTAACCCGAATCCGGGTGTATTTAACCCGAACTACCCGGGCCGGGCGATGAATCACAGATCCCACTCGACGTTGCCCCAAATTAGCATGCCAAATCTAGGAATAGGAAATAAGAATAAACTTTATAGTGTTGTTACGTGGGGTTTTACTTCAGATATATTTTGGTTATTTTTATGTAACCGGTTTACTAATAAGGCATTTTTTCAGTTATTGACATAAATTTATAATTCGATATATTAGATCGAATATTTGATGTTTTAGAAATGTACCGATAATTGATTACTCGTGGTCGCCCATTAATCGGCTTTTTAATAACATTATTTGGTTTTAATTTCTACAGTAATCAAACACGCACGCATTGTCCTTTCGGTTACTCTAAGGTTGACTGGAATACATCCCTAAGTGGGATAAGTCTAATAATTAATAGTTTCTTCAAGGCCTTAAAAATAATATTTTTTTAACTCTGGTGGTGTAGTTTCTGCTGTAAAAAAAAAATCTTCACTGCAGTACATTTTTGCGCCAGTTTTGAATAGGTAATCTTCTTTAAACTGTCCGATTATCCGTTAATCATTTCATCGGCCTTAAGCATGAGTACCGGAGACTGTCGGAGAACCGATTACCGCTGGGGTAAACGAATTCTCGAGTGGAGACCGCGACTGGGCAAGCGTAGTGTGGGCGCCCCCTAGCAAGATGGAGCGACGATCTGCGTAAGGCGGCTGGCAGTAACTGGATGAGAAGAACCGAGGATCGGGTTTAGTGGCGCACCTTGGGAGAGGCCTATGTCCAACAGTGGACTCTTTCGGGCTGATGATGATGATGATGAAGCATGAGTAGTATGAGAGATGTACCATCTATAATATTTATTATAAACTAGCTGTGCCCGCGGCTCCGCTCGCGTGGACTACACGATCCGCTCCCATTCCCACTTCCACTCAGACTTCAAATCCAGGTCCAGGTCCAGGTCCAAATCCAGGTCCAGGTCCAAATCCAGGTCCAGGTCCAGGTCCATATCCAGGACAGGTCCAGGTCCAGGTCCAGTTCCTCAACTCTCCCCTCAACCCTCCCCTCAACCCTCCCCTCAACCCTCCCCTCAACCCTCCCCTCAACCCTCCCCTCTACACTACTCTCAACACTCCCCTCAGCTCTCCCCTCAACCCTCCCCTCAAACCTCTTGCCATCGTCTCTCCAAATGTAGTCCTCGTAACTAATCCATCGCAGTCCAAATTTCGACCAACATTACTTTGTTGCATACCTATACCACAAATTCATCGTAATCGGGTAACTCAGTCAAAAATTATGCGAATTTTCAAACACTCAAATTACACTAGTACGGGCTCCCGCTCCCGCTCCAGTCCAGCTTTGGTTATGCTCCCGCTCCCCTCCCGCTTCCGCTTCCGCTCTCAATCCCACCCCCACGCCCACTCCCACTCCCACTTCCAATCCCACTCGCACTCCAATTCCTACTCGCAGCTCCAAATGTAATCCAAACTCATCGCAATCTGAATAGTAGGTACGGAATTACTACTTTAAGCAATATATTGCATAATAACCTTACCTAACTAATGTATTTGAAAACTAAAAAAGGTCTATAACTTTTGATTGAGTTAGCCGATTGCGATGAAATAACGACTAAATGTTAAGTTAAGTTAAGCACCATGTTTTTGTGAAAAGTCCATCAAAATCCGTTCAGTAGTTTTTAAGTGATGCGTGCACAAACTCACAGACAAACAGACAAACAGACAAAAAGAGAAAAATTTCAAAAATGATCGAAATGTGTTCTGTTGCTTATCCTTAGACCCCCCAATTCTTTTTTTTGGAAATATCTTCGATGTACAGACACGCGAAGTTTACGATTTTATTTATAAGATACTGGAGTTTAACAAACCCTGCAAATAGCAAGTAACGATGTCATGAATAAACAAATCGTAATTACAAACCAGACATTACTAGACCTTCGTGCCAAGGTCTTCATTTTCAAGCGATTTGTTCCAATTTAATACATTTCGTCCTAGTAATAAGGTTCTAAATCTCGCTACGGATGATAAATACGACCATCTGACCGTATAATTCGATCCCGAACATATGGCGGATGCGTTTTTCTACGGGTTTGTACGATTTTAAAATTAATAGTAATTTTGTTTTTATTCTGTTTCTGTGCCATTATTTAACCATCATTATTATTGAGAAAAGTTAGCTATTGTTGAATATGTACAGTATAGGCTTTTGTTTTACGATACTGAATCGGCAGACATAGGCAGAGGGCACGAACTTCGTAACGAAGGTCGATTAAAGACAGTAACGCCTATGGTAACGCGCCGCACTGCACTTGCCACCAAAAATCCTCGCGTCATCGGCCCCACGTACTACGAGCACCTGCCCGCAGATCTACGTAACGAGACCAATGACGAAACGTTTAGTCGACGACTGAAAAACCTTTTGTTGGAAAATTAATATTATTCCATAAATGAATTTTCTAAAAAATGAAATTGGTGGGCCCTCTGATTAATTTAATTTGTGATAATTTAATACCAAGTGTATTTTTAAACTTTTATTTTAATATTATATACTAACATAGATAGTATGTTATATACTATGACATTATTTAAATTGTTGACATTGTAATTTATACATTATTTTATTTTATGACGATCCCTTTTACCGTATTAGAATGACATGTAAAATTGATTTTTAAGATGTAAAAGTGAAATAAATAAATCTAATCTAATCTAATCTATACATAGGTAGGTATTATACATATATAAGTATGTCATATGTACCACAAAATCAGGATATAGCCTGATCGGCGAGTGAGATCTCGCAAGGTCCCGGATTGTAAGTATTGAGTATGTTATAAAAAAAGAACAGAATTAAAAAGTTTATGAATAATAAATATCTGTTCAAAGATTCAAGTTTCATCATCATCATCATCAGGTTATTTTTGTCTCCACTGCAGGAGCACCACCCTCTCTCATCTGCCGGAGACAGACGGAGGATTTGGCCTACACTCCCCGCGTTGACCAGACGGGTTGGGGAGGTCTGATTGATGTTTTATAATGTTTAAGAAACACTCATTTAAATAAAATTACCTGAAGTGTAGTATAATTTTTGATGTTGTATATCATAAAAAATATCATTAAAAAAAAGAATTAGGCCCCAATAAAAAAATTACACTACACATCAGGTGATTTTATTTAAATTACTGTTACTTAAACTTGAATCTTTGAGCAGTTATTTATTATTCAAAAACTTTTTTAATTCTATTCTGTTTTCATAACATACTTAATACTTACAATCCGGGACCGAGGGAGGTGTTACTCGCCGATTTTAACGAAACTTAGTATAGATCTAGCTTTGCCAAATGGAAAGGGCTGAATTTGCTAGGTAAGGAACAATCATACTACTTAATATTATAAACGCGAAAGTTTGTAAGTATGGATGGATGTTTGTTACTCTTTCACGTAAAAAGTACTGAATGGATTTTAATTAAACTCTACAATAATAAAGCTTATACATCAGAATAACACATAGGCTACAATTTATAAAGATCTTGTGTGAATTGTCCAAAATATCAAGTGTAGGAAAAAATCTACCATCTGCGAGCTATTCTGAGGTGCGCCATAATATTATAATTTTAATGTCATAATATTAGTTCTTTTCTACGCCACGCTAATGTAAGCTACTCGAAATACTAATCCTGCGCAGACGAAGTCGCGGGCACCAGCTAGTCATTTATAAAAATAATAATAATAGTAATAATTTAAAAAAAACCATCGAAGTGGTCACCTGAGGCGTTGTGCCCAGAAGGCTGGCAACGTTCCCTCGTTGTAGGGCCAGGCTAATGTGCTGGATGAGATATTGGCCAGCCCTCTGGTCACCTGAAGCCTCTATGGGACGTTTGTCAAATTGAATTATTTTATCAAAATGACACAACTCTTCGACTAAGGGAATACATTATAAAACATCAATCAGGCCTCCCCAACCCGTCTGGCCAGCGCGGGGAGTGTAGGTCAAATCTTCCGTCTGTCTCCGGCAGATGAGAGAGGGTTGTGCTCCTGCAGTGGAGACAAAAATAACCTGATGATGATGATGACATTTCCTATTTCCTAGTTTTTTCTCAAACGTTTTTTAACAACACTTCTATTGAATCAGGGTAATAATAAATATTAGTCTTAGTAATAAAATAACCATATACTAAAGTTACCTAAATGTGTCAAAACGGAACATCATTTGAGTTAGAGAGATGACAGGTGTTCCCCGCGACAATGCTGCTCGGCCTGCGGCTGGACCATCGGGATTTATACGGATTCTCTCGCAGGGCTGTCCACAACGACTAATAAGCTCCATAAATGCCTCATGAATTTCATGCAAAGAAGAGCGCTTCTGGTAACATCGGATTTATATATGTTATACAAGACGTATTTTTGTAAAGATATATGGAGAGGTCAGTACGCAAAAATGGGTGCCCCAAAAACTTATTTATTTGCATTATTTTTACTTGATTTTATTCATTTTGATTCCACTTTATGTAATTAATTGTCTGTATGTAATATATAATCTAATATTATTGTAATTATTTGATTAAAATTATTATTGTTACTACATAGGTACATATTCCAACGAATTTTAAAATTAAATTTCAACTTAAATACTCAATAAGCCCGATTCTGAAGGCTCACATTTAAAATTTGACAGCGCTAAAATTGGTTTTGTCTTTATCTTCATAATATTGTATGACAAGGATAGCAACAGTTTTAGTGCTGTCAAATTTTAACATTGTGCTTTCAGAATCGAGCCCAATATTGCTCTAAAAAATTCGTTTCGCTCCAAATACGTAATCGATAACATTTATCATTTTCAAAGATAGCTGTTCCAAAAATATTATCTTTAATAACTGAAGCGTACCACCCCTGACCATCTGCTATGACGTCACTATGAACCTTTGTATTGGTGGCAGATGCAGTTAGGTGGCATATCTACAAAGGAAGCGTTGTCTTTGTCCCTTTAAAGTGGGTGCAAAATTAACAATATCGTCTTTGAAACATCTTTGTAAGGGCAGATGTTAACTTTAAAGATAACAATAAGCATTTGGGCTGTTGAAATTCGATATTGTTTTTAAAATGGGTGTAATATAAACTTTACAAAAAAGTTTTAGCAACTTGCAAGGAACCCTGCTTTCAAAACGTGTTGTGGTTATTTTAAAAAAAAGGGTATTTTTTTATAATTTTTACCAAAAAAAAAGTATTTAGAAGTAGTTGGACTGTTGAAATTCGATATTGTTTATAAAATGGGTATAATATAAACTTTACAAAAAAGTTTTAGCAACTTGCAAGGAATCCTGCTTTCAAAACGTGTTGTGGTTATTTAAAAAAAAACAGATAATTTTTATAATTTTTACCAAAAAAAAAGGTTTTTCAGATGGAGTTTGACTTTGGGAAATTCGATAGTGTTTTTAAAATGGGTATAATATAAACTTTACAAAATAGTTCTGTCAACTTGCAAGGAACCGTGCTTTCAAAACGACCTGTAGTTATTTAAAAAAACTGGTAATTTTTATAATTTTTACCACAAAAAAGGTATTTTAGATTAAGTTGGACTTTGGATTGTTGAAATTCGATATTGTTTTTAAAATGGGTGTGTAATATAAACTTAACCAATTTTTTTCTTGCAATAAACTGAGGTATTTTTTTTAAATATAAGCTTTATTAAAACTTGTACGAATAGATATTCCACTAAGTGGACTTTTGTAAAAATATTCAATATCAATATAATTATTATTTTGTTATCAAATCTAATATATCTAGCTGTTTGAGAGTGCCCATAAAATTTATTGCAAACGTCAAACTGCGACTGTAAGCATTATTAATTATATTGTATACTTAATGGAATTGGGGTGGACCAAATGGTTTTGGCACAAATGTTCCATTTCGCAAATAAGGACTTATTCACACCCTTACGCAAAGGTTTAGCTGCACAGTATGATCACAGTTTTACTGCTCAATGAGCGATTTTCTAGAAGATAATTAATTTTGTAAAATAAAACAATAATGGCGTTGACAATTGATACTCGAAAACTTCACGGGCATTATCAACATTTTTTTTAAACAATTTTATGGCCTCCCCCTCCGCCTTTTGCAAGCTTTCTCGCGTACTTTGTCATTTAGTAAAACTGTGATCATACTGTGCAGCTAAACCTTTGCGGAAGGGTGTGAATAAGTCGTTATTTGCGAAATATATAAACAACCAAGACTTGGGTACAAACATTCATATTCAACATACGAACATTCGCCCCTAGCGGGATTCGAACCCGCAATCTCCGGCATGGTAGTCCGAGAGCTACCCGTTCCGCCACGGAGGTCGTCTAGAATAGGGCCCACCTCGATCTTCCATGGGTGTTAAGGCGACTAAGGGATTGCACCAGGGATGGGCGGCGTTCTCCTGTGTATATTAAGATCATTACTGCGATCACCAATCCGCCTGCCAAGCGTGGTGATTAATTATGGCAAATCCCCAATGGACAGCCCACCAAAAGTGGCATTCTGTGGGCTGATGATGAGTACTCCACTAAACCCAATACAAAAAAACACGACTCAAAAAAGTCCTGATAGACCACCTTAATCTACTTGACTATGACGGTACCGAAAAGCTTTTAGAAATAACATCATAGGAAGACACACATACGTATACACACTACACAACCCCCCCCCCCCCTCCCAGCGACAGAAGATATCAAGTTAACCAGGTAGAAACCAGCCGCCGCGATACGGGCTCCCTAGGGCACTGGCTGGTGCAGTCTGTGAAATGCTATAACTATAACCCTGTGACCTGTCCGCATAATTTTGTACAATTAATACTATTTAATTATAAATAAGGTTTTATTGGTAAATAAAAGTTTCTGTATTTCTGTACTTATTTTTAAAATACGCGTCAAATTACCCTCTCTTCTGTGTCGGTCAAAGACTGAGCAAAACATACTGTACGCCAGCACATTTAAATCAATACGCAAACAATATTTACAAATAGTATTAATCTCCGAAATCCATTTGCCATTTATTTATTACACGCTGGGGGCTATTTTGCAGTTTTTATTGAATTTCTTCGCCTGCCCCAAACGTTGGAATGGACCACATGGGGCCTGAGGATCAGTTTTGAATGTTTTTCTGCCCTTTTAAGGGTCGTTCATTTTTATGACAGCGTTTGTGTTAAATAGAAGGCAATTTTTATGTTTACTTTGAATAACAAACTAACAGTTCAGATTAGGTAGGTTTGAACTTAATATAACTTTTAAAGTAATTAATCAATTTTTTATTTAATTAAATTGTCGCTCTGAATTGTCACAGAGAAAGCCATTGTAAAACCACTTTGTAAGAAATCCTAATAAATAGACGATTATTTGAATGACTAAGACGTCTGGTATTAATGTTGCTTTAGTTTCGCACAATCTCTTGAATATTGTATACAAACTTTATTTTAACAGATGTGTTGCGTGAAGTTTGTTGCGCCGTTTCTTCTTCACAGCGCTTACACCTAGGAAGCGGTAGTCGATAGTAAAATTTGTGTATAAAACCAAGTGCAATAAAGGATTTTGTAGGTATGACTTAAAGTGGCAGGGAAGATGACTGTTTGTTTATGTAGTAATATTTCCATACCTTCAAGATACACACTA
Organism: Esperia sulphurella; assembly: GCA_947086405.1. Taxonomy (NCBI): domain Eukaryota; kingdom Metazoa; phylum Arthropoda; class Insecta; order Lepidoptera; family Oecophoridae; genus Esperia; species Esperia sulphurella. The sequence goes on along the minus strand of OX352273.1, from coordinate 13,085,954 downwards.
CGCCAACATCAAATTTCAAAACTATGAAAAAATATTTTTTTTTTTCTTAAAATTCAGGGAGCATAATAATTAGTACTCTTTTATGATGACTCGATTTTGATAAAAACAAAATTGACCCAAATTTTTATAAGCGTAGTTGTTCAGTGGAAGTGTCGATTTAGTATTTCTGGTATCCTATGCTGTTTTATGTGCCCATTTAATAAATTTCTTATTTGCTCACTTTGATTGATGTAAATCAAACTCATGCGATATTCATGAGCCTACCTCAACCAAAATTACATCTCGTCGCGCCTGCTTATTTCGGAAATTATGAGAGAGGAGATTTTTTTCCGCGGTATTATAAAAAGTATCGATTGAAGCGAAGTTTTTTAATTTAAAAACTTTGCTTGGCTTTGCCCGGGTCAATTTGTCCGGCGCTGTAAACATCCCGGTTCTGTTTACTTCTGCACCGATTTTTTTAACCATAACTTTCGGGACTCCAGCTCAGTAGATGCAATGGGTCTTTGAGTTTTTCTCTTATCGGTCAAGCCAGTTAATCTATAAAGAAGTTACACTCACCTCAGATCTTCTAAAAAAAATTCATTTAAAAATTGATTTCTCCAAAAAATATATGTACAATAACTCCGCCAAACTGTATAATACAGTTTGTTGGCAAAAATTGCTCTCTTACTTTATACACATTTACGGCAGGGAATACAACATCATCATCAGGTAATTTTTGTCTCCACTGCAGGAGCATAACCCTATCTCATCTGCCGGAGACAGACGGAGGATTTGGACACTCCCCGCGCTGGCCAGACGGGTTGGGGAGGCCTGATTGATGTTTTATAATGTATTTACTTAGCCGCCTTGTACGACATCCACGGGAAGAGTTGGAGTGGTCCTGTTCTACTCTACCGGAAACCACACGGCAAGGAATCACGCAATTGTGAATAGCAAAGCAAATTACAAAGATTTAATTTTTCATATTAGCAAAAAAAAAAAAATTAAGTTACGTTAATGAGTTTACTAGATATTTCTTATATTTAATTCTGAAAGTGTTTTTGTTAATTAAATTGCTTCTGATGCCTAGTGGGATAGTGTTAAAAATGTTGGGCACTTTTTTGATAAATCAGTCCGTCAACATTGTTATACGTACATTTTCGTTGGGTAAGACGGTAATCGTCAACGTGAACCAAATTCTCGCAGTGCAAGTTCCCGAATCCTTAAGTATCTTTCGTTACAAGCTTTGTACAAATTTCTGCTTTGAACTTAGTTAAGTATTCTGTACTTAAGTGAAGTTTGCCCGGATTAAGTTAAGTTTCTCTCCGGGTTAAAGGGATGCCTGCTTAAGTTTCAACTTACATGTACGAGAAACATTTGAATTGAATATTTATGTTAAAGTTTTATGCAACAGATGTTTAAGTTAATTTCTTAGTTATTTCACTTCCAGCTTCCGATGGTAAGGAAGTTAGCTTTTCTTGCTTATTAAAAATAGTACAGTACTAGCTGTGCCCACGGTTCCCCTCGCGTGGACTACAGAATTTTTCCCTGCTTCCGCTCCCACTCTATTTTATCCTCGCTCCAAACGTAGTCCTAACTCATCGCAATCTGAATTCCACACTTCTTTGTTATATAGTGTATACTTACGTAATGTTTTTAAAACTTAAATTCGCATAGTAAGCTTATTGCGATGAAATAAAGACTAAATGTTACTCCTGGCTTAACCCTATGCTTTCTGAAAACTGGATCAGAATTAGTTTGGTAGTTTTTACGTGATGCGTGCACAAACTAACAGACAAATAGACAAAACATTTAAAAATGATCTTAATGTTTCCATTGGATGTCCTTGGACAACTAATTTTTTTTAAATATATCTTATGTACGAACATTTAAAGTTTAAGTTTTTATGTATTACATTATTAGATTAACTATTGCATCACAAAAATCGTAGGCAAGATTCTTACTACCGTTTTTACTTTGACTCATCGATCGATTATACATCAAACCATTACACAAAAGAGTTACTAAAAACATTTTGTACTTTGTAACGAGTTACGAGTATGTGACATATTTTGATAAATTTTGCCGTTTAATTATCTTTCTTTGATTGACACTAAACACTTTTAATACACTTAGAATATGTCATGTGATCTGCTAAAGATTACAAAATGATTTGTTAGTTCGATGGATATTAGCCGAAATGCTCCAACTATTTTTGAAATTCAAAGGAATTCACAAAGTTGTAATGCAAAAATTGTTGGAATTGATGGGTCCCTAAAAGCAGATTGTCATATTTGTACTCCCGGTAGAAAACGTAACGTCTCGTAAAACTGAAATTCAAAGGAATTCAAAAAGTTGCAATGCAAAAATTGTTGGAATTGATGGGTCCCTAAAAGCAGATTGTCATATTTGTACTCCCGGTAGAAAACGTAACGTCTCGTAAAACTGAAATTCAAAGGAATTCAAAAAGTTGCAATGCAAAAATTGTTGGAATTGATGGGTCCCTAAAAGCAGATTGTCATATTTGTACTCCCGGTAGAAAACGTAACGTCTCGTAAAAACTGAAATTCAAAGGAATTCAAAAAGTTGCAATGCAAAAATTGTTGGAATTGATGGATCCCTAAAAGCAGCTTGTCATATTTGTACTCCCGGTGGAAAACTTAACGCTCGTAAAAAGCAAATAACTAGCACTGTTTCCATAATGGCTGCCACCAAACTATTTAATTTGACAGCTCAGTGAAGCTGTCTAATTAAAAGTGTTTCCTTTAACAGATATTGCTCTGTTTTATCTTTATTTCATCACTTTATTGAGTATAAAATTGTAGCTACCTAAACCAATCGATTGGAAACAACACAAAGCCTTTTTTAATTAAAATAAAACTGTCAAATTTCTAAAACTACCTAACCAGCTAGACTTACTTAATCTACCGTTAAAATTGAAGGCCACGCTATTGCTTCCAAATTGAAACATTTACTGGAAAATAAAATCAAATGTTCCAGTACCATTTGACTGTCTGACAAAGTAACAATGCAATACTTAATTCTCTCTCTTTTGTTTCAGGTGCATTGAAGTGAGACAGTGAAGTGAAGTGTCAAAGATAATGTGTTAGTTCGCAATGCCGCCGATGTGGCGCTACGGTCGGGTCACGTGACGCTTTTGATCCAAAATGACGGACTCGAGTCCCGCCACTTCGATCATCGAGGGTACTGTTAAATTCCGCGATGGGAAAAAGGTAAGATAAATAAAAACACATTTAATGCTGTATGTTTAAATTTTTCATTCTCAATCAAACCATAGAGATTAGATCTAAATTAATAACTAAGGATATACCTTTTTACTTTAACTGATTTATTTTGACTTCTGATTGATTTATTTTGCCATTCCTAGTGTTAACGAAAAATAGGGGTGTCTTTAAACGACCCATCCTCCAAAGACATTATGCAATCAATTAATATTTTACACACCATTATTATGGATTTAGGGCACAATATGCAATTCCGTAGAACTTTAGAAGATCTTTTACCTTAACTGGTTCTTTTTTTCCACTTTTATAATTATTTTTATTTTTATTTTGAAATGAATTGAAGAACATTTCTAAAATCATTCCACCACCAAGTAACTTGTATCACTCCTAAAGTTAGTCTGCTAACAGAGGGCAATATGGATTAATATCGAATGTCAAAATAAATCAATTTACCAGAGCAACTTTTGTACTGAGTTTTATCAAAATCAGTGAGGGACATTATATGGGATAATGGGGGATGTCCGCCTAAAATAAGAATGCTATTAATTTTATACCAAGTTACACACTAGTTTTTTTTTATATGTTTTAGTGCACAATAAAGAATATTTGAATTGAATTGAATTACATCAAAATCGGATAGCTCTTGTAAGTATTTTAAAAAAACATGTAATTACTTTTGGTGTTTTCAATAACAAAGCTAAATAGCACTGACTTTTAACATGTTTTGGTAATTTATTGATATATATTTACGCTGGCATCGAGTAAGTTATGACTATCTGACATTAAGTAATTGTATTTCTTCTATAACTTACTTCACAGCTTGCTTTTTATTACGATTGACACGACATTAATTGAGATAATGCCTCTCTAATAAATTATCAATAACTATTTATCAGAGCAAAGGTCAAGTTAGAAATAAATAACCCATTTTTCAAGTTCCTTTATTGTTCGTTATGGCAATTGTTTTTTATTTAAAGTATGCCACAGATTAATTAAGTGTTAGTTAGTGTTAAATACTACCTCCCGCCACTTGATCGATTTATTGAACAACAAAGAGTGCTTCTTTCATATATATATATAGTTACTTAAAACAATATTATCAAAATATAAAGTGATAAGTGTTGTGACTGCAAATAAGACATGACTTATAAAGTATAAAGGTCTAGTAACCAAGCAAAACATTCTTTAAAAAAAGATTGTACAGACCGTTGACAAGTAGTACTATTTTCACGAAAAACATTACTGTTAAAAAGGGGCCAAGTTCTCAGTGGAAAATTGTGGAGCTGACAAAAGTATTGAAATCTCATAACTTATAATACAAGTTTAAATAACTTTTCAATAAAGGCACTATATTTTTTCCACCATGTACTAAAAGCACTGTTCGACTTCAGCCGTCTACATGTATACACTTTACACACACACATATATATGTGTGTGTGTGTGTAAAGTAGTTAACATTTAATTTTTTATTAAATATTTACGCTATTTACCTGTAGCGTCAATATTTAGTAATAATTAAATGTTCTGCGTAGTAATTGCACAAGTTTCATTGTGAATGTGAAAGAGTTGTAGCTACTTGCGTGGAACAGAGCGATTGTTTGGAACGCTCCATCTAGTAGTACATAGAGATTGTTGATAACAGAATAAGATAGTAAAAATCTATTGAAGTGGGACACTTTTAAAGTAGGCAACGATCTAATGAGCTATACGCTTTTTTTTCCTGATGGATTTACGCTTGACCTCAAACACACCTGATGGTAGGTGACGGTTAGGCCCATGGAGGAGCGCGCTTACACAAAAGATGCCTATTCACTCTTCTTTTAAAAAGATCCAAATTGTACTTGACCGGAAATACCCAAGCTGGCAGGGAGTTCCATTCCTTAGCACTTCGCATTATGAACGAGGAAGCAAAACGCGTCGTGCAAGAGCGTGGTATGTCACTACATAAGCTACATCCCTCACCACGCCTGGTAGTCTGGTGATAGAATGGGGATGGGGGAATCAAATCGTGGAATTCCTGGACACACTCCCCAAAATGTATGAAAGAGGAAGCAAAACGTAGATTCCGAATAAAAGCAAGTAGGATTGTAAAAAATATAATTTCACGTAAACCAGGTAGCTTTACATCGCCCTCCAATATATCACAAGCCGCGATTGTGTTGTTTGCCTATCACACCCGATAACATGTATCGATATCTGGAAATATGTCACGCTATCGATAATATTTTTCGATAAGTCGAGACTAGATACAGTTGGCGTACGTCACAGTAGTCGAGTGTTCGCGGAAACAGCAACCGTTAACGGATGTCCCAGTTAAACCTTCGATTTGAATGTCTTGAAGAAAGATACTCCTATCTCCTTGGTAGATTACTGGCTCATATATTTCATTCCAAACAGTCATATGAAAACAATAGTAGATTGTATCATAAGGGAGCAAAATAATATTTTACGGCGAGGGATTCTTTAGTAGAATCCTGAACGTAGCGAGGGATTCAAAGTACGCCGCCCGAGCCAAAAATATATTTTGAGTTAGAGTGATACACTCTACTTTTCATCACCCTCTATGAGAAAATAAATTTCTAACAACCCGTGAAAATTTACGAAAACGGGGGCTGTAGTTCGAGACTATGGGCCGTCGTACCAGCCAGTCTTTATTCAAACAATATTTGCGTTCGATTTCTTTGGCGCTGAACACTAAGATGTTCCAAATTCAAAAAGTGCGCGGCAAAGATAATTGCGGCGCACTTATAAAGAGGATTAAAAACTCATTACTGCCCGCTAAACGTTTCTTATAGAAAACACCACCTTTGGGAGTACTTAAAGGCGAACCAAGTCGTCCTTTTCAAATAGATGGGATGAAAACGCATTTCCGTCTCGTAAACAATATAAACAGTAGATCGTGTTCCTAGTGGATCGCAGGCTTACATGGTAATATAAACCTGTTTTTGCTGATGGTGACCCTGTTATAAATTAAAAAAAAAGAACTGAGTCCCCCTGAGGCTTACCGGCTTGCACTACTAACGTGTAAATCAGTGAACCGGCCAAGCAGGATGGAATCCAGTCTCTCTGCAAACATCTTCAGGATCCCGTTGGAGCTCCCCCGCACTCTCCTCAGAATTGAGGCAGACTTTTTACGCATGACTGCGTAATAGTATATTAGTAGCCAAGGGCTGTAAGGCATCAATTGCAGCCCGAGATATTTAGGCGCACGAGCGCAGCGAGGGCGCCTATAGTTCGAGGGTGCAATTGATGCTTACACCCGAGCTAACTACTCTGCTTTACATCTCGATTGTGAGGTAAGTAGAAAAAAAACCGGCATTACAAGAATAAAACATTTTATTAGTTATTTAAAGTAAAAGATTTCTATTCCCGCCTTTTTTCATATATTTTTTTTTATTATTTGTTTCAAGAACGAAATTGAGCTTCGCCGTTCGATATTTAAAATTGATGACTTTTATACTCATACGAAGACAAGGCTGAATAGCGAAGCGACCTCTTTTGTCATTGGGATGAATGCATGATGTCTATTGCCAGTATGATGGTTAGATGTACGCGAACTTTTTGAAAGAGTGAAGAGTTTTTTTTAATTACTTACCGCCCTAGGGCTTTTCTAGCTACATTATTACCCTAGAGCGCTAATTGGTCACCTACAAGCCCCATTTGGGGGTAATAAGGACCTACTTACCGAATATTAGAGATATAAAAGTCATTTATCCTCGCGTCAGCAAGCATTGACGTGGGAGCCTCAACAGATCCCTGAAGATGTTATTGTATTGAATTCGACTCCAAGGTATTTGAAACTTGAAACATGGCCCAATGGTTATGTATGTGTTACCGGGACGTAAATAGGGTTAGTTTTCATATAACTATTGATTTGGAATCAAATATTAAAGAATACTAACTGTTACTATTGTGCAGTTTCCAACTGCTGCAAGGCTTAACACGGAACTATACTATGGTGGCGATCACAACAGACCAGACATGGTCGCTGTGATACAAGGTCTAGACTGAGACCTTGATATAGACCCTACTCGAATAAGAATAATAATAACTGTTACTATGTGAAGAAGCCAAACTCCCCTCCCGACCACACCTCCGACACTCCACACAAACGAACAGATTTAATTACCTACTACTAACAACCGCACAATAGAAGGGCTGGCTGCTGCATGCAGCGCAATCGAGAGAGGGACAATGATAACATTAGTGCTTCTCTTTATAAATGAAAGCGTCGATCGCTCGGCGCCACCCCAGTGAAGCGTACTGCCAGCCGTGCTCTGTCTTGCGGTCGACAATAAACTAGCGGGGGTAAGGGGTAATAGTTGATATTCCTTGTCATAGGCGCCGGCAACCTGATTTGTTTTCTCATGTTCTTAGAGAGCCAGGCCAGGTCTGTCAAACTCGCAGCCCCTTTGCAGCCCCGACTTGTTGACTTGCGACCATCACGTTTATTTATCTTTATTTAATTTTCAGTTATCTTATCCTTGTTAGAACCACACACGACACTACTTCATAAAAGCATTTAGCAAAATAATATATGACGTCGTCCTCTTCTAAGGCAAAATTACATAAGATCCTTTACTTGATGCAAATAGTGTAAGTAGGTCATCGCTATGTAGGGGAGGGAAGCACCAGGGAAATTGCCAATGCTTTGCTAATCTTCAATGTCTATTTTACGCTCCTCAGAACTTCACAATTCATATCGCATAGCTTCTTTTACGAAACATCAATCAGGCCTCCCCAACCCGTCTGGCCAGCGCGGGGAGTGTAGGCCAAATCCTCCGTCTGTCTCCGGCAGATGAGAGAGGGTTGTGCTCCTGCAGTGGAGACAAAATTACCCTGATGATGAAATATCCAACTGATGATAAGTGCACACAAATGCGCTGCCACCTAAAGACGTCAATTGGAAGGTCTTCCAACATCCACTTACACTCGTTTTCTTTGAAATATGCATAGGTTTCGATATTTACACACTGCTTTTAACGATTACCTTGATTTCCCGTAGGAATGAGATGTTTTTCGGGGTAAAAACTATCCTATGTCCTATTCCAGGACCTAACCTATATGTCTGCCAAGTTTCATACCGATCCGTCGGTCGGTCTGGTTGCAGCGTGAGTGACTGATTGAGTAACAAACATCCACACTTTCGCATTTATAATATTAGTTGGAAGGGATTAAACTTGGAAAGTTTTGCGACCCTCATATAGGTTGATATTTTGGATTGGATAGTTGTCCAGGCCTGCACTAGCTACTAACTATGGGACAAGGAGCTAAACAATGGTATGTCTTGATATTCAACCGATTCCGGCTATGTTTTGAATTACTCACAGTCTCATAGGACTTTGATCGTGTCTACACAAACAGTGAATCAACTTCCGCCCAAATGAATTGTCTAAAATGATTAATATAATACAATTGATAGACTCTGATTTATGGTAGCCCAAGGAGGTAAAGGATGAGCTTTTTTTTTTTTATTGATTAAGATAAAACAATAACATAATCTTAAATTTCTAAGTCTTCTAACAAAACCAAAATTGAGGTTTATCTGTAGAAGACGAGTTCGCAACAATAAGTTATCTACTTTTAAAGATTATAGCATTTGCATACAACTAAGGTACATTTCATATTTATAAGATGTAGCTATAGGACGTAACTTTCGACAAGTTCATTCTTTTAACTTTATGAGATACTAGCTGTGCCCGCGGCTTCGCTCGGGTGAACTACAGAATCCGCTTCCATTACCACTCCCGCTCCCGCTTCCGCTTCCGCTCCCACTCCCTTTCCCGCTTCCGCTGCCGCCCCCGCTCCCACTTCCGCTTCCGCTCCCACACCCACGCCTCTTTTCCCACGCCCAAGCCCACGCCCACTCCCACTCTAATTCCCACTCGCAGCTCTAAATGTAATCCAAACTCATCGCAATCTGAATAGTACGGAAATACTATTAAGTGCAATATATTGCATACTAACCTTACCTATTAATGTATTTGAAAACTAAAAATGCCTATAACTTTTGATTGGGTTAGCCGATTGCGATGAAATAAAGATTAATGTTAAGTTAAGTTAAGCCCCACGTTTCTGTGAAAAGTCCATCAAAATCCGTTCAGTAGTTTTTAAGTGATGCGTGCACAAACTCACAGACAAACATACAAAAATTCCAAAAATGATTGACATGTGTTTTTTTACTTATCCTTAGACCCTATATTTTTTTTGCAAATATTTTCAATGTACAGACACGCGATGTTTACGATTTTATTTATTAGATATATATATATATATATATATATCTAAAATTACTAAGTGAAAACCATTTTCTTTCGCAACCAGTTTCTTTAAATATATATTTTAAATGATATATTTATTTCATAAACAACAATCGGAAAACATGTTACACCATATTATTAAACATAGTTTTTAATGAGCAAGCGTGTAGAAACGAGACCTTGTGTTGCAGTAACAGCCCGAAAAGACCTAGGCCTGCACTAGGGCTATCTACATACTTAAAAGTAGCCTCGAAATACGCATTATGTATTTACTAGTAATCATTTTATTTATTTATACTTTATTGTACACAAATATAAGTCACACAACTAATTTAAACACAAGATGTACAAAGGCGCACTTAACTCTGTATGAGTTTTCTTCCAGTCAAACTTTGGGTGAAAGAGAAAAGCAAAGCAGATAGACAGACAGCAGTGCACATTATAGTGAGAATAAGTAGTGAAATAAAAACATATATGTAAATAGCAAATAGAATAATTTAAATTAACTTATAACTATTTATATAGATATGTAATCATTATTATTACTAATTATAGTAATAAACTATCTGCTGAAACCTAGGAAGAATATAAAAAAAAACAACAATCAAAAGCAAGAAACAAATAAAACTGTTCAAAATTGTAACTTAAAATACTAGGTAGTTCTGAGATGAGAAAAAAAACATAGCATCCATTAATTGAATCATGGAAGAACTATATCAATTCCCAAGAGCAATAGCAATGAGCAGAATCGCGATGTCATCGCATTAATTAAAAGTTGCGACTCGCCGCCTGCGGTTGGATTCGCCACGCCGCGCCGATGCCAGCCGTATTAACACCGTGGAACTACGAATATAAACCTTGCAAGACTGAACATTTAGCGTGAATAGGATTATCTAGAATCTGTGTGGTTTCCAGATGAGTTTATGTTTTTTCTTGCAAACTTTACAGAATGTACAATAGAAAGAATTTCCGGTGACCAGAGGGCTGGCCAGTACCTCAGGCAACCCATTAGTTTGGCAATACAAAGAGGGAACGTCGCCAGCCTTCTGGGCACAATGCCCCAGTGCGACCACCTCGACGGCCTTTTTTATTACTTGTAGTTTAGTGTTAGTAGTATTTCTATTTTTTAATGTTTAGTTATGTTTGGCTTATGTTATAGAAAGAATAATTTGTAAAGTTTATTATTTTACATTCTGAGAATTAATATTAACAGCGGGAAGAAAGATTAAGTTAATACAATTTAAAATTATGGAGGAAAGAATTGAAAGGATGTCGTAAATTATCAGTAATATTTCGAATCACTCTTGTGGATTCCTACTAGACAACAAAAGAACAACGATGGCGATAACTAACCTTATCATGAAAATCACGAAAAGAATAGAAACAAGGAACAAAATAGTTGTTCCAATACAGAAACGCGGTGTTGTAAGATACCTCAGTCCTGGAGCTATGGTAAATCAGTTGATAAAAGTTAAGACTACAGCTACCGTACGAGAATGCCACCCACAGGCTGAGGTAACTAACTTCCTTATAAGATTTTGATCCCTCTGTCTTAACTCTTATATAATTTTACAACAAGAAGCTAATCCTGAGTCACAAATTATAGTTGTGAAATTATCAAGCAACCAACTATTAATCCGAAGTTGTTTTAGAATTGAGTTTTAGAGTATTTTAGAACGCTCTTAATTCATTGTCAGATAATTTGCTCGATTCTGAAGGCAGAACGTTAAAATTTGACAGCATTAAAACTGTTGCTATCCTTGTCACACAGTATTATGAAGATAAAGACGAAACCAATTTTATCGCTGTAAAATTTTAAATGTTTGCCTTCAGAATCGGGTCCATTGAATACTTTAAACAAAACTATTTTAGCAACCTACAACATGTACAAATACCCATTAAACATGTTGCATTTATTTTAAAGAGAAAACTTAACGTAAATGAAGCAGCAAAATCTTTAAAGGTGTTGTTGTCAAGACCTAAAACTTTAAGTCATCTTAATAAACAAATTACAGACTATCTTGATCACCTAATGCCACGTGCCACCCACCCACACAACACGATCAATGACTAGTTGATTGACATGCCATTTAATTAATCGTAGATCAAACGCCGTATTGACAGTTAAATGATGGGATTGCTGAGGCACTTGTCAGCGACATGTCGAATGCGGACGGAAGTGTACTAATTAGTGTATATTAGCTTTTGGTAGCAAACAATTTAACAAATTGTATATTACACAACTAAGATTCGCTTTGACCAACTGTAATTCTCAAACACTTTATCCTTGTTTTAGTTTCAGTAAAAAATTAGGTGAGTTCTTTTTATTTAGACTTCGCTGATTGCTCATTCTTCATACTTTGTCCTTCGGATGTTCGTGAATTCTTGGTCTCTAGAAAGGAAGAAAAGAAAGAAAGAATTATATTTATTTATTTATTATTTATTTAACTCTTTATTGCACACACACAGATAAAACAAAAATAATACATTAAAAAGAAACACAAGTACAAAGGGCGAATTTATCTCTGAGAGGTCCCCAACTCAGCGAAGTGCTGCAACTAGAAGGTGTAACGCTGGTTTTCTGCTGGGGCCTGGGCTGGGGTGTCTTAGAGTGTTGTGGAGGTGTGTGTGTGTGTGATGTGTGTGTGTCTCTGTGTGTGTGTGCCTATCCCTCTTTTATCTTCCTTCTCCTTTCTCGGCTCTCCGTTGTCCGTCTTTTTATCTTGACTTATTCCTCTTTCATCTTCTATCGCTGCCCTTCGTCCACCTGTTGCAATTCTTTAAGGAAACGTTTTGGAAAAGTCACTCGAACCTCTGTCGCCATTTTGCATTATTCGTAGCTCAGCAGTAACAATTCTAACAAGCCTTAGTAATCTGACGATGTTCTTTCATCAGCCGTTTTTATTAATATTTCCTTTTTTATGGCTTTTCGAATAACGATTCCATCTTAATATTAGCACAATTTCGTTATCGAGTATAAGTATTAGCAATGTAGACCCAACTACGTAACTTCATCTGCGTAGTTTCAACTCCTTTTTTAAATCCTTTCTGTTTACCTAAGTCATTTAACGGATTACTTAATCAACATTTATCAGCAGCCGAAATACGTTCACTGCTGAACAAACATAAGCCTCCCCAATAGAATGCCACGTTTGGTGGGGTGTCCATCTTAGGATTGGCCATAATCACCACGCTTTAAATATACACAGAAGAACACTGTCTGTCCCTGGGGCAATCCCTTAGTCACCTTGACAACACCCATAGGAAGATTGGGGTTGGCCCTATTCTAAGCCGGGAAACACACGGAAGTTCACAGCGGCAATCAACAATTAAAGCTTTGTATGTTGATTGCCAACAACATTCTCTTCATTCAACAATCTCACTGCGTTTCCAATCTGTCGATATATTTCATGCTTTTTCAGTAGCTTGGTATTGAATTTACTATAATATTATATACTACATAGATAGTATGTTATATACTATGACAATGGGCTCGATTCTGAAGACACAATGTTAAAATTTGACAGCACTAAAACTGTTGCTATCCTCGTCACACAGTATTATGAAGATAACGACGAAACCAATTTTAGTGCTGTCAAATTTTAAATGTGTGCTTCAGAATCGGGCCCATTATTTGAATTGTTGACATTGTAATTAATACTTTGTACATTATTTTATTTTATGACGATCCCTTTTACCATATTAGAATGACTTGTAAAGTTGAATTTTTAAGATGTAAAAGTGAAATAAATAAATCTAATCTATAGAGTTTTAAAAACCGCACAGCTTAAAGCAGTAGGTGTAGAATCTTTAATCTACACCTAATTCTTTAAGCTGTGCGGTTTTTAAAACTCTATAGTAAATTCAATACAAAGCTACTGAAAAAACATGAAATATATCGACAGATTGGAAACGCAGCGAGACGCGAACTATGCAATGCAACCGTGCAGAATGCATTGTAACGGATTGCACCACAGACTTGGCACAAAATGGCTGACCATTACTGGAATAGATACTTTTGTCTTTACTTTAATCTCTAACTTATTAAAATTAAGAATAACAATATACAAATTACATAAATGGAAATGAAGGGCCCTACAGATAAAATATCTCCTCCAGCTCTGCAGAGTTCTTAATGGTGCCTAGGATACTCGCTGCGTTACTCCTTTGAATTTCCAGGCTGATGCGGCTGATAAAAAAGGATCTGGCTCGACGGTCGCCGGACTTTTCTGTCAGAAGTTTGCCTATGGTCGATGCAAACTTCTTAGCTTCCGGAGCCCAAGCGCCAAGTGTGTCTACCGCAAAAGGAAGGAACTCAAAGTGATCACGCAGGGAGAAATATTTTTCTCTCTCTTAACATTTCTATTTGCTTTGTTACATTTTTGGTGTAAGTTTAACTTGTCAGTCTGTCTAACTTGTAAATTTTTTCAAACGAATTGCTTAGGATACTTTCCCTGTTATTTCCATTTTACCAGTCACTTCTATTAAGAAAGTAGTATGTTTTACGTTAAATTTTACAATTTTTATTATACAGATTAAATAGATATAGCACATTGCACGACATAGTTTAAAAACTGAAATATGTATAGCGTACACAACGTTGTACAAAACGTATATTAATTAATTAACGTACATATATTATAACTGATACTAATTTGTATTTACTTACTTATGTTTTGCTTGGATAGTTAAATCTACGTCATATGACAGTACAGTGGAGACCGCGTTGTAGTGATCTTTAAAATGCTTCGTGTTATTGTTCATCCTTGTCTTTAACATTACGTAATTCATTAACATTATTCACTTTATTCTTTTTAATATTTTATCCAGTCACATCTAGTCTGGCACTACATCGATGTTTCGTTTTAATTAAAAATTCAGCTCCAATATTTTAGAATTTAAAATCTCCATGACATAAGGAAAATTTGAATTGAATTCTGACTTTTAAAACGTGATAAAACTTTAGAAAATGAAAGGGAATTATTGTGGTAATGTAGGTAATTGCTCGTTTCTTTCAGCAATTAAATGCAATTAATTTGCGAACAGCAAAAGGAAAAGTACATGAAAATGCAGTATATAATTGCTTTTTAATTGTGTTATTAACTTTAATAGGGAAACGATGCGTTGGTACACTTCTATATAGTGACTTTGACATAACATTGAGTCTGACTTATTTATATTTCAACTACTCTACAAATCCAAACTAATAGGTTTTTGAAAATATTTATATAAATTAAAATATATTAATAATAATATTATTAAATATATAATATTATTTTTGTTGCAGTGGAAATCGAGATGGTGTGTCATGAGGAAAGTGTCTCCAGTTGCAGGTAAATACGAATTTTGTATTTTTAGAGTTAAAACTATTCCGATAATCTGGATATTCTAGGCTTGGGAGTCGTTAGCTTAGATTCAAAAATAAATAAAGTTTTAAGGTCTAAAACAGTGTCGTTTCCTGTTGAATAATAGTAGGAAGTCTTTTATATAAATCCACCAATGTTAACGTAGTGTACGTACGAGTAATTTACATTATAGTAAATAGCTGACGTTGCTCGTGTATGCGCCCTACATTATTGACATATCATAATCATTTATAACTTTAGTGCAATAAACGTACTAGCCACGGACGTCTTTCTCTTTACACCATATTTCCCGGGCTATTTGTCAAGCAAACATATGTGGATACACCACACGGTGTAAAATACACGAAGGCTGCTGAAAGCTGTTAAGTGCTGTCAAATTTTAAAAGTAAGACATAAGATAGGGCTCAATATCTCTTAGTTTCTATTGATGCATGATTGTCGGACTATCTTTTACAAGCCAGCTCGGCTCGCGTAATTTAACAAAAAGTTCAAACGTTCGTTTTTCACGGCTCGGTCTCGATCTATCCTCCATCCTCTAAGTTAAATTATGAAAAAAATATATAGGTATGGACAGTTATCAAATGCTTTAATATATATTTCTCGTATTACAAACAGATAACTTAAAAAAGGAAAAACAAAGAAAAGCAAAATGTATTCATCAGCGAGCAAGGCGTAGCAAACGAAGGGATCCCATTAAACTTTGTGAGGAGATAAGCAAAAATCCTAAATCCCTACACAATCCGTTTCTCCCAGACCACGGTTACTTTTCCTCTACTACTGAAACTCGAATGAGATTCGACGAGTAACCAAAGTCACCAACCTACCTGATATCATTATAAAAGTAAAGTGTTAAGGCAAAGCGTTGCTCAACTCAAGTCGCAATAAGCAGAACATTTAAAGCGCTGCCAGGACAGATGGAGTCACAGACATACTCGATGGCGGCCTAGAAGTTTGATAGATCGAAAGTATGATGATCAGCCGTCGGTTGCTGTGTGGTTTCCGGTAGAGTAGAATAGGACCACTCCAACTTTTCCCGTGGATGTCGTACAAGGCGACTGAGGGAATATATTATAAAACATCAATCGGGCCTCCCCAACCCGTCTGGCCAGCGCGGGGAGTGTAGGCCAAATCCTCCGTCTGTCTCCGGCAGATGAGAGAGGGTTGTGCTCCTGCAGTGAAGACAAAAATAACCTGATGATGATGATGATCAGACGATTCTGAGAGGATATGCTGCAAGCTGTGGATACGTAAAACGACCTGTAGGATAGGCTGGTAAAGGGGGAGACCTATATCCATTATTGAACCACTAAAGGCTGAACACGACGATGATGAAGAGAGTGATGGAAGGATGGCATATCTGTCGCAAAATTTGACTACTAAGGACGGCCGCGCAGCGTGTGTGAGACTATAGTATAGTCGAAAAGTCAGAATTAAGAAGTTGGATGTTTGTGTGTTATACGAACTACTGTGAATTGCTGCATTCAAAAACCAAAAGGATGCACGTTAATTGCAACTACAAGACTCGAATAGATGAAAAGTCTTGTGTACAAACCTATTAAAATACTTGTTCTTTTACCATATAAACTGAAAGATGCTATTGCCCAGTCAGTATATAATTTTGCATCGATCTTATCCGGTATTTCTTTCAAAATGACTGTACTTAGAATCTTAATTAGAAATGACGCAAAACCTAATTTTGTGATTCTGTCATCATAATCACAGGCCTTTTTCGTTATAGTAAAAGTGGGCGAACTGATGTCATCTTCGGATTGTTTTGTTTTGTAAATATCAAGGTCAATAACCGCTGAGCTCACTAGCACCATACACGGTCTAGTGAAAGTGCGTGACAGACAATGCACTGACTCTCGAAAAACTAATTTAATGATTTATGTTGGAGTAGCCTAGCTGAGAAAGTGCTCGCCTTACTTTCGTAAGGTTGAATGTATGAATGAGCCTTTAAAGCAAAATTTCAGGAATTTTATTGAAGTGTTTTTCTGTCTAGTGCTTTTATATTTTGCCTCTGAAAAACAAAAAAATATACTTTGGTGTTATGATTTTAAATTTGGCGCTAGTGCTATAACGCTTCTCTGCTATGAAACGAGCATCATGACGTCACGCTGTTTGTAAACATATATTCGACTTCATACCTAAAGTGTAGTTCACGTTTGGTTTCCAAAAACGGAAGTAATAACATCACGGACTTGGAATTGGCGTTTCAAATCACTTCACTTAATATTGATTTCTATAAAAATATTGCAAATGTTCTGAAATTGAATTTGTGATTCTTTACACATTTTATAAAAATATAATAATATTTTAAGTAAAAAATACCTTAATATGATCATATCACAGATTTTTCGGTAATGGAAAACACCCTGCATGAGCTGCAGTAGAATTCTGATGCATCTGTGAAGTGCACTAATCCACATTTTATGTATATTACGTTCATTGAATTTTGGGCGCTTGTTGGTAAGTGCTTATCTGTGGATATTTGCAGTCTTTCCTAGGCACAAAATCTTATGTTCGGTATTACTTGAACTATTCTGTGATAGAGGTACGGACAAGGATTTTTGATTGCCTAAATTGACTACAGCCACGTTTTGTCAATTTTCACGCTATCTATATTCAGAAATGATTTAACCTTTTTTTCGAGAAGCAATGGTACCTCAACAAGGAGCAGTGTGTTTTCTGGGCCCGATAGCGCTACATTAGAATTTTGTGCGAGTAGAGGGATTATTATCGCCACCACTGGGCATTGGCGATAAGGTCCTCCCTACGTCGCCCTGGGGGTAGCATAGGTGGGGTTTTGTGGGGTAACTTCTTAGGTGTGTTGTGGGTAGTGCAAACACGATATGAGAAAAAAAGGCTCATAAATATGTTTGAAAACCATTTGTGTTTAGTGACGATATGCTGTGTTTTTATTATCCAGCTGAGCAGGGCTAAGAAGGATGTTTATATTGAAGAAGGGTTTGCTAACATAGATGAATACTTACCTAATTCGTCAATTGCTTTTACAAAAGCATCTTATCTGAATGAAATTCTTAAATCGTACAAAATATGGATCTAACTCTAAGTATTTCTAGTTTTACAGTCATCACGGTGACGTTCACTCCAAATCTCCAATTTGCGTCAGAAAATTGAAATCTGTATATTAGCTCATTTCAGCTCAACAATGCAATCAAGAAGAGAACACTTAATATTAGTGCGAAACTTATCTTAATATTGCAAAGCTGTGAAGGAAACAGATAACAAAACCTTCCACAGACGTCATTAACAAAAAAAGAACAAAATAATTGAAGGCAACAATCCCCGTCAAACGATGACGCATCAATTCCTAGTAACACCGTCAGCGAAATGCAAATTTAGGTAATGCAAACACGAAAACCTTATTTCTGAAGAGATAGAGATGAAAATTACTAAATATAGTATTTAACCTAACAAGTTTCGCAGGTAACGAAGGAAGACTAACCTTCCAATGGCCTTTGATACTATGCATAATAGGAAATATTTGCTGTATCTGATTTTTTTGCTATACTGCGGTTTGTAAACCTGATTTACAATGGTCGAATACAATATTTTTCTTGGAATTGATATACGTTCGTAGGAGTCAAGATACAATAATATATAGATAGTAGTTATTGCAAGGAATTCGTGGGTGAGATCCCCAAATAGGTAAAAAGGAAGATGTAACGTAAATTGATTAGTATAAATTATAATAAATAAATGAAACTATTATTATAAATAAGCTTAAAGTATGTTCAATGGAAGTAGCCTTGCAGAAACAATTCCTGAATTTTATAACTTTATCAAAGTACACACAGTGTCGTAAAATATATGTCGCCTTAATGCAAGAAGTCTTTAACTGCTAGAGAATAACCGTAGCAATTTGAGATTTAGCTTGCGATAAGCTGAATCTCAAACTACGTACAGAAAACGCTATCAAATAAATAAAATGCCTCGCCTTACTCAAGTTCAAGACTACATCATCCTTAATATTTTGAAAATATCTTATCACAGTAAAAGGTTAAATGTTTTCCATACATTCATCATTGTTAATAAAAACTTAGCTCTCTGTTTCTCTCTCGAGACAAATCCACCAAAATATTCATATCACGCTTATGGTAGCTTATCAAACATTCAAAGGGGCAACGCTAAAGTTTTGCGAACGCTGTTTTCTGTTAGTCTCGCGTACCCTCCTCCGGGAATTCCTACTTCTAACTTTTATAGGAAGGGTTCATATAAGGTTTTGTGTTACAAATTGTAGAAAACTAATATACTTATCTACTTCAATTTATTTATATACCTTTGTTAGGGTGTCGCGCTTGGGCTGTGTGGCTAATAAAACCCAAGACATGAACAAAGAATAAGATAATTTTATTAAAGATTTAAATGGGTCGTGATCGACCGCCCTGATGGCAGTTTCTAGGTTTGGTCGAGCTTCAGGGGTGTTCCGCTACTGGCCTGGCTGTCCCTGCTGTAGTGTGGACGGTGACGGCAGGAGTCTCCGATGAGGGCTAGGTGCTGGCTCTGCAATGAGTGTCCGCAGCTCGTCCAAGGGGTCCAAGGCCAAACGATGTAGCGGAGAGTGTAGGTCAACGATGTGAAGAGAGCTTCAACGTTAACTTCGACGTTAACTTAGGCGTTAACTTAGAACCCTGGAAGATTTAGCGGGATTAGATCCTCTTCCAGTGAGTCTCCATGCATCCACCTTTCCACACCATTGCAAGTAAGCTGGGCCATGATGGGTGGTTTGATTGTGGCGATACATGGAGATTAGAAACGGAATAGCACAGTGGTAGGAAGGTGAAAATAGAACATGACATAAAGAACCAAAGAAAACAAGTGGAAAACATACACAGATCAGAACAGAATTTATGAAAAGAGTTTTACAAGGCCAAATTAACAAATAGGTAAATATCAGTTCACACTTACCCAACAGCGGGGGTCTAAATTAACTGAATTTAGTGTTTAATATAGGGAACACTATTTATTGAGTAATTAAGGCTTTTTAGGTGGTTTTAGGGCACCAAGGAATAAATTAAAATCTGACAGTACGAAACAGCTGTTCGTTTTTTCTCTCGAGATTTGAAAAAGGCCGAGTGAAGTTAGTGACGTTTCGCGTCGCCGCGTAGGGGTTGCCGCTTCTACGGTTGATACCGATTATCGATTAAAAGTGAATCGAGAATCGATTGTGTTAAAATCGCGATTAACGTAAATTAAAAGAGATTCACGTTACAGATTCGCCTCTCCCCTCCAGGATTTTACTTCCTATGAAGAAAAAATCCGAAACTAACTAAATAATGGAAAAATTCAACCTAATAATCACGCCGTTCTTGTTGTACTTTACCTAGGTTATAAGTAAATTCCAACGATAATGTAAATAAGAAGAACTACTCTTACCATTCATACATCAACAAAACATTCTTCAACTTTCAAAATTCATCTTTCTAACTAACCTCAATATTTATTGATTAATACGAGGCACCAAATCATAAATAAAGGCAACTGACATATTGATCTGTTGACTTAAAGTAAATCTTCCGTTTTTCAAAAACAAAAATAGGTGACAATCATCGACGCGACTATCGGTGAGGAAAAATTTACAAAATTTTGATAAAAAAATCTGTTCTGTGTATTGCAAATAATTTATTGATAACTACTAACTAATTTCAAATCTTTGATATGCCAAGTACCAATGTCTTTACCGTTCATGTCATGTAACTCATATACTAAAGGTGAGTTTTTACTTACCACCCTGCATTTGATAAATTTGGGTGCTAACTTTTTACTAAAGTATTGGTCTTTATCGCTCTGGAAATACGTTCTTTTCCAGACGATGTCACCAATTTGAAATTCTGCCGATTTTCGGCGTAAATTATACCTAGACGTATTCTTTACGTGAGCGTGCCAAAGAGAAGCCTGTACATTATTAAATATGCTTGCTAAATTACCTATATTATCGCAGTAAATGTCGCGAGGTAAGAAAATAACTTCGTCCTCGATATTCGGATCAATGTAGTGGGATCCGCATGTGACGAGTTCTCTCCCATGAATGAGAAATGTGGGTGTATAGCCTGTTGCCTCACTTACAGAATTATTCATGGCAAATTGTATTTTTGGCAAATTAAAATCCCATGATCTGTGATCGTTCTCTATGAAACATGAAATGCAGGTTACAATAGTTTTGTTGTACCTTTCAACTGTGTTTATCTGTGGAGTGTACTTTGGTGTGAAGAATACATTTGGTATTTTATACTTTTTAAAGAAATTTTCTAAATTTTTGGAAATAAACTGGCTACCATTATCTAAGAAAATTGTTTGTGGAACACCATGAACAAGGAACACAGAGTCCTCTAAATGTTTCACCACTGCATCAGCTGTTGCTCTGCGCAGTGGAAACATAACGCAATATTTAGAAAAACAACAGACTACTACAAGTAAGTAACAGTTCTGTTTTCGACTAGTGGGAAGTGGACCAATGAAGTCAATTGAAATCATCTGAAATGGACGGGAACATTGTTTTGGTCTTCCCATTTCACCCAGGGTAGCATGGTTAGGTGATTTGATGGAAAGACAAGTTGGGCAATTTGAAACAAATTTTACAACGTCTGAGTGCATACCCGGCCAGAAGTAGCGTAGAGCCAAGCGAAGGTAAGTTTTGTGAATTCCCAAATGACCTGCAGTAGGTTCATCGTGGTTTTCAGAAATCACTTTCTCTCGTAGTTCGCTAGGAACTACCTCTTTCCATGCAAACTCAGCAGTAAGAGGAGACTTGTTTTTTGAAAAACGGTAAAGGGAATTGTTATTAATTTTAAAATTTTCGAGACTACTGGGATTGTTTAAACAAGTGTTGTATATTGTTTTGTACCAAGAATCGGTTGTAGTTGTAATTGAGTTAGATGTGGAAATTGCTGATACGGGGAACGCACGAGATAGAGCGTCGGGTATAACGTTATCTACTCCACGACGATGCTTGATGACAAAATTAAATGAAGATAGACGTACCCCCCACCTAGCTAGTCTACCGGTTGGATTGCTAAGGGATAAAAACCATTGAAGAGCGGAATGGTCCGTGTAGACGGTGAAGGTTTGTCCATTCTCCAGGTAGCAACGCCAATGCTCCAACGCAATGAGAACAGCGAGTGTTTCCCTCTCTGTTATGCTATAGTTTTTCTCTGCACCAGTTAAAGACTTGCTCATATAAGCTACGGGCCTCTCTTTTCCGTCAATTAATTGCGTCAACATTGCGCCAGTGCCGTAATTACTTGCATCGGCATGGACCTCAAAAGGTTGGCTATAATCTGGGCAGGCCAGGACTGGGGCAGAAACTAAACATTTTTTGAGACTATTGAAGGCGGCATCTGCTTCAGTGCTCCAAGAGAAGGGTGGAGATGTCTTTTTGTTAGTAGTCAACTTGTTTAGAGGGCCCGCTAACGTGCTAAAGTTAGGAACAAAACGGCGATACCAAGTAGCAGTTCCTAAGAAACGTTTAACGTCCTTTTTACAAGTTGGGGTTGGGTAATTTACAATAGCTTGTACTTTTTCTGGGTCAGTGCGTAAACCTTGAGCATCTACGACGTATCCTAAATACTTTAACTGACTCCTAAAAAATTGGCACTTATCGATGTTGATAGTGAGATTTGCCTGTTTCAATTTATCAAGCACTCGTAACAATAGTGAGACGTGCTCCTCGAAAGTGTTGCTTACAAGCACAATATCATCTAAGTACGCAAATACTCTTAACTCAAATTCGTGGCCGAACATCATGTCAACTAGACGTTGCTGAGTCGCAGGTGCGTTTGTCAGACCAAAGGCTGTGGTCTTAAAACGTAAAGTGCCGCGACCTGGGACGTAAAATGCGGTTTTATTCCTATCTTCTTCAGCAATAGGTATCTGCCAAAATGCCTTGGACAGATCAATACTAGAAAGAAATTTGGCATCGCGAAGATTGTCCAGTATCTCTGATATATATGGAAGATTATACGCATCGCGTTTGGTAACAGAATTTAACTTCCTACTATCTAAACAGAATCTAGGTTGACCATTCTTTTTGGATACTATTAGTACTGGTGATGACCATGCACTCTCGCAAGGCTCCACAACATCTAGACCTAGCATTTCATCAACCTGCTCTTTCAAAATTTTCTGTTTTTCGGGAGACATACGGTAGTATCTCTGTTTTAACGGAGGGGAATCACCTGTATCAATGTGATGAGTAATCAGATGAGTTCTGCCTAGACCCTTACGTTCTGTAGAGATTTCGTTGAATTGTTCAATTAAATTGTTTGCAATATGGCGCTGTGAATCTACTAGATTATCCATAGAGGTAATATGCTTGTCGAAATCCGTAGTTAAAATCGCTAACGAAGCTAATCTGTTTTGAGTTATGTCAATAGAGCCAATATACTTGGGGCACAACTCAAATTTCCTCCAGAAATCTACTCCTAGTAGTAAGGGAGTTTCAATTTGTGGAACTATATAGCACTTGATAATGTTAAAAGCGTTTTCAAAGTGTATCGGTAGATTCATGTAACCTATGCTTTTTAAATTTTGACCACCAGCAGCAATAACACTAATTTCATCGCCATTGTTAATGGTTAGACCTACGTTTAATAATTCCTGATGGGAATTATTGCCAAGAATCGATACCGCAGCACCAGAATCTAATAAACCGCAAGCATTTAAATCATTAATTTTCATTTTAATATAAGGTCTAGTATCATTTTCAGGTTTATCTAGCAGGATTGAAGTAACTTTGTAAATTGTAGAGAAGTTTTTAATAAATTGTAACCATTTTTGCCATTCAGAAGCATCAAAATGGTTAATATTAGATGTACCACAACCCTGGTTTTCTAGTTTTTTGAATTATTTGGAGTATTCTTTTGACAATCAGGGCAGTCATTTGAACGAACGTCAGGACGACCGCAACGAAAGCAAACTATCTTTCGTTCAGCTGTACAGTTCCTAAGACAATGACTGTCCACTCGACAACGTGGGCAGAACTTGTTATTCTTTGTGATGGTGTTCACAGGTTTCGCATTAGTATTTGCGTTGTTGTAATTTGAGTAGTTAGTATTAGTATTACCCTGACTACGATTGTAATTGTACGAGTAATGTTGTTTCGTCTGTGCGTTTGTGTTGTTTGGGGTATTGTACTGTGTATAGTTACCATACCCTTTATTGAACTTAGTGTAGTTAGCAGAGTAATGAAACTTTTGGTTATTACTCGGAAGATCTTTAAAGTTTTTATTAGCACTCGTAGACTGATATGCAAACTCAGGGGCTAGTGTTTCAGTAGAAACTCTTGGCGGCTCTCGAAATTGAGACATACGGGCTTGTATGTTTTCAAAATTTTTACATAATGAACGCAATGTTTCAATGTTATTAATACCAGACGAAGAAGTTAGTACGTTGGCATAGCAAGGACGAATATTATGCATAATAATTTCTAGTTTCTCCTCCTCCGATATTTTCCTATCCAGCTGTGAGAACATGCCTGACATAATAGAAAGGTAAATAGTAATGTTTTCGCGTTCACCTTGTGTGCGTGCTCTTATCTCTTCAAGAAGACGATAGTCGTAATCAGCGTGACCAAAATCGTCTTTAAGTCTCTCGCAGACATCACTCCAAGAGGATGCGGTATGTTTAATGCTTCTAAACCAATGTAGTGCCTCATCGGTAAAAATTTCAGTAGCAAAAGTAAGTAGTTTATGAGAAGGTATGCTTCTTGCTGTTGAAAATTCGTTTACGCGTTGAATAAAAGCACGTGCACACGTTTTGCCGTTGAATTTTAGTTTTGACAAATCAGACAGTCCTTTATCACAACTTGACGTTGTACATGCCATAACATTAGGGGTCATAGTCCCAGCAGCATCCGTGTCATCATCTTTGTCTAGTGCGTCACCAGGCGGTTTTATATTTTTAAGTTTGTATTTAAGCGATTCGAATCGATTTACACAATCCGACAATATCTGAAGTCCTTCCGCGCAAGTAGAGCAATCAATTCTGCTAATTCTGTATTTTAAATGCAGTGTTAAATTTTGAGCTCTCAATAAAATATTCCTATCAAAACTTAAACTTAATTGTGCTACTAAATCGTCAAGTTTCAGCAATGTTTCCTTAACTGCTTCCAGATCAGTAACAGGACCGAATGGTGAGACAAGAATATCCTCCGAAGGATGTAACGCAGCTATTTTCACAATCTGTTTTCGCAATTGTTCAACCGTAGATGCGGGAGTTTCCCCACGGATTGCAACTTCATACGCCAACTCTGCTTTTTGCAAAGACAAAAACTTAATATCGCCCATGTCGACAAAAGCAAGGAATAAACAAAAATATCAGATATCAAACTCGTTTGGGCAAATGTGAACGATACAAATAAATAAAGCACTATTACTACTCCGCTCTGTAACAATGTAGTGATAACAGAGTTGTTTTTTTTTTTAAAATGAAAATATAAATAAGAATGAAAATGAATGAAATAAAGCAAAGCCAAAACAAAAATAAAAATTGCAACTAAAAATTAAATATGCAAAATAAAAATAACCGATAACCAAAATGTAGAATGTTTACAATAATAGATACGATTAATTTAAAGAGAAACGATTACAAAACATAAAAATATATCGATTAACAATCGTTATAAAGAATCGATTATAAATTACCGAAAGGTAGGAACGTCACTAGTGTTCACTTTTTTTTTTACATTTGAAGGTAATTTCAATTTAATGACAAAAAAAAATTTACAACAGTTACAAAACAATTTACACTCTAAAACTTGGTTATCAAGCACACAAATAAAGAAAGCAAAAATAAAAGTAAAAAAACAAAACTTTACAATGTGTATGCGCACAATGCAAACTACTCAAAAGCTCAACAAAACTCAAAAACTGACCATCAAAAACACGTTGTAGGCGCCACTGTCGCGCTTGGGCTGTGTGGCTAATAAAACCCAAGACATGAACAAAGAATAAGATAATTTTATTAAAGATTTAAATGGGTCGTGATCGACCGCCCTGATGGCAGTTTCTAGGTTTGGTCGAGCTTCAGGGGTGTTCCGCTACTGGCCTGGCTGTCCCTGCTGTAGTGTGGACGGTGACGGCAGGAGTCTCCGATGAGGGCTAGGTGCTGGCTCTGCAATGAGTGTCCGCAGCTCGTCCAAGGGGTCCAAGGCCAAACGATGTAGCGGAGAGTGTAGGTCAACGATGTGAAGAGAGCTTCAACGTTAACTTCGACGTTAACTTAGGCGTTAACTTAGAACCCTGGAAGATTTAGCGGGATTAGATCCTCTTCCAGTGAGTCTCCATGCATCCACCTTTCCACACCATTGCAAGTAAGCTGGGCCATGATGGGTGGTTTGATTGTGGCGATACATGGAGATTAGAAACGGAATAGCACAGTGGTAGGAAGGTGAAAATAGAACATGACATAAAGAACCAAAGAAAACAAGTGGAAAACATACACAGATCAGAACAGAATTTATGAAAAGAGTTTTACAAGGCCAAATTAACAAATAGGTAAATATCAGTTCACACTTACCCAACAGCGGGGGTCTAAATTAACTGAATTTAGTGTTTAATATAGGGAACACTATTTATTGAGTAATTAAGGCTTTTTAGGTGGTTTTAGGGCACCAAGGAATAAATTAAAATCTGACAGTACGAAACAGCTGTTCGTTTTTTCTCTCGAGATTTGAAAAAGGCCGAGTGAAGTTAGTGACGTTTCGCGTCGCCGCGTAGGGGTTGCCGCTTCTACGGTTGATACCGATTATCGATTAAAAGTGAATCGAGAATCGATTGTGTTAAAATCGCGATTAACGTAAATTAAAAGAGATTCACGTTACAAGGGATAAAATTGCAATTATAGTTTGCTGTAACATTTCTAACCGCTAGTTAATAACTAAGCTCATAGCAAATAATTATTGCTGTTAAAAATTAAAACTTAATTTTTGCCACAATATTTCTAAATTGATTTTGCCATAGTTCATTATGTTATGTTAATATATTATAGGATTTATGTGTGTTAGTTTATTATTATTACAATTAGGTAGTTTTACTATCTTTGTTTATATTATCTTTAATATATTTGAGATAATATTTTCATTTTTACATAAACTAAAAAGTTTAATAATAATAATATATTTTCTCATTGTATAATACGACCTTGATTCAAAATAAGTTATTTAAATGGCTTATTTCTAATCTACTCCACCCAATTATCCTTATCAATCATTTGACATTTCCTCAACCTTATCCTTATTTCTAATCTGATGAAACTGAAGTTTTGTCTTCGGACTTGTGACCAGCGATAACAACTTTTCTGTACTGTTTATGCAAATCACGATTCTCCTATTCTTACGCGTCTTTTTTTAAAAAAAATCAGATAATTTCTCAGTAACTAGTAGTATTTAGGCTGCAGGAACTTAAGACATTTCTTCATAATTCATAATCCAGCCTCTTCATAGATCGCTACCGCTTCAGCAACAGCTCCTACACTGAACACAATCTTACGTCACGTACCGTACAGCGATTATCTTAGACGAGATTAATGTTATCAAGTCAGTGAAAGTGGAGCAGTTACTTTGTGTATAAAACAGTTCAATGTGTTGTTCTAACTGTCCTGACTTCCTTTTCTCTGTTCTACTCGTAGGATTATATCTTTTGGCATTTGTACAGGTGTGATTTTTGTATCATTGATATTATACACATAATCTGGAAACAGCACTGCTTCCTCATAAGCTTGGTGCGTTGTAGTCATATTGTCATCATAGTCCATAAACTGGATATATTAATGAAACATATATATAGTGTCGTTCGTGATATCATCGGGTCAAAGATTATTCGGACTTTGAGCAGAACCCGTCTACAAGCTCTAATTGTTTTTGTCCGAGTATTAATTACTATGTGGCAAGTTAATATTTTGAATAACATGTGTTTTGATGTCGTTTGCTGTTTTATTTTAACTTCAGCCTTACTGTTAGCTTCTGATTTTTCCTCGCCCAGTTTAGTTATTCCTTCGTTCTTTTTTATTTTTGTATGACAATGACAGATAAGCTAATCTTAAAACAGCACGCGCATAACTTGACTGGTATGTGATGTCACACCTAAGTTTCCAAGAACCAGTCAAGGCTAACAACTGGCCCCTTTAACAGCTTTAGCTGTGGCTTTAGTACTAAACTTACTTAAATACCTACTTAACTTGGTCATACACTGAAATAGATATAGACAGTGCTTCAGGGGTTTAAATCTGGCACCATGTTTGTTAGTTTCCCAAAACAGTTACAATCTTGTCTATGTTCATTAGAAATTATCATAGTTATTCTGAATTTCTTCACCAAAAATCACTACAACGTGGTAATAGTTTTATTATCGTTTAGTTTCATTAAAAGCTTAGTTTAGAAAAACTCATTAGTGCAAACGTTCGTTTGAACCCTCGGACCTTATGAATATACAGAAAAGCATGTACTCGTATAAATAACTGAGCTACCGCAACTTAGAAATAATCAGATTTACAATCGGGACGATCGCAACAAATCTTTCACAGAATTCTTTAAAATTTTCTTTTCGACAAGAATCTTTGAGATTGAAAAAGTGGCAATTAGCAAATTAATTAAGCTCCCATAATGAGAGGCGCGCTCACTTTGATAATTGAGATTTCAAAGAAAAGATATAATTTAAAGGCGAATTTTCTGTCGCTTTTAAAATCTCTTATTTTTTGTCTCACACAAAATCGGTAAGTACTATTTTACTGGCTTTTATCGACTCATTGACACCAAAAGACTTACCAAGGAATGTCGTTATCATCGTCATCCTTCATAAGCTAGTCGACATCTGTCATTATGCACTGGTGTTCCCTAACGAGCTTCAAACACTAGGTTCTGAGTCTTCCTATTTTTCAGGTTGTTATCTGGCTTTACACGCGGTTGCGGTGTCCACTCGAACTTGTCAGCCCGACAGGCCATAAATTCTGCCACAGCTGTGGCTTACAGTAGCCGGTTATCTACTATCACTTTTGCCCACTTATACTTTCAGTTATAGCGATGCCCTTAGTTTTTCGTAGTATCACCTCATTGCAAATCATGTCCTTTAAAGAAAATTTGAGTTCTATTCTCTCAATTTCAACTTTGAATTTGGTTCAGGTTCGACCACTTTGGAGGTTATGGACACTTTCCGTGTTATTCAAGGCAGGCAGGACGCTCTTATTGTCCTAAAAACAGAGTTATATTTTCGTAACTTCCTCACACGCCCACATTTTTGTCATAACCTTCCTCGTATCAGTTTCTTATGAGATACCACCCCACCCTTTTACAATAACTGGAGCATATCAAATCTTAGCTGACAAGTCGACAGCAAACATTTCCAAGCGTGATGTATCGCTGTTGGCAGCGCCAATGTATATCCAGCCGTGATCTCATAAAGAGAAAATTATGAGTGCTCCGATCTGATGGATTGTGTTGATTTTGTAGCGGGGTTGCATTTTTTGCTTAAATTTGCTGATAGCATAATATGGTTATCATCAAAGGCAGTCAGCCCGCCTTCTTGTTGATGACATTGTATAAGTGTTACATTCGCCAGCTCACCATTAAAGTAACCAATCACTATATCTATCATACAAGAAGGTCTTCTTACAAATACAAATGTAATGTGTATTTGTAAGAAGATGACAAATACACATTACACATGTAACGTTAAGGACTTTCAGACCTACTTACTACTTTTGTTGCCGCCAGGGTGGGGAGGAGGAAGGCATGGTGGCACGACTTGGCGATGGCCAAAGTTCAGTGGTGGACTTCAACAGGCAGATGGTAATGATACAACAGTATTAGTGTAGCAGTTCCATTTGTAAGCAACGTCTTAATTGTTTTGCGATGTTTTAAAAGTAGTACTTCCTTTGATCCAACTCTGTTAACCTTTTTTGGTCAGATATTTCGTTTACATATTACATTCCCGTATTTCTGTCTCTAGAAGCCATATTTTTATGTAATCGGTCCAAACTTTCTTCGTAAACAAAAGCAAAAACTTAAAAGTCAAGATCGTTAAGAGACAAACAGTCATTTCACGAGAGACAAGGACCTCTCTAGAAATAGTACAAATCGTTCTTGACACATTAATATCTGTCTACGAACACCTAAGCGTGCTCTGGTCGTGTCATAGACTAAGTATTGAAACAGATGGGGTCATGCCATTAAAGGCAAAAGTATTCCTTTTAAGGCACTTAGAAGTATCAATATCTGCCAGAAAGCTTACCTTTTTGACTTTGGTACACTGATCAAACTATTATTAGCTATTAAGGTATAATTCGCTGTGATAAATAACCAAGTTCATTCTAATTTTTACTTTATCATTATTGGATAAGGTGCTAGGGTTGGTCACTAAATTTGGAATGTAACTGTATGTGCAAGGGCTATCACGATCTATTACATCTCAAGTGTAGTCACAATTTCGTTCCTTGCATTTAACCCCGCCTGGTCCTTCGTCATCTAGCTAATTTCGTCTACCTTTTACATGTTGCCGGTCCATTCTGACATCGGGTCCTCTCACATTGTGCCTTCTGATATGCGGTCCGCCTCTGTCTCAGTACTTCGGTTACTTTGTACCTACAAGCGAACTTCTGAGAGTAAGGAAGGCTCAGTATTTTGGTTAGTAATGATCAATAAAAATAAATAAATATCACAGACATTCACACCAATTATCTAGTCCCAAACTAGGCAGAGCCTGTGGTATGGTTACTAGATAACGGATACACATACTTAAATAAATATATAAACATCCTAGACTTGGGTACAAACATTCATATTCATCATACGAACATCTGCCCCTAGCGGGATTCGAACCCGCAACCTCCGGCGTGGCAGTCCGAGAGGTACCCGTTCCGCCACGGAGGTCGTCAAATCGGTGATCGGTGTTATATTGACTTAAGGAAAATGAAATCAGCAAGTGTACTAAAATGTTTTAATTCATTTTTGATTTGCAGCATTGTTGGGTGCGTAAATTTTCATCTTAGATTTTCCTAGTATGGATATTAAATTCTGACGCGTCTAATATAACATTTAACCTTAGTCTAAGGTGGAAATAGAAGGTTATTTTACCGAGAAACAACTCTGACATCAGTCTTTCAAGAATCGGTTGACATAACTAAGGTGGGACTGAAAGATTAATGTTTATTATATTGCTTTGTTTGTTAATGCTTATTACTGCTATCCGTCTGTCTATTAGCACTTTGTGTTTGATTTTTTGTTTTTATTTATTTAATTAATTAGAACACCGCCCTTTTACATAGGAACGCCGTAAGTGTTTTGGAAATCTTTTGAGTAAAAAAGGGGTCAAACTAGTTGATGAGTTTTAGTGCTAAGGGTAGGAAGCCAGTGTCATTACAGACACATTCTCTGACTTCTTTCCAGCTGAAAAATCAAGTCAAGTCTCAGTGTCAGCTTGTGTATGGTTGTATCTTATTTTCTTAGGGGGCCAGGAAGACCTGGCGATATTTCGACCCTTCAGGACCTTTTGTGCGAAACCCCTGTCCACCAAGGGTGTGCAAGCCGATTTGGTGGACTTCACACACACCTTAGAATTCTTTCTTTAGCATAATATGCAGGTTTCCACACGTTGTTTTCCTTCACCGAAAAGCCTGTGGTATTATAAATAAACCGCACAACCCATTGGTACGGGCGGGGATTGTACCCACGACTTTCAAGAACGTGAGGCGAGTGCACAACCAACCCGTCTACCACGGCTCTTTCTATAGTTGTATCTTGAGATTGTAAGCTTTAGTTTCGTAAGCAATGATGATTGCTGTCTGATATCTGCCCTGTTACTACGAGTAGATGACGAGACATCATTACCTAGTCCCTAACAGCTCTTAAGCAGTCCCTCAGACCCTAAAGACTTGAAGACCAATTAGATATTTACGTCACTCCCTAAACACATAAACACTACAAGAGCTGAACTTACCCATGACTCTAATAACGACCTCATTTATTAGACAAGGATAGCTGCTCTAGCTTATATGTTAGAAAGGGACGCAGCACTAATTTGAAACCACTTGAAAGTGCATTGCAGTGCACCGACCGTGGATGAAAGGCATCGTTGTATGTATGTCTGTCAGATAGACAAGCTATTCAAGCTTCGATGCGAAAGCTATGCTTAATATCCGGGTTATTATAAGTTTCCTCTATCTAATACCTGTTTCATAATAGACAATCAAAATCATATTCATCTACAGCCGAAATACGTCCACTGCTGAACATAAGCCTCCCCAATAGAATGCCACTTTTGGTGGGCTGTGCATTGGGAGATTTGCCATGATCACCATGCTTGACAGGCGGATTGGTAATCACACTAAAGAAAATTATCTTAATATAATACTGGAAGTATAACTACCTGGTTCAATCCCTTTTTTGGGGGGTCACCCTATTCTGAGCCGGGAACCACACGGCTATTCCATATACGAGTAAAAACCATATTCATAGGGTGAAATAAAAATTCTAATTATTTTAAAACTCTTCTAAAAATATTAAAAGAAAAAACTGAAAACAAAAAATATATTGAAACTTTGATGAAACTAAACCGAAGAAGATAAGGTACTTACTTACTGCGAATGATCCTACAAAATTGTCCTTAAGTACAACTGATCCGAGGTTAGCCCAGTCCCGTAAGGACCGAAGGCTTGATTGTATTGAAGGCTTGGCTTAAGTGGAAAGTATTGTCATGTGTAATACTGGTGACTGTACAAACGTAACTTTGATTTCATCTATGTGCCTATGTCTATGTGTGTATTGATCTTACCCAACTTGTATACTTACATTATACAAAGCTATAAGTTACCAGGCGTGGTGAGGGACTTCATCCTTATGTAGTAGACATACCACGCTCTCGTACGAAGCGTTTTGCTTCCTCTTTCGTGATGCGAACTGCTAAGGAATGGAACTGCCTTCCAGCTTGGGTATTTCCGGACAAGTACAATCTGGATCTTTTTAAAGGAAGAGTGAATAGGCATCTTCTGGGTAAGCGCGCTCCACCTATAGCCTCATCTTCACTTACCATCAGGTGAGATTGAGGTCAAGCGCAAACCCATCAGTATATCTGCATAGTTCACCAGTATGCTAGTTATACTTTTATGCAATTTAATCGAGTGCCGTACCTTCATCTTTTTGGTTTTATCTACGGATAAAAATCTATTGCAAATCTGAGAGGTGCTGTATTGTTTGTGATGTATCCGTATATCTGACCATTTTTTCCCCCACATAAGTAGATGAACGTCTCTTCTGATGACTTGACAAAGAATTATCCCAAAGTTAATAGCAATAATAAGTGTTAGGAAGCCAATTTGGAATAAAATAGTTTTTGATTTTTAGACACTAGCTGGAATCATAGTGTTTACCTGCTTTGGTACCCTAAGGCAATCGTGAAACTAATATTTTATATAAAGCACGTTTACATGAGGAACGGTTATAAAAACGAACCCGAGTCAAGTCCCCAATTACTTTTACCGTCGTAATCAAATTAAAACGAAAACTTTAAAACCGGATTCTTTGCGAATTAAATATTTGCCTTAAAACTAAAATGTTTCGTTAAACTTACACAATATTAGTCTTTCTGTGCATAGTAATACAGTGGAATTTCATGGGTTTTTGTTATGTGCCGGGAATGAGATGTTTTTGTCGCACATTTGTACACGGAAACAGAAAACGATAACGACTTTTGTGTTGTTAAAATTATGTAGGGGGCGGTCTTAAATATATCGATAAATTAAATATAGATTTACTTACTCATGTTGCCAATTTAGGCTACTTAAGTATTCTTTGATTTCGCCTACTATATCACAAAGTAAAATTATATATTTTTATTCACTTAAAACTCATCCGCAAAATATGTAATATGCCGTGTGTTTTCCGGTAGAATAGGACCACTCCAACTCTTCCCGTGGATGTCGTACAAGGCGACTAAGGGAATACATTATAAAACATCAATCAGGCCTCCCCAACCCGTCTGGCCAGCGCGGGGAGTGTAGGCCAAATCCTCCGTCTGTCTCCGGCAGATGAGAGAGGGTTGTGCTCCTGCAGTGGAGACAAAAATAACCTGATGATGATGAGGAATATATATGAGACTGTCGTTTTGATTTAATAAATTTCACTTGCAGTGTTCTAATAAAACAGGTAATATTATTTGACTGTCAACACGGTGTATCAATGGCCAATCGTATGGGCCCGAATGGACTGTCCTTCAACGTGTTAAATTGCAAACTTTATCAACCAAGAAATAAATAAAATAAAAAACTGTAAATCTCAAACCCAATTTTCTAGACACCTTGACAATAAAATACGTTCAACTAATTTTACAAAGCACTGCATCGAGGCTACATTATCGACAACTGCACAATCGACTTTCCCCACCACTAGCAATACAAATGTGTTTATAGTGCTGTTGACTCTCCGACAGGTGGAGGCTTTAGTTTTTCTACTTCTTATTTTGACATTGTCGAGGTT
This sequence comes from Esperia sulphurella, assembly GCA_947086405.1. Taxonomy (NCBI): domain Eukaryota; kingdom Metazoa; phylum Arthropoda; class Insecta; order Lepidoptera; family Oecophoridae; genus Esperia; species Esperia sulphurella. The sequence continues at coordinate 13,051,618 of OX352273.1, read as the reverse complement.
TTTGTTACCACTGCGACAATTTTGTCAACTTACTGAATTAGTATTTTAAAAGAGATTTGGTTTTAAAGTACAGGTGGTAGTAATGATTACAGTTTTGTTATCGTATCGAAAGTGGTTTTACCGCTAAAGCGTCCCTTTGGTCGAGAATAGAAAACCTATTTCGCAAAATTGGGACTGGGTATGTTTTGTTTGAATAGACGGTTAGATGGCATATTTGAACAGTATTTTTTCAAGTTTCATGAAAATACTCCTCATACATTTTCTTTTTAAAAAAAATTTTTTTTTTATTATTTGCTATAAAGTTTAAAAAATGGCGCTTTAGCAGTATTACCTTTCCACTATCGATGTAATGTATTATAAATAATTGTAGGCAAAATTTAATACAGTTACAATTGTTTTACTAAAGGAAGACAGTCAGTCATCTATCAGGCTACAATGCTTTTTATTTAAAGAAAAATATCTTCCTCAACATATTCAAAGTTTAAAATGCAGTATCTGTATGTAAAAGTAGGTATATTGTGATACTAGCTGTTGCCCGCGACTTCGTCCACGTCGACAACTTAACATCACAAATTATTATGTATTTCCTACTTACTTGATATTTTGGACAATTCACACAATATCTTTATAAATTGTAGTGTTATTCTGATGTGTGAGCTATATTATTGTAAAGTTTCATTAAAATCCATTCAGTAGTTTTCACGTGAAAGAGTAACAAACATCCATCCATACTTACAAACTTTCGCGTTTATAATATTAGTAGGAAATAGGATGAAAATTTTTTTTTTTTTTAATTTTGAAATAAAAAATTAACACATTTTATTTAACCCTTTTTGTAACCTATTGTTAAAAGATCTACTGAAAGATTATATAAACTATAAAAATATATATATAATGCTTTATGTATCAATGCATATCTTTTGATAATTTGAACGATAATCACTCTTTCTACATATAGAAAATAAATCTGGTACTTCCTGTGAAATCTAACACCATAATGAAGAGTTTAACAATCTGTAACACAACCCATACAATCAGACCTCGATCTCATGCCTTCGAAATAAAAAAAAGCTCACTTCCCGGCGAAGCACAACACGGCCATCTTAAATACCGTTTGAAAAGTAAAGTTTTAACTTTATATGCTTGTGATTTAAGCGATAAATTTGTTTGAAGTTTAGTTACGGATACTACGATGTTACTTTGTTTACTAACAAAATAAGTAAAAGTTGAAAGTATTTAGGTATTTTCAATAACGTTTTTATAAAGTATTTAGTTACGCTTCCGATTTCTGTTCTTTTTTTAATAAGAAAACGTTTGGTTTATTCTCTGGTTGACGTTGTTATGTAGAATGAAAGTAATACAAGAATGAGTGGATGTTAGGACTGTTTTATTATAGAAACCATTGTTTAAATGACAAGAACGGGTAATTCAATATCGTGATTTTGGTGAATCTGGTTTTTTTCCTAATACCTACTAGAGTCGTGAAAATGAACATTTTGCATTTGTAAAATTTTTGTAGGCTCAAAATATCTGAAATCGTTTGTTCATTATTGTAAGGATATTTATTTATAATGTAAACTTACGTAGTGTCTTCAGTATGTTCTAAAATTATAATTATTGTTCTTTTACCTGCAATGCTCTGTCGCTACGCCTTTTGTTATCTTCCTTGGCAAAGATTCCAGCCTTTGTGCACTTTCTATAATTTATTCTTGTCATTTTCCAATTTGTATGCAATAAAGAATTTATATATTGTAAAATTACTAAACAACTGTTTACTGTTTCTCGTAAACATGTTTTCGGTTTTAGTGCACAGTTACTCACTGTATTTCAGCGTAGACTAGGCTAATTTCATGCTTAGCGGTCGTAAACACAATATGTAAGTAATGTGAAAGTATGATATTGTAACAAAACAATTTTGCAAAATTTGTGTTTTTGTTGAAATTGTCTAAATCAGTATCATTCATGTTGTAAATCACAGTAGTTGTGTAAAGTTTGTTGTGATTATCGTCATCACCTTTTACTATGAATAATTAATTGTAGGGTTGGTTTACCTTGGGGGTCACATATCAGTATTGTTGATTGTGTAGTGGTATCAACTACTGTCTTGTTTATTTGGACAGTTGCTTTCAGCAGTCAAAAATTGCAGTATTGCAGGGCAGTAGCTGTTTACATCAAGTTGACTTTTAGATTAAAGCCTAATTCAGCAGCTGATTTATTTCAGACTGTACCATGCTGTTACACATACTGTTCTGTACAACAGATTGTTGTTTGCATCAATCGAAACACCAGGAAAGGCCAGAGCGGTGAAACCAACAGTTAACCACTAAATTGTAGACGATAGTAGTTGGGAGCTTAGTATGCTCGCTTGGGACCGTAAAAATAAATCATTAAGCCATCCCTGCTAGGAACATGAACCCTATTAAACATACAAAGTTAAATGCATTTTATTATTCCCTTCATATTTTCCTATGTTAGTTGCAGTATCTCTATATCTTTAAGTATAGCAAGTACATGTCATGATAGCATGATAACGGGCGTCGGTCACGTTCGTTTGCTATTGCATATTATGTCAGCTGACATGCATTTGTGTCATGTGTACATGTTCTATGTCTGTGTACTGTTATTTCTAGGGCAATGAGGTTGCGTTTATACTATAGTCTGCGCAGCGTTATTCCTATATACTCGTCGATAATTGACTTGCTAGTTCCATCTTTACAAAGAATATTATGATTACAACTAAACCTAATCAAATTTAACCTTACTTCAACAGCATAACACACTTTACATAAATTCTCCGACCTTACAATTGTCGCGTTATATCACTCGCACATTATCTAAAATTGAGAATTTAACTCACTTAGCTATCGTAAAATCAAACGGTGAACTTATAATTTAAGAGTTTAACAAGATGTTAAATTATAAGTTCAACTAATAGATATAAAATTAAGAGTTTAACAAGATGTTAAATTATAAGTTTACCGTTTAATTTTACGACAGCTATTGCATTGCATTTAATTAACAGTTAAAATGTGACATGTACCTACTAAACATTTACTACTTTTTTTAGCAACTAATTAGTATTTATTAAGGGAACAAATAAAAATATACAATTTGCTATATACTAATTACAAAAATGTATAGGAAGAGCCCTGCAGATATAATATCTCTGGAGGCTCTGCAGAGTTTTTAAACGTGTTACTTATTTTAATTTACATAATAAGTACATATTTTAAATTATAAGTTTATTAAGTATTTAAACAAAATCAGAACATTTAAGATATTATTATATAGAACTAAGGACAATAGTTATAAACTGCAGTTTGTATAATAGACTTTAGGAATAACATAAATTAGGCAGACATTTTAAGAAAATGACAACTTACAGAGATATTATCATCAGCTTGTTGACGTCCACTGATGGACATAGGCCTTCCTCAAAGAGCGCCGATACTCCTGGTCCTCCTTCTAACCCTGAAATATGTCGAGTCGAAAACATATGTATTTTACTTCGTAGCTTTTAAAATCTTTTATTTCAATTTTAATACACGCCATTTCCAATATTCGCCACAAAAAATACAAGACAATCTGGCTTATACAGGGCCTGTTAATTTCGACTCCATCTGCTGTTCCGCACATCTGCTGCGCGGCGCCATTGCAAATATTAATAACATACTGTGTCTGTGACGTACTTAATATCCTGGCAGGTTTCGTCTTGTTCGTGTTAAAGTAAACTTTTCATGTAATTTCGTACTACTTTTTTTAAAGCTTTTTGAAACCTGCAACCTTTGTTGCTGCGTGGGGCTTTCTAGTATATTTTTAAATAATTATACTACTGTATTCCGTACGTCGTCGTACCTTATATCACTTTTACCGATTAAAGCTTTCTTATCCGTAATTGATGACTTTTTGGGTTTTTAAATAATATTATTATGATGAAAGTTGTAATTAGCTTGTTTCGCTGGCTTAAGTATGATATAGACGAAAACAATCTGATCAGATTGAAGCATAATCCTGGATACAATTTGCAATAATGACACTAATATATAAGAATGCTTTATTTTATTATAAACGTGAAAAAAAATGCTATTACAGATACTCGAGAAGTGTTGAAAGAAGATGTAGTAACGACGGTAGATAAGGGTATGTTGCGTTGGTTTGAACATTTAGAGCGTATGAGTGAAAGAAGAGTGACAAAAGAGATTTACAGTGCGAATGTAGAAGAAACTACAACTAGAGGTCGTCCTAGGAGGACGTTCAAAAATCAAATTGGTGACATCCTCAAAAAGGCTTGGGAGTTAGCAGTGAAATGAATAAAAGTAGGTGCATGAAAAGGTTGATGAATTCAATTCAAATATTCAAATATTCTTTATTGTGCACCAAAACATATATATTTTTAAATAAAACCAAAACTGTGAATGTGTGTGAGTAAAGCTAGTGAGTTGTCAAGTTTGCGCGAAGCGATACATCGTCTCTGCCTACCCCTTTTGAAACCAAGGCGTGATCATGATGTATGTATCTTTTCGCTATATAGGCAGGAGGAACGGAGTACCATTTGTCGTGATCTCAAAACATCTCATTCGCTTTCTTGATTATTGATGCTTTCGTCATATATGATCCTCATGGAACAGGAGTGCTCTTCACGTTTCCTCTGATATACAGTTTTTTTTTCATTTCGGATTTAAAATTAATGAATACAAAGACGGATTAACTTTTCCTTTTCCCTTTTTTTTCCGTTTTCCTTGGAGTAACTTTTTCTTTTCCCTGATTACCTACTTTCAAAATGTTTTCAATTATAAAAGGTCGGATCTAACTTTTCAGTGTTACGCAAATCTCATACATAATGTAAAGGATAAAAACGTAATCAAAAGATTTAAATACATTTTACATAAATCATATTTTGTTACTTGGTCAGGTCTGTTCGTTATCTACGATCCCACTGTTGGACAGACGATTCGCCGCCATACAAATGATTCTGCCGCCAAACATTCAGATCAGCCCTTAGACGTCCACTGCTGGACATAGGCCTTCCCCAATGAACGCCACGATTTTGGTTACTGCTCATGGGGAGTTTTTCCCATAATGGCCACGATGAGCAAACGTGTTGGCCATCGCAGTACTAGGCCTCGCACCGGGGACGCTGCTGCCTGTGAACTGCTCGGTGGTATTTATAGCCTAGTGAATAGTTGCGTGGATACCGCCATTATTGATTGCCAGGGCCAATTAGCAGGATTGCACCGCGTGCAGGTGAGGTTAACATTTGGAGCAGCGGATGTTTTTGCGCTCCCTTAGACCACTCTTCTTTAAAAATAATAATCCTCTTAAGAAACCTCTCGCTCCTCCTAAAATAGTTTAAAATGAACAATCCCATTCTCTAGCACTTAACTCCTAAACTTAAACTAATTTAGGAACTTGCCGACGACGTCTCAAAGGGGATGGTAATGGGATAACAAACTTGTGTTATCTGTTCACCCCTCCACGGCTGAGGCGTGAAGATAGCACGAAAACAGATTACAGGTTTAAAATAAAGTGTTACAGTGTGATTAGGTACAGTAGGTTGCATCTGCATTGACATTGTGTTTTCGCTTTTAGTTACTTTATTATTGTATCATGATTATGTTGTTTTTGTCCAATAAGGACAACTAGCTGAGGCTTATGACTTCGTCCGTGCAGAATTTTAACCCCATTGGAGCGGAATTTCCAGTAATCCTTTCTTAGTCTTTACTGTATCCTTAATCTAGTTTCTAGACCCAGCAGTTTTAGTTGGACATTAATAGATCAATTAGTCATGCGTGGTAATATTTTATTTATACTAATTTATTTACTTAAAAATGTATTTATTGATGTAATTATTAGTTTTTGTAATATAAACTTATAAACACCGTTCGAAAAACTACTAATTTAATTATGTCAAGATGACGTGACGTATCGCGGTATCTCGGAATGCGACCACCTTGTGCAGAGATGTGCTATGTCAAGTAAGATGCGCTACTATAAGCTATACTGTTGTTTCCATCATAACATGACAATTTATTATAAACATCAGAGAGCTGTGTTGCATTCAGGTGAAGTAGGGTTGCTTCTTATAAGAACTTCACTTTAAAATAGGGTTTTACTGAAATGCATAAGTAATTTTACTCTTTTTCATGATATTTTCAACATGCTTTGAGTACAAGCACTGGACGTAAATCTTAATGTTTAAATTTCTTACATTTTCTACGATTAACAATAATTTAATTGTCTTTTTTTTATATATATTTTAAAATAAAAATCTATTTAATTTAATAATGCACTCCTCTAAAGTATTGTCTTATCAATCATTTTGAATAAATACGTCCTTATTATTTCAAAAATACTATTAGAATTATATTTTTGCTTGTACAAAATACTAATCAACTTTGTGTAAACTACGTCTGCCAACCCTCTATCTAACTACTGAGTACATCAATCACTCGCGGCAACCCTGCCGTTCAGACGCGGCGTGTGCCACTACACCTGTCAATCGGCCCATTATCCTTTTAGTGTATGCTGTACTGTGTCTGTTACTTATACTGCAAGAAAGTATCAGGGGGCCAATTCTACTAACGCATTTTCGTATAAAACGCAACTGAACTGCAGCTGAAACGCAGGTTTTAACACTTTTCATATTCCGCTGCGCACAACGTTTGTACTTCGGCTGCGTTTCAGCCGTAGCTAACGTTTAAACAAACTCCAGACGTTGATGAAACGAACGTTCCGTGACTTCGTATTCTGCTAATGTTTTTTGTACATTTTGACAGTTGTCTCAGGTAAAAACGGAACGCTACGCTGTCAAAATAGCGTATATTAAAAAGTTGGTAGGAAGGTACTTTTTCACACACGCTGTTCAGACGTTACGCTTAAATTTATGCAGAGAAAAGTTATTTTCACACAAAATAAGGTAGTAGGTACAAGTAGTATGTGGTCTACTCTCAACTGTAATAGAAATAATCAGCGTTTAATAAACAATTAGATATTTATTTTTCACATAGGCTGGCACTAGATCGTCGCAAGTAATTTCTAGAAAAGATAACACTAATTATAAAAACGTTAAGTACATTTTCAATAAACTTGTAATAAACTAAGAACTACATAATGAAATACCGCTATATACGTACCTACTCATTGTTTTTGTTAACAGCGTTATGTTCAAGTATGACAAATACTACATTACTTTAGTACATAATTTAAAATTTCTGTGTATTATTGTTTAGGTTTTTATTTATAAGGATACCAATAGACAATTTTTAATTTTAATTTAATTTAACTAATAAATGATACAATAAGAATTAAAACAATATAAACTTACAATTTTATGGATATACAATGAACAACAAGAAACATATGCGAAAATTTATAATCAATAACAATAATACAACATGTACTTTAAACGCGAACATTTCCCGCGCTTTCGAGAAAAATAATGTCGTATCTATGGGAAATTCGCACAATCGAGAATCGAGTAACGAATACTTACAAAAATACTAGGTTCGTCCCTAATAGCTGAGTAACGTGTGCGTTCCGTCTGCGCTTCGTCTTGCGTCGGTTATCGTTTCAAGTAAAACAATGAGTAGAATGTCAATTTGAGTTTAGAAAGGAGTTTGACTGTAACTTAAACGTAACTGTTGTTTAAACGAACGATAAACGTTGAAAATAGTAGAATTGGCCCCCTGATGAAGGAATTATTTTGCACCTTGATGAAGCAACAATCAACTTTTTTTTGAATGTAAAATATTTTATGAAGTAGATGAAGTTGACTATCTTATTTTCTCAGGGGGCCAGGAAGACCTGGCGACACTTCGACCCTTCAGGATCTTTTATGCTAAACCCCTGTCCACCAACGTTGCCCCAAGCTGATTTAGTGGACTTCACACACGTCTTAGAAATTCTTCTTTAGCATATGCAGGTTTCCTCACGATGTTTTTCCTTCACCGAAAAGCCTGTGGTATTATAAATAAACCGTACTTAAGTTTTTTTAAAACCTATAGGTACGGGCGGGGTTTGAACCCACGACCTCAAGAACGTGAGGCGAGTGCACAACCAACCGACTACCACGGCTCTTGAAGTTGACTAACTTATTTCATCTTATTTATAAAATACGAGTAAAGTAAAAATGCAGTCAAATCTTATATAATTTATTCAATCAAAACTATAAACAGACACAATTATCATTAATTCAAATCATAATGACCTTGTCATAATGTATATTTAAATAAATGTAATTAATAATGGTTATTTAATCAATGTTGATGTTTATTACAATGTTTTAATAATAAAAAAACAATTATGAGACATTATGAATGGTGGTCCACTTAATTTTGTTTATGAAGTTAATATATCAAATATAATTACGTAATATGTATAATAATAAAATTAAAAAGAGCTTTAAGATATTAAAAATAACTTGTTACTCATAAATCCAAAATAAGTTATGTTTATATATCTTTGAGCTTATCACAATCTATGGAACTAAAAGTTTTTTTTGGAGGTAAAGATTTAAAGTAGTTCAAGTGTGTTTTAAGATAAAACAAGTTATTCAGATATTATTATATGCACCAAAGAAGGGCAGTAGAGTTCTTCTGTGTATATTAAGATCATTACTGCGATCACCAATCCGTCTGCCAAGCGTGGTGATTATGGAAAATCCCCCAATGGACAGCCCACCAAAAGAGGCCTTCTATTGGGGAGGCTCATGTTCAGCAGTGGACGTAGTTCAGCTGATGATCATAATGTGATTTGATTGCACGTATAATTATTCTTTATAAAAAAGAATTTTGAACAAGCACATTTACAAAACCTTTGTCAGTAAATTTCTCATAAAAATTACCACCTGTCATCCTTATTAAAATCACTCTCAATACATTTTGTAAGAGTTTTAACGGTCACTTAAACCACAATCCTTTCTCCCATCACTTACAGTTCAATTTTCATTGCAAAAAGTTCCTTTAGCGAATTCCTTTTAAATTCGCTACAATGTGGGCACTTAAAGTTGTTTTTCAGGCAGATGTTGTGAACACCGGGCCTTCTTGATTTTACACCTGTTCGCAACAGGTTGACTACATCTGGCCGTGGCTGGACACTTCACAGTACATTTGCATACAGTAGTTACTAATAAATCTCTAACCCTTTTAAAGATATTTGTAATGCACGTCAGTCATTTGTAAAGATATTTTAAAAATCGAATAGTAAAAAGTGATTTAATTTAGTCATTTGAAACATTATTAATCAGTCTTTAGACGTCCACTGCTGGACTGCCTTCCCCAACGAGCTCCACGACAGCTGAAACTAAGAATATAAATCAATTATTATGCGAAAAAAGTCACTGTCAGGGTCATTCAGACTCATATGAAAATAAAAGTCGGTTTGGTAGTTCCGTAGATCGATCACTTGGGGAAAAACTCACATATCATGCCCTTGCCTTGATATTTAGGAAGATTTTGTGCTATAAGGTTGAAGGCAAGAGATCTCGGTTTACGATTGAGTTAGTTTTTTCTCATTTATTGTTCAACCATTTTTATTTTTCTAAAAATTTTAGGTTGCAACAAATATACTTATGGCAACATATTTTGTATTAAGGGTTAAAAAGGGAACACTTTCCTTTCATTTACCACCATTCCCATAAATCGCCTTTAGCCTTTTAACTTGGCATCTTGTAGGAGGGAGAGTATTGACACTGTTTTAACGTATAAAGATGATGTACCCGTACTTAATGTGTTTTTTTTTACAAATTTTTTTCGTTGACACAATTTTGATGTTGATGTATCGATATTATTTTTTAAGACATGATCTAATGTTTAATTAACTGCAAAACTTGTCGGTTAACCATAATAATCAACTGATTAATGTTGGCATTCATCGATTCTATCTCAACAAGCTTTACGCACGTATAATTCGTTATTCATTGACAGGTATCGTTCTTAGTGATACTAAATTACCTTTCTCGGCGCAGGCGCAACCTTGCAATGCTCGTTAGCATTCAACACGTGATGGTACAAGGTTATACAGACTATTTGAGCATAGTATATAATATACACTGGATGTCATAGTTAAAACTGTACATGTAAACAAAAAAAAGCGACATTCCAGTTACGTCCATTCGCATTTCCAATTTCGTCGAAGTTGAGTGCTTTATTTCAGCTGTTAAGTCAGTTTGATAAATCTAGGATGTTTCAGATATTTTATAAAATGTATCATGCTTGTTAAATATGTTTAAACACGAATTATTAATTTAGTGTATTTTTGTAATCGAATATCCACTGCAGGAGCACAATCCTCTTTGATCTGACGGAGACAGACGGAGGATTTGACCTACACTTGCCAGACGGGTTGTTTTATAATGTATTAATTCCCTTAGTCGCCTTGTACGACATCCACGGGAAGAGTGGTCCTATTCTACTCCACCGGAAACCACACGGCTAGTGTGTTCAACTTTTCAATAATGTAACTATCTCAACTGTAAAAAACTATACTGCGACTAAATACTTGAGCATGTATGTAAAGTATATAGTTTGTTTTTATTATAAAATTTACATATCACTAAGGACACATCATGTCTCTTTGGTCGTTACTAAAATCGTAGTCAATTTGTTACTTTTTTTTGTATTATTTTTATTTTATATTTCATCTTCATCATGTCATCCTTTAGACGTCCACTGCTGGACATAGGCCTTCCCCAATGAACGCCACCACACCCGGTCCTCCGCCCTCCGCATCCAGCCGCTTCCGGCCACCTTCTTTAGGTCGTCGGTCCATCTGGCGGCGGGGCGCCCATCCTGCGCGTGCCAATCCGTGGTCTTCACTCCACTCGTCTGCCCCAACGGCCGTCGGTTCTGCGACAGATGTGGCCCGCCCACTGCCACTTCAGCCTGCTAATCCTTTCGGCTATGTCGGTCACCTTCGTTCTTCGTCGGATCTCTTCATTACGAATCATATCCTTCAAAGATACGCCGAGCATAGCCCTCTCCATAGCTCGCTGAGCGACTTGAAACTTGTGGATCAGGCCCACTGTCAGTGTCCACGTTTCTGCACCGTATTTTATATTTATTTATGATATATTGATGTAACATTTATAATGTATGAATGTTATAAAACATCAATCAGGCCTCCCCAACCCGTCTGGCCAGCGCTGGGAGTGTAGGCCAAATCCTCCGTCTGTCTCCGGCAGATGAGAGAGGGTTGTGCTCCTGCAGTGGAGACAAAAATAACCTGATGATGATGATGATGATGTAACATTGATCCCGGTCTGGATGTCATATTTGGGAATCCTATCCTTGTTTGATTCCTATAGCACAGTTTGGGATTAGACAAGTGTATGTATGTAGTTATGCTCGGAGTTTCTCTAAGGGACAGGATCCGAAATGAGGTGATCCGCCAGAGAACTAAAGTCTTAGACATACCTCAAAAAGTTAGTACGCTGAAGTGGAAGTGGCCTGGTCACATCTGTCGGAGAAACGATTACCGCTGAGGTAAACGAGTTCTCGAGTGGAGACCGCGACTGGCAAGCGTAGTGTGGGACGCCCAATGGCTAGATGGAGCGACGATCTGCGTAAGGCGGCTGGCAGTGACTGAATGGGAAGAACCGAAGATCGGCTTCAGTGGCGCACTATGTCCAGAGGTGGACTCTTTCATGATGATGATTATATATTGTATATATATGATATCTGAGTCTGAGATTGCTGTGTGGCTCGCGGCTTAAAATAGAGTCATCCCCAGCCTTCCCGTGGGTGTCGTCAAGGAGACTAAGGGATTGCACCAGGGACGGGTTACAACAGCGTTCTCCTGTGTACATTAAGATCATTACTATGATCACCAATCCGCCTGCCAAGCGTGATGATTATGGCAAATCCCCCAATAGACATATTACCAAAAGTTGATGATGTATTTATGTACATATGCAATATGTATTAAAAAATATTACTTGTTTTTTTAAACAGAAGTTTTATCTTTATTTCTGTCAAGTTTCTTCTTCTACTAAAAGCCCAAGTTAACTAAGCTTCATCTCAACTTATCCTATATCCAAAAGTTTAAAGTTAAACTGAGACAGTTTTCTTGACTTTTAGCTGAAACTCAGATAACAATTGTCTTAAAAAGCAAAGAGTTATAAATTAACACCACAAAAGAAAAATCGCTTTGATCCTTTGAACTTCTAACATCGAAAACCTCAGTCTCTCAAACAAAACGGTTTCCTTTTTTTAACCCTCCCATAATTTAACTGAAGATGTTAACGTAAACACTTCATCAAAAGAAAACATCTGATGATCTCCACTTAACTGTTTACTTTACGTTTACTGCCACTTTGTAGTTAATTCCAGGGCTGCATTCAGTGCAAATGGCGCCCCACTTTTCACGGGTCTTAATTTAAGTCGATAATGCTCAGGCAATAATTATCCAGGTGTGGAGGTGATGGAGGATGTCCTTTGTCCAGCAGAAGATTTTCATCAATTATTATAGAGTTAAGTGCGCCTTTGTACATCATATGTTTAAATGAGCTGTTTGACTTGTATTTGTGTACAATAAAGTATAAATAAATAAATATTGTTCGTGTAATAAACGGAATAGTGTGTCTTTTCTGCCGCACTGAATTCCATAGGAATAAATTTAACGTTTGGAGTATACTTTTTTTTTCAGATAGGTCTTACGTAACCCGTTATTTTAATAAATCCACAAGTGCGTTGCCACCCTGAGAGCTATTTTATACTGCCCATTCGAGGCATACTGTCATTACATTGGTTCTTACACCCTTCAGACCGGAACACAAGACATTTAGACATTTATTTAAGATGTTAGAACTTTGGTAAAAGGGTGGTGACCATTCAGACAGATCGTATCCTAGAATCCCCACATAGGTAAATCTGGATGCGCAAAACAAAAATCATGCACCATGCTAATGACGACTTAAATGTGGCCTGTAGCTCTTGGCGCCCTGGAGCTTCCTGGCGCCCTCACCTTGAGTCGGCCCTGGTTAATTTTTAAACTTGTGACTATTTTTGGTTATATTGGTTAATAAAGTTAGATGGACACTGGGCGCTTGGAATAGTTCAAACAAACAAAAATTGTTTGGTTTAAATTACCGCGTGTTGAAAATAGCTGTTTGTTTAACCGAGTGTAGTTAATTTTATTGATTGGACTTTATACTTCTCCTTTTATGCCTTTTTTATTTACAGTTATGGTCATTCCAACCGTACACTTAAATACTTTTAGACACAAATATAAACTAACACATTGTTTAATTACAGCTGTGTTTGAGACTTCTTACCGCAGACCACTGAGATACGTACTGACGACTTTTTTATAAATATAATCCTAGCCATCCTCAAAACTGATACATACACATTTATCTATTCCCAAACTAGGATTTTCTGCTGTCTAACAGGATTTAGACAAAGTCAAATTTAATAAATAAAAATGTAAACTTCGCGTGTCTGTACATTGAAGATATTTGCAAATAAAAATTGGGGGTCTAAGGGTAAGTAACAGAACACATTACGATCATTTTTGAAATTTTTGTCTGTTTGCCTGTTAGTCTGTGTACGCATCACTTAAAAACTACTGAACCGATTTCGATGGACTTTTCACAGAAACATAGGGTTTAATTCGGAGTAACATATAGGCTTTATTTCATCGGTTTTCCCGGCCTTGTACAACATCCACGGGAAGAGTTGAAGTGGTTCTATTCTAATCTATCGGAAACCACACGGCAAAGGGCGTATTAGGGCGTATGTCAATATTTTTTAGCTCTACAACATACTAAAAGGGCGTAACAGCACTCAATACACCTAAGCAACATAAAAAGTAAAAAAAAAAAGTCTGCATGAATAAATATTTGCATTATTTAATTTTGTCCTCTGAAATTGCATTTGTAAATACGCCCTTTCAGTTTGATGCCCTCGATATGTACCAAACCTAAAGACATCCACTTTGACTCACTCACCACATGTCGCCACGGCCACCCTTGGAAACCACTTTGATATACAATCCGCTTTACTTCCATTAATTGAAGAGGAATCTTCATCCGTCCACGCTTGGACCGTTGGACGGTGAATTAATGACGTCAGACGTTGACGCGGATCCTTCGATAGCCCACTTCCTTAGTAGACTTCTACTTTTATTTAACCACACAACCTAACTTTCTCTTCTATTCTTATCCTCAAATATTGTCTGGAAGAAATCGCTTTCAGCGATAAGACGACGACCACCACTGGTGATTTAGATACATCTTGCATCTAGATATATGTAAGAAATGTCTCCTAGATTATAAAAGGGGCCACCCCCAATCTTCCCGTCTTCAAGGGCACTAAGGGACGGGCAGCAGCGTTCTCCTGTGTATATTAAGATCATTACTTCGATCACCAAAAGTGTCATTCTATTGGGGAGGCTTATGTTCAGCAGTGGACGTATTTCAGCTGATGATGATAACTGGGGTCTTATGTCTATATGTGTGTGTGTGTGTGTGTATGTATGTAAACGCTTTATTATATTGGACGAAGAGCAGGCAAAGGAAAGCCACTTTGCGACATTAGATTATGCAAAGTGGCGATAAATCGTCTCTGCCTACCCCTCTGGGACCAAGGCGTGAGCGTTATGTATGTAGGGTATGTATGTATGTATGTATGTATGTATGTATGTATGTATGTATGTATGTATGTATGTATGTATGTATGTATGTATGTATGTATGTATGTATGTATGTATGTATGTATGTATGTACGAATGCATATATGTATGTATGTATTGTACCAAAATTAACAACAAAAACAAACAAAAAAATAAAGTTGTGTATAAAGGCGGGCTTATCCCACTTAGGGATCTCTTCCAGTCAACCTTAGATAGAGTAACTGAAAGGACTCTAGTAATGCGTGTGATTTTTGTCCTTGAGACGAAATGTTTTAGATATGTCATCATCAATAATCTATATTTATATCATTTCAAACCTTTTTTTTAATATCAACGATCTCTATGTACTACTAGATGGAGCGTTCCAAACAATCGCTCTGTTCCACGCAAGTAGCCACAACTCTTTCACAATCACAATGAAACTTGTGCATTTACTACGCTGAACATTTAATTATTACTAAATATTGAGGCTACGGTAATAATGTCAATATTAGTAAATAATTAAATGTTCTGAGTAGTAACTGCACAAGTTTCAAAGTGAATGTGAAAGAGTTGTAACTACTTGCGTGGAACAGAGCGATTGTTTGGAACGCTCCATCTAGTAGTACACAGAGATCGTTGTTTAACATCCAACCCTTCGCAGTAACTAGTTTTCTAGATTAATTACATATTACACATTGTAACAAAGACCAACTCTTTGTACACAACATTACTATTGATATGTAAATAACTATTCATCTATATGTAGGGCGAACTGCCCAGTGGTTGTCTCTGCCGGTCACTTGTACCGGTAACTTTATGTCATGTAAATGTCGGCCTAGATATACAATGCATGACCTGGACTCGAAAATTCTATAGTATACATATATATATTCCGTCTTTGTCTATCTTTACAAGAATCGTGTAGAATCGCCAGTATAGTGTATATCTTTACGTTTAACTAACCCAAATAGATGACTACTTAAATGATAAAAGTCCATGGAGTGCTTGATGGCTCAGCATAGGTAGACTTAATGATTGTAATGAATAAGATAAATCAAAGGTAGGGCCCTGTGCCGTTGGGTTTGTTGCCACTTCTTCCCCTCGGTTATAGAAGTGGAGTAGTTTTAGGCAGAATTTGACGTCAAAAAGAGAATAATGTTTGACCTACCGCTTGTTTTAGCTTTTCCCACAGTGAAGGTTGGCTGGAAGAGATCTCTTATAGAGGTAAGTCCACCTTTGTACACTTTTATGTTATGCCTTTTTTTTGTAAATTTTATGTGCAATAAAGAATATATAATGTATTCCAATTTTGAAAATTAATATTTTGATTTTGAATAATCCATTAAAAAGGAATAAAAACATTATGCCTAGGAAATCTGCATACCTACAGTGGGGGGCCAACTTAAAGGGTAATTCCCCCTTGATGTGGTGAGGTATGAGGGAACGTCAGACGTACGTATTGCACATTACTGTCAGATAACTGTCACGTTTCTCCATTCTGTAACTAATAACTCTTAAATTACAACCTTTAATAATTGAGTCATAATATTGATTTCAATCCTACTAATATTATACATGTGAAAGTTTTGACATTTGAATGTTTGTTACTCAATCACGCTTCAACCACTGGACGGATCGGAATGAAACTTGGCACACATATAGGTTAGGTCCTGGAATAGGACATAGGATAGTTTTTATTCCGATAAACATCCTAAACCTACGGGAAATACATAATAATATGTGATATTAAGTTGTCCACGCGAACGAAGTCGCGGGCAACAGCTAGTGAGTAATATTTAGCTCAACCGATATCAGAATTCGTAAATTGTATGAAAAAATCATCTGAGGCCCTACTCCGTAAGCATTTTGAATAAGCCATTTGTCTAACTGGTCACGTGACAAATTCTGATAAGCGTTTGGGCGTCTAACTACGATAATTAGACTCACATGATCCGTTGCCGCAGCCACCACCAAAAGGTTGCCTGGAACAAATCGCTGAAAACGATAAGACTGCCATTGTACACTAAATTCAACCTTCTGTATATTTTCTTTATTTTTTTTATATAAAACTCTATATATATTGGTTGGTGCTCAGCAAAGAATATTTGGAAGTCAGACATTCACACCAATTATCCAGTCCCAAACTAGGCAGAGCCTGTGCTATGGTTACTAGATAACGGATACACATACTTAAATAAATATATATTTTGCTGGATATTTGCCTAAATACTTCTAAAATCAAAAGATTCCAAGTAAAGAAACCCATTTAAAATTACAACCGTATCGGCAAAAAGTCTTTTGAACCGAAAGTCTAACAATCCTATTGTTTTAGTCCGCTTTGTTACCAACGACTGCCATTTTGTTGCTCGCAAAAATATTTCTCGGCTAAAGGTGGTCATTTGGGAATTCAGACAAAGGCATCAAATTACAGTGTGTTCTGCGAGTTCGGTTCTCGTGGAGCAGATTCGTGGAAATGTGTGAACTTGGTTTATTCATAAGGTCATGGATTTGATGTTATACAACGATCTCTATGTACCACTAGACGGAGCGTTCCAAACAATCGCTCTGTTCCACGCAAGGAGCCGCAACTCGTTCACATTCACTTTGAAACTTGTGCATCATCATCAGGTTATTTTTGTCTCCACTGCAGGAGCACAACCCTCTCTCATCTGCCGGAGACAGACGGAGAATTTGGCCTACACTCCCCGCGCTGGCCAGGCGGGTTAGGGAGGCCTGATTGATGTTTTATAATGTATTCCCTTAGTCGCCTTGTACGACATCCACGGGAAGAGTTGGAGTATTCTACTCTACCGAAAACCACACGGCGACGTTAATCGTAGCTCTGCTAGTACTATTCAAAAGCACTAATTACCTTGTTCGTTTGAACAGTTACGAATAGTTTGCCTCTGAAAATTAAACTGTCTCCTATTAACAATACGGCCGCTTATATCCTGCGGGGGACTCACTCGAACGTTCCATGCCATCGTTGTGTGGTACATTCTCGAGACGCGCGCTAGCCGCGCTACTAATTCCGTCTTTTTTTTGCGTTGAGCATCCCTTCTCACGCTTGCCTCTATCTTTCTCCCTCTAAAAAGGATGTCACCATATCATTCATTCCAGATGAGGTCGTCTTTCTATGAACGTAATAACGTAATCTTCCCTGGGTTATCCCTATTGTAATGAAAGGGATGAGGATCTGAATGAAAACGGTCTCATTACCATCGGTTTTCACATATATCTGCAAAAACGTTTTGGAAATGAGCTCACTTTTCATCTCACATTGACCACAGCATACGTGACCAGAATCCGAATTATAATATTCTAATTCAGGAACCTCAACCAAATGCGCTCGCGAAAATAATGTCCTTTCAATCTCAAATTCTAATGCTAAAGCGTAAGGTACATTATTAATGGAAGCGGTTTTGTGAGCTGCTTTGGTGATGGCAAAGATAATTATACGTATATGTGCACGAGATTATGTCAAGGTAATAAGAGTTTTATGGTTATTTAAGTTCAGAACTCAAATTACAACTTGTTCATATTACTTGAATACAGCAGATGCGTAAAAATTTATAAGCTTTAATATCAATATTTGTAAGTCAAACAAATATTAAAACCATCTAAATGTTACTTCAAATTAAGCCCTATGTTTTTCTGAAAACTCCATCAGCATTGGTTCGATAGTGATGCGTGCACAAACAGACAAAAATGCAAAAATGATCTTAATGTATTCTATCTATTACTTATCTTTCATCATCATTATCATGTCAGCCCTTAGGCGTCCACTGCTGGACATAGGCCTTCCCCCATGAACGCCACCACACCCGGTCCTCCGCCCTCCGCATCCAGCCGCTTCCGGCCACCTATCTTACTTATCTTTAGACCCCCAATTTTTTTTCAAGTAGTTTCAATGTATATAAACTCGAAGTTTACGTTTTTATTTATTAGTTGTGGAAATTCTAAGAAAGTTGTTTGTTATTGAAGGATATTTATTTTATTGAAAATAGCCAGTAAAAAAAAATAATTTAAATAACTATTACATTTTTTTTTTCTTAGGCCATCCTACTGAAACCACTGGGTTTATTTGTAGGATGGTGGTCGCTACTTGTACAATCTTATTATATTGGTAACATGAATGGAGACTATCTAGGTCGCATTGCTGCTCGCCATATAGTACCCCTTCATAGCAACTTTTACTTTTCGCGCATTGCCCCCCAGCATGTCGTCCACCAAACTTTCTGGTAATTCGTTTAGAATTTGCGGCAAGATGCAAGATGCAGCAATCATTTGTTGGTTTGTTTTTTTTTCTTTTGTGTGTGCCAATTATGGCAGTAACTAAATGTTTTTCTGTCTTTCTTTCTTTTTTATCTATAAAGGTTATTGACTTCTCCTAGAACTATTGTTACGAAGAGCTAACCTTTAGTAGTACATTTATGTATGGGGTCCTAGATCTCTCATCATCCTCTAGCCTAAAGACTATTTTTTCTACATTCTCTGTACTTATTCCATTGACCAATTTATTCTACAATTCAATTTAACGTTGCCTGTGTATCGGGTCGGATCGGCAGGCGGTTCTCGCGCCAATCTACCGGAAATTCTTTATAGCCAACATTTGGTGCGTTCACCTCATTTTGCAAAATATCGACACTCGGGTTAAATGAATGAACTTCTTTATAGTGTTTTTTTGGGAAATAAGATATTGGGAAGGTTACGGCAGAGAATCCCACTCACTAGTCCCATCCCACTAATATTGTTAATGCGAAAGTTTAGATGTTTGCATATTTGGATGTTTGTAACTCAACCACGCTTTAACCACTGGACGGATCGTGATGAAACTTTGCACACATATAGGTTATGTGCTGGAATAGGACATAAGATAGTTTTTATCCCGAAAAACATCTCATTCCTACGGGAAATATTTAATAATTTGTAATGTTAAGTTGCCCACGCGGACGAAGTCGCGGGCAACAGCTAGTATTAAATCTTACTACGTAAAGAACCGATACTCACCTCCCCCCACTAGTTAAAATGTCGCCTGCAAAGTAGAGGATGACTAGCAGTATAAATGCAGTACTGGGCTGTCGCCGGTACAAAGTTAGTACACCAGCGCGATATCAACCGGCGCCGAGAGATGACCCTATAGGTTAGAAAGAGAAGCACTTATATTGTTGACGTATAACGTTCTCCCTCTCTCGATCGACTATCATTGGAATGATTAAAACAAGTATTAAAACACTTGTTTTGTTTTAATCATGCCAACTCTGTCGACTATGTTCGCGCGCTGGGTGCAGCAGCCCTACAATAATTTACGCACACACACGAACGTGTACGAACAGAGTAGTGCGCTTGTGATAGTAGTAAGTAATTGAATCTGTTCGCCTGCATGGACTGCCAGAGGTTTGCCTAAACTGTACGTACATAGAACTTTTCTACAGTTATTATGACTAAAAAAACTCCAATCATATTGAACAATAACATGGGCTTATTCAAAAACTATAAACGAGAAACAATGAGCTCATTATAAAACGCGACCTCGATAGCCGTAACACTGCCGAATGTTGTCGCTAACGACGTGATCCATCGCCAAACAACCTACGGTACCTGGAATTGACTTGAGTAGGTAGCATTAATCGAAACAGTTCAGCAAATGAAAACTCGTAAAACTGCGCTGAAGCTGCGATGCTGTGTGGTTTCCGGTAGAGTAGAATAGGACCACTCCAACTCTTCCCGTGGATGTCGTACAAGGCGACTGAGGGAATACATTATAAAACATTAATCAGGCCTGCCCAACCCGTCTGGCCAGCGCGGGGAGTGTAGGCCAAATCCTCCGTCTATCTCCGGCAGATGAGAGAGGGTTGTGCTCCTGCAGTGGAGACAAAAATAACCTGATGATGAAGCTGGTGAGAAAATACACCATCGGTATGAACAACAATATGAACGACAATTGACGCCACAACCCGAATTTCTATACTATGGAAATAGTTTAAAATTAATTTATTCATGAAATGTTTGTTACATAAAATATATATATATATTAAGACAAACTCCTATGTCCTAAAATAAGACAAGTTCGCCGCTTATGCACAAATATCAGAAGCAATTTTTAAAATTAAGACAAAGCTATTGATCCCCAAGTGGGAATTGAACCTACGGCATCTAACGTTCAAGTTAAATATCCTAATTACTGAGCCTAGGAGGCGGTGAATGGTTAAATTTATTGCTACTGAAGATCAAACAAAACTACACCCATATAGAAATAAGATTACCAGAAACTTTGCCAGTGAAATGTCAAAAAAACACATCTAAAATTATAGACAAATACTCAATTTGTTAAGCAAATTTCGAGTATAGTAGGTTTTCAAATAAAACAATTATCAATTAATAGATATTAAGTAAAAACACAAAACTTCGAGTTGAAGAGATTCTTACACCCCCTGACTAAGTATAAACAGAAGAGGAAATTGAAAATGTTAAAGACATAAATAAACTAAATCCAAACCAAACAAACATGGACGATAAACATACACCAAATACGTTTGAAACAGTAAATAACAAGCCTCAAGCGAGGGCCCGACCACACTACTCTATTTCTGGCGACAAAAAGACATTAAGCACTTAGGAATTGCGACGGTGTGCACCAGTACGGTCATGTCTGGTTTCAGATTTAACTGACTTTGCAAAGGGTATGCTTTAATAGTTAATGAGATGCCGAACTGATCGTACAAAGTGACTAAAACATCTAGCAATATTGATACACTTCCGGAAAGAAGTTCTGAATTCGTTGATTCTAGTAGGTTTGGAGATTTAACTGATTGTGAGATGTTAAGAGAGAAAAGGATATAAGAGATCAAAGAGAATGAACGAAGTGTCAAAAAGCCTCTCGACGCAGAAAGTTCTAAATTGAAAGCAATTTGTAAATTGTTTCGTTTTGAAGAAAAAAAAGAAAAAGGAGTAAGAATTGCACATTATTGTAGTTTTTGACCATGTTAATTGTATTGATGAAATGTCACAAATTCTCATAGACAATTTTATTTTTGATCTCGCTGGGCTAGTCTTTGTGTGTTAAAGACCTTACAGGTCTCCTTAACCCTCAGAAGAACGAATATCGTTCTTCTGAGCCTTAACCATTTGAAATCGACAATGAAATGTATGAAAACCTCTTTGTTAAATTGCGTACCATTATCACGAAGGAAACATATGTTATGGAAGCAATAATAATCTAAAATCTAAGCCCCTACTAAATCAACAAACCACTTAATCTAACATGATCTTGTAATGAACTTTATATCCTTATAAAGCAACGATCTGTATGTACTACTAGATGGAGCGTTCCAAACAATCGCTCTGTTCCACGCAAGTAGCCACAACTCTTTCACATTCACTTTGAAACTTGTGCAGTTACTACTCAGACATTTAATTATTTACTAAATATTGTCGCTAGTGGAAAATTATTTGAGTAACCTCTCGATCTATATGACATCGCTAATCTTGGTCCAAATGCAAATGTCTTGTCTGGCGTTTTAAGCAACGCAGTCCGGAGCCCGGACCCAGTGACGTCACTGTCCGAAGTGTCCGGAACTTTGCAGACGGCGGCGCGGCAAACTGACTTGAATTTTACACTAATTGAAGATATTTGCTGCATTAACGAAAGCCATTTTAACAAGGACACTTTGGCAGCTCCTTTTAAGCTTCAAATGTTGTTAAATGCAAACTCCAATTAGAGTGCCCAGCATTATTTTCGTCTATGACGTAATAATGATCATACAGACTAAATAAAGTCAGTAAAGCTCTTTTTATTATTGATAGAAACTTCATCATCATCATCAGGTTATTTTTGTCTCCACTGCAGAAGCACAACCCTCTCTCATCTGTCGGAGACAGACGGAGGATTTGGCCTACGCTCCCCGCGCTGGCTAGACGGGTTGGGGAGGCCTAATTGATGTTTTATAATGTATTCCCTTAGTCATCTTGTACGACATCCACGGGAAGAGTTGGAGTGGTCCTATTCTAAGTCTACCGGAAACCACTCGGCAACTAATATTATAGAATTTTCTGGCACTGCACGTTATCTAGCGTGGTTCTGTAGTTTAAGGTAGTTATTACCCAAATCTTTCGTAGCCCAAAGTAGCTATTTACCGAACCTCCAAATTAGGCCACGTGATTTATGGATGCTTCCAAGATTGGGGTATAAAAGTTGACAATTACTATTACAATAGACGCAATAACCTGTGCGTACACGTTTGTGCGTGTGCGTAAACTATGTAGGGCTACTGCATCGAGCGCGCGATCATAGTCAATCAAGACAGTGACAGCGGTGAATGTCAACAACATAAATGCCTTTCTTTCTAACTTATAGCGTCGCCGCTCTGCGCTCGTCAGTTTAAACGGCAGCAGCCTATAGTGCGTACTGCAAGCTGTGCTCTGTTTTGCGGGTACCGTTAAACTGGGGGGAGGTTAGTCAACCAAGACCTAGGACATGGAGAAAGTCAAATCATCTTCATCAATCATCTAGCGAGTTGACTTTCTTCAGCGCTCATTAAAGTTATCAATGTTTATGTTTCCTCGAACAGTGACTCTAGTATATCTAAATATAAAGGCATCATTCTCCGTAAATGTCTGGACAAAATATGTTTTGCTTGCGACATTAGAGATAGCGCACAAATGTCAACCGTTATCATTATCAAACAAGGTCGAAGTATTGCTCTCGGAAATACCCTTTGATAAACTGTTGGCAATTAATCAAACGTTAATTTGTTGCTGTTAGGATTCGTTGTAGATGATTTGCAATGTAAGTTTTTTTTTCTTCATCAGGGGGCCAATTCTACTATGTTCAACATTTATCGTTCGTTTAAACAAAAGTTATTAAGTTTCAGTTTTTAGCAGACGCTATTTTGACAGCAATGCGTTTCGTTTTTACCTGAGACAACTGTCAAAATGTAGAAAAACGTCCGTTCCATCTACGTCTGACGTTCGTTTAAACGTTAGCTACGGCTGAAACGCAGCTGAAGCACGAACGTTGTGCGCAGCGGAGTACTTGCGTTTCAGCTGCAGTTCAATTGCGTTTTCTGCGAAAATGCGTTAGTAGAACTGGCCCCCAGGTAACACCATTCTTGTCTGTTATTGTTGTTAAACGAGACGGGTTTTCTTCATTGATAAGAAATCTAGTTACAGAAAGAAATACAATAATTATATTTATTTATTATATACATATAGTTGAATAGTATTTTTACTTAGTATTTACCTATGTTCTAAAATTATAAATGTCTTTTCTTTTACCTGCAATACTCTGTCGCTACGTCTTTCTTTGTTTCCTTCTGAAAGGTTGCCTGGAAGAGATCGCTTTAAGCGTTAAGGCCGTCTTTGTACACTTTCCAAAAATCTGTACCTATTTTTTTTATTCTTAATTTGTGTGCAGTAAAGAGTATCTATCTAGAGTAAAAAAAACGGAAATGCGATAACGTTTCCTGACTTGTAAATTGTTCTTTGGAAGGACGGATAACCAAGTAACTGACGGTTTTTCCAGCTATGCTAACAATATTGCGGCAGAGGTTTCCGTTGCCAACTCTAAAAGTATTTAATTCAGTGTCTGGAAAGTTCTGCGTTTACACTTCTGAAAAACTTACACAAAAGCACTAAGTGTTGCCATATTTCTTCTGATTCTGTCTCCCTCTTTCTCTTTTGATAAGTTTCTGCGGGAGTTTGACAGTGACAAAATATTGCTTTTATCTCTAGCCACCTTTGTAGACTAATGATGTTAATAATAGGATATTAGAAAGCTTAAAGCAACGAGGGGAGATGCCATAGTGTGTAAATAGTATATAGGTCTATGTAACTTTGTACTATATCTACATATGTATATTACTCATTGATATTTCAAGGTAGATAAATGGATAAATAGATAATTTCTTTACTGCCTACGAATTAGAAGTGTACAAATGTGGCCTTACCGCTTAAAGCGATCTCTTTCAAGCAACCTTTGCCAAGAAAAATAAGAAAAGCGTTGCGACAGAGTATTGAAGGTGAAAAAAAATTATAATTTTAGAACATAGGTACTTACTATGTAAGTTTACATGATAAATATATATTAAATTAAATTTTATTTATTTCGGGTCAGTTTAGTCCATAGGAAACATTAAAAATAAATATGGTTGCTTATTAAGATTTGAAGCTGTTTTCAAATAATTCTTTTCTTTACCCTAAAGTTGTCTGGAAGAAATCGCTTATTTTAACTTAATTGAATTGAAAACCAACAACCAATTTCAGAATTATTCCGAGACCAGTTGCGTAACTGAATTTCATCACTGATTGATAGCTAAAATTATCTACACGTCCATGAAGCAAAATAATTTTTCGCACCTCATAAATCACCTCAAAGTTTTTCCTTCATGACTGACACTAATTGGTTATTAAATTAGATAACAGATACACATTTTAAAATCATCTGTTATCTAATTTAATAACCAATTAGTGTCAATCGTGAAGGAAAAACTTTGAGGTGACTTGTGAGGTGTGAAAAATTATTTTGCTTCATGGTACGAGGTGTAAGCTTACTTAACTTCTTCCTTGCAACTTAAAACAAACCCACATGGGATGAAGCTGGAACTCGAGCAAAATGACGTGTAACTGACTTAATGCCCGCCAGTTGTGACTTGTGACAGACTCGCTAATAAATTAACTGCGACCCGAACAGGGACTTGAAAGGGAGCGTGCGTTGGCGCAGGATATTTTTACTGCGATCCTCCCACGAGTGTAATAACTGCTTCCTAATGGTGTACCATCGACAATTTTAATTTCTGACCCACCCAAGTGTTTTGTCTCGTTTTAGCACCATGTCATTGTATATACAAAAAAAGAGACAAATAACACGCCATAAAGAATATAATCTTCACATACGACATCTAGTACATTCGGGCAATTTAATATCGGACCCATAAAATCTTGACATTCCTATTGCATTTTTATACAACTAATAACTATCGTTTTTATAATTATTTACCAATAGATTCGTTTATGAAAAAATTACAAATTAATTAATAAACAAATACGCGTACGCGTTTCATTGTAATTTTATGCTGTCTTGTTTGTCAATTCAATTCAATTACTCTTACTTCTAAAAATACAAAGATACAATAATAAGTAGCTTACACATGTATATCTAGACTGTATGTTTTTTTTTTTATTTCTTAAAATTGACAATGTGATTGATGTAAAATTTGTTAATTACTTAATTTGTCAAGTATTTAAAATCTATTGGTAAACAATTATGATATCAAAAAAGACAGTTATTGGTTGTGTGAAAATGTCATAGTGATAGCATGATTTTACGGGTCAAGAAGTAAATTAGTCGACTGTACTAGATGTTTATTGCATATATTTTGTATTTGTATTTATTTTATTAGAAATTTCAGGACAATTTACCATCACGACCGTTATCGAACAGAAAAGAACATGCGTTAAGGAGACGGATGTTATTGGTGGCCCAAATAAGCCTAAGCTCGTGCCAGAACCACCAGAGTTGTCCGACTATAGCTTAACTTGAAGATTATGGTGTAAATAGTAATCGACTTTGAAGTGGCCGATTAACGATTGCTCGGCGAATCTTCGCGGGGGACACACCATTAGGTAGCAGTTGTCAAAATATCCTGCGCCCACGCACGCTTCGTTTCAGTTCCATGTTAGGGTCGCAGTAAACTTATTAGCGAGGTATAGTCGGTACATCAGTACTTATATTCTTTATTGCATGTTTTAAAACTAAATACAGTTTTAAATTTTGTATATAAAGGCGAGCTTAACTCTAAAAGAGATCTCTTCCAACCAACCTTACATAGTGTGAGACAAGTCAGTACGGGGGGGGGGGGGGGGGGAACAGTATATCTATAAACGTATAAACACCTCCCAAGTCAGTATTTAAACGTCTGTTTCCTGAAATCCGTAATAAATGTCATTGTACAATAGCCCATTATTAATATTCCCCGCCCAGTAGTTCCAACATCTTCGCTAACAAAATAACGTTTACGTCCCAAGACATAAACAGCGGCGAGACTCGGAAGAAATAGCGGGGTAATGTTTTAAAACCTCCAGCGTTTGCTTGACTGGAAAAGGAATTCTAAACTGTAATCGAATTACGGTCTTAAGTGACAAACAGACAGACAGCCCGCCTAATGCAGCCCAAAGGCCTCGTGTGCCTGTAACTAACTACACTGGCTCTCCTACCCTTCAAACCGGAACACATCAAGGCTGACATTGCTGTTTGGCGGTCGGTTCGCCAATCCGTACTTGGCCTTAACCCCCGCGCCCACACCACTTACTACTACAAGCGCACCAGCCTGGCGTACACGTGCGTGTGTGTGCGTGACTTATTGTAGGGCTACTGCACCCAGCGCGCGAACATAGTCGATGGAAAGAGGGACAACGTTATACGTCAACAGCATACGTGATTTTCTTTTCAGTTTAAAGCCTGTTTCTTGCAGAGTTAGGCAAAAGATTTACTGTTATGGTGCTGTAAGTGTATTTTAAATAAATAAAATAAAATAAAAAAGCAGTCGCGTATACCTACTGATTGCTTTCTGAATTAGCCAAATTTCTGCGTGTGACGCCGAATTACGAATTTGGTTTAAAATAAGTAATCGGCGATCACATCTTTCCTACTTGCTGTACCCGAATGGGTCCATGACGAACTCTGTTTATTTTTAATATATGTTTACACTACGGAATGCAATAAATCACTGATTACAGTTTGTTTAGACTGTTTTGGTTTATTTTCAGTCAACTGGAGCTGTACCTCATACCATGAAGCAAAATAATTTTTCGTAGCTCATAGTTTCACCTCAAAGTGTTTTCCTTCATGATTGACACTAATTGGTTATTAAATTAGATAACAGATGATTTTAAAATGTGCATCTGTTATCTAATTTAATCTAATGTAATAACCAATTTGTGTCAATCATAAAGAAAAACACTTTAAGATGAAACTACGAGCTACGAAAAATTATTTTGCTTCATGGTATTAGGTATAGCGTCATAGAATGTTCAAAAAATATATATTTTGATGTTGATGTTTATAAACTATTATTACTGGTTGATAATTTATTATTATGGATGTTGGCGTTGATTGTACTTATTATATAATTGTATAAAAAATATAGCAGACCTTTAAGACCGTCTTTATAGAATCCTTTTGGGTATTTTGTAATATTTCCAGTCGTTAGTCCTTTTAACCAATAATCTTAGGTAAGTAAATAATATGTTAAACGCTTTCGCTAGTCACTTAATAATTCCAACTGGAGCGGTTAGCTGCGCGCACGCCGCGCTGTAATTGGCCCGTCTTTGATGTCGCCGCGCACGAATTAGCGCGCCCGATTCGAATTCCGAACGCGTTTCCGTTTCCGACGTTTTCGTTTTGAATGTGGAAAGTGGGTTTTTCTTGGAAACATTCACGTGGAAACTGTGACAACGTTATTCGGTTTCGTAACTAAGTCAACTAAAAGGTATTAGCATCTCAATAACTTTACCGTAGTTTGAGCTTTTACAGTAACATATGAAAGGTTGTCTGGAAGAAGTCGCTTAAAGCGATAAGACCGCCTAACTTGTACTATTTTTAACTTATAATTTTTCTTGTTTGTGCAATAAAGTGTATTGCATTGTATATGCATCCTTTTCACGCAGTATACCACGTCAAACACCAGATACTGCAAATACCAGATTCAAACTTAACATTCATTGCAAACCCTTGCTTGCTATGTCAATATTAATACAGCCTTACATCGATGCAATATCAAACCCCAATAGGAAGACACACCCTGTATTTGCGATGACGTATAATCAACGTTGACACGGCCTTTTGTTTGCAGACAATTTAAAAAAAAAACATTTTCATCGTGACGACCACAGATTTACATTTACACTCTATATTTAAAATGTTTCCTCCTTCCGGTTCCTGTCAGTGAGAAATGGCGGGAAAGTCTGATTGACGTCCCCGGAACCGGTTCGAAGTGTAGGGGGAGTAGGGAAGGGAGGGGGTAGAAAGGGGAAGGTTACGAAACGATACGAAAAATTGCATGTCACTCTGTGGGCGCGGCAGAGTTTACGGTTGCATATTTCCAATGTATATCTCCACACTAATATTATAAAGAGGAAAGATATGTATGTTTGTAACGAATAAACTCAAAAACTACTGGACCGATTTCAAAAATTCTTTCACCATTAGAATGCTACATTATCCCTGAGTAACATAGGTTATATTTATTACTATTAAAATTTAGGGATCCCTACTAAAACTTCAATAATGTAACTCAAGATGTAATTTTTTTTGCCATAAAATGTGTTTCATTGCATGCGCTGCGGAAACTATTGATGATAGAACCTTCGCGTGTCTGTACATTGAAAATATTTGCAGGAGTCGGAGCTGGAGCTGAAGCGGGAGGGGGAAGGGGACGGGAATTAACGCTTAATAAGCTTCAACTTTATTAAATTCTGTAGACCACGCGAGCGGACCCGCGGGCACAGCTAGTGTATTACGAGTATATATCGAGAAGTGTCTTATTATCATCATCATATCAGCTCTTAGACGTCCACTACTGGACATAGGCCTTCGCCAATGATCTCCACCTGCGCATTCTGCCGCGTCCGGCCACGTTCTTCAGGTCTGTCATCGTCAAATAACATAAGTTTATTCGAGTTATATCAATACAAGGTGAAAACAGACAAATCTATAAAAACAATAAATTTATGTTTTTTTTTTCTATTAGATTTCATATCTTTTAAAACTTCTCCATATCCTACTAATATTACAAATGCGAAAGTTTAGATATTTGGATGTTTGTTACTCAATCACGCTCCAACCACCGGACGGATCGTGATGAAACTTGGCACACATATAGGTTAGGTCCTAGAATAGGACATAGGATAATTTTTATCCCG
This sequence comes from Esperia sulphurella, assembly GCA_947086405.1. Classification (NCBI taxonomy): domain Eukaryota; kingdom Metazoa; phylum Arthropoda; class Insecta; order Lepidoptera; family Oecophoridae; genus Esperia; species Esperia sulphurella. The sequence goes on along the minus strand of OX352273.1, from coordinate 13,022,089 downwards.
AAAATCCATCTTATTCCTACGGGAAATACATAATAATTTGTGATGATCAGTTGTCCACGCGGACGAAGTCGCGGGCAACAAACAGCTAGTTCTTTATAATTTCATTTCCTTAAAAAAACTTCATGCACAGCTCACTAGATTTAGCAAGGTGCTATAGGAAAGGTGTTCAATCTTTACCCATCATTATAAACTCAGTAGCTCTGGCATCTTCAGTCTGTTTGTTCGCTCATTACTCGAGAACACCTGAACTAATTTTGGTGCAATGTTCACCGTTACAAAGAAGATCTATCGAGGAAGGTTTTAGTGTGTTAATCATCGAAGTAGGTCAAAATGGAGCCGAGCAGTTATGATTTTAGCTAAACAAGTCTATGAAAAAGATTATTTAGTATACAACTTAGTAATTAATTAAACCCACATAATTCAGCCCAAATACACTGCTGAACATAGCCCTCCCCAATAGAATGCTACATTTGTTGGGCTGTCCATTGGAGGATTTGCCATAATCACCACGCTTGGCAGGCATGCCCGTCCCTGGTGCAATCCCTTAGTGGCCTTGACGACATCCACGGGAAGTTTGGATGGCCCTATTCTAAACTGTGAACCACCACACCACACAATTCTACTCGTATAATAAATTCATAATTAAAACTGTTTCTTTTTCTTGTTTCAGGTAAATAACTTTTCCTCTCGCAGCGGCTCACACAATCTGACCCGATCCATATCCGAGGCTGAACATATCTCAATTTCTTAAGGTCTAGTAGCTATAAATATCTCCCAAAGTTTCCAAAGTAGCAAGATTAGACAAACCCCTAATGAAAATCGGGGTTGTTCACCCCTAAAATTAGATATTAATTTAAAATCTCCCCTTGGCAACACAGGGGTCCCAGGGAGGGATTACACACAATATGATTATGAATTAAATTCAATATTTCAGTCGCTTAAGTAACTAATAAGCTTTGAAATTGAGTGTCGTTTGAATCTCTAGGTATAGTTCGTACAGTTCACGAAGGCATGCACACTCTTTCTGCAAATCGCTAACATGTTGTTACTCATCATCATCAGGTTATTGTTGTCTCCACTGCAGGAGCACAACCCTCTCTCATCTGCTGGAGACTGACGGAGGATTTGGCCTACACTCGCCGCGCTAGCCAGACGGGTTGGGGAGGCCTGACTGATGTTTTATAATGTATTCCCTTAGTCGCCTTGTGCGACATCCACGGGAAGAGTTGGAGTGGTCCTATTCTACTGAACCGGAAACCACACGGCAATGTTGCTCTCATGTTGTTACTCACTAATCATCAATGTGTGCATACGTACACTAAGATAGAGACATTCAGATAAGTTTTTTTTAAATACTCTTACAGCACCATAACAGTAAATCCAATTCGGCACTGCAAACCACAAATTATCTTACCAACTTAAGCACTCTCACATAAAAAAATTACATTTTATTCACCTCCTATTACATATTTTATTCCCTATGGCTCGAAGTGCGGCTACTGTGAATTCCGCCAGTAGTGTGAAGTTCGCTCACTCCTCGCACAAAGTGGCGGGGCATGCCATAATGAATTGAACGGTCTGTACCTGAATTTCCCCCAGTTCTATGTAAGGTGTATTTTTGTAGTATATTACGTTACCTACTATAAAAGTATGCCTTTTAAATACATTGGTAAATCGTTTTTTTTTTTTATAAAATACGGGTGAAAATAGTACTTAAATAATAAAATATATAAATATCTCAGACAGTCACACCAATTATCCAGTCCCAAACTAGACAGAGCCTGTGGTATGGTTACTAGATAACGGATAAATAAATGTATAAATATCCAAGACTTGGGTACAAACATTCATATTCATCATTCGAACATTTGCCCCTAGCGGGATTCGAACCCGCAACCTCCGGCGTGGCAGCCCTTACAGTATGTTACCTACTATATATAAGTAAGTTAATTATCGTCATAGATTTTTTAAGTTACTTTATATTAAAAATACAGGATACATTTAAAAAAATACAATGTTAAATTTGCGTTTCTACAAATATGTTGTGTTGTCTACAAACCGTACAAGTATATATTCGACAGCTGCAGTAAATAACTTTGTTTTTATAAACAATTCCATGCATGAACCATCAGATTGCAACCAACTAAGGTTGCTTAACATCAGGCGATCATTCTGCCAATTTGACATTTATTGTTATGAATCATAGATGTTAATATTTTTTATAGTGACTGGTTAAATAAATTGGTATTTGCAATATCATGTCATGCTTATCGAAGACAAGTGTTTTAGAAAACCAACAGTTTTGTAGTGCGTGGGTGATGTAAAACATATATGAAATAACTTTTAAAGTGAAAAAGGAGGTTAAAACAATACTGGAAGAGGTCATAGGCCCAATATTTTTTTTTAAATGGCGTGAGAAAGTGTTGACCTTCTATATCCCAGTAGTGGGCGTTAGTGGGCTGCTGTACTTTTATTGCAATCCATCTGCACACCAACCTCTCCGTATATTGTACTAGCTTTTGCCCGCGACTTCGTCCGCGTAGGTCTCGATATTTACACACTGCTTTTAACGATTAATTTGGTTTCCCGTAGGAATGGCATGTTTTTTTCGGGATGAAAACTATCCTATGTCCTAGCGGAGGACGCGTGTGTTGGCATTCATTGGGGCAGATCTATTTCCAGCAGTGGACGTCAAAAGATGATGAGTTAACCATGCAATTCAAGTCAAGACAGTCCTATGCAGGTATCAGCAGACCTCACAACTCACAAGCTAAAGTAAGAGTCAGCACGACTACTTGCAAATACGTCTTATGTACATAACACCTCATATTAAGTAAATGCAATCAGTCGTATGTCAAGTTTATTAGAGTTTGTTCAAAGTGAGAAACTAATGAACAGATGATTCATTTGCTAAAAAAAAACGGACGCCATTTTCAAAAAAATATAAATAGATTTTAAAACAGTTTTTGTTTAGTTCCTAGACATACATACATAATGCTCACGCCTTGGTCCCAGAGGGGTAGGCAGAGACGATGGACACACCCTGACACACCTCACTAGCCTCACTCACATTCATCAACCTTTTCATGCACCTCCTTTTATTCTTCTCACTGCGGACCCCAGTCTTTTGAGGACGTTACTAACTTGATCCTCCTAGGACGAACTCTAGACATAGACATACCTACTTTATTAATAACTTCCGTTACAGGTCAAAAATTTTATACAATTTAAATAAAATCAAATTAAACACAGTCAAATTAAACATCAATAACTAACAGTTACGGTTACAGAGTTTACGCTCTTTTGCGTTGATATGTACATACTTATACCAGTGTATACCTATACCTATCATAATCAGCCTAAATACGTCCACTGCTGGACATAGGCCTCCCCAACGGAATACCACTTTTGGTTAGATATCCATTGGGGGGGGGGGGGATTTGCCATACTCTCATGATCTTAACATACATACAAGAGAACGCTGCTGCCTATCTCTGGTGCAATCCCTTAGTCGCCTTGACGACACCCTCGGGAAAGATAGGGAACCTAAGCCGGGAACCACACGGCACAGTGTATATAATCGGTAGGTAATCGAACTCACTGCCTTTGGCAATACTTTGCAAACTGAGCCAAATTAGTTACCAAATCGATCACCAGTACTTTGGTGGAAAGAAGCGTGAATGCTCACCCCAAATGGGTTTGAACTCGGGGAAATACGCAGTGAGTATTCGCCCCAAACAGGTGTGGACTCGGGAAATTCGAGTTTAATGTTGCGAGCATTTTATTTTGAACTGGATACACCCAATACCTGGTACCTACGTGCGTGAATGGTCCAAGTGAAACGCGTACTACAAAAAGATAAATAGGTACTTAAAATAAATAAATATCTCAGACATTCACACCAATTATCCAGTCCCAAACTAGGCAGAGCCTGTGGTATTGTTACTACATAACGGATAGACATACTTAAATAAATAAACATCCAAGACTTGGGTACAAACATTCATATTCATCACACGAACATTTGCCCCTAGCGGGATTTGAACCCGCAACCTCCGGCGTGACAGCCCTTACAGTATGTTACCTACTATATATAAGTAAGTTAATTATCGTCATAGATTTTTTAAGATACTTTATATTAAAAATACAGGATACATTTAAAAAAATACAATGTTAAATTTGCGTTTCTACAAATATGTTGTGTTGCCACGGAGGTCGTCATTACTTAGATAAATTCTTTATTGTACAGATTTATGGAAAGTGTGAAAGGCGGCCTCATCGCTTAAAGCGATCTCTTCCAGGCAATCTTTGCCAAGGTAAATCAGAAAATCATAGTGACAGAGTACTTCTCGTCAATCATCCTCAGCATCCCGTTAGCGCCGCCCTGCACAGCCTATATACCAGGGGGTTTCTTACTCATCGACGTGGCGTCAAGCCTCCTTTACTAAAGACATGACTGACTGACGAAGACGAATTTGAATTTGGAAGACGGACTGACACAGACAGAAATTTAGACAGCATGACAGGAGAACAAAATGGTGTTTTTTCCATTAAAGACAATTTGGAAGTAATATCAGTTTGTTTTATCCTAAGACTGTTCACGCATTATTGCAGCAAAATCGTCTATGCGAGCTTCTCCGAACATCCCTGATGCCCTACAGTATCGAGGGCCCTGAAAATCCTACTAATATTATAAACGCGAAAGTTTGTAAGTATGGATGGATGTTTGTTACGCTTCAACCACTGGACGGATCGGGATGAAACTTGGCACACATATAGCTTAGGTCCTGGAATAGGACATAGGATAGTTTTTATACATAATAGTTTGTGATGTTAAGTTTTCCATGCGTACGAAGTCGCGGGCAACAGCTAGTGTTATTATATTGAACGCGCAGTGCGCTGTAGGCATGCTCGGTGTATGTGGTTCACAGACTGTCCGCATAGAAAACCTAGCAATAAGCTTTATAGAACAGCGAGCTAATCTTTTCTGTTGCCTATCACCTGTGCCGCCAAACGTTTAACCCTTATACTCAACGCCCACGACAAGGGTGAGGGCTCGACCCTCAGAAGGGAAAATTTTAAACAGCCCGGTGGAAACACGGCAGTAACTCGGCGCAGTGATCGTAAAACGAAGTGCTACGGGTTGTTTAATAGAGTTCTTCTACCACTGAGGTACTCGTACACGAGTCGCAAGGTCCATATAACTGTCAAAAATAGATGGAAAAGTTATTTAAATGAGGACGTAGTATGGAAAATGACACTCATTGAAGAAAATGTCGTGTGGTTTCCGGTAGAGTAGAATAAGACCACTCCAACTCTTCCCGTGGATGTCGTACAAGGCGACTAAGAGAATACATTATAAAACATCAATCAGGCCTCCCCAACCCGTGTGGCCAGCGCGGGGAGTGTAGGCCAAATCCTCCATCTATCTCCGGCAGATGAGAGAGGGTTGTGCTCCTGCAGTGGAGCCAAAAATAACCTGATGATGATGAAGAATATCAATACAATACACTTTAATATTAAGTTACACGTTATAAAAGTTACAAATAGTACAATTTAGGCGGTCTTATCGCTTTAAGCGATTTCTTCCAGACAACCTTTAAAATCAATGTGTTTGTCTCTTACTTTCAAACTCGGGTTAATCAACAATGAAAAAAAACACAGGATTCCGTACAAACTTAGCAACGAACATAGCTCTAACGAAAATATAACCTGAATTGTGGGACAAACTGAACTTTGCCGTTGGAAAAATTTGTCCCCATACATCGACATAGGTTGGAATTAGTTTACCAATTGCAAAAAGTTTTTGTGTTGCTTATAACTACAAATTTACAGTTTTCGGACTTTTTCTTTTACTTGTGCTGTAAGACATTGCTTCTTGCGAAATTTCATGATTTTAGATCAACTGGAAGTAACCTATAGGTTTTAATTCCCTTGCGAGTTTCAAAATAATGCTGAACTAAATGATATTTAAAGCACAGAATAAGTAGGTACAGAAAGCTTCGTCAGTTTATAAAAAAATTACCTACAAAATTCAATGCAAGTCAATTGAAGAAAGTTAGTGTTACGCTACAATGTTTAAAGACGAAAATCTTGGCGTCTTTCCTGTCATGGCCTACAGCGCGGTAACGTTGACACTAACGTTGGGCCAGATACACAATAAAGCCGCTTAGAGAGCTATGGAGAGGGCTATGCTCGGAGTTAATCGCAAGAGATTCGACGAAGAACGAAGGTAACCGACATAGCCGAAAGGATCAGCAAGCTGAAGTGGCAGTGGGCGGGCCACATCTGTTGCAAAACCGACGGCCGTTGGGGCAGACGAGTTCTGGAGTGGAGACCGCGGATCGGCACGCGCAGGGTTGGGACGCCCCGCCGCCAGGTAGACCTACGACCTTAAGAAGATGGTCGGAAGCGGCTGGGTGCTCCACTCCAGAACTCGTCTGCCCCAACGGCCGTCGGTTCTGCGACAGATATGGCCCGCCCACTGCCACATCAGCTTGCCAATCATTTCGGCTACGTCGCTCACCTAGGTGAAATAATTCCACGTATCACAGTGATCACTCAAATAACTTTTCCTAAGACCCTACTTTCCCGAAATATCATGAATAATATCAATAAAGCACATTCATATTTCTACGTACAAATGTCAACACTATTTCTACGCGTCACCTCCAACTTAACCCTTCGCCGCGTGCGGGTCGAAACGACCCCATATTTACATATTTACCCCACTGAGTAATACTCCGTAATGCTCGGTTATTGAACCGCCTATCGCTAGGTGTATTGGAAAAAAATGTTTGCTTTATCGAACAAATATGATTATTGGACGGCGCTGATAAAAACTGGATGGAAATGTTTGGTGCTTACTGATAAGTGCGCGCAGGCCTTAATTAGGTTTGCAGTGTGCTTAGTGAATTCATACATGTCCATACCTAATACTTGTAAAAAAACTGTATTTAGAGAAATTTACAAACTATATTTTTTTATTTTTTATTTTAAGCCTCATATAGATATTACATTAATCAGAAATAATAAAGGATTTACATTAAAAGTTAAATACATAGTAGTTAGTTATAGAAGTTAGTTACATAGATAATAGTAGTTCAATACAATAAATTAGTTAGGTAATTACATCACATTTCATATACTTAAATTTTTGACGACCTCCGTGGCGGAACGGGTAACTCTCGGACTGCCACGCCGGAGGTTGCGGGTTCGAATCCCACTACTGCAAATGTTCGTATGATGAATATGAATGTTTATACCCAAGTCTGGGATGTTTATATATTTATTTAAGTATGTCTATCCGTTATCTAGTAACCATGCCACAGGCTCTGCCTAGTTTGGGACTGGATGATTGGTGTGAATGTCTGAGTTATAAAAAAAAATTACAATCTTAAAAACATACAAAATTGGTCAATGTTCAAAATGTAATATTAAATTAAGCACTTCGTTATTATAACTTATTAATTATTATCACAAGTCACATTAGTTACTTAATTCCACATAGTCTATAGGTCATTCCATTTCTGGGCAAAGGCCTCCCCCTCCCTCTTCCAGATCAGTTTGTCGGCAGCACGAGGGCTTGTGCGCACTCTTAACGCGAATGGCCACCGACAAACTATATTTATTAGGGAATTTAAATTCCAACGACCAATCATCATCATGACGTCCGCCATCCAGTGTCCAGTCGCTTCCGGCCACCTTCTTCAGGTTGTCGGTCCATTTAGCGGCTAGGCGTCCGGGTCTGCCGATCCGCAGTCTCCACTCTCCAGCCCTACGACAGTTGTGGCCCGCCCACTGTTATATCAGCTTGCTAATCCTTTCGGTCACCTTCGTTCTTCGTCGGATCTCCTCATTACGAATCATATCCTTCAAAGAAACCCCGAGCATAGCCCTCTCCATAGCTGAACGACTTGAAACTTGTGGATCAGGCCCACCGTCAGTGTCCACGTTTCTACGCCGTAGGTCATAACAGGTAGGAGACTTTGGCCTTTTATTCGACACTAGCTGGTGCCCGCGACTTCGTCTGCGCAGGATTAGTATTTCTAGTAGCTTATATTAGCGTGGCGTAGAAAAGAACTAACATTATGACATTAAAATTATAATTTTATGACACACGCCAGAATAGCTCGCAAATGGTAGATTTTTTCCTACTTACTTGATATTTTGGACAATTCACACAATATCTTTATAAATTGTAGCCCATGTGTTATTCTGATGTATAAGCTATATTATTGTAAAGTTTCATTAAAATCCATCTAGTAGTTTTTACGTGAAAGAGTAACAAACATCCATCCATACATACAAACTTTCGCGTTTATAATATCAGTAGGATAGTCGGTAAAAAAGTGTTTCCCAATCGTTGTATTGACCTCGTATCTATCAGGTTACACAACAGACACGGTAATCTCATTTACAATACAAATGTTTACCTTTGCTTGTTAACGCATAACTCTGTCTGTTTGTCCGTTTGTCAATATTTAACGATACGATGACCTCTACAAACCACGTGTATTGAATCAGAATGACATACTTACATATTTTAACGGTTGTCTGGAGGAAATCGCTTAAAGCGATAAGACCGCTTAAATTGTACTATTTTTAACTTTTAAAACATGTAACTCTGTTTGTGCAATATATTGTTTTTTTTTGCATATTTTGTACAAAATTTAGTTTATTCGACTTATTGGTCGAATTATAAAACATAAAAAACATTTAATCGTACATTATAAAACATTAATCAGGCCTCCCCAACCCGTCCGGCCAGCGCGGGGAGTGTAGGCCAAATCCTCCGTCTGTCTCCGGCAGATGAGAGAGGGTTGTGCTCCTGCAGTGGAGACAAAAATAACCTGATGATGACTTATTGGTCGTGGGTCCGTGTGGCCTTGTGGTTCCCGGCTTAGAATAGAACCACCCCCAATCTTTCCGTGAGTGATGTCAAGGCGACTAAGTGATTTCACCAGGACAGGCACCACTATCTTCCCTACACCTGGCCCTAGGTTGATGCTAAAAGTGCACACTTAAGCTAGGCTTGAAAACTGGGGCTTGAAGCTGTCTAATTCATACACATACACTCACTACTCACATCCTAACTCATACACTACACAATACTTTAAGTTTATAAATCATTGTTTTCTATTGCCATAAGTTATTTTATAAGCAAAATTACTTAGTTGATATTTAAATTGAATAATAATTACTTATCACTGTATTACATGATTCGGAGGTGGAGCCTCATAAGTTTTCGCACCTCATAAGTCACCTCAAAGTTTTTACATTCATGATTGACACTAATTGGTTATTAAATCAGATAACAGATGATTTTAAAATGTGCATCTGTTATTTAATTCAATAACCAATTAGTGTCAATCATGAAGGAAACAACTTTGAGGTGACTTATGAGGTGAGAGCAATTATTTTGCTTCATGGTATGAGGTATATGTAAGCTAGTCAGGCACCAGACTACACAAAAATTTGTGAAGTAAATAAATACATTTTTAATTTGTAATTGTAAATTCCACCACTTAAGTTATAAAAATATACCTAAGCAGCGCTGCCCCGTACCTATCAATCGGAACAGTCGGTATCACGAAAACGATATGACGCATTTGAGTAAAGTCTGCGTAGGTACCAGCCCTAGGCGAATCACGTAGCACTGTCAGAAGTGTGCTTGATTTAGCGGTTCATAGTAACATTGACTTTCTTCAAGAATAGGTAGGATTCATTTTGGCTTGCGTTGAATTTCTTGAGTTTTTTAGCAATTGAACAAACTGTTAGGGAGTGCGTCACTAGTTCAGTAGATGTACATACTGTTACATAAACAGCAGATAGGAAGGTATTATCATCAATTTAACTGCGATTTACATGTCAACAATCATCATCAGCTCATACCTAACAGCAATATATCAATATATCCCCCCAGATTGGCGTTAACTTGCGCATCCGCCCACAGACTATCAATTCTGTGCCGGCGCGACAGACCATAAGTTATCGAATTTGTTGCTGCATCGGCAGGGTAACTGGTATCTAAAATTGATTGGTGGACTTTACGATTGAACGCTGTGAAATATCCAAATTGACGTTTCATGCGTACTCGATATTCGAATAACATGAACACGGTTGAAGCTGATTTATTTGGTTTTTCTTTTAGTTCTCTCTTAGTACTTGCATTCGAGCTATGGAAAATTGTAATTAATGAGTATGCTGCTCAAAACAGAGGAACAAGATTTTGTATGCTTGTAATTTTTTTTTAATAAGTTAAGTGAACATAAATTATACGTCATTTTATTCCTTATTAATCGGTTAAATACGAACAGTTAATAAAAATATTATTTAAAAATATATATATTTAAAAACTAAAACATTTTCATATGGCTATTGATTTGGAATGCAATATATGTAACTAGCTGTTGCCCGCGACTTCGTCCGCATGGACAACTTAACATTACAAATTATTATGTATATCCCGTAGGAATGGGATGTTTTTTCGGGATAAAAACTATCCTGTGTCCTATTCCAGGATCTAACCTATATGTGTGCCAAGTTTCATCAAGATCCATTCAGTGGTTGAAGGGTGATTGAGTAACAAACATCCAAATATCCAAACTTTCTCAATTATAATATTAGTAGGATTTGAAATATCGCGTCCGAGCCGTGTCATCTCCCAACGTCTCTTTTATGTGGATTGCACCTCAGAAGCATGAAGATCTCTCCTTATCCCTCGACCAGTAATGTTACTTAAAAAAATGTTGAAAATCATAAATAATGTTAATACATTATTTATGATTTTTAATTTTTTTTAAGTAACATTACTGCTCAAAACAATTAGAGACTGTTTTCGTGAGGTTTCTATACACTTTATAAAAAGTGCATTAAAGGGACGCCGCGTCTTACTTAGCCCGACGCCACTTCTGTGTGGCTTCCACTTATTCTGTGTGGTTTAAAACAAAGCCTACACATGTGTCCTAAAATATAAACTTATGAACAAATGTAACCAAGACATTTAAAATCATAAGAAATCTGCCAAAACATCTCTACGCTCTAATTCTAACGTTAATTGAACTGAAACAATATTTTACTAAAGATAAAAAAACATATATCTGTGATACGGAACCATTCACATGCACTAATGATTAGTCAATGTTCTTTTTATTACTAATTGGCCCTTAGGACTTTAAAGGGTTCAATGCCTACACTTGGGGACAATCAACAATGTATTAATAAAAAACTGCGGTCAATTATTTGATTGATTATGACAATTGTGTAAAAAATATATTCGTAAGTACCACAAATCTATACCTAGTTTGTAAAAATAAAAAAGACAGGACAGACATAAGTAAGCGATATTCATACAAAACGCAACACATATTTTTAAACGCGTTTTCTACACTGCAAACTGTCATTGGCGGATTCGGCAAACCACAGAACGTAGTTAGGCTTTTTATCGCATCGCGCGTTAAATTGCGCTGCTTGTTTTGCATTGTGAATTAAGCTCTATGCATGTATATAATGCTAGTAACACAGGAAGGGTGTCGCCATACCCAAGCGTTCTCCTCCGCTAAAAGCATAATTTATTTTATTTTATTTATTTTTTATTTATTTAAGATAAGATCAGAATTATCAGTTAAGTTTAACAATTGTTTACATCCTTACATATTAAATTCAAAAACGACAATAATAAATATCAATAAATTAACACAAACGTATACCTATGTGGCCGTGTGGTTCCCGGCTTAGAATAGGGCCACCCCTATCTTCCCGTGGGTGTCGTCAAGGCGAGTAAGGGATTGCACCAAGGACGGGCAGCAGCGTTCTCCTGTGTGTGTATGTTAAGATCATTACTGCGATCACCAATCAAATCCCCCAATGGACAACTTACCAAAAGTAGTATTCTATTGGGGAGGCCTGTGTCCAGCAGTGGACGTATTTATGCTGATGATGCATACCTGTGAACAGCTTAGAATTAAATATGTGTCAGGACCTCCGGTCTCGCACGGTATCGATGCCTTCGAATGCTTGTGAATGTATTGTTGGACAGCGTACACGCGTGTATGTATGTATGTATGTATGTATGTATGTATGTATGTATGCGTGGATCTCCCCGCAAGAATTGACAGGATGTTTCGCATCAGAAGAAAATGCTGAGGCATCTCCTCTCCTCACTCCCCGTATTGCTCTAAGAAACAGCAGTTTGAAGTTGATAGATTGTGAAGAATTGGGGTAGTTGATAGATTGTGAAGATTCACATGCAATCAATATTAAACCCAACTGAATCTAGAATTATACTACAGACTTGTTAACCACCGTGGAAATTAGACAAAGAAATCAAAAGGCGTAAACAACTAGGCCACAATAAACGTGTTTAATCTCAAACATAGTACTTATCAACCAACCTATAAAATAAACAGTATATTTTCCAACTTACTTTCTGTCTAAGAGCACTATAAATTGATGCAAGTTTACACTTTATTTGACCGCGCGTGTATTCCGTAGGAAGATGAGCGATGGTCTAATAAAAATATGTCGTCCCATAAAAATATGGGTTTTATTAATAGCATAGTCAGAAAGTTATTACACACGGACACGATCTCGAATTTGTAGTCGTAAACTATGCAGGGTGTAATGAAACTAGTCTTGGATTTAAAAATATCAAAAGCAGACCGGTGACTGGCAGCAGTGCCACTAACGTGAGGCCTAGTACTTCGCTAATCAACACATCTGCAATGCAATTTATATCATGGTATAATATAATAGAAAAATAAATACTAAATAGTTATGTTTACTTTTTCAATATGTGTAAACTTGCTATTTCAGTTACTTAATAAACCTTTTTTTGTATCGTGCGTTTTTTAAACCATCAAAAATACCCTTTCGTCCCATTTCGTAACCAATTTTCGTAACTCAGAAATCGCTTAGAGCGATAAGACCGCCTAAATTGTACTATTTTTAGCTTTTGAAACTTGTAACTGTGTTTGCGCAATAAAATGTATTGTAACTGGTTACGAAATGAATATTATTTATTGCACAGTATACAGTAAATGAACAAATGGCGGTCTTATCGCTGTTAGCGATTTCTTCCAGGCAACTTTATGCAAGTGAGAATAGAAAAAAATATGATTAAGATGCGGGTGCCAAGAAATAATTTAAAGACGATGGCAAACGTAATTCCCCAGTTCGTAACCAGTTACAGAATGAGATTCCTAATAGTAGATTAGTAGCCAAGGGCTGTAAGGCATCAATTGCAGCCCGAGATATTTAGGCGCACGAGCGCAGCGAGGGCGCCTATAGTTCGAGGGTGCAATTGATGCTTACACCCGAGCTAACTACTCTGCTTTACATCTCGATTGTGAGGTAAGTAGAAAAAAAACCGGCATTACAAGAATAAAACATTTTATTAGTTATCTAAAGTAAAAGATTTCTATTCCCGCCTTTTTGAACGAAATTGAGCTTCGCCGTTCGATATTTAAAATTGATGACTATTATACTCATACGAAGACAAGGCTGAATAGCGAAGCGACCTCTTTTGTCATTGGGCTGAATGCATGATGTCCATTGCCAGTATGATGGTTAGATGTACGCGAACTTTTTGAAAGAGTGAAGAGTTTTTTTTTTTTATTTACTTACCGCCCTAGGGATTTCTAGCTACGTTATTACCCTAGAGCGCTAATTGGTCACCTACAAGCCCCATTTGGGGGTAATACGGACCTACTTACCGAATATGAGAGATGTAAATCCCAGTTAATAACTAAAATTTTAACTGGTTATGACGCTGAAAAGTGAAAAAACCTTTGCAAAAATTTAATTGGATTCCAAACTTTGTTGCAAGGAAAGTTCGTTATTCATAACGTTATTATAACACCCCGTATAACGATGTATTCGTAGATAATTGTGGGCTTTGATGTTTATAATATTCAAAGCACATATGATATACGATTATGTGCCTTATTACAGTGCAATAAGAGTTATGACGGTTGTAAAAGGGTTTAGGGTGGGCGGGTGGTATGACAAATGGGGAAGTCCTTGTTTGGTGCCATAAAAATGGAGCTGTTTCTAAACTGAGCTAGTAATATACATAATTTACGACGGGATTGTTAGCTTAGTGGCTGGAGTCGAGCACTGGAGTTGGGGGTTCGATACTCAACATTTTGTGATTGGTGCCAGTTCATCAAACGAACTTATAACTTATAATAGTTTACCTCGAGACGTGAAAAGTGTTGCTAACACCAGTGTATTTAAAAATAAATTACACACATCAGATTATCATGGGTAATTTTAACACTAACTTGCTTCCTAACATTAAATATCCTGACCGTTCTCAAAGTCTACAAACAAACTTGTTACTGTATGTGTTTGTGCAATAAAATGTTTTGTATTGTATATTTTGTGGAGAATAAAAGTTAAGTTTATTCGAGTAGGTACGGCTTATTGGCCGTGTGATTCCCGGCTTAGAATAGAGCCACACCCAATCTTTCCGTGGGTGTCAATGTTAAGGCGACTAAGGGATTGCACCGCGGACAGGCAGCAGCGTTCTCCTGTGTATATTAAGATCATTACGGCGATTACCAATCCGCTTGACACGCGTGGTCCATCATATCAGCCCTCAGACGTCCACTGATGGACATAGGCCTTCCCCAATGAATGCCAGTACACCCGGTCCTCCGCCCTCCTTCGCTTCTGGCCACCTTCCTCAGGTCGTCGGTCCAGCTGTCGGCGGGGTATCCCACTCTGCGCGTGCCGATCCGCGGTCTAACTCCAGAACTGGTCTGCTCCAACGGCCGTTCAGTTCTGCGACAGATGTGGCCATAGCTTCAATTCAATTCAATTATTCTTAGTTTGCCGTGTGGTTTCCGGTAGAGTAGAACAGGACCACTCCAACTCTTCCCGTGGATGTCGTACAAGGCGACTAAGGGAATACATTATAAAACATGAATCAGGCCTCCCCAACCCGTCTGGCCAGCGCGGGGAGTGTAGGCCAAATCCTCCGTCTGTGTCCGACGGATGAGAGAGGGTTGTGCTCATGCAGTGGAGACATAAATAACCTGATGATGATGATTCTTAGTTATGCACCAATACATGATAAAAATTATAAAAATAGAACATAGACGGATGAATCTAGTGTACAATGGCGACCTTATCGTTTCAGCGGTTTCTTCCAGCCTTTGGGTCATGAGAAATTTAGTTTCTGCTTTGGATTTCTATTTGTGAATTATCCTGTCATTGTCAGGGATAGTGGGTTCGATTGTAACTCCCATGAACACAGGATAACTTTGTACAATTTGTACAAGTTGGTCATATTTGTGAATGGTCTATCGCTAGACGCTAAAATAATGTCAATATTTAGAAAATAATTAAATGTTCTGAGTAGTAACTGCACAAGTTTCATTGTGAATGTGAAAGAGTGGCTACTTGCGTGGAACAGAGCGATTGTTTGGAACGCTCCATCTAGTAGTACATAGAGATCATTGCCTGTAGGTATTATAAAACCGTGCAAAGTCTATAGTTGCTCTTATATTGCAGTAAAACTGCAAAGTGTGTAGCTCGGTGCAATTTTATCACTTCCCGAAATTTAACGATCCCTCGTAAACTCTATACGATACTAGATTGAAATTTAGTTGTATCGCGGTTGTAAAGCTGCGTACAAATTCTCCCCAACAACTTCTATCTCTCTATTAGAAGTTACTGCACTTTAAATGATCTTTATAGGGTGTGTTTCCATTTTCACTAAAACTTAGGAAAAAACTTTTCAGCGTGATTCCATAACCTAACTTTTATAAATTACTAGTTGTGCCCGCGGCTCCGCTCGCTTGGACTACAGAATCCGCTCCCGTTCCTACTCTCGCTCCCACTCCAATTCAGATTTTCAATCCCAATCCCGATCCCACTGCCGCCGAATTGTATCAAACATAATAATTATTATTAGATTACATTATTGAATTTTTAGTAGAGATCCCTAATTTTTTTATAGTAATAAATATAGCCTATGTTACTCAAGGATAATGTGGCATTTTAATGGTAAGAGCATTTTTGAAATCGGTCCAGTAGTTTTTGAGTTTAATCGTTACAAACATACAAATCTATCCCCTTTATAGAAAATCCTCCTATTTATATTAGAATTTTTTTATTTTTCAAAATTTCAGGGTTTCATGTCTTGCACTGAATCTAATATTTAAGACATATTTAAAACGTGGAAATGCAGTAACACTACAAATCTTACATAATATATACATATACATACATAACATACATACATAATGCTCACGCCTGGGTCCCAGAGGGGTAGGCAGAGACGATGTATCACCACTTTGCGCAATCTAATGTCGCAAAGTGGCTTTCCTTCGCCCGCTTTTCGCCCATACATACATACATACACTTGTCTAATCCCAAACTAAGATTTTCTCCTGTGCTATAGACATTGAACAAGGATTGGACAATTCACAAATATAACATCCAGATCGGGATCAACTGGTACACATTGTACAAAGTTGTCTGTCCCCAGTAGGAATTGAACCTACTACCTCTGGCGCTCGAGTACAATGACCAAGCCACTGAGCCAACGAGGCGATCAACTTAATTTGAATTTAATATAACTACACCTCATACCTTTGCCGTGTGGTTTCCGGCTTAGAATATGGCCACCCCTATCTTTCCCGTGGGTGTCGTCAAGGCGACTAAGGGATTGCACCAGGGACGGGCAGCAGCGTTCTCCTGTGTGTGTATGTTAAGATCATTATTGCGATCACCAATCCGCCTGCCAAGCGTGGTGATTATGGCAAATCCCCCAATGGACATCTTACCAAAAGCGGTATTCTATTGGGGAGGCCTATGTCCAGCAGTGGACGTATTCAGGCTGATATGATATGATGATATGATGACACCTCATACCATGAAGCAAAATAATTTTTCGCACCTCATAACTCACCTCAAAGTATTTACCTTCATGATTAACACTAATTGGTTATTAAATTAGATAACAGATGAGAGCCGTGGTAGCCGGTTGGTTGTGCACTCGCCTCACGTTCATGAGGTCGTGGGTTCAAACCCCGCCCGTACCAATGAGTTTTACGAAACTTAAGTACGGTTTATTTATAACACCACAGGCTTTTCGGTGAAGGAAAACATCGTAAGGAAACCTGCATATGCCGAAGGTGAAATTCTGAGGCGTATGTGAAGTCCACCAAATCGGCTTGGGGCACCGTTGGTGTTCAGGGGTTTGGCACAAAAGATCCTGAAGGGTCGAAGTGCCGCCAGGTCTTCCTGGCCCCCTAAGAAGATAAGATATGATAACAGATGCACATTTTAAAGTCAAATGTTATCTAATTTAATAACCAATTAGTGTCAATCATGAAGGAAAACACTTTGAGGTGACTTATGATGAGGTGCGAAGAATTATTTTGCTTCATGGTATGAGGTGTATTCATATTAAATTCAAACACAGGAGAAATACCCCATTCAACAATTCAACTGTAAAGCAAAGTAAATAGACTGGAGCGATCCGTTTAGTGGAATTACCTCCTAAGCCTGTGGATTGTCTGCGCTGAGCCTGAATATTCAGGATATAATCTCACTTGTTTTATTGTTCGTTTAGTTGTTCGGCAAATATTACGTTGTCTTGCACTTTTTCCTTACATCATCATCTCAGACTATATACGTCCACTGCTGGACATAAGCCTCCCCAATAGGAGGCCTATTTTGGTGGGCTTTCCATTGGGGGATTAGCCATTATCACCACGCTTGGTAGACGGATTGGTGTTCGCAATAATGATCTTAATATACACAGGAAAACGCTGCTGCCCATCCCTGGTGCAATCCCTTAGTCCCTATTTCGACACATGATGAAAAGCAAATTCCTCATTTCCTCAATTACAAAGCTTACAGTTGCATAGCCATAAAACGCTAGGCCTCGATGCTGCTGCTCGTTATCGGTCATCGCTCATATTGATCTGCATGCGGATGAATTGGCTTTTGGAGTACTTGATGTTTCTGTTCACCCTGGCATGCTCAACTTCTGCATAGCTTATTTACTCCTGACCCCATAAATAACATCTCCTACAGCTGATCTATTTATTCCTGACATTCGTAGTCAATAGATCTTCTATTTACTGAACAAAATAAAACCAAACTCCGACCCAGTAGATCTACACGCAATGACTCAATCGGTCAATTCTATTTGATTTTATTTCTTGGCACCATCCGGCATGACGGTGGCATCAGTAGATCACAGTTGGACGATAAATTGGAACTGTCGTGGGAATAAAAAGATAGACATAACACCCCAGTTATCATCATCAGCCGAAATACGTCCACTGCTGAACATAATCCTCCCCAATAGAATGTCACTTTTGTTTGCTGTCCATTGGGGGATTTGCCATAATCACCACGCTTGGTAGGCGGATTGGTGATCGCAGTAATGATCTTAATATACACAGGAGAACGCTGCCCGTACCTGGTGCATTCTCTTAGTCACCTTGACGACAACCACGAGAATGGGGGTGGTCCTATTCTAAGCCGGGAACCACACGACATTGTGTGGCACGGACGTTAGTTGCCGTGTGGTTTCCGGTAGAGCAGAACTGTCCATTGAGTAGTGAGGTTCAGGCGCAACAGTCTTTTTTTAAATAAATGTGGAAATATTCCGTAAATATAAGAGATAATTAAAGCAAAACCATTTTACTGATATTGAAAAGTAGTCAAATGACATCAACAGCTTTAAAAGTACGATAATGTGACATTGTGGAATTTGTTTTGCTACCATAAAAATATTCGTTATAAAAGGTATTTTTTGTTTAATGTTTGTGTTTATGCATAGATTACCAAAGTTATTAATAATAGAATGTTTCCGGTACAGTAGAATAGAACCACTCCAACTCTTCCCGTGGATGTCGTACAAGGCGACTAAGGGAATACATTATAAAACATCAATCAGGCCTCCCCAACCCGTCTGGTCAGCGCGGGGAGTGTCGGCCAAATCCTCCGTCTGTCTCCGGCAGATGAGAGAGGGTTGTGCTCCTGCAGTGGAGACAAAAATAACCTGATAATTATGAAAGTATATTCATTCATTCATTCCTTTTCTACTATTTAACTCAAACTATCTCTCTAAACGTTTCTCGACATGTAGTCCTGAATAACAATCGTAAACTCTGCTAGTCCTTTTTTCTATTCGAGCCACACGCGTCCATTTCTATTTTATTTCTACCGAGGCTGGAGTTAGATTTTGCGGTACGTTTTTATTGTCGATCGGAAAACGTAAATATGCAGCGTCATTGTCGTTTTTGCGCGGATTCGTACCTAGAACGAATACCACGGAAGGATTTTTATGGTAAAACAGAAATGGAATTTCGTGACACGTCGGTTTGCGTCTAGTTTTTTTTTCTATAAAACTTTTCGGTGACATCCTTTAAAACTATACTAAAAGAGCACTGTCTCACTCAGAATAATATTGTATGTTTATTATACTTATTATTATTTATTATATTTATTTTATATATAAGTAGTTCATGTATTTAGTCATTATGTAGTCTATTATGCACTTATTTTGTTGTAATAGCTTCTAGAAAAATTTACTTTATTAATATCTCAGGTTCTAAGTGGCGTATCAAGATGAAACATGCACCAGATTTTAAGTTAGACCTCCAGCAAGACAACTGTGATAACTGCATCAAATTTCATTCATTGGTTTTTGCGTGATGCGGTACCAAACATACATACAGACAGACAAACAAAAATTCTAAAAACAGTTATTTTAGCTTCTATTGGCCCTATAAAGACCCCTCATACACATTTTTCTACAATATCTCCCACGTACAGACATAGACCAGTTACAGTTTTATTATAGGTATAGATTGTGTAAAAATATTTGATGCATTTTTGCATGAAACTACTATGTATCGTGCAGCAGGTATTAATTAGGTCTGCTACTTTTACTTGGTGAGTGCCCTTTACTAATTGCAGACTCTCCTCAACTTATTTTTCACCCAGTAGGTTCTAGGTAGCTAAAGAAAAACCACCTCAACTAGGTTACTAGGACTTTAGTAACACAGTGGTATATTTGTCCAAACATATAGACATGTTGTCAATGCAAATCCAAAATTACACACTACAGCGAGACTATTGCATAGCCCAGACTGGCAAATAGTGTTGCAGGAATGTCGATAGTATATCTTGTAACGTTACGATACGACGTATCGACAAGCTCTGGAACTCAGCAATACATTTTAATATTATCGATAGTTAATATATACAATGCTACACGATTCGTGCCGCCGGCGGTCTACACCATCCCTCCTGCGCCCCGCACACTTCACCTTGCAGCGACAGCGATGTTTTTCGATACCTAAATCGAAAGGCGTTAAATAAAGGTACAGAAGGAGATTTTTATACCTGTACTATACCGGTATTATCTGTAATGACAGGCAGGACGCACGATGAAAGACTTTTGTCTTTTAACGTTGTGGATTTGCACTATCAATTTTTGATTGAATTTATAACCATCGAAACAATGGATATTAACAGCAATAGTCGATAGATATTTGCAACACTATAGAGCAATGCAAACCACAGGCTATATTTAACTCGGCGACATCCGCTACCGACGCCTTGCAGACCAAGTAGACCACAATCGAGTATATTGATACTCAGACGAGGTTGTGGGCAAAAAGAAAGAAATAAATAAAGGAAAGGAATACCATACAAAGGGAATGAATAAATACTATAATATATAATAATAATAAATATCTCAGACATTCACACCAATTATCTAATCCCAAACTAGACAGAGCCTGTGGTATGGTTACTAGATAACGGATAAATAAATGTATAAACATCCAAGACTTTGGTTCGAGATTCGAATCCGCAACCTCCGGCGTGGCAGTCCGAGAGCTACCCGTTCCGCCACGGAGGTCGTCAAACGTAGATGGAAAATCTGCGTAAAAGCAGATACTAGGGATTTTTAGGTCAGGTGATTTCCCTCCAACCCCCCCTCCCCCCCCCCCAGAAACAACAACAAACAACATACAGACAGTGAACACAACAGTCTCACTGTGGACCCCTGCCTTTTTGAGGACGTCACTTTTGACCCCTGAACGTCCTCCTAGGACGACCTCTGGCTGTAGCTCCTTTCACATTTGCGCTATAAATTTCTTTTGTCTCTCTTCTTTCACTCATGTTTATCTATTGATATTTATCGGACATAGTTTTATTTTGTGTTGTTTGACAATGCTACTTTATCAAAGTTTAATTTTATTATGTAGAAACTGGTGGCCAATTCTACTATTTTCCACATTTTTCCTTCGTTTAAACAACAGTTACGTTTCAGTTTTCGTCAAACTCCGTTCCAAATTCAAATTGGTATTCTGCTCATTGTTTTACTTCAGACGAAAATCGAACGTAAATGAAACACAGACGGAACGCACACGCTACTCAGCTGTTAGGAACGAAACCTAGTATTTTGTAAGTATTCGTTACTCGATTCTCGATTGTACGAATCGCTCATAGATACGACACTGTTTTTCTCAAAGTTTTACCTGAGACAACTGTCAAAATGTAGAAACGTTCGTTCCATCTACGTCTGACGTTTGTTTAAACGTTAGCTACGGCTGAAACGCAGCTGAAGCACGAACGTTGTGCGCAGCGGAGTATGAATAGTGTTTAAACCTGAATTTCAGCTGCAGTTCAGTTGCGTTTGGTGCGAAAATGCTTTAGTAGAATTGTCCCCCTGGTCGCTCTTTGTCATGTCGCCGCCAAAAAGCCGCTTTAACGCCAGCTATTTGTGAAATAAATATAAAACAAAATGTAAACAAAACAATGTCGATTTAGCCTAGAGTTCTCAATAAATAAAATAAATAAATACTACATAATAAATAAAATAAAATAAATATGTGGCGACATTTTACACGCGGCCACCTGATCCCAAACTAGGCAAAGCTTGTAATATGGGTATCAGACAGCTGATATACATACATAATATATATATATATATAAATAACATCCAGTCACAATGCAAACACAAGTGCTCATAACACGAATGTTTGCCCTGGGCGGGATTCGAACCCGCGACCCCGAGTTTCGCAGGCAGGTGTACTACCGACTAGGCTACGGAGCCGACAATAATAATATACATACACTTGTCTAATCCCAAATTAGGATTTTCTCCTCTGTTATGGAAATTACACAAGGATAGACAATTTACAAATATAATAACATCTAGACCGGGCCAAATTGTACAAAAATATCTGTCCCCATTGTCAATCGAACCCACGACCTCGGGCGCTCGAGTCCAGTGACAAAACCACTAGGCCAACGAGGCGGCCTCAACGTCACAAAAGGTTGAAACAAACCGTCATGCTGTAAGAATATTTATTTACAGTCATACAAACAAATATTCACAGTTTTTTTTTCTAAATTACAATCTGGAATGCAATTTCCGAATCGAACACGAGGAAACTGGGGTAGATAAATAGTAATGGAACTCTAAAACATTCGGAACCGTAACTATATCGTAAACCGTTTTACTATTCTAACTATTTCGGGGCTTCCGGATTTGAGGCTAACATACTGCATGACGACATTTACACTGACACATTTTTGCCGTGTGGTTTCCGGTAGAGTAGAATAGGACCACTCCAACTCTTCCCGTGGATGTCGTACAAGGCGACTAAGGGAATACGTTATAAAACATCAATCAGGCCTCCCCAACCCGTCTGGCCAGCGCGGGGAGTGTAGGCCAAATCCTCCGTCTGTCTCCGGCAGATGAGAGAGGGTTGTGCTCCTGCAGTGGAGACAAAAATAACCTGATGATGACACTGACAAAATGCTGGTCAACTGTCATTTAGTTTTGGTTGCTGTATGTTAACCATAGTAATCATTTTTGTGATTATTTGAATCCAAACTTGTATTAGCGCAAGGGTACAGAAGAGTTAGCTCAAGAGATTGTTTACATAGTAATATATTTAATTCTAGATTCTTTTGTATGGTTCGCTGCTAAATTTCTTGTAGAGGTAGCAAACCATAGTTTCTTTCTAGAAGCCAAAATCATTCGGAAATATCAAAATTCCATTATGATTCGCACATTTTCTATATATTTAGATCGGATACCGGAACTAAAACTATGTCATACTGGAGTCATTCCTTTATCAAGTCATCCACATATTGATAGGCTGAAGTCATTAAAATAAATTGTATTATTTTTACTATCATTTAATGAATCATAACTATTTATGATTCAGTTCGTATCTTGAAGCTGACTCCCTCAGACGCTTTTCAGTGGTTTTCGTCAAATCTTCATCATCATTTGCCTCTACAGGTAGGTGATCTAATTACATATGTTATTCTTTTATTTAATATTTCTTATTTGTAAACGAAGGTGACCGACGTAGCCGAAAGAATTAGTAAGCTGAAGTGGCAGTGGGCGGGTCACATCTGTCGCAGAACCGATGGCCGTCGGGGCAGACGAGTTCTGGAGTGGAGACCACGGATCGGCACGTGCAGGGTGGGAAGCCCCGCCGACAGGTAGACCGACGACCTAAAGAAGGTGGTTGAAAGCGGCTGGATGTGGAGAGTAGAGGACCGGGTGTGGTGGCGTTCATTGGGGAAGGCCTATGTCCAGCAGTGGACGTGTCAAGGTCTAAAACTGTCGTCATATGTGAGGAACGAACGCCTAAATTAAATAAATCCACAGGTTATGATAAATTTATATATTATTATGTATAACAAGGGTTCTCAAAATGGTACATTTCTTTATCAAATTTGGTACTAAACTCATTATACTTATCCTTTCGGTTACTCTAAGGTTGACTGGAAGAGATCCCTAAGTGGGATAAGTTCGCCTTTGTACACAGTTTAATTCCTATTTTATTATTGTTGTTGTTGTTATTTTTGGTACAATAAAGCGTTTACATACATACGGTTCGCAAGCCTACACGAAAATATTAATTTTTACCATACATTTATTTTCCCAAGGTTTGTGGAATTTGTTTTTAGTGTAGCAACACCGGCACTATTATTTGTTTAGCCGGGGATTCCCCTCGCCGTGATTTTCAATTTATATTACTAAATTCGCATACGTAAAAAACGTAAAAACCATTAAATGTTTGTCCAGGAGTTATTCGTATCGATACAGAAGGACAGACAGACAAAATTGCTTCGTTTTGATGGCACCAAAAAATTAATTCCTTAATGATCACTTCAGATAAATACTAAACGCTTCCTTTATCATTTGAAAGATCAAATAACAATAACCCAATCATAGAAAGTGGTAATGAATCCATTGGAACCTTTAATAATGGCGTAGTAATACCACCCATACATCAGTTTTATGGGTTCCGTGAGAAACGAACCAGTTATTATGGATTTATGGATCTCTGGAACAGACAATTGTAAGTTATGGGCATTCGTTTAATGATTAAATTTTATTAATTAGTTTGGATGTGGTCGCGTTCATTTGGGAAGGCCAGCCGCTTCCGGCCACCTTCTTCAGGTCGTCGGTCCATCTGGCGGCGGGGCGTCCCATTGTAGGTAATTTTTCTTAACTCTGCCGATTTGAGTGCCGTGTGGTTCCCGACTTAGAATAGGGCCACCCCGAATATTCCAATGGGTGTCGTCATGGCGTCTAAGGGATTGCAGCGTTCTCCTGTGTATATTCAGATCATTACTACGATCACTAATCCACCTGCCAAGCGCGGTGATATGGCAATTCCCCTATGGACCCGAAGCGCACCAAAAGTACCATTCTATTGGAGAGGCTATGGTCGTATTTCGGTTGACGATAGATAGGTAGATAAACTCTTTATTGCACATAAATTGAGAATAACAATAGGTACAGATTTTTGGAAAGTGTACAAAGGCGGCCTTATAGCTTAAAACGATCTCTTCCAGGCAGCCTTTCAGAAGGAAAATAAGAAAGACATAGCGACAGAGTATTGCAGGTGAAATAAAATGCTTTATTTATAGGGAGTGCCTCCGCTGCCGGCGCCGGCACCCAAAAACACGCCATTGGGAACCGGCGGTAGGTGTTCTGCCGGCAGCTGAGATCTAAAATAAGCCACCGGCAATAGACAGAGGAGATTACTGATGCACAAGCTAGGTACTGATGAATACCAAAATATGTATTAACCATTTAGTGAAGTTTCCGATTTGAATGCCGTGTGGTTTCCGGTAGAGTAGAATAGGACCACTCCAACTCTTCCCGTGGATGTCGTACAAGGCGACTGAGGGAATACATTATAAAACATCAATCAGGCCTCCCCAACCCGTCTGGCCAGCGCGGGGAGTGTAGGCCAAATCCTCCGTCTGTCTCCGGCAGATGAGAGAGGGTTGTGCTTCTGCAGTGGAGACAAAAATAACCTGATGATGATGAGTACGAGTATAAAGTCGAACATAATAGAACAGAAAGATTTTATAATAGAAATATAGAAAATAATAAAAAGCAATGAATCTGATCATAGATCTGATTATATGCTGAAATTTAAACGATGTTGCCAATGCCATTGCAAAATGTTACCAACAACAAAATTGCACCAACAGTCATGCAAAGTGTGCACAGCGTGTATGTAAATAGCCAAAAATCAGCTATTTACCATTCAAATAACACACCCAACAAAACAAATGTCAATATATACCGTTTTTAGAGGAAAAAAATTACAAATATATATTTTGCCATTTAAAACCAGCTATAAACGTATTTCTGCCGTTGTAATAAGAGTTTTATTAAAATACTTAAAGCATTTGGTTTATTTGTTAAGAGTGGGCTAGTATAACGAGATATAGTAAGGGCTCAAATTTATATTAGTCATATCAAATATACGACTGTGAAACGTGATTAAAATAATCTTGGGTCCACCTGGACAAGTTAATACATCCTCTCTACTTTAGCAGTCAAAGAGCAATACATAGATAAGATTCGATTTCTTTATTTCACATTACAAATTTTAATACATAGATTAACTTACGTAAAAGGTCAGAGTTAATGTGATCGTCAAAAAATAATAAAATGTAGTATACAATATGTCAAAAGATAATAAAAATCATCATCATCAGGTTATTTTTGTCTCCACTGCAGGAGCACAACCCTCTCTCATCTGCCCGAGACAGACGGAGGATTTGGCCTACACTCCTCGCGCTGGCCAGACGGGTTGGGAAGGCCTGATTGATGTTTTATAATGTATTCCCTTAGTCGCCTTGTACGACATCCACGGGAAGAGTTGGAGTGGTCCTGTTCTACTCTACCGGAAACCACACGGCAGACTCTACCAGAAACCACACGGCTAAAAATATAGTATACAAAATGTCAATTCTACACAACTCGTGTATATATAATGTAAATAACATAGAATGCGTTGCTGTTATTGGGTAAGAGAGTCAGTGTCTTTGCAGGGCATGCACAAGAGATATTGCATTCGAATCCTCTCAGTGACAGATTCCCAACTGGCGAAATATGCAGCTATAAGCTATAAAATCGGCCATAGTGGAGGTATATAAGTGTTAATGACCTAAGAGCTACATACCTATTAAGCTATCTAGGGTTAGCAGCAAGCAGCGCTCTTTAAGCTTTAAAATATTTTAAGTAGAGGCTAAAAGTTTTAACGTCGCCATACTCAGTCCTTCCCCTCTGCTAAAGAAGGTATAAGATCATTTGGTCTTGCTCGGTAGCGATGTGTACGATGGTTATGTATGTGTTTTCCATTTGTAGTGTTTGTTTCGACAGTTTATATTGTGCATGACTGCGTAATTCTAATAAATAAAATCGTAAACATAGCGTGTCTGTACATTGAAGATATCTGCAAAAAAAATTAGGGGGGTCTCTTCAATACCACGCTTGGTCACAGGGGCGGGGTGCTTATATTTTCGTCACATGGTCAATATTCTCTAGAGAAATAAATTAATATATGGGGCGCAACGTTTAGCGTTTTTTAAACTCATGGGTGGCAACACTGATCCAGATATGGACGTCAGCTGATTGAAAACTGACAGTTTTTTCGTGTTGATAATATTATCCCCCTTGTAATTGTTGGGGGGGGGGGGGGGGGTAACAAATAGGTCACGTAGTTTGGTTACGTTCCCTTACCAGTGAGTGTATCTCTACTGTTCTCATTATACTGTATAAGGTGTGAGTCATCCAACATCACCGACGTATGCAAAATAAGCACCTGTCACGTGGGGGGTGAACGAACTGTGATATGGTCAGCTACCACGCCACGTCTCTGCTCGAAACTCGATACGGCATTATAATGGCATAGAAATTATGACTGATGGAATGTTAGTTACCTCCAACGATCTCTATGTACTACTAGATGGAGCGTTCCAAACAATCGTTCTGTTCCAAGCAAGTGGCCACAACTCTTTCACATTCACAATGAAACTTGTGCAGTTACTACGCTGAACATTTAATTATTACTAAATATTAACGCTACGGTTAAATAATGTCAATATTTAGTAAATAATTAAATGGTCTGAGTAGTAACTGCATAAGTTTCAAAGAGAATGTGAATGAGTTGTGGCTACTTGTGTGGAACAGAGCGATTGTTTGGAACGCTCCATCTAGTAGTACATAGAGATCGTTGGTTACCTCGTTCTTTGCAAAGTTTATGTCTTAACGGAACAATACAAGCATGTCAGAAATATTATATAGCCCAGCCGTGGTAGCCGGTTGGTTGTGCACTCGCCTCACGTTCATGAGGCCGTGGGTTCAAACCCCGCCCGTACCAATGAGTTTTACGAAACTTGAGTACGGTTTATTTATAACACCACAGGCTTTTCGGTGAAGGAAAACATCGTAAGGAAACCTGCATATGTCGAAGGTGAAATTCTGAGGCGTATGTGAAGTCCACCAAATCGGCTTGGGGCACCGTTGGTGGTCAGGGGTTTGGCACAAAAGATCCTGAAGGATTGAAGTGTCGCCAGGTCTTCCTGGCCCCCTAAGAAGATAAAATAAGATGTTAGAAATATTGAAAAGGTTCTCCCACACTTATCGACACGGAGTACAGATTCCGTTGAATCAAAGTTGTGATTGCTACCTTTATTTAACTGAACAGCCTACATTTATCTGCTATTCTCATCCTCTACCCAAAGATTGTCTGTAAGAAATCGCTTTTAGCGATAAGACCGCACCGAAAGTGTAAGCTGCTTTGTTATTGCATCTGTGTATTTTTATAGTGCAATGAAATGTAATTGAATTGAACTGAGCCGTGTGGTTCCCGGCTTAGCATAGGGCCACCCTCAATCTTCCCGTGGGTGTCGTCAAGGCGACTCAGGGGTTGCACCAGGACAGGCAGCAGCGTTCTCCTGTGTATATTAATATCATTTCTGCGATCACCAATCCGCCTGCCAAGCGTGGTGGTTATGGCAAATTCCCCAATGGACAACCCACCAAAAGTGGCATTCTATTGGGGAGGCTTATGTTCAGCAGTGGACGTATTTCGGCTTATGATGAAGTAATTGAGTTTTCAAATACACATCAATCATCAGGTGATGCAAACGTCAACGGCTAGGTAAATTCAAGAGCCTGGCGATGGCGGCATGACCTCAAAGTAGGCTTCATCATCACTTGCCATCAGGTGAGATTGAGGTCAGGTGCAAACCCGTCTACAATAAAAAAAAATGTTTACAAAAAACAGTCATATTTCGTTGCTAACCGTACGCAACAACTAGTTTTAATATCTATCTCATCGGCTACTGAGCCTATCTATTACCATCATGCTATTTTGCATAGCAAATTACTGGTATCATAATACACCACGTAGGTACTGGAGGAGGGGGTGCGCGAGGGGGGATCCAATTAGGTTTTTGTTTCCAACCAATTATTTCGTATCTCATTACCCTTTTATGGAACAATTACGGGGCACTGGGGGCTTGCTCTGCAAGCATTTCGGATATTTTCCATCGAACTACAAAGCATTTTGTACGGATATATGTAACGGATTCATCAGCAGGTTATTTTTGTCTCCACTGCAGGAGCACAACCCTCTCTCATCTGCCGGAGACAGACGGAGGATTTGGCCTACACTCCCCGCGCTGGCCAGACGGGTTGGGGAGGCCTGACTGATGTTTTATAATGTATTCCCTTAGTCGCCTTGTACGACATCCACGGGAAGAGTTGGAGTGGTCCTATTCTATTCTACCGGAAACCACACGGCTAACGGATTATCTAATATATATATATAAAAGGAAAGTGTTTGTATGTATGCCCAGCCTTTTCTCCATAACCACCCACTGACACCCACTCTTGGTTGCAGTGGTAGATAGCCCTTGGTCCGCACTTGCAAGAAAAGGACTCTAGTTACTGTGGATGGATGTGGGTGATAAAAATGTGTGACGGGATACTTCTGTCCTTTTCTAACACATAGTACGGCTCATAAAACTCGAGACTATGCTCATTCAGCACAGTCTCGAGTTTTATGAGCCGTACTATGTGTTAGAAAAGGACAGAAGTATCCCATCACACATTTTTTGCGTTAAGTGCGTTTGTGAGTGACAATATTGAGAATTTTCTAGAATATTCCAGATTTTTCCAGCATGTTCTAGAAACTTTTTATTTGAACAATGAAAACACTTTACTGTATTTGGTCCAGAGTGTTCTAGATTGTTCTCAAAATTCCAAGGATGATCTGAGTTCTGTTTATAATATCAGAAAAGCGACGATTTGTGAAAGCTGTCAGTTGTCATGTCGGCTGTCTGCGGATCCTTAAAATTCGCACCATACGTAACTTATCCACGCGAACGAAGTCGCGGGCAACAGCTAGTTTGACATATTGGGATAAACGTTTGGCGCCTAACTACGCTTATAAGAATATGTCATTCTGTATAATGACATATTCTTTAGAGGGTCCAAAATGGCTTTCTAGTTCGAAGGATATTATCCTAACCTAGCTTTTGCCTGCGACTTCGTCCGCGTAATTAACTGTTTTTAACGATTACTTTGGATATATTCAATCAATTCAATTCAAATAAAAAACTGCACAATTGAAACCAAAAGCACAAAAATAAAGTAGCTAAGATAGGACAGAACGCAGCCTACAGAAGGCACTTTCTGGGGGATAACGTAGGTCACAATGGCGATATTAATATAATATTGAGCAGCCCCTTATCTGGCAAAACAATTATATAGGTTCGTTACGTTATCTCTCAGACTGAGGTCTGAATAACTTGACAAACTAGTGTTTCCTTACGAGGCTGGCATTGACTTTAGCGAGTCACAAGCCTCAACAAAAATTAGATAAAAAAAAAAGATAGGATACAATAATTATATGTTTATGTGTTAAGTTTCATCCCGATCCGTCCAGTGGTTGAAGCGTGATTGAGTAACAAACATGATCAATACAATGTTATATATAATTACATTATATTAATTTTGTTATTGTTATTTATACAATGGTAACCTTGGAGTCATCTTTAACAAAATTATACGGACAGGTCACAAGGTTATAGTTACAGCCTATGTCACAGATGGCACCAGCCAGTGCCCTAGGGAGCCCGTATCGCGGCGGCTGGTTTCTACCTGGTTAACAAGATATTTTCTGTCGATGTGGAACGGGGAGGGGGAGGGGAGGGGCAGGGAAAGAGTAGTGTGATGTGGAGTGCTGATGAGTATTGTGTGTGTGTGTGTGTGGTTGTATTCCTATGATGTTATTTCTAAAAGCTTTTCGGCGCCATCATAGTCGAGTAGATTAAAAGGTGATCTTTCAGGACTTTTTTAAGCCTGTGGCGTGCAATAAGCATTGCCACAGTTAATAATATAAATACACATAAATAATAATATATATAATACAAATACATAAATACTTACATTTGTAAACAATATTACATATAATATATAATAGATAACAGATAATTTATATTGTGAATATATACTACATAAATACACATCAATAGAATATATAAAATAAATAAGCAACATATACACAAGCATAATATTGTATAATAATATTCATAAGAACTTACCGTGTATTTAGTCGTCGACGTCGTAAGGCGATCGTCTCCAGAAATCGTGTAGTAGAAAGGCGCTTACCTGAGAGAACCGGTCAGCGCCCGCGGCGCCCACCTGCAAGCAGTCGTCCGCTAACCACTCATGTCGACGCACGTTATTCTATCGCTTATACCTCATTGTTTGTACTTACGTAAATCATCACATTCTTCATTTCATCTTCTGTTCTTCCTATCGTACTATCATCTGTCTAATCTGTGCTGTGCTTGTGCTCCTTCAAATAAACTTTAGTGGATCAGTTACCGGATTGTTATTCATTACTCATCTCCTAACACTAACGATCCACTACACTGGTGACCCCAACTAGAGCATCAACAAGCAAGCCTAAACCGTAAGCAAATTTTCAATAATGCAGAAAGACGACAAAACGTCGAAAAGAGACCTACCCTCTGACGTCAATTCAAGTTTGGAAAAGACATTTACACCATACGATATTTTTCGGGTCGGAGTCCGACCACCACCGTTTTGGCCCGAAGAACCGGCAGTATGGTTTGCTCAGCTAGAAGGTAATTTTGCACTCGCTGGAATTAAAGACGACGACACCAAATACTACTACGTGCAATCCACTCTGGAACATAGATATGCAGCTGAAGTAAAAGATATCATCGTTGCGCCACCAGCCAAGGGGAAATATGAAATACTGAAAACCGAGCTGATCAAACGATTATCGGCGTCGAGGGAAAAAGAAGTTCAACAGTTGCTCATCCACGAAGAACTGGGCGATCGACGACCATCACAATTTTTGCGTCATTTAAAACACCTGGCAGGACCCAATGTGCCTGAAGATTTTATCCTGACCATTTGGACGAGCCGTCTGCCAAGCGCCATACAGACAGTGATAGCGTCCCAGCCGAAGACAGACCTGCAAGCTTTAGCTGACTTAGCAGATAAGGTGCACGAGATCGTACCAGCGGTACCACAAGTAGCCGCCGCTCAAACCTCCGCACCTGCTCTAGAATTAATGGCTAAACAAATCGAAGCTCTTACCAGAAAAATAGAGTCAATGTCTTCACGCGACCGCAGGCCTAGATCCCAATCCAGGAGAGACCACCGCGACCACAGCAACAGTAGGTCGCAGTCCAACTATAGGAAGTTTCCTACATGCTGGTATCACCACAAGTTCGGAAGCAAAGCTACGAGATGCACGAAACCTTGCAACTTCAGGCAGGAAAACTCCAACGGCGGTCGATAATGGCGACAAACGACTGCCAACACACACCTGGTCGCCTGTTTGTTATGGACCGGAGAACCAAAATGCAGTTCCTAGTGGACACCGGAAGTGACCTTTGCGTATTTCCTCGCTCTTCTCTCCGCGAACGCCGGCCTAGAACAAACTATCAACTGTATGCTGCAAATGGTACTCCCATAACCACATATGGCACCTACAATCTAAATTTAAATCTTGGCTTACGACGTGACTACACTTGGCGTTTCATTGTTGCGGATGTCACGAAGGCAATCATCGGTGTCGACTTCTTGTCCTTCTACGGTCTCGTAGTTGACTGTAAAAACCAACGCCTTATAGACAGCACTACTACACTAGCAACCACAGCAACGCCAGTCCTAACATCTAACACCATCTCGTCAGTGAAGACTACAATCGGCGAATCCAAATACCACGATTTACTTCGCAAATACCCAGATCTCACGCGTCCAGCTGGAACCCGACCATCAACAGCGCACAACACTGTCCATCACATTAGGACAACGGCTGGTCCTCCAGTCAGTTGCGCGCCTCGCCGCCTCGCACCAGACAAATTAAAAATAGCAAAGCACGAGTTTGAAGCTATGTTAGCAAACGGGACAGCACGACCATCAGAAAGCGCATGGTCATCGCCTCTTCATCTCGCAATGAAAAAAGACAACGGATGGCGCCCATGTGGCGATTATCGGATGCTAAATGCACGTACCATCCCTGATCGCTACCCTATCCGCCACATCCACGATTTTACTCACAACATAACTGGTTGCCACGTGTTCTCGACGATCGATTTGGTAAAAGCTTACAACCAAATACCTGTAAATTCTAGCGATATACCGAAAACAGCCATCACTACACCATTCGGACTCTACGAATTTCCGTTTATGACGTTTGGCTTACGTAACGCCGGTCAAACGTTCCAACGCTTCGTAGATGAGATCACTCGAGGCCTTGACTTCTGTTACGCATACCTGGACGATTTTTTGGTCTTCTCACCCGACGAACAGAAGCACGAAGACCACCTCCGCCAGTTATTCGCCAAACTGCAAGACTACGGAATGGTAATAAACACATCCAAATGCGTTTTCGGCGCGTCGGAATTAACTTTCTTGGGATACAATGTTTCATCTATTGGAATCAAGCCCTTGGAAGCAAAGGTAGAAGCCATCAAGGGATTTCCAGTGCCAAAGACGGTAAAAGAGCTACGGCGATTTCTAGGGATGCTGAATTTTTATAGAAAGTTCATCCCCGGAGCAGCTAAAATTCAAGCACCACTGCACGCACTGCTCACAGATTCCGTAAAAGGATCACATCCTGTAAGCATCGTTGGTGACACTTTTAAGGCATTCGAAAGCTGCAAAGAGAGTTTGTGTCAAGCCACACTACTAGCACATCCAGACCTAGACGCAAGAATTGCGCTGGTCACAGATGCATCAGACATAGCAATTAGCGCAGCTCTGCAACAGCATAAAAACAACGCCTGGGAACCACTTGCCTTCTTTAGTCGAAAACTCAGCCCATCGCAAAAGAAATACTCTCCGTATGACAGGGAGCTCTTAGCCATATACGAAGGCATACGGTATTTTCGATACATGCTAGAAGCAAGACATTTTACAGTGTACACAGACCACAAACCTATCTGCTTCGCTTTTAATACGCGAAAAGACAAGTGTTCACCACGACAGTACCGACATCTGGACTACATAGGTCAATTTACAACTGACATACGACACATTTCCGGAAAAGACAACGTTGTGGCAGATACGCTTTCTAGAATAGAAGAGATAGCGCAACCTGTAAATCTAGAGACGTTGGCTAAAGCCCAAAGTACTGACCCGGAACTAAAACTCCTCCTTGAAGGTGAAACATCACTTCACTTACGAAAAGTCACCCTTCCTGGAACCCGAGTAGAAATATACTGTGATGACAAAAACGAGAACCTTAGGCCATTTGTGACTGAGACGATGAGAAAACAAGTTTTTGATTACTTACATTCCCTGAGCCACCCTGGCGCCAACGCAACTACCAAATTAGTCACTCAGCGCTACGTCTGGCCCGGAGTAAAAAAAGATTGTCGAGAATGGACAAAAATGTGTCATGCGTGCCAAAAGTCAAAAGTAACACGGCACGTGTCATCACCATTAAGCACATTTCGACTTCCTCAAGCCAGATTTATGTTCGTGCATATAGACCTGATAGGACCCTTACCCGTATCAGAGGGCTATCGATATTGTCTGACCGCCATAGACCGGTTTACACGATGGCCTGAAGCGGTACCGATTCAAGATATCACTGCGGAAACGGTTGCCAAAGCTTTGATTTCCTGCTGGATAGCACGCTTTGGTTGCCCCACAGATATACTCACTGACAGAGGCAGACAATTTGAGTCGTCACTATTTAAGTACCTCTCCGAAATGGCTGGTTTTCAACACAGGCAAACTACTGCCTATCATCCGGCCTGCAATGGAATGATAGAGAGATTCCACAGACAACTCAAAAGTGCAATAGTTTGTCATGCTCAAGCAAACTGGACAGAATCTCTCCCACTGGTATTACTTGGCATCCGTAGTGCCTTTAAGGAAGACATACAAGCTTCATCAGCAGAATTACTATATGGTGAACCGCTTAGACTACCAGGCGAACTGCTACATCCATCTGCTAATACTAGTACTGACCTGACAGATTTCATAACACGAATCCGATTGATCGCCAAACAAATACAACCGAAGCCTGCATCACGCCACTGCCAAAGACCAATTTTTGTGTTCAAAAATCTCTCCACCACCACACATGTCTATTTAAGGGAAGACGCTGTGAAGGGAGCATTACAACCAGCTTACAAAGGCCCGTATGAAGTGTTGGAAAGAAACGAAAAAGTTTTCAAACTACTCGTAAAAGGAAAACCAGTTACAGTAACAATTGATAGACTGAAACCAGCATATATACTTACCGAAAGCAGCACTCGAAGTGGTAGTGACACCCTGTCGCCACCTGAAAAAAGAGATGTCGAAAGAAAGACACGATCAGGACGAACCGTGCGATTTCCAGATTATTATCGCCCTTGACGGTCTCTGGAGGGGAGTGATGTGGCGTGCAATAAGCATTGCCACAGTTAATAATATAAATACACATAAATAATAATATATATAATACAAATACATAAATACTTACATTTGTAAACAATATTACATATAATATATAATAGATAACAGATAATTTATATTGTGAATATATACTACATAAATACACATCAATAGAATATATAAAATAAATAAGCAACATATACACAAGCATAATATTGTATAATAATATTCATAAGAACTTACCGTGTATTTAGTCGTCGACGTCGTAAGGCGATCGTCTCCAGAAATCGTGTAGTAGAAAGGCGCTTACCTGAGAGAACCGGTCAGCGCCCGCGGCGCCCACCTGCAAGCAGTCGTCCGCTAACCACTCATGTCGACGCACGTTATTCTATCGCTTATACCTCATTGTTTGTACTTACGTAAATCATCACATTCTTCATTTCATCTTCTGTTCTTCCTATCGTACTATCATCTGTCTAATCTGTGCTGTGCTTGTGCTCCTTCAAATAAACTTTAGTGGATCAGTTACCGGATTGTTATTCATTACTCATCTCCTAACACTAACGATCCACTACAAGCCTATTTTTTTTGTAAATGATTTTGACTATGGAATTTTTATCCTAGAAAGACATTTTCTTCCCACGGGAAAATGACTTAACGGCTACGCCCCGAGCAGAAGCTTGTTAACCTTGTTAATTAAAGCATCAAGAAGCAAAATTCCAAACTTTACATTCAACACGATGCTGCGGAACCCGTCCCATGGCATCCGACATTAGCATTGTAAAATTGCAAATCCATTCGGAACAGCGGACATGCCCACTCTATTCCCAACCGTGTCGCTTCTCGTTTGTCAGACTACTGTTCAATTAGCAAAGTTTCACTCAAATAAGTAATTGTTTTAGTTTGGCGACGGAATAATTATGGCCGGGGACCGGATTTGTTTACAGGTCATACCATGAAGTAAAATAAAATTGCGACCTCATAAGTCACCTCAATGTTTTTAACCTTCATGATTGACACTAATTGGTTATTAAATTAGCTAACAGATGTCATCTGTATATTTAATAATATTTATATAACTGTATGAGTTTAGCACATAAATTAATGACTGGCATTCCCAAACAGCCGTGTGGTTTCCGGTAGAGTAGAATAGGACCACTCCAACTCTTCCCGTGGGTGTCGTACAAGGCGACTGAGGGAATACATTATAAAACATCAATCAGGCCTCCCCAACCCGTCTGGCCAGCGCGGGGAGCTAGGCCAAATCCTCCGTCTGTCTCCGGCAGACGAGAGAGGGTTGTGCTCCTGCAGTGGAGACAAAAATAACCTGATGATGATTCCCAAACAAATGTTTTAATAAATTTCGGAGAAAATTGTTCATCTGTTATCTAATTTAATAACCAATTAGCGTCAATCATGAAGGTAAAAACTTTGAGGTGACTTATGAGGTGCGAAATGTTAATGTAGAACTTTCGAAATTTTCTGTAGTCCACGCGAGCCGAATTAGACATAGACATATATCTAATAATGACTTAACTTTGAAAATAATTAAAAAAAAAAATTATTACTCGTATTTATTATATTTTTCTACCCAAAGGTTGTCTGAAAGAAATCGCTAAAAGCTATAAGACCGGCTAAATTGTACTATTTGTAACTTCTATAACGTGTAACTGTATTTGTTTGTGCAATAAAGTGTATTGTATTGTATTGTATTTGGTATATAGACTATCGCAGTACTAGGCTCGCATCGTCGACGCTGCTACCAGCCACAGGTCTGTAGTATGTATGGTCTAATGGATGGTTGCATGGTTATACCGGTATTGTCGGTCGCTAGAGCTTCATTGGTCAATCAGCAGAGTGCACCGCATGCAGGTGAAATTGTCATTTTTAGCACCGAATGTCATCCCAACAATAAACCTTCAGGTTCCATTCCTACAAAACACGAGCGCAATCCTAACGTTAAATTAATCCCCAGATAAGCAGAGTGATCATTGAAACAGATTACGTCTCTCCCTAAACCTCTTAAGGGAATTGGGGAAAAAGTGTACAAAAACACCCTCGACGCCTTCTACAAAGTACACAATTTACTTACAAACACGATCTCTGTGTACTTACTAGATGAAGCGAACCAGTCAATCGCTCTGTTCCACGCAACTGCAGCTTCAGCGCCGCACCCCGTTCGTATCACTTTGACACTTGTGCACTTACTAACATCTAATCGTCGTCTTCTACAGATAAACCTCAATTTTGGTTTAGTTAGAAGACTAGAAATTTAAGATTTATCTTATTGTTTTTCTTAATCAATATAAAAAAAATTACATATATACTAAATATTGATGCTATTTACCCGTACCGTATATATTTAGTAAATAATTAAATGTTCTGCGTAGTGTCGATGTGAATGTAAACGGGGTGCGGCTCCGGGAGCCGCAGAGCAGTGGAACAGAGCGATTGTTTGGTTCGCTCCATCTAGTAAGTGCATAGAGATCGTTGGTCACAAAGAACCTTGGCCCTGAGTGTCAAGACTTGTATATTTACATACAATGGTTTGGAAGTCCGTAGGTCGCGGTTTGTAAGGACATTTACTGAGTTTCCATTGACTTAATGACGTGTGAACGTGTGAAAGAAAGGATTATCTGTTCGAGATAATAGAAAACAATGACAAAAGAGCTTTTTGTCATTGTAGAATTAACTTTTGAGATATTTATTTATAATACCACAGGCTTTTCGGTGAAGGAAAACTTCGTAAGGTCAGGGGTTTGGCACAAAAGATCCTGAAGGGTCGAAGTATCGCTAGGTCTTCCTGGCCCCCTAAGAAAATAAGATAAGAACCCATCGGAAAAATCATTCTAATTTTTCCTGTTTTTTTTTTATTACATATGCAACATACGCTTTAATTCCAAACTAGAATTTTCTCCTAAGTATTTAAAATATATCAGCCGAAATACGTTCACTGCTGAACATAAGCCGTCCCAATAGAATGCTACTTCTGGTGGTCTGTCCATTGAGGAAGTTGCCAAAATCATCACGATTGGCAGGCGGATTGGTGATCGTAGTAATGATTTAAATATACTAGGAGAAGCCTGCTGCCCGTCCCTGGTGCAATCTCTTAGTCACCTTGACGAACATGGAAAGATTGGGGATGGCTCTATTCTAAGTCGAGAATCACACGGCTTTTTTAAAACATCGCGTCAATGATATTTAAAAATAATTACCTACCCGCAGGTTATGAACTTTCATACATTATTAATTTCATTCTATAAATAACTAGCTGTTCGTCCGCGTGGACCACGTTTCCCATAGGAATGAGATATTTTTCGGGATAAAAACTATCCTATTCCAAGACCTAACCTATATGTGTGCGAAGTTTCATCCTGATCCGTCAAATGGTTGAAGCGTGATTGAGTAACAAACATCCAAACTTTCGCATTTATAATTTTAATGGGATTAGAACATACTCGTAAGTGTAGATAAAGTTTTCTTCCCTCCCATTTCTCCCCTCCAACACGATCAGTATTCTGTTCGTGACAAGAGTCTATCATTTATACCTTGTTTACTAGTCTTATTAACCCTCCGCCGGTCATGGGATGTATTCAGCCGTCAGATCTAATATCCCACAATGACACAGCGCCGAGCGACACACTTTTCCGCTGAGCCAGCAGTTTCTCGAGTGATCCGTCCTCGGGATCCCTTATTTTTTACTAAGTACGTATTTACGAGGGTGATGTTATTACGTCAGCATCACTTGCAGATAACAGTGAAGTGGAATTGAATTTCTGGGTGCTTGGGACTCGTTAGATGGGTGTCTCGAACGCGTTTTGAATCAT
The DNA here is from genome assembly GCA_947086405.1 of Esperia sulphurella. Lineage (NCBI taxonomy): Eukaryota > Metazoa > Arthropoda > Insecta > Lepidoptera > Oecophoridae > Esperia > Esperia sulphurella. The sequence continues at coordinate 12,983,005 of OX352273.1, read as the reverse complement.
TTTTGTCCTAATCGTGTTTTGCCTCGACCGTATTTTGTCACGTAACCTCGCTACTTTTCGCTAGGGGTGAGCGCGGGACGCGGGGATAATCCGAACGTCAAAAGTCAAAATCATTTATTGCATATGAGTACACTTGGTACATTATACACGTCATTTTTTTATCGACTATTACTAGGTGTTAGCGCTGTGAAGAAGAAACGGCACAACAAACTTCACGCAACACATCTTTTAAAATCGAGTTTGCATACAATTATATTAAGATTGTGCGAAGCTGAATCAACATTAGTACCAGGCATCTGTTTGTTTTATAGTAGGCTTTATTACAAAATCGTTTTTTAATGTGGATATTAAACTTTCTGTCTGTCATATTTAAGATTTCCTCTTATAGTTTGTTGAAGAAGCATGTACATTGCCCCGTAAATGATTTACTGACCTTACTTAGTCTTAGCCCTGGTAAAACAAGTTTATTTTTATTTCTTGTATTGTAGCTATTATTGTCACAGTGCCTCAATAAGAGAGATAGATACATTTTTTCTAACATATGAAATATTATCTATTTCAGTAAGTGTACTTACGTACGCAGTATCGACCAACCATCCTACAAATAAACCCAGAGGCTTCAGTAGGATGACTTAGAAAAATATATATTAATATAAACCGAATCTAATATAAATTATTCTTTTATTGCAGGTAAGAACCAGTCACCAGACCCATTCGTTCGTCCCATACACGATGTATTTAACGGTAAGTCGGACGTCAATATAATGACGACGTATGTAATCATATAAGACAATACTGGGCGTCACTGATTCCTTTCTTTCTCTTTACGAATACCTATTTTTCATCGCTTATTGCAAGAGTCACTAACTGATGGGCAATAAAGACTTACCTTATTGCTTACTGCTTGAAATAGTGACTTAATTCAATAAGCTAAGTCTTAAATTGCGACCATTATTCCCCAACAGTTAGTGACCGTAGCAGCTAGTGACGTAATTCAGTAGACTAAGTCTTTATTACTACGGATTTTCTCTAGCAGTTAGTGATTTCTTGCAGTAAACCCACGGTTTGGCTATCACTAGAGATATACCCCTTCATCTTTCTTTATTTTCACCATTCCTAAGGACCTTAGGGGTGTGTTCCGAAAGTCATCTGATCAGTGGCTTGGTGATCTGACAATACTTCGTGTAGTTACATTGTAGGTTTAGTTATCAATGCGTGCAATCGTAAGTCTGCTCAAGAAGCTTTAGCGCTTAGCAGGAATAACTTACGCATAGTAGTGTAAGCCCTCACAGGACATTGTGGTCTGAACAAACACATGTTCAACCTCAAGCTCCGAACCACAGGAGTGTGTAGGCTCTTTGAGGAATGCACCTCCTCTGCAAGTGTGGCCCACTGATGCGCAAAAGCAATACATACCTGGGTAGCTACTTGCTTCGCCCTGACGAAGTAAAACACCTCAGTGCAAAAAGCATTATGCAGTTTCTGACTGCTGCAAGGCTTAGCACTGAACTATAGTATGGTGGCGATCACAATAGACCAGAAACGGTCGCAGTGATACAAGGTCTAGACTGAGACCTTGAAATAGCCCCAACTCGAATAATAATAATACGTTGTAGTGAAGATTACTTGCAAAACTGGTCGTACAAATTTGTAAGGTAGTCTATGGTGGGCTGTAAACGAAGAAGTAAGTAGCTTCATCGTAAAATACGCTTACCACGATATTCCCTGAAGTACGTGATGGAAGATGCGACAAGAAATCACCTAAACTCAGCTAAGAAAATTGACTTCTTGACAAGTACAGTCAACATGAAGCAATATGGTGACGTTATCTTACTAATCTTACTAATATTATAAATGCGAATTGGATATTTGGATGTTTGTTACTCAATCACGCTTCAACCATTGGACGGATCGTGATGAAACTTGGCACACATATAGGTTAGGTCCTGGAATAGAACATAGGATAGTTTTTATCCCGAAAAAACATTCCATTCCTACGGGAAATAATAATTTGTGATGTTAAGTTGTCCACGCGGACGAAGTCGCGGGCAACAGCTAGTATATAGTATATATTCTATGTTCTATTCCAGAACCTAACCTATATGTGTGCCAAGTTTCATCACGATCCGTCCAATGGTTGAATTTTTATGATTCTGCCCCAAATATGACGAGAATAATACTCATATCGTGGGCTTATAGTCACTCATCGTCAGGTAATAAACGCAATTAGAGACTTCGCTTATAGAAATAAGTGACTATCTACTAAGTTTATTTCCCAGCAGTTAGTGATTTCTTACAGTAAGCAAATAATATGGTCTTCATGTGGAATTAAGTCATTGTAAGTCATCATAATATTTTTTATCATCATCATCAGGTTATTTTTGTCTCCACTGCAGGAGCACAACCCTCTCTCATCTGCCGGAGACAGACGGAGGATTTGGGCTACACTCCCCGCGCTGGCCAGACGGGATGGGGAGGCCTGATTGATGTTTTATAATGTACCATCAATTTACCATTGATTGTTTTCAATTTATTGGTACACCTTGCATACGAAATTCAAACTATCCTTTATTAAATATGGATAAATATTTAATGCGTTTCAGCCTGTACCTTAGAGTTATGTCTTTCGGTGTGACGAGTAGATTGTGTTATCTCAACGCAAGGGCTCGGTGTCAACGCGGTTATATTATATCTTATTAAATCGAGGATGCTTTTATGATAATATCCTAATGACAAGAGGGTAAAGGATATAACAGTCAACCGACACGACAAGTAACTCTCGAGCAATATACCGTCAGCTAATTTAATTAGTGTATGTATGTATACGCTTTATTTTACCAAAAATAACAACAACAACAATAAACAACAATAATAAAATAGTAATTAAACTGTGTACAAAGGCGGACTTATCCCACTTAGGGATCTCTTCCAGTCAACCTTAGAGTAACCGAAAGGACAAGTATAATGCGTTTAGTACCAAATTTGATAAAGAAATGTACCTACTTTTAATAAAATTTGAAAATACATATTACATAAACATAAACGAACAATATATACGAGTACATAGACGATACACGAATAAGTGAATGATACAAATATCTATATGTATATATTAGTGACCCACAAAATCATGCTATCTCTAGCCACTTTTCCCTACGATTACCAATGCAACTAAATAGGTGTTTATTTATGTGTACATTATAAAATATTACAGAAATATGGACAGACTCTTACACCAACAAGTATCGTTATTGTTATCACCATTATTATTTAAAAAATTTCACAATCGGTCTCATTGAAAATTTTCAGGATATAAAAACAGTAAAATAAGACGTCATAAAATTTTTATAATGCAACGCATACATTCATATCGTGCAAAAACGGGACAAAACACTTGGGTGGTCAGAAATTAAATTAGTCGTGTGTACATGACATCAATGTTTATACATCTACACTAATATTATAAAGAGGAAAGATTTGTAGGTTTCTAACGAATAAACTCAACAAGTACTAGACCGATTTCAAAAATTCTTTCACCATTATAATGCTACATTTTCCCTAAATTACATAGGCTAAATTTATTACTATAAAAATTAGGGATCCCTACTAAAACTTCAATAATGTAACCCAAGGTGTAAATATGCAATATAACAATGAAGTATAGTTAATATATGAAGTACAATTCATGTTGCGATTGGTTTGTACTACAGTTGGAGCGGGGAGTGGGATAGGGAGCGAGAGTGGGAACGGAAGGGGACTCTGTAATTCACGCGAGCGGAGCCGCGGGCACAGCTAGTCTGATAAAATTCTCCAGCGAACAGTAACTTGGCATCATATTCCCAAGACTTCGTGACGCGATTTTGTTCGGGCACACGACCTATTTATCGGCTACTTTATATTCTTGAGACTCTGACGTTGCCGACAGCTGATTGACAGCAAATTGACAGTCATTTGACAGCGCATTAACGTGTTGCTACTGGAACGGCGTTTGTCAAAATTGTATTCGAATTTGCTACTGGCAACCTCTTCTCGAGACTACATTTACAAGATAAAATGTTTTTTTTACTTTCCAAAGCAGGAAGGCTGCCGTGTGGTTCCCGGCTGAGAATAGGGCCACTCTATTTTTCCCGTAGGTGTCGTCAAGGCGACTAAGGGATTGCACCAGGGACGGGCATCAACGTTCTCCTGTATGTGTATGTTAAGATCATTACTGCGATCACCAATCCGCCTGCCAAGCGTGGTGATTATGGCAGATGCCCCAATGGACCATTTACCAAAACTGGTATTATATTACTGGTATTAGTATTTATATTATATAAATTAAATTTAATAAATTTAATATATTTAATAAATTAAAATTAAAATCCTGAAAAATATCCGGAAAATTTTTAATAAATTAAAATTAAAACCCCCAATGGACATCTAACCTAAAGTGGTATTCGATTGGGGAATATCCAGCAGTGGACGTATTTAGGCTGATGATGAAAGCAGGAAAAGACCAAATACTAAAAATACCTTCTGTTTTACCCAAAAAAATAATCACAAATAATTAACACTTATCTCTTTAGCTCCCCACATGAATCACTGGTTAATTATCACCAGCGGAACGTTATAACGTTATGTAACCGATCGGGATAGTTAATTAGGTTATCTGTGGGCGCAGCGCCGCGCCTGTGTGGGTAATTAAATTTTTATCTTGCGCCAGATTCGCTTATTTGCGACTTTAATTTCCGTTTAATTAGATTTGAGACAACTTTCAGCTCATATAACGCTAGTATTTTGTACGGAACGTCCTCCTAGGACGACCTCTAGCTGTAGTTCCTTGCATATTCGCGCTGTACATTTCTTACGTCCTAGAAGGACTTTCAAGGATCAAATTGTTGTCGCCCTCAAAATGGTTTGGATTCGCAGTGAGATAATAAAAGGATTTGCATGAAAAAGTTGATGGGTGTGAGTGAGGCTAGTGAGGTGTGTCAGGATAGCGCCATCATCATCATATCAGCAATTAGACGTCCACTGCTGGACACCAATGAACGCCACCACACCCTGTTCACATCCAGCCGCTTCCGGCCACCTTCTTCAGGTCGTCGGTCCACCTGGCGGCGGGGCGTCCCACCCTGCGGGTGCCGATCCGCGGTCTCCACTCCAGAGCTCGTCTGCCCAAACGGCCATCGGTTCTACGACAGATGTGGCCCGCCCACTGCCACTTCAGCTTGCTAATCCCTAAATCCCTAATCATATTTACTCATCATATTTATGTATTTGGTGTGATTCTAAGTGTTATATTATATTATCTAGGTACATACGTATTGCAATTACACATATCATATTTATTACTTCTTTGTTTGGCACTGTAGACAAAAAACTTGTCTGCACCGGGTGCGACTGAAAATTAGCGCCTAGCACCTTACTTGGTCTAGGCATATGCTGAGTCGTTTGCTCTTTTGCTGCCACGGCACACGCATACTATTTTAACTATGTTAAAAAAAAATTGTATTCTCTAGTTCTTATAATTTTTTTTCCTTTTTCTTGCTTTGTTGGTTTTTTTCTTTGTGTGTGCCAATTATGGTAGTAAATATTTTTTTTTTCTTTCTTTCTTTTTCTTAAATCAGGTTCGCGTAAATTTACGACACATCTAGCCGCCAGTCCTACGACAGATGTGACTCGCCCACTACCACTTCATCGTGACAATCCTTTCGGTTAAGACCGTGACCACTTCTTCCCAAATCTCCTCATTACAGTTCATAAAAGGTCACTTCTCGTAACATTCTAATATCAGATGGGTATTGACAACGATAACAACTGTTTACTTATCACCAACCCTCATTCTCCATATAATTTTGATGGCCAACCGATAACGAATCTGTAATAAAGTGACACCTGCGTGCGACTCGTTATAACGGACGTAACGTAGCGCTAACGACGTCGTTAATCGTCGCGCGTCGTTACCGTGAAGGTTGTTTTACGTTATTTTGGTGTGGATTCGTTGATTTGTATATTGAATGCAGAGAATACAGAATGTCCAGTTAATAAACTTCCAAAACGAAACTGAGGGTAGATCTACCCCCCCCCCCCCCCATCTATCTGGAGATCTTCCAATTTCTAGTAAATCATCATTAGCCTAAATTAGTCCATTGCTGAACATAAGCCTCCCCACTAGAATAACACTTTTGGTGGGCAGTCCATTAGGGGATTTGGCATAACAACACGCTTGGCAGGCGGATTGGTGATCGCAGTACTGATCTAAATATACACAGGAGAACACTGGTGCCCGTACCTGGTGCAACCCCTTACACGCTTCGCCGACACCCACGGGAATATTGGGCGTGGCCCTATTCTAAGCCGGGAACCACACGGTTAAATAGAAAAGGTACAAAGTAGATAGGGAGAGATAAAAGTATAAGAAACAGAACAGCGTTACAATTATTTATAACTTAAACACTGAAAAGTAAATCTTCTCTCTCGGGTTTTTGTACACGTTTTATCTTATCTTCTCTGGGGGCCAGGAAGACCTGGCGACACTTCGACCCTTCAGGATCTTTTGTGCCAAACCCCTGACCACCAACGGTGCCCCAAGCCCATTTGGTGGACTTCACATACGCCTCAGAATTTCTTCTTCGGCATATGCAGGTTTCCTCACGATGTTTTCCTTCACCGAAAAGCCTGTGGTATTATAAATAAACCGTACTTAAGTTTCGTCAGACTCATTGGTACGGGCGGGGTTTGAACTCACGACCTCATGAACGTGAGGCAAGTGCACAACCAACCGGCTACCACGGCTCTTCATTTTTATATACGTAAAATCATTGTTTTTTTTTTGTTTTTCTACCGTAGACACAACACTAGTAAAGACTGAGTTTACCAATATAAACGGTTTGGTTAATTTTACCACTATACTTAAATTAAGGAAAAGTCGCTTTGGCTCGCGTAAAGTGGCGATACATCGTCTCTGACTACCCCTCTGGGACCAAGGCTTGAGTTTTATGTATGTACGTAAATTATTCATTACCACGTCTCTTTTATACTAATTTTCAAACACAATCCTACTATCCTACTAATATTATAAATGCGAAAGTTTGGATATTTGGATGTTTGTTACTCAATCACGCTTCAACCGCTGGACGGATCGGGATGAAACTTGGCACACATATAGGTTAGTTCTTGGAATAGGACATACGATAGTTTTTATCCCAAAAAAACAACTCGTTCCTACGGGATATACATAATAATGTTATCCACGCGGACGAAGTCGCGGGCAACAGCTAGTTATATATAAGATATGTAACCTATTTCGTATATTTTCTCATGTATGTGTGTGTCGTGACTATAAATAAATACCCTATTCTATTCTATTCTGTAGTTAAATTAACCGTCAATTCCTACCATCAATAGATCGATTTCTCGCTTCTCTCGTCGATTCTCAAGACAGACCAAACTGTCTATTAAATGGTTTAAATATCTGTTAACAATTTTCTTAGCATTGGATCCGAGGAATGTCCGGGTATGAGCCAGTATCCGTTAATAATCCGATTAGTAGTATGGACATTGGTATTTGATTAAGATTTAGTTTTATTATTGGTCACACCACTCCGTCAAGACAAATCGGAACGAGCACCTATTTTGAAATGTAGAGATTCCTTCATCTTTGATATTAAAGTGTGAATTATTTATTGACCATACTAATGAAATCTTCATGCTATAAAGTACTGACAAAGTTTGTACAATTTACATGTACAAATTGTCCCGGTCTGTATGTTATATTTGTGAATCCTTAATTAATTTTCAAAGGCCAAGTGAAAATCATAATTTGGGAATAGACAAGTGTATATATTTATATATTATTAATATATATAAAAATAAATGAAAACTAAAATAAACATATTTAACTGAAATAAAAACTATTTTAACTAATATATTAAGTAGTTCAAATAGTTTTTATTTATAGTTACTCAGCAATTGTTTATAGTTCATCATCAGGTTATTTGTTCTCCTGCAGGAGCACAACCCTCTCTCGTCTGCTGGAGACAGACGGAGGATTCGGCCTACACTCCCCGCGCTGGCCAGACGGGTTGGGGAGGCCTGATTGATGTTTTATAATGTATTCCCTCAGTCGGCTTGTACGACATCCACGGGAAGACTTGGAGTGGTCCTATTCTACTCTACCGGAAACCACACGGCAACTAGTTACAAGTATATAATTGCTACTATTTGGGTTTGTACGCGTTGTATTGTGAAGTGGTGTGTTAAAATTACGCGAGTAGACGTTGTTCCTTGAGTAGTATTTTACCCGACTACGTAAGACGGTAGCCGATCCGGTCACAAATGTCTCTAAAAACAACTTGAGTTTAGTAACACCATTAGGCCCAATAAAAAAACTTTTTCGACTTTGCTATCCTTCGTAGATCAGACATTGCGACTGGAGCCCCCATAAATCGAAACTTTCGGCATTAAGTCCTCGTTTGCCGAATATTCGGCGAATCCACGTCGAAACTTCGAGGCGGCTTAATTTATTTATTTTCGAAATAAGCGCCGTTAGTTTGAGAGATTTAGGGTTAATAAATTATTGTTAAGCATCGATCTCTGTGTACTACTAGATGGAGCGTTCCAAACAATCGCTCTGTTCCACGCAAGGAGCCGCAACTAAATAATGAAGCTAGAAGTTTACATTCACTTTGAAACTTGTGCAGTTACTACGCAGAACATTTAATGATTTATTAAATTTTGACGCTATTTATCCATAGCGTCAATATTTAGTTATACTTAAATGTTCAGTTCCGTGGAACAGAGCGATTGTTTGGAACGCTCCATCTAGTAGTACGTAAAGATCGTTGTTGTTAAGTAGTTTTGTTGGTATTTGTAGAGCAAATTAAACACTTGAAATTAAGTACTACCTCATGATCGTACTCGTATTAACCAATGGACGGACATGTACGTGATGAAGTATGAAATCACGATCAACCAACTATAGAGGAATGACACACAATGATAAATTTTACGTTATATAATACACATTATCGTAATTATCCTTGTCCTATAATGCGCTCACATTCGTCGGCCCCGTAGCCTAGTCGGTAGTACACCTGCCTGCGAAGCTCGGGGTCGCGGGTTCCAATCCCGCCCAGGGCAAACACGCGTGTCATGAGCACTTGTGTTTGCCTTGTGACTGGATGTCATTTATATATTATATTATGTATTTATATCAGCTGTCTGTCACCCATATTACAGGCTCTGCCTAGTTTGGGATCAGCTGGCCGTGTGTGAAATGTCCCCACATATTTATCATTATTATTATCATATCAGCCCCTAGAAGTCCACTGCTGGACATAGGCCTTCCCCAATGAACGCCACCACACCCGGTCCTCCGCCCTCCGCATCCAGCCGCTACCGGCCACCTTCTTCAGGTCGTCGGTCCACCTGGCAGGGGGGCGTCCCACCCTGCGAGTGCCGATCCGCGGTCTCCACTCCAGAACTCGTCTGCCCCAACGGCATTATTATTATACCTATATTAAATCTTTAGCAGTCGAACACAAACGCTGTAATATATCGTAATAAACGCCGTTCTCTTTGTCTGCCTCGCGCCGGCTCTCATTTGCATCTCCAGTCGTTTTATTGTGCCCACACAAAAAAATCTCATGTTTTTTGAACACTCTGTTTACAGCATGGTAATGCGTTTGAACAAAATGGCTGCCTATAGGCACTGTGTATATAATAGTATATTTATACCTTTTTTACCACAGACAGAATAATTATTAGAATTACAATCAGAAACAAAATTACAGTTTGATTAATCTGGTTATTTGGCTAACAAAAACTTTTCCTCCCAGCGTGTTAGATGTCGCTATAACATATAATAATGATTTTTATTAAAGGCATAAAAAACCCATAAAACACAAAATACAAAAGTTAAATAATAAAATATATATAGAGTTATTTGTACATGTACTTGCAACGAAATGGATATTTTTCCGAGATTTATTTAACAATTTGTTCATTACTTGTTTGTCGTTCATTTATGTATAAACTCATCAAATATATAAAAACGTCAACTTCGCGTGTCTGTACATTGAAAATATTTACAAAAAACAAATCAGTAATAGAACACATTACAATCATTTTTGAAATTTGCGGGGCGGGGGTGGGAGCGAGAGCCGGGGCGGTAGTGGGAGCGGAAGTGGGGAGGAGAGCGGATTCTGTAGTCCACGCGAGCGGATTCGCGGGTACAGCTAGCATAGTAATATAAATATGGACATTCCACATCGCTTATTTAATTATCTATCTACTAGTAAAATGAAATACAATTAATATGAAATTATCTTTTCTTAACCTCACTAACCTCACTCACATCCATCAACCTTTTCATGCACCTCCTTTATTCATCTCACTGCGGACCCCAGCCTTTTCTGAGACCTCACCAATTTTATTCTAGGACGACCTTCTAGCCTCTAGCTACAGTTCCACATACGCCTGATTCGATTGATATAGTTATATTTCGAGCGCATGTCCCAGGCAGCAATATACAGAAAAAAAAATTAAATTAATTCACATATACTATTAAAATTCCCAACAGAAGACCTCCATAAAATGCCCATTGTAACCTACAAAATATAGACCGTAATTTCATGGTGTAAAATATGTATTTCGCTTTCCCCGAGTTTCCCATGATCGCGGGCAATTTACCCCTTTCGGGAAAACGTGCCTTTTGTCCTAAAAAAGGCATTCGTTACCGTTTTGTTGTTGCCGAGTTCGTATGGGTTTAATTTGAAAGTTATTTCAATTAGTGCAAATTAAAACCAAATTAATTTTTCAGGAATGTCTGTTTTGTAACGAAATTAGAAATGTGAAATGTTATATGGGACTACTATATTTCATTCCAATAGAAGTGGCAGTTTGCCGTGTGGTTTCCGGTAGAGTAGAATAGGACCACTCCAACTCTTCCCGTGGATGTCGTACAAGGCGACTAAGGGAATGCATTATAAAACATCAATCAGGCCTCCCCAACCCGTCTGGCCAGCGTGGGGAGTGTAGGCCAAATCCTCCGTCTGTCTCCGGCAGATGAGAGAGGGTTGTGCTCCTGCAGTGGAGACAAAAATAACCTGATGATGATGAAGAAGTGGCAGGGTGGAACGCCCCGCCGCCAGGTGAACCGACGATTTGAAGAAGGTGACCGGAAGCGGCTGGATGCGGAGGGCGGAGGATCGGGTGTGGTGGCGTTCATTGGGGAAGGCTAATGTTGGAATGAAGGGCAAGTCTTCATAATTGTTAAGAATGCACCATATTCTATTCTGTAACTCCCCCTTCTGCCCCCTCCCCTCACGCTTGTCTATCATTGATTGATTGATTAAATATACTTTATTGCACACAAATTACAGAAAATATGTAGGAGAAATATACAGTAAATGTACAAGTGGCGGCCTTATCGCTTTTAGCGATTTCTTCCAGGCAATCATATGCTTGTGAGATATAGTAAAATTAAAATTAAGATTAAGATGCGGGTGCAAAGATATGACTTAATGATACTTAAGCTAGGGCTATATACATACATAATGCTCACGCCTTGGTCCTAGACGCGTAGGCAGAGAGGAAGTATCGCCACTTTGCGCAATCTAAGGTCTCAAAGCGGCTTTCCTTCGCCCGCTTTTCGCCCCGTGATAAGACGGATGTGTTGCGAACAACATCGCCGCCTTGTTGAGTGTCGTGGTACATAAATATATATACACACATATACAATATATCATTACATGTAATATAAATATAAATAAATATGTGGGGACATTTCACACACAGCCACCTGATCCCAAACTAGGCAGAGCCTGTAATATGGGTATCAGACAGCTGATATACATACATAAATAACATCCAGATCACAAGGCTGCCCTGGTTGCGAATGGTTGCCCTGGGCGGGATTCGAACCCGCGACCCCGAGTTTCGCAGGCAGGTACCGACTAGGCTACGGGGCCGATAAGTTAAGGGGAAGGTCCAGTCCCTTTAAGCTCAAGCAAGTACCTTCAGCAAAATAAAGAAATCGTTGTATAAGGAACACAACAATTTGTGTTGTTCCCTCCCAGCTCCCCTGCCGCTCGATTTAACCCCCATCAAAAGAAAATTCGATATTTTTTTCTTGTTACGGTCCAATTTACGCTCGCGTATCTAGTTTTCGAATGCCTTTGTCAGCTGCGTAGCGAAATATCGAGTTAGGTGTTTTCTTGACGAGTTTTTCATTTGATGATGTGATATTGTTTTGTAGAAATGAGTAAGAGAGACAATACAAATGATTTTTGAGACGAGTATTCTGCTATTCGTCGTTATTGAAACGAAATGTTGCCGTGTGGTTTCCGGTAGAATAGAATAGGACCATTCCAACTCTTCCCGTGGATGTCGTACAAGGCGACTAAGGGAATACATTATAAAACATCAATCAGGCCTCCCCAACCCGTCTGGCCAGCGCGGGGAGTGTAGGCCAAAATTCTCCGTTTGTCTCCGGCAGATGAGAGAGGGTTGTGCTCCTGCAGTGGAGACAAAAATAACCTGATGATGAAACAAACTGTCATGTTTACTAAATGCAAGTACATCCCTCGTTACCCCGACGCCTGTTAACTTCATAACACTGTTAATATAACCCTTACTTCCTTATCTCGTTACACAGCCGACATTGTTCACGATTACAAAGCAAGCCTATTAGCTAATTGTATTTTGGAATTACGTTTCAGTTTCAACGTTAAAACTCTCACTTTATAAGTCAACTAACTGTGCCCGCGGCTCCGGTCGCGTGGACTACAGATTCCGCTCCCGCTCCCACCCCGCTCCCGCTGCCGCTCCCGCCGCCACTCCCACTCCTACACCCACTCCCACTCCAAGTAGATATTGATATGTTCTTTAATATTGTAGATTTTTTTTTTGTTCTATCATCAATAGTTTCCGCAGCGCATGCGATGAAAGACATTTTATGGCTAATTTTTTTACACTTTTGGGTTACATTGTTGAAATTTTGATTTTGATTTTGACGCGGAGAATCTAGATCGGAATTTCATATGCGATTTGCTTTCACCAGCCTTCCCAAAGACAAAGTCAAAACTATTTATTGCATATGAGTACACTTGGTACATTTATACACGTCATTATTTTTTTATCGACTACCTAATACTAATACTATACTATACTCTACTATACTTTACTTTACTGTACTATACTATACTATACTATGCTATACTATACTATACTATACCAAATAAATAAATATCTCAGACATTCACACCAATTATCCAGTCCCAAACTAGGCAGAGTCTGTGGTATGGTTACTAGATAACTGATAGACATACTTAAATAAATATATAAACATCCAAGACTTGGGCACAAACATTCATATTCATCATACGAACATTTGCCCGTAGAGGGATACGAACCCGCAACCTCCGGCGTAATACTGGACACTCGTTGACAATTCGACCTCGGCTTACATTTCAACCACCCAGTTTTATTCGCACGACGCGACGGCTCACGCTTGACGACATGCGATAACGACTTGCAGAGCCCTGACATACTGTGGTGACATAACGCGAAAACACACGACACACGCCTTCACTGTTTGTCATATTTTTCCTTACGAAATTAGGTGACAGCCCAGAGATAGCCACAGCAGAGATTACTATAATGGCTGGCAGAACGATTAGAGCCGCCCGCCGACTCCGAGCGATCTACGCTTTCAATTAGAACGAGAAGATTTTGATGGAATGTGTACGAAGCGAGGCCCAAAGAATTGTGATGCTGCCTCTGATTAAGAATAATATCGGAGTTTGCAACAGCATCCTGGCCAACCCCTTATCTGAGGAGGCCGGAATGTACAAACTTTATAAATATTGTATAAGTTAGAGATAGAAAAAAATATATATGTAAAGTTTTTCCCACAGGGGTGACATAGTCAGAAAGCCCTTAATAAAGATAATATATATATATATATATATATATATATATATATATATATATATATATTGCTGGCAGAACGTTTAGAGCCGCCCGCCGACTCCGAGCGATCTACGCTTTCAATTAGAACGAGAATCTCTTATGTTGTTAACGTACAACTTTGTCCCTCTCTCAATTTTTTATCTACACTTATCTATACTATATGTACTATTATAAACAGGCTTTTCGGTGAAGGAAAACATCGTAAGGAAACCTGCATATGCCAAAGACGAAATTCTGAGGCGTATGTGAAGTCCACCAAATGGGCTTGGGGCACCGTTGGTGTTCAGGGGTTTGGCACAAAAGATCCTGAAGGGTTGAAGTGTCGCCAGGTCTTCCTGACGTCCTAAGATAAGATAAGATATGTACTGTAACATACTATTAATATTATAAAGAGGTAAAGTTTGTGAGGTTGTAGCGGGTAATCTCTGGATCTACTGAACTGATTTTGAAAATTCTTTTACCAATAGAAAGCCACGTTATTAGTGAGTGATATCCTACTAATATTATAAATGCGAAAGTTTGGATGTTTGGATGTTAGTTACTCATTCACGCTTAGACCACTGGACAGATCTCGATGGAACTTGGTACACATATAGGTTAGGTCCTGGAATAGGTCATATGATAGTTTTTATCCTAAAAAAATATCCCATTCCTACGGGAAATACATAATAATTTGTGATTTTAAGTTGTCCACGCGGACTAGTTTATAAATATTTAAATATTATATAAATACATATACATGCACTTGTCTAATGCCAAACTAAGATCCTCTCTTGTGCTATGGGAATTAAACAAGGATTGGACAATTCACAATTATAACATCCGGACCGGGACCAGCTTGTACAAAGTTGTCTGTCCCCGGTGGGAATCGAACTCACGACCTCTGTCGCTCGATTCCAGTGACCAATTGCGCTGGGTCGCTGGGTGCAGCAGCCAGCCCTATTATTTACGCACACACAGACAAACGTGTACGTACAGGCTGGTGCCCATGTAGTAATAGTAGGTAGTTGCATCTGTTCGTTTGTATGGAGTGTCGGGTACATAAATACAATAAAGTACACAAGTGACACTACCAGATTCCGATCCATGATTATAAGTTATACTAATATTTATCATAATATTTATATATGTATACTTAATATTTATAACTTATTTGCTATTTTATTTTATTTATTACAGTCATATAAGTACCTATTTATCATTAAAATTTCCTAATCAGAGCAACCTACAATTTCTCTGGCATAATATTTTCTACCCAAAGGTTGTCTGGAAGAAATCGCTTAAAGCGATAAGACCGCCTAAATTGCATTATTTGTAACTTTTATAACGTGTAACTGTATTTGTTTGTGCAATAAAGTGTATTATATAGTATTGTATAAGCTGCTTTAAACCGCAAAATATATTTTTTGTCATTTTCAACTTGAAGATATTACGTATTTCATAATACCGGCGCGTGCGCAGTGAAAGTAGAGTTATTGCTGACATTATAGACCAGATCGAGGGCCAAAGGTCGCAAGTAATGGTTCATTGCTTTCGCAGCGAGAAAAAAGTTGCGCCATAAACATGAACGAAGAAAGTTCATTAAAAAAGTTGGATAAAAATTCTTTTTTATATGCCTATACAACTTTTAATGGTTTCGTCGACGGTTATGAGGAGAGCTGTTTTTCTAAGATGAAGAAATTAAACAAAGGCCTATATTTAAACGAACATACATATAACTCAACCTAACTCACATAAAAAAATAATGTCAGGTGCTGGCTAACTATTCAGTTCAATCTTCTCACTGATGGAATTAATTCAATGATTTGATTTTATGAATTTCAAAAATTACGGAAGCCGGTCCATTTAAAACTGTATTGTAAACGGTTTTTATTTAACTGTTGGTTTTCTGTAAGAAAGAAAAAACAATGTATTTTATATTACTTGTACCAATAGTTACAATGATCAATTCATATTCACTAGGCATCAGAAGCAATGTAATCAACAAAAACACTTTCAGAATTAAATATAAGAAATATCTAGTAAACTCATTAACGTAACCTCAATCTTTTTGTGCTAATATTAAAATTAAAAACTTTGTAACTTTGCTTTGCTATTCACCATTGCGTAGTGATATTTAGTATTCTCTGCCATAGGTGTGTATAAAGTATGAGAGCTATTTCTGCCAACAAACTGTATTATACAGTTTGGCGGAGTTATTGTATGTATATTTTTTAAGAGATGAATAAATTATTTTATTATTATTATTTTTTATAATCCTCACTCAGCTTTGACTCAGACTCAAATGAGTCGGCTCAGATTGCAGTTATTTGCCACCTCTAATTAGTCTATATAGTTTTTGGAAAACTGTCAAACGCCATTTTGTTTATCTCAAGAAAAAAAAGGTTCTGAACAGAGTATAGAGAGTTAGCACTCTTGATAAACGAAATCCTACTAATATTATAAACGCGAAAGTTTATAGGTATGGATGGGTGTTTGTTACTCTTTCACGTAAAAACTACTGGATGGATTTTAATGAAACTTTACAATAATATAGCTTATACATCAGAATAACACATATACTACAATTTATAAAGATATTGGGCTCGATTCTGAAGACACAACGTTAAAATTTGACAGCACTAAAACTGTTGCTAGCCTTGTCACACAGTATTATGAAGATAAAGACGAAAACAATTTTAGCGCTGTCTAATTTTAAATGTGGCCTTCAGAATCGGGCCCATTGTGTGATAATGTCATAATGTTAGTTCTTTTCTACGCCACGCTAATATAAGCTACTCGAAATACTAATCCTGCGCAGACGAAGTCGCGGGCACCAGCTAGTTCAAACATATTTTGATTCTGCTATCGCCTTTCTCTTATCATTTTTAATGAAACATCTGAAATAAATATTTTCGTCAAATTTTTCTACTTTGTTTCCTTCTATATTTGTTTCGGAAGAACAAAGCAAAAGTCCCCCAGGTGTCTTGTAGGGGGCTGTTAGGGCGATGGTACATCGCGCCGTGGAATTTCAAACCATTTGTTTATAACTCTGTCAACATGTTTCTTTCTTAGACTTTGTCGTTAGAGGAACCTCTCTGCAAAACTGCAAGAAAGAAGCTAGGACAGCGGCCCGCGCCCGTCTCGAGAATGTACCACCCAGCGGCTCTACGTACCGGTCGTATCTTGAAAGTAACGAAACTTACATATTTTTTGTTGTTGTTGGTAATAATATCAAAACCTTTATAAAATTGCTTTGCTATTCGCCATTGCGTAGCGATATTTAATATTCGGTGCCATAGGTATGTAAGAAGTAAAAGAGTAATTTCTGCCAAAAAAAATCTATATAGTTACAAAATACAAATATATTTATTCATAAACACAGGTGATGTAAAGGTGTACAGGATATAGAGAGCTCTGTGTTTTCGCCCATTGGGCATATGAAAGCATTGATATGTTAGTAAACTAGGTCGAAGCAGACAAACGGAAAACTTGTGTATTATAGGTACATAATTATAAAATTAAATAATTTAAAATTCTAAGGTAATGTCATATTTTGTAATGTCACTTTAAACTATCTACTTAAAACTATATAAAATTGTCATTTAGGAAATCATTAATTGAATAATATGTTTTATCAATAAGAATTGTCTTTAAATGTTGTTTAAAACTATTTATGTCATCCCAATCGCGTATCGATTTAGGTATTTTATTAAATATTTTTGGGGCTATACCAAACGTGCTTTTTTGGTATAGTGTCGTTTTGTATTTTACCATACAAAGCTGGTCACATCGCCGTGCGCTTGCAACATGTACAAATAATTGTGGATTTTGTCGAACGAATATAGCTGTCTCATAAATATACATTGAGGGTACTGTCAATAGACTAAGTTCCTTGAAGTATGGTTTACATGAATCTGTTCTTCTGAGGTTGCAAATTGCTCTGATGCATCTTTTTTGTGCTTTCAATACCGATTCTATGGCAGTGGCATTTCCCCACTTCCCAGTTTGGCGGAGTTATTGTATGTATTTTTTGAGAAATGAATAAATGATTTTTTTATTTATTTTATTTAAACCGTGCGTCTAGAACGTTCCCGTGAATCTACCCCTCGGATATATAAACGGCCATATAACCCCACATATTTATTTATTGTTTTAAATTAAATTTCTAATTATACGGCATGTTAAAGAAGGTAATAAATTATCGTTATATGTATTCTGTATGTAATGTACCTGTTTCTGATCAACTTAAGTTACAGTCAAAACTTAAGTCGTTGTGTTCCATCTTTAGTTGCTTAGTTACTTCATTCTCTCCCAATTCTTTTGAGCGCCCGACATATTACTTATTCACGTATCTAACGACCCCTAAGGAAAATAGAATCCCTGGCATTCGTCCTCACGTAGCAACGTTTTTTCTTAAAGATTTCGCCTGAGGTAATACGGCAAAGCATTGCGTCTCTAAACGGGAGCAAATCGGGAGATTTCTGTATTTTATTTTTGTCATTCGACGAATTATGCACTTTTTGCCCCCTCGCTCTTAGTGCCTTGTCTCACACCCTGTAAGGTTGGCTGGAAGAGATCTCTTTTAGAGATAAGCTCGCCTTTGTACACAAAATTTGTAACTGTATTTTTTACTTTTAAAATTTGTGCAATAAAGAATATATATAAAAATTGCGGCTAACTGTTCACCTGCTTAGTTAACTATGAGTCCCAATATATAAAGACAGCACTAACAATAGTTTCGTCTGTATCTTCATAAACTATGTGAAAAGGATAGAAACACATTTAGTGTTGGTAATTATATTCTAACAGTATTACAAAAACGCGTCACAGTAAGAACACGTCGTCCAGCTCGCCTGCGTTACCTCGCTAGATCGCTAGGCTTTTTAATGTTGTAAAATTTTTGCTTTGATCCTTCAGAATAGGGCCTATATGTACTTAAATTTCTTTAAACCGAATCATCTATACTCCAAAGCACTTAATATTATTTTTCGAATTATGTTTAGTTATATTCTAGTGATATGTCTGATGTTATAAAAAAGATCAATCATCCAGAAATTATACTTAATTTTTTAACCTGAATCAAGATTCAGTTTGTTAACACTGACTCGAGTCTTTTTTTATTTTTATTTAGAAAACGTCATTGATACGACTATGTCTCACTTGTATTTAGCTATAAATAATATAATTTAATAACCAAATCTGATATAAAAAAGGCCAAGACTGTTTTAGCCTGCTATTTGCCAAAACATCTCGTACACGACTCGTTCCGGACGCATATCAGCAAAGCAAAGTGAGTGTCAACACCATTTTAGTAAGACTTTTACTACCCTAACAAGGCAAACAGCCTACCTAATATTAAATTGTCACCAATTTGCTTTGGAAATGAAGCTGAAACGCAACGTAAACGTACGCAATTCCGAGCCGTGTGTTTCCAACACGTTTGCCAAGGGATTCAGATGCATTGTCAGCAAGAGATTTAAGGTAAATTGACACAAAAGTGGAAGACTTATTGTGTTCCGTGTGAAGGGCTGACTTCACGGTTCCGTAGAAAACATAAGCTTATGTTGAAAATATCTTGTCATTCGCAGCTTTATTGTAACGCTGGTAGACAGTGACGTTGAATTTTTTTGGGAGGAGACAAAGAAGGGTGCTTTTTCGGAGGAATCTTTTTACGACACCTCCTTGATGAGATGTTAGTTGAAGCTGACAGTTTAGACGTAGCCCAGAAGGAGAAAACTTTTTAATGCAGCTTTTACTGTATTTAGGATAAGCTTGTTCGGCAAGCCAGCGTTTCGACTTCAGCTTAAAGGAAGCTATAGGTTCTGGATCATCATCAGGTTATTTTTGTCTCCACTGCAGGAGCACAACCCTCTCTCATCTGCCGGAGACAGACGGAGGATTTGGCCTACACCCCCTGCGCTGGCCAGACGTGCTGGGGAGGCCTGATTGATGTTTTATAATGTATTCCCTTAGTCGCCTTGTACGACATCCACGGGAAGAGTTGGAGTGGTCCTATTCTACTCTACCGGAAACCACACGGCCAACATGGTTCTTCTAGTAGACAATTAAAATATATTTAATATACTTCTATCTTAAATATCCACTGTATATTAAAGGACCTAGGTAGATGCTTACAGAATAATTATATCAAACACCCCATATCTGATGATCAAACTACAATTTTCTTTATGTCAATATCATTAAAATTCAATTTGCAATTTCAGTATGAAACTGTGAATGACATCTCATTTGCTTCGCAATGTTCAGGAAACGATCATTGCAATCCAAACAATTTTGCACTTTAGGTACAATAACGATAAGATTGGGAATTAATTGTAGACTTCCACAAAAGGGCACATGACAGCCACTACGTCAAAAGTCGGTGTTAGATTTTCAAATCGAGTGTTCGATTTTCAAATTAATTCGAGGCGTTTTCTAATTGGTGAGACGTGACTCGACTGTGTTCGGGCTCTAATCAGAATGTTTGATTCGGGACCTAAGGGCCCGTGCTAACGACGCTACTTGTTGCCGTAGCATATATAACATAACAACTGCGCTGTATATATTAACACCAATTAGGAAAGAAACGAAAAAAAGAAACGAAAAATATTTCACTATTCACTAACACAACAAAAACATTATACATTCATTATCATTATTATAAATATTATTAATTAAATTATTACATATCTTAAAATTAAGGGGTGGACGATGCTGTGCAAGTGAGAGGTCCCCAACTCAGTGAAGTGCTGCACCCGGAAGGTGCAGCGCTGGATTTCTGCTGGGGCCTGGGCTACGGTGTCACAGAGTGTTGTGTAGGTGTGTGTGTGGGTGTGTGTAGAAATGGTTATTGATTTTACTCGTCCAGCACTAAACGACGTATGGCCATGGGGTTACCCCCGTAAGTAGCCCCAGCATCCCAGTGACTGTCATCAAAACGACAAAAGGATTGCACACGGGTAGCAGCATTCTCCTGAGTATATTAAGATCATTACTGCGACCACCAATCCGCCTGCCAAGCGTGGTGATTATGGCAAATCCCCCAGTGCATAGCCCACCAAAAGGCCTATGTTCGGCAGTGGTCGTATTTCAGCTGATGATAAACCACTATGAACAGCCTTCTTGATAGTTTCCGTAGTGCATGGTTAAAAATAATTGTCTGTAAGCAGATAATATTAAATATTACTACGTAAAGAACCTTACCAGCCAGTTTAACGTCGTCCGCAAAAAAAAACACTGAGTGTAGTAACAAAGAGAATCACTTCTAACGTCGGCGGGTATTTCTGCAATAGTAGTAGGTGATTAACTGTTCTCTTGTATGGAGTGTTATGGGTGTGCTGTACTTCCATCCTAATCATAACCATCGTAATATAAGAACGCACATAAACTTATTTTATTTTTTATTGCTACCTTCTAATATACTGAATAATATATCCAAGATATATTAGATGGTAGCAATAATAAAATTAACAAGAAGTTTGCGTGCGTTTATTTCCACATAGTGCTTTTTGTTTTACGATTTTAATAAGGACAGCAGTATAAGTGAGGACAGTACTGGTGGAGTCTGCGCGGAGCATTACTTGTTAAAATGTTCGAACTTGGAATGTAATTTGTGTTAAAACCTTTGTGATGTTCGCTTTGAAGAGTCGCCGGCCACTCGATATATTAAATTCACATTTGTATGTTAATAGATCGATGTAAATTAATTTAGTTCGAAAGCAGTTTCATAATAATTACTATATTCTAAACGAAAACTCTTCGGAGCTGAAGAAATCACATATATAATAAAATCCCTATAACGATACGAGATGAAGATGAGATTAATTTATTTAAAAAGAGACTCCACGATCTGTTGACAGAAAAATGTTATTATAGTTTGGAAGAATTTCTTGGTGACGGTTCAATTTAAGGTTTCAATTTGTATCTAATAAATTTTAAATGTTTTTTTTTGTAACTTTGTTTTAAATGCACGCTTTACTGCGACACAATGTTGTGTGCCCACGTGGCGGGACATAGCTGATCTCTAACTATGACATGCAATCCTTTCTATACCTATGACCCACAATAAAGATATTTGTATTGTATTGACGGAGAACGAAGGCGGCCGATATAGCCGAAAGAATAGCGCTGAAGTGTATGGACCGACGACCTGAAGAAGGTGTCTAGAAGCGGCTGGATGCTGAGGGCGGAGGACCTGGTGTAGTGGCGTTCATTGGGGAAGGGTCTATGTCCAACAGTGGACGTCTAAGGGCTGATATGATGAAGACACGAAATTGTTGTCTTTGGGATTTTTTATTTGGAAACATGCGGGCTGAAGTATCGAGATATCAAGTTCGATCCGTAGCAGAGAATCCTATCCCACTAATATTATAAATGCGAAAATTTTGATGTTTGTTACTCAATCACGCTTCAACCACTGGACGGATCGGGATGAAACGTGGCACACATATAGGTTAAGTCCTGGAATAGAACATATAATAGTTTTTAAACCGAAAAAACATCTCATTCCTACGGGAAATACATAATAATTTGTTATGTTAAAGCCCACGCGAACGAAGTCGTGGGCAACAGCTAATTTTATATGTTGACTTAGTTCAATTTATTTGATGAAACCTGCACGTTATTTATTTAAATAAAAAAGGCAGCTTATAGCTGGTGTTTGCTGGTTTCTTTCATTTTAATTAAATTAAATAAATTTTACTTAATTACGGATTGAAAATATGATCATTTCACTATGTAATTAAGGATGGGGAATACCTCATTGTACAAAATTTGCTCTCGAAATCGATCATCGTTCACTTCTATAGCTCATTACGGCAGGTATCTGGTGGAACAAAGGGGCGAGGGGCGAGGGTACCTCATTAGTGAGGTATGGAGTGTTTACCTGCAACGGTCTTACTTTAAGCTTTAAGTCCCTTTTTGAAGATACGTTGTTTAGTGTACTGGCCTAGTTCGCTTACTTATATAAATATAAATATATGGGGACATTTCACCAGATCAGGGCCACCTGATCCCAAACTAGGCAGAGCCTGTAATATGGGTATCAGACAGCTGATATACATACATAAATACATAATATAATATATAAATAACATCCAGTCACAAGGCAAACACAAGTGTTCATCACACATGTTTGCCTGGGCGGGGTTCGAACCCGCGACCCCAAGCTTCGCAGGCAGGTGTACTACCAACTAGGCTACGGGGCCGACTAATATCGAAGCGATGTCTATTTATCTTTTTGAAATTTGGAATTTTTATACAAAATTGCTGGGTCCCCCCCTCCTTCCCTCCCCGTTTATACCCTTCCCCAATGCTCGCTACCACTATCATCCCTATAGCGTGCCACTACCTTTCACAATTTGCACCACCCCTGCCTTTCACAATTTGCACCACCACTGCCATTCCCAATTTGCACCACCACTGCCTTTCCCAATTTGCAACACCACTGCCTTTCCCAATTTGCACCACCACTGCCTTTCCCAATTTGCACCACCACTGCCTTACCCAATTTGCACCACCCCTGCCTTTCCCAATTCGCGCCACCTCTGCCTTTCCATCGCACAACACTATCGATTATGCAACAGATTTGGCCTGCTTTCAGCTTCCTAATCCTTTCGACTTTGTCCGTGTCTTTAGTTCTTCGTCTGATCTCTTGTTCCCCTGAATGAGGAGAGTTGCCGTACTGAGGACAAAGGACAGTACACCCCCCCACCCCCCCCCCCCCGTGATTCGAATTATATGACCTAGATATCGAAAGGCCATGGGAGGTGGAGGGGCTGTACTGATCTCTTGTTCTTCAGATTCTTTGAAACTCCAAGCATAATAGCCCTCGCCATAGCCCGATAAGCTAATTTTTACTGCTCCTAATCTACTTAGGTAATAATAGCCTCTAAAGGTGTGATAATTTTTTTTTTCTTCCCTAGACTGTGTCCACCTGCAACTCTACAAGGACCTGAAAGAGAGACAGAAGAACGGGCAGACGAAGGCATCGCTTTCGCTCCAGCAGTACCTTGGCTTCGAGTCTGGATTCACGCTGGACAAAGAGTCCAATACCTTGGCTATACTGTGCGAGGACGTGGTGCCAGTGCTGGCATTTGATACCAGGGAGGGTCTGATCCAGTGGAGAGTTAAGGTGAGACGATATTTTTGAGGTTATGGGCCCAGAACTGTTAGAGTCCCCGCAGACTGCAAACTTTATATCGGCCGATAATTTAGTCGGATTGAGCTGCTAGTGCGCACACTGGGCCAACAAATCGTCGTAGTGTGCGCACTTGCATACATCTTTATACTGTTTAAGAGCCTGACTAAATTATCGGCCGATATAAAGTTTGCAGTCTGCGGGGACTCTTAGTGAGAGAGTGGTCTGCTCATGAGTTGATGGACTGCCCTGATAGTAAGCAATGACAGTCGTCCGTAAACACTTTTAACGTTGTCACCAATGACATTTCATATCTCACGTCACATAAAAAAGCAAAACAAAGCAAGTTTGCTAATTTTCGATATTTATTGAAAACTCAACTATTTTACTACATCTTTACTTTTTTTTCGCGTGTTATTTTTTTTGCGTCGTTGGGGAATTATTTTGGTACTTTTAATGACACAGTTCAGAAGTCTTACAGCTTTGTGGAGAAAAAGTTTGCGTACATCGCCATTAAGCGCACTTTTTCCATCCCGTTAACAGCGCGCTGATGCGATGTCCTTGTTATGAAATGTAATTGGTTGTCACCCTCGAGACAGAAGGAATAGATACCTTATGTTTCTGTTGTTTATGATCCAATTTTTTTGACAAAAATAGGTACCACGCCTCCCTATAGTGGAGGGCCCAGTAGAGGACAGTCGGAAAATCCTATAGTACAGCACTGAATCGACAGTTGACGTTCTCTCCTTCTTCACCGCACCTTATTCCCTGAAACCCTTTAACTTGGTCCTCCACTATACCTATATTGCGTGAAAGAAAAGGCGTCCACGAATGACTAGTGAGTAAACGGGATAGATATAGTCATGTAGTCCTTCTTTGCGGCAGTGACTACTTTCGCCAACCCTAGAGATTTTGACTCACATACACATACGCAAGCGCCCATTTGCGTATACAAAATGTGTAGCTGTGTGAGTGTAGGCAGGTCGACTAGGGGTGTGCCGTATAACCATTACGATTGCTTTTGAAGTTTCGAGGGACTGACATCATTTTGTCCATCAGGTTCAGCACAACCTCGGCAGCAGCAAGGAGTTCGCAGCCGTCATCATATCAGCCCCCTCTTCGACCAACATCCGCGCAGGGCCGGTGAGACTGCACGCGTGTGGGCCCAGGCTTGCGCTGTGCGCGTCCCGCCCGCCTGAAGTGCTTGCCCTTTGGGAGGTGAAACTTTTGAGGTATGTACGAGTAACTCACTTTTTAGGTTCTAGAGGTTCTTACCTTTATTTTTCTTACTGAAATTTACTTACGGTAAAGCCTTATTCAAACCATTCGTTAGCGAGGAACTCTGCGTAAGGAGTTTGTATGAATTCTGATACGTATACTCACGCCAATATCGTCTAAAAGTCGAATCTGCTGAGACATCTGGGGTATCCGACGTCGTCGGTCGGATGAGTTAGTATACAAACATTTTCCTAGTTCGTCATTTGGCTAATCTCGATCATAAGCTGATCAAAAATCTTTTTTTTGTTAAATTGTAGACGATTTATTTAATGTACCCATTTTTAATTACGAAGATCACTATGAAAATGTTGAAAAGAAAAACAATTATCTATTTTCGCTTATTCATTAGTTTTCTTCTATCGGATAAAGTGGTTTGGCGTTATTAAAGAGCTTTCAATGCGCCTCAAGAAGAAAGGACCCTTTGTTTCCTCATTTTCCCATAAGGTATCTCCATAACTTTTTTCACAGAACTCAGTTAAGTAGTCAGCCATGTAAATAACAAACAGATAGTCTTCCTCAAAACATACAAAAACGCCAGCTAATTTAGCTTATTACTAATTTCCAGCACATAAATTGAATTAAAGAGCAATAAAAACAGCCACTGCTCTCTTATCCTCTCAGTAAACTTAACAAAACGCAGAAATCGTCTCATCCAATTTAAACGTCAAAGTTAAGCCATCGCGTCAACAACTAGGTCAAACTCAGGGCCGTACCAAGGTACAATACAATAGAATACATAATTAATTCATCATCATCAGGTTATTTTTGTCTCCACTGCAGGAGCACAACCCCCTCTCATCTGCCGGAGACAGACGGAGGATTTGGCCTACACTCCCCGCGCTGGCCAGACGGGTTGGGAGGCCTGATTGACGTTTTATTAGTTGCTTTAATAAAAATTAAGTTTACAACTCGGTACAATTAGACGTTTGTGAGATTCTGGTGCCTGAAGATAGGACGAACTTGTTAGGACGAATTCGGCAGATATAAAATATGTGGCTGTGTTCAGAATGACTTGATATACACACCCACACAATTTTAATCATTTTCGTGAGTTCGGATGGAGAAACTTCTCTCGTAGTAGCTGGTAATAGCTGGTAGTTGGTAGTCTTCACATATGCCTTAGAATTTTTCTTCATCGTAAACAGGTTACAATATTATATTCCGTACACGGGTAAAGGCTTAAATGTACTATTGTCAGCGGGTTTTCCCGCTAGAATACCGCCGCAGTAGCTTCCCGAAACGAGAGGAATTATCTACAGTTAATGACGCATAAATAATTTATTATCCTACGCTTTCTCTGCATTATCCTCAATATATTTTGTATTAGACGGTAATAACGCATGACCTATATGCAGTAGTGATTAACTCTACTATCGGATCTCTGTTATATTGCGTCGTATGTTGAATAGAAATAGTAACATCGATTATTACTATACATATTATAAAACGTATATTATTCCATATATGAATTTTGAAAGAAATTGGTAGGCCCTCTGACGTTTAATTTAATTTGTGATAATTTAATACCAAGTGTATTTTTAAGTTTTTATTTTAATACTATATACTGACATAGATAGTATGTTATATACTATGACATTTGAATTGTTGACATTGTAATTTATACATTATTTTATTTTATGACGATCCCTTTTACCATATTAGAATGACATGTAAAATTGAATGTTTAAGATGTAAAAGTGAAATAAATAAATCTAATCTAATCTAATCACAGTTTGTCTGTCCGTTAGTGTACACTTGAGACACACTTATCCGATTGTCGTGTTTTTAGAAGATTTTTTTAATGTGAGACCATGCGAGCGGAGCCGCAGTCACTTCTAGTCTAATATAATTGACAAATTAATTTCTTACTTCAACATATTTTTATTAATCACATTAGTATATTCAGGACAATGAAAGGATTCATCATCAGGTTATTTTTATCTCCACTGCAGGAGCACAACCCTCTCTCATCTGCCGGAGACAGACGGAGGATTAGGCCTACACTCCCCGCGCTGGCCAGACGGGTTGGGGAGGCCTGATTGATGTTTTATAATGAAAGAATTATTAACAATATATACAACAACTAAAATGGGGCCTCAATAAACTGGACCGCATACTTCTAACTCCGTCTCTGGTCAAACTTTTAAGCAAATCCACCGTTATCCCCAAACCAAGTTTTACGCAAATCGGCTGAGCCGGATGAAATATTGGAGCTATTTTTCACGGAAACGCCTCTGGCAAGATTAGCATGAAACTTGTGTCAGAGTTGTCAATGCCTACGGAGTTCACAAGTTGTTCTCAAAGATATATTTGTCAAACAAATATATAGGGTTTATTTAATACATATTAATTGAACGAGTTGTAAAGTACTCCGTTAAATGGATATATCTAAGCTTTCTTGTCTGTTGATCTGTCTGTCTGTCAAATAAATGGCTAAAAAACGACTAGATCGATGAAGCTGGTGCAAAACTTATGGAATGCTCAGGAAATTATTTTAGAGATATTCTTGAGAATATTATGTATGTATGTAAACGCTTTATTGAACCAAAATTAACAACAACAAAAATAAATAAAAGAATGAAGTTGTATACATTAATACATGTAATTGACCAATCCCTCACATTATCTGACTTTTGTTATTGATATACGTTGTCCCATTTTACGTAACCAGACTACAGATATTTTACATGCCGAAATGACTTCGATAGTAGAAAGGTAAAACCGCTAAATAAGCGCCACTTGGTGGAAAATCGACACATATTTCGCAAAATAGAAGGTCTGGGTGATTCCTGGTTTTAACCAGGTACGTATAAGTAAAAATAATTCCTCCATCGCAACCAGTTACGAAACTCCGGTTTCGTAGACAGTCGAAAGGGTTTGAAACCTGTCTGAACTTACGGCATACAACTGTGGGGATTAGCCAAGAACTCTAACATAGAAATTCTGCAAAGATATCAAAATAGTGTTTTGAAATCAATCATAAATGCGCCATGGTTCACTAGATCAGACAAGGTCCATGAATATCTAAAAATTCCCACTGTCAAAGGGGAAATAAGCAACACGACCAGAGCCTACAAAGATAGGATCACTAATCACCAAAATAGACTGGCACTATCTCTTAATGAACCTTTACAAACAAGGCGTCTGAAAAGATCCCATATATGGGATAATCTATAGTCACACATGAAGGCAACCCAACAATGGGAGGGCATGTCTACCACGTCACTATCGAGCACTCAATAAAACTGCTTATGGTCTGGAGACCGATTGCATGTTAGCAAAATATGACAGGAAAAAAAATCGAAAGGGTTTTAATAGACGGAACTTAAAGTATATATATTTCTTTGTTAATAGCGCCATCGACGTCAACCTACACAGTCAGTGGTAGTCTTCGACAGTGCTACAGCACGATCTAAGATCGCGTAGAATTTGACTTGCCCTAAATAGAACAAGTGATCTACCGGGGACAACGATCTCTATGTACTACTAGATGGAGCGTTCCAAACAACCGCTCTGTTCCACGCAAGTAGCCACAACTCTCACATTCACCATGAAACTTGTGCAGTTACTACGAAGAACATTTAATTATTACTAAATATTAACGCTACGGTTAAATAATGTCAATATTTAGTTAATAATTAAACGTTCTTCGTAGTAACTGCACAAGTTTCATTGTGAATGTGAAAGAGTTGTGACTACTTGCGTGGAACAGAGCGATTGTTTGGAACGCTCCATCTAGTAATACATAGAGATCGTTGACCGGGGACAGACAACTTTGTACAACTTGTATAGAAGTTGGTCCCGGTCTGGATGTTATATTTGTGAATTGTTTGTGTAGCTGTAGTTTAATTCCGATAGAACAGGAGAAAATCCTAGTTTGGGGTTAGACAAGAGTATGTGTATATATTTATTTATATAAAAAAATATAAGCTCTAAATTTCTATAAGTACCCAAAATGACGTTTTAATGGTTGTACATTTCATATAGTTAAGCTAATCGCAGATCATGGATGTATTATAGCCTGCAATATAGTCATACCAATAGGACATCGTATTTATTAGGTACGTTGTCCTTATCAAAGCACAAGGGACAAATACAGTCTAGAAATTAATTGTTTCCCGGCGAACGTAACTCCCTAGACAATTCTTGTCTCCTCATATCCGCGTTTCAGTTCACTCATTGTTCCGCACAGTTCCGTTCTTTGTTCCCATTCGTTCTTTGGGGCGCGTAATTTCATCAGGTACACTTTTATTTGTGAATGTGTTCTTTTGTTTTTCGCTTTTTATATGAAAAACCTTGTTATTTGTTTAGTTCAAATTAAAAGGAAATGTTTTCTCTTTGGCTGAATTTGACTAGGGTTTCCTCTGATTTCGATAGTAAAACCGAGGAAATTTGCTCTATTACTCCATTTGGTGACTTCGTATAGATCGTTCAACTCACGATGGCACGGCCCGCTACTTTCGCAAGGAGTGAGCGCGGGACGCGGGGAGTTAATCCGAACATCAGTATGTTAGCGTACGTTAATTAATTAATAACTATTGTATCATTTAATGTTTAGTCTGAGAATATAAAGGTATTAATTGAAATGAAGTACAAAATTCGTTTGCTCTATAGTCCGAATATCCTGTATAATCCCATGGTATACAACCTCATTATAAACATCAATCAGGCCTCCCCAACCCGTCTGGCCAGCGCGGGGAGTGTAGGCCAAATCCTCCGTCTGTCTCCGGCAGATGAGAGAGGGTTGTGCTCCTGCAGTGGAGACAAAAATAACCTGATGATGATGATTTTTTTACTTTGTTTTTCTCCATCCCCAAACAAACCACCAAAGCTTAGTTCCTCGAGATCTGGGTCAAACAGGCCATCATTTCTGTGGCGCCATTTTTCCAATTGTCTTTTTAATGGCATCAATAAAACCTTTTGTTGCTAACGTAATATTATTGCTGTCCCATTCCATTATTGTAATTTCATTTGTATATATCAGCTATGTGCGTTGGATTCCCTGCTTAGAATAGAACCACCCCAAATCTTGCCGTAGGCGAATCAAGGATTGCACCAGAAGCAGCAGGGTTCTCTGAGATCACTAATCCGTCTGTCGAATCTTCCAATGGACAGCCCACCAAAAGTGGCATTCTGTTGGGGAGGCTTATATTCAGCAGTGCGGCCATAGCAACTATAGACCTCTTCATTGCCATATCGATGGCCGGAAGCGGCTGGATGCGGAGGGCGGAGGACCGGGTGTAGTGGCGTTCATTGGGGAAGGCCTATGTCCAGCAGTGGACGTCTAAGGGCTGATATGATGATGATGATGATTGGCATGTTGCTTAGTGTTATTGGTTGCTATTAGTGGAAAGAGACCTGGGGGCCAATTCTACTATTTTCAACATTTATCGTTCGTTTAAACAAAAGTTACGTTTAAGTTTAAGTTTTTAACAGACGCTATTTTGACAGAAATGCGTCTCGTTTTTACCTGAGACAACTGTCAAAATGTAGAAAACCCTCAGAAAAATATAACGAGAGAAAAACGTTCGTTCCATCTACGTCTGACGTTTGTTTACACGGCTGAAGCACGAACGTTGTGCGCAGCGGAGTACGAATAGTGTTTAAACCTGCATTTCAGCTGCAGTCCAATTGCGTTTTGTGCGAAAATACGTTAGTAGAATTGGCCCCCAGATTCTATACAAAAACGCCCACCGTTCTTTAATAAACCACGCCTTACATTTCTAGATACAGAATCGTCGCGAGCTAGCTGGTTGTGTGTTGTTTTTTTCTTCTATTTCCTGCTTGTGTTAGGCAAGGAAAAGTTATGAAAAAACGAACGCCGTTAAGTACGCAGGCGGGCAGTAAACAAAATTGTACTGACATGATTTGTTGGTGCTACGCCTCATATATTTTGTTGTCGCCGACAATTTGCCGGTAAATAACTTTACATACAGACTCTTACAGAGTTGAAAGAAGAATGATACAAGGCTCGGTTTCATCTACTGCATCTGACCCACAGTTCAGCATTTTCCCTTTGGTAAATTTTATATGTCGTGTGGTTTCCGGTAGAGTAGAATAGGACCACTCCAACTCTTCCCATGGATGTCGTACAAGGCGACTAAGGGAATACATTATAAAACATCAATCAGGCCTCCCCAACCTGTCTGGCCAGCGCGGGGAGTGTAGGCCAAATCCTCCGTCTGTCTCCGGCAGACGAGAGAGGGTTGTGCTCCTGCAGTGGAGACAAAAATAACCTGATGATGATGATGATGATATGATAGGAAGGAGATAGGAATATTGTTATGTCCGTGGGATTCCCAATTTACAATAGAGCCATCCCCATTCTTTCCCTGGGTGTCGTCATTGAACCTGGGACGGGCAGCAGCGTTGTTTGTATATATATTAAGATCATTACTGCGATCACCAATCCCGCGAAGCGTGGTGATTATAATAAAACAAATAAAAAAAAAATATATTCAGATAATTTAAAATCCTTATTTTCGTAGTCCTGACTTATTCTATGTTAGTTAGTTTACAAAAATAAAATAATAATATTAATGGAGGTTCTTCGAGTCACGCCTTTTGCATGTAGACCTGTAGTAGACATGTAGGTTTATGGAAACCTCCCAAGTGTGACACTGTCACACCGCTCTGCAATGGTCTTCAGCATACCGATGGTGCTCTCCTGCATTCGACGCATTAAGGAGGCAGACTTTTTTCGGATTATCGCGAAAAAATCGTCGATCGAAATCGATTATGACAAAACCACCAATGGACAGCTCACCAAACGACACATTCTATTGGGGAGGCTATGTTCAGCAGTGGACGTTATTCGGCTGATGATGTATCACTAAAACGATCACTATTGAAGAAATCTAAGAGCACATCATTTGATTTTCTCGTTACATGTACTCGTATACTAATTACCTGTGTTCTTAAACGAAGTAATTATCAGCGTAACAACGACTTATTATTATAAAAAACGATCTAATTCCACCCTCAACCTCCTATTTTCGACCAAACAAAGAGAGTCCTTACAAATCATAGGCCGTAATAACCTGACAGGGCCTAATAATACGCGTAAGAAATTAATAACCCGCACTAGACGCCAGGCGCGTAGTCAGGGTTTGGTGAAGGAGTTGACCCCCCTTAAGTGGACGCCTCTTACTCCCAGCCCGGTTCTATTTCGTCGCATCCCGTCAGAATATGATACGTTACGTGTAAAGAAATAAGCTCTAAGCTAAAAAAAATACAGATAAACAGTACAGAAATACAGTTCAAAGAAAATTTATAATCTGTAAAAATATTGTTATTCATCTTCACTGCTCCACTTCACAATTATTTGTTATAAAGAGTTTGAATCAGTAATTAATTTCGAAAACAGTGATTAATTTTGTATTTGGTGGGGACATAACTGTTCCATAGAATTTGTTCTTTTTTTGTACTGAATCTTTTGTAAACAGGCGCTAAAAGTATTTGATTACTCGTGTAGTTAATAGTTACAAAAAAGAAACTCCCCTACTATAGAAGTAGCCCCCAAAACAAAATCCCTTACTCCGTTCCTGCACAAGGCGTTGTGTCGGACGTCGCCAGATATTCAATATCGATATGGTATCAAGTGGCGAAAAATAAATTGGTTTTTCACGACGATTATACGAAGTAGGGGGGACATTGTTTACTTCCTTTGTTGACTCCAAGTGTAAGTTAAATAAGCCATTTTATTATAAACGGTTCTGTAAAAGACAAGGCCGTAGAAAGTTGTTTATCCATTTATGTTACTTAGAAATTGTTTATCCATTAAAATTATGTATGTATGTATGTTTGTAAACGCTTTAATATACCAAAATTAACAACAACAAAAACAAACAAAAGAATAGAGTTGTGTATAAAGCCGGAGTTATCATCTTGTCTCAGTAGTTCGGTAATCTTTATTATGAAAATAAATATTATGTATGTTTTTGACGTTAATTCGATGAAAGTCTAACATTCAGGCAAATAATACTTAATATTACTACCTAAAGAAGCGACCATCTTCCCTCGACAATCTAACGTCGCCTGCAAAATAGAGCTCGTCTGGCAGTACGCAATACTGGGCTATCGACGCCAGCGCGCTATCGACTGGCGGCACCGAGAGATCGACGATATAAGTTAGATAGAGAAGCACTTGTTGTTGACGTATAACGTTGTCTCTCTTCGATCGACTATGTTCACGCGCTGGTGCAGTCAGCTACCCTAACTATAATTTACGCACATCATTATATCAGCCCTTAGACGTCCATTGCTGGACATAGGCCTTCCCCAATGAAGACCACCACACCCGGACCTCCGCCCTCCGCATCCAGCCACTTCCGGCCACCTTCTTCCAGTCGTCTATCCATCTGGCCGGCGGGGCGTTCATTCGCCCTGCGCGTGCCGATCCGCGGTCTCCACCCCAGAACTCGTCTGCTCCAACGGCCGTCGGTTCTGCGGCAGATATATTGCCCATTGCCACTTGAGCTTACTAATCTTTGTGGCTATGTTGGTTAACTTTGTTCTTCGTCGGATCTCAGAAACCCCGAGCATAGCCCTCTCCATAGCTTACTAAGCGACCTGGAACTTGCGGGTCAAGCCCACCGTCAGTGTCCACATTTCCGCGCCGTAGGTGTAATGACAGGTAGGACGCACTACTACGCAATTTCCGCACATCATCATCAGGTTATTTTTGTCTCCACTGCACAGCCCTCTCATCCGCCGGAGACAGACGGAGGATTTGGCCTACACTCCCCGCGTTGGGGAGGCCTGATTGATGTTTTATAATGTATTCCCTCAGTCGGCTTGTACGACATCCACGGGAAGAGTTGGAGTGGTCCTATTCTACTCTACCGAAAACCACACGGCACACACAGACGTTAAATCCATTAACTCTGAAATGAGCCAACTGTTCTAATATACTCTTTACAGACAAAACTCTGACCTACTTTTCTATGAAACCATACCACCTAACTATACAGAGCAGAAAAACGGCCAGCCTTGATTAACAATAATTACTGGCTGCAGCAGTTTGGCAGACGGCAACTTGTAACGAAAATGGAGCGGCCTATCCATCACTGGCGCTCATGAGCTATGACAGCCAGTTGTTAGCGACTATAGAGTAAACTATACTACACTGGTAGTTAGAATGTCTCAGAGTTAACTATACAAATTAATAGTTTTATACAGAGTGGAACAGAAAAGTATCACCAGCAGGCTTTCGCCGATTAGACTTGTAGCTATAATAATAATAATAAATCGTTTATTATCAGGTAACTTGGCCCATAGATAACTAACTTAACCTAGAAATACATACATTATTATAACCTTAATCTTACACATTCATTCATACACTATTTTTGAGATTTTAGTCTTTGAATCCCTAAAACGTCTAAACACTACTCCCTCGGGCCAGAAGCCGGGACTGAGGAATATACCCTGGTGTTTTGTGGGAACCCGGAGTCTACAGGCCTTAAAGTTATTAGTGCTAGTAGACTCCAGGAACGCACATTCGACCCTGATTCGTTCCTCAATCCAACCCATAATCCTCGTCCGGATGTGTTGCATCACATCCTCTATTGATGTTGCTGCATCCAGACGGGAGAAGTAAATGGGTTCATCGGCAATGATATTCATTTAATTCAGATTAATAAATCCATATAAAAATAATATTAATAAAATTTAAACTTATTGCAAAACTACAATAAAATAACTAAAAATACCAGCATATACTTAATATATGAAGGTACTAGCTGAGCCCGCAGCTCCGCTCGCGTGGACTACAAAATCCACTCACATTCCCACTCTCACTCCCGCTCTCACTATAGCCTGTGTTACTCAGGGATAATGTATCATTCTAATGGTGAAAGATTTTTTGAAGTCGGTCCAGTACTTTTTGAGTTTATTCGTTACAAACATAGAAATCTTTCCTCTTTTTAATATTAGTGTAGATGTAGATTACTCAGTCCATCAGTTCACTTACGGTCCCAATCGCGATGCACGGACAGCCAGTATCTGGACTGTCCAGGCACTCGCACATCGTCAAGACGATCTCATTTTTACACATTTACGCAGTCGGTCCCAGAAGCAGGCAGTACGAGATCTTATGATCGCATAGAAGTCAGGAACGACTCGGGCGAACATGCCCGACCCAGTACAGAACCTAGGTAACTTCATTAGAATGCCGTATGCACCATTATACTGCACCCTAATTGTACTAAATGAGCAACTGGTGAACTTACTATAATCCGAGGAAGTTTAAGACGCTTCCAACGACACGTCTTTTGTCCTACGACAAGTAGTTTATGAGATACGAGGGAACAGATGAACATCCATACATACATAGCCTGCTAAAATCATAACCCTCCGTGGGCTTTGCCGTAGTCGGGTAAAAAATAACTGAAATATTACTTTCACAGCCCTACCCCCATTTTCCCCTAAATATCCCCTTTGACCCCTATGTGCCCCTAGTTAGTAATCAAGGAATATCCCCCGAGAGCAGACCACTTAATAAGTCAAATCGTTATTAGGGTTCCGTTTACAATGTCTGACAATACCGAGGTATTGCGGGCGCTAATTTGATTATAAGGGCGCGTACACACGCGACGAGTAGTAAAAGATCTCTGTGGATTATAACAATATCTTTATTTGATTCTCCACAATATAGGCTTACATTGAACGTAATGTTAGTAATGGAGTATAATATATGCAAAATTGGCCGGCAATGATGCTAAAATAATAGTCCATAAACATAGCCCAAGATCACGAAGCGCTATGAATAAGCTCTATAAGTTCTGAAAAGGAGTAAAAATTAATACCGTAGGTTCTACATCAGCTCCAAAACCACCATTAAAATTACTCTTTTAGTACCTAATGCTCTACAGTGGCTATACAACAGCGATCGAATTGTGGTATGATAGAGTGGTATATCAGCTCTATAGTAGCCGTCCTTTGCACTCTAGTGTGGTAGTAAGGTTATATGTGGGCACTAACATTAAGGAGTATAGAAGGGAATCGACCATACGTCAGAATTTTTGCTCCAAATTTCGTATTTGCGAGTTTTCTCATGATGTTTTCGTTCACCCAATAATTTATGGCAGGATAATATTTATTTATGTCATAGTACCTTTAGAAGTAACGTTTTTTTAAATATTTTGCTTAATATTAATGTAGGCCAATAAATAATAACAATAACAACAGCTGATTCAACGTGGGGGGGGGGGGGGGGGTTGGAGTGTGCCTGGGGTGTGTGCCTAATCAGACCTGATCCTGCCCATCGCTTGCCTCTTAAAAGCTCCAGGTTTAAGGAGAAAAATGTCGAGTTATGAGGAAGACGCACATGAAAAATAATTGCGATTTCTTAATCTTAAAAAAATCTTTAAGCAATTATAATAACAACCGCGAAAAAATCATGACGACATCTAGAAAACTGTTTTTTTTTTTAATAAATTTATTTGGGCCCTACCGAAAACTGCTTACGCCTGCTCGGTAAGAGCCTTTTTGATTTTAGCCATTGATTTTCAAAAATTATAAAAAATACAGTTCTTAAGATATCGCGAAAAATCTTTCACCAATAGATTTAGATTTAGACTGTATGAAAATGTCATTAGTACGGAATGGAGTAATATGACAGAAGTAATAATAATTGTTACTTTCTAATCAAAAAGGATAAAAATTCAAAATAACTCTTCCAAAGTTTCCACACTACCAGAGAAGTTCCTAAAAATATTTTAATGAGTATTATTTCTTGACAAAATTAAAGAACTTTTTCTTTACTCTACGGGTCAATGGTACTTACGGAATTCTAGTTGACTGTTTAGGTATTTCTCGTATAATTAATATAACAGGCGAATTAAACGCAGTCAGCGTTCGAAAAATTCCGGCTTATTCATTTCTACTTACTTAGCTTACAAATGAAGAACTTCTATAACAGGAAAACCACAACAAATTAATATTATTATGTACAGTCCGTTATTAAGCCATCGTTTACAATATGGCGTCGTCGTGGCCGCTAATTTCATTATTAAGGCTGTACTACATTTCCCTGTGGATTACGCTACGCCCTAACATCGACAGTTTGTAGTTGATTCAGAATGGTAGGATTCTAGATATTGCATCCTTTCAGTTAAAGAATTACATATATACATACACATACACTTGCCTAACCCCAAACTAGGATTATCTCCTGTGCTATGGGAATTAAACAAATAGGACAATTTACAAATATAACATCCAGGACCAACTTTGTACAAAGTTATCTGTCTCCAGTGGGAATCGAACCCACACCCTCGGGCGCTCGAGTCCAGTGACCAAGCTTCTAGGTAAAGGAGGCGGTCAAGAATTGCTATAAACTGCATAATTAACATCTACCCTAATAGCCCTTACAAAATAGTCTTTAAAAGACTTGTAGTATAAATAAACATACAATCTACTCTAGATTGTATGTTTATTAAGTAACTCCTTATTTGTAAGACTGTATCTTTAGACATTAAGAAGACCTTATGTAGACAGTCGCGCGGCGTGCGCGCTGCAACAAACATCATATTAGAATATCAGACTTTCATTCCATAGCACATTACAAAATGAACCCCATAGGGTAATATCGCAAACATAGGGTAATAGCTCATAAGCTAAAAACGACTACCTAGAATAAATACACTTTAGCTAAAATGTATGATGCGAACGCAGTGTACTACTACTTTCACAGCTAATTGTTTTGTGTGTACAAACGATCGCTTGCGTGTGTGTGAGTTAAATACATTTATTTCACAGACATTTATTTCATTTAATATATCACAAATTTGTCTACGCCTAAGATCAATTGACCAATGAGAGTGTCTTATTTTTCCTAGTAATTTTTTTTTCTATAGCAGTAGGAAGTTCGTCAGTCCGCTAGTATCTTTACAAATAGGCCACCAACTCTGTTTCCCCTGCAGCTACAAGCCTTAACTAAACCAACATCGCCTTAATGAGCGCCAATGAGAAGCAAACCTTTGGCATTAGCCTTTGATGTGTAACCAGCTTTATGTTTGCGATATTATACCGTTTTGGGATATATTTTAGGTTGGTATTTGTTTTCTATCGAAGTAACTTATTAATTTCGAGTACCTACAGATTATCTTTATACAATATATAAGTATATTAAGTGGATCGCTTGTGGCGGTAACCTAGTAGGTTCGTGAGGTCGTAAGTTCAAACCCCACCCGTATGATACTTAAGTACGGTTTATTGATAACTAGCTGTTGCCCGCGTGGACAACTTAACATCACAAATTAATATGTATTTCCCGTAGGAATGAGATGTTTTCTAAGGATAAAAACTATCATATGTCCTATTCCAGGACCCCTAGCGTATATGTGTGCCAAGTTTCATCCCGATCCGTCCAGTGGTTGAAGCGTAACTGAGTAACAAACATCCAAACATCCAAATATCCAAACCTCCAAATATCCAAACTTTCGCATTTATAATATTAGTAGGACTACTTGAAAACTAGAGGGTCTTGGCATATATACTACGGGTGGTCACCGAGGGGGGAGGTGGGTAAAAAAATTATGTTTTCCCATAGGAATGGATTTTTTTTCAGGATAAAAACTATCCTATGTCCTATTCCAGGATCTAACCTATATGTGTGCCAAGTTTCATCACGTTCCGTCTAGTGGTTGTATCGTGATTGAGTAACTAACATCCAAATATCCAAACATCGACTCATCCAAATATCCAAACTTTCACATTTATAATATTAGTAGGATACCACAGACTTACAAGAAATTCTAAGGCGTATATGAAGTCCACCAAATTGGCTTGGGGCTCTGTTGGTGGACAGGGGTTTGGCATCTGGGATCCTGAAAGGTCAAAGTGTCGCCAGGTCCTGGCCTTCTAAGAAGATAAGATAATGGTTCGCTAATCGGTAATTTTGTTTTTATCTGCTAAACCAGAGAGAAACAATTAAAAAAATTTCACGTTACATAACAGCGTGATGATATAATTGATCGGTACCTTGTCATAATTAGTTGGTACCTTTTCGTAAGTAGATGGTACAAGGTTTGATTAAAAAAAATCAATAACACACATTACATTGTAAACGAATGCACCAATCAGTAGGAGCGGTGGAAAAAAAATGATTCCATTTTCGATGTCGGAAATGGAAATTCGACAGCGAGTGAATTATTCGAACGCCGGAATGTTAATCGGTACATTAATACGGAAATGACGCCCATTGTTTGTGTGTACGCGCCTTTATTGTCCGAATAAATAAATTAATTAATTGGTGCACGTTACATCGGTAAGGATTTGTCCACACAAGCATGTAACGAATTTGTTTCTTGCTATGTTCGTTGACCTCAGCAGAGAGTAGAAATCCCCAAAGTGATTTATTCAAGACAGACAAACATTCGGTTCTGAACCACATATATAAAATATGTGGTTCAGAACAACCTGTTCTACACATCTACAAAATTTCATTGATTTTGGTGAGTTCGGATGAAGAAACTACCCTTGTAAGCCAAATTTCAAACGTGTGTAGTTACTGTGAAAAACTACTATGAATTACGGACGGACAAACATCGTGAAGGGCGGCCCTACGGCGATTATAGAGGCGGCGCCAAAATTTGACACTTTAGGATTATTAAGTATTCTATGCTTTAGGTACACGAAGTTTGACACATATTTGCACAATGAGAAATCGCATCACCTAAATACCAACTAGGTCGACTCCTGGACACCATAAAAGTTTCTTTTACTACCTTTAAAAAACATGAAGACATGAGAACATATCTTTTCTCCGTATTATCTATGGTACTTTTGCCTGAAGCGTTTACCCACTTCTGATTAGTATTCATTCTCCATCCCGTTGCGTCCAATGGAGCTAAATGCGTAATGTTATTACGCATTACGCATCTTATCAATCAATCAATCATATATTTATTTGCGAACATAGGTAAAAATATGGTGTTAACAAAATGTAGTGTGGCAATCTATGCTCCGCCATACGGCATACAAATACATTACTTAATAATAAGCACATGGGCATGCGGAAATGATTCTATTACAGTATGTCAATTGATTAGAATAAAGTCACAAGTTATATAAAAAAAAAACAGTTAATGTCAGTTATAAAAATATTAAGAATAATCACATGAATTATTTGAATAGAAACTATGTATTAGATATACATCAGTGTACATTGCAAAACATGGTGTACATCAAAAACTGTTGTCATCTCGGTCATCAAAATCTTCGGTCAGTATCATTTCCCCCCCCCCCCCCCCCTCACACACATTTCCCGTATTTTACAAAGAAAATCCACAACACAGGGAGTTAGTAAGGCCTGGATAGGCCAATGACACCTTTTAGGAACAGACTTTAAAATTCTGTATTGTATAGTAATCTCTCTTTTACTTTCGCTATTTCACGGTCATTATTTCTTTCAGCATCTTTAAGGCACTGAATAAATAAAAAAACATGCATACATAATTATCACGTCTCGGTGCCAGAGGGGTAGGCAGAGACGATGTTTCGCCACTTTGCGCGATACGACACACCTCACTGACCTCTCTCACATTCATCAACCTTTTCATGCACCTCCTTTTTTCATCTCACTGCGGACCCCAGAATGTTTCTTAAAAAAAACTTACACATACAATACAAAAGGCCCAAAACTAGAGTTTTCTCGTGTATTTTGGCAATTAATAAGGATTGGACAATATTCAAATATAACTTCACACCGGGGCCATTATATAAAGTTGTCTGTCCCCAGTAGCCACTTAACCCAACTAAGCGGTTGCATTTGGTCTATTTGGAATTAATAAATCAAATAAAAACTTTCTCCTAACACGATGAATAATTAAAAACTTTTATTTTCAGCCTCATGTTTTCTTCTATTACGATCCGTCGCGCTGTATATTATTCAGTAGCCCAAAGCTACAACCCGAGTCCATCCCTGGCTCCAGGGAGGGGGAGGAGGTTTAGCCACATCCTTTTGGCCACAAGCGTTAAATGGCGTATGAAACCCGACGTGAAGTTTCGTTAAAACCCGTCTCTTTCTGCTATCCATCTTCATTCTGACATTTTACGTGATTGCAGTTAATTTTGTACAGCTGCAAATAATCTAAGCATGCAAATGAAAATAAGTAACCATTTTATTAAAACGTAAATCAAGGGTCAACCTAAATATTTACCGAAACAAAAATTCCTTTGCACCCCTTTTAAAGGGTAAGAAAATCTGTATTAACCCTCAAGGGAATGAACAAGATTACGGCAGTGTTCAATTTTTTATCTCCTTTTACGGTAATTAACTTTTTCTCCCTTACGTAAATCTTTATTAAACATTCAAGAGATTTCAAAAGGAATCTGTTCCACTTAGGTCCATGTTCACAACAAACTTGTAGTTCTAATTTTTAATTCAGTAATCCCACTAATATTATTCTACCCAAAGGTTGTCTGAAAGAAATCGCTTAAAGCGATAAGACCGCCTAAATTGTACTATTTGTAACTTCTATACCGTGTAACTGTATTTGTTTGTGCAATAAAGTATATTGTATTGTATTGTTTTGTAATATTATAAATGCGAAAGTTTGGATGTTTGTTACTCAATCACGCTTCTACCACTGGACGGATCGGGGTGAAACTTGGCACACGGTAGGTTAGGTCCTGGAATAGGACATAGGATAGTTTGTTTTATTACGAAAAACATCTTATTCCTACGGGAAATATATAATCATTTGTTATGTTAAATTTTTCACACGGACGCAGTCGCGGGCAACAGCTAGTTGTTAATATTTCCACAGTGAATTTTTTGTCGTAATAAGCAGCCGATTAGGTTGATCACCACTTCCATAGAAACATTCATGTGGAGCAGGCCACAAAAGTGATTGCGGTGATTTAGTTTGCAATGAGTTAGGAATAGATTTGGAGGCTGTGGAAGTTGTAGCGGTGGCGGTCACGGGAAATTAAAAAAAATATAGTTGTGCAGTCCACGAGGGCGGAGCCACAGACGCAGGTAGTTAGATAGACCGACGACCTCCGTGGCGGAACGGGTAGTTCTCGGACTACCACGCCGGAGGTTGCGGGTTCGAATCCCGCTAGGGGCAAATGTTCGTATGATGAATATGAATCTTTGTACCCAAGTCTTGGATGTTTATATATATTTATTTAAGTATGTGTATCCGTTATCTATCTGCCTAGTTTGGGACTGGATAATTGGTGTGAATGTTTGACATATTTATTATTTATATTTATTTATTGGTTGGTAATAATCTTATCTCATCTTATCTTATATTATCTTATCTTATAATTGGGGGCCAGGTACACCCGGCGACACGTCGACCCTGTGGGATCTTTTGTGTCAGCCCTTCTATCTATGCTGTGCTTCCACCCCCCCACAGTTCGCTGGATAAAATCTATTATGCAGCTAAGGGGCAGAAGCCTGTAGTCCTTGGGTTCTGGATAAGCCACACCCAGGACATTCATTCGCCTTGCAGCTAGTGCATTGGTAATAATACTCGTAATTTATTACAAAATGCAATAAAATATTTACTTAGTGAGAAGGGTAATGCTGCATGCTTGAACGCGTGGAGAGTTCGGGTTCAAAATACATGGTTTTAAGCGCCAACAGTAAGAACCTTATTTTTATAGTCAATAGTTTCGTGTCGGCTTGCGTTGCTTAGGTTGCTTACTACCTT
Source organism: Esperia sulphurella (assembly GCA_947086405.1). Lineage (NCBI taxonomy): Eukaryota > Metazoa > Arthropoda > Insecta > Lepidoptera > Oecophoridae > Esperia > Esperia sulphurella. The sequence continues at coordinate 12,939,979 of OX352273.1, read as the reverse complement.
GGGAAGCTCTTTGTACTAACAATGGGTACGCGTAATATAGTTTGTGAAGCCCTGCCTTAAGGTATACGAAGTAGAACATACCAGATTAACTCCCGTACCCCTTTTACCAAATTCTCTGTGGAATTCGCCAATTACCATTATGTCGGAGTATCTTTACTGTTTGGAGTTTCAAAATTATTTGTTCGCTTGGTTTTATAATGTGATGAATAATCGTAACTTTTTAACTCAATGTGTTTACTAACTTTTGTTATTATCTCGGAAGAAATCCCGGAATATCCATATTAATATATTAATAACGAGCTGTTCGTCCGCGTGGACAACTTAACATTACAAGTTATTATATACTATCCTATGTCCTATTTCAGGGCCTAACCTATATATGTGCCAAGATTTATCACGATCCGTCCAGTCGTTGAAGCGTGATTGAGTAACAAACTTCCAAACTTCCGCATTTATAATATTAGTGGGGTGAAGAAATATTAAGAAATATTGCATATTATACATATACGAGTACATACACTTGTCTAATCTCAAACTAAGATTTTTTTCAGTGCTGTCGAAATTTAAACAAGGATAGGACAATCCTCAAATAATATCCAACCCGGGACTAACTTGTACCAATTTTTTTTAGTCCCCAGTGAGAATCCAACCCACGACTTCTGGTGCTCGAATCCAGTGACCAAGCCACTAGACCATTGTACACATTAACATAGACATTTCGTCCTAAGTACCTAAATAACGCTACCTAATTCCGATCCCTGCTAATAACCGAAATATCAGACAAAAGTAAATACTATCTGGAACTTAAACCTATCGCCAAAGCCTCTCAAAACTTGATAAACCTACAAGATAGCCTCTAAAATCCAATTCGAGCGATAACATCACGATTCCAGCACTAGAGGCTTAATTTCCAGATTAAGTAATACTTAAGCATTAGTATTACTTAAGCAAAAGCATTCAAATTACTTCATAGACTTAAGTGAACACGTGCAATTTAGATTTTCCTTACAATTTAACTTAGCGCCCTCAAGACAGAGCCGTAGCAAGGATTGTGTGAAGAAGAGGGTCTATTGTCTAATCAAATACACTTTAAATATTAGTCGACCGACTTTTCTATGCACACTGGAGTCTCATTACAATATATAGCTGTAAATACATGTTTAATTTAATGTTACCTGCTTACCACCGACCACTGTATTGGACAGTTAACTGTAAAGTTGTATGGTCTAATTAAATTGATTTCACACTTAATATTTAGTAAAAACAAATGTATTCAGCATATCGTTAATAGCTGAAATAGCAAGCAGTGAAAGTGGCCAAGATGTCGCAAAACTTACCTTTGGTGCAGAAAAGTTGTTTGTGGCACTTCTGAGGTTCATATCTCTCTAGAGAACATACATAAACTCTGTAACCAACGATCTGGAGCGTTCCAAACAATCGCTCTGTTCCATGCAACTGCGGCTGCCGCAAGCCGCAACTCGTTTACATTCACTTTGAAACTTGTGCAGTTACTACGCAGAACATTAAATTATTTACTAAATATTGACGCTATTCTGGAGTAGATGGAGATCGCAGTACTAATTAAGAGGGGAACTTGGAACAGCATTCCGTGAACCACGTAAGTTTTTATCCTAACCCTTGCACCCGACCACCTAAAGCCCCCACTGAGTGCATGTCTGTTCCGAGGTGAATGAACGTTGTTGACTTGACAGATTAACAGCTTATGTAGTCGAGTCCCTTAACTTATTCACTGCATTGCTTAAAATAGCCTTTACTTTAAGATATTGAGGAGAGACGCACTCGACAGTATTTTCTTCAGGAAGTGATTTTCAACAAGTAATTTGCGAATTTCGAGTATGTGATACATTTCTGTTTGTAATATTGACAATAGATGGCGTAACGTTAATGTCAGTTATCATTGTCTTTGAATTCCACGTCGACCTAAGACCGGTGATCCTCGACAATGTTAATATCGAAGTTGTTCAGGAGTACGTCTACTTAGGTCAGATAATTTAGTTGGGTAGGAAGAATTTCGATAGGGAAGCTGACAGAAGAAGTCCAGTTGTGCTGGGCAGCACTTGGAACACTGTGTAAAATCTAGTAATAGCTGGAAGAATGGTTCAAATTAATTCAATTATTTGCCCCTCTAATAAAAATCGGTTAATATATTTATTAAAAAATAAATTTAATATTAAATATCCTACTAAAATTGTAATAATAAGTAAAATAATTAATGTAAGATCATGAAAAAAAAAATCACGTCACCCATTCCACAATGTTTAAGACTTGTCTTTAATCATTGCGTGCGTCCTGTATCTGTCATGACCAACTACACAGAAACGGGGCCTGATCCACAAGTTTCAAGCCGCTCAGCGAGCTATGGAGAGGACTATGCTCGGGGTTTCTTTGAAAGATATGATTCGTAATGAAGAGATCCGACGAAGAACGAAGGTCACCAACATTGCTGAAAAGATTACCAAGCTAAATTGCACATGGGCGAGCCATATCTGTCACAGAGAAGGTCATTGGCAAACGAGTTCTGGAGTGGACCGCGGATCAGCACGCGCAGGTGGACCGACGACTTGGAGAAAGTGGCCGGTAGCGCCTGGATACGGATGGCGGAGGAGTGGCGAAGGGTGTGTTAGCATTCATTCAAGCCCTGTGTCCAGCAGTGGACGTCTAAGAGTTGATATTATGTAGATACGTTTTTGAACAATGTAATTTTTGTTGTTTATTATTTTATGTATACGACGGTACCAGAGAGTAAAAATCTATTTTGATGAAAGTAAACTTACCTACACTACATACCTGACAATCGTATTTAACTACAAATCCTAGAAATCTTCAAAGACTACAATAATTCAAAGATAATTCCAACATGGTACTCGGAGAGCCGCCATCTTAATAAAATCAGGTTCGTTTTCATACCCACTCTCTTTCGCCCGAGGCACCGCTTTGATATTCTGCCATCTTTTTAATGGAAAAGCGTCGAACGGTTCTCTCCTATCTCATATTACGGAGTCTTTATTTCAGATTGACGAATACAGAAATTTCTCCCAACGTTATCGTAGCTCGTATCCGTTTGATGGGGCGGAACTGGGGGGCACTCTTTTGAATTAAAAAGACTCTTTTGACAATGTTGTTTTGCTTTTATTGTTATGCGTCGGGGTTTAAATTAACTGAATTTGTGTATTTAGAAATATAACATATAATAAAATTAAAATAGGTACAAATTACCTATTTGTTTAAATATATATATTTTTATAGAACATTTTTAAACTCTAAAAAAGCTGCGAGCTAGGTACAATGGGGGACTGAATTGAAATGTGGTCAGTATTAGCTTTTAACCAATGTTCTATAACTATATTTATAATCTGCAGTGAACAGTAACGCAAATTGTAGGTGAGCTCATTTGCTACCAGTCCATATATATTTATAATATACTGCCCTGCTAAGAAAGGCCGCAAAATGTTTTAGCTATCATTAGGAAGTTGACAAAAAGCGGTCAAACTGGTTTCCTATAATTGTATGATTGATGAATTCTAATTCTTTAAATGGCAAAGAAACTTTAATAGTTTTTATAGAATTCTAGAAAACAAATTAATATGGCTTCCAATCTGGCAAGTCGACTGGAGACGCTTTAAACAGCCTTGTAGATTCAATCTCTAATGGACTTGACAATGGAGACCGATGCTTTGGCGTCTTTCTAGATATGGCCAAAGCATTTGACACAATTTCAAATTCGCTTCTACTTAGTAAACTAGAAGGCATAGGAATTCGCGGACTACCCTTGCAATGGTTTGAAATGAAATGAAATATTTGAAATGAAATATTTATTTGCTAGAATATGGTAAAAATGATATGGTATACAATGAAAACAGTTTCTCATATTCTGCCATTCATGGCGTACAAATTTTAGTTTTACATTCTTAATAACTTGAAATATAGAAATAACACTTAATTTTAATAAAGTCATGCATGATCTAAATAAATAAAAACCTAATGTCAAAAATAATATTCATGTAATTTGTCTACTCTTGTTTATCATTGAAAAATTCTAACACTGAATAGTAACTCCTCTCCAAAAAGTACTTAAAAACCTGCTTTTTAAATAAATTAATATTAGCGCCTTTATAACCGTTTGGCAAATGGTTGTATATCCTAATCGCCATGCAATATGCGTTTTTACTAAATACGGCTAATTTTTGTACAGGCACATGTAGTTTATATTTGTAGCCGTCTCTACCCCCCTTTTGTGTAATGTCGCTTTGTTTTTTAAATAAATTATTGTTTTTGTGTACAAATACGCACATCTCGTACATGTACAGACTAGGTAGAGGCAGTATACTGTCTTCTTTAAATAGAGGTTTGCAGCTGTCTAGAAAATGGGCTCCAACGGGCTCCAATGGGCTCAATGAAACGTATCTAAAAGGACGGCAACAGATAACAAAGCTACAAAACCAGAAAAGCCATGAGCTGTTGGTTAAATATGGCGTCCCGCAAAGAAAGTGTCCTTGGGCCACTATTATTTCTTATATATATTAATAGCCTCGCTAAACTCGACATAGGTGGAAAAATAATTTGTTTCGCCGACGACACGGTGGTGTTATTTACAGGTACATCATGGAAGGAAGCATATGAAAAAGCAAGCTTTGGTCTTTCCAAGGTGAAACAATGGCCAGACTCTAACCTACTGACACTGAATACTAAAAAAACAAAATACATTACATTTAGGAAAACAGATCATGACAAAATACGAAGCGATCTAGTACTTAAAATACACGAGTGTGGCGACCACCTGAACAAGACCTGCAAATGCGATGAACTAGAAAATGTTAAAACATATTTAGGAGTCCTGATAGACCGTAAACTGAACTGGGAACACCACATAGCACGACTAGCTGGGAAAATCAGAAAACTTGCGTACTTTCTGAAAAACATTAGAGACATAGTAGATACTCACACGATCCTTATGGTGTTCAATGCAATGTGTCAGAGTCTGGTGTCATACTGCATCACAGCATGGGGTGGCGCTGCTAAAACTAATATGTTAATACTAGAAAGATCCCAGAGAATGGTTTTAAAAGTATTACTTAAAAAACCCTTTAGATACAACACAACCCAACTTTACACCGACTCCAAGGTACTGAGCGTCAGAAAACAGTATATTTTTTACACAATAAGAAGCTACATTCCATCAACAGCAAATGACAGCTGTAGATTGAAAGGAAAACAAAAATTTACAATATGTAAAACCAGCTTTGGACAAAGATTCAGGAAATTCTTGACCCCACATATATACAACAAACTCAACGAGACCATTCACTTACACCAATACAAAAAAAATAAGCTCAAAAAAGTCCTCAAAGATCACCTTAATCTACTCGACTACGACGGTGCCGAAAAACTCTTAGAAATAACGTCATAGGGATACACACACACACACACACTCACGCACTACACAATACTCATCAACACTTCACATCACACTGTACCTTCCCTGCCCCTCTTCTCCCCCTCCCACCTCCCCATCGACAGAAGATATCAAGTTATCCAGGTAGAAACCAGCCGCTGCGATACGGGCTCCCTAGGGCACTGGCTGGTGCAGTCTGTGAAATGCTATAATTATAACCCTGTGACCTGTCCGCATAATTTTGTTAAATAGTAATCTAAGGTTACCATTGTATAAATAACAATAACAAAATTAATATGTAATTATATATAAGATTGTTTGGTAAATAAACGTTTCTGTATTTCTGTAAATTTTAATTTTTTTTTGACAATTTTCAAAAGGTTTTGAAAACAATTTTCGACCGTCTTTGGTAGCAGGAGAGAATAGGAACACCATGATTTTATGGATCTTAAAGTAAATTGGCCGAGTGTACCTACATGGCACTGGAGTTAGAGACGTTTGACGTAAAAACACTCAAATGAACACGAAATTCACGTAAATTGAGATTTAACACTAGTTAGAGAGACACATTCTTTATTCACGATGCGCCCCTAATAAAATGCCTACGTGCAGTGTGTGCTGAGCACTATCGTTAGCCGACCAAATTGAGAGCGCTCGACTTCGTTCAGAAAGCGCTGCAATTTCATGGGCCTTTAAATTTATAGATTGTCCTTTCGGTTCTTGTAAGATGACATCTTTTCATACTAGGAATTGGAACTAAAGGGGTTTTATTTCGGATGTGATTATACAGGGTATGAAAAACTAACCGTGTTTGCCGTGTGGTTTCCGGTAGAGTAGAATAGGACCACTCCAACTCTTCCCGTGGATGTCGTACAAGGCGACTAAGGGAATACATTATAGAACATCAATCAGGCCTCCCCAACCCGTCTGGCCAGCGCGGGGAGTGTAGGCCGAATCCTCCGTCTGTCTCCGGCGGATGAGAGAGGGCTGTGCTCCTGCAGTGGAGACAAAAATAACCTGATGATGATGAAAAAGCTAACGCCAGGGAGATTAGATACATTGAAGATAGCAAACTCGAAACCAAACTTTTTTTAATATAATTTTCTTACACAATTTCACAACCAAATTTTTGCGAAGTTACTCGACTACAAAGTTTTTTTTTTTCATACTCTTATGGTTGAGTTATTAGATCGCCTTGTTGACTTAGCGGCTTAATCATTGGAATCGAACGCCAGAGGTCGTGGCTACGATTTCCACTGGGAACAGACAAATTTGTACAAGTTGGTAATATTTTTGAATTGTCCAATCCTTGTTTAATTACCATAGCAATCCTTTTGGAATTGTACATTATACACGGGATTGGTGGCGTTAATTGAGGAAGGCAAATGTCCAGCCGTGGATGTCTAAAGGCTGATATAATGTAATATTTATTATTATTGACGTCTTTATTAAAAACATCCAGGAATGCTAGGTTTTCTTATTTTAAAAACGGTCTCATTTAATTATAATTTACTGTAATATTTATTTATGTTATAATTTGATTTATTTAACGCAATGGTGTCCATTCGAATACCGGCACCAGCAAGCGACTTTTTAATTCTACGAATGCATATTTCATGTTTTAAAAATAAAATATTATAAAGGAATAAAATTCGCGCGCGGAGACCCTCACCAAAAAGATTTTACCTTCATGTAAAATACAATTTCCATGGGTAAATTTTCAAGTTACTTTCCCTCTATATTCCAGCCTGTATTTTAACACCACCGCGCTTTTTTTTTAATGAGACATATGTCTGTTGTATGCCAGGAAGTTTTGTCTCAGAAATGTTTTATATCTTTATAAAACTTGTTCTCGGGGAGTTGTTAAAAACTCCTTTGTAATGCTGTATTGACGGTAACTGTTTAACTGCCTGCGGAGCAAAAAGCAGAGATCTGTAGGACGATATGATATTTTATTAGGAACTTTAACGCGATAAAACTTAGTTTGATGTTCATTTTAATATTTGCTTGTTCTTTTGTGAATTTAATGATCGAGCCACTTGTTGGTCGGAATACAAAGTAAGTAAGAAAGTCTTCACGTCACTCCGCGACGAAAATCAACTATAACTGCTTGGCATATAGGGGAACATACCCAAACTACGTGACCCATTTTTTACAATTTTTACCCACCTCCCCCCCTCGGTGATCACCCGTAGTATATATATATATGCCAAGACCCCCCCCTCTAGTTTTCACGTAGTCCTAATATTATAAATGCGAAAGTTTCGATATTTGGAGGTTTGGATATTTGGATGTTTGGGTGTTTGTTACTAGCTGTAGCCCGCGACTTCGTCCGCGTGGATAACTTAACATCACAAATTAATGTATTTTCCGTAGGAATGAGATGTTTTCAAGGATAATGAATGCAAAAGGATGTGACTGATCATGCTTCAACCACTGAACGGATCAGGATGAAACTCGGCACACATATAGGTTAGGTCCTGGAATAGGACATAGGATATCTTTATTTTTATCCTTTGTAACTCTCCCAGTTTCAAACTATTCAAGATATAATGCCACCCAAACTAATGTTACTACCTTTTTCTCTTGTATAATCTATTCTACACCAAGGATGTTTGGACGAAATCGCTTAAAGCGATAAGACCGCCTAAATTGTTAAAAACTTGTAACTGTATTTGTTTGTGCAATAAAGTGTAGTATTTATAATGAAATGCACTTATTTTTAATATATAAAATTCAAAGCGATACCCAAATTACGAAAGTGTCCCCGGCGGTGAGAGCCTCTTAAATCTAAAACGTAGATAAATCCTAAGTCTGAAACTCCAGTTAGTGCAGACGTGGACTCGAAATAAATAAATAAATAAATATCTCAGACATTCACACCAATTATCCAGTCCCAAACAAGGCAGAGCCTGTGGTATGGTTACTAGATAACGGATAGACATACTTAAATAAATATATAAACAGCCAAGACTTGGGTACAAACATTCATATTCATCATATAAACATTTGCCCCTAGCGGGATTCGAACCCGCAATGATTTGATCGGTGGAGGAATTTAATTTCCTGTGATGCGATCGGTGCATCTCCTGGGCGACTAGTATTTAACTGTCTAAAGCAGCTTGAGACCGTCTAAGTATCTGTGTGCTGACGTATCTTACTTAACTTTAGTAGTAGGAACGATCGATGTCTACCCACTGCAATGTGTGACCGCGGCCAGTTTTGCCAAATCCGCGTTCAAGCGACTGTGACAAGGGTTTTAGCACCCTCTGCCAGCAGGTAGGGTAGTGGGTTCGAAAGAAAAGTAGTGATGGTTTAGTCCACGCTTCACGGTTAGTGTTGCCAGGTCTTAATACGGCGAAGCCGGACTGGGCAAGCAGTTTACCCGGACTTTTCGATATCAAGGCCGGACACTCTAAAAGCCAACGATTTTAGAACTCCATCCGACTCGATTGACTCGTGCATGAGCCGTGAGATGGCGACTCGATTAACTCGAGCTCGTGCACGAGCCGCGAGATGGCCCAAGATGTAAAAACCTAACAAAAACCGGACGGACCGGACACTGGCGAATTTGGCCGGACAAACATGCAAAAAGCCCGACCCTGTCCGGCTTTATTCGGACGTCTGGCAACCCTATTCACGGTACATGCTTTCAGTTAGAAAGAGAAGCCATAATGTTGTTGATGTATAACGTTGTCCCTCTCTCGATCGCGCTCGGTGCAACAGCCAGCTCTACTATTATTTACACGCACACACGCACGTGTACGGACAGGCTGGTGCACTTGTAATAATACTGTTCTCTTCTACGGACTGCCTGGGATGTGCCTAGACATTGGAAACCAGCCTGAAACTTCTCTATCAAATGTGTTTGGAAAAGGTCTCTGCTCCCTTCACCCCATCAATCATACAAACAATTCCATACAGCACATGTTCATGAGTCGTTATAACCGTGTCTAAATTAATTAAAAACATGCGGGTGGGCCTACAATCTCTCTTCCAACGAAGCATTTAGTAAACAAGCTAGAGACGATTAAACTATTAGCATTAATTTATTCGTTGTAATTATGCTTACATGAATCAAACTCAGGGAAATTGACAGTTTTTAAGTGGCACGTTTTATTTTATTTTGTGTTATTTGGAAATCTTAAATAAAAAGGTAATATTACAAATATGTTATATATACTTTACATTATAAAACGTCAATCAGGCCTCCCCAACCCGTCTGGTCAGCGCGGGGAGTGTAGGCCAAATCCTCCGTCTGTCTCCGGCAGATGTGAGAGGGTTGTGCTCCTGCAGTGGAGACAAAAATAACCTGATGATGATGATGATGATAAAGCTATTAGCCATTAGCTGGTTTTCACAAATTAAGACAACACACAATACTTAACATTAAATAAATAAATCCACTTAAACCAGAGAGAACAATAATAAAATATATAAAATAATAAACGACAAGATTTATTTTTCTTTTCTTTGGTGCTGGGGGCTAGAATAATTACCAACCACAAAGCGCTTGATAGTCACGGAGCTAATATTATGTACATCGATCCTCAGACACAAGTTGTTGAGTTGCGAGCTTTTATCAACGTAAAATGGTCATTTGAGATAGTACTTCTGTAACATCCTTTTAAATACATACATACTGCTCACGCCTTGGTCCTAGAGGAGTAGGCAGCATAGTACTATGGTAGGCAGTGATGATGCCACTGCGCGATCCTGACAAACGTCGCCAAGCGCCTTTCTTTCCCCGCGTTTTGCCCCGTGATACTACTTGACGTGATGTGTGGCGAACAACATCGCCGCCTCCGTGTGGAGACACTTTGTGTTACCACGGTTAGCTAGGGAAATAATTTTCCACCTCATCAGAGCCCCTCATGACTCGGTAAGGCTAATAGTGACCGGAGTTTGCCCATCTCCGGGATGTCGGCACGCTTACGACCAGAAGTTGTGGATATTAACGTGTACAAATGTACCAAGTGTACTCATATGCAATAAATGATTTTGACTTTTGACTCCTTATAAATAAATAAGTTACCTCTCACCACTTATCGTTTTCTTTCTTTCTTCCACAGGCGTTACGGTATGGTAGACAAGAGATTTTGCGTGGAGGGGGGCTCGAGATGCGGTAAGGGGGAGGGACTGTACGTGTTCGCGGCCGAGGGGGGCAGGGAGCTGACGGATATCCTCAACGTGTACAGCCATGATGCTCAGTCCAGGCTCAGCATAGCTTCCAGGAGTGGATCAGGTATGGATACAATATATGTTCAGGTATACCTAGAAACTGCTTTGTTCAAGCTGTTTTCTCCTCTGGCTGAGGGAAATGGGACAGGGAAAAACACTTGTCTAATCCCAAACTAGGATTTTCTCCTGTACCATGGAAATTAAACAAAGATATGACAGTTCACAAATTCGGACCGAGACCAACTTGCATAAACTGTACAAAGTTGACTGTCCCAAATAGGAATCGAACTCAGGACCTCTGCGTCTCGAGTCCAATGATCAAACCACTAGATGGACAAATACTTTGAACCACATTACTTGTTGGGTACATTTATGAGTCCTACTTCAGTTTCTTTATATATATATTCTTTATTGCACATAAATTTTACAAAAAAAAAGGGCATAACATAAAAGTGTACAAAGGTGGACTTATCTCTATAAGAAATCTCTTCTTCTTTGTAATTTCTAAAAGAATAACATGTTTCTGAATGAAGTTTGTACAATTTGTAGCCCTTTTACGGTTGCAAAAACCTCTTGGCAGTATATAAACAGTTTACGTAGCCTTTCATAACTTCATAGAAGCTACCATTATTAATTCGTGATTAGCAGCCTTAATTAGGTTATTGGCAACTGGTGTATACTAAGCATCAACTTCAACCGTTTAGGCCAAGTTTCTTGGTACAGTGCCAATAATCTATATGGTTAACGTCCTAGAAACTTATCGCAACATTAAACAGTCTAGGCATGAATGAAAATAGGATCTCTTAACGTTTCTTACTTGGATCGTGTTCAAATGTTTGTAAAAGGAGCAGTAAATATAATCTTAACTCCAGCTGTACTTAGGAGCTAAACTCAAAGTGAAGCAATGTTATAAGCGAGTATGTGAAAGTAACTGTAAACTAAATAAAAGAATTAAACGACAGTATCAATACATCAGATCATCCTGCCTATCAGAATCTAACCAAACTTTTGATAGGTATAGTATAACTACTAAATAGATATAGTACTATACCACAAGAAACACTATGGGGTCAAATACAACTGAACAACCTAGCTCTAGGATAAATCATCCGCCTGCCTATGAACCTTATTTCAGAGGTGTACAGTAATGGACTCAAAAGCAAACATTAACCTAAAATTTTCTTCAACAGTTCTCGAGAAACGCTTCTCAGACACGAGTTCGTGTTTGGATGACTGCTTCCACCCATCCCTGAGGTCTGTGTCTCCATCGTGGGCGGGGCCGGCCAGCCAGACCATGCACTGTCTGTCAGACCTGGACACCAGCCTCGAGAGCAACGGCGATGAAAAGTTCAGACGACCAACGTCGCTGCCGAGGTGTTCCAGCTGTATCGGAAAGATCAGTCATTTGACAAGGTAAGTTCAACAATAGAATTGGAAAAAGAGTTACAAAATGACATTAGAATTCAAAATCGTGTGTATGGTTACTTAGTTATTAATATTCCCAAAGAAAAAGTCTTGTAGTTTAGACAGTTTTCCGAAGTCCAAACAAATCTTTACATCACTATACTTACATTATACTTATACCTTATACTTTTTGAATATTTTTATCAAACGTGACTATTATCGTTCTAACAAATCTGATAATTTGACTGGATAATTTTTAAACCTCCCTCAATTTTTTTCATTCCAGGTCATCAACTATGAATACACCTGGCTCAATGATGTCTCCGGTATGGACCATGGACAATATTTTGGAAAAGCGCTCAGACTCTGATCGAGCCTCAATCTACTCTAGATCTAGTGGCAGTGCCTCAGAGTACTCCGTGCCACGCAGTGCGTGCCTCCTGGACAAAAGCTTTGAATCCAAAAGGACCAGCCCAGTGGCGTGCTGTACTCCAACAATTCCAGTGAAGACTGGCTGCACTTGTCAGTGCTGGCAACAACCGAAGCCGTGCTGCTGCAGGAAAAAGTCGTTTAGCGGACCGTACGAGAACTACGACGTGCCAAAGACACCAATGCCCTTAATACAGGTAAAAAATTTGTAAACCAGTATTGGATTGAATAATCCTCTTTTTTAATACAGTTCCTTTTAAAACTACCTATCAGATTAGTTTTATAAGACTTGGTGATGTAAACTACTTACTAACGAATATTTCATAATTTTCTTCTGCAGGAACACCCAGTAGACGGCCACACAGACCCTTCAAGCCTGTACGACACACCAAAGAAACTGAAATGTCTCCTCAACTGTAACTGTGCTCAAATGAACGAAACCAAAAACGATGAGAACAATCAAACCAACGAAAACAACAACACTTGTGATACTAGTGTAAATAATAACGAGGAGGCAACTTTGGAATCCCATTCTAACTACGTTAACGTTACTCCAGTTACCAAAAAGCCTACTCCGCAAATAGATTACGGAAACTACGCAAATATAGATTTAACTGCTACGCTAGAGCAGTTTGAAAGTTCTCTACAGATCCTCCGAAGTGCTGGATTCAGTCAAGAGGAGTTAGATGCTTTGGAGGATATTCCTGAACATGATGATGACATTTCCACAGCGACAACGAATACTGTGCATCCGTCCACTGAATTTTGCAACGATCATTTAAACTACATGCATATGGAACCTATTGAACTAAGCATTTCGAGTAATAGCAACAAAAACTGCTCGGACAATATAAGTAGAATAAGCCATGTTTCAGATCCTACACAACATTCTGATGCAGATAACACAATAAGTACTAGGCGATCGAGTTCTGCTGATTTCACTAAAAGACATGATGATGATTTCAGTGTCAATAGTCACTGTTTCACACCAACAGTGCTTCGAAAAGCTAACAGAATTGAATTAATAAATAATGGTGTACCTCTAAGGAATAATACACCGGAAATTTTTGTCACAAAAGATAAAATTTTCAAAGCCCCTGAATCGAAAAGTGAAAATATATTTGTAGCTCGTTTCAAAGACGCCGTTAAAATCAGAAGATCATCGAGTGTGCCCAGTAAATCTGAAAAGAACAGAGATTCATCAAGTTCAAACGACTCGGGTGTATCTACAGGATCTTTGAAACACCATAAAGGTGATTTTAACGAATTTGAAATGCCTGTAACAAATTCCAAGTCTTGTAAAAAACACATAAAGAACAAGCCATTGAGAAAGGCTTTGACGCCGATACACACACCGTTTGTCAAGTCTATCTCTTCAGACCCTTTGAGAAACTTAACGTTTCATTTTGAAGAGGTCGCGACACTCACGAAGTCAAATTCTTGCGACGTCGATACTTTGACCAGAAGGAAGAAGAGAAATGGTAAGTTATCATAACTGTTATCTTTGATAATACACAACTCACATTTGTCAGTTGATGAACTTGATATGTTTTATATGAAATCTTTAGCTCTCCTTAATTGTTATTATTTGTAATCTACAGGTGTACAAATAATTAGACCAATTCATAGTTTATTATATTATTTCGTATGCACAATATAATTGGGAGAAATGGATTTTTTGCTGAATTAACTACACATTTCGGGTCAATTTATTTAAATTTGCGTTTAGTACTTGTATACAAATATTTTATTATTTAGAATTTTTACACAAACCTGTTTTTTATGACATACTAATACCTACTTGCTACTTTCTGTCAAGCAGCTGATCTTTATTATAGATACATGCTGTATACGTTTTGGACTACATTCTATCAAATAATAAGCATAAGTTAGACGATAAGTGGCAGTGGGCAGAACCGATATGAGACTTAGGGCAGACAGATTCTAGAGTGAATACAGACGACCTGAAAAACGGTCAGAAGCGGATAGATAGAGCGAGGAATTTAGAGTAGTGGCACTTACTGCAGTAGGCTTGCGTCCAGAAATTGACGTCAGCAAGCTGATGATGAGGATAATTAACAAGAAACACCCCATCGGGTGTCTACAAAACCTGAGTTTCGCAAATTAACCAAAATTCTTTATCTTCCACAGGAGAACCAGACATTAGTGCTCGGCACAGCCACCTGACCAACAAAAGCACTTCTAGTGGTGCATCAGATACCTCAGACTACATGGAATCCCTATCCGTGTCCTCATTCAGCTCCTGCGATGTATCAGCAGATAGACACGCAGCTAGGCCCAGGTCTGGCAAGGAATACGCGAGCATAGATCGATCAGTTTTAGCCAGCGTTTGCGACGTTGGATCCACTGCTTGAATATCACCAAGTTACAATTGCCAAGGAATATACACAATACTTTAAAGTATAACAAGAAATCGTCCTTGATTTTTGTTCAAAATATATTTTTGGAAGGAATCTTTACTTTTATTGAGGTGTTGTCATTTATTTTGGTATTTGACATTTATTTCATAAGTACTTAGTTACTTGGATGATATTTTGCTTTTCAACTTGTTGTGAAACGTTGGTTTTACAAACTCTTAACAATGAAATAATCTACTTATCAACGATATACTTTGTTAATAGTTAAAATCTAGTATATAATTGGTCTAAATTAAAACTATTACTTATGTATTTTGTTTACGTGGATACACAATTCATATACTTACTGTTAAGTACATAAACGATCATGCAAACAGTTATTGTTCCTATGTATATAGTAATTAGAGTTTATATTTCTAAAGTAGATGTAGTACGATACGAATTTAGATATTTAGTAGCGTGCCAAAAAGTACTGTAGCTGGCTATATAGGGTTTTGGGTATTTAGCAAGTAAACATGTAAAATATTCTACAATTAAATGTAATTTCTTAATTTAAACGAAAAGTTAATTTTATTACGAGAAAAATCATAGAATTTTTTCTATGACTTTATTTAAAACAATTTAGAATTGTTTAAAATAGATTCGTCATTATTTTTATGAGTCTTCGATATCATTAAAAATGAAATATGACGTTGTATTTTCAACTAAATATAACACTTCTTAGAGACTTAAAATTGTTAGTTAAGGATTGATCTTAGATTTAAGGTACTTAACTTATTTGTGCCTTTATGTACAATGTTTTAATACTTAATGTTTTTAATTTAGATTTTCATGTGTTACCTTAACTTTATTCTGTATTAAATAGTTTAACTTTAATTAAATGAAGCCGAGAAATGTAGGATAACAATAAAGACAACAGTAAGTATATTTTTGTGTTAGATTTCCTGTATCTTTAGTTACATTGAATATAATATTAATATTCGGTGTCTATGTTCATTCATAATATTGAAAATTATCGCCTATTTGGAATCAATAAGCAATAGCTAACTTCCAATAAATATAAAAATTACGTAATCAAATTTACAATAACATATGTTTACAAAAAACTTGTTAAAGTCGTCTTTTATAATGAAACTGCTTGAGAAACTTATCCTGCCAAACGATGAAAATTGTGTAAAATATTAACTGTGGACTTTTTTAAATATATTCTAAATTGTTTGTCTTTTTAGTTTAACCATGTTAACTATACAAAATCAAATATTAATTTAAATATATGAAAGCTATTAATGAAAAGCAAGTCTGGAAAGTTCACTTATCCGCAGCATGCCGAGTGGACTATAAATGACCAATATACGGCGGCAGAGTAGTCGGTAGCGCACCTACTAGCGAAGCTCGGAGTCGCGGGTTCGAATCCCGCCTAGGACAAACATATGTATGATCAGCTTGTGTTTGCGTTGTGTCTGTGTGTAATTTATCTACATATGTATCTAAGGATCAGCTGTCCGTTACCCATAGTACATACTCTGCCTAGTCTGAGATCAGATGGCCGTATGTGAGATGTCTCCACCATACTCGTATATTATCATTTAGGCTGTTGTCGATTAAGAAACTAAGCACAAAGTTAACGTGGTTAAACTGTAGTTTTATTTGATTAATAATTTCAAAGACATTTTTATTGTTTTGGAGTTTAGAGATGGAAGCTAGTGCAAGGTCGTTATTCTTTCGTCTAGTCAGAAGGTGCGTGGTGACCATGAAGAATACTTTAACATAAAATACTTTAATTGGTGCTGTTTGCTTGAAGAAATAACATTTGAAAGAAAATGTAGTAACGAAGGTAGAGAAGGGTATGTTGAGTATGAGTGAAAGAAGAGTGACAGAAGAAATTTACAACGCAAATGTGGAAGGAACTACAGCTAGAAGTCATCCTAGGAGAATGTTCAGGGATCAATTAGTGACGTCCTCAAAAAGGCTGGGAGTCCGCAGTGAGAGGAATAAAATGCGGTGAATGAAAAGGTTGGAATGCGAGTGAGGCAAGTGAGGTAAGTGAGGTGTAGGTATCAAAATCATCACTAATGGCATAACTTGTTTTGAAACATTGATAATTGCAACTTTGATTTATAAAGATGTTTAAAGCTTTCTTTCTCCCTCCCTTCCTCGTTCCTCCCTCCCTGCCTCCCTCACTCCTCCTCTATCTTTTTATTTATGTTCGTTGAAACTGAGTTCTGCTATGTAAATCCCTCCCCTTTCCTCCCTTCTTGCCTACCTCTCTACCTCCCGCCGTGTTTTGAGGCGAAAAAGTCATTTTCATCATCAGTGAAGTCATCAAAACTCTATTAACGTCGACAGTAATCAATCAATCATCCCTATTTGGAAATTGTGTAATATGTAGGTATAGATCGTACAATTCACGACGGCACGCCCCACTCCTCGCTTACATTTCATTGTATGCATTATAATGTTACTGTGTTAGTTCTATCGTTACGAACTAATTATCTATACGTACACTAACATACTGACGTTCGGATTAACTCCCAGCGTGCCATCATGAATTGTACGTTCTAGAGAGATGTAAAAAACGTACATAAGTATGTACTTTATGGTCATCACGCCATTTTAGGGTTTGGTACTTGTTTGCACTCTGAAGGGTAAACGCAGCACAATTTCAAACAATGTATATTTAAAAAAAAACTTAAGTTGCGATATTTCTATTACATTTAATTATAATAATTATTAAAGTTAACTTTTTGTAATATTTTATTGCAACTGAAAGAATAAAATATAGTGCATTTGCAAAGAATACTGTATTTTCTTTTTCCTTACTACGTATCCTCGACTTGGTTGAAGACAGCGACATCTTTTGGCTATTTATATTTTGGCGTGGCCTGCTGTAGTGACGTCATTTTCTCCAATTATAGACCCCTATAATATAAATTCAACTTACAAATACAATTTGGGACGATTTTCAAATCCGAGGTGACAGTGGGTCTGCCGAAATGACGCAAGAGACTTTAAACGCGATGAGCACGTACGCCAACGAAGGACGAAACGTTGGAAAATGTGATACTAGAATATTTTTTTAAGTGTGGGATTTCAAGGTGGGATACGAGTACGCCATCTCTTGGCGAGTTACTACTTGAATATAGGCAAAGATAATATATACTAGAGTATATTATAGGTTAGGTTTATATAAATATCATCATCAGGTTATTTTTGTCTGCACTGCAGGAGCACAAGCCTCTCTCATCTGCCAGAGACAGATATAAATATCGAATTCGACGAATAAGATGTCGAGATGACGACATTTTTTTGGTTGTTAAGGAATATAATTATATGGAAATGAACACCGAGATTTCATCAATAATGAATACATGGCGACATTTTACAATTCTACTGTCCACTAGATTGCGCTACGAGTAACGAACATAACAGAAAATAATGATCACATCGATTAATCATTTACCGCCATCTATCGTCGAATAGCCATATGATGTTTCATATAAGAAGATTTCATAAGGTTTCAGTATTTATAAACTCCAATAGATGGCGTACATACCGTCTATATGACATTGTTGAATGTAGCATAATTCTACCACATGACACGAGCGAGAATCTGTAAAAAACACTATAGCTTCTTTAATGCTTTAGGAAACTGTTGTAATTTTCAAAGAATTCTAGATAGCCAGTTTGGCCACTTTTTAAGTTTTATGTTTTTCCAGAATAGAGTGTGATGCGGTGTAGGTGATATAGTCATTAGTTTTTGTGGTACGGTTTTAAATTGCATTAGTTCTTAATACCAAGCACATACGGTTCAAATTAAACTCAACCTATCCTCGCTTGTTTTAATCATGCAGCACCACAAGTCTCACACAGAGTATTGTTACATTGTACATTACAAAAAGCAGATAATTACAAAAAACATTTTGAAATTAATTATACTATTGAATAGAATAGTTAATTCAAATAATAATTTAATTTTCTATTCTTTAATTAATTAACTATTCAATGATACCTATAAAAAGGTAACCATTTCGAAATTTGTAAAGTTCTGACAAAAAGTCCAGACATTTTAGTCACAAAATGAAATAATAAATCCCACGCATCTAATTAATTGCGAATAGTAAATTCGGTCATTGGTCTAGACGCAAAGCAAAAAGAGTGAAGAAATCGTAACCTTATCGAGCATACTATCCTGACGATTTATTTAAATAGGCCAGTGAAATTGTACGTGACAATATAATATATCATCATTGGCGACAGACGCTTCATATACAAAAGGATTACGCGAAAAGTAAAGTTGAGAATCGCTGCACTCTGAATCAAACCATTCGTTGTCGTAGCTACTGTACAACTATTTCAACACTGCGATCAATATCCTCGGTAGTATAGTGGTAAGTATCCCCGCCTGTCACGCGGGAGACCGGGGTTCGATTCCCCGCCGGGGAGGCTTCTTTTTGCATTTTAAAATGCCGATGCCGTTATATACTGAGTTTCTTACCTTACAAATTAAGTATAATTAATATATTAATAAAATATATTCTTTACTGCACATATCAAAAATTACAGCAAACGCGTATATAATACAAAAAGTATACAGATGCGAACATATACCTATAAGAAATCTCTTCCAGTCAACCTTTCATCATCATCAGGTTATTTTTGTCTCCACTGCAGGAGCACAACCCTCTCTCATCTGCCGGAGACAGACGGAGGAGTCAACCTTTACTGTGGGAAAAAAAAATTCACTGGTGTTAATAGTTCGTTTGATAACCGGGTATCTACTATAATTCCGAATTAAGCCCGAAACACACAGAAAGCGAATGCGTGGCGGAGGCGTGCTCTGGTTGTTTGTATTGTTCGATTTAGTATGAGACACTTCACACAGAGTACCGCCGCGGGAAACGGGATTTGTATGAAGTAATACCGCTACCGCCACGCCGCCGCCACGCCTCCGCCACGCCTCCGACACGCCTCCGCCGCGCCTCCGCCACGCCTCCGCCACGCCTCCGCCACGCCTCCGCCACGCCTCCGCCACGCCTCCGCCACGCCTCCGCCACGCCTCCGCCACGCCTCCGCCACGCCTCCTCCTTCTGTGTGTTTCGGGCATTAAGTGGCCAGTCCTTAGCACCTTATCCAGTGATGATAAGAATAAACATAGAACAAAGAATTGTAAACAAATTATAAGATGTCATTTTATTTTTAACTAGCTGTTGCCCGCGACTTCGTCCGCGTGGACAACTTAACATCACAAATTTTATGTATTTCCCGTAGAAATGGGATGTTTTATGGGGATAAAAACTATCCCATGTCCTATTCCAGGACCTAACCTATATGTGTGCCAAGTTTCATCACGATCCGTCCAGTGGCTGAAGCGTGAAAGAGTAACAAACATCCAAATACCCAAACCTCCAAATATCCAAATTTCACATTTATTATATGCAAATACTAGCAAATGCCCGCGGCTTCGCCCGCGTGGAGCAAGTTTTTATCTCCCGAGGGAACCATTCGCAAATACATGATCTTATGCGTACTAATCAAAAAACAAAAGAAAGAAAGAAACAGATAAATAAACACACAAACACTCTTTCGACTTAATTATATTAAAACTGTTGCCCGCAGATTCACCTGCTTAAAAAAGGTGTTTGTTTCCAGCTTGAAAAAACCCACGGTAAACCAAGCTATCTAACAGTGATAACCACATTCGAATTTATTTAGTGGTTTTGGAGAAGAAGCTGATGACGTTATCATTATCATAAATTATTTAATCGACGTGTTTACTTATTAATGTTTTCATCGTTTTATACATATAATACAGTTCATCATCATATTAGCCCTGCGACAAATACTGCTGGACATAGGCCTTCCCCAATAAACATCACCACACCTGGTTCACCGCCTCCGAATCCTGCTGCTTCCGGCCGCCTTGCTCAGGGCGTCGTCGGTCCATCTAGCAGCGCGGCGCCCCCCTTTGCGCGCGTGCCTATGCGAGGTCTCTACTTCAGAACTCGTCTACCTCAGCTGCCATCAGTTCTGCGGCAGATATGGCCCGCCCACTGCTTTCTCAGCTTTATAATCCTTTTTAGTTTAAATGTATCTATACGTTTGGAGAATACTACCCTCGAACACCATTTCAGCCCCTTAGGGATGGTTTTTCAGAAACTGTAAAACCCGTGTTAAATCATTACGTTTTTTGAGTACTCCTCCAAAGTTTCGAATTGTAGGAACAACTAATAGTCTTTCTCCATACTAACTTTGAACGCCTATTTCACCACCTTAGGGGTTGAGTTTTGAAAAACCCTTCATTAGTGCATACTGTAGTTATGAGGAAACTTTGTGATAAATTTCAAGTTTCTAGAGCAATCGGTTTGGAAACTACCACTTTCGAACTCCATGTCATCCACTTCATCATGATCAGGTTATTTTTGTCTCCACTGCAGGAGCACAACCCTCTCTCATCTACCGGAAACAGTCGGAGAATTTGGCCTACACTCCCCGCGCTGGCCGGACGTCATCAACTTAGGGGATGACTTTTCAAAAACTGAAAACACGTGTTGAATCATTAAATATTTAGTGTACTCTTACAAAGTTTCGAATTGATTGGAACATCATATATTTTTTCTCCATACAAACTTTGTACCCTTATTTGACCACCTTAGGGGTTGAATTTTGTAAAAGCCTTCGATAATGCATACCGGAGATACATAAGGAACCTTTGTGCTAAATTTGAAGATTCTAGAGCCACCGATTTGGAGACTACTACTTTCGAACTCCATTTCAGCCCCTTAGGGGATGGTTTTTAAAATCTATAAAATACTTGTTGAATCATTATGTTTTTCGAGTACTCCTCCAAAGTTTCGAATTGATAGGAACATCTAATAGTTTTTCTCCATACAAACTTTGAACGCCTATTTTACCACCTAAGGGGTTGAGTTTTGAAAAAGCCTTCAATAGTGCATACTCTAGATACATGAGGAACCTTTGTAATAAATTTTAAGTTTCTAGAGCAATCGGTTTGGAAAGTACAACTTTTGAACTCCATTTCAGTCCCTTAAGGGATGGTTTTTCAAAAACTGTAAAATACTTATTGAATTATTATGTTTTTCGAGTACTCCTCCAAAGTTTTAAATTAATAGGAACATCTAATAGTTTTTCTCCATACAAACTTTGAACTCCTATTTTACCACCTTAGGGGTTGAATTTTGAAAAGCCTTCGATAGTGCATACCGGAGATACATAAGGAACCTTTGTGCTAAATTTGAAGTTTCTAGAGCAATCGGTTTGCAGGCTACTACTTTCGAACTCTATTTCAGTCCCTTAGGGGATGGTTTTTCAAAAACTGTAAAATACTTGTTAAATCATTATGTTTTTCGAGTATTCCTACAAAGTTTCGAATTGATAGGAACATCTAATAGTTTTTCTCCATACAAACTTTGAACCCCTATTTGACCACCTTAGGGGTTGAATTTTGAAAAAGCCTTCGATGGTGCATACCGGAGATACATACGGAACCTTTGTGCTAAATTTGAAACTTCTAGAGCAATCGGTTTGGACACTACTACTTTTGAACTCCATTTCAGGCCCTTAGGGGATGGTTTTTCAAAAACTGTAAAACACGTATTGAATCATTAAGGTTTTAGAGTATTCCTACAAAGTTTCAAATTGATAGGTTTATCTAATAGACGTTCTCCATACAAATTTTGAACTCCAATTTGACCCCCTTAGGGGATGAATTTTGAAAATCCGTTCCTTAGTGCTTGCCTATGCTACATAAGGAACCGTTGTGCAAAATTTCAAGCCTCTAGACTCAGCGGTTTGGGCTGTGCGTTGATATGTCAGTCAGTCAGTCATTCATTCAGTCAGTCAGTCAGTCAGTCAGTTTCTTCTTTTATATATATTATTATATATAGATTAGGATAGGATTGTCTGGTTAAAGCACGGTCTTCTTGTGTGTATTCGTTCTTATACACTTGACACTAGTAATAGTAGATTAGTAGCCAAGGGCTGTAAGGCATCAATTGCAGCCCGACTATAGTTCGAGGGTGCAATTGATGCTTACACCCGAGCTAACTACTCTGCTTTACATCTCGATTGTGAGGTAAGTAGATAAAAAACCGGCATTACAAGAATAAAATATTTTATTAGTTATTTAAAGTAAAAGATTTCTATTCCCGCCTTTTATCATCTTTTTTTTAAATTATTTTTTTCAAGAACGAAATTGAGCTGCGTCGTTCGATATTTAAAATTGATGACTATTATACTCATACGAAGACAAGGCTGAATAGCGAAGCGACCTCTTTTGTCATTGGACTGAATGCATGATGTCTATTGCCAGTATGATGGTTAGATGTACGCGAACTTTTTGAAACAGTGAAGAGTTTCTTTTTTAATTACTTACCGCCCTAGGGCTTTTCTAGCTACATTATTACCCTAGAGCGCTAATTGGTCACCTACAATCCCCATTTGGGGGTAATAAGGACCTACTTACCGAATATGAGAGATGTAAAATGATTTTAGAAAGATGTAGAAGATGTTCTTCAGTTCACACTTCTCTATTTTACGTACCTAGGAAATGTTAAGTTTAACTGTAAGTTACGTAAATCGCAGACCAATTCAGATGTTAAACAAGGATCCTACCTGCCTAACCCTTAGGGACAGTCAGGTCCCGGACGATTTAATCCGGGGCGCATGTGTCTGGATTTATTCGTGGGGTCAGGGCAAGGGACATACCGGTGGGTAGAATGGCAAATGGCTTATGATTTAGGGCGATATTTCTCATACAGAAAAGTATAGCTTAATATTTTAGTATTGTCGATAGATGGCGATAGTACCTAAGCATATAGGATAACCAATTTTTTTTGTATCATTCACCATGGCACGCCCCGCTACTTTTCTCGAGGGGTAGGAAGTTATAATGTCTGGCAATAAACAAAGAGTGAGGTTTGAATTAAATTAAATAAACTGTTTGCAATCAGCGTGACGTCACGATGTTCGTTTGACAGTAGTGGAGTATTGCGAATTTTAGTCTCTTCGAGGTAAAATTTAAAAATAAACGTATTTTTGTACCAAAAAAGTAATGATTAGCATTTGATTAACTGTATTATCTATCACTTGTCTGACTCTTCATCA
Source organism: Esperia sulphurella (assembly GCA_947086405.1). Lineage (NCBI taxonomy): Eukaryota > Metazoa > Arthropoda > Insecta > Lepidoptera > Oecophoridae > Esperia > Esperia sulphurella. The sequence goes on along the minus strand of OX352273.1, from coordinate 12,916,051 downwards.
TAAGGTTATTTTGGTCTCCACTGCAGGAGCACAACCCTCTCTCATCTGCCGGAGACAGACGGAGGATTTGGCCTACGCTCCCCGCGCTGGCCAGACGGGTTGGGGAGGCCTGATGGATGTTTTATAATGTATTCCATTAGTCGCCTTGTACGACATCCACGAGAAGAGTTGGAGAAACCACACGACGTTGTCTGACTCTTGCAAGGGTTTAATATTTTTTCTTGTCATTTTGTGTGTCAGTGTGTCGCCACAGAGCCTGCTAGTTCTGGGACAGGTGAACAACCCTGCCTTCACTTAGGTAAGTCGCATAAGCGGTCCATTACCTGCGGACAGTCGCTTGTTACAATTCACAATTTGAAAAAGACATCTAGTGACAAGAGCTGGAACGAATGAATTGAATGAATGAACGAAAGTTGTACCTACAGTATGAATAGACAGTTGTTTGCAAAAAAAATCCTTGTAATAAAGACGGTACTCACACAATACCCAACTAGGACAACTTCCTACTAATGTTACAAATGCGAAAGTTTGGATATTTGGATGTTGGTTACTCAATCACGCTTCAACCACTGGACGGATCGTGATAACTTGGCACACATATAGGTTATGTCCTGGAATAGGACATTATAGTTTTTATCCCGAAGAAACCACACCACGCCGTGTGGTGGCGTTCATTGGAGAAGACCTATGTCCAGCAGTGGACGTCTAAGGGCTGACATGATGATTATGGATTAGTAGTGAATGTCAAAATAAATCGAATTTTACCCAAGGATGAATTTACCCATGGAGGTAAAAACTTTTTGGTGGTCACCTCTATGAATTTATCAGACAGTATTGGTACTGGATTTCATCAAAACCGATGATGGACGCTATATAATGAACTTTAAAGGCAGACTGGTGTTTTTTCTGGGGCCATAGTTACGTGTGTATGTGTAAAAGAGAGAAGGAGTAAGAGACAGTATGGGAAAAAGATAGGGAAAGTAAGTATTTATGTCCAATTCCTTTTGCTCTGGGTCAATTTCTTAATACACCGCTCCGCTTGACCTTATCCGTAAGCGATCTCAGTGGGTATGGGGTTCACAGCGATTGCAAATTAGAAATAAAAAAAAACGTCGAATGGTCTGGGACCCGTGTGTCTACGGCTAATAGCAAGACTCGGGACCCAGACCATTCGACCATTCGATTATTTTTCTGATTCCGAATTTGCCATAACAAAAAATTTACATCAATATCATCATCAGATTATTATTGTCTCCACTGCAGGAGCACAACCCTCTCTCATCTGCCGGAGACAGACGGAGGATTTGGCCTACACTCCCCGCGCTGGCCAGACGTTTACATCAATAAGGCTGGCTTTTTTATTTTTATAAATTCTTAGATTTGCGAATAGAAGAGAATCCAACTACCTTACCACTGCAGGAAGTGTAAACCATAGATTATATGATATACGCACACTACTGCAATGTATCTCGGTTATTGCGTCTTCGACTATCTTTAAAACAATCTGTATTACTTGGTATTACGGATGTTGCTGGTCATGTTATGTTGCAGGCAATAAACAAAATAATTACTTATATGCATTTTTTACCCGACTGCGACGAAGTCTAAAGGAGGGTTATGGTTTTATAATTTATTGGCTGTCCAATTTAATAACCTAATATGTAAGAAATTGGTTATTTTGCTTTTTAGTTTGTAATAACGTGTAGGTACTGGATTGTGCGGGGCATCAAAATAATTTTTTTTATATAAATTAGGAGATATGGTACCCTGTAAACCTAGCAACTGCATATTCTTTTAGCAAATTCTAGTATGTAAAGGACATTTCGCTAAATTGTATGGGAGTTGGGTTAAGGACTATTGTATAAAGAAAATCGTTTAATATTTGATGGAAATTTGAATAATCTTGCTTTGAATGAAATTTTCGCACAGTTTTCACAGCATTGTGGGTATATGGCCATGATTGACAGCTCCATATCTTGACGTCATAGTGTGGTTGTAAGTTAACGATGGTATATTGAGTTCGACACTACGTTTAAATACATTTTTTCGTCTAAATACACAATGTAAACAAACGGAGACAAAACAGGATGTTGACATAACATCTTACATAATGTAACAGTACGAAACCATAGTGCATAGGGAATCCTACTAATATTATAAATGCGAAAGTCTGGATATTTGGATGTTTGTTACTCAATCACGCTTCAACCACTGGACGGATCGTGATGAAACTTGGCACACATATAAACTAGATTCTGGAATAGGACGTAGTATAGATTTTATCCCGAACAACATCCCATTCCTACGGGAAATCTTATAAATAAAATCGTAAACTTCGCGTGTCTGTACATTGAAGATATTTGCAAAAAAAAAATTGGGGGGTCTAAGGATAAGCAACAGAACACATTTCGATCATTTTTGAAATTTTTGTCTGTTTGTCTGTTTATCTGTTTGTCTGTTTGTCGGTTTGTCTGTTTGTCTGTGAGTTTGTGCACGCATCACTTAAAAACTACTGAACGGACTTTGATGGACTTTTCACAGAAACATGGGGCTTAATTTGGTGTAACATATAGGCTTTATTTCATTGCAATCGGTACAGGCAATCAAAAGTTATGCGAATTTATAGTTTCCGAAAACTCGCATTCACTGCGAAGAATGTAGTAGCGTGTAAATGTTCGACTGAATTCGTGAGCGGTAGCGGGAGCGGGTATGGTACCAGTGTATTTTGAGTGTTCGAACTTTTGACTGAGTTACGTGACCCGATTACGATGAATTTGTGGTATACGTATGCAACAAAGTAATGTTGGTCGGAATTTGGATTGCGATGGATTAGTTACGAGGAGTACATTTGGAGAGACGAGGGAAAGAGGTTTGAGGGGGTGGGTTGAGGGGAGAGCTGAGGGGAGGTTTGAGAGGAGGGACCTGGACCTGGACCTGGACCTGGACCTGGACCCTGACCTGTACCCTGACTTGGACCCTGACCTGGACCCGGACCTGGACCCGGACCTTGATCTGGACCTGGACCTGGACCTGGACCCTGACCTGGACCCTGACCTGTACCCTGACTTGGACCCTGACCTGGACCCGGCCCTGGACCCGGACCTTGATCTGGACCTGGACCTGGACCTGGACCCGGACGTGGACCTGGACCCGGACCTGGACCCGGGCCTGGACCTGGACCTGGACCTGGACCTGGACCTGGACCTGGACCTGGACCTGGATCTGGACCTGGACCTGGACCTGGACCTGGACCTGGACCTGGACCTGGACCTGGACCTGGACCTGGACCTGGACCTGGACCTGGACCTGGACCTGGACCTGGACCTGGACCTGGACCTGGACCTGGACCTGGACCTGGACCTGGACCTGGACCTGGACCTGGACCTGGACCTGGACCTGGACCTGGACCTGGACCTGGACCTGGACCTGGACCTGGACCTGGACCTGGACCTGGACCTGGACCTGGACCTGGACCTGGACCTGGACCTGGACCTGGACCTGGACCTGGACCTGGACCTGGACCTGGACCTGGACCTGGACCTGGACCTGGACCTGGACCTGGACCTGGACCTGGACCTGGACCTGGACCTGGACCTGGACCTGGACCTGGACCTGGACCTGGACCTGGACCTGGACCTGGACCTGGACCTGGACCTGGACCTGGACCTGGACCTGGACCTGGACCTGGACCTGGACCTGGACCTGGACCTGGACCTGGACCTGGACCTGGACCTGGACCTGGACCTGGACCTGGACCTGGACCTGGACCTGGACCGGAATTTAAAGTCCGAGTGAAAGTGGGATACGGAGCGAAAGTGGGAATGGGAGCAGATCCTGTAGTCCACGCGAGCGGAGCCGCGGGCACAGCTAGTACATAATAATTTGTGATGTTAAGTTGTCCACGAGAACGAAGTACCGGGCAACAGCTAGATATAAATAAAACAAACTCAATAATATAACAATAAGTTTGTTTCTTCTCTAAAAATAATAATTAATTGTTCTCTCTCATGAATAAGCTACCGGATTTGAAAATGGAATTTACAATCATTCAGTTTCATTGCCAAAAATCGTAAGATGAAATTCGGTGAAATCATCTAGGGTTTTTCCATATAAACGGATTTCGTAACATGCCTGCGACTTCAAGTATAAGCCAGGTAGAGTATATGATAGTAGTGCACTGTGGTACGAGGCATTGAGGAGTCGGACATGGCGCAGAGAGGTTGTCTGTTTGTCTGTGTTTTTGCAACTGTGTTTCTGACCTATGATGTTCAGGGTAAGTACATAGAATTTTTTTTGTACCTGATACATACATACATAATGCTCACACCTTGGTCACAGAGGGGTAGGCAGAGACGATGTATCGCCACTTTGCGCAATCTATTATCGTAAAGCTTTTCGCCCCGTGATATCCCTTGACGTGATGTGTTGCGAACAGCATCGCCGCCTTGTTGAGGTACCACGGTTAGCTAGGGAAATAAAATGTTTAGCTAAAAAAGTAGCCTACACTAGTACGTCTGGGGGTATTATCGCTGAAAGCCATTTCTTCCAAACAACCTTTGGGTATAGGATAAGAAATGCGGAGAAAAGAAGAATGTGCAGTTAATTAAAAGTAGGAGGTTATAATTCGTGAATTTTTTTAATATAAGTAAATACACAAATAAAAAAGAGGTGTGCTTCCGGCTAGAATAGGGCCACCCCAAATCTTCTCAAGGTGACTAAAGGATTGCAGCAGGGATGGGCAGCAGTGTTCTCCTGTGTATATTAAGATCATTACTGCGATCACAAATCCGTCTGCCAAGCGTGGTGACTATTGCAAATCCCTCAATGGAAAGCCCACCAAAAGAGGCATTATATTGACTTATGTTCATCAGTAGACGTACCCATATAGGCTGATCATCATCATCATCAGGTTTTTTTTGTCTCCACTGCAGGAGCACAACCCTCTCTCATCTGCCGGAGACAGACGGAGGATTTGGCCTACACTCCCCGCGCTGGCCAGACGGGTTGGGGAGGCAGATGATGAGTGATAGGCTTATGATGAAAAATAAATAAGTATATACATAAATATATAGTGTGAGCTATCTACCCGCTCGCCAATTAAATTTGTAAAAAAGTAAGACCCATAAATAACTGACAGAATGTTGTTCCAACTGTAACCATCGGTGGGAAGAAGATAGTTCTTAACCCTTGGTAGGAGACAGTCAAATCTTTCATACTATCTAAATATATAAAAGACTAGCTGTGCCCGCGGCTCCGCTCGCGTGGACTACATAATCCGCTCCCCGCTCCTGCTCCCACTCCCGTATGCAATGAAAGACATAGAATATAAGAGACATAGCTAAACTTTTTTACACCTTGGGTTACATTATTGAAGTTTTAGTAGGGATCCCTAATTTTAAATAAAGTCTATGTTACGCACGCAGGGATAATGTAGCATTCCAATGGTGAAAGAATTGTTGAAATCGGTTCAGTAGTTTTTGAGTTTATTCGTTACAAACATACAAATATTTCCTCTTTATAATTATAGTATATACGACTGTCTTCTATCAAGGGACGAGTTAGGGTTTGCCACCAAACAGCAATGTTGGGTAGGATTTGAAGGGTAGACAAGGCATTCCTCGTCCTCTGCACTTGTTTTTCGAAACATTCAAACACTTGGGCGTGGCGATACACATTTGTCTATGGTTTTACATGTTTTTGTCTTCCGTAGTGGATGGAAACATTCCCGAGCGGGTGAAGAGCAATAAACAGCGGAAAACATTGTAATTATTATTTTTATGTTTTTAATCCTGTGACATTTTCATACCGATAGTTTTAGGTATATGTTATATTTCCACTAATTTCTATAACTAATTGATTATATTTTTCCATTTACCAAATGCAACTAAATATTTACACGCGAATACAAATAACAGAATATGTTGAACTATTACTAATTACTTAAGACTACCGAATATTGACCATATTGCATAGAATAAATTACTAATTTCATTTTCGACATCCAACACGCGTGGCGGATGTGTTCCGAGTGTCCAAAATGCGGGGCAAAAATTAAAACTAGCCAAAATCGGCTTCAGAGACACAGGAAAAAAATGCCCAATCCGGTCTTATAACTTGGAGTTTGTAAGCACAGTCTAACTCAAAAATTGACAGAGCTTATGTTGACGTCTTCACAAATGTTTTGTTTTTAGCCGAAAAAAAAACATTTCAGGAGACGGGTTATGTATGTTTTTGTCTAATGTTTTCTTGTGTAATGTTTCGAAAAAAGCGCCTTGTGGACTTTGGGCTGCAGGTCTCTCTGTTTCCCACTCCAGACTGTAGAAAAAAACAGTTTTGTATTTATTTTCCTGTCTCACAGCTCAATAAAAGCTTAATTCCTATCCTAATTTGGTTTACAACACCAATTTGTTTGATGTCTGCCTTCGAAATAAATTAATATGTTAATTTATTGCGCTAAAACTTTTATTCTCATTGTTATGATTTATGGTTAGTCGTTTTGGGAAAGCACGAATTTTGTTAATGTTTCTGCTGCCATCGTTTGTGTTCCTTTCTACCTATTATAAGTACAGACAGACTGTCATAAAACAACATTGTCTATTCTAGAATAACGTCATATACGGTCGGGTATAGGACATCATAACTTGTAGTAGCTCAGTGGAGATTCGAGTGATCATATTAGATCCGTGAGGTTCAGCGTCAAATCCGCTCTTATACATGTTCGTGGGAAACGAACCCCTATCGAAGCAAACACCTTAATTACAAAGACAATAATAGGTACTCCTAACAAACCAATTCGTCTGTCCAGTAGTACCGATGTATAATACTTATTTATGAATTAAAATTAAATTTCGACGTGGTCATTTTCTTTTATTGAAATAAACCCTAAAACGATTGTAAATGGCACCCAATTAACAAGTTTTATTGGAAACTTGTTTTTTTCTGACTTGTAATATATTTATTGGCTAAGGATCATCAATTTTACCAGCGCGATAAATGAATAAACTTGACAGGAAACAGCAAGGGGTTTTATTGTTTGCTTTTTGGGTTCTGTACCACGAAATGCAGCACACATACTGTGTCTTCTACGGTGTTGCCACACTGTACTGTTGCCCTCCCCTACAGGTCGGTCGCACGCCTTGGTTCTACTCCCGGTTTGTCGGATAAGTTCCTCGCGTTGTTTCTGCTCCTCGTGCAAGCGAATGTAATATTAAATTATCGTCCGACAAGCCGTGTGACGCGATCCCGGCGTGTGCACCCGACTTTAGTTGTAGCTTTGTATCATTTCTGTTTATAATGTTGCACGGTATGTGTTTTGTTGCAAACAATAAATGAATATTCTATTCTAAATGAAAAGCGGAATCCTTATAGGAACATTTTGATGTTCGAGACTCCTTTTTCAGGAACGGCTACGGGGAATCAAGTTAAAAATACTAAAATCTACGGTCTCATATAGTCCTGTAAAAATATATGTGGACGTCTGAGAGCTGATATGATGATGATGAAGTATTAATTAAAGAATTTTTTTTAAATGACTTCATTACAATTTACTCTCCTTGTATTCGTAATGACAAGTACAGTGTTTACCTCGGGTTAAAGACTTATTTAGTCCCTCGAACTACTGGCGCCCTCGCAAAATAAGTTACTTTCACCCCTAGGGTAAAATCGAATCCACGACTTAGCTTGGCTTTCGAAGTAAAAGTACAAAACAATACAACTTGGAGTCTTTTTTTGAAGAGACAGTAGTTGATTTTGAATAACCTGTCCATCCTGATGAAACTATTAAGTAAAAAAAACATATGTGGTGCTCAGTATATCTGTCTATCCGTCACAATGTGACGTTACGCGATACTGAATGTGGTTTCACCTCAACAATTCGATGTAATCAGTTCCCATTAGCTCCGGTTTGTTAGTAAACATCTAACATGTCTGTTTGTCTGTCTGTCACCCGATACTATGATTGACATTTGGAAGGCAACTTACACTTTCTTTCTTCGAAACTGGCTTCCATGAAATGGAAAGGATAATGTTGATGTATGTGCTTTTGAGTTGATAGAAGACTGTAGGTAAACTTGGTTGATTGATGTACGCACAGTGGAGAAATGTAGTCTACCAGTTATAACAGTGGTGTGCGATACGTGCGTCAGACGTTACCTCCTATCTCACCACACCTGAGACCCTCACTGTCACTGAGAGAAATGTACCCCTCGATTTGATAGGAAATCTAAACAATTTATCAGACATGTCAGACATTTATGAGGCGTCCAAACGTAAGAATCGACAGGAAACTGATATTAGTCATATACTAACTGAAGTTTCTTGGATGATGTATTACTAGATTCCCACAATGAGCCAGCATGGTAATGGGTAACACAGTATATAATTCAGAGACGAGATCAGCGTCCTGATACACTGTTAGTAAATGTTAGTACACTGACAGTTCCATGGTAGAACTTACAGTTTATTGTGATACCGATCTAATTTGGCTATTGATACACTGTTAGTAAATGTTAGTACACTGACAGTTCCATGGTAGAACTTACAGTTTATTGTGATACCGATCTAATTTGGCTATGAGGATATTGACTACGTGACGAAAACCTAAACCCCCCTCCCCCCCCCCCCCCCCAGATATTTTTTTTTTGTCCATATTGTTGTTAGTAGAATCTTATAAATTATTTTAGTTGATTTTAAAATTATAATTACAAACAAACTTATGTGTAACTGAATCGAGTGCCACAATATGGGGCAGTGGACTCGGCTCGCTATAACGCGCAGGATGTTGATAGTGCTGCCGCGGACACGTCTTAGGATCGAGGCGGCTCTCTTTCTCAAGATGCCATGAAAAAAACGCGAACTTCAGCATACATGCCTGATGCGCTTTAGTGCCTCGGCAGCCTGTACTGATCGCGCAGGGTTTCTCCAGACCATCATTATCTCTATAATATCTCGTTCCAGGTCAAGTAGCGTCGCTATGCAGACAGAACGAGCGGTTCCTCAGCTGCGGGGGGTGCCAGAAGACCTGCATAGACCCCGTGCCGCTCTGCACAGGGGTCTGCAAGATCGGCTGCTATTGCAACGAGGGTGAAGTCAGGAACGAGACCGGCCACTGCGTGAAGTTGTCGGAGTGCCCTCCAGTTGGTGAGTATAAAATACTCCGAAGGTAAAATCTGGTTCTTGAAGATGATTATAGCATACCCCGCGGCAGTCCATACAAGCAAACAGATTTGATTACCTACTACTACTAAAGGCGCACCAGCATGTTGGTATCGTGTCTGTAAATTATTATAGAGCTACCGCACCCAGCGCGCGAACATAGTCGATCGACAGAGGGATAACATAAGTGCTTCTCTTTCTAACTTATGGCGTCCAGCTCGACGCCGGTCGATAGTACGCTGGTGTAGTAACTTTGTACCAGCGTGCTGATCGGCGCCAGCCGAACGGCGGCAGTCCAATAATGCGTACTGCCAGCCGTGCTCTGTTTTGCGGGTGAGACGTTAAACAGGCGTGGGGAGGTGAGGGGTGTCGCTCTTTACGTACTTCATTAACTTTTACGAGTGTCTTAGTCTAATAACATAAATATAACCAATTAGATTATGTATGTAGAACCTATCTGCAAAAGAAAGTTTGTTAAGGTAAAGTGGCGGAACGGGTAGCTCTCGGACTACCACGCCGGAGGTTGCGGGTTCGAATCCCACTAGGGGCAAATGTTCGTATGATGAATATGAATGTTTGTACCCAAGTCTTGGATGTTTATATATTTATTTAAGTATGTCTATCCGTTATCTAGTAACCATACCACAGGCTCTGCCTAGTTTGGGACTGGATAATTGGTGTGAATGTCTGAGATATTTATAAAGTTAGATAAAGTAAAGTAATAATAGATGGCGCCAGCAGTAGAAAAATGGTTTTTACTTTTTTCTTGAATTTGGCCACAATATTACAAACAAAGCTGTTTCGCCGGCCCTCTATAGATACTTCTCAAAGTACCTAACATATATGATGAGATTTAACGTTTAAATCTATATACCTATAATAAAACTGTAACTGGTCTATATTTGTACATGGGAGATACTATAGAAAAATGTGTATGAGGGGTCTTTATAGGGCCAATAGAAGCCAAAATAGTGGTTTTTAGAATTTTTGTCTGTCTGTCTGTTTGTATGTATGTTTGTTACCTCATCACGCAAAAACTGCTGAATGAAATTTTATGCAGTTTTCAGTTGTCTTGCTGGAGGTCTAACTTAAGACCTGGTGCATGTTTCATCTTGATACGCCACTTAGAACCTGAGATATTAATATGATTTTTTTTCTAGCAGCCGTTATCATTCAGAAATAGTTAAAATAGTTTTATAGTCCACCCGAGCAAAGCCGCGGGAACAGCTAGTAGTTTATAAGTTTACGTGCACCAATTTTTAGAGTACAATTTTAAACGTTCAGAAAGTTGGTGTACGCAAATTGAAAACATTCTAACCAAAATTCCCGTACGTTTATCTATGAAAATACATATTGCCTCGTAGTACTAGAATTCTCTTACATATGACCACGTTGTATCCAACTCAGGAAGATCACAGCAAGGCATGACTTAACCTGACACTAACTTACTGCAACAAAATTTGTTATCAAAAACTCTTTCAACAGCATCCACATACCTGCAGACATCAGAGCCTCGCTCCACCGACACGGAATGTCCAGAAAACGAGGAGTACCGATTCTGCGAGCCCTGCCACCGGACCTGTGATAATCCGAACCCCATCTGCCCGGCGCAGTGCGCGCGGGGATGCTTCTGTATTGAGGACCTGGTGCGGGAGAGAGATGGAAGATGTGTGAAGCCGGAAAGTTGCTCGAATTTAAAGAAGAATGAGAGCTGTTAGTTTCTTTTAAGTCTTTGTGAATTTAAGTCTGCCTCAACACTCACCATTAGATGAAATTAAAAGGTCATGAGTAAGCCTGTGTAGTAAAAAACCCCAGTAGTCATAAACTGGCTGTGGTTTTCGGGTGGAATCAGAAACTAGTCTTTCACCAACTCATGGCCCTACCAAGGAGATAAACTGGTTAAATCATGGATTGATGGAGGGATTCCATGTCTCTATAGAACCATGTATTGGCGAAAGAATGCTCCTGGTTTCACCATCAAAGTTTGTATCGTGGTCCCTTTGCGTTGTTCATCAACTGTCTACGAACCTGCCACCTCCTATCACCTTTAGTCATCTAGGTCATATTGCCGTTTCATCGAGAGACTGGGCGTTTCTTTTTCACTATATTCAATTCTCAGGAACTAATCCACCCTAATCTTCTCTCAGTAAAGCTCTTAATATGCAAGCCGACGAAAAGCTGATTAACAGAGTCAAGTTCATCTATATACAGCTTTGCGCCTTAGAGCACTCCACTAGTATCTTATAATAGAACCGATGGCTGCATAATAGATACCTGAGCAACTGCATTAGTGTTTTGCAATCACAATATTTCACTCAACATCCTGTAACTGTAATACTTTTGTATGTTGTACAAATAATAAAACAATATCTATTGTAAAGCTTTCGGCATAAGTAGATGCATCACAATGATATACATGTATCGCATTATACAGCAAATGGCATTTATTTTCCTCTATAAAGTGCTCGTGTAGAACTAATGATATCAACAGCAGCTTAAAACTGTAAATCAGCTTAGTCAACATACTGTACTCTCACCTAAAGCTTTACAATAGGTATTGTTCCACCATTTGCACAGATGGGTTCGGTGCCACTTGAGTTCTTGAAACTCGTCTAATTATCCTTGTTTTAACATTTCCAGCTACCGAAATATACCCAGTAATATACCAGCTCACCTGCGGTCCCCACCAGACATACAGACACTGCCAGGAGTGCGAGAGGACCTGCAGCGACCCTCGCCCCGTCTGTCACTCACCTTGCAACACCGGCTGCTTCTGCGATAAAGGCTATTTGAAGTCCCCCAGTGGACAATGCGTTAAATTAGAGGAATGTCCGAAAGGTTGGTATTACTGGAGATCGTGATAGAAGTACAATGTTAAGTATTTATTTGTGATATTTATTAAAATATAGTTGTAGCATCTTTTGTAGTTTGTCTTTCTTCTGCCTGCGTTTACCTTTTCCTTTCTCCTTGTGTTTACTAATCTGGCGATGTCCATTGTAGGCCACAGGTCTTCATTAATATGCACGACAACTCTAGATATGTGTCTACTAAGCAATGAATGAAAATAATACTTATTTTGCCCTGTGGCTCCCGGCTTATAATATTTTCCTGAACTCATCATCATTAACAGCTGAAACACGTCTACTGCTGAACATATGCCTCCCCAATAGAATGGCACTTTTGGTGGGCTGTCCATTGGGGGATTTGTCATAATCACCACGATTGGTGATCGCAGTAATGATCTTAATATATACAGGACAACGGTGATGTCGGTCCGAGGTGCAGTAATTTCTTGCAATTTACATACAAGCTGCCTCCTGAGAGAGACTGGGTTCTACTTCTGACCATGCAAAAAACGCAAACACTTATGTCATATATTAATATTTTTATTATATTTCTATACTTCTGAACAAAATTGAAACAAAAGAAAGAACTGTAGTAGTTTTCAATGTCAGTCTCACCGACAATGCTTATCACACAGACTTATAGTCATCAGAAGTGACTTACGTGTCGATTGTTAGCACTGTCCATACGTGCTAAAATACTTAGATATCTTTGTTTCACTTTTACAAACATACAGATATATTGCGATGAAAACTCAAACCAATATCATCGAAGTGGGGACGCTATACCATTTTATTTTGATACAAACTCCCCGTCACTCCATACAAACGACTAGATTTAATCACCTAAAAGCCGCTCCAGCCTGTCCGTACAGCGCCATCGAGAGAGAAATAACGCTGTATATCAACAACATAAGTACTTCTCTTTCTAACTTACAGCGTCGATATCTCAGCGCCGCCTATCGATAGCGCGCTGACGTAGTCACTTTGTACCGGCGGCCGGTGTTCGGCAGCCCTGTACGCAAGCCGAACTGAAGCCCAGTAGCAAAGAATATTAAATATTAACTACCTACCTAAAGAACGACACTCGCCTCACCCTGCCAGTTTATCGTCACCCGCCAAACCGATCACGGCTGGCAGCATGCACTACTATGCGCTGCCGGCCGGTTAGTAAGAAAACACTTATGTTGTTCCTCTCTCGATGGCGCTTGGTGCAGCAGCAGCCCTACAATTATCTACACGCACCAACGACTTCTATGTACTACTAGATGTAAGAAACCTTCGCTCTGTTCCACGCAACTGCAGCTCCGGGAGCCGCAACTCGTTCAAATTCACTTTGAAACTTGTGCAGTTACTACGCAGAACAATTAATTATTACTAAATATTGAAGCTACGGGTAAAAATAATATTTAGTAAATAATTAAATGTTCTGCGTAGTAACTGCACAAGTTTCAAAGGGGATTGTGAATGAGTTGCGGCTCCTTGTGTGGATTGTTTCTAACGCTCCATCTAGTAATACATAGAGATCGTTGACACGCAAACACATACTATAATAGCAGTTTGTGATTAAATAAATTCACTTGTTTTGACTGTCGGTGGTGTGCCAATGCTGCGTAGTGCCAGTCGTGCTCTATTTTGCAGGCGACGTTAAACTGTCGGGGAGGTGAGTGTCGCTTCTTTACGTAGTAATATTCAATTATTATAGAATCGGCATACATTAAAGTATATCGTGTACGAGTGCCTCAGTGTCATGATCTTAACCAATAAGATTATGTATGTAGAACCTACCTTTCAAAAGAAAGTTTTTTAAGGTAAGGTTAGGAAAGATAAAGTAAAGTAATACTAGATGGCGCTAGTCGAAAACAAAGTAAGTCACTACAAAATACACACGTAAAAAATCGAACAACGTTAGCACGTTATGACATGGGTGTCTACTCCGTAAGCATTTCTAATAATATCCATACCTAAAGCTTAAAAGCCAACTTTTCCTCTCTAACGGGTCATGTGACATTATGATAATAAGCGTTTGGCATCTAACGACCGTAGATAAACGCCAAACGCTCATCAGAATGTCACAAGTTACGTTAAAGAATGCTACCTCTATGCTACCTCCTACAGTTGCTTATCTCCTAATTTCTGTAGCCGAAGTATCAATGGGACTGGGTGTCCAAGAACCGAGCGTGGAGGACTGCCAGAGCGACGAAGTATTCCTTCTATGCGGTTGGTGCGAGCCGAGTTGCTCTGACCCCAGCCCCCGCTGTCCCCCCGCGGTGTGCACCCGCGGCTGCCTCTGTCGCCCCCCGCTACTCCGCCACCACAGCGGGCAGTGCGTGCCCGAGAAGGATTGTATACCGCGTACGTACTAGGGGCACAGATTACTTAGTTTTACGGGCGGGGGGAGGTACTTATCGTACGTTTGGTTCGTTCAAGTGACGGACAAATTCTCCATTTTCGACTGGAAGAGACAAATCCATATTTATTATACCCATGAACATCGCAGAACTTTTAATAAATTCTAAAGTGTCCTAGTGCACCTAATGTTACATTATTGTCTACTTTTCTTATATTTGGTAGCAGTGGCCTAACAATAGGGTGGCAGGACCGACAAAAGGCCAGGGGTCCACGGCCCGAAAGTGCCCCGAGGAACCTGATGTGTAATTAATATAAACCTAACAATTTATCAGGGACCTTGAACGCTGTAGCTACGCCACTGTTTGTTTGTGAAATTTAAAATATTTATATTCATGAAGGATGCAACTATGTATTGCCTATCATATCCCTTGATGCCCATTGCCAATAACTGGCTAATCAAGGTTTTAAGTTCAAGCGCAAACGATGCCCTACATGATAAGCCCATCAGGGCGTGATGGATGCAGCTATGCACAACGAGACAGTTAGGTTTATGGTCTGTCAGAGATAACCAGCCCACATAATGTTCTGTACATCAACTTGACACTGAGAGACCATGGATTTTATCACTGACACAAATAAATCGTGGGTTAGCTAGGTCTAGCAAAGCGAAGCCGCTGCCAACGAATATTAGTTATTTTTAGTTATTCAGTAAATAGATATTTTAATGAATATTTTACATAATACCTATACACATCGATAAACGATAAAACAGCTAAAGCAACGTGGTCGAAAATCGACACCTATCTCGCAACAAAAGGACTGAGTGAATTATTGTTTTAAGGTAATATGCTAATTTAGTCAGATACGTTCAAAACTTAATATATTTTAATTTACTCAACGTAATGCCTTGATTTTCATGTATATGTTTTTTGGCTATTTAAGTTAGTCAGACGAATAGATGGCATATTCTTAAGGTAAAAATGTTCCTCATACAAAATGAAGTACATACCTACTTCAAAACTTTAAACTTTGTTTCTGTTAAGTTTCCGAAATGACGGTTTAGCGATTTTACCTTTCCACTGTGGACATTCTACTCGTATTTACATAGGTATACACTGTCTTATCTCATCCGGCTTATCAAAAACTAGATTTATCTATCTCCTGTACTACGAGAATTACACAAGGATGATGGACCCTTAGATTTTCAAATAATATTACAACGACCAAAATTATTTCGTTACTACATTCTATTTTATTATACTTACCACTTGTATTTGCAGAAAAATGCTCCAGCCCCAACGAAGAGTACGTATGCCGATACGGCTGTGAAGCGCGCTGCGTCTTGCAGAGATGCATCAACCGCCCTCGGCGCTGCATCCTCGGCTGCCACTGCAAGCAGGGCCTCTTCAGAGACCCAACGGGCAAATGCGTCGCGGCCGAAAACTGCCTCAAACAATCCATCAATAACTCCTTCGCTACGCTCAACGGTAGCGCATACAAATTCTTCGACGATATTATCTCACCCAACACAAAGTCGTTCATAGGCATAGAAGATGCAAACACACATAAAACCGTAATGGAAGCTAAGCGTACTCCGTCTTCAGTAGAAACGACTGATACACGAAAACATGGTAAAGAATCTGATAGCACTACTCCTAAAACATTCAAAGATGTTATTTCTATAGCGCATAGGTTTTATAAAGAATTCCCAAACACATACGGTCTTAAGACACCACTGTATAGAGATGTTGACTTGCGCTTACCACACCAGTTTGAGAAGAATCATGGCATTGCAACATCATACAGGACGTTGGACGTTATTCCTGGTAACACTAAGATTAAGGCAGATGAAAATGTACCTAAAGATCTAGATAATAGTACTTCAGAAGCTTCCGAAATATACAAGGGATCAGATGCTAAAGCACCTTTCAAGGAAGTAAACTTGAATGCCTATTTAAGTGAAATTATGAACGTAATGAAAGGTTTGATGCCAGAACCTATGAATTTTACAATCGTAAACTATCCTTTGTGGTGAAAACTCATGTTTGTATATACACTTCCCGCAAAATATTTGGATACGGAGGGCCTTTTTCATAGAGTCGAAATCATTTTGAACACTTGTATTCGCCGGGGTTCGACTTGGATGACATCCGATGCTGGATATACGGAATATGGATGGACGAGGTCCAGAGTGCCAAACATACCTCTTTAATCCAATTGATAGTAAACATGAACAAAAAAAAATACCGTCGAATTGAGAACCTCCTCCTTTTTTGAAGTCGGTTGAAAATATGAAAACTTCTAAAATATCATCAAATATATGTCAAAGCAAACACGTCGAATTCTGAATACTCTCTGGCATAGACTTAGTACCTACCCTCCCCATCCCTCTCTTATTTCCCTTCCGAGTCCCAACCTCCTCCGTTTCCCCTCCCTCTCCCCTACCTTCTCCTTCTTTCCCCCCATTTTTTGCATATCCAATTAACTGTACAACAAAATGTCTATTAAGCAATGATCGGTAATAATCTAAGCTCTGTGGGGTGAACAGCTTGTCTGATCAAAGAGGTATGTTCACTTTAGACCTACTCTATCCATACTCCGGCCAGTCAGCATCAGAGGTCACTCTATTACCGGTAATGTATAAAGAATGAAATGAGCAATTAAACATTTTCAACAAGCAAGGCTTCTAATCTATCTTGATGGGGCCAAAGCTATATCCAAACTTTGACAAAGATTTTCTGCACAATTGAATTAGGATTTAGTAGAGTCAAATGCTTAATTGGCCAAATACATAATTCGTCAAAGCCTAGCTCGTCAAATTCGCTATGGTCTATTACTCTTTTGGACAGTGGATACCAAATTAATATGATTCTACTTGTTTAAAATAAATTATATAAATATATATATCGATGACTCAGTTCAATAGATGAACAACTCGATATACACTGTACTGAGATAATGACACTAAGTTTTAACAATATTATACGTCTCTACCTACCCCTCCGGGACCAAGGCTTAAGCATTATGTATGTATGTATATTTAAAAATGAGTAAGTATAGTTTTATAATGGTTTTGTCTATGTATGTAATTGAACTGATAAAAACCGGCTAAGGCGAAGATATGTCTTTTTCGTACTCAAGACTCAAGAGAAAAAAAATTAAACGTTTTTTTTATATGTGAAATGCTGTGAAATTTAATATTTAGATTTATTAGTACGATGTTTTGTGATTTGGTTGTCAAATGTCTAGATCATGGGTCTAGGTGGGTATCACTCTCTTATCTTAAGATCAAGTACTTATGTATTTATCCACAAAGCAGCAATACATTTCTATGTAATGACAAATGAGCAATTTTCAAGCAGCTCATTAAAAAACAATTCTAAATATTATAATAGATGACACTGACAGTATCATCAAATGTTGTATAGTATTTTTCAATAATAAAATATAAAAATGTATCGACTACTAGCGCCATCTGGTTCTACTCAACCAGTAAGCGGACATTTTTGACTCCATAAAATCATAATGTGTATTATTTTTGTTTTAATAATAATAAAAAAAATTAAATGAGTTTTATTTTTATTTTAGTCTTGTATTCCACTCCTCGAAAAATTCAATCATCCAAAATTTCAATCCAATTCCTATTTACTGCACAATAGGCTTAGAATAGGACCACCGCCAACCTTCCTCGTGGGTATCGTAAAGGCGACTAAGGAATTGCACCAGGGACGGGTAGCAGCGTTCACCTGTGTACATTAAGATCATTAGTGCGATCACCAATCCGCCTGCCAAGCGTTTTGGTTATGGCAAATCCCCCAATGGACAGCC
Source organism: Esperia sulphurella (assembly GCA_947086405.1). Classification (NCBI taxonomy): domain Eukaryota; kingdom Metazoa; phylum Arthropoda; class Insecta; order Lepidoptera; family Oecophoridae; genus Esperia; species Esperia sulphurella. The sequence goes on along the minus strand of OX352273.1, from coordinate 12,897,875 downwards.
AACCAAAAGTGGCATTCTATTGGGGAGGCCTTTCTATTGAGCAGTGGACGTATTTCGGCTGATATATACAAGAATGAAGTAGCTTATATTTGGGAAGTCTATAATTACATCTGGGAAGCCTTATCGCTAAAAGCGATAGGCATTATAGTTTATGCAACATTTTAAAAATTATCCTAAGCCGTCCTAGGAGGATGTTAAAAGGATCAAGTTGGTGACGTCCTCAAAAAGCTTGTCCGCAGTGAGAAGAATAAAAGGAGGTGCATGAAAAGGTTGATGAATGTGAGTGAGGCTAGTGAGGTGTGTCAGGATCGCGCAAAGTGGCGATACATCGTCTCTGCCTACCCCTCTGGGACAAGTGTGTGATCATTATGTATGTACAATAAGATACATAAACATAAATTATACAATTTAACAACTAGGGTTGCCTGCAAGAAATCGCTGAAAGCGATAATGCCGCCATTGTAGGTACAAGCTTCATCATTCTACTTATGTTAATTTTTTATATTCTTGCAAGAATATTTGCTGTATTTTTTTAAATTGTTAATGGGTTTACGCTTGACCTCAATCTCACTTGATGGTAAGTGATGATGAAGTCTAAGGTGGAGCGCGCTCACCCATATATTAAACCTTGACCAAACCACTGAATAAATAATAGTGAACAAAAAATAGGTAATATTATGATTTAATAAAAAAAAAGATTAAAAAAGAAACCTCCCCGGCGGGGAATCGAACCCCGGTCTCCCGCGTGACAGGCGGGGATACTTACCACTATACTACCGAGGATAGTGACTGTTGATTCGAAATACATAATACCTTAACTATAATGTTAGATTATCGTTCAAAAATGAAGCATTCGTCTTCTATGTTCTCATGTATCGCAACTTTAAAATATTATTCAAAATTTTCTTGTCTCATGCTATAATAGATTTTGTTTAAATAATGTAATAAATAGAGTAAACAAAAGTAATTTATCAAACAAAACAAGGAAGTTTTCAGTTTTTTTTTCTGAACGATAACGAAACTGTCAAGTTGTTGTTATTTTTCCGATTATAAACTGCAAAAATTCATGTATTTATTGTAAAATACGTGAACAGTAAATGTAATAGTTAGTTACCATGAGTGAGAAACTCAAGGAACTCCGAGAAAGATCTCAGAAAAGAAAGAAATTACTGGCGCAAACGGTATTTATACTACATAACCTACACACGCAGATCTGATTTTTTTCAAAACAGCCCGCTTGAAATACCTAGATATATGCGGAATCGGCTGTAAAGCGATGTCTTTTATTTTACTCTACGCTGTTTTCTAGGTATTATCTAGTGTTTTGACCTATTTATTCTTTTCTCGCAAATTGTTTGTACCCAGCATCCTAACCTTTCACGTTTGGTTGCCCTTGTAAATCTAGCTATAGACTGAATCTCATGCAAACGGTGGTTGGACTGGAGCAAACGGAACTCTATCGGAAAAGGCTTAGAGTGTGTTGTGGTCTACAGATTACCTAACAGAAGACCATAGCGGTAAAGAGCTCTGCTAGTAGGAATGCCTTCTCGAGGTGCTCCAAAATTTCGCTAGCTCTGTAGGATTCTCGTCGATGCTGCTATATCGTTATAATGGCTTAGTTTTCACATCTGACTACAAAAGTCAGTAGCCACACAGCTCACCTGATGATTTTCTGTCCTCCTTCTAGAGAGTGCCCTTTGAGTGCACTATAAAATAACACTAAGAAATGTCACAAATAAAGGAGTGAAGTGGTGAGCTTGCAGGAGCCAAAATTTTTTTATTGTTCCCTTTTCATGCACTCTAACCCTTAAACAAAAAGTGCATTCATACTTGTAACATTGTAGGTAACAATTCATAACTTTCTGGGAAGCCATACACTATGGAGCCATAATTTTAAATTGTAATTGTTAGCTTATAGATGAGCAGCAAATATGCTGATAGGTATATCTATTTCACAGTGTAGGATAGTCTCTTAGTGGTTTCACTTGCACTATGTCCAATATAATCAAAAAGTCAACGATCACAAGTCAAACATTTTAATGTTTGTGTGGCTTCCTTTTGGGAATGGCTATGTTGCTTTGATAACAACATACTTAAGGTTGTCTATGAATTGAATAGCCTGATCTATAGATACTGGTTAGAGGTTCATCGGAGTAAGTAAGATATAAAATTGATTTATTGTCCTTTTGGCAGGCATTTTTAATTCTAATTGTTTTATTCTTGTAGTGTACTATGTGTTTTTATGCCATTGTTATTTTTGTATCATTTCTAGTTGGGAGTGTCAAGTGTAAGTGAACTAAGGCAGGCACTTGGTGCTACTCTAGATGTCCCTGCTAAGAAGCAGGCGGCGACAGATGGCAGTGGCGAGGGAGGTGACAAGTCAGTGTCTAAAGACCAACCTGATGGATTGGTGTATACTGACTCTTCTACATTCTTGAAGGTATGGATTTTTATATTAGAAAGCTGTTTTAAATGGCAATTCTTTAGGTATTCTATAGTTATTATAGCAAAGCCTTTTGCCTACCAGTCTGATGGATAACTGGAATACTACTGAATGGATTGAGCTGAAATTTGGTACATACATTGGCCATCAACAATGGGAAATATAAAAAATGCTTTTTAAAGCTCAGTACATTGTATCATTAAACCAGCGCTGTATTTGAAACAGTGTAGCAATCGTCGCTAGATTTGCACAGAGTGTAAAGGTCAACTCATTTCTATATACCTTTTTCCAGGGTACCCAGTCCTCGAATCCCCACAATGACTACTGCCAGCACTTTGTGGACACCGGGCAGCGGCCGCAGAACTTCATCCGTGACGTGGGCCTCGCCGACAGGTTCGAGGAGTACCCCAAGCTGAGGGAGCTCATCAAGCTCAAAGATGACCTGATAGCGCAGACAGCTACTCCGCCAATGTATTTAAAGTGTGATTTAAAGGTATTTTTCTTGATTAGCGCATAAATATGCGACGCCAATGTCTGTGTCGAACATTAGTAATATATATCAACGTATAATATTGTGTTAAAAATTAAACTTGCCATGGACATATTTGTTTGTATGTTTCATGCCTGTAAAATGTAACAAATCCTTATGAAAATATGTATGCAGGTAGTTCTGCCCAGTAGGAATCGAAACCACGACCTCCATCTCTCGAGTCCAAGGAGTAAGAAAGAAGTCAATGTGGTGGTCAATTGTAACTGTCTATTCATTTCAAAAATGTCGTCGTGTGTCAGACATTCGACCTGAAGCAGATGGGCAACAAGTTCGACGTGGTGCTGGTGGAGCCCCCGCTGGGCGCGGGCTGGCGCTGGCAGGACGTGCTGGCGCTCGACCTGCAGCAGCTGGCGCACGCCCGGGCGTTCATCTTCCTCTGGTGCGGCAGCTCAGAAGGTAACAAACAAACATCACTCATTCCAAACGAACAGTACTAATGAGATCCCCAAACTTAGTATGGTTTATTTACAATACCACAGGCTGTTCAGTGAAGGAAAATGTACTGACACTTCTACATCAATCAGTAGGTGACACAGAGAACAAATAGTCAGCAAGATTAACTAGAACGTTTTCCATGTATACGTGATGTCGGTCAGTTTAAGTCTCATAAGTAGACATTATTATTTAGTATATATACATTATAATTTCACTTAGATAATTAATTATATTTATATGATTCATTTCATTATACATGATCAACATGTAAGAGTATTTATTTCCTCCGACGTGTCACCTCAATAGAAAACATCGTAAGGATACCTGAATATGGCAAAGAAGAAATTCTAAGGCGTATGTGAAGTCCACCAAATCTAGGGTATCCATCTCTAAAATCTGCCAACCAGGACAGGAAGCATGAAATCGAGGTTACAAGCCTGGACATGTCAACAGAGTTTTTTTAAGTTATAGAGTAAAATAAAAAATAGTTTTAATTGTTATAAATTAAGTTTTAATTGAAAAGTTTAATATCCGGACTACAAATGAAACCTCGCCCGGACGTTCCCCGGACGCCCTGTAAACTAGGATAAGTCCAGGGAAACCCTAACCATCATCATAATATCAGGCTTTTGACGTCCTCCGTCTGTCTCCGGAGAGAGAGAGTTGTGCTCCTGCAGTAGAGACAAAAATAACCTGATGATGACGATGATGACGTCCACTGCAAGTTATAAGCCTTCCTCCCTTCCTTCCAAACCTGTTCAACTTTAGACTAGCCAAATATAAACATAAAATTTGCTCCCAGGTCTTGACATGGGCAGGGAATGCCTGAAGAAATGGGGCTTCCGGCGTTGCGAGGACATCTGCTGGATAAAGACAAATATCAAGAACCCTGGACATTCCAAGAACTTGGAACACAACGCCGTGTTCCAAAGGACCAAGGAGCACTGCCTCATGGGCATTAAGGGGACGGTCAGAAGATCGGTTGATGGTGACTTTATCCATGCCAATGTTGACATTGATCTAATCATATCGGAAGACCCTGAGTATGGCAGCACAGAGAAGCCGATAGAGATATTTCATATTATGGAACATTTTTGTTTGGGCAGGAGAAGGTAAGATATTCAAATTTGTATTTCATGTTAAATAGAAAAGCAACTTATAAGCTGGTGCTTCCATATCCAGTAGTCGACTTGGTTTGAAATTGTCTAGTCTGACATAATGTGGTAGATACAACAGATGTGGCAAATTGATGTATCTGGATACAACCTTGTTGCTTGAACAAATTCTTAGCAGGTTTCAGGTGAACATATATATCTTTGTAATCTTATCTCCTCTGAGTCGTCCAGTGGGGCTTGATTTAAATATATTCTGTAAATTGGATGAGTTGTAGTGATTGTTTCAAGTCTGGAATCTCTCAGTTGAGTAGTAAGGTTCAGGCCCAACAGTCTTTTTAAAATAAATGTGTAAATATTCCGTAAATATCAGAGATAATTAAAAAAAAACATTTAACTGATATTGAAAAGTAGTCAAATGACATCAATAGCTTTAAAAGTACGATAATGTGACAATGGGCTCGATTCTGACAATGTTCAAATTTGACAGCACTAAAACTGTTGCTATCCTTGTCACACAGTATTATGAAGATAAAGACGAAACCAATTTTAGCGCTGTCAAATTTTAAATGTATGTCTTCAGAATCGGGCCCAATGTGGAATTTGTTTTGCTAGCATAAAAATATATAAAAAAAGGTTTTTTTGTTTGTTTAATGTAATAGCATAGATCACCAAAGTTATTAATAATAGAATAGAATATTCATTTATTGGCTGCAACAAAACACATGCAGTGCAACATTACATATGAACAGAAATAATACAAAGCTAGAACTAAGAGTCGGGTGCACACGCCGAGATCACGTCACACGGCTTGTCGGTCGATAATTTAATATTACATTCGCTTGCACGACGAGCAGAAACAACGCGAGGAACTTATCCGACAAACCGGGAGTAGAACCAAGTCGTACGACCGACCTGTAGGGGAGGGGACCACAGTACAGTGTGGCGACACTGTAGTAGACACAGCATGTGTGCTGCAGCAGCAAACAGGCCCCAGCTCAGCATATAATAGTAACAATCTGTGTATCACTCCCTCGATGTTTATGTAAGGCCCAATTTCACCAAAGTCGAATAAGTTTTATTCCAGGGATAAAGTCATAAGTTACTCTCAAATAACCAAATTTTCATTTCACCAAATTTTTTATTGATTAGCATAATACTTTCATCGGGTTAGTCATCTGACTAGTCGTTCTGTTAACTCTACACGAATGCAGATTGGATCAAAAAAGTCAAATTAGTTCTCCAGTTTAACTATTTTGCCGTGTGATTTCCGGTAGAGTAGAATAGGACCACTCCAACTCTTCCCGCGGATGTCTTACAAGGCGACTAAGGGAATATATTATATAACGTCAATCAGGCCTCCCCAACCCGTCTGGCCAAATCCTCCGCCTGTCTCCGGCAGATGAGAGAGGGTTGTGCTCCTGCAGTGGTGACAAAAATAACCTGATGATGATGATAACTATTTGGACAACCACTTTTAAATTTATTCTAATCCAATATGTCATACCGAGCTGTAGAACTAAAAGTTTGACTACGCTAACACTGACTGACCTAACCTTACAGTTTCCTCCATCTAGGTCTCCTAACATAGATCCTGTGCTCAGTAGCCAGATGTTCCACTGACTAGACATCCTCTCCCTTTCCAGAATTTGTCCTAATACTTAGTTTGTAGTATCTTTACTTCTAGTTTTAACAATAGGTAACAAATTATTGTGTATTATTACTATTAAATCATTTTTATACCTAATTATTGTATGTCAGAAATGACTAAATGTGCTGGATATAAAAAATAATCTACCACCTGTGTACCACATTTATGGCAATAAATATTTATTTCATTTCAGAGTCCACCTGTTCGGGCGCGACTCGACCATCCGTCCCGGCTGGGTGACCATCGGCCACGAGCTGACCAACTCCAACTTCAACGCAGAGCTGTATGCGTCGTACTTCTCCGAGGGCAGAGAGAGTACAGGCTGTACGGAGCGGATAGAGGCTCTGCGGCCGAAGAGCCCTCCTAATACTAGCAAGGGGGTACGGGCGAGGGGGAGGGGAGGGTTTAGGGGGAGGGGGAGAGGCAGGGGCGCCATGTAGATAGTAGTTTAATAACTTTTATATGTTTTTTATTTTAAATTTTAGTCAGCGCATATCTAGCGGATAGCAATCTTTAACAATATTGGAATAAAGTTCAAAATTACATGTAGGAGTAATATGTATCCAAGGGATAGCGGCGTATGCTCGCATTACCGCTTTTGGTTTTTTATTGTTGTCACCTTTAAAGCTTATTAATTGCCAGTGTAAAATCTCCCGCCAGGTCTGCGCTGACCATTCATCGTCAGCCGAAATACGTCCACTGCTGAACATAAGTATCCCCAATAGAGTGCTACGTGTGGATTGTCCATTGAGGGATTTGCCATAATCACCACGCTTGGCAGGCGGATTGGTGATCGCAGTCATGATCTTAATATACACAGGAGAACGCTGCTGCCACCACCCACGGGAAGATTGGAGGTGTCTATTCTAAGCCAGGAGCCACGACAAAAGCGCTGATCACCTGAATAACACTTTATCAGATCTCACGTCAATACAAAAAAAAATTATATAATTTCATCCGTGTTTTAACTGAAGAAAAAGTCCTAAATGGTATATTGCAGGTAACACAAAAGCGTATGTATGTATGTAAACAACAACAACAATTAAATGGGAATTAAACTGTGTACAAAGGCGGACTTATCCCACTTAGGGAGCTCTTCCACCTTAGAGTAACCGAAAGGACAAGTATGCGTTTAGTACCAAATTTTGATAAAGAAATGTACTTTTAATAAAGTTTGAAAATACATATTACATAAACGAACAATGTATATATTTCATTCCAGATTAATAGTCCTATGAAAACAAACGCATTTGCGTCTCGAAAACAAAATACACAATAGATGGTGTTCCTAAGTGGACTGCAAAGTTTACATGGTAATACAAACCTGTTTTTGCTGCTGGTGACCCTTTCATGTATATGTTACCGAGACGTAAATAGCGTTGGTTTTCATAGGACTATTAATCTGGAATGAAATATACATAGACAAGCGATGTGGTTTTATGCTATATTTGTGTTATAGGTAACTACAGGCAGTTTCCGTTCAGCGCAGACATGAAATAAATATAATATAATATGAAATAAATATTTATTGCCATAAATGTGGTACATGGGAGCCTATACCCTACGAATTTCGGATAATGGTCATCGAACTGAATAGCCATTTTGTAATCTCTAATTAGGGTTGCCATCACCAAAATTGCCGATGCCGGACAGGACATTTGGGTGAAATCGAGTTTTTTACCCGGGCACCCCTGAAAATTGAACGGGCGCTCCAGCCCAGTGACCAAGCCAGAAGTACAAGTTTTTTGCATGCAGTGTTACTTACCTTTAAAAATATATGAGTGTTTCCTTTATCTCTAAAATCTGCCAATCAGGACATAAACATAAAAACCCCGGATTATGGAGCTTACAACCCGGACATGTCAACAAGTTAAGTTACTCAGTAAAATAAAAAGGTTTTTATACTTTTTATTGTTATAAATATGTTTAAGATCTTTATTTTTCATTAAGAATTAAAACAATTCACTTACATGAAAAATGCTGTTATAACCAAGAAGGTTTTGTATGTAAAGTGAGCGTACAAATACATTTCAATATTAAAAACTACGCGGGTATATAAATAAAAAGTGTGGAACATTACAGTCATGCATGCATGCAAAATCAACTTTATATTGAAAACTTTAAAACCCAAACTACACCCCCCACCCGGACGCTCCCTGACAGCCCGTAAACTAGAACAAATCCGGGGAACCCCGGACGGATGGCAACAACAGCATGTCGTAAGACCCGTTAGAGTCTCTAACGGGTCTTACGACATGCTGTTAAGCAGTTGGCGTCTAACCACTCCGGCACACGCTCATCCAAGTATGTTACATAACCCGTTACAAAATGGCTTTGTCGTTCGACGGATATTATCCGAAATGCTTACGGAGTAGGACTCCTAACGACAATGATTTATACGGCACGACCAGATTTCAAACCGTAACAGATTTCAGAAAAGCTCTGTTGATCCAAATTGTTTATAAATGTATGGATAGACTTAGTTTTACATTGTGTAGTCTTAGAGTAAAAATAATATTAGGAAACTAAGTAAAATACATGTATTTTGTGTATCTCTATATTGTGACTTAATTAAATCCTTTTTTTGTACAAAGTGTTTAAATTTTTGCAATCAGTCCATTTGTGTTCGTTAACTCAAATAGTGTTGGTATACCCAAACGGAACGTAGGAATTTGATCTTTTAAATAAGCAATTTAATCCTACTTAATATTATAAATGCGAAAGTTTGGATGTTTGGTACTCAATCACGCTTCAACCACTGGACGGATTGTGATGAAACTTGGCACACATAGGTTAGGTCCTAGAATAGGACATAGGATAGTTTTTATATCATCCCATTACTACGGGAAAATAATAATTTGAGATTTTAAGTTGTCCACGCAGACGAAGTCGCGGGCAACAGCCACGGAACAACAATTTAAAAGAAAAAAAACTAAACATGTTACATTTTGCTTCACTGGTCCTTCGACCAGATTTGTTCCCTTGGATTGAAGATACAATGAAAGTATATGAAAGGACACGGCGCGGTCTTGTCTTCAGCCAGTATAACTTTTTGCCACTACTTTCGCCATTAGTGGTGGCAACTGGATTTTCTCCTAATTGCCACCAATTAGGGATCTTCTCTGGCGTTTCCACCTGTCTACCCGCTATCCCCCGTGTATCGTACGTCGGTGTCGGCGTCCTTTGTTTTGGGGCGGCGCGTGCTGTGGCGGTATTTGTAAAGAAAGTCACTGAGTAAATGCACTTTTGTAGTCAAATAAAACTCGCAAGTTATATACATCAATATATTTTATTTTACATAGGTTGTCTTTAAATCAACTCGACTATTCCGAAGTTCCTCAAAATATAAAAAAGACAAAACAAAAAAATATGACATATGAGATCTTTTACTTACTAAGATAAGAAAAAATTTACATATTTTTTAATTATTGTGGAACTAAGAACTTCTTACGATTTCATAAAAAAAGGTTTTTCTATATACTCTTGTGGAGAGGGCTTTACTGGTCTCTAGAAATGGACCAACAAAAAAAACAGGTTTAAGTTGTTGGTAGGTAGTTCTAAAAACAGACTGACGTCATTCTAAAAACAACTTTCCTTATATTTCCAATTAACGCTGCTAACTTAAGATCAGTGTGGTACAGGCCTAAGCACTAACCCACATGCTCAAAATCCGACCATTTCAGTCTTCAGACTTGATCCAGCTGTCAACCTAGAACATACTAGAAATTCTCTGTTAACTTGTAACACAACAGCAAGTCTAAAGTGAACGTGACATTCAATGTTAACTAGCCACACCAAAGGGAAGTGCCAATTGATTATACTGGAAGTATCAAGTGACTGAACATTCTTTACTACCTTGTCTGGTGATTGGACATTCTCTGCTAACTTGCCAAGTTTTTTTAAATCCAGAATGACGAATAAATCCCTCTCCACCCAGCTACACTGTATCCAATTGACAGTAGTCCACGAGGAGACTATACATCGCACATTGTCAACTCTTATTACATAATTCATTTTGTTATCATATACAAGGCATATTCTTTCATACGCGTTACGAACGCAGGCGCTGTGCTTATTGACAATAAACTTATGAGTAAAATTAAATATAGATAAACGATAACCCAGCATTGGAAATAATTCAATTTCTCTTCTTATTCAAGAAGAATCCGAACAATAACTAAGCACAAAAATGAAGGAAGACGGTTCGAATACTCCAGTCAAGTTTTATACAAAACTGTATATTGTAGTCTGAATATTTTTTCAATATACTTTTTTTTAGTACAAGTGGAGTTATAATTACAAAGTAATAGTTATTATTAGTTTACATTTAAGGATATAAACATATAAATAAATATAAATACCTAAGGACTATACTAAGGTTGTTACAAATTGGCTCGTAGAGTCACACACAAGTACAATATCAGAAGTGGAATTTCCACACTTAACAAGCAGCACTGTAGGAGCCAATTATCAACAACTACAGTATAAAATACAATAATAAAAAATACGAGCACACATTAGAAGTACGTAACTTAAATTGAGAGAAAGGCTGTTCCAAAAACGGTGAAACATTTGCCAAACGCCTGCGGTCGCAACATACAGCGACACCCTTTAAGTATAATCGTCATAAGATCACATTTTTTAAGGCAAACAACAATCTTTAAAGCTAAAACTTTGATGTAGGGGAGGGGGAAGGAGAGGGGGCGAGTGAAACCGATAACGAACCATTTACCTGCAAAATGATTCGAAAATTCTAATATCTAGGCCATGGACTTTACGGTATGCACCAATCATACGATTACAAACTTCATTTGCGCTTCGTAAACACCAAAAACAATAGACAACGCTCCGTATACAACTGATAAATTAAGTTGGGATTACCAACCTTACTTTGCAGTTCAAAAAATAATCAAACAGTCTATTATGTATTTGTTTCAAACGCATATATGAGGTTTGTAATTGGTTGAAGGTTTTTTTTGGTATGAAGTTGTACAGTTTGTACCATAACTAAAACCTCGAACCACTCTTAAAGCATTACCATGCAAGTTTGCTATCGCGGCTCGAAAATTAGGAAACACAATATAGAAATATTATTTTTGCAAATTATTTTGTAGTTATGGTACAAACTAAAGCAAATCGAAGCTAATCCTCAAAAGAATTATATGGTTTCATATCTCCTTAATGTTATATAATCTGTGGTGGATTATGTTCTGTTGGACTACCCTCTCAACGCGTATATTGCGTTGTGAGGGTAGTAGTAGTAGTAGAACGTATTTAAGCGACGCAAAGATCACGCACGGCAAAATTATACTGTCTAAAGATTATCGCACACGTATCAGGGGACAACACTACGTAAGCGTTTCGGATATTATCCGTCCAACTATAAAACAGTTTCGGACTCTCTAACAGTTCACGTGACATTCTGATATGCTTTTGGCAACGATCTCTATGTAATACTAGATTGAGCGTTCCACACAATCGCTCTGTTTCACGCAAGTAGCCACAACTCTTTCACATTCACAATGAAACTTGTGCAGTTACTACGCAGAACATTTAATTATTACTAAATATTGACGCTACGGTTAATTAATGTCAATATTTAGTAAATAATTAAATGTTCTGAGTAGTAACTGCACAAGTTTCAAAGTGAATATGAAAGAGTTGTGGCTACTTGCGTGGAACAGAGCGATTGCTTGGAACGCTCCATCTAGTAGTACATAGAGATCGTTGGCTTTTGGCGTTTAATTATCATAGTTAGACGCAAATGGCTTTTCGTACTCTCTAACAAGTCACATGACATTCTGATAAGTCAAATGGCTTATCAGAATCTGCCATATTATATTATGGCTTCGTACTTTGACCGTTTATTATGCGAAATGCTTGTGGAGTAGATGATGTGCGCGCGATTGATATTTGACAAGCGTTACGTTAACTTCTTGTTTGAATTGCTCCTACAAATAATCAATTTAGTACTGAAAGTTTCGATTTTCGGCCGCTTGGAGCGCTGATCTTTGCATCGCCAACTGACTTTCAATTTCTAGGATCAAAGTGACGTAATCCAAAACAATCGTCTTAGACAGAGGTTTAGCTTCATTTGTAAGGTTATAGACTCTATGGTCTACACTAGACGTCATAACGGCTAAGGTCGACCTCTGCCCCCCACTTACCCCGCTTCAACACCTCTCGCCCTAGTACAGTTCATGCACATTTAAAAGATTGCGGGAAAAAACAATCCGCGTCGAGAGAAAAATCAACAGCATTATTTATTTGTTTGTTGCGCTGTTTCTTCTTCACAACGCTAACACCTAGGAAGCGGTGGACGATAAAAACTTTACGTCTTTAAATGTACCAAGTGTACTCATGTGCAATGTAGCACTTAAGGAAGCACCCCCCGCGATTAGGTCCTCATAGTCGTTAAGTTGGAAGGACTGTCCGTGAGAGGGACAAAAGACAACAGTCCTCCGTCACTGGGTGTAGAAGGCTATCCGTTCTCGGGTCGATCTTGAACACATTGTTGAACGGGTGTTGGGGGGTGTTGGGGGGGCAGAGATAGCCATTCTTAGTTACAACAAGAAATTATTAAGTTTACCCTCTGATTTGAACAAGCTTTCGTCATTATTGTCAATGTACATTGACGTCAAAATTCTGTGACACGAACTACGGTAAAAAAAGTGGCAAGTTCGAGAGACAGTGTTAGTATTTGCATGTTAAGTCTGTCCACTGTATACACTATCAATCATTATTGCCGTGTGGTTTCCGGTAGAGTAGAATAGGACCACTCCAACTCTTCCCGTGGATGTCGTACAAGGCGACTAAGGGAATACATTATAAAACATCAATCAGGCCTCCCCAACCCCTCTGGCCAGCGCGGGGAGTGTAGGCCAAATCCTCCGTCTGTGTCCGGCAGATGAGAGAGGGTTGTGCTCCTGCAGTGGAGACGAAAATAACCTGATGATGATGATGATGAATCATTATTGACAGTGTATACACACCCATACAAATTTGGTCTCGCCTGTTTTCTTGTTCTAACAAGCACGGTTAGACTATCTACTTTTTTTTACAACATTTTTACTTCAATCTAACCGTATGGTAACTCATGATATAACGCGTTTAACCCAATAATTATAAGGCATATAATTCGCGTGAAGAGTAAGAGACTGCAGGTATGTGTATGAAATGTCAAAAATTTTAGGCAAGTTAGTACAGAATGTGCATCCCCCGTAGCCGTTATGACGTTTAGTACCTACTCTGGAAAGGGGTATGTTACTACAGTTTGGGGTAAATACAAAATAATTGAGGTAAAGTTAAGGATCAACTAATAACTCCGCATTTTTTTAAATACACGATGCCCTTGGCGGATAAATAACGTGGACATAGAAAAAAAATACCCGGACCTTATGGATTTTTCCTGTGGTATTATTTTGCGAATTACAGAACACCTGTATAGTCCTGGACGATTAGATTTTAATCCGCTGCTCGCATCTGTAGCCAGCGAAGCGAAAATAATATAAAAAATTTGGAATTTTTCCCTAAATTACAATTGAAACTGGAAAAAGCACGTAATTTTTTTTTTCAAAGAAGCCAAATACTTAACAGATAACTGAATCAAAAGCGATACATTTAAAAATAAATTATGAACTAATTAATGAAAAAAAAAATTGTTACAAATTCATGACACTTAAAAAAACTTTCAAACTGGAAGCATTCGTGACTGGATAGCCTTAGCCTTATTACCGAAAATAACAAATAATTTCATAGAAGCAAATTTTTTTGTTGTTAATTTTTTGTAACTTTTAAAAATATCGCAGCATTTATGGTGAATGACAGAGCTTCATCCTCATACATATTTCATTCAACAACTTTTCTGTTTTGACTTTAACACAAATCTGTGTTAAATTAATTAATTTGCACTGTTTATGAAATTTTGTTTGGTCATGCTCTAAGCCAATATTAATTTTTTTATATCAAAACTGAAAACTGTACAGCAGTTTTTCAATGAAGTATCAAAAATATAGAGAGAACATCAGTTTTATTTTTGTCCAAAAACAAGATATCATTACTTTTTAAACCATAAATCGAGAATGTATGAGAACTGACGCTCCCCACGCAACCTAAGTAAAAAAACTCATTTTTCGACAGTTTCTATGACGTTCCTATCCTAACTAGGACAACCTAACCTAAACCTTACGTAAACCTTTCCTTAGGTACCTATCTAAAGTCCTAACTCTCAAAATACCGACTACTAACTAACTAACCGATCGTTACCGTTACACCCACTTTTAAAACCTATCAGAGGGGCGGATCAACAATAAGAGGGGAAGGGGGATTTAGTACCTTTTTTTAATATAAAAAACGGGTATAGACGTTCTGTTGAAAGCAACGATCTCTATGTACTACTAGATGGAGCGTTCCAAACAATCGCTCGGTTCCACGCAAGTAGCCAGAACTCTTTCACATTCACTTTGAAACTTGTGCAGTTACTACGCAGAACATTTAATTATTTACTAAATATTGACATTATTTAACCGTAGCGTCAATATTTAGTAATAATTAAATGTTCTGCGTAGTAACTGCACAAGTTTCATTATGAATGTGAAAGAGTTGTGGCTACTTGCAGCGAACAGAGCGATTGTTTGGAACGCTCCATCTAGTAGTACATAGAGATCGTTGGTTGAAAGCCGTTTATATCCTTTTAGGGAAGCGTTCGTTATATAACAAGCTACTGAATCCCCCTTCCTCTCTTATTGATTCAACAATAAGAGGAAGGCGGATTTAGCACTTTTTTATATAAAGAACGGGTTTATACGAACTGTTGAAATCCGTTCACAGCCTTATAGAGGAAGGCTACAAAGGCATGACACGTAGCCGATGTTTTTCGACATAGTAAAACCTATAAGAACTTATATTTGAACTTTATCCACTTTGAACGTAACAAATATATGTTTAAATACTGCTCTAAATGTTTTGTTTTGAAGTTTTTAATATGTGGATACAAAAATGATATTTAAAGAATGAAAAAAGTCTGAGCAACCCAACCTTTTACCACAGCAACTTCGGTTATTGACGAAAAATATTTAAAAATCATAGCCCTTTTTGTTACGTATACGTTTTGTAGCCTATTGCAGGGCTCGGAAACCGGTTACAATTCAATACAGTAATAATTTTGGTTTACGGTTTCGATTTCTATTAATTAACCGTTTAAAACAAATAACAGATCTCATGTCAATTCCGGCCAATGATGGTAAATTAACCGGTTAGGCGTTTAAACTATTACTGTGCGTTTACGAATTCACTATAACACAAGTAACAACCTGAAAATATGAATAAACGAGCCAGATAGAACACGGCGGCGACGGCGCGAGGCGCAGCTCTTCCGACTTTCGATGGCGAGTTGAACAGATTTTGGTTGTAGCGAGTATTAAATTTTCGTTCTACGTGAAAACCGTTAAAAAGAATTAAGTTGAAACCGTTCCGTTTAACCGATAAATCGTATAATTATTAATTATATTTTACCGGTTTTATGAACATAGTTCAAAACCGGTTCCGAGCCCCGCCCTATAACCACAGCTGGGAAAAATAAGGCTATTTTTACATATAATGATATTAAGATGCGGGCAACGTATCCATACCCCTCTATATCACAATACTTCAATCCTAAAACGCCATAGAAACGCAAACTATACTTAAAATCGTTCCAGTCGCACAGCGTTGGCCTGTCAAAATCACTATAGTCAAAATGATAAAACTTTTATTCATCGGTCACACAACTGCGACGCTACGTACCTATTACAGAAAACAGATCTCATCTAACACTAATGTAGGTATTATAACAATATTTACAATTTTTTTTAAATATATGAAAAATTAATTAAATTAATCCGTACTTTGTGTACAGTTTTGACTGTAGCCTGAATTTGTTAGACCAGGAGCTATAGCTAAACTTCTTTTTTAAACTTAATAGCTTTTACACATTGTACTCGAGTGACGAAAAACACCAGTACGTGAATGTACTTATTAATTTTCGACCTGAGAATGATCCTTTAGCCGGATTTAATTATTGTTGAACTTATGTTGTTAAACTGCCACAACATATGTATATGACAAACTACAGTAGATAATAAAGTATTCAAATACTAAAATTAAAACAAGATCTAATCTTAAAGAACAATGGCAAAATAATAGGCCTTTATTTAATTAAAAATACATATATTTCAAGAGTTTAATAATGTACAAAAAGTTAAGCCCTAGCTCCTAGACTACCTTGTACCGAACTTTCAACCTCTCCAATTCCATTTTCGGAAATCACATTCGAAAATCATCTCGCGCACTTTGAAATTTAACTATCTGGACCGGCGGCCGTGGTGGGATTTCTTACCTCATCGTACTTTGGAACTGGGGACGTACCCCGTAAGAATTTCGGATAATATCCGTCTAATTACAAAGCACTTTTGTACTCTCTAAGGCGTCATGTGATATATTGACGCCAACAGCTTCTTAGAAAATGTCACGTGACCAGTTAGAGAGTACACAATGAGTTTGTAGTTTAAAAAAGTTTGATGGATTATCCGAAAATATTCTTATAACCTTCCGATCTCTAATTGCCGGACTGCTATATGGTGCTGACCTCTAGACACAGAAATCGCAACACTGTAATTTTTACAAAAGAGAAAGATGTAAGGAGCAGTTTGAAAATTATAAAACTTCATAGAGCGAAAATGGTACACTATACCTTGAAACTGTCTGTGACGAAATTGTGATCTTTAATACGTACACTTAGGGGGGGGGGGATGAGGTGCGGTCCGTTAACTCAGTCCAACGGACTACTCCCCCCTTTACCTCGGTCCACTCTAGAATGCTCGATTTATTTTTAAATCGTTTTACGAGGTTAAGCCTAAGTTTTCATTTCATTATTTGCGCGTAAATGAACACGAGTTTTAAAATATAGAGAACCACTTCGGAGCTGAGACATTTCGAAATTTGAAAACCGTTTTTGCAAAAATTACAAAAGTATGATTTTGTTTATCTACGTGCTACAAGCAAGCCTTGTTCCAAAGTAAGATGACGGAAAACCCTAACATTGGCCAATAGTCCAACCAGGCTAGGCGTCTGAAAGTCGAAACGACCTATGCTTTTCATATTTTTTTTTCTAAAAATGTGACCACTATGGGATTTTATTTTAGATTTTTAAAAATTCTGGAACCGAACCGCTGTTTACTGTGTATTTTGAAGTATTATTTTAACCAACACAAAATCTGGGTATCAGTTCCAAACGCAAGCTTGGGTAGTTTTTTTTAGAGTAAGAAAATTTTGAAAAATAAAAAACTTTTTTTAAATCGCGCTGCCATTTCTGATATTGATATAACGATATTGGTATAATAAAGCGCCACTCAGCCGAAAACGAGGTGGTCTATCTCGTAAAACAGCAAGACTTGGTGATCCTTTATTTTAATAGAAATTCTAAGATGTTAAAAATCTAAAATATTATTTCAACTCAATTAAAATACTTATATTATCTTTTTTTTTTTGTTAAGTGGAACTTGGACTCTTCAGTAAACAATGTTTTTAATGTGAGATGTTACAACAATTACAATATAAGATAGTAAAGACGAGAACACTCGATTATGTATGACCAATCGTAGTATAAATGGCGATCTCATCGCGCCGTCCCGCGCCCGCGCACGGTCCCCTCAATCGCCCGCGCGCATGCGTTCCATTTTACGAACAGAATCTTTAAACTGTATTTCTATAACATTCCCAAAGTCTTAGAGTTTATACTTTTCCACATATCGATATGTTGTTTAATATAAAAACAAATATTGTGAAGTCGAGTATTGTTAAAATCAAAAAAAGGAAAATCCCATTGCAGTCACTGAAAACGCCTACGATTGACGGGCAGCCGCTGAGATCTTTCGAAACTATACAAGAAATACACAGTCCGTCTGGGACTTAGTCAAATACGCTGGTGGGTAGATCTGCCTCGCCCTGCGGCATTATAATGCTTTAAAATTACAGACAACAAACATTGAGATAAATTATAAAAAAAACCTAACCAATTTTTTTTTATAATATGCAATATAAAAAGAAGTGTAGTCGAGGAATTACCCGATAGCAAGTACAAAATAGGTATTTAGTTCGACGGATGTTATCAAAATTTCTTACGCCGCCAGAACTCTCCCAAACAGTGGCCGAAAAAAAACACAATTCTCCATTTTTAGGCTGTTTCGTTAATTCTCGACACAATTAACTGAAGAGAAAGTGTTATTTTAAAGAAAAAAAAAACTAAAAATAGTTTTCTGTAAAATTATCAAGAACTTTTTGTACTGAACTTTCCAAAAGTTTTTTTTTTGTAAATTTATTTATGCTAAATATTTGGCGGGATGAAGTTTATTCAAAAAATATCGAACTGTTCAGAAATATCGAACACTTATGTCGATAATTGAACAGTTCTCCCATAGCATGATCGACAGTTTATATATAGACCAAATCTTCGTCACATATGCTACCTATTTATCAACATAAGAGCGAGAGAGACAATAGATGCGATTAAGAATTTCTCAACCTTGATCAAGTTAGTAAAAAACACCGAATATTGGACTGCTCATTAACTTTAAGCATCACATTTATGCCCGAAACACACAGAAGGCGGACGCGTGGCGGAGGCGTGACGGTAGCGGTACACTTCATACAAAAACCCGCTTCTCGCGGCGGTACTTTGAAGTATCTCCTACTAAATCGAAGAATACAAAAAACTGGATCACGCCTCCGCCACGCATTCGCTTTCTGTGCTTCGGGCCTGAAGCTGGTCTCCCACGGATTGATTAACACTAAATGGCGTCAGTAGTGGAAAAAGTGTTACCTGCATTTATTTCGCTTCAATTTAATTCAATTTATACTCACTCTTTATAAGATTTAACGTTTAGTAAATAAATCTATCCAAATTTCATTCCGAACCAATAGTCATACGAAAACCAACGCTATTTGCGTCTCGGTAACGTGTAGAAAGGCTCACCAGCAGCAAAAACAGGTTAGTATTACCATGTAATCTTTGCGGTCCACTTACGAACACCGTCTATTATTTATTTTGTTTCCGAGACGCAAATGCGTTTGTTTTCATATGAGTATTGATTTGACTGAAAATTCATTATCTAAGCGTTAAATATTATCACAAATGATTGGATACATTCAGAGCAAAGGACAGTGAAATTACTCGTTATAGACAATTGTGGCCAAAGTTAA
Organism: Esperia sulphurella; assembly: GCA_947086405.1. Lineage (NCBI taxonomy): Eukaryota > Metazoa > Arthropoda > Insecta > Lepidoptera > Oecophoridae > Esperia > Esperia sulphurella. The sequence continues at coordinate 12,878,448 of OX352273.1, read as the reverse complement.
GAGAATATTTAAAACTACTTCGACGCGGGCTAGTATTACTCTACCAGTAGCCAACCTCAACCACTCAAACGTCCCGGGTACTACAGTCCCCAAAACGCACCGATAAGCGCACTTAACTTTGCTTGTCAATTAGGCTTAGGTACTTCAGTTTAATAAAGTGTTTCTAGATTGCACGCTATTAAACTTGTCGTCTAATGAAGTACAATTTCAATACTAAATTCATTTATAAAATAAAACGACGCCCCGCCGCCAGATGGACCGACGACCTGAATAAGGTGGCCGGAAGCGCCTGGATGTGGAGGACCGGGTGTGGTGGCGTTCATTGGGGAAGGCCTATGTCCAACAGTGGACGTCTAAGGGCTGATATGAAGAACGAATATATTAAATAAGAGTTTGACGTTTTGAATTATGTCAGTGGGACGCTGCAGTGGTAAACACAAATATTAATCTAAAACCAATTACATAATGAATACTTATCGTTAACGAGCAGTAATGTAAATTCTTAGTGCTTTTCTTAGTATGAAAATCAGTAGCGAGCTGGGGGCGTACTCTGCAATCATTTCGGATAATAAAGGCATACTGGCGTAGTACTACGTAGTGACTACACTTTGGCAGGCAACGATTACCACTCCCTTTCTCTAGTTTGGATTTAAGCGATTTATAACCATATAAAGGCGATGCCTGAAAAGCAGCGTTTCGCTGAGGCATCGACCAATTTATCTGGCTATATACTTGTTATAAATACTTAATTGTTGTGCTGGATGATGTCGTTGAATAAATTCTCTTTTATTTTATTTATTATCACCAGGATCCTACTATAATCCTACTAATATTATAAACGCGAAAGTTTGTAAGTATAGATAGATGTTTGTTACTCTTTCACGTAAAAACTACTGAATGGATTTTATTGAAACTTTACAATAATATAGCTTATACATCAGAATAACACATAGGCTACAATTTATAAAGATATTGTGTGAATTGTCCAAAATATCAAGTAAGTAGGAAAAAATCTACCATCTGCGAGCTATTCTGGCGTGCGCCATAAAATTATAATTTTAATGTCATAATGTTAGTTCTTTTCTACGCCACGCTAATATAAGCTGCTCGAAATACTAATCCTGCGCAGACGAATTCGCGGGCACCAGCTAGTATGTAATATGTGACAGATTATAAAACGGCTATATTATCCGAAATGCCTGCAGAGTACGAATATGTACTCTGCAATACCCTGATGGATATTACAACAGAAGCACCACCTAAAATTTGGTTGATCATTATTAAAAAAAAAACTCTCATTGTTTACCTTTTAAGTCATTAACTCAGACAAAACTATCAGTAATGTCTCACGTAATCATTTGTTAAAAAAAATTATGGCGCTGACATACTTAAAGCTATAGCTTCTTACAATTTGGAGCTGGGCGAACTCCGGGCTGTATTAGCCTTACCGAGTCATGCGGGGCTCTGATGAGGTGGACAATTATTTCCCTAGCTAACCGTGGTACCACAATGTGTCTCCACACGGAGGCGGCGATGTTGTTCGCCACACATCACGCCAAGTGGTATCACGGGGCGAGTAGTGAGCGAAGTTTTTGGAAAGGGACAATTTGCCTTTCCTTAAAAATCTGGAAATGTGGTTTAGTGTTTAGTTAATTTCTCTAAATAGATTATAGATTGTAATTTTCTCTATTTATAGACTTTGTACCGCTTATTTAGTAACTAAGGCCTGCTGTAGATAGACTAGACGGTTTTAACAGATGACAACATAATGGAAGTCGCGCCAAGAATTATAATTATAACATTATACTTTAAGTAAGTCAACGCCATCTTTTTATTAAAGTGACATCGTTAACGTAATCTAAGATATTAATTCAACATTTCAAACTATTATTAAACAATAGTATCGTTTTTAATTAAAAATCCCGCATTCATTTTATTACTTTGACACTGGCCGGTTTCTATCTAACAAACAGCAAAATTGTGGTTTTAAAGTCAATTTTGGGACCGATTGTAAAACAAATTGATCTTGAAAACCAACCTTACCTTGCGACTAGTAAACAGGATATCCAATAGAAAATTAAAGTAGCACTAACCGCAAAGACTATGTTGGTATGAACCTAAACGTTGCAATAAACTCATGCGCATCATCGCCATATTTATGCAACGCAAATAATTTGTTTAAGAGATGTTCTGCAATCGCCACCAAAATGACCCAAACCACAACATTTTGCACATTCACATCAATTCTTTTCTCTCATACATCCGACAGCGTATAAGTGCGTCTCTGTCTGACGTAACATCGACGTCACCGAACTCCGTAACAAAAACACCGTATGTACTTATCAGTCATAAGAATTACGTAAAAACATACCTCGTGTTGTGACAATTTACAAATAATGTCGTAACCTGAAACTGAAGTACAGGGAACAAGCTACATCGACGCAACGATGTTTTGTACTCTGATTTTTAAACCGATGGAAACATTTACAGTGACAGGTGTTTTAAGGCTTTAGCGACTAACAATGGAAAAGTTCTACACAGATCGGAAACCCAACAGAGGTCTCGTACTGCGCTGACTAACAAGTTTGTGCAGCGTGGTCTGAATGTGCGAGTAATGGCGCACTTGGTAAGGGTATTTCCATGATTAAAAAAAACAGCCGGCATCACAATAATTTCCCATCGAACCAAAAACGAGAGTACAGTACCAAGATAATTCCGTATCGTCCGTAAACCATTCAGCACTCAAAATTTATCACATTATAGTTCAAATCTTTTTTTAAAAAAGTCATTCCTTCTCCGTCCACACGCGGCAATGGCACACTACCCGCTTATTTATATATCTACAAAAATTAGACACACATAGAACACTAGTTGTTCTTAACGTCACTACAAAGGCCTGGGCCTTTGCGGAGTGGGGGGTAAAGCGGGGGTATATAGAAGTGTGGACAGGTCACCGTTCCCACGTGTCACCCTCACAAGTATGTCGATTCACCTGAAAATGTAAGAATATGTAAGCTTCGAACACAATGTTATATATGCCACAGACAGATTTTTGGGATGTCGATTGAATTTTCAGGCTTATTGTTCGTAAAAGTATTGGCTTGTAAAATTTGCTCACGCTATGTTAAGGCAGATTAAAGTTCATTGTCATCGAGACTCAAATGTCAATGAACTTTAATCTGCATTTACAAATCAAATGGCTATGAACATATCTAATCAGAGTTTCTGTATAGTTTGGAGTAAGATTTGCTCTAAGAAAATTGCACCAAATAAGTAGCAGTTTAAGATATAAATAATGACTTCTTAAGTTACCAAATAGACTATTTGTGTAATTTGATGAACACTTTCGACTAAATTGATAATTAGATTTTGGTCCCGTTACATCTAATCTCATGAGATAACTAATTCTTGGTACTTATTTGTTTTTAATATGAAATAAAGAATTTATCGATCTATTTTGACAATACATTTAATAGCATATTTCACCAGCGATCGATTACCATTATTTATATTTTATTATCTCAGTTTGATTAAATTTAGTTTTTTCTTCTCAAACCCAAACTTGTAAAAGTTATAGGAGATATATAAATGTTTTGAAATTGATAGCTGAGAGATTTCTAGCGACAAGTTAGTGTAAATCAAAGTATGAAAAACTTTGTTATACTTCTAAAACATAAACATACATTAATAAAAAAATTATACAGTTGTCGTATGACAATGAAATGATACCTAAATGTACCAACCAATATTTGAGCAAACATTTTCCGACAAAACAAACAAATGTCACCAATATTTGATGATAAGCGATCACTGATGCCAGACAGCAAAACCCTCAACAAATATATGGTTATTATAAATTTAATGTATGTTTGTCGCAATATATACCTTAGAGATGACCTCATTTAGATTAAATTTCAATAACTTTCGTGGAATATTTGTTGTAATTTTCCAGGGATGCAACCAGCCTTGGTGAATTTTACCAATAAGCCCAAAAATTCTATCATCAATAGTTTGTTCAATTAATCTATTATTATTTCTAAACGCCTTATATACAAGGTCCGAAATGTTTATAGCTAAAAGTAAAAAGTCTAGGGATTGAACTTTGTAGTCTATGGACTTTCCAACATATCAATGTTGTCCCACTACTGAGTATACAAAACGACAACAGAATTACATATTAGTTAATATAAAAATTAAAAAAAAAAAAAATTACTCTGTACGTTTTTTTTCTGACAATTTAAGTCTATACAATAAACCAATATAACAAATGATTTACAACTTTTCGCACCTAAGTATGTCAAATTCATCTTTAAAATTTAACTCAGTATTAAAGTTCTTTTTGTTTCTTTAAAAAATATAGTAATCAATATGATATTGAGAAAGAAAACAAATACCAATACTTTGGAAGTCGTTATACTACAGCATTCAATCCCTATGCATTTTATTTTTTGCTATGTATATTCCGGACCTTGCTTGTATAACAAATATACTTTAGTCATGCCGTGCAAAAATTAAAACAACAAATTAGAGAAGCATGAAACGAGGCGTTTAAAAAATAATTAACAAAGCAATCTGTATCAAGTCTGTATGTGGCATGTGTAATGTGTTCGATTGTGCAAAGCGAGCGATGTACAGCTTATGAGATTGTTAGATATACATGGATGGGTGCATGAAGGTCCAAAAACATTCGCTACACTACCCTGCTACCAGAAAGCAAGAGTTTCGGCATACATTTGGAAATTGTTAAACGGGGTCAAAGCGGTTTCTAAAATTTTATGAAAATTACTAGTTTCTTCACCAATAGAAGAATTATAATTCATCAATCATAGAATTCTAGAGAACGGTTTGATCCTTTTTTGACAAGTTCCAAAGGTTGTCAAAACATTTAACGGCCTTCGTTAGTAGCAGGGCTGTGGCTGTACAATGGAGATAGCAGAACGCTTATTTTGTAATAGTTTTTACCCGCGACTTCGCTTGGAAAACGAAACGCTTAGCGATTTTAAATTAATTTCCGGAATAAACTATCCCAAGAGTTTATACATTATCCCGCAGTCTTCCGAGTTAAAACTTTTATCCATATAATCCAGGATACTGTCTTTGTGATAAATTTAATAAAAAAAAAATTATTCGGAAAACTTGCAAATTTTATAAATCTATTAGCTGGTGGTGAAGGAACATTAATAAAGTAATCATTTGATATTATTCTTGTTGATATGACAACAGCACGAATCTTTAAAGGTTTGTTTGTTTTTGTATGTACTTCGTCGGTTTTCGAATTAGAACCTTAAGGTTAACTGAAAGAAGTCACTAATTGCTACTAGCAGTTTGGTACTTTTGAAGTACCTATTTGAACTTTATTGATTTTAAACACATTCCATATAGGACATTGGGCTCGATTCAGAAGAATTTGACAGCACTAAAACTGTTGCTATCCTTGTCACACAGTAGTATGAAGATAAAGACGAAACTAATTTTAGCGCTGTCAAATTTTAAATGTGTGCCTTCAGAATCGGGCCCATTGTCAGATTTAATGTCGAATGTTCGGTAGCACCTGCCAACTGTATTTATTAGAAAAATAGAGTAGTTTATTTATAAGCCATCTCCATTGGGACGAGCGAATTTTTTTTATACCTTCACGGATGGTTGGAAGAATTGTAAGTGGAAAACAAAAGTCAAAATTGCAATATTTACACAAAACACACTCCACACAAGAGGACATAGAATAGACTGTACCGTGGCCATAGATAAAGACAGAACATGAAGTAGGTAATGTGTATGTTGTATCTGATTGTTCCCGTTACCAAAGTACAGTGCTTGAGAAGTTTACGTGTAGAAGACAAGTCATTACATAAGTGCTGAATGAAATACTATGATATCATTATTTCATACATACATTCAGGCCTTTTGCACATTATCAGAAAATTTCTTGTGTCTTATGAGAAGTGTCTTATAAGAAATCCAGTCGCATTGGTTGTTATATGAGACCATACATATTACAAGACATTTTTTCTTATGTCTGATCAGACATGCGCATAGACATTTATTCTTGTCTGGTGTCTTGGGTCTTATAATGTGCAAAAGGATTTATTCTTTAGTGGTTCTCTGTCAGTCTACAGGTAGACAGTTTCGTTCTGAAATGAAGGCTGCACTGCACCGTGAAATGATGAAACAATTTTGTGTACATTATTATTACAGACATTCATACGTAATGCTCACGTCCTGGTCCCAGAGGGTTAGGCAGAGACGATGTATCGCTCACTACATTCCTCAATAGCCTAACTCACATTCATCAACCTTTTCATGCACCTCATTTTATTCATCTCACTGCGAATCCCAGCCTTTTTGGAACGTCACGAATTTGATCGTTAAACGCTTTAACTGTAGTTCCTTCCACATTCGCGCTGTAATCTGCTTTGTCACATATACGAATATACACGGTTTTACTCAACACGGCATCTACCCAAGCACTGTAAGTATACGTATACAATCCTAGATTTTTTTTATCTATGGCCACTGTACAAAAAACAACATAGTGGAAACAAAACAAGTATAAATGCTGCATTATTTGAAAAATTTAAGACAAAATTTACTTTCAGAAGAAATTTTCTTTAAAATCTTGAGCAGCTCGAGATAATTACATGAAGAGTTAAACTGTGATAACCAGAAAGTTAAGAAATCCATAGACAAAGCCATAGTTGTCACAATTTAACTCTCGAGAGGATGAAACTAAAATAATGCAGCATTGTTAATTTACTATAAGCATGCACATGAAGAAGCAAAATTATTATACCAATCAAAATAACCAAACGCAACTTTATCTGCCTCCCGTAAACACAATTATATTTACACTACCCGCAAATACAAGTTGGTATTACCACCAGTGCTAATTTTTTGTATTTCCGAGACGCAAAATAAAAGTTGCGATCGCCGATCATTTCGGTTGGCACGAATTATAGGGGCGTACACGAAACCGATGCCGAGTGAAATGGGAAAGACATATAGCTGCCGAAAACCAAAACAATTCCTTATGACGTCACGATTGCGAATGGCCAGTGTTGACACAAAACAGGTAAAGCGATGGACGAGTGATCAGCGGGCTACTCCTTAAGCATTTCGGAAAATATCCGCCGAACTACAAGTTTGTTTTGTACTCTCTAACGGGCCATGTGTTATATTGTGATAAGAGTTTGGTCGCACAGATTACTTCATACGTAACAGATACTCCCTATTAAAATGTAAATAACTAAGCTTTTAGTCGCCTACCGTCAGACAATACACGCCGGGGCGGGGCGAAAGTGTAGGTACTTATCGCGGTAGGTTCGATCGAGTGACAGAGGCCTGGTTTGGCGTCTAACATCGTAGTAAGAAGCCAAACGCTTATCAGAAAGTCACGTGACAAGTTAGAGAGTACAAAATGCCATAGTTCGACGGATATTAGCAGAAATGTTTATGGAAAAGTCCCCCCTAACGTGGTGGAAGCAAGCCGAGCGTTTAGTCGATACGTGCGAGATCTGAGACGTAGCAGTGACGCACTCTATGATTTTTATGCCAAAGACAAGTCTAAATTGTAGGTCTACTGATTTACTTTTGTCTGAAAAATGAAGCTCTTAGCTAAAAAAACACAGCCTAGGCATTGAATTTCAAATTTGTATTGTTAATTTGTTATGATTTTTGTCTTGTTAATATAATGCAGGTTGTACATCTAAAATCACATTTGTATTAGAGTATAAGAGTACTGATTATCCAAAGGAAGTTAGACTCAAATATCTTACAAAGTCTTTGGGTATTGGGTCATACATGTTAATTTACTGATTTGGGTCTGTTGTGGGTTTGGTATTGGGTCTCGGGTTATTAGTTATTACATTCTGTTATTTTCTATGTGTCAGTCAAGAAAATAACGTGTAAAATGTAACAAAATAACCCTTTTTTTTAATGTTATCACTACTTATCACAGACTGCATGGTCTAGTGTAGGAGCTCCAATATGTATTGTCAAGTTTAATGTTTTAATCGTACTCAATTCAAATATTTGTACGATTTTAAGGATGATTGTAATAATCTATTATTTGGAAATTTATAATAAACTATTTGAATTTCTAATGTAATTTCCTATAGTGGTGACGGTCGCAAATGATAAAACCCGTAATCCTAATAAAGATTTAAAAAAAACACATAAAGTGCGTCACTGCTGGGGGCTGGCTGTGTGGTGTCGGCGGGGCTATGGGGGTGGGGGGTGGGGGCTATGTTTACATGGCGCATAGTTACGTGTGGGGGGTGGTGTCCGGCGACAGCTGCCGGTAGCGGCCCACGCGCTCGCACACCGGCCCTGCACAACATGTCACGTCACTTTGGGACTTTTATACCACTATTTAGGGCTCTTAGCCGATTTTCTGGGCTTTAGCACCCTTTAACAGCCTTTAAGCTTTTTCCACAGGGCCTACTCTGTAACAATTTTGAATAATATCCGCTTGAACTGAAAAGCCATTTTGCACTCTGTAACAGGTTATGTGACATCTGACTTAGACGCCAAACGTTCATCAGACTCACATGACTAGTTAGAGAGAACAATATGGCTTTTATCCGAAACAGTCGTCGAGATCCGAAATAGAGTAGTCTCTACAACACGCCGGATATTTTTACGGACTCAATAAGCGTGTGTAGTTAAAGCTTATTATTCCCAATGGGGGAAGGCCATAACAGGATTGTTAAATGACAACACGAAATTGAATTCACGCCACTCATATTACACTGGGTGATAATAAAATGACTGTTAATATTTTTTTCCAGTAACTCAGTATCACATTTAGAAATCATCCGTGATTTTTTTATAAACATTTTTGATGAATTAAATACGATATTTCGCAAAAAGTATGCTCACCAGCGGGTAGCGGAGAGGTGTGGCGGGGAGCGCGACCGATCATCTACTCCGCGCACACGCAATGTATTGTTCATAAAATCTCATGTTTTTCGAAAAGCGTCATAAGTTTTTATTTCTTGACTTAATTGAAAAAAGACCGAAATAATATTATTTTTTCATTACAGAACTTTTTTTAGTTCTCCAAATATCCACGGACATTTTCTTATCATCCATATAATAAAGCCCCCTCCACACTGATCTGTCAATAATATTACACCTTATTTCGCATCCTGGTCACATTCAAGAGATTTTCAAACTAATGAAGCGTGTGTACTGATGTATGTACGTCGATTATTCATTTTCTTTTTGACGAGCCCCATTGAAGCTGACCACGTCATAATTTTATAAATTTCTTTAAAACCTCAATTCGACGTTCCCTAATCTTGTCGATGCGATATTTCTACGGCCAAATACAGTAACTACGATTAAAGTTATGCGCTTCGGCAACCTTCGTGTTTCCGAATTAGAACGAATAAGCAACCAATGTCTGGCCGTCCGCGCCTCTTCAGTCACTCACGGGCTTCAAAAGTGATAACACGTGCTAAGTTTGTTAACACCCCCAGCTGCGCCATTTTAGAATAGAATAGAATAGGTCATTTATTCATAGCTACGTCACACACATACATGAGAAATAAACAGAACAGAAATTAATAAATTACATTTTTAGCAATACGTATATTTTTCAGTTTTCAGATTCCTACTAATTAACTTTTTTTATTTAATTTCCCGGCCTATTGTAATAATTTACCTAACCCCTCTTACAAAAAAAAGTACTTCACTTAATGTTATAACAGCTCTATATAGATATGATCATCACGCGTTCGGATTTCTAAAAATAAACGATGATTGCCGAGGCGCATAACTTTAAACATAGAACTGTATTAGAACGTCTATTTTCTTTAAGGATTCATTAATTTATCTTTCGTCTTCATTGAACATAAGTTCAAGCATCATACAACTTAAATTAGTAAACTATTTTTAACTAACCGCGTAAATAAAATGAAATGGAGACACGCATGTGTCCTTAAACATTAAAGAGTTTTCCAGAATTAGATCGTGACACACACGTCTAAAAAACATCATTATCGGTATAAGAGATCATTCGTAAAAGACGAACCTACACTCGCCTCCCCATCTAACGAGAAAGTTATTTAATCCTAGTCCGCACTAGGGACGTTGAAACCGAAATATATTGGCACATATTTTTATAACGGAATGAAGTGACATTTTAGCCATCAGTCCACGGTGAGTTGTCAAGCGAGAAATCCGGCATTATTAAACTACATTTGGACCTAATTACCCGAACTTTTGACCATCAGACCAAAAAACGTAAGCGTTTCCGATAATTTCTTTCAAACTAAAATCATTTTGCATTTTTTAACTACTTTTATTTACTATTACTATTTTTAATATAGAAGCGTTTGGCATCTCACTACAATAGTAAAACCCCAACCGTCTATAAAAAAATGTCACATGAACCGTTAGAACGTATAAAATGTTTTTTTTTCGACGGGTATTATACGAAAGGCTAACGCAGTAGGGTGGTCATACTTGTATTAAAGCTAAATTGATGAATATTAATACGGATTTTACGGCTCTGGAAGCAATCTTTTTGAGCCAGTTTTAGATAGTTTTTTTTTCCACTTCATTCAAGGTTTTTACCTTACTAAAGTTGATAGTAAGCTTTAGTAAGGTTTGAGGTTAGGAAGTTCTTTGGTTTAGGAAGATCAGCTTAGTCACGTTTATTTATGTTTCCTTCATAGTGTACACACACATAGACACTTGTTGCATAATATACTATCACTACTATACACCAAAGCCCGAAGTATACCTTATTTGGGGAAAAACACACTGTTCTCCAAAAAACGCAGGACCACCTCTCGTATTAAAGGCAAGTATGACCAGACGCAAGTATTCGGGTAATAAGGCATAGTGCATTGGCCGGCATTTTAAACCGAAATGCATAAACGTATGCAGACATATGTGCTGATAAAAATGCGCCCCAGTGCGAACGAGGTATTACACTATATATACATAACTATTATTATATATCGTAATTTTAATGTATAAACTATATCCTTATAATCAACTAAGGCAAACGCTATAGGTACAAACAGACGGAGCAATTAGAAAAATGGGCAAACACGTCGCACTGTTAGCGAAATACTGACCAACTTCAAAAGGTGTTTTTAGTTGTAATATAAATCATTTTATTCACGACGGCACGCGTATTCCAACCGAGTCACCGGTTTGGCGTTAGGTCAAACAATCATAGGTAACAATAAAATCCGGTGAAAAAGAATATTCATGGTATAATTTAAGATTCACATTAAAAAACAACTTTGTAAGAAAGTCTAAAGAATATTTTATACGTCCGATAAAATATATCTCTCTTTTTGAGGCACTGTGACAATAACAGTAATACAAGAAATAAAAATAAGCTTGTTTTACCGAGGTATCGTTCACGGGGCAATGTATACGCTTCTACAACAAACTACCAGAGGAAATCTTAAATATGACGGACAGAAAGTTTAAGATTCACATTAAAAACTACTTTTTAAGAAAGCCTATTACAAAATAAACGATTATTTGAATGACAAAGATGCCTGGTACTAATTTTGATCCAGCTTCGCACAATCTTTATATAATTGTATGCAGACTTGATTTTAAAAGATGTGTTGCGTGAAAAAGCCGTTTCTTCTTCACAGCTCTAACACCTACGAAGCGGTAGTCGATAAAAAAAATGACGTGTATAAATGTACCAAGTGTACTCATATGCAATAAATGATTTTGACTTTGACTCCATATTAATTTACCGTGACATATTTTCGTCGTGAAAGTACATAAATTACACCGAATACTGCTAACAACAAACGGCCAAATTCTGTTGATCCAGTTTAGATTCGATTGTCATTTGTAAATAAAAGATGTTTGAGATCAAAATGCAACACACGTTCTTGTTTCAAAATAGGCAAAAGGTAGTTTTATAATTTAATAAAACTTATAATTATAACACAATTATAAAATGTGTGGAATGGAAGAATGTTTATAACTTTATAACGTTTGCCTGCGCTGTAGTACGTGACGTGTCGATGTCGCAGACAGATTGCAAAATTTGACACATTACAAAATGCCTGCTACCCATGAAGGGTAGTTCCACGAGTTTAATTCGTGCCTTTATATAGCAGCACGAAAGTAAAAATTAGTACTTTATGCCGCCTCTTTGGAGAAAACATGCGGTCGCTAATACTGCCATGCCAATCATAACAACCGTATGAGAAATACGCATTATTTTTTATTACTACCATCTAACACATTGGATAATATATCTAAGATATTATCTAATGTATTAGATGGATAAATGGTAGCAATAATAAAACGAATAAAAAGATTACGTGCGTTTATGGCCAGATAGTGGTCCTTGCTGTTACGGTTGTAGATTAGGACGGCAGAATAGCCTTCCCGATGGAATATTCAACTATGAATTAACCATAAGTTGGTGTCATTTTCAGAAGTACGAGATCACTCGCATTTTAACCAAATTAAGTCTGCAAAACGCGCGATTTTAATCCGTTAATCGGTGCCATTTTTTAAACGTCGATGACAAAATAATTTAAAGTGCGCGCGCAGGTTTTAACGAGGCCTAGTACTGCCATGGCGAACACGTCTGCCCAGCGTGGACATTATGGACAAAACTCCCCCATGAGCAAGCAGTAACATAATTTATTTTGTTGTGGCATTCATTGGGGAAGGCCTACGTCTCAGGGCTGATATGATTGATGACAAGGTTCAGGCACTGTGTAAAATGGCAAATTTTACTATCCATTTACGACATAGACAATCCCTAGTCATATAATTCACTTAACGAAATCCCTTTCTAGCAATCAATCAACTTTCCGTACTACATCCTTTACCAAAGAGTTCTAAACACTATGATCCTTCGTCTCTATCCTTTTTCTTCCTATTATCCGACCCGAACTTCCCGCTGAACTCTCTCCAGGACGCTCTCACGTCGCCTAAAGAGAGACGAGGCTTCGACAGTCCGTCCTCGTCCTTCCTATGGCGCAGAGCGCTTTTCTTCTTCGTCTCGTCCGATATCGTGTGGTTCGAGGACACTTTGGGTATTTTACCCTTGTCGCTTTTGTCGTCGTCGCGTTTGTTAGTGTTTTTCTTTCTATTGTCATCGGTGGAGTCGGTCAGCAGGGCGCTGCGGGCGGAGTCCTCTAAATAATCGACCTTCATACACCTGTCGGAAGCGTCCGACAGCCGAGCGAGGACCGTTTGGTCGGTCGCCTCGTACTCGGCCTGCTGGGCGCTCTCGCTGAGGGGGAAGTAGGGGGTGTCGGAGGGGTAGGGGCGCAGGCGGTGCGGCCGGCGGGGGGAGGGGGGCTCACCGGAGTCCCAGTGCGCGTCGGGCTCCGTGTCGGGCTCGGAGCCCGTGGAGCGCGAGTCGCTGGAGGGCGGCGAGGGCGGCGGGGGCGGCGAGGGCGGCACGCGGGGGGCGCGGGGGGCGTGCCCCTGGAACCGGGACGACTCCGGCTGCTTCTGCACTATCAGCTCCACCTGGAAATGTACACACGAATATTAAATTCACACGCAAATTAAGTCCTGACCGTACCAGCTTAGCCCTCTGGCGTGCTCTCCATGTTTGATTTCGTCACTTGAAAAAAAAAACATTTTAAATAAACAACAACAAAAAACTTGTTATAATAACCCCATCCTCCATAGTCCCAATTCCTGTGTATTGCTATGCTATACGAGCTCTAGGAATCTACTATAAAGAGCAAACACCGCATAATAAATGTATCTGACCAACATGTCAGGATAAAAAAGTGCGGAACGAAAAAAATACACTTGACATTGGCAAAATCCTAAGGAAAACATTTTAGCAGGACGAAGATACATTCTTACTACTGTCAATGGAATAGAATCACCGTTCCAGAAGCAAGGTATTGAGTTTTTTTTCTATAAATAAATATGACACACATACATACATATACACTTGTCTAATCCCAAACTAGGAATTTCTCCTGTGCTATGGGAATTAAAAAAGAATTGGGACAATTCACAAATATAACATCCAGACCGGGACTAACTTGTACAGAGTTGTCTGTCCCCGGTAGGAATCGAACCCACGACCTCTGGCGCTTGAGGCCAATGACCAATCCACTAGGCCAACGAGGCGGTCTAGTGGCTAGTGTACAATAACTAAAGAGTTATTAGTATAGCGATTTTTTTAATTTTTTACAGACCTGCGATACCTTATCTGACGCAGCTAAGGTTACTTGCGTATTCTGATACATGTCATTGTATGCGTTATATTGTTACTGTGTTAGTTCTATCGTTACGCACTAATCATCTATACGTACACTAACATACTGACGTTTGGAAAGTGTCGGACTAACTCCCCGCGTGTCCTGGGAGCCTGGTGACCTGATATCACAGGGTCACCCTTTTTTTTATGCATCAGTCTCTCACAAAAGATAATTTTGTATTCATTTTTAATGTATAATAATTATTAATCTTTATGTTGTTTATGCCGTGTGGTTTCCGGTAGAGTAGAATAGGACCACTCCAACTCTTCCCGTGGATGTCGTACAAGGCGACTAAGGGAATACATTAAAAAACGTCAATCAGGCCTCCCCAACCCGTCTGGCCAGCGCGGGGAGTGTAGGCCAAATCCTCCGTCTGTCTCCGGCAGATGAGAGAGGGTTGTGCTCCTGGCAGTGGAGACAAAAATAGCCTGGTGATGATGATGATGTTAAGATAATAAATAAATCCATATGCCACTCCACACGCCGCCGCCCCCCGCGCCCGCCCCCCGCGAGTGTCGTGGCGTGCCGTCGTGGGTTGTGCGGCGCGTACCTTGAAGTCCGCGCTGCACTGCTTGTTGCTGCGGTCCTTGTGCGCGTCGTCCAGCTGCCACTTGTTGAGCGTCAGCTTGTACGTCTCCAGGTTCATACCTGACACAGGAACACAATAGTTATCGGAAGCGTAGTGCTTCTACTGAGCTATAGTGGGCACGATGCTGTCTCGAGCCAGGGCTGTCATATTTACGATTTAATACGATATTTGAACGATATCAAGATTGTATGGAAAATACACGAATATTACGGGCAATATAGGTGCAAAAAAAACAGTTGCAGACGCAAAGAAAACAAGGTTTTTACGTGTCTAAAAAGTAGTGGTCTGTCCCTTCCACCAATTTAAATGCCCTATAATATGTACTAAGTATGTAGTGAGTGTAGTGAGTGTACTGACTGTCTGCCGGCGGCTGCACCCTGGTGGCGCCGACGCAGTTGGTCACGAAGAAGGTGTTGAACCAGAAGTGGAAGAGCTTCTCGTCGTTGAGCCGCATCATCTTGGGCTTGATGGAGAGCGCGACGCGCACGTCGCCCCACAGCGGCGTGCACTGCGCCAGCGACACGCGCACGCAGCCCGCCTGCTTGCGCACCTCGTGGCACTCCGACACGCTCTGCGACCACAGGAGGGGACACATTACATTTGCACCTAGCGACCACTGTACATATCACACCTTGAGCTCGGCCGTGCAGATAGCCACTGGACTGACCTTGAGCGATGACTGTACCCGCGACACCTTGAGCTCGAGCGTACAGATATTGGACTGACCTTGAGCGACGACTGTACCCGCGATAACTTGAGCTGGAGCGTGCAGATAGACACTAGACTGACCTTGAGCGACGACTGTACCTGCCAGAAATTGAGGTCGAGCGTGCAGATAGACAATGGACTGACCTTGAGCGACGACTGTACCTGCGATAACTTTAGCTGGAGCGTGCAGATAGATACTGGACTGACCTTGAGGGACGACTGTACCTGCGATAACTTGAGCTGGAGCGTGCAGATAGACACTGGACTGACCTTGAGCGACGACTGTACCTGCGAGAAATTGAGGTCGAGCGTGCAGATAGACAATGGACTGACCTTGAGCGACGATCGTACCTGCGATAACTTGAGGCGAGTGCGCAGATAGACACTGGACTGACCTTGAGCGACGACTGCGGCTGCGACACCTTGAGCTCAGGCGTGCAGACAGACACTGGACTGACCTTGAGCGACGATTGTACCTGCGAGAAATTGAGGTCGAGCGTGCAGATAGACAATGGACTGACCTTGAGCGACGATCGTACCTGCGATAACTTGAGGCGAGTGCGCAGATAGACACTGGACTGACCTTGAGCGACGACTGCGGCTGCGACACCTTGAGCTCAGGCGTGCAGACAGACACTGGACTGACCTTGAGCGACGACTGTACCTGCGAGAAATTGAGGTCGAGCGTGCAGATAGACAATGGACTGACCTTGAGCGACGATCGTACCTGCGATAACTTGAGGCGAGTGCGCAGATAGACACTGGACTGACCTTGAGCTCAAGCGTGCATACAGACACTGGACTGACCTTGAGCGCCGACCGTACCCGCGACACCTTGAGCTCAAGCGTGCAGACAGATACTGGACTGACCTTGAGCGCCGACCGTACCCGCGACACCTCGAGCTCGAACATGCAGCTAAACAAACAGTGAACTGACCTCCTGCAGCGGATGCGCCTGCAGCACCTTGAGCGTGCACTGGCCGCCGTTGAGCAGGGGCGAGGGAGTCATCACCAGCTCGCGGATGTGTACCTTGGTGGCCGTGTACTGCAGCCCGGAATGGACCAGGGCCGCATAGTACTCCACATACCGCCGCTGCGACGGTATCGTTACGCCTGGAAAGTGACAACGCATATATTAGTAAATGCGGATCGACACTCGCAGGGTGGGACACCGCGCGGCAAGTTGGACCGACGACCTGAACAAGGTGGCCGGTAGCGGCTGGATGCGGAGGGCGGAGGACCGGGTGTGGTGGCGTTCATTGGGGAAGGCCTATATGTGGACTTCCAGGGGATGAAATGATGATGATGATACCGATTTATTATTTATAACTAGCTATTGCCTGCGACTTCGTCCGCGTGGACAACTTAACATCACAAATTATTATGTATTTCCCGTAGGAATGAGACGTTTTTTTCGGGATAAAAACTATCCTATGTCCTATTCCAGAACCTATATGTGTGCAAAGTTTCATCCCGATCCGTGCAGCAGTTGAAGCTTGATTGAGTAACAAACATCCAAACTTTCGCATTTATATTATTAGTGGGATATATAATTTCTTGTAAATTTCTATCATCAGCCGAATAAGTCCACTGCTGAACACAAGCCTCCCCAA
Source organism: Esperia sulphurella (assembly GCA_947086405.1). Classification (NCBI taxonomy): domain Eukaryota; kingdom Metazoa; phylum Arthropoda; class Insecta; order Lepidoptera; family Oecophoridae; genus Esperia; species Esperia sulphurella. The sequence continues at coordinate 12,861,307 of OX352273.1, read as the reverse complement.
TAGAATGTTACTTTTGGTGGGCTGTCCGTTGGGGGGTTTTACATAATCACCACGCTTGGCAGGCGGACTGGTGATCGCAGTAATGATCTTAATTACATTCACCGACTATAGAATATTTTCTCCCATACAAATTTACGCCGTGTGGTTCCCGGCTTAGAATAGAGTCACCCCTAATCTTCCCGAGGGTGTCGTTAAGGCGACTAAGGGATTGCACCAGGGACGGCAGCAGCGTTCTCCTGTATATATTAAGATCATTACTGCGATCACCAATCCGCTTGCCGAGCGTGGTGATTATGGCAAATCCCCCAATGGACAGCCCACCAAAAGTGACATTCTATTGGAGAGGCTTGTGTTCAGCAGTGGACGTATTTAGGCTGATGATTATGTACTGTCTCATCAGAAAGTCTACTGAGGCCATCACTAGTTGCTTTAAATACATAATGCTCACGCATTGGAAACAGAGAGGTAGGCAGAGACGATGTATCGCCACTGACACACCTCACTAGCCTCCTTCGCATCCATTATCCTTTTCCTGCGCCTCCTTTTATTCATCTCACTTGCGGATCCCAGTCTTTTAGAGGGCGTCACCAATTTGATCCTTGAATGCTTAGTCGCTTTTTATATCTATTGATATAAAAGGGATTCTCACAATAAACGCAATCATAAATGCTGTAAAACAACAAAGAGGGAGGAAGCAGACTCCATTGTATGTTAGTCTTTACAACCGACTCACAAAAGGAACTTTCATCCATTGTGCAAATGAAACAATTACCCAAAATCGAAGGTCGAATGGAAAAAAGTTCAGTTAAAAAATAGTTTTCCAAAGCCCGCCCCATAACTAAATCGAACAATAAGGCATTATATTTTACTTTGTAAATAAAAGATGGGGCAGACCATTATTACTTTTAAAAGTATAATGAGTTGAAAACTTTGTCCAAACCTCTAGCTTTCAAAAAGCAAGTATAGGAAGGAGCATTTTGTGGATTCCTTGACGTAATGCTCGATATCCGTATATTGTCGTTTGTATATATATATTTATATTATTTTATATATAGGACTACTCCAACTCTTCCCGTGGATGTCGTACAAGACGACTAAGGGAATACATTATAAAACATCAATCAGGCCTCCCCAACCCGCCTGGCCAGCGCGGGGAGTGTAGGCCAAATCCTCCGTCTGTCTCCGACAGATGAGAGAGGGTTGTGCTCCTGCAGTGGAGACAAAAATAACCTGATGATGATATATGTATATACATACATAATGCTCACGCCTTGGTCCCAGAGGGGTAGGCAGACGCGATGTATCGCGATACTGACAAACGTCGCAAAGCGACCTTCCTTCGCCGGCATTTCGCCCCGTGATACCACTTGGCGTGATGTGTGGCGAACAACATCGCCGCCTCCGTGTGGAGACACATTGTGGTACCACGGTTAGCTGGGGAAGTAACTGTCCACCACATCAGAGCCCCGCATGACTCGGTAAGGCTAATACAGCCCGGAGTTCAAGTAACTGTCCACCACATCAGAGCCCCGCATGACTCGGTAAGGCTAATACAGCCCGGAGTTCAAGTAACTGTCCACCACATCAGAGCCCCGCATGACTCGGTAAGGCTAATACAGCCCGGAGTTCAAGTAACTGTCCACCACATCAGAGCCCCGCATGACTCGGTAAGGCTAATACAGCCCGGAGTTCAAGTAACTGTCCACCACATCAGAGCCCCGCATGACTCGGTAAGGCTAATACAGCCCGGAGTTCAAGTAACTGTCCACCACATCAGAGCCCCGCATGACTCGGTAAGGCTAATACAGCCCGGAGTTCAAGTAACTGTCCACCACATCAGAGCCCCGCATGACTCGGTAAGGCTAATACAGCCCGGAGTTCAAGTAACTGTCCACCACATCAGAGCCCCGCATGACTCGGTAAGGCTAATACAGCCCGGAGTTCAAGTAACTGTCCACCACATCAGAGCCCCGCATGACTCGGTAAGGCTAATACAGCCCGGAGTTCAAGTAACTGTCCACCTCATTAGAGCCCCGCATGACTCGGTAAGGCTAATACAGCCCGGAGTTCAAGTAACTGTCCACCTCATCAGAGCCCCGCATGACTCGGTAAGGCTAATACAGCCCGGAGTTCGCCCAGCTCCGGGATGGCGGCACGCTTTCGATCAAGTTAGCCCCTGGACATTTGTGTATATTATTTTCGTATTTAATGTTGTATGTAGAATTTCATACTTAGATTTATATACACATATCTTATATGTGTAAAATCTGTTTCTATCTAAGAGTTCAAAGTGGACAAAAGCTCAAATTGCAATATCTTAATATCTTGCACCTACCTACCACCATTTCTCAGCATGATCCAAAGGTTGACTGGTAGAGAATGCCTTCGGCGTTAAGTTCGCCTGTTGTGCAACTGTGTGCAATAAAGTTCACATAAATAATGCCGTGTGGTTCCCGGCTTAGAATAGGGCCACCCCCAATCTTCCCGTGGGTATCAAGGCGACTAAGGAACCAGGAACATTACTGCGATCACCAATCCGCCTGCCAAGTGTGGTGATTGTGGCAAATCCCCCAATGGACAGCCCACAAATAGTGGCATTCTATTGGGGAGGCTTATGTTCAGCAGTGGACGTATATAGGCTGATGATGAAATAAAATAAAAATAAACTTTCTTACCCTTTTTGTCGTACGTTCTTTCATCACCATAGTATGTTAGTGCCTCGTCCGCTGTCGCCTTCTGGCCACTGTACAGCAAATAGCAGCATACCATTGTGCCTGAAAAGGTACAAGGAGAAAAAAAAGTTAACAAAACTTTTTTAAAACGCAGATCTTTTGTTTGACTACATTTAAAGATTCACAATGTAATAAATCTTGTTTGTTTTATCTTTCTAAAAAGTTGGGGAAATTTTTGCACAAAAATACCATTTATCATTGTTGCACAATGCATAGCCAGAATATATTGTCTATTACCTATTCTTCTATGCTTCTCTTTTCTTTCTAAGAAAGAAAGAAAAGAGTTTTTGAATCGATGATTCGAAGTGACATTCTATTTCTTTGGCGCAGTTCTAATTTTTTTTTACCCATTTATTTTTTTTTAAATTATTAATCGCACACATGCATGTTTTGTTTCATACCTAATCTATAATTCTGTCTCTGTCTCAAAGAGATAAGCTTTACCGTTTGTACATGTTTTTCCCCCCTTTTTAATGTTTGTTATGATATTTGTGTGTGTGTGCAATAAAAAGATAAATAAATATTTAAAGTAGATTATAAAATTAATCTTAAAACCTAAGAATAACATAACCCTCCGGGGGTCTTGATGGCCCAAGAGGACATACACACAAAAAACACACACCACCACATACATGCTTACAGGTGAACTAGAAAAACGTTGAGCGCATCTTACTACTTAACACGTTTCAATAGATATTGCCGTAGGGTTTCCGGTAGAGTAGAATAGGACCACTCCAACTCTTCCTGTGGATGTCGTACAAGACGACTAAGGGAATACATTATAAAACATCAATCAGGCCTCCCCAACCCGTCTGGCCAGCGCGGGGAGTGTAGGCCAAATTCTCCGTCTGTCTCCGGCAGATGAGAGAGGGTTGTGCTCCTGCAGTGGAGACAAAGATAACCTGATGATGAATAGATATAACATTCGGAGTCATCAAGATACCCGGAGCGTTAATTTATTATTTTTAAGGCGCATTAAAAACGTGGTTTTTAAGATTAATTTTATAGTCTACATTAAATATTTTGTTCTTTTTCGTTTTCTTATGTACTTATCTATCTGTCTAATAATATCTAATAAATGTATTTAGAAAGCATTGTCATAGCTAATTGGGAAGTGCTCGAAATTTGAGTTGTAAGATTCCACCCGTTAAGAAAGACAAACAAAAAAGTGACTAAATAAAAACGTGGTAATAAAAATCTAGTTTTAACTGACCTATAGAAAAAAATACAGTAAATTAATATAAATTGCTACTGATGCTAATTACTTTTCTGATCGAATTTACGAAAGCTGCTGTGGGAACCCAAACTTCTAGCCACCACGATTTTTTATAACGTCTATAGTATTGCGCACACCTTTTTACATCCCTTTAAGGGCTAGCCACAAAAAAGGAGGCCATTTTGAGAAGGACCCTTTTTTGAAATTTACGACCTCGGCACGAAAGTTGGTACTTAATACCCCCAATTACGCATCGTAAAGAAATTTCGCAATTACGGGCGGGGGGTTTTCGGCCCCGGTTTTGTTTGAACAACAATAGGGCCCATGGGTTCTATAGCTGCAGGCACGTGTAATTTGTGGCCTTAATGTGGACTACACATGATGTGAGTGGCGGACCGAGTCATACGACTTGACCACTTCAAAATTTATCCGACGGCCTACTCCGTAAGAATTGCGGTTAATATCCACCGTACGAAAAGCCATTTTTTTTACTCTCTAACGACTCGTGACATATACGGATAAGCGTTTGGCGTATAACTATCGTAGTTAGACGCCAAACGCTGATGAGAATATGTCATAGACCCTTTAGAGAGTACAAAAGGCTTTCTAAGTAGACGGATATTATCTGAAATGCTCACTTTCAATCATCATCAGGTTATTTTTGTCTCCACTGCAGGAGCACAACCCTCTCTCATCTTCCGGAGACGGACGGAGGATTTGGCCTACACTCCCCGCGCTGGCCAGACGGGTTGGGGAGGACTGATTGATGTTTTATAATGTATTCCCTCAGTCGCCTTGTACGACATCCACGGGAAGAGTTGGAGTGGTCCTATTTCTACCGGAAACCACACGGCAATGCTCACTTTAAACTGACCTAATAATAATAGTTCAAACCGCGAAAAAGAAGAATTTGAACCGGAGGGCAGACATTAAGAAAGGCATATGTCCAGCAGTTGATATCGATATACTGACGCGGTTTCACGGTCTGTAGTAGGTAGTAACGTGTAGATAAGACGACATTCATCCGACCGTGTCTGTCAGTCCAGATCTTATTGTGTGTAGCGCCCATAAACTCCGGGTGTCCCAGAACTTCGGTGTCCATTGTGTTTATGCTAAATTTTACGAGTTATCTAAAGTCAAATTTTTAACTGAACAATCGATTCAATACTACATTCTATGCATGCAATGATTAGGTATGTTTTCAAACGCTATAATGTTCCGAAATCAGGACAAAGTATTTTTTTTAATGACGAATGATTCAATGTCAGTATCAATTCATCATCATCAGGTTATTTTTGTCTTCACTGCAGGAGCTTCACTGAATCAGGCCTCCCCAACCCGTCTGGCCAGTGCGGGGAGTGTAGGCCAAATCCTCCGTCTGTCTCCGGCAGATGAGAGAGGGTTGTGCTCCTGCAGTGGAGACAAATATAACCTGATGATGATGAAATTATCTACAATCTACGTCGTCGTCGCAACGAGAGTTATAAATCAACTTTTTATTTATTTGCGAGCGGTGACTTAAACACTTAAAAACCCGGACTACAAATGAAACCCCGCTCGGACGCTCCCCGGACGCCCCGAAAACGAACGAACCCCGTAAACAAATCCGGGGTAACCCGGACGGATGGCAACCCTGCTCACGACTCCGTTTCTTGTCTAAAATGCGTGTGATCGTAAAGTCATCTTGGGCACTTAAATGTCCTCCATTCACACTTTGGATACCTTTGATCAGATCTCATTTAAATCATTTCTTGGCGGAGAACCAAGGCTTCAAAATGACCTCGAATGTATGAAATGTGGTTCTGGCCAAGATTCTGTAAGTGTAACATATATAGCTCGATGAAATTGTACAAAGGGCCTGTCCCCAGTGGGAATCGAACTCACGACTCATAGCACTAGAGTTTAAGAACCATGCCACTAAGTTAAAATCAGGTGGCCGGGTCCATTTCTTGTTAATTGTTGACCAACTTTCGTTTTTTTTTAATAATATGCAGTCATAAAAAATGTATTGCATAAAAAATCCATTTAAAATAATTATTAATAATTACAAATTATACATATGGTGATATCCTTGATCTGAGCGACACTCCCTCGTTGTTCTAGTGGCCCACACAGCCCACACAGTTTTACTCCGTTAAAAGCCTGCTCTCCATGTCTGTATTCGTCCTATATGAAGACTTGTTATCAGCATATGTATATTTAAGTTTATTATTTATGTTTGTCATTAGTCTGTAAGTCTGCCTAAAAGTAAAAAAAAAAAAAAAACTTGACACGTACAAACTCCTAAGGAAGGTCGATTTAGGAAGACGAAGATACTGTCTTACTGTCAATTGAAATTGGGGAATACCATAGTCCAGCGGTGGACGTCGGCGGGGTGATGTGATGAGCTCACCTGTTCGGCCTTTACCGGCCTTGCAGTGCACCGCTGCCACGTTCCTCGGATCAGCCCCGAGCCACCTGTGGACGCTCTCGCAGAACGGCTGGATCAGCTCTATCTTCGGCGGCGTGTGGTCTTCGAAGGCGAACTTCTCCACCTGAAAAAGCAAATTAAACTCTTGACATACCATCTTAGCTTCTTAGGGGACCAGGAAGACCTGGCGACACTTCTTCGGGAACTTTCGTCCGCGTGGAAAACTTGACATCACAAATTATCATGTACTTCCCTTAGGAATAGGATGTTTTTTCGGGATAAAAACTATCCTCTGTCCTACTCCAGGACCTAATGTAGCGTGATGCTCGGCTCGCAGATGGTAGATTTTTTCCTACTTACTTGATATTTTGGACAATTCACACAATATCTTTATAAATTATAGCCTATGTGTTATTCTGATGTATAGCTATTTTACTGTAGTTTCATTAAAATCTATTCAGTAGTTTTTACTTGAAAGAGTAACAAACATCCATCCATACTTACAAACTTTTGCGTTTATAATATTATATTTATTAATATATTTATATATATAGTAGGATTGACATGCCATGAAATTGTATGTAATTTTCCAAGGAGTACTTACACATACAAATACAAATTAGGTATTACTTATCGCCGTACATTTTATACAATTTCATTGTTTCACGTCCCATTAACATTATTATAAGTTTCCAAATAGCGTGTTAGCTGGTGAAATTGTTTGTTTTTTTAACTCTGTGACAGAAGTACTACATCCAATGACGAAGTTTGTTCCACATCTGCGCAGCTCGGACAGTAAAGGAATTGAAAAAGAATTATAAATAAATAATAAATATGCGGGGACATTTCACACACGGCCACCTGATCCCAAACTAGGCAGAGCCTGTAATATGGGTATCAGACAGCTTATACACATATATAAATACATAATATACTTATATAAATAACATCCAGTCACAAGGCAAACACCATGTTTGACACGAAGGTCTGCCCTGGGCGGGATTCGAACCCGCGACCCCGGGCTTCGCAGGGAGGTGTACTACCGACTAGGCTACGGGGCCGACCGTATTGAAAAAGAATTTGGTGTTGGAATTGAGATATGCGAGGTTTTGATGACGCAGGCACGTCTAGGTCGGTAGGAACTCACGAAAACGGGATCGGAGGTATTCGGGAGCAGGATTTGTGAGAATCAGAAATACAATAAAACTTGTCCTACAAAAATCACAGATTGAAAAATTATTTGTAAAAACGTTATGACATTACTATATTTAAAACCACTTCTTCGCGGGATTATGTATGATCTTGAAGATACTGAAGTTGTACAAGTATTTAAAGTGCTATACTGTATATCATGCGATAGATAATAGCGCTGCACGTAAGCAAATGGAACGTCATCTAATAATGTCATTCACTACGTAACTAATCATGTCACAACATAACTAAACGTGTCACATCGTAACTAGTAGAGCCACTTTGTTACTATTCGTGTTAATATGTAACTAACAATGACACTGGCATGAATGGGGAAGGTTGTGTATGGTAGTTTATATGGGATCAGAAGTATGAAATTTATTTTTAAATAAAAAAAACCGCCTTCGAACGCCCAGGAACTAAAAACAGATTATAAAAATATTTAATATATTATGATAATATTTAGAGCCCCAACCACTCCTTCGCGGTAATACAATCTTGAAGGTACTGAAGTTGTACAAGTAATTAAAGTGGGATATTTTACATGCGATAGATAATTAATGGCATACGCGCTGCTTGTATGCACATGGACCGCCATCTAATAATGTCACTCACTACGTACCTAATCGTGTCACAATGTAGCTAATAGTGTCACCATATAACTAATATTGTCACTTTGTTACTTATCGTGTTAGTATGTAACTAACAGTGTCACTAGAATGACTAAATGGGGAATTTTGTGGTTAAAAGTTTATACGCTATCAGAAATAAAAAAAAACGTTCGAGTCCGAAAGAGACGGCTAATTTAATAATCGTTATGCAATGACTATATTTAGAGCCCCGACCACTCCTTCGCAGGAATATAATCTTGAAAGTACTGAAGTTGTACAAGTATTTAAAGTGGGACACTTTATAACACGCGATAGATAATGACATACGCGCTGCACGTATGTATGCAGAATGACCGCCATTTAATAATGTCACTCACTGCGTAACTAATCGTGTCACTACGTTAACTAATAGTGTCAAACTGTCGACTGATCGAGAAGCACTAAGAAATAAATATCCAAAACATTCAACAAATACTGTTTATTTTCCTTCCCAGAAATTAATATATACTTTACTAGCTGGTGCCCGCGACTTCGTCTGCGCACGATTAGTATTTCGAGTAGCTTTTTTGTAGGACTATTTAAGATAAACATTTCCATCATACTTTACATATGTGTAACTAGCGGTTTTGGCAGAATAGCTCGCAGATGGTACATTTTTTCCTACTTACTTGATATTTTGGACAATTCACACAATATCTTTATAAATTGTAGCCTATGTGTTCTTCTGATGTATAAGCTATATTATTGTAAAGTTTCATTAAAATCCATTCAGTAGTTTTTACGTGATAGAGTAACAAACATCCATCCATACTTACAAACTTTCGCGTTTATAATATTAGTAGGATTTCTTGTACAAAAAGTTGCCAACCCTGAAAGTCACACATATAAAACTATATGATAAAGATTATAAATACTATATGTCAGATGTACCTTCTTGAAACCCATTTCGTTATCTATGCATATCAGGAGCCCATGCAACTTCAGAACATCAGATAATTCTATCTACATTGCCGGTTATCAGTGAAATTGGCCAGATTACCCGCCGGTATCGCGCCAAATGAACCTGTGATATAATATCCCGGCAAACTTATCTTGCGTACGGAAAAATGCCGTACTAACATTTTACTATGAGTTGCTTTGAACGCCGGCGCCACTCAGAACGGCAAAAAAAAATTGTCCGACTACTTGATTGATGTACTAGCAATACAGCAATTAAGATACTGTTGCGTTACATAATTTTAAAGTGCCCTGAGCACTCTCAAATGTACCTAAATAGTGTAAATAGGTAAACATGGTTACCTTGGTTCCCGTGGTTCCCGGCTTAGAATAGGGCCTCCCCAAATCTTCCCGTGGGTGTCGTCAAGGCGACTAAGGGATTGCACCGGGGATGGGCAGCAGCGTTCTCCTGTGTATATTAAGAGCGTTACTGCGATCACCAATCCGTCTGCCAATCATCATCAGCCTATATACGTCCACTGCTGGACATAAGCCTCCCCAGTAAATGCCACTTTTGGTGGGCTGTCCATTGGAGGATTTGCCATAATCACCACGCTTGGCAACGGATTGGTGATCGCAGTAATGATCTTAATATACAAAGGAGAACGCGCCTGCCCGTCTCTGGCATCTCATCATCACTTACCATCAGGTGAGATTGAGGTCAAGCGCAAACACGTCGACAATAAAAAAAAGAACAGATTTAATTACCTACTACTACTACAGGCGCACCATCCTGTGCATTAATTATTGTAGGGCTACTGCACCGAGCGCGTGAACATAGTCGATCGAGAGAGGGACAACGTTATACGTCAGCAACATAAGTGCTTCTCTTTCTAACTTATAGCGTCGATCTCTCGGCGCCCAGCGGGGGGAGGTGACCGTCGCATCTTTATGTAGAAATATTTAGTATTCTCTCGTCTTAGTATCATCTTCTATTGAATATTTTGTTACACGCAAATAAAGCTTGTTTACGTTGTACAAACTGAAGAGCTAGAATTTCTGTACACTAAAATGATGTTAACAGCGTTGTATGAAATTACAGAACTACCTTTGAAGCGTTTACTCACATTGTCTAAACTTTGGTTTAAAACTAGCAAAAAATATTATACACGAGAGTTACGGACAGTTATGTATGTCAGAAATGACAATAATAATTCATTTAAACCGGTTTTGAAATAGCAGTTAAAATTTGTTCATAAAACCGGTAAAATACTATTCGTCAATTTACCGGTTAATTAATAGAACGGTTTCAGATTTACCGAATTCACTTCGGTTACCGGTTTCTTACGGAGAACGAAATTTCATAACTCGCAGAAGCCTAAATAAACCGGTTTAACTCGCCACTGAAGGTCGGAGAGCCGCACCGCGCGTCGCCCGTCGTGTTTAATCTAATCTAATCTCTTTCTAACACACTCAGACTTGGCTGGCTCGTTTATTCACGTGTTCACGTTGCTACTTGTATTATCGTCGGCGCCAAGTGAGGTTGCCTCCAGCGTCTACGTTAAAACCGGTTAATTTAGCACAACTCCCGTTTGTTCTTTTTACTAACCGGTTTCAGAGCTCTGGATGTCAACGACTTCCTTGTGTTAAAAGCCTAGGTGTGTTTGACCCCTTGATCCCTAAGACGTAAGCGAGCGCATTCCCCACTATACTTCTATGAATTCAACGTTACGTTAATAGGATTAAAATTAAGACTGTATTAAGAATTGCAAGGTGGCGGAAAGGCGCTGCAATATGGAAGGCTCACAAACACCTTACTCGGTAATTCCATTTCTAATCCCACTCACAGTCTTCTCTATAGTATTATCAAAGAATACATAACGTTACTACATAAAGAAGGGACACTCTGCCCCCCCCCCCCCCCCCCGCCCGTTTTACGTCACGCGCAATAGAAGTACGGCTGGGAGTACGCGCTACAGGTAGTAATTTAAAGTATTCTCCAATTGAAAAGAAGGGCCTATTGTTACGAAAAACTGTACATTTCATCATCATCAGGTTATTTTTGTCTCCACTGCAGGAGCACAACCCTCACTCATCTGCCGGAGACAGACGGAGTATTCGGCCTACACTCCCCGCGCTGGCCTGGCGGGTTAGGGAGGCCTGATTGATGTTTTATAATGTATTCCCTTAGTCGCCTTGTACGACATCCACGGGAAGAGTTGGAGTTGTCCTATTCTACTCTACCGGAAACCACACGGCAAAGTACATTACAATAATTTATTTTTCGGTTTTGACAGTACAAAAACCGTATTTTTGATTCCCAAGTATTTTTTTTAATTCCGAAGTAACTGAGCGGTTGACACAATAAGTTAGAAAGAAAAGCACTTATGTTGTTGACATATAACGTTGTCCATCTACATCCCTATTCACCTGCCAAGCGTGGTGATTATGGAAGACCCCCAATGGACAGTCCACCAACAATTGTATTGGGGAGGTTACTGGACGTATTTGGGCTGACGATGATAGATAGATAGATAATCCATTTATTCTAAAACACAGCACAAAATACAATGTTACAAATAGGTCACATATTGGTACAGAAGTACAGCACACAAACATAACAACGAAACAGTAACAGTGTGTGTAGTGCTGTGCTGCAGAAAGGGCCCGCACTCAGCATAATGTCGCAGCCCAGCGGTGCGACGCTGATGTTCTGCCTGGACCGTTACATTAGAACAGGAGTCGGCAAGTAATTTTAAGTGGGGTCCGGATAAGGTTGAAATTTATTATCGAGGTCCAGAAATAATAACTCCTAATACTTAATTATTTTAAGTTTTTTACACCTTAAAAAATGTAATGATACCTGCGGGTTTTAGACAGTTTTTAAAGTTTGGTTCATGCGGGGAACAACACAGAAATACAATCAAGATAGAATGGTTATTTACATCAGTGCCGCGCGTGCCGATTTTCGGACACAGCGCGCCCCTCCTGCGCACCCTTTATGCATTCAAAATTCATTTTTGAGAAAAATGATTAGCCAGGTTGATTGCAATTTTCATATTTTTCTGAAACATGTTTACTCCAAAATTCTGTGCCACGTTAACAATATTTGGCGGCCCGAGATTCAACCTTCGGCGGTCCGTATACGGACCGCGGTCCGCCTATTGCCGACCGTTGCATTAGAAGGAACGTGGTGCGTTCTGAAGGTCAGTACCCACTTTCTTTTATTTACATGACTCTATCTCCTATAGTTTCTGACTTCCCCATACTGACCAGTATTGATGATACATCTTATATAGCGTTGTTTATTATTATAGCGATTTCATATCAAATATAAAGTTCTGAACACGTTTAGTAGCACTGGGTCGTGATAAGGCAGGCGCGACGGTGGACTGTTATCATTATCATATGCACAGTACAAACATGAGCACAGGATAAGTACAACTACATTTTTATTTATTCCTGGTGGGTCTACGCTTGACCTCAATCTCACCTGACTGTACACACAAACTAATCTGAACAAGCCTGAATACTATAGCAAGAAACGATCGACTTCTTTTTTGGGTTCTGTACCTCGACATGAAAAAACGAAACCTTAAAGGTTCACTTTGCTATATTTGTAAATTATCCTAGCCTTGTTTAATTTCCATAAAACAGGAGAAAATCCTAATTTGGGATAAGACAAATGTATGTATATGTATCTTATGTAATATTTATTTACTTCGTTGTATGTATGTCTGTCTGTTTGCCCGTCAAGACTCTTTTCTCGGGAACGGCAAAGGGTATCGAGTGGAAATCTTACTAATATTATAAATGCGAGCGTTTCGACATTTCAATGTTTGGATATTTGGATGTTTGTTACTCAATCACGCTTCAACCACTGGACGGATCGTGATGAAACTTGGCACACATATAGGTTAGGTCATGGAATAGGACATAGGATAGTTTTTCTCCCGAAAACACATCCCATTCCTACGGGAAACACATAATAATTTGTGATGGTAAGTGGTCCACGCGGACGGAGTTACGGGCAACAACTAGTTACAAATATCTTTCAAACTCTATGTAGTAAAAAGATACGGTCGTTCAACGTATATTTTCATACTGACTGACACATCAAAACCTAAGGATACTTCCCGTTGACCTTGCTGGAAAGGCACGAAGGACAAGAGAAGGAAAAAATCTGAAATTGAAAGTGTAATCATTACCTGACAAACTTAATTTGAAAGTTTCTTTTACAGCGTACATGAAAGAAATTACTAAAATATGTTTGTCACACAATACTTTACGTTTAAGTAACGGGACCGAAAGAAGGACTAATTGAAGTATATGCCTATAGTGATAGGAGATTTCTTTTTGGGAGGGGAAGAAAGAGCCGGGGTTAAGTCATGAGGGAGTTTTAGAGGTAAATGAAAAGAGAATAGAATTAATTTAAAAAATCCCTCGCTTCAAGGGTTCCACAGTAACAAAATTCTTAAAGGACATTCACCCGCACTTGTCCGTATCTAATTTATTTTATAATATATCAAAAGTCGAAGTTGCTCTTCTAACAATGTGTTACTCGAAAATTCAAACATTGAGTTAAGAAAAGCGTCATTAGGAAATATTCACATCTATACGTATGGGTAGGTAACCAAGTGACATGACATAGGGTACGCTTCACATAAGAAGAAAAGAGATATCGATTAGTTTTCTTAGTTCTACACATTTGTCTACGCATTAGATTGAACGAGAAAGGATATGCGTCAATCTCGATAATATGCTTTAGTTATTGGTCCGAGGTAGGAGGTATTTCTTGGACGGTCCTTAACTCCGTCAACCACTGGACCATAAGGAAGATATTGGTTCTTTGTGGTTTCAGAGCTACGAACAGAGTGTGTACTGTACTACATTTACGGCGGGTACATGACAGGCGGGCGGCGCGCCGGTGGCGACATCTAGTCTAGCCGATATTGCAGGTTTTCTATTGTTTGTGCCTTATCTTGTACCTCCTGTGTTAGCTGTCTGCCCTTTTAATACCTTGTTTATCTCTATACAATAAATATAATTACTGTATTTCGGTAAATTGGCAGTATTAAGACTTGTGACAAACCGCAGCGCCACTGCTGCAAGGCCTAGTACTGCAATGGCCAACACATCTGCCCATAGTGGGCATTACTGCTGCATAAGGGAAGGTCTTTGTCCAGCAGTGGGGATCACAGGACATGACGCTACGACAATACTCTGTAGAAAGTACCAGGTCTGCATAAACCCACGAGAACTGCTCACTGAGCCGCCAAACCTCGAAAACAGTGTTACTATCTCTGTGGAAAGTACCAGGGCAGTATAAAGTATAGAGTATTAAGTATTAAGAACTTCATACTAAGACGGGAAAACTAAACGAACTAACAGAGAAATCTTAGTGGAGGTTGCACAAACTTGTGGAAACACGATAAGCTGGGAAAGCATGAAAACAAAACGTACTTAACGACAAATCCCTCTAGAGAACCCAGGCTGCTTAAAATCGTGAAAACTCTCCTGTGCTATGGGAATTAAACAAGGATTGGACAATTGACGCCTCCTCGCCAGATGGACCGACAACCTGAAGAGACCGGGACCAACTTTTAAAAAGTTGTCTGTCCCCATTGGGAATTCTATCCCACGAGTTCTGGCGCTTGAATCCAATGACCAAGCCACTAGGCCAATAAGACGGTCAAACAGAACGAAATAAGCGACAAACCCCGGTGGAAAGTACCAGGGCTGCATAAACTCGTGCGAGCACACGATTATACCTATTTATACCAAAACAGACGTGAGTCAGAATACGATAGCGCAGCTATGTACATGTTTGCCTGTTGTCACAGATGATATATTATGCAATATTTTTCACCCCCCAACAGAATGTTTGACCTTGAGTTTCCTGATTGCATGTGACAATGCTTTTGTATAAGAGGAGTAGAGTATTATCCGGACGTCTAGCGAAGTTCTGATTCTGTCGCCAGTGAAACCTTTGCCTCAAAACAAATTACGTTTGTGTGCACTCAGAGCGAGTCTAAAAAGGCACGAATGGCTGTGCATAGTGCTATTCTGGTTCCTACGCTGACGTATGGTACAAGAAGCATGAAAGCAGGATAAATGCGGTTGAGATGCGGTCGTTATGAAATATATGTGGAGTGAAGGTATGTTACAGAGTGAGGAATACAGTGATACGTGAGAGGTGTGGTACGAAAGAAGATGTAGTAACGAAGGTAGAGAAGGATATGTTGCGTTGGTCATGGAGGATATATTGGACATTTAGAGCGTATGAGTGAAAGAAGAGTAACAAAAGAAAGATACAGCACGAATTTGGAAGGAACTACAGCTAGAGGTTGTTGGAAGGATGTTCAAGGATCAAATAGATAACGTCCTCAAAGAGACTGGGGTCTGCAGTGAGATGAATAAAAGGAGGTGCATGAAAATGTAGATGGATGTGAGTGAGGCTAGTGAGGTGGAATGATTGATTGATTGAATATACTTTATTGCACACAAATTACAGAAAATATGTATGAGAAATATACAGTAAATGTACAAGTGGCGGCCTTATCGCTCTTAGCGATTTCATCCAGGCAACCATATGCTAGTAAGGTGTGCCAGGATCGCGCAGTGCCTGGGACCAGTGCGCGAGCATACTCGTATGTGTATGAATGGGGCATTTCTTCAAGATGATGAAACATTGCATATGACGGTGTAAGTGCTAGAGGTCATGTCGTGACCCGCGTCAGTGAGGAAACGACCGAGACGGGCGGGTGAAAAACTGTCACGTGTCGGATTATCGCACATCACAGAGGTGACGATAAAAAGCGAATTCCATTGTAGCGATAAAAGGTTAAAATCATCGAGAAATTGTACCTACAGGAAACTTGACATAATATATCATTATTTTCACTATATTTTCGCGTGGCATTGCGCATCCGTCCGCGTGGAATTTTAACCCATTTTTTCACTTCAGCTTGCTAATATATCCTACTAATATTATAAATGCGAAAGTTTGGATATTTGGATGTTTGTTACTCAATCACGCTTCAACCACTGGACGGATCGTGATGAAATATATATCGTGACATAGAATAGTCTTTAGCCTGAAGAAACATCCCATTGCTACGGGAAATACATAATAATTTGTGATGTTAAGGGGTCCACGCAGACGAAGTCGCGGGCAACAGCTGGTAAATGATAAAATTAATCCTTACTCACCCGGTCATGGAACCTGCTGGAGTCGTACGACCTCTCCGAGCACAGGTTGTATATCTTGTAGTGGTCCTTGTGCATCTGCTCCAGAAACCTGTACACCTCGTCTATGTGGTTCCTGTAAACCGCCTCCAGTTTCTCGGCCGGGAACCCCATTGCTATGAGCCTGTCTGTGATATCTGGTGTAGGTGTTAAGGAAAAAGTCTTGGAAAGAATTACAGTAAATAAAAAAGCAGATTTAAATTGACATGATAATATATAAAAATACCTATTTATTTCAATTCACAGCGTTTAATTTTAACGTTTGCCAGGGTCGCACAAAGTGGCGATACATCGTCTACCCCTCTGGGACCAAGGCGTGAGCATTATGTAAGTATGTAATTTCAAATAAATCATAGTTATATTTATAAAATTAGCTTGGATTCTTTCGTCAAAATGGGTTTTACGACTTTTCTAGCGGGAACCATCGGTACAGTAGATGCCAAAAGAGTAGGTAGTTAGTTTTGAATGATCTAATATTAATTGAAATCTGATCTGCAGACGAAAAACTAGACATAGCCAATAGCAAGTTGAAAATATGGATTACACATCCCTCTGACAGATGGACCAGCTGAAAAAGGGTATCCGAAGCTATAATTAGCAGTCAATTGACAACTTTAATGACTGCACGAACAAGTATAAATTTTTTGGCTGGACGTTGCTTAGTACTTAACCAAGTGCTAATTGGAATATCATGGGAACAAAGGTTAGATAAATGACATATATATGCAAATAGCGTCGAATCGATGTCATTGAGCGTTAAAACAAATGATAATTCATCTCAAAAGGTAGATAACCTGACCATAGACCATCCAAAAACTATATTAACAGGCAAATAATGTTATTAATAAAATAAGTAATAAACACGCCGTTTATAAAACATTTCACGATACATATTTTGATTTGATAATATATAGAAGTTAAAATTTGCTTATACAATAACGTATCTAAATTTTTTTGTTAGCGTATCACGTGATAACCTAAAAGGATTTGTTGGGATTTAATTATTACTAGACATCTAAATTGCGCTTCCTCGAGTACTTTGTGTACTTTTCGTAATATCGTTACACTTTGAGATTAACCTACACCGAACTTAGGTATTTTGATGCGCTTTAAAAAAACTTACATTTTTGGAAACTCCGGTACCCAGGACATACGCTCGTATTCCGGGACAATTTTGGTGGGCAACCCTAGGTCGTAGTTATGAGTTCAGCCTTGTAGTTTCATCATCATCAGCCGAAATACGTCCACTGCTGAACATAAGCCTCCCCAATAGAATGCCATTGGTGGGCTGTCCATTGGGGGATTTGCCAATAATCGCCACTCTTGCCAGGCGGTTTGGTGATCGCAATAATGATCATAAAGAATGCTGCTGCCCGTCCCCGGTGCAATCCCTTAGTCGCCTTAACGACACAGACGAGAAGATTAGGTGTGGCACTATTCTAAGACGGGAACCACGCGACTTGTCTATCATCATCATCAGGTTATTTTTGTCTCCACCCCAGGAGCACAACCCTCTCTCATCTGCCGGAGACAGCGGAGGATTTGGCCTACACTCCCCGCGCTGGTCAGACGGGTTGGGGAGGCCTGATTGATGTTTTATAATGTATTAACTTGTCTATACTAATGTTATAAAGAGGTAAAGTTTGTGAGGTTGTAGCGGATAATCTCTAGATGTACTGAACCGATTTTGAGAATTCTATTACCAATAGAAAGCCACGTTATTAGTGAGTGTCATAGGCTATATTTATAAAGTTACGTGGCCCGCGGGTTGCGGGCAAACAGCTAGTAGTTTATTTGATAAAAAAGGGAGTACATGTTATTCCAAGCGTATGGATAGAGGTTGTGAACCGGCATGACCTCTCATATGCATTCACGGCATATCATGCATGTCATAAAACGACCGTAACTTTTAATAATCTTACGCCAAACCAATGGCAGCGCAGCCTCGAACGACGTCACGCGTCCAAATCGCATGTTCGTTTCATTGATAAAGTATAACACAAGGCTCGCTAATTTCATCACTTACTCATAGGTTCCTGTGCAAACACAGGTGACATTTAGCCAAATTAGCATTTTGCTTCTGTCAAACGAGCAAACCACGTTAAAACACTAGAACAAGTGTATAAAATATTACACATAAGGAAAACTATGACCATAAAAAACTCACACACACACACACTCACCCCAGCACACATACACCACATACAAATACACCCACTTTCATAACATTTATAACACACTGTACACGCGGGATCTAATCCTTTTCAACCCTTTTGTTTTATTTTCACTTTATATAAAATAAGTAGAAATTAGTGCCTATTAAAATAAAAACAAATGTTTAGAAATTTATAAATGAAACAGAGATCTCTCCCCCCTGCACCCTTGCCGCGCATGCAGCATGTCGGCTTCTACGACAGGCAGGGGATACCGTGACTGCATTCCTCGCCCCAGCCCACAGAGCGATGCCTCCTAACACAGACTACCTAAGTCCAAAAGGAGACATCAGCTTCTAAATATTACTAATGTTGCTTTCATTTTCAAAAAAACTACTAGAAACCTTGCGTTACTCGGATTAAAACCATTCCCTCCTTTTGAGCTTCGCCGCAATCGGCTAAGAACTAAAGGATCAGATTACAGATATAACTGTATGGTCTACGACCCTTGGCTGTAATTTAGATGTTTAACACAAACGGTAAGAAAAACCGGCACTAATTTAGGATACGACATTTGATATTTTTATATGGTTTATCTTTATGTGGGGCGTATAATCTATGCTCATTTTATTTTAAGGAACTGGCAAAGATGCGGTGGTTTGTAGTTTTGCGTAAAAAGTATTGCATCAATTGTATTGGATGCGGTCATTTTAACCACATTTGACAATGTTGTTAATGTGCAATCCTGTTGCGAACTCGTCGTCTACAGATAAACCTCAATTTTCGTTTAGTTGGAAGACTAGAAATTTAAGAATTATCTCTATTGTTTTGATCAATAAAAAAAACTAAATATTATAAATGCGAAAGTTTGGATATTTGGATGTATGTAACTCAATCACGCTTCAACCACAGGACGGATCGGGATGAAACTTGGCACACATATAGTTTAGGTCCTGGAATAGGACACACGATAGTTTTTATCCGGAAAAAACATAATTCCTACGGGAATTTGTGATGTTAAGTTGTTCACGCGGACAAAGTCGCGGGCAACAGCTAGTGATGCATAATTTCGCGATTATAGATCGACCAATTCACGATGGCACGCCACACTACTTTTCGCGAAGGGCGAGCTCGAATATCAGTATACTAGTGTACGTATGCACATATTGATAATAAGTGCGTATCGATAGAACTAACACAGTAACAATATAACGCATACAATGACATGTAAGCGATTTAGAGGAAGTGGTGGGGCGTGCTGTCGTGAACTATACGATCTATATATGTTAAAATTTTGAGCAATAATGTGAAAATTTACGATTTGCGCGCTAGATGCCGCCGTGCGAGTATCTATTTGATTTGAAATTCAAATTTCACATTGCATAACATGCAGACAGTCTATAAAGAAAAAAAGGTGAATGAATTCAGTGCTTATAGGACAGAATATTCCAAAATTATATCTCTTAGAGTTAGTACAAATTCATGCGTTGTAACGGGCAGCGAATGACACCTCTGCAAGCAAGCCTGGCTCTGACGCAGACTCCCCATACCCTTGGAAGGGTGTGAGATGAAGACTGACTTCATGCGCATACGCATGACTGTTTGCGTGATCTGCAAGTAGTGTTTAATAGTTACATACACCATACATACACCATATCCACTTCACAAACACTTTTGTGTAGTGCGGGAGACTAGATATGTAAGTCTACTGCTCTACGCCACGCCAGACTGATAATCAGATAGTTTTCGCGTTAAAGCCCAAAGCAGAAGTCAACCATTAGATAAAAGAATAACTCGTGTAAATACCGATCTCTCGCATTGTAATGTCAAAAATATGGAGCAGATTCATTCCCCCTTCCATCACCGGACTACCAGGCGTAGTGAGGGACTCCATCCTTATGTAGTAGACATACCACGCTCTCGCACGAAGCGTTTTGCTTCCTGGTTCATGATGCGAACTGCTAAGGAATGGAACTCCCTGCCAGCTTGGGTATTTCCGGACAAGTACAATTTGGATCTTTTTAAAGGAAGAGTGAATAGGCATCTTCTGGGTAAGCGCGCTCCATCTTAGGTCTCATCATCATTTACCATCAGGTGACATTGACGGCAAGCGCCCACCCATCAACTATAAAAAATATACATATTTCATCCCTACCGCATGTAAAGATATAAAAAAAACAACGGAAATACGATAGTGACTCCGCGCTAACTGGGATCCTTGAGGTCACGACACGACCCGCAGATTTGTTTAACGACATACAGAGCAAAGATAGTACTATCGAGTTCAATGCAAGCCGGCGACAGGGCCACCCCTAGTGATATGGCCCTTAATCTATGACAATTGTTCTATCGGGTAAATGAGACATATTATATTTATTACTAGCTTTTGGCCGCGACTTCGTCCACGTATGTTTCAATATTATCTTCACTACTTTTAACGATTAGTTTGGTTTCCCGTAGGAATGTGATGTTTTTTCGGGATAAAAACTATCCTATGTCCTATTCCAGGACCTAACCTATATGTGTGCCAAGTTTCATCCCGATCCGTCCAGTGGTTGAAGCATGATTAAGTAACAAACTTCCAAATTTTCGCATGTATAATATTAGTGGAATAAGAGTCTGTCGTCTATCATAGTTAAACGCCAAACGCTAATCAGAATATGTCACATGGCCATTTAGAAAGTACAACATGGCTACTTTGTTCGACGGATATTATCCAAAATACTTACGGAGTTGGCCTCCTGTTCTAGTGTATGTTTGTTTATCCCTTTTTCACATCTATTTAACTAAACGTGTGTGTTTAATTAAAGAAAAGGTACCGATACGAATCTGTATTTGTGAATGTCAAAGCCTCAAAAAGGGAGGATTGAATAAAAAGGCCAAGCAGAAGAGGTAGCTAGTTAATTGAAGACTGTTATGAAATGCCCAGTAATAATTACGATAGAGATTCGGGCCCCAAAATTTCCGACGCCGGCCCCGAATGCAATTGTGAGGCTGTAAAGATTACGTTTTACTGCCTCCAGCTAGAGCTATTAATTTATTAGTCGAAAATTGACCAATAAACGGGCTATATTGAGCGGATGCGATAACTCGAAACGCACTAACGTCCCGTCGAGTTTCAGATAACACCGCTGCCTGGGCCATGACTCGAATAGAACACTATTTTTGGAAAGGACTGAAACAGCTTAATCTTACAAATATCTAGAGAATTCTAAGTACCCTTCATACTGTGTGCGTGCAAGCGAGAAATGACCTTAAGGAATTCCTCAAGATGAGCTTTATTGGGATCTTAATAAGTCCTGTAACTTGGTATATGACTTGAGAGCTTAAAACTGCTTAGTGTTGCAGAACAACGATAGCTGACCTCGTAAATCAGTCACAATATCGACAGTAGTATCGACGTGTCAGTTAAATCGATACCATCGATAGGTCTTACAGGAACCGTCGCAAAGTGAGCAAGGCGAGCGAATATATAGTTTGTTGAACTATTGTGACCTCGTAAATCAGTCAGAAAATCGATAGTAGTATCTATGGTATCGATACGTGACAATAATAAATAAATATGACATATATATATATATAGACTTTGTGATAATTTAATACCAAGTGTATTTTTAAATTTTTATTTTAATATTATATACTGACATAGTATGTTATATACTATGACATTATTTGAATTGTTGACATTGTAATTTATACATTATTTTATTTTATGACGATCCCTTTTACCATACTAGAATGACATGTAAAATTGAATTTTTAAGATGTAAAAGTGAAATAAATAAATCTAATCTATACAATACACTTGTCTAATCCCAAACTATGTATGTATTATAATTAGGAAGAGCGGGACTTCTTAGCACAGGCTTTCATGCTTAAAAAGAAGTCCCAGCCCGTTATATCTATTGTATAATATGTACTGTTAAAAGGATAGGACAATTCACAAATATACCAAAATGCAGAGCGGGGCCAACTTGTACAAAAATGTCTGTCCCCAGTGGGAATCGAACCCACGACCTCTGGCGCTCGAGTTCAATGACCAAGCCACTAGGCCAACGAGGCGGTCAAAACAATGACTCTATTACCCTTCTCTTAGAACTCCATATTTTAGCGCTGCTGTAAGAGAATCTCAGGAAGGTCATTCCACATTCGCACATACACGTCATAGAGAAAACTTTGAGTTCTCTTGACGATATCCATTTAATTTTGGTTGTTTTCCAGAACTTCCTACGTACATCTAATTTACGAGGTCACGTTTACCGATAACTATATATTCGCTCGTAAAACTACAACTGCTTACTTTGCGATGGATCTGGTCACACTGGAATTAATTGACAGCCATCAACGATCTCTATGTACTACTGGATGGAGCGTTCCAAACAATCGCTCTGTTCCACGCAAGTAGCCACAACTCTATTACTAAATATTGACGCTAATGATGTCAATATTTAGTAAATAATTAAATGTTCTGATTAGTAACTGCACAAGTTTCAAAGTGAATGTGAAAGTGTTGTAACTACTTGCGTGGAACAGAGCGATTGTTTGGAACGCTCCATCTAGTAGTACATAGATATCGTTGACAGCCATACTCCAGGCTTAAAACCCTGATTGGAAAAACTTCTATAAGACCACAGAAAGTTTACCCCATCATGCTTATATGCGGTTTTCTTACAGCGCTAAGACTTAGAGTTCTTCAAGAGGTGAGTAAAACCGTCATTCAAGATCGGCAAATGAAATCTTGACAGCTTCCAAAACTATGAAACCTTCATTTGTAAATGACTCGAGAGCACACTTTGCAACTGGTCGGGTCACACTGGAACCAATTGCGGCCATATTCCAGACAAGAAACTCTCGACAAACGCTTCGGCCGGCCAGTAAAGGCCACTGTTGGCACCCATATCTGAAACTAATCGCAAAGTATCGCATTTATCGGCGCCCGTCTGACATAGAACTGTGCTTATCGATATTGATGGCAGCACTTTCTCACCGCGATATCGGTCGCCGGCGGGGCGGGGGGATTAAACACTTTCTTTTGTCATAAGCCCGATGGTAATGACTGATACGAAGGGTGGAATGACGTAATATTTCAAATATCACCTGTGACGTCACAGGTAGAGGTAAGGCGTCAGGATAAAAAGCTTTCCTACACATGGATGGAACAAAGGCAAAGTTAGTTTTCATCAAGTATGTCCAGATTTCCACAGAAATGCCCTAAGACTATAAAACAATTAACACAACGGAACACCCCAAACCTTCTACCACTACAGACGTACCAGCCTGTACACATGCTTGTGTGCGTATTAATGTAGGCCTACTGCTGCACCGAGCGCACGAGCTTAGACGATCGAGAGTGGGACAACTTTATATACCTATGTCAACAACGAAAGTGTGTCTCTTTCTAACCGAAAGCGTCGAACTTTCGACACCGCCTTGCTCTATTTTGTGGGCGAAGATAAAGGAGGAGGTTACCGGGGAGGTTACTATCGCTTCTTTATGTAATAATACTTAGTATTCAAATGCAAGCAAAACTCACGGCAAAACATTACAGTGGCGCGGGTTACTACAAGAGCAGAGATAATGATAAATACGTTTAAGCAATAAACGTCAACCGAAAACGTACGTCATTGGTTGCAATCGCAAGCAGTGACACTCGCGATAACCCACGACGAAATCCAATTTTAGACCCCGTCCAAGCTGCTAGGTTCAACCGTTTAGTATTTATTTTTGTTGTAATTCATGAAGATTCCATTTTATTACATATCGGCATAGAGTTTATGATTCAGTGTGGTTTCCGGAACAGTAACTAGTACCACAGTAGACTGAAGTATAATTGAGGTGCCGGTTATCATCGTATGTGCGTTAAACTCCATATAACGAGATCAACAGCTCATCAAAGTCCTTTGCTATATATACTACATCTTTTGCCTAATACAACATCTAGGACTATCTTATACTGGTTGATTACCTTACCTTGAGTACGGTTTATTTATAACTAGCTGGTGCCCGCGACTTCGTCTGCGCACGATTAGTATTAGAGTAGCTTTTTTGTAGGACTATTTAAGGTAAACATTTCCATCATACATTACATATGTGTAACTCTAGCGGTTTTGGCAGCGCACGCCATAATAGCTCGCAAATGGTAGACATTTTCCTACTTACTTGATATTTTGGACAATTCACACAATATCTTTATAAATTGTAGCCTATGTGTTCTTCTGATGTATAAGCTATATTATTGTAAAGTTTCATTAAAATCCATTCAGTAGTTTTTACGTGAAAGAGTAACAAACATCCATCCATACTTACAAACTTTCGCGTTTATAATATTAGTAGGATACAACAAGCTTTTCAGAATCTTATTGTACAACTAGCTGTGCCCGCGGCTCCGCTCGCGTGGACTACAAAATTATTTTTAATCTCGCTCTCAATCCAACTCCGACTGCGTGCACAAACAGACAAACAGTCAAAATTTTCAAAAATGATCTTAATGTGTTCTATTACTTAGATCCCCATTTTTTGCATATATATACCAACGATCTTCGACGACCTCCGTGGCGGAACGGGTAGCTCTCGGACTGCCATGCCGGAGGTTGCGGGTTCGAATCCCGCTAGGGGCAAATGTTCGTATGATGAATATGAATGTTTGTACCCAAGTCTTGGATGTTTATATATCTATTTAAGTATGTCTATCCGTTATCTAGTAACCATAGCACAGGCTCTGCCTAGTTTGGGATTGGATAATTGGTGTGAATGTCTGTGATATTTATTATTATTTATTATTATCTATAAGTACATAGAGATCGTTGTAGATATATACGAGTATATTCAATGTACAGACATGCGAAGTTGACGTTTTTTGTTTATATGATAAAATAAATATGATGTATCATGTTTACAACAAAAGATGAAACAAATAAAGAATAATAAAGAATTAATTGTGGCAAGCTATTTTTTTCATGGTTGATGATATTTGGGTTGTGTATGGCTGTTTACCAAATATATATTTTTCAAGAGTCAATATTTCCAATTTACATTTTTATTATTACTTCATAGTTTATTTCTTTTCTTAAAACCTTATTGTCAATTTTTAAAAATAGCTACATACCTTGTTAGGTTACCATAATCGTTAAACCATCGGTGACGCAAAAGTCGTAAATTTTATGAAATATTAGGTACCTATTTAGAAAGGAGAGTTGCCAAACTTTTACGTAATACAACTTAATACAGCATTCCTCTGACGTGAAACTCCTTGCGTCCACACTTCTGCCAGGCAGAGGATGTAAGGGTGGACAACACCAGATACTCCAAATGCCAATCTCACCTGCACCAAGAACTGAATAACGGTAGTTTCATTAATCTGTATATGTCATACCGTTTTAAATAAGGGTTGGAAATCATACTGATACCTTCAAACTTCGATATGATTACATTTTAAGTATTTAAGTAAGTATTTGTTTATTTCATTAGAAAAAGTTACATAAAAATTCAGGGGCAGGTGTCTCCTTTTAGGCTCGCAGAGCCTGTGTTAGGAGGCACCGCTCTTCTTTACAAATATTGTTTCGTATTGTCAATAAATATAGCATCGTTTCTTCTTATATTAACAGTTAAGTACTTATTTCTACATATTATATATAACATAACCTAAAAGGAAGAAATCTCTCTCAGAGATAAGTTTGCCCTTTGTACTTGTGTTTCTTTTAATGTATTATTTTTTAGTTTATCTGTGTGTGTGCAATAAAGAGTTAAATAAATAAATAACCGATATAATAAAGTTTTCTTTTCAGTGCCAGCGGCGACCGACACCCTCCCGCCCGCGACCCCGCACTTCACCTTGCAGCGACTGCGATGTTTATTTGGTATCGAAATCGCAGCTTATAAGGTACAGTACCCAGCAAAAATGGGGTCAATTCTAAGAAAGCCAATTGCTTGCACATCGACTCACTCACATATTGACATAAATGACGCAGGTTGTGATTATTGTATAAGCTAACTAGTATCTATAATTTCACAGTAAACGACATAGGCGTCTGTGGCCGATGCACATGCTTTTAATACTTTTAATACGCTTTTAATTTAATACTCTCGGACTGCCACGCCGGAGGTTGCGGGTTCGAATCCCGCTAGGGGCAAATGTTCGTATGATGAATATGAATGTTTGTACCCAAGTCTTGGATGTTTATATATTTATTTAAGTATGTCTATCCGTTATCTAGTAACCATACCACAGGCTCTGCCTAGTTTGGGACTGGATAATTGGTGTGAATGTCCGAGATATTTATATATATTATAAAAAAATAATTAAATAAGGTAGACACTTCCTAAACAAACAGACAATCTGAACGTGGGACTTTGTAAGTAAAATATCTGTATGCGATTATAACTCTTCTTGACTGACCCCACTTATGCAGGTGTCTGTACTATTAATAAAGGTACGTTTTAGAGGTTAAGATTTTGATACTTTTCTACAGTTTTCAGTCGCTGCTCGACCCTGGTCGACCGACCAATGATGGTATAACTCTTGAAACTAGCAAGACCTAGCACATAGGAACGGCCATAGGCCATTGATAGGATGATTGTTAATTATTTACACTTCCATTGTCATTAAAAGCAACCTAATACGACAATGGAGTTACACATAAGTCACGAAATTTTTAAATATAAATTAATGATGAACACTTTTACCACAGTCTGCACTATGAAGGATAGAAGAAGAAAGAGGTTAGTCATACGAAGAAAGAGTGAAGAAGTGACTGGACTTTTTTGAATTAGACAAATATCAATTTTAAAGTCTAATAAAGCCTACTTCTGTCCTACCACATCTGTCGTAGAACCGACGGCCGTTGGGGCAGACGAGTTCTGGAGTGGAGACCACGGATTGGCACGCGCAGGGTGGGACGCCCCGCCGCCAGATGGACCGACGACCTAAAGAAGGTGGCCGGAAGCGGCTGGATGCGGAGGGCGGAGGACCGGGTGTGGTGGCGTTCATTGGGGAAGGCCTATGTCCAGCAGTGGACGTCTAAAGGCTGACATGATGAAAGCCTACTTAAAATTTGACAACAGTAAAACTTTATTGTTTGATAAAGATATAAATAATTTAAGAGCTGTAAAATTTTAA
This sequence comes from Esperia sulphurella, assembly GCA_947086405.1. Lineage (NCBI taxonomy): Eukaryota > Metazoa > Arthropoda > Insecta > Lepidoptera > Oecophoridae > Esperia > Esperia sulphurella. The sequence continues at coordinate 12,833,695 of OX352273.1, read as the reverse complement.
ACATTTGCCTAGTGAATCTTAAAGATGTATCCAATCGATACCTCCATGGCGTTGGGAGGAACGTCATTTCCCTTTCAAGGCTCGCTACAAAGGACCCAAATCATCTCTACATTTGAAAACGAGAGGCCGTTGTTACACCACATCCGTAGGTGTAGATCGTACAATTCACGACGACACGCTCAGTTACTTATCGCGAGGGGTGAGCGCGGGACGCGGGGAGTTAATCCGTACCTATCCGAGCTTACTTTAGTCCAAATGTATTTAGTAAGTACTATTCTTTGGTACTAAATGCATAATACTAGTCCTTCCAGTTACTCAGGTTGACTGGAAAATATCCCTAAGTGGGATAAGTTCTAATTTGTACAAATTTTTATTTCTACTTTATTGTTGATGTTTTTAATTTAAGTGCAATAAAGCATTTACACACATACATCCGTTAGTTAAGTACTTAGTGTGCGTATGCACACATGAACGACATAACAGTAACTCAATGAAATGTAAGCGATTTAGAGGAGTGGGGCATGCCTTCGTGAACTGTACCAGCTATAGGGGTCCGCTACACGGTGATGAAATTCCAAAGACAGCGGCCGTACCTGTCCTTCCGAACCTTAAAACATCAGCCATAAGACAGTTATTTGATCGTACACAGTGCGTATGTAAAATCCTTACGCAAATTGCGTTATAGGAACCTCGAGAATTATGCAGTCGAATATAAAAAAAATTGCAATACCGCATCACGGCTGTAAATCACAAAGAATAAGTAACATCTGTGCAGTAGTGACAGTTAACACTAAATAATTTACGAGCCGTGTTGCGATTGCAACAGCGGTGGCTTGTACGCGTGCGAAATGTTAAATTAGCTAGCGAGTTGGATTAATATTTTTCACGGCTACTCGCGTCGAATGGCTAGGGTTGTCATCTCTCAAATCTGCCAACCACGACAAGAAGCATGAACACCCCGGATTTTGAAACTTACAACCCGGAACATGTCGACATTTCTTTTTTAACTTAATAAAATAAAAAATAATGTTGTTAAACATCACCTTTTTATTTATTTTCATATAATTTTAGATTATGTATTACAATACAATACACTTTATTGCACAAACAAATACAGTTGCACGTTATAAAAGTTACAAATAGTACAATTTAGGCGGTCTTTAAGCGATTTCTTCCAGACAACCTTAGTTAAGAAATAAAACCCTCTGTAGTGTATAGTATACGCTCTAAGGGTTACCGCAGCAGCTGATCCGTTTTGGAGCAAGGGCGCGCCGCCGCGGGGCTTTCAGCGGCATTCCGGCGGTGCTCCGACGGCTAGCGATGACTTGAAACCCCGCCTGGACGTTCCCCGGACGCCCCATAAACAAAAAAATCCAGGGAAACCCGTGCGGGTGGCAACCCTACGTATGGGGCCACCGTTTCTGTCAAAGTAGACTGACCAAATACTGTTCTATTAATATATACACTCATGGGACATGTTTAGCGGTACGCTTTATTCTAGCAAAATTGACAACAATAAAGTAGGAATAAAATTACTGATGGATATATCGTGCAGTTCACAACGGCATGCCCCACTCCTTCTCTGAATCGCTTACATGTCCGGAGTATGGAAGGAGGAGGACCAGAGAACCATACCTTTCGATCAGGCAAGCTATTACACCAGAACACAGTGTTTGAATTTGCATACATTTTGATGGGAGTTTTTCAACCTTTTCATGCACCTCCATTTATTCTTCCCACTGCAAAGGTTGACGAATGAGGATAGTGAGGTGTGTCAGGATCGCGCAAACATCGTCTCTGCCTAACCCTCTGGTGCCAAGGAGAGAGCGTTATGTAAGAATTTTGGCGTTTTTAGCTTCAAGGATAACTTTCAAAATTTTATCAGAGGGATGTTTGGTGATCTGCACCTTCTGCAGGATTGAGTTTCAGTACAACCCTTAATAAAATCCCGTGAAAAGGAATTGCCATATTTTAGTCACCAGAAACTAACAATTAAGTTAATTCGGCCGTGTGGTTTCCGGTAGAGTAAAATAGGACCACTCCAACTCTTCCCGTGGATGTCGTACAAGGCGACTGAGGAAATACATTATAAAACATCAATCAGGCCTCCTCAACCCGTCATGGCCAGCGCGGGGAGTGTAGGCCAAATCCTCCGTCTGTCTCCGGCAGATGAGAGAGGGTTGTGCTCCTGCAGTGGAGACAAAAATAACCTGATGATGATGATGAAGTTAATTCATTACTTATTATACCATCTTACATAAAATAACGACATCAAATAGGGCATAGCATTTAGCCCGCTTTAGACCAAATGACAGACGTCACAAAACTAGAGAAAGTTGTGTCATGTTGCACATGCTAGCCAGGCATGCCGGTTGCCATGCCGAACTCCGTGCCACTCAGTCTAGCCGAGTAAAACATCACAATCAAGGTTAGAAGCCAAAGGTTACAGTTTCACCTAATGAATAACACATTTCAATGTGTAATTTTGCTATTACAGTCTTTTTATTATAAGTCTCTTTCGCTCACTGACCGGTTTTTCAAGGAATTATAAATAAAAAAAAAAAAAAATCATTTAATTCAGACACAAAGTCCATATTTTGTTAGTAAATCCTACTTAGAAACTATGTTAGTACAACAATTATAATTGAAAATAAAAATACGGACTGAGTCCCCCACCTGACAGGCTCACCGCTTTACACTACTAACGTGTAAATCAGTGAACCTGCCAAGCAGGATGGAGTCCAGTCTCTCTGAAAATTATATATATTATGCCCCTGTTTAATACTTTCATACTTCTAACTCCTAAACTACATATTTTAGGCATAAAAGTTAAAGGGCTATGGGGAAAGACCACTTCGTAGGCATAGTGGCTTGGTCATGAGGTCGTGGGTTCGAGTCCCACTGGGGACAGATAACTTTGTATAAGTTGGTCCCGGTCTGAATGTTATATTTGTAAATTGTCCTACCTTGTTTAGTTTCCATAGCACAGGAGAAAATCCTAGTTTGGGATTATACAAATGTATGTATGTATATAACAATGTTATTCCTTACATACATAAATAAATAATTTTCCCGCCTTGGTCCCAGAGGGGTAGGCAGAGACGATGGATCGTCATTTTGTGGCTATAGATATAAATCATAAAAAATATTTTTTAACATTTAAAATGGCATTATCCTCTGTAAAATATGATTTTTTATTAAGTTTAATTTGGGAAAATATACCCCCATATTGATTATATCGCAGTCGACTCTCCTGGTGATTTTGACCAAAGTAATTTCAGGTTTTGGGTATGTTAGGAAGCCTTGTATATGTGAAGTAATGAAGTGGTGTGAAGTGGGAGGGAATTTCAACCGTACGTATCGCACAGCCCTAGTAGATAATTGTCGCATTCCTCCAACGGTCCTTTAAATCGGTCCCCCACTTTACTATAATAAATTTGTCATATTAGTGACATTTTAGGATACACTTAGATTTAAATAATAAACTTAAAACTTATAGCCTCCTTGCCTAAATGCATCAATATAGCCCAACTTTACCTATCATCATTTCAGCCCTTAGACGTCCATTGCTGGACACAGGCCTTCCCAAATGAACGCCATCAAACCCGGTCCTCCGCGTCCAGCCACTGGGGTCGGGGCGTCCTTATTTTACCTACGCTGTAAATTAATTTTAATCTTTAATTACGTCATTTTAAATTAATTATCTAGCTTTAAATCCGTATAATAAATAATATTTTATTTAAATATATTACAATATTGTGTGCACCTGTTGATATGACTTATTTCTAGATCATAATACAGATGTGTGTTTTACAATAGACATCTTTCGGAATATATATTTCGTAACTTTATTATAGGTATTCATTATTAATTCTATCTAAATCAGATGACGAAACTTTATGACATCTAGTCTGGGTCAACTCTGTGCTTTACATAATAAAAACTTGGATTAAAAATCTTAGATTTCGATTTATTTATTTCGCTAATATACCATAGAACAATATATAATTTTATATACTATCTTAGCCATAAAAGGGATCGTCAATTGAATACAATAATAAACCTTATGTCATATAAAATCAGAATTGTATTATTATTAATGTATTATTGTTAGACGGCGTCATCAGGGGGCACGAATAAATATAAGTTATGGGTCTGAAAAAATAAATACATGTTTATTTCATTCCAAACCAATAGTAATCGTGTGAAAACAAACACATTGCGTCTCGAAAACAAAATTAATAATAGATGACGTTCCTAAGAGGACCGCAAAGTTGACATGGTAATACAAACCTGTTTTGCTGCTGGTGACCCTTTCATCTACATGTTATCGAGACGCAAATAGCGTTAGTTTTCGTACGACTATTGGTTTGGAATGAAATATATACCAATAAATATAACAATACTAAATTATATCATTATTGTTACTAACACCCTAACAAGGTCTGAAATATAGTATTTTTTTAATTTAAATACCCTAGATTATTAAAACAAACACGCCCTGCCAGGTGGACCGACGACCTGAAGAAGATGGCCGGAAGCGGCTGGATGCGAGGGGTGGGAGAACCGGGTGTGGTGGCGTTCATTGCGAAAGGCCTATGTCCAGCAGTCCAGTCTAGGGGCTGACATAATAATAATAATTAGGTACATCTCCATACTAACTAGACAGAAAAATGTCATACACATATTACCTAATTCCGATTCCTGCTTATAGCTTAAGCTGGTTCCGTATGTGCTATTACTAAAACCGTACAGTTTATTGCTAACTCGCATTGCAAATAATTATAAATTAAACGAACTTACCAAGTGAAGTTCCAATTTAATTGTACGAGCTGCATAGTCTCGAAATGATAAAGTAGACAGTGTAGTTTTCGCATCCGCCAGCCTTTGGTCACGAGTTTAAAGCAAATAGGCTTGACTCCAAAGCCTAAAAAATAAATAAAAAACGCTCCCACCACCCTCCGTACCAGTAATCCTTCAAACGTCATTTAGTTCAGAGAAGCCTAGGACCCCATGTCATATTATTTCACGGAACCAATCACGTATGGGTAATGTTTATCGTAGATAAGCGGGGTGGGTGGGATACTATATATCATTTCGAGACTATGCAGCTCGTACAATTAAATTGGAACTTCACTTGGTAAGTTCGTTTAATTTATAATTGTACTTCGCTGCATAGTCTCTTCAATGATAAAGTAGACAGTGTAGATGTTTAGAGATCAATACGTGAAATAATATTATCCTGGCCATGTGTAACCATTTAAAATACAAACACCTCAGACAATGTTTTGTCAATTAACAATTAAATAAAGAATTATATTTTATTATTTATTTTACACAAGTAATCTAATTATTATTAAATATTATATAAATATTATATAATTATTGATTAATTAATTCGCCACCACTCGAAGGTTGCCTGTAAGAAAACGCTGAAAGCGATAAGGCCGCCGTTGTACACTAAATTCAACCTTCTATGTAAGTATTGTTTTTATTTAAAAATTTATATGTTTTGGTGGTCATTATTACATACAATTAAATATTGATGAAAATTTATTATCATTTGCCATCGTCAAATCTTTGATATAGAATTAAGCAAAAAAAGGCTTGGATGACGCTCTTCATCCAGCGGACTTTTTCAGTGGTTTCAATACTAACACCAAAACGCTTATCCGCCGAGGTAGAAACGTGACGTGTGCTATGAGCCGAAAATATATATATATATTTGATGGTACCGCTATCGACTAAGTGTCTGTGACGTCACCGCTATATGCGTTTTTTAAGCAATAAAAAACGTGGACTTTTTCTGTTATGAATTCTTTCTATGTAATTTTTAAGGCTCTTATTTTATGTTTTTTTTTTTTTTTTTTTATAAACTGGTAAGACCAGGTTAGGTTGTAATACACCAGCTCGAGAATTTCAAATTAAGTCAGGATTTTTTATGTGAACTCTGTCATTAAATTCACATAAACATTGTAACTGTATTGTTTATGCAATAAAGTGTATTATTATATTGTAAGTTACTCCATATTACAAATTTTTATTAAGAAAATGTTTGAATGCGAGTTGTTATAATAGCTAATTCACCCATAAGCTTTTTTGATGTCTAGTACGGAAATAAAACGGACTATTTGGGACTTTTTGGGCAAAACAAATAATACTATAGATGGGTCCCAAACATCATACTTGCGGTGAGGATGACGCAATCTAAATATTCCTATTAAGAAACGGATCACTTTGTCATCATTAGTGATTTATGATCCTATCACAAGTGATAATGCTGCTCTGCAACAGCATACAACGTGCACCATATAATTTCGTCAGGAACGAAAGTATTTGAAGCAAACTATTTCAATACCTACAGTACCTACAGTATTCATATCACTGTTTTAGATAGGTATTGTACTGTATGATATACTTGGTCCAAAATAGAGATTTTTTGAACATATAATGAGTTTTTTAAGTACCAGGGCTGCGTGGTGCAGTCTGGTACTATTCACTATACCCTCCGACCGTTCAGAGATAATCTTTTTCAATAAACACGTTTAATATAGTCTGAAAATTTTTGTCATGAAGTTTACATTCAATTTCCGAATGTGTCAGTAACAACGTTTTGAGCGTATTTAATATAAGACAAGCTTACAGTTTTCACACCACTGCCATATTTGTTTTACAATAGAGTAAGTGTGGATATTGAACGCCACCCATGCGGTTAATGTATGAAATAACTGTATAGTGTTGTCAATGCGCACTAATAACAATACAATACAAAATTTATTTATTATCTCAACACAAAAATTAAGTACATTAATAATGATTGTGATTAATATTTCACAATTGTGCATTTTAGTCAGAAAAGGCTTTAATGCCACAAAAGCAGCAAGCTATTCTAAATATTTGATGTGGTTCTCCTTTCTTCTTCATCCCACAACCCTATAGTTTTTTCATTTTCGCATGAACCTCCCCAGCCAATAAGGTAGGTCTAAAAAATAATAATTTACAAGTTTAAAATGGTCATATCTAATGGGGTTAATTAAACTTTCTACACGGGAGAACCACATTCCAGCTCCGAACTTTGAGCCAGTTCCAGACTATGGAACTTGTTGTTATAATTTTTAAATAAATTAGTTTTTGTCTTCTCAATTTCCATATTGGACAGCTGGACACGCAAACACTAAAAAAAACCAATAAATTAAGCAAATTCGCTTATTTTACAGAAATGAATCTATGAAATACTTTTTTTTTTTTTTAATATTAATAAATCTTTAATTTATTTTTACTCTTTTATCATTAAGTAATGCTAATTGATATTCTTTGAAACTTTACACATTTCTTTGGCATAGAAACTTATTTCAAAGTTAATAACAAATCCTGCATTTGAGAGAACTTATAAGGTTATCTCAACATTTGTTGAACATTCATCAGTGGAACGTTCACAGCACCAAATGTCATCGAGATTACATATACGAGGCCCATTGACCTTGAATACTGTATTTTTGTAAAATCATATGAAGCAGTGTTTAATCCAAATGGAAGAACTTGAAATTTGAAAGTTTGTTGTATCGAAAAAAAAAAAGTTTTAAAAACTTTTTGTGATCTTTATACATACATTGATGTTAAAACGTAAGTGTCGTTCAGGTCAATGGTGTTCTAACTATTTATGTCATAAGTTTGGTGAGTGTGTATTGTCTTCAAGTTTAAAATGTATTAGTTATAAACTTATAGAGATAAGTCCATCTTATGTTATGCCTTTTTAAAATGTATTTGCAATAAAGAATATATATAAACTTATTCAACTCTTTTAGATTAAAGATAAATCGCCTGGTTTGGGTACAGAGTGGTTTACACAAAGGTTAGAATAGGTTCTAAAAACTCAAAAATTGACAGTTCAATTTGGAAAAAACCAATAAAACCTCCTTGATAGACATATTGTTGTTCTTAGGGGTTTTATACGGTGTACAACTAAAGGGTATCATATAGTCATTAATCAAGCATAAATTCATGAGGTCTTAAAGTATTTTAACCAACTGCAATGGGGTTGATTGCTGTATATTAAATTAGCATATAATTGTTGGCAAACAGCTGAGTTGGTTTGTTATGTGCATATTGTTTTTGATTCCTCTGCTATTGCAGAGGAGCTGGTTTCCTCATATGCTGGTAATTGATTGGACACCCGAACCGAGTTCCTTGGTTTTTTCGCAGACTGCTCGATGGGCATTTGTAATTAAAATTTGGCTTCACAACTGTGGTTTCTTCGTCATGTTCATACTTATTATGTGACTAGACTTTTAATTGCTTTAGAAAAGCACTCTCCAAAAAACCATTAACTGATTTCACAGGTTTTTGTTGTAATCCCGCCAAAATGAAATTTGACCTAGTTGTGGGCTCCTAGTGTTCATGATCGTACTGATCATATGTAAGCGACAGGTATCACTTATGAATATGATGTTAATCCTTATTTTTACAAAGCTTGCCGAGGGCCATGCCCAAGGCGGTTAGCGCACACATGTTTTATGGTCATTGCCATATCGCGATTCACCGCTGCCTGGGCTGCCAAATTTAGTGTTGGAGCATCTATGGTCTTGAATGTTTTATCTGGCAAGTAGGTATTTATCTAGTATTTCCTTTTTCTATCTTTCTCCAGAACCCTTTTTTTTTTATATCTGCCCATCTAGATGCTAGATCCTTATGGATAGGTAGGTGAACCAAATTTGGTTTCTCACCCAGCAGCGCAAGGAAATAAAGAAAAAAGGGGTAGGTACAAATAAATATTTGTACAAGGAATTTTTAATCTACTCAATAGTAGATTAAGGTATTATGGATAAATATCCATTTATTTTAGTACGTATATACTGAATATACGAAAGGAAAAAAAAAATGTCTATCTATTACGCCAACATCAGTAGTAATTATTATATGATTACCTAAATAGGCAACACAATAAATAGCACCTCAATAGGTACCTATGGAATATCACCTAAATAGGTGATGTGTGTGGAAATTATTATATGATTACCTAAATAGGCAACACAATAAATAGCACCTCAATAGGTACCTATGGAATATCACCTAAATAGGTGATGTGTGTGGAAATTATTATATGATTACCTAAATAGGCAACACAATAAATAGCACCTCAATAGGTACCTATGGAATATCACCTAAATAGGTGATGTGTGTGGAAATTATTATATGATTACCTAAATAGGCAACACAATAAATAGCACCTCAATAGGTACCTATGGAATATCACCTAAATAGGTGATGTGTGTGGAGTGTGTTTAGATTTAAGGTCGTAAAGGCCATAGTCGTAAGAGGGAAAAAATTACGAAATTCTAACCTTTACGTTGAGGATTCCGTTCCAGACACGGTGGGGCCGGGGCTCGCCTGCCGTGTCGATTTTTGCACATTGGGAAGACCCTGTCATTCCATTCTGTTCCATAATAAGCTCCGGCTATAATTTCTGGACACAAGGTGATAATGCCGGTGCCATCGAAGGGGAGGCCGACCGCCAAATGCCTCGCGTAAGCTTTTCTCCGTATTTTCTTTGTAATCGTTCTTCTGAATCTTCACGTTTCCTCTTTTTGACATAGTCGGGCACAAAATATACCCGGAAACACGATTAATTTGCTAAAATTTAATTTATAAACGAATAGTGAACCGACCGCAGGCTGCACGAAAACGATAATGACGTTTGAAGGATTACTGGTACGGAGGGTGGTGGGAGCGTTTTTTATTTATTTTTTAGGCTTTGGAGTCAAGCCTATTTGCTTTAAACTCGTGACCAAAGGCTGGCGGATGCGAAAACTACACTGTCTACTTTATCATTGAAGAGACTATGCAGCGAAGTACAATTACTTTTATAGTACCTTTCACGTGTCCGATCGAAATAGGACTTGCAGCCGAAACTCAAAATTTCGGCATCTGTTTCAGTTTCGGCCGAAACCGAAACTTAATACGTATTAATCTGTCTATTGTATGGTGAAATATAGTGTATGTTTTATACGTTATATCGTTAATTCGTGTCAAATGAAATAAAATACAACAACAATTAAATTATGTAAGATGAAATTATTTATTTATGTAATATTAACTATAACATGAACAAACAATATGTTACTCTTGTAAGTAAACTGTACAGGAACTCACCCAAAAGAAGCGAGACAACTGAGTTTCGGCGCGGCCGAAGTTTCGGCTGTTTTTGGCCGAAACAAAAACCAAATCTTCTGTCGGACACTAGTTTTAAATACAAATTTATAAAAATTGTCAATCTCAGACCTACAAATAAAGGCTGTGAGGTCTTGTAGCTTCTTCAATAAGCGTTTCTACTATTTTGGTACTGAACCCTAATCATCATCATCAGGTTATTTTTATCTCTACTGCAGGAGCAGAACCCTCTCTCATCTGCCGGAGACAGACGGAGGATTTGGCCTACTCTCCCCGCGCTGGCCAGACGTGTTGGGGAGGCCTGATTGATGTTTTATAATGTATTCCCTTAGTCGCCTTGTACGACATCCACGGGAAGAGTTGGAGAGGTCCTATTCTACTCTACCGGGAACCACACGGCACGGAACCCTAATGACTAAATAGAATGTGCAGAATATAATATATTATACTATAATGTGTATTATGTATACAAGGTTTATGTTGGCATGTACCCTTGAAATTTAATATTCTTAAATATTTTAACTCTACGTTATTTAGTTGCCAAATAAAAAAAATTATGGAAACTATTTTAACCGCCTACAAAAAAGGACACATACCAATACTGGAAAGACAAAGCCACTACTGAAATCGACATTAACATCATGATCAGCCGAAATACGTCCACTGCTGAACATAAGCCTCCCCAATATCATGCCACTTTTGGTGATCTGTCCATTGGGGGATTTGCCATAATCACCACGCTTGGCAGGCGGATTGGTGATCGCAGCAATGATCTTAATATACACAGGAGAACGCTCCTGCCCGTCCCTGGTGCAATTCCTTAGTCACCTTGACGACACCCACGGAAAGATAAGGGGTGGCCCTATTCTAAGCCGGGAACCACACAGCTAGAAAATTATCTCAAAAATTAGAAGCATTATTATTTGTATAATAGACGATTAGGTGGCATATTCTAAGGTTTTTTGTGATTGAGGTAAGTAGAGTGTGTCAGGATCAGACAAACTGGCGATACATCGTCTCGTCATCGCCTACTCCTCTGGGACCAAGGCGTGAGCATTACGTATAGGTTTTTTTCGAGTTCCCTGAAAATAGACCTAATACAAAAAAATATTTCAGACTTTCTGAAAAGTTTCCAAAATGGCGTTTTAGCGGTTTCTAACTCTCCACTGTTGATATATTTTTGAATATGTGTTAAATCGTAAAAGTAAATGAGTCATGGATTTTCGAACAAATGACGTGCAGCAAACACAAAATGGCTAATAAATTATCTATTTAAATATGCAAAAGTAAATGCAGGTCCGTTGAGTGTTACAACTTGAGTCACGAAACAGGAACATACATATTCTATTCCAAATGAAAACAAACGCTATTTGCGTGTCGGAAACAAAATATATTACCGGGACACTAGCAGAAAAAATAAGTTTGTATTACCATGTTAACTTTGCAGTCCTTTTCGAAGAACAGTCTACAGTGGGGGACCGAGTTAAAGGACCGTTGGGGGAACTCATCACCATCATATCAGCCTTTTGACGTCCACTGCTGGACATAGACTTTACCAATGTGCGCCACAACACCCGGATCCAGCTGCTTTCGAACACATTGTTCAGGTCGCCGGTCCATTTGTCTGCCTCAACGGCCAACATTTCGTTGCTACACTCCCATTTGATAGAGGAGAAGTGGAACCTCGTCCGACTTCGACTCTCTATTTTACCTGGGGCCCAAGGTAGTTTAGAATCAGACCCAAGGACTCGCCTACCTTCACTGGTAGGTGTTACGTGTTAGTATACCTCCGTTGATCCTTGCTCAGAGGAGTTGCGGAGGGATGTATACGCTTCTACAACAAACTACCAGAGGAAATCTTAAATATGACGGACAGAAAGTTTAAGATTCACATTAAAAAACAACTTTATAAGAAAGCCTATTATAAAATAAACGATTATTTGAATGACAAAGACGCCTGGTACTAATGTTAATTCAGCTTCGCAAAATCTTTAATTGTATGCAAACTTGATTTTTAAAAGATGTGTTGTGTGAAGTTTATTGCGCCGTTTCTTCTGCGCTAACACCTAGGAAGTGGTAGTTGATAAAAAAAGACGTGTACAAGTAATGCATCATTTACGTTCTATGAATGCGTCCCATGCACCGCGTGGCGGACAGTTTGCCAGTAGACGGCATAATCCTCTTAATATGAGCATTCTATGCGTCAGCCTATGTTCTCTGCTAATTGGATATCGGCGGGTTGTTGCTCTTTATGCGGTGCCACGTCTCTACAAATAGTTTATTGCCATTTAATATACCTACCCACTAATATCAACCACTAACAATAAGTAATACGCCAATGACAAGTTGTTGTTAAGTAGAAAAATAGTTAATATGGCGGCTTATCTCGGTTAACTGTATTTTCGTCGTTATAGGCCTTTTTGTACCCATTTACTATAGCAACTAATTACAATAAGTGATACGCGATGGAAAGGTCTTATTAAGTAGAAAAATAGTTAATATGGCGGCTAATCTCAGTTAGCTGTATTTTCGGCGTTATAGGCCTTTTTGTACCCACTTACTAATAGCAACCAATTACAATAAGTGATACACGATGGAAAGGTCTTATTAAGTAGAGAAATAGTTAATATGGCGGCTCATCTCAGTTAGATGTACTTTCGGCGTTATAGTCTTTTTTGTACCCACTTACTAATAGCATACAATTACAATAATTAATACGCTACTGACAAGGTCTTGTTAAGTACAACAATAGTAACTATGGCGGCTAACCCCAGTTAGATGTATTTTCGTCGTTATGGCCTTTCTGTACCCTTCTACTAATAGCAACCAGTTACAATAAGTGACACATCATCTTCATCATCATCAGGTTATTTTTGTCTCCACTGCAGGAGCACAACCCTCTCTCATCTGCCGGAAACACGACGGAGGATTTGGCCTTCACTCCCCGCGCTGGCCAGACGGGTTGGGGAGGCCTGATTGATGTTTTATAATGTATTCCCTTAGTCGCCTAGTACGACATCCACGGGAAGAGTTGGAGTGGTCCTATTCTACTCTACCGGAAACCACACGGCAATAAGTGATACGAAGGGGGAAAAGAACAACAGTTACTATGGCGGTTAATCTAATTTATGGCAAATAAAACGGAATTATATAATTTAATTGACAACCTGATTGCAATTTAAAAATCGACAAATGCTCAGGAAATGTACAAAACAACCCACTTATGCCACATTTCCCCTGCAACGTAGCCTTTGTCTATAATCGTCGACAGATTTGTCACCTTCTCTATAAAAACAGTCAGACATCAGGTAGCTTCCATAAACTACGTAGTCGAAATTTTTTAAAACCTTATGGGAGAAAGGAACGTAGTTTTTGTCCTAGAAAAGTAGAAGTTTCTCACTATATACTTAGCATACATTGTCTTATCACTATTCTTACTTTTCTTGTTACCAAGGTTGCCTGGAAGAGATCGCTTTAAGCGATAAGACTACCTTTATATATGAAATAAAGAATTTATCTATTTTTATTTGTTTCTAGCTAAAGCGCCGAATAATTAATACAGTAGAACAATCAGAAACAGTTAATCTGGGATTTTTCTATTTCCACTCAGCGGGTTTAGATGTCACTACTGAACATTTAAACATCGTAAATCGAGCTTATTTGAATATGAATAAGTTTGAATACATATCCTAACTGCATAACTTTTGGGTTTTTTATACGTCAATTATTGTACCAGGTTAACATATATGGTATATTTTTAATTACAAAATTGCATCGCTACTTAAATGTCTGTTAGCAACACCAAAGAACGACAATTGCACAAGTCGTTGGTACTGTTAAAAAAAACGAAAACTTAAACTCAAAAGAAAAAAGCACGTTAAACCCCGTCATTGATCTCCCTCCCCCACGTAGCCAATTAACACCCCCCTCGGGGTTTATGGAAGGCCCCTCAGACGGTGGGACCGAATACCAGCCTGTTACTATCGCATTGTGCATACAATAACAATAATGCATGTGAATCACGGTTCGCGACCCAGATATTGCCCGGTAAGTGATTATCAGGGATCGGAATCAGGTAGTGTGATGTAGGGACCTGCGACGACATTTTTATATGTTAACTAGTAGTGCCCGCGGCTCCGCTCGCGTGTACTACAGAATTAAATAAAGTTGAATATTAATCAGTGTTAATTCCATTCCCCCTCCTCCACTCCCGCTCCCACTCCAGGTCTAGGTCCGGGTCCAAGTCCAGTTGCATACCAAAGTAATGTATGTGAGTTTTTGAAAAATATAAATATTCGCATAAATTTTTATTGAGTAAGCCGATTTAGTACACCTTGGGTGACATTATAGAAGTTTTAATAGGACTCCCTAATTTTTTATAGTAATAAATCTAGCTTATATTACTCAGGAATAATGTAGAATTCTAATGGTGAAAGAATTTTTGAAATCGGTCCAGTAGTTTTTGAGTTAATTCATTACAAACATACAAATCTTTCTTCTCTGTAATAGGATAGATCTTGATATTCCAGGATTTTCTCCGAGATTTATTTAAAAATTTGATCATTTGTTTGTTTTTCATTTATGTATAATCTCATACAGTAATATAAATATGGACATTCCACGTCTCTCATTTAATCTATTATTCATATAAAAGGAAAGTGTGTGTATGTATGTCCAGCCTTGTCTCCATAACTACCCACTGCCACCCACTCATTCTTGCAGTGGTAGATAGCCCTTGGTGTCCACTTGCAAGTAAGAGAGTTTGGTTACGGTGGGATGTGGGTGGTAGTAATGTGATGGGATAATTCTATCCGTTTCTAATACATTGTACAGCTCATATAAACTCGAGATTGTGCTGAATGGCGTTAAGTGCGTTTGTGAAAATATTGAGAACTTTTCTAGAATATTCCAGATTTTTCCAGAATGTTCTAGAATATTGAAAAAGTATAATTCTTTCGGAATTCAGATTGTGATAAGTTAGGACTATGGTGGTGGTGGCAGTGGCAGTGGGCATGGGCCGGTGGGAGGAGGGTGGTGGGGTGCGGGAGCAGGAGGAAAGGAGGAAGGGGATTAACACTAAGTAAATTTCAACTTTATGAAAAAGAAACAATAATTCTGTCGTCCTCGCGAGCGGATCCGCGGGGGCACAGCTAGTAATCTATATTTCTTCTTTCGCAACCAGTAAGATAAAATACAAATAATATAAAATTATTTTAATTGGATATTATAATATATACTTTTTAATAATTAATACTAAGAATCCCGGGATTTTCATTAAACAGTTATTAAAATCCCGTGAAAAGGAATGTTGATATTAATCCTCCGTGCCATATTTTCATTGAAATTACAAATGACACTACCTAATTCCGACCCCCGGCGATTATTATACGCCGCTGACAGGCAAGCTTGCGGATCGTTGTCAGACTGCTCAATAAAAAGGACACTATATTGTTCCAACAATAAAGCTTTTTTTAGCTCTGTATATCTCCGCTGGTAACTCACATACGAAGAAATTTAGTTCACAGACTAGGTACGTCAAGTGGTTTGTCAAATCTAATCATGAGCAGTATTGAGAAGACAGTTCGCGTTATAGAGAGGTCAATAATACTAATAAATGTATTGAATTAATTCAAAAAGTCAACAAAGTATATTATACTAGCTGGTGCTCGCGACTTCGTCTGCGCAGGATTAGTATTTCGAGTAGCTTATATTAGCTTGGCGTAGAAAGAACTAACATTGGGCCCGATTCTCAAGGCACAATGTTAAAATGTGACAGCGCTAAAATTGGTTTCGTCTTTATCTTCATAATACTGTATGACAAGGATAGCAACAGTTTTAGTGCTGTCAAATTTTAACATTGTGCCTTCAGAATCGAGCCCATTATGACATTAAAATCATAATTTTATGGCGCACGCCAGAATAGCTCGCAGATAGTAGATATTTTCCTGCTTACTTGATATTTTGGACAATTCACACAATATCTTTATAAATTGTAGCCTATGTGTTATTCTGATGTTAAGCCCATGTGCTATATTATTGTAAAGTTTCATTAAAATCCATCCAGTAGTTTTTACGTGAAAGAGTAACAAACATCCATCCATACTTACAAACTTTCGCGTTTATAATATTAGTAGGATTTTATATTTCATGCCATCGTAAGAAAAAAGAGCCGCCTCGATGCTGAGCTGTGGTCCGCGGCGGCCCTAACAGCATCCTACGCGTTATAGTTGACTCGTCCACTGCCCTATATTGTGGCACTTATTACACATTTAAAAAAAAAAAAATTTTTTCCAATTTTAATTTTAAGTGTGTGACATTTTAATAATTTTAATTTTTTTCTTAATTTTTAAAATCAACTAATATAGTTTAAGTTTAAAAAGATACTACTAACAAAAATATGGACAAGTGTCTGAAATATATTTTTTTAAATCGTTGGGTTTATTCATTTGACGTTTCCATCATAATTTGTAAAAAGTCAGCAAAGCGCTCCTCCGCACAACGTGCGTGTTCCGTAAAGTTTTTGTTTTTGTTTTATTAAAAGTTTTCTTTGTTTTATAATTATAATAGAACGTGGCAAAGTTAGGTAAGCGAAGAATTTAAAGATACGACCCGAGAACAGTGTGCGAATATGTATAATTATTTTCCACAGTCCTGATATTCTTACTATAGCTGATCTCAACTTTGTCACCTTAACAACTTTGCCACAAATGTGACATATTTTATATTGACGACCTCCGTGGCGGAACGGGTAGCTCTCGGACTGCCACGCCGGAGGTTGCGGGTTCGAATCCCGCTAGGGGCAAATGTTCGTATGATGAATATAAATGTTTGTACCCAAGTCTTGGATGTTTATATATTTATTTAAGTATGTCTATCCGTTATCTAGTAACCGTGCGGCTCTGCCTAGTTTGGGACTGGATAATTGGTGTGAATGTCTGAGATATTTATTTATTTATTTATTGTCGTGTGGTTTCCGGTAGAATAGAATAGGACCACTCCAACTCTTCCCGTGGATGTCGTACAAGGCGACTAAGGGAATACATTATAAAACATCAGTCAGGCCTCCCCAACCCGTCTGGCCAGCGCGGGGAGTGTAGGCCAAATCCTCCGTCTGTCTCCGGCAGATGAGAGAGGGTTGTGCTCCTGTAGTGGAGATAAAAATAACCTGATGATGATGATGATTTATTTATTTTGATAGGCGTTTGAGGTCTGTCGTAGTAACACGCCAAAACTTAAGCAGAATATGTCATATGAGTCGTTAGAGGGTACAAAAGGAATATTAAGTTCAACGGATATTGTCCGAGATGTTTACGGAATTCTCCCCTTGATCACTGGCCCTCATTCACCCAGCTCCACCTTCTGATGTTATCTAAATATGCTACCGAATTTACGCGGATACCTGCTCACTGCGATGAAAGTCAATAAAACGGCATGAATATTTATAATCGCATTCGCTCGCAAACAGCGAGCAAGCGGGCGAGGGTCGAAAGTATCCAAATTAGATTTTAATTAAATTAAAGAACCATAATTTATGTTATGAATGACACGAGCAACTGAAATTACCTGCGCTACTCACAGTAAAAGAGACTTCACAATATTACATTCATTTTTCGGTGGGTTTATCCCATCCCACTAATAAAGGCGAAAGTTTGGATGTTTGTTACTCAATCACGCTTCAACCACTGGACGGATCCGGATAAAATTTGGCACACATATAGGTTAGGTCCTGGAATAGGACATAGGATTGTTTTTGTCCCGAAAAACATCTTGTTCCTACGGGAAACCAA
This sequence comes from Esperia sulphurella, assembly GCA_947086405.1. Lineage (NCBI taxonomy): Eukaryota > Metazoa > Arthropoda > Insecta > Lepidoptera > Oecophoridae > Esperia > Esperia sulphurella. The sequence continues at coordinate 12,815,741 of OX352273.1, read as the reverse complement.
ATTAATCGTTAAAAACAGTAAATTTGCTCACGAGGTTTTTAGGGACATTGGTTACGAAAATGATATTTTGAAATTCATGAAAGAAATGATACCGATTAATTGTCAACTATTATCAAGTTAAACCTTTTAAACATATACAATAATTAAATAGAATTGCGAAATTTATTTAAAAACATGTTTTTTTTTGTTTAAAGCCACACACACGTTTGTTACAAAGCAGGATCGTGAAAAGTTGTAATACATCGTCTCTGCCTACCCCTCTGGGACCAAGGCGTGAGCATTGTGTATGTGTAGGTTTGTTAAAAATATGCCCAAAAAAATGCTGACGGTACTACGCAGCGTACTAATGAATTATTTGATAATAGCTGTTGCCCGCGACTTCGTCCGCGTGGACAACTTAACATCACAAATATGTAATTCCCATAGGAATGGGATGTTATTTCGGAATAAAAACTATCCTATGTCCTATTCCAGGACCTAACCTATATGTGTGCCAAGTTTCATTACAATCCGTCGTGGTTGAAGCGTGATTGAGTAACAAACATCCAAACATCCAAACATCCAAATATCCAAACTTTCACATTTATAATATTAGTAGGATTTATTGTCAGTGTACTTTTATGCAGATATAGCTGGCACGTACTATTAAAGCAAGATGCACGACGAGCAGGTGAAGTTGCTATCTGAAGGGTTGAACTCCATTCATATATATTCATCAGGGTTGGCATGACATCAATAAAAATCAATGATTTAATCAAGTGTCATTTACGTCTTAGATAGAATTAAAATTAATGGTCAAGAGAATAAGTAAATCACATCTACCTATCTAAATCCGCATCTGCTAAATCAATATCATTATTATAATATTTAAATTAAAAAACTGATTTTCCAGCTATTTCTGTTTTCAATCTATTCCGTAATTTAGTGTGAACAATGCCAAATGTAGAAAAAACTCTTTCAACTGAAGCTGAAGAGGCTGTCGCCTCGAATAGTTTCCCCACTATAGGTTAAAAAAAATCAGACTATATCATGAAATTAAAAAAAAAGTTATTAATTACGATTTTTTTAAAGTTCATGATTTATTGGTCCAACCATGTTATACATTTACTAGGAAAATCTTAATATAAAAAAAAAGTCATCACCCAAAATAGAATTAGAACTCCTATTACGTTTCGGCAATCTTACAGAGTTAATACAATAAATGAATTGACAAATAAATGAGCAAGAAAATTTTAAATAGATGTCGGAAAAAATTGCACTACCTATTCCGATCCCTGATGATTACGTTTTCGGCAGGCCAGCGTCACACCCGCAAGGCCAGGGAGGCGTTCCAACAGAGCCTTGCTCGATTTTTTACAAACTTCTAGTGGAGCAATGCCCTAAGCTAGGGTTGCCATCAGAGCTTGAGGTCGTGGATCCAAACCCCGCCCGGCTAATGGGTTTTTCAAAACTTAAGTACGGTTTATTTATAATACTACACGCTTTTCGGTGGAAAACATCGTGACGAAGTCTGCATATGCCAAAGAAGAAATTCTAAGGTGTGTGTGAAGTCCACCAAATCGGATTGGGGACGCTCGGTGGACAGGGGTTTGGCACAAAAGATCCTGAAGGGTCGAAGGTCTTCATGGCCCCCTAAGAAGTTAAGATAGGGTTGTTTTCATCTCTAAAATCTGCCAACCAGGACAAGAAGAAAACCCCGGATTTTGGAGCTAACAACCCGGACATGTCAACAGAGATTTTTTTAAAGTTACTCGGTAAAATAAAAAATAGTTTTAATTGTTATAATATAAAACAAATTTTTATTTATTTGCGAGCGGTGAAACTAAACCCGGACTACAAAATGAAACCCCGCCCGGACGCTCACCGAACTCCCCGTAAACTAGGACAAATCTGGGGAAACCCGGGCGAATGGCAACCCTACCCTAAGCAGGCATTGGATGGATATCTTCTAACTTTTTTTGTGCTGTTACCAAGTGTTTTTGTTAGCATAAAATAATAGGTGGCTGGGTTGCTATGCGAGATCGTTGTAGCGATATCATTATGTAAGAAAACGTTGTGCGGTAGCGATGACGCACTCGCGTTTGAGAGACACGAGTTCGATTCCCGGTGGGCCGTAGTGCTATTCTCTAAAATACAAACTCACGTGCGAGTCTTACTCAAATGACTTTACTCACTTCGAAACCTAATCCACATCGATAGTGCTCTGGAATGTTTACAGAATTACCAATGGATTAGGTTTCAAAGTGAGTGAAGTCATTTGAGTGAGACACACGCGTGAGTTTGTATTTTAGAGAATATCACTAAACGTTAGATTGTTATAATCCGCAGGTTTACTTTTTATAAGGCCATCAGAATAGGGCAACCGGTCATTAGAATAGGAACATCTGTCAGAGAACCGATACCGCTAGGGTAAAAGAGTTGTCGAGTGGAAACCGCGACTGGGCAAGCGTGGGACGTCCCCTGGCAAGATAAGGCGACGTTCTGCGTAAGGCGGCAGTGACTGGAATAGAAGAACATAGGATCGGGTTCAGTGGTGCACCTTGGGAGAGGCCTATGTCCAACAGTGGACTCTTTCAGGCTGATGATGACAACACGACAAAAGCCTCGAGCGAGCACTATCGCTCTGATTAAACAATTTAATAAACGCAAAGTATCAAAAACGCCCTTCTGTTCCATACAACCGAAAAGTTAATTAAAACCGTTTTCAGGCCCGGCTATGCAAATTTTATGTTGAGCTGTTGCTATGCGAGTACACTGTACAACTCGCATTAGGTAGTTATATAGGCAGCTCTCAGACCGGCGCGGCGGCCTTGGAAAGGCTAAACAAAGCCTTGTACGGAAATGATGCCGTTGCAACTATTTTAAATACTACAACGACTTGTCTACAGGTTAATATACCTATCTACAAAGAGGGGTAAACGCGGGATATCATCAGCCAAAATACATACGGTGCTGAACATAAGCCTTCCCAATAAAATGCCATTTTCGGTGGGCTGTCCATTGGGGGATTTGCCATAACCACCACGCTTTCCACGCATATTGGTGATCGCAGTAATGATCTCAAATATTCACAGGGAAACGCTGCCCGCACCTGATGCAATTCCTTAGTCGCATTAATGACACCCACGGGCCGTACTCTAAGCCGGGAATCACACGGACGTCGGGAACTGTACGAACTATAATCGCGGGCACCGCGAGGCCGATGTTGCACCAGCTCCCCTATACGTAGCCCCTGGGTGGTGATAACAGTCAACTTGTGTAATGCACCTGTCCCTTTCAAACCGTACTGCTCGCAACATACAGTCTAGTTTCGTAAAGCGAGCGAAAGGTGAACCTCCAACCAACCTAAAGCAAAAGATCTAAGCCGCCTAGCAACTGACATAAGTTTACAACTGAGCTATTACGTTCATTAGAGCTACGGTCGAACTTTAGTATCGTCATACGGCCCGCTGCGCCATCTATCAAGTTTCTTATGTATTAAAGAACGTTGGAGAACTCAATTTTGATGCAATCTTTGTTACTAACCGTGGTAGCCTAGTTGGTTGAGCACTCGCCTCACGTTCATGACGTCGTGGATTCAAACCGCGCCAGTACCAATGAGTTTTCGAAACTGAAGTACGGTTTACTTATAAATACCAAAGGATTTTCGTTGACAGAATACATCTAAACCTGCCTGTCAAAGAAAAGTTCAAAGGCGTATGAGAAGTCCACCAAATTGGCTTGCGACACCGTTGGTGGACGTTGATCATAAGCCTGCCCATTAGAATACCACTTTTGGTGGGCTGTCCATTGGGGGATTTGCCATAATTACCACGCTTGGCAGACGGATTTGTGATCGCAGTAATGTCTTAATATACACAGGAGAACGCTGCTGCCCCTCCCTGAGGCACTCATTTAGTGAACCACACGGCCTTCGTTTGTATTTCAATAAAATTAAAAAATGTTTTCCTCGCATTCAAGTTCAACTAATATTTTGTGCATCGCTGTCACGTAAAACTTTTTTACGACTGTTGAAATGTCAACCGATACGAATTATTTTCTGTGAACAATCGACCAGTAAAAGAAAACTTTTTTATTTTTATTACAACCTGTCATTGTTATTTAATGGAGACTGCAGTCCTTTTATTGTACGGAATGCAACTGAATTTATAAATAAAAGCTACTTTTGCATTTTCTATGCACTTGCATTTGGTTGTAAAGTTTTTATTGCTGCCATTTCTCTGACAAAAAACGGCATTAAAAGTGTTCGTCGCGTGGGTTCAGACGTTGGTTTTTCTACCTACTTAATCCAGAAGTAGAACATCTGCTTTGTTATGTAACGCTATGTATCTGTAACCCCTGGGGCAATGTTATGTACGCTTCTACAACAAACTACCAGAGGAAATCATAAATATGACGGACAGATAGTTTCAGAATTAAGAAAGACTGTTTTGTAAAATAGACGACTACGTGAATGACCAAGATACCTGGTAAAAATTTTATATTGTAATTTTTATTTTTATTTTGTATATTGTATTTTTTTTTATATTGTATATAAACTTAATTTTAAAAGATGCGTTTCAGGAAGTTTCTGCGCTGTTTCTTCTTCGCAGAGGCCAAAACTATTTACGTTTATAAATGAACCAAATGTACCTACTCATGTGAATTAATGATCTTGGGTTTAGACTTTGAAATAATTCATGCCTATTTCTGATTTGAAATTATTGGTTTCATCATCATCATCAGGTTATTTTTGTCTCCACTACAGGAGCACAACCCTCTCTCATCTGGCGCAGACAGATGGAGGATTTGGCCTACACTCCCCGCGCTGGCCAGACGGATTGGGGAGGCCTGATTGATGTTATATAATGTATCCCTCAGTCGCCTTGTGCGACATCCACGGGAAGAGTTGGAGTGGTCCTATTCTACTCTACCGGAAACCACACGGCACATTATTGGTCTATTCGGAGATATTGTTACAAAATTCAAAATGACACACACATTTAAAGCTGCTAATAATCGAGTTTTAAGTCAAATTACTTGGTACTTTAATATTGTTTTCTAACAGGACTGGTTTAAAAAGATTATTTGTATGTTTATTTTGCCGTAAATTACACATCATTTACATATGTGGAACGTTATAATTTAGTGGGTTTCAATATAATTTTTTTTTCTTATTTACTAACAAAAGTAAGTAGTTCACCGTCTCGTAAGTAAACACCTTGGATATATAACGTTCTGACCCCTCGTCGTTTCACCATGCCGTGTGGTACCCGGATTAGAATAGGGCTACGCAGAAAACTCTGTGCTGCACCGCGCCGTGCACACCTCCGACACAACGTTTCGAGATGCGGACATCTTCTTTATGGGACGAGCAGCATTTCTGTCTAGAATAATAAAAGATATAAATTCTTAGACACGCATTATACCCCCACCCCCTACACACCATATACACCCTACATACACACAAACACTCATACACATTTCATTTGCGCAAATTATTATTTTTATATACTTCATTATTTTTGTTATTTCTTTAATTTTTGAATTATTATTAACTTTCTTAGTTTATTCGTTTTCCTCTATTTTATTTTGTCTATCTTGTGATCTGTTTTACTTAGTTATTGGCCTTATTTTATTGTGATGTTTGTTTTGTTTCTAAGTGTTTTGTGCTGTTAAGTATTGTGTGAATAAATAAAATAAAAATAAAATACATCAAATCTCCCCGTGAGAGTCGTCAAGGCGATTAAGGGATTGCACCACGGACAGACAGATGCATTCTCCTGTGTATATTAAGATCATAACTGCGATCAGCAACCCGCCTGGCAAACGTGGTGATTATGACAAATCCCCCAATGGATAGCCTACAAAAAGTGGCATTCTATTGGGGAAGCTTATGTTCAGCTGTGGGCGTACTACGGCTGATGATGTTACGTCGTTTCACATGTCCGACCCATAGGACAGTTATAATTTTGGGTCGGATGTTTATTAAATTATTTCCCGGGATGGACGGCAGTGTTACAACATATCCTTCATTTTTGGAACATATCCAAATGTCAGCTCCACCTCTCCAGTAATTTTTGAATTGTGTGTAATTTACTGAACCGATGGGCTGGAGTTTCACTAAATAGGGTTTATGCTTTCGAAAATAAAAATCTGTAAGTTTATTGAGGCCGTATAGACACGACATTCGTCAAGTCCTTATTTACACTAATATTATAAAGAGAAAAGATTTGTATGTTTCTAACGAATAAACTCAAAAACTACTGCACCACTTTCAAAAATTCTTTCACCATTAGAATGCTACATTATTCCTGAGTAACATAGGCTATATTTATTACTATAAAAAATTAGGGATCCCCATTAAAACTTCAATAATGTAAACCCAAGGTGAAAAAAAATAAACCATAAAATGTCTTTCATCGCATGCGCTGTGGAAACTATTGATGATAGAACAAAATATGTTTATGCAATTTAACAAAGAAGTATAATTTTAATGTTCGGTACTATTCAGATTGCGATGAGTTTGGACTACATTTGGAGCTGGAGTGGGAAGGGGAGCGGATTCTGGAGTCCACGCGAGCGGAGCCGCGGGCACAGCAAGTTTCGTATAAAACATGCACTTTGTCAATCTTTCCTCAGGCATTCGGCAGACTTGTCGAAGCCTTCATAGTATAATTTATTTTTTCTCTTTTTTTTATCGAGGCTTTGGACTCTTCATGTCCATGCCAGCCTAGTAGACAAACACATAATATTTAGCGTTACTTAGACGTCAGACAGCGCTTAGCGAAATAGTAAATTTCTTTCCCTTCATTGGAACTTGGATCATTTAATTACTGGTTTCATCATCATCATCATATCAGCCCCTAGAAGTCCACTGCTGGACATAGGCCTTCCCCAATGAACGCCACCACACCCGGTCCTCTGCCCTCCGCATCCAGCCGCTACCGGCCACCTTCTTCAGGTCGTCGGTTGTTTTACTTAATTTAATTACTGGTTTATGTCAGCATTATGTCCAAAAGTGTCGCCAAATAAACGCTGTCTCTGACGCCGTCGGACAACACTACCAGCAAACGATAAACATTGTCAAGTTCTTGGCAAGAGCTGCTACATAGTGGTGATCACAGAAATCCTATCTAGAACGGGTATAGCCATTAATTACTTCAGTTCCGCGCATACTTATTTTCGGACACAGCGCGCCCCTCCTGCGCAGCCTTTATGCCTCTCGGTAACGTTTCTAGTGAGAAGGTACAGTTGTGTAGTTAGAAACCGCGCAAGACCTTACTCAGCGCGAAACTAGTAACTGTTTGATAGTTTCTGCAATATCTCGCACATTATTGGCACGCGTGTCGTGCCTACTTTATTATTCTAATTTGATATGATCTCTGTGGTGGTGGTGAGTGGTGGTTTTTTTTCGTATAGAAGATGCTCTTAGCCAATCCTTCTTCAGGCATCCAGCAGTCATGTCCAAGCCTTTATAATAGCGTCTTACTTTGTTAAATGTTCATTGTGTATTACTTTGTATCCTACTTTGAATAAAGATGTTTGAGTTCGAGTTCGAATGACGGTAAATAAATTATTAATATGAAATTATTGCGTTGTAATGTAGCTGACGTGTGTTTCCCGGCTTAGAATAGGACCCCCCCCCCCCATATTCCCGCATCTGTCGTCAATGCGACTAAGGGATCACCTCGTTTCGGATCCAGTCCCATAAATATTCAATTCAAATATTCTTATTGTGGACCAATACATATAAAATTATATAAAAAAAAACTTCGAAGGATGAATTTGGTGTACAACGGCGGCCTTATCGCTTTCAGCGATTTCTTCCAGACAACCTTTGCTTACTTTACTTATTACTCTATCTATATTATATACGTATGGTCCTGAGTGCTTTCCGACTTAGAATAGGGCCAATAGGGCCACCCTCAATCTTCCCGTTGGTGTCGTCAAGGCGTCTTAGGGATTGCACCAGGGACAGGCAGCAGCGTTCTTCTGTGTTTTCATATTAAGATTATTACTACAATTACAAATTCGTCTGCTAAGCGTGGTGATTATGGCAAATCCCCCAATGGACAGATAGTGGTACCATAAGTAGCATTCTATTAGGGAAGGCCTATGTTCAGCTGTGGACATATTTGGGCTGATGATGAATATGTAATTATTGCGTTGTGATGCAAAGTTTTCATACCCAGACTTGCTTTTGCTCGCGGCTGCAGCGCTTTAAAATAAATGTGCTAAGATCCCACGTGAATTTGTTACTGATAGACTCCTTTGTTTAAATCCAAAATCAAAATATTTATTTTCAAAATTGGAATACATTATCCTCTTTTTGACGTCAAATTCTGCCTAAAACTACTCCACTTCTACCTGTATAACCGAGGGGAAGTGGCAACAAACCCAACGGCACAGGGCCCTACCTTTGATTTATCTTATTCATTACAATCATTAAGTCTACCTATGCTGAGCCATCAAGCACTCCATGGACTTTTATCATTTATGCTTGATGACATTTACTCAAGCCGCCTTTTGACCGCTCCGTTGGCTCGGTCATTGTACTCGAGCGGCAGAGGGTCGTGGGTTCGATCGATCCCATTCGGTAGAGACAAGTTGGGTGTTATACTTGTGAGTTAGCTTATCCTTGTTTAATTCCCATAGTACAGGAGAAAATACGGGATTATGTACTTAGGCATACACATATATATGTGTAAGTATACAATACAATACACTTTATTGAAAAAAAAATACAGTTACACATTATAAAAGTTACAAATAGTACAATTTAGGCGGTCTTATCGCTTTAAGCGATTTCTTCCAGACAACCTTTATATATATATAAAAGTATATATAAAAGTGGGAACAAATGGAAAGTCCCCTAGTCATATGGACCGCCAACCTAAGGTGTCCTAACGCCTGGATGGGGAGGGCTGAGGACCGCGTGTGGCGCTCATTGGGTAAGGGCATTAGGTCCAGCAGTGGACGTTGATAGGCTGATGATGATAATAATGAATCAATGTAGGACAGTCTTTGGTGTGAGATACACGAAAGAATTTCTTAGATTTCTTAGCAACAGTGAAAAATGCATCAAAAGCAAACTATAAGGATTGAACCCCACTATCAAGACTCGCCTCTCCCCACCAGTTTTACATCGCCCGCAAAGTACAAGTACGCTGGGAGTACGCACTTGAGGGTTGTTGTCCCCCCCCATTTGAAATATAGGATATGAAAAACTGTATGTACTTTTTAAAACAGTATATATCATCTTTTTTATCTAAGTTAACTTGTTTTAAGAAACCGGACTAGTGTACGCCGATGAGCGATTGACGCTATAAGCTAGAAAAAGATCACTTATTTTGTTGACGTATGACTCCCTCTCGATCAGCTATGCTCGCACGCTCGGTGCTGATAGCCCTACAACAGTTAACGTAGACACACACAAATGTGTATGGACAGACTGGTGCTCATGTAATAGTAGTTAAATCTCTTCGATATTCTTGAGTTTGTGCACTACACGGAATTTTACTGTCCGTAATATGCGCCGGCAATAAAACGGATGATTTGCCTGTGCATCAAGTCCGTAAAATTCCGTGTAGTGCACAAGCGCCCACAAATATATAGCAGGCCACATCGGACCGTCAAAAATCCGGACCAGTAAAATTTCGTGCAGTGCACGAACGCCCTTAGGCTGCGCCTGTCACTCAACCGCAATAATGCGAATGCCCACGTGTGTGTGTACCTCAACCCTAAGGACACAAAGGCATTTTATAAGTATAGTGAATAGTAGCATAATATCTGTCAGTCTGACACTCGGAACTAACTTCAGATCTGTTGACTTAAATGCTTTTTTTTAGTTCCCTTGTTTGTGTTAATAATAACCTACTTAGATAAATTCTTCCTGGTGTGGTCATATGATGAGGACGACTAAAGATAAATGGACCAAGAATATTACTGAGTGGTACCCCAGAGATGGGAAAAGGCGAAAAGGAAGACCAACAAAAAGATGGGAAGACGACCTGCCTGGTGGATGGCGCAGAGCGTCCAAGCAGCGTTGCCAATGGCGACATCTGGAGGAGGCCTATGTCCTAGGACAGCCTGACCGTGACCACGAGGTTGTTGATGATAACAACCAACCGATTTAGCTATAAATCTTAAAATTTACTATTGCATTATGTCAGTGAATAAAGGCTATTTTTTTTTAACTTATTTTTTAGATAAATTCCTAAGTACATTTAAAGTTTTTACAACTGCATGTGTTGAGTCAATGAACTAATGTACTCGGCCAATTCTCAACAAAACTGTATTTAAATATTTTTTAATACTCTTAATAAATGTTCGGAGGTGTTAATGTTTGTTTTAAGAAGGCAACGACCTCTGCATAAAGGCTGGTGCATACAGCAAGCATGTGTCCGTAAATTCAGCAGAAGCAGGTTTGGCATATTTTAAAACTTATTTCATAGATTGTATTGGTCCCTAGGCTGACGTATGGCAGTGACTGTTGGGTATGGCAGAAGAACCATGATAACAGGATAAATGCGGTTGAGATGCGGTCTTTAAGAAAAATATTTGTAGTTATGTGACAGAGTGAGGAATACAGTGATACGTGAGAAGTGTGGTTTGAAAGAAGATGAGTAACGAAGGTAGAGAAGGGTATGTTGCGTTGGTTTTGACATTTAGACCGTATGAGTGAAAGTGACAAAAGAAAACAGCGCGAATGTGAAAATAACTAAAAGTCATCCTAGGACGTTCAAGGATCAAATTGATGACGTCCTCAAACCTACCACCTCCTACACCACGCATTCACTGTCTATGTGTGGCTTAAACTGCAATCTGAATAACAAATGCTTTGATATCTAATTTGTTTGTAATTGGCTTTAATTATGGATTAGACCTTGAGTTTCTCTACCAGTCTGTAATTTTTGAGAGCAGGTAGATAATACAGATAATTTTATATTGGGCTCGCCAGTATGTGCTCCCAAGACTAAGTATACATGATGTCCTGGCTTATACAAATCCTACTCAGTAATTATAAATTACTAATTACTTTATATTTCAAGGTCATTGTTAACTAAAATAACCTATAATTCAAGGCATGCTATATTCTAAATATAGCAATAAAACTTTCAGATTTTATTTTAAAAAGATACCTGTGACATATTTAATAAATCACCCCAGCTCAGTAAACATGCATTTCAGGTTAATAAATCCCACAGTTTACAACATGCTACATGGAAAAAAGGTTACAGTTTTGACTTTACCCTGAAATGTTTGACTGCCTCATTAGCTTAGGTCGTTAGATTCGAGCGCCGGAGGTAGTGAGTTTGATTCCCACCAGGGACAGACAACTTTGTACAAATAATACAAGTTGGTCCCAGTCTGGTTGTTATATTTGTGAATTGAAACCCTTATCTAATTTCTATCTTACATAAGAAAATCCTAGTTTGGGAATAGACTATGTACATATGAATTATTTATTTATATTTTTACTTAGTAACCTATATTAGTATGTATCAATAGTTATACCTACTCATTTATTCTATGTATAGTACTATATTTTATTATAAAATTTCAATATCCATGCACATTTTATTTAAAAAAAAATTACCTACTGCTTGTTTTATCTTTTCCCACAGTGGAGATTGGCTGGAAGAGATCTCTTATAGAGATAATTCCACCTTTGTACACATTTATGTTATTCCCTTTGTAAAATTCATGTGCAATAAAGAATATAATAATAATTAGTAGTGTTCATTATTATCGTCGAATGTAAAAGTCATCGGACAAAATGTTAGTAGGTGCAAAAAGTCGGAGAATAATTTCTATTCCACCCGCATTTTGACAACCTGTTACTCGTGCTCTCGGCGCGTCATCGTCGCCCCACCGTCGACACAACTCGCTAGAACTGTTGATGTGCGCACGCGACATATTTCGATCTTCTTCATTTTCTTCATATTTTTAATTTCGAGTGATATTCCTACTGTGTCAAAGTGAAACGGGTACCCGTGTCGTCAGCTGCTACTCTGGAGCTCCAGGTTACGGATTCAGTACGAGAACGGGATCAAAGGTTGGTGGCATTTATTTTATTCTTCGATACACGTACCGAAAAGCATTTTGTCCGACTAGGTACGCCAAAACATACAGTCCACTATTTTATATTAAAAAATCCAGTCCCTATAGGTATTCCCATTCTGAACGATTTCGCGTTCATTTTGGTCCATCTCGCCCGATACATCGTATTCGTTTTCTAATTCCCATTATAAAGTAAATAGCCATTTCTTCCACCACTCAATTACCATTAATTTTTCGTTCAAACCATTTCAAATTGACAATTCTTTATTCGTAGGTAGGTTCCTAATTCGTTCGTTTCGTTCATAACATTATTTTCTGCTGCGTACATTGCATAATATTAACTAATTTGCAACATTCGTATTCGTAATATTAATATCAGTGAATAACTTCAAATTCGTGGAGGGATTCTATTCGTACTCATACCTAAAATAATTGAAAATTGTTCAAAACTAGTGTCAATATTCGGTTGATTACTGTTGTGACTATTTCATTTTAATTTGTACACATATATTCGTTCGTTTAATATAATTTGATTACTCGTTTTTGTTATTTCGGATAGATACCGTGCGTTCTATTGTTCATCGAAATATCCTTTTTACACCTCACGACTACGATCCGACTACGATTTATTTTATTATTTCAAATCGAAATTTCGTTTTATTTCGGGAAGTGTTAGTATAATATTTTCGTACCTGCAAGGTGCACAGTAGTGCAAAAGCAAAGTTGCTAATTTTTTTCGTTTATTTTTGATTTTACAATGACTGAATCAAATGTTGAGTTTATAGCATTAGTTCATAGAAGGAATTGCTTAGAAAGGGAGCTAGATATAATAGTTCAGCTCGGCATGGAAGCAAGTACTAACCACGATGCCTATCGTAAATTTATGGTTTCGTGCCACAGTCTAAACCGTTTAGAAGACCAATTTGAAAACGTTCAGACTGCGATTGAGAAGTTAGAACTTGAAGATAAAAAATCACAGTGTCTGGATGGGCACAGGGATATTCGATTAGCATGGGGTGATTTAATTCGCGAGATATTATCGATTAAATTTGAATTAGATGAGCATTCGAAATCGCTACAACTTCAGAATCAAACCGTTGAATCAAAATCGGAAGGTGTTGCAGTTCAGCTTCCACGCCTTGCTGTACCTACATTTTCTGGTGACTACAAACAATGGAATTCATTTAGTGATTTGTTTTTGTCCCTTATAGATAAAAACAAAGGTCTCTCAGATGTAGCGAAATATCAGTATTTAATTTCGTACGTTCGTGGCGATGCCAGTAAATTGTTAAAAGGACTGCCTATAACAGGTAGTAATTACAAGAAGGCATGGAATATTTTAGAATACAATTATAAAAATGATCGTCTGATAGCCATGCAACATATGGATTCGTTATACAGGTTACCCAATCTCACTGTTCCGTCGGCGTCTGGGCTTCGAACAATTCTTACAGGATTTTTAGAAAATATAGGCGCGTTAGAAGCCATGGGATTTCCTATTGATAAATGGGATTTTTTACTGTATTACATGCTATACAGAAAAATTGATTCGGATACTCGTCGTGATTTCGATAAATCAATTTCTACCAATCACATCCCTAAATTTCATGAACTACGAGAATTTTTAAATCGAGAAATGATTGCATGGGAAAACTCAAAACCAACCTCTCGTTCAAATTCAAACCATACCTATGCACCAGCGTCTCGTTCTTCATCTGCCTCGTCACTTATAGCTAGTGGCAACACTTCAGGTAACTCGATTAAGATTAGCAATTGCATATTATGCAGTCGAGGATCACATTCCTTGATATCGTGTCATTTGTTTAAAAGGAAAAAACCTTACGATCGCTTTGTTTTCGCGAAGGAAAATAAATTATGTCTTAGATGTTTAAAGCCCATGCACGATAACATAGATGCGTGTTCGAAGATTCGTTGCTCGATTTGTAGTGCTGCACATCATAATACATTGTTGCATTATGCTAGAGAGATCAAGGAGTCGGTCGAACCGAGGCAAGAGACACCTTCGGAGAAATATGATTCAGCTAATGTCGCTTCGTTGTGCTCGACGGAAGTACCTCAACAAAATAAAACCGTTTTGCTCTCAACTGCCGTAGTCATGATTCGCGACTCCCTCGGCAAATTTCATCGCGCTCGAGCCCTCGTCGATCCTGGCTCTGAAGCTTCATTTATTACTGACAGTCTTGTGTCACGTTTAGGACTGCCTCGTCAAAAGCAAGGTACTCCTATTCATGGAATTGGTGATCTCACCACTCGTTCGAAAGGCATGATTACAAGTGTTATTAAGTCACATCATGGGTCAGGGACAGAGCTCCAGTTTCGTGCCTTGGTCTTAAGCCACATCACTTCCAACAAACCGTCTCAACCTCTAAACTCGGAGTCATGGTCACATTTGAATCATATAATTCTTGCGGATCCCAATTTTAATGAGCCATCACCTGTAGAAATCCTCTTAGGAGGAGATCAATATGATGACATATTCGTTGGGGAAACTATTCGTGGACCCATTGGTACTCCCATAGCTATCTCTACTTCGCTTGGTTGGCTTCTCATTGGGAAAGTCGATCATAAATTCGTTCGTGATCGCAACAATATGCCAATTTCGTCTTTTATCGTCTCGGCTTGGGAGGAGAGTCTTGACCAATCCATTCGAAAGTTCTGGGAGATCGAATCCATTTCAGAAAAAACAGTTTTATCGGCTGACGATCAGCGGTGCGAAGAAATTTTCGTTCAAACGCACAAGAGACTGAAGTCAGGCAGATTCGTCGTTTCACTTCCATTTCGGGAAGATCAACCCTCTTTAGGAGAGTCTCGTTGTTTTGCATTGAAACGCTTGGTTTCAATGGAGCGTCGTTTTGCTCGTGACGAGCAGTTTCGTGAATTATATTTCGAATTCATGGATGATTATTTAAAATCTGGACACATGGAACTTGTATCAGGTGAAATTGAGGGCAATAATTATTTTATTCCTCATCATGGCGTGCTTCGGCCATCAAGCTCAACGACTAAGTTGAGAGTCGTCTTTGACGCGTCAGCCGTGACAACTCAAGGTGTTTCGTTGAACGATACTCAACTTATTGGACCCAAGCTACAAAAAGATGTAGGTGATTTGATTTGTAATTTTCGTCTTCACGAAGTCGCTTTTACAGCCGACATACGGCAGATGTATCGTCAAATTTTAGTATCTGACCAACATTCAAATTACCAACTGATTCTCTGGCGAACCAACCCCAATGATATGCCGCAGGTCTATCGTTTAAAAACTGTGACATATGGGTTGTCTTCATCCCCATTTCTCGCTATTCGCGTTCTCCAGCAGTTAGCTGAGTATCATCAGTCAGAGTTCCCTGAAGCTGCTGAGGTAATTCGGCGTTATACCTACATGGATGACGTCATCAGCGGGGCAAGTTCGGTAGATTCCGCTGTCGTTCTTCAAAATCAACTTTTTGATTTACTCAAAAAGGGTGGTTTCGAACTAAGGAAATGGTGTTCGAATAATCCAGAATTCCTGCAGCGTTTGCCTGATTCGGTAAAGGATATGGAATCGTCTACTGTTTCACTGGATGAAAATAATTCGGTCAAAGTCCTAGGCATGACTTGGCAGCCACTCAAAGACGTTTTTTCGTACAACGTCAAACCTCTGCACGACAAGGTAACGAAACGTGTAATTTTGTCTGAAACTGCACGCATTTTTGATCCTGTCGGTTTTTTATGTCCAGTCATCGTCGCTGCCAAGATTCTTATTCAAGAACTTTGGTTAGCTGGTGTTGACTGGGATGCGGAGGTCCCTGACAGTATTCGGCAGAAGTGGTTACGCATCGTGTCAGAATTCGCGGAACTTTCCAAAGTTCAAATACCTCGATTCATTCCAACTAAACCACATCATGTTCAACTGCATGGGTTTTCTGACAGTTCGGAAACAGCTTATTCTGCTGTTGTTTATTTGAGAATAGTTCATTCCGATCAACAGGTGAGTGTTCACATATTTACAGCAAAGTCCCGAGTTGCACCTTTAAAAAAACTTTCGGTGCCGAGGTTGGAGTTGTGTGGAGCATCTCTTCTTTCGTCATTGTTCGCATTTGTTCGTCATTCGCTTGAGTCTCAAGTGGCGATCAGCAATGAGTTCGCTTGGACGGACTCTAGTATCGTTCTATGCTGGTTACGTGCCGCTCCACACAACTGGTCGACTTATGTCGCAAACAGGGTCGTTGAGATTCAAAATATTATCTCTCCAGAGAAATGGAGACATGTTCGGTCGTCAGACAATCCAGCGGACTGTGCCTCTCGTGGCCTGTCACCTTCGCAAATTGTGAGTCATAACCTCTGGTGGTCAGGTCCCTCATGGTTACTACTTCCAGAAGACAAGTGGCCGGTTTCGTCAATAGACATTGAAAATAGCAAGGTGCCTGAACGTCGCGTCCAAAAAATTACTTCTCATTCGACAGAATGTCAGGAAGAACCTGCATTCTTGAATCGATTTTCATCGTTTCACAAGTTGACAAAAGTGATGTCTTATTGTCTTCGGTTCATTCGGAACTGTCGTTCCAAAACCAGAACATTTGGTCCCTTGACAGTCTCCGAAATTCGGGATACGTCGTTACGCCTGGTAGGTGTCGTTCAAAAATTCTGGTTCGCAGCTGATGTTCAGAATTTGGAGCATAAAAAGCCCTGTTCACCTCGGCTCCAGCGCCTGAGTCCATTCCTTGATGAGCTTGGGCTCATCAGGGTGGGCGGGCGGTTAGTGAACTCGGATGCTGATTTTCGAAAAAAACATCCGTTAGTTCTTCCCCCAGAAAGTGCATTTACTAGGTTGCTAATTGATTATTTTCATCAAACCAACTTGCATTCTGGTCTACAAGCTACTCTAGCGTTTATTGCTAGAAGTTACTGGATTGTTTCTGCAAGGCGAGTTGTAAAAAAACGGATATTTCTCTGCATGAAGTGCTATCGGCACCGTGCTATTCTTTTAGAGCCTAAGATGGCTGATTTACCTCAAGCTCGTGTTCAGCAAGTTAGACCTTTCGTCAAGGTAGCTGTTGATTACGCAGGACCAATCATGACTAAATCGGGAACTATTCGTAAAGCTAAAGTTGAAAAATCGTACATTTGCGTGTTCACGTGTCTCGCAACGCGTGCGTTACACGTGGAGCTCGTCTCAAACTTATCTACCGATGCATTTATGGCAGCGTTACGGCGTTTTATTAGTCGTCGAGGCATATGTTCTGACATTTTTAGCGACAACGGTAAAAATTTTGTCGGTGCTAATTCTGAATTGAAAGCGTTGTACAAGTTTATAGATGCTCAAACTACTTCTATTACTCATTCGTTACTTAAATTCAAAATCACTTGGCATTTTAATCCGCCTGCTGCGCCTCACTTCACGGGTATTGCAGAGGCGGCAGTAAAATCGATAAAGTCGCATCTGGTTCGAATTGTCGGTAGTACTATCCTCACATTCGAGGAAATGTCAACTGTATTGACACAGATCGAATGCACGCTGAATTCGCGGCCTCTGTGTCCGTTGAGCTCGGACCCGAACGATCTAGATGCGTTAACTCCGGCACATTTTCTTATAGGTGAACCGCTTAATGCCTTTTCGGAGCGTGATTTCACTGATATTAATATAAATCGTTTATCGCGATGGCAATTACTTCAACGCTTTATTCAAACTTTTTGGAAACGCTGGCACAGCGAATATTTGCATACACTGCAGCAGAGAAGTAAATGGACAAAGTCGATAGAGAACATTCGCATCGATACATTGGTGCTCATTAACGATCCCAACTTGCCCCCACTTCAGTGGAAGTTAGGTCGCGTTTCAGAAGTTCACCCGTCCAAAGATGGCGTCATCCGTTCTGTCACTCTGAAAACGCAATACGGGCATTTAAAGAGACCTGTTCACAGGCTATCCCCTTTACCATGTGTGGAATAACATAAAAAAAATTATATTAATTTAACAATTTATTCATTAAGTTCATTTTACTTTTTCATTTAATTTACTCTTTTTGTATTTATTGATTCTGCTTAAAATTACATTTTAACGGTGGGCGGTGTTCATTATTATCGTCGAATGTAAAAGTCATCGGACAAAATGTTAGTAGGTGCAAAAAGTCGGAGAATAATTTCTATTCCACCCGCATTTTGACAACCTGTTACTCGTGCTCTCGGCGCGTCATCGTCGCCCCACCGTCGACACAACTCGCTAGAACTGTTGATGTGCGCACGCGACATATTTCGATCTTCTTCATTTTCTTCATATTTTTAATTTCGAGTGATATTCCTACTGTGTCAAAGTGAAACGGGTACCCGTGTCGTCAGCTGCTACTCTGGAGCTCCAGGTTACGGATTCAGTACGAGAACGGGATCAAAGGTTGGTGGCATTTATTTTATTCTTCGATACACGTACCGAAAAGCATTTTGTCCGACTAGGTACGCCAAAACATACAGTCCACTATTTTATATTAAAAAATCCAGTCCCTATAGGTATTCCCATTCTGAACGATTTCGCGTTCAAGTAGGCTTCAAAAATATAATATAAATATGTCTTCTACACTTATACATTACACTTGTCTAATCCCAAAAGTAGGATTTTTCCTGTACAATGGAAATAATAATACAAGGTAATAATAATACAAATAGTTCACAGATATTACATTCAGAAATGGATCAAATTGTACAAGTACACAGTTGTCTCCCTTGTGGGAATAGAACCCACAACCTCCGGCACTCAATTCTAACAACCAAGCCACTAGACCAATGAGACGGTCTTAACAATGCAAAAGGCAGACATTAAGTAAAAAATAACATAAATCATACTGTCGCCTTACTGCAAAAAGCAACTATATCTGCTTGGAATGTGACAACGAGTCAGTTCAAACCTATTACGACAAAATAACAAACGCTATCAACAACAGTTTGCAAAATGCACGCATAACGAAAAACGAGACTAACAGCAAAAGCATACTATCTGAACGCACCACAGCACTTATTAAAAGAAGACAAGAATTACAGAGGATTACAAACAAAACTAGAAGCATGAAAAACGAACTTAGCGCTTTATACAAACTAATAAGCAAATACATAAAAATCGACTATAAGAAACACAGAACTTCTACTATAATAAAATATTTGGAGAAACAGGGCAGCCTGAAGAAAGCACACAAAGAACTTAGAACTAATAAAACGTGGATCGAAGGCCTAAAAGATTCAGACAGAAATCTAAGCAATCATAGAGATATTATAAGTGTAGCAACCAACTTCTATAAAAACCTGTACGATGAAACACACACTATTGCCTGTGACAACACGGGTATAACAAGCAATCACCAAAACCCTGAATACGACATAAAGCCTATAAATGAAGAAGAAGTTATAGAAGCAGTGATGAAATTAAAGTCGGACAAAAGTCCAGGTCCCGACAATATCACAAACGAAGCCATAAAAATAGCACACACAATAATAGCAACACCACTTGCACGGCTATTTACTCAGGCATTAAAAACCGGCGTTATATAAACTGTTTTCTTCAATTATAGACAGTAGGATAAGCCTCACAATAGATAGGAAACAACCCATAGAGCAGGCAGGGTTCAGGAAAGGTTTCTCCACTATCGACCATGTACATACTCTTGAACTACTCATTGAAAAATACCAAGAACAACAGAGACCTCTCTACATTGCCTTTATTGACTACCAAAAAGCATTCGACACGGTGTCACACGCTAGCATATGGGAAACCCTGGAAACTCAAAACGTAGAGACGGAATACATAAGAGTAATAAGAAGTATATATAACAACACCACAAGCAGAGTTAAACTGGAAACAAAAGGCCCAAGCTTTCCTATCAAACGAGGCGTTAGGCAGGGCGATCCTATATCCCCAAAAATCTTCATAGCATTGCTTGAACATGTCATAAGCAAACTGGATTGGAAGAGATGTGGCGTACCTGTTCAAGGAAACTACCTGAACCACTTGAGATTCGCCGACGACGTAGTACTAATATCAGAGACGTCCTCCCAACTACAATACATGATAGAAACACTCCAAAAGGCTAGCAGACAAGTCGGACTAGAAATGAATCTAACTAAAACAAAGGTAATGACAAATAGCATAACGAGATTACTAACAATAGGAGCCGATCCCATAGAATACGTTGATCATTACATATACTTAGGAAAACAAATCAGCTTCAATAACAGCAACGAATTAGAAGTAGAGAGAAGGATCAGAAACACATGGAACAAGTACTGAAGTTTGAAAGAAGTGTTCAAGAGTAACTTACCAACAAAGCTAAAAAAGAAGGTTATGGACTCCTGCTTGCTGCCATGTTTAACATATGCCTGCCAGACTTGGAAATTTACATGCAAAATAAACCAGAAAATAAACACCTGCCAAAGAGCAATGGAACGCAGCATGTTAAATATAAAGAAAATACAAAAAATACGGCACACAAAGATACGAGCAGTAACCAAAGCGACTGACGCCCTAAGCCATGCCCGAAAACTAAAATGGAAGTGGGCAGGACATGTTTCACGAATGAAAGACAGATGGCCATCTAGGGTAACTGAGTGGAAAGGACCACAGGGAAAACGTCGCAAGGGAAGACCGCTAACGCGCTGGGACGACGACATAAAAAGCATTGCTGGGCCCCAGTGGCTTGACAAAGCAAAGAATCGAGAGGATTGGGTAAAGCTGGAGGAGGCCTTCACCCGAAAAGGGGTTCCTAACTAATTTAGGTAAAGTGAAAATTTAATTGTTAAACTTTATGGAAATAAAAGGCTTTTTTATTTTTATTTTATTTTATTTATTATCTGCTTGGTAAATAACCATAGTAGTTAGTGTTTATTACCAAAAACCTTAAGGTTCTAATTGCTAATGTTATTCACAAGCAGTAATTTGTTTCTTGCAGTAAGCCAACGTACCATAATTTCAAATTATTTAAATCATAATACATATATAAAAATACAACGCAATAAAAATGCAATCATACTGATAGGATGCCTTGATATAAGCCCTATGTTAACTCCAAGCGGGTGAATGAACTCAGCTAGCACTGTTATTGGTGTAGGAACAATATCTGTTAGAACCGAACCGTTTTCCAAATAGGTCACTGCATTTTCCTCATCCAGTATACCTAATGCATAGTAATTTATGTATAGTAATTGGTGCTTTTGAGATGTGGTATTCGAGAAGACTACTTTGTATACCATGAAGAGACATGAGAACAACTGACTACATTCTTAAAGAGCTCAATAAGTGAAACGGCTCTCCAATTAAAAGACTCTAAGCTTCTTCGGTCACACTGTGCAGTCTCCCAAGCACAACCTGGAGAAACTCACCATCCTGGGACAAGTGAAGGGCAGGTGTCATAAGATGAGCTCTGACAAGGTGGCCAGACCCGGTGAAGAGGGTAGCTGGCGGATCCCTATATGGAGCAGTGCAGCTGGCCAATGACCGCTATGCTTGGAGGCACCTTTTATACGATCGCGATCCTCAGCAGTGAGAGAACAACAGAGAAGAAGTATACCTACCATTTATTTGAAACAAATTCAATGATTATCTCCATAATTTTTACATGCAGGTAATGCAAACCTACATAGATTAGCATTGAAAATGGCCAGGAAAATTCCCATATATTTTTTCAAAAGTGATCCTTTTAATTTTTTATTCTGAAAATATCAGTTGATCTGTATGAACTAAAACTGAAAAGAACCATCTAGTCTTTGAAAAGAACATAAATTTTTCATATGATCTTGCTATGGTCTTTCTATGGTTTTTGGGGTAATGGAGAATATATCTGTTCAACAAACAACTCAAAATCTACTGTCCCGATTGACCTAAAACTTGGAAGACCCATGTAGAATTGCTTGAAAATAACAGTAAAATTATGGAAATATATTTTTGACAGGCCACAAGAGCTTTGCTATAATATCATTCTCTTCAATAAAACTTGTTTTCTTTTAGAAAAGTAAGTTATATTTCCATTGTTTCTTTGGCTTTTCATGAAAACATGTAAAAAAATTGAAATAAAATCATGAAAAGCAATGGGTTTTTTCAGCTTTTTTCAACACTAGCCTGAATGGGATCTACTCTTGTTACTTATTAATGCCACCCAAAAGGCTTGTTCCAGTTTAAAAGATTGTTTATTTTATTCATATGGCAATTTTATTATACCTCTGAGGTCCAGAAAAACAGGTAGCGGCTTTTATTGCACTGTTATCACCATCAAGGAGGTGGCATGGTGATAACAGCTTGCCCATCACCAGCTGAAATACTGTCCACTGCTGAACATAAGTCTCCGCAATAGAATGCTACTTTTGGTGAGCTGTCCGCCATGAGTGGATGCGTCATAATTACCAAGCTTGGCAGGTGGATTAGTGATCACAGTGATGATCTTAATATACACAGGGAATGTAGCTGCCAGTCCCAGGTGCATTCTCTTAGTGTCGCCTTGCCGACGCCCTAGGCAAGACTGGTGGTAGCCCTATTCTAAGACAGGAGCCACACAGCTTGTTCGATTGTTTGATTTCTGTGCTAGATATTTTGATCAAGTTGCCTTATGAATTTTTTTATTTGGAACTAAGTACATTAAGGTACAGATTTAAATTTACAAGCATACAGTACAGAAGGATAGTAATGTCTGCCAAATTGGTTGCACTGTTATCACCACCCGGGGCCACATGTAGGAAAGCTAGAGTAACATCTACATATATGGTGCAACATAAGCCCTGCAGTACTTACACTGATATTTTTGTAGGGTAAATTACAGGCACATGAAGCATAACATCCTAGTCTCCAAGTTGGCAATACATTTATAGCCTTTATATAGTTCCATTCAGCAATACAACTGTTGAAGGTTGCATGTGGGCTGTCTGCCCGGTTGCCGCATCAGGCTTCAGATTATTAATAAAAAAGCAGTAGGTAAATATCTAGTCTGAGAAAACATGCATCCTCAATTGATATTTTTAAACTTAAATGATTTCAAAATACCTGAATCAAGTCTGTTCTGTCTTTGTGTTATTTTGCCTGGTACCTTAGTAAAGGATAATCCTAGTTTTCGTTCTCAGATGGTGGGGGTGGCAATCCTTGTATTGCGACACATAGGTACCTTTCTTATTTTTAAATTGTAATTAATTAATTCTGATCTGTTTATTTCTAATGTATGTGTGTGTCGTAGCTATGAATAAATGACCTATTCTATTCTTAGATGAGGAACCCTCCATATAATCACCAATATGCCCACTTTTGGTGGGTTGTCCATTGGGGGATTTGCAATAATCACCACACTTGGCAGGCAGACTGGTGATCGCAGAAATGATCTTGATATACACAGGAGAACACTGCTGCCAGCCCTAGTGCAATCCCTTAGACTCCTTAATGACACCAATGGGAACATTGTGGGTGGCCCTAGTCTAAACTGGGAACCACACGGTTATGTATGTATGTGAATTTTTTTATGGACTACTTCGACAGACCTATATAAAACTCAATATACTTGTAGATGTATACAAAGCCCAATCACTTCTTAGAGATTAAGTCATATTAAAGATTACATCCATCAAAGACATGTACCTACATAATACGAAGCTCAAGAAGATTAGAAGGTACACATAGCAACTGCAAAGCAAGTTCCAAGATATGGTAAACGGACACAGGCATAGCCAACTGCCGAGATAAGGTGTGGGGACAATACTCCCCTGATATGAGTGAAGGCTGCTTGGCTGTCCAATGTATGCTGTTATTTCATGTACTGTATTAGTCCCAAGGCACCAAAAAAAAAGATATGGTTGCCTGTGCACTTAGCAACTGCATATTCTTTTAGCTAATTCATTTAATAACATAATAATATGTACATTTCCAAATTTAGTTACCAGTTACTAGTATCTACTAGACTATAACTTAAATTGGACAAACTAAGTATAAAAAAGTATTTTTTTTAAAACTGCAAAAAGAATTCTAGATAACCAGTTTGGCACCTTCACTGCAGTTTGTATTTCAAATTAGAAATGCATTTATGCAACAATTTCAACAAAGACATAGCCACAGAACTCCATTTTTACCTATCTTTATTCCATAACATGATTATCAGATAGCCCTATGTGTACCAAGCATTATAGCATAAACCTATGTGTACATAGATATAGGTTATGCCTTGTTGCTATGCGAGAATTCCACTATGTTTGAATAGATAAACATTGAATTTTGTGTCTAAACTTCCTTCCTTCATATTTACACTGTATTTGTGCGTTCTAGGATCGATATTTCAAGGTTCTAAAGACAACTTTTGACATAATGAGAACAACTGTACTCGTCTTGGTACAGACCTTGTAACCCTAATACAGCTTGTCAGACGACTGGTTTGTATATTGATGACTGAATTATAATACAATTTGTACACATTGACGCCTAAACTCACTCCTCACCTCCAGATAATCAAGATTATCGTCAATTTCAACTTCAAAGTGTAATATTGTACGAAATTTATAGGTTATAAACTGAGTGCCCTTGAAGAAAACTAAATGGTTGGTCAAGTCAGGTTATCAAACGGATTTAATTACGTTTCCTATCCATTAATCACTTATCGGAGCTCAGAATTGTTGGCTCAATGCACAACTGAAAAGACAAAAGACTCACCCATTTCCTGACATCAATTTTACGCCTGAAAAGCAAATTTTTACACTGATCACTGCACAAAAAGGATACAGGCTAAGTCCAGGTTGAATCCGTCCTTGGTGTAACGTTTCCGGCGCTTGCTGACTATACCCTTTATAGGGTTCGTCATCTTGATGTTGGAGATGGAGTTGGCCATGGCTGGGTCAGCACTGCTGGCGCGGCGCGGCAGCAGCTCGGCTGCGGCGCCCTTAGCGGGCGCTCGGGGCGCTCGGGCCACTCGGGCGCCGCCCGCGCCCGGTGCTCGCTTCTCGGGAGCCTTTCGGTCGCGGCGCCGGCAGCTCACGCAAATACCCATAAAATAACCTCCGCCGCGTAAAGCCTGCCCCGCTCATCGGGCCGGCGGCGGAGCGCGAGCGGACGCCGCTGCCGCGCGCTCACCTCGCGCCCGCCATGCCGCGGCTGCAC
This sequence comes from Esperia sulphurella, assembly GCA_947086405.1. Lineage (NCBI taxonomy): Eukaryota > Metazoa > Arthropoda > Insecta > Lepidoptera > Oecophoridae > Esperia > Esperia sulphurella. Next base: position 12,790,600 of record OX352273.1, on the reverse strand, counting down.
GCGCGCGCTCCCAGCCCGAGTCGAGAGCCAAGGCCGAGCTCGTCCCGGCGCTCGCGACGATACCGCGCACGACACCGACACCGCCAGACCGAGCACCCACTGCAACACAACACTACAGCATAGCTTGACGACCGGCGCGACGCGTATGCACTTCACTCTCGCTTCACGAGCGTACGGAAAATTTATCTCGCGCGAATGGCGTCCATCCTGCGTTTGCACTAGAACACGGCCGAAGAGAAACAGTTGTACTAGAAAGAAAGATGGTTATGATGGCCGAAAGTGCATCTTACATCTCTTTCGCACTCGAATAGTCCGTGTACAGTTGACAGAGACACAACACAACCTTATTTTCTAGTAGTGGCTAGCTAGCTCTCTTTGTTCATCATAGTTCCAATTTCATTCGCAAGGTGGCGCGTCGAGTGGCACTTGCCGCTATAATTCAAATCAGAAACTTAGAACCAATTTTCCCGTATTGTGACTGAATAAGTAAGTTTAAAATTAAGTTCTTTCTAAAGAAAAGTATAAATAACACAGGTTATAGTTTATAAACTTACATTTCATCGTAAAAGAATCATAAATTGTGCCGGCTATTAAATCGCAGATGGCGCTGTAGTGCTGCCTTTTTGCCTAACTTTTTTATTTCTCTCTTGCATAGATAATCTATTAAACAGCCCCGCGTATTTTCAAATTGTACCCAGAATAAATTGACAAAGAAGCAAAATAAAGTATGTTAATCATTTAAACTATTATAATTGCATTAGCCTGGCAATATTTGGAAGAAATGTGTAGAGATAGCAACTTGATATCTTTTTAAAAACATCTTAAACTTTTTATATTACATCATACATATTGCTCACGCCTTGGTTCCAGAGAGGCAGGCAGATGTACGCCACTTTGGGCAATCTAATGTCGCAAAGCGGCTTTCCTTCGCCCGCTTTTCGCCCTTTGATACCCCTTGACGTGATGTGTTGCGAACAGCATCGCCGCCTTGTTGAGGTACCACGATTAGCTAGGGAAATAATGGTCCACCTCATCAGAGTCCCGCATGATTCGGTAAGGCTAATAGTGCCCGGAGTTCAGCTCTGGGAGGTCAGCACGCTTCCGACCAGGCTAGCCCCTGGATACGCATACATCGGCACGGCAGACCTTGGATTGGCGGACGGGACAAGGATCGGGGCGAGAGACAGGAGATGAGGGTATGGGTAAGGAGTATAGGGTAGGTATGGGATACCGCTATTACGGAAGGATAGTGGGATTGTAGTAGCGATAACTCGAGAAGCCGGGATCGCAACCCGTGACTCGTCTGGATAGCACCGGACAGGCAACTACCTCAACCAAGTCCACAACACAGAACTATAGTAAATCCCCAAATAATTACAGGCCTTCCCCAACAAACAAATGACCCGGTCCTCCGGCTTCTGCATCCAGCCACCTGCTTCGGCTACCTTCAGGTTATTGGTCCATCGTAATTTATCATATTACTATATAAAGACAGTTGTTTTGGTGTCACTCATCGATCTCTATGTACCACTAGATGGAGCGTTCCAAACAATCGCTCTGTTCCACGCAAGTAGCCACAACTCTTTCACATTCACTTTGAAACTTGTGCAGTTACTACTCAGAACATTTAATCATTTACTAAATATTGACATTATTTAACCGTTGCGTCAATATTTAGTAATAATTAAATGTTCTGCGTAGTAACTGCACAAGTTTCATTGTAAATGTGGAAGAGTTGTGGCTACTTGAGTGGAACTGAAGATAATATACAACAGAGCGATTGTTTGGAACGATCGTAGTACATAGAGATCGTTGGTGTCACGTACTTTTTTTCTTGTCGACACTAAATCGATAATTTATGTTTACTCAACAATCATTAATAATGCCATAAATTGCATGCATCTTCAGTGATGATTTATCGTTATCAATAAGTGTAACATTGTTATTTAATACTAGCTGTGCCCGCGGCTCCGCTCGCGTGGACTACAGGATCCGCTCCAATTACCACTTCCGCTCCCTATCCCACTTCCACTCAGACATTAAATCCAGGTCCAGGTCCAGGTCCAGGTCAGCTCAAATTACACTGATACCATACCCGCTCCCGCTACCGCTCACGACTTCAGTCGACCATTTACACCCTACATTCTTCACAGTGTATCGTCCAGGTCCAGGTCTAGACCAGGTGACCTCGGCTCGCGTGAACTACAGAATCGCTCCCATTCCCACTCCCGCTCCCGCTTCCGCTCCCGCTTCCGCTCCGGCTCCGGTCCCGCTCCTGCTCCCCTCCCACTCCCGCTTCCGCTCCCGCTCCCACACCTAATCCCCTTTTCCCACGCCCACGCCCGAGCCCACGCCCACGCCCAAGCCCACTCGCACTCCAATTCCCACCCGCAGCTCCAAATGTAATCCAAACTCATCGCAATCTGAATAGTACGGAAATACTATTATGTGCAATATATTGCATACTAACCTTACCTACTAATGTATTTGAAAACTAAAAATGTCTATAACTTTTGATTGAGTTAGCCGATTGCGATGAAATAAAGCCTATATGTTACACCAAATTAAGCTCCATGTTTCTGTGAAAAGTCCATCAAAGTCCGATCAGTCGTTTTTAAGTGATGAAAAATGATCGAAATGCGTTCTGTTGCTTATCCTTAGACCCCCCAATATTTTTTTTGCAAATATCTTCAATGTACAGACACTCGATATTTACTTGTTAAATTTAGAGTTTTTAGGCAACCTTTCTAACTAAAAAAATATATGAATTTGTTATTTCAGAAACAGTATTAGTCCAAAAGCTCAAAATTTACATAAGACACAAAAATCTTTATAGCATTTATCTATTAATAGACATTTCTGTTAAACACAATATATTGTAAAGGCCAGAGTTATCTTTTTATCCTATCTCCTAAGGGGGGAGTTCGACCCTTCGGGATCTTTTGTGCCCTACACCGGTCCACCAACGATTCCCCGGGCCAATTTGAAGGGCTTAGGATTTCTTCCTTGGCATATGCAGGTTTCCTCGCGAGGTTTTCCTTCACCGAAAAGCCTGTGATATTATATATAAACTGTAATTTATGTTTGGAAAACTCATCCTTTTTCAAAATTATATATTTATTAGCAAAACCTTATAAAAATGTATAACAAAACGTTTCATTTCGTCTTCTACTTTTGTTATCTGTCGTTCTGTTTAAATTTCTGCCTGTGTCAGGTCGTCTTCCAGTCAGCCGTCACGTCGTTAGTCAAGAAGGCGCCACGACTCAGTAGGTGGATTGAAATTGATGATAACTTGGTTTAGTAAGACTATCCCGATGCCAATTTCAAGTGTATAGGACGAATACAATAATGGAGACCACGCTCTGAGGGTTGTGCCACTAGAGAACTGAGGAAGTGTAGCCCTGATCAAAGGATATCACCACAACAATTGATCTGCCCACGTGGATTCCCGTAAAAGCCCTACAATTGCACAAATGCAAATGACATTGCAGTTGCAAAAAGTTATTTCATTATCGATAAATTAGTTCTATTCATAGACAGTCCTATTCCGCTAATACTAATACCTACCTAGTTTTAACCAGGGTAGGAAAATATCATGATTAAAAAAAAACAATAAATCATGTATTTTTCCAAAAATCTTAATTAATCATAGATAGTTTGATTTTGCCTAATAGTGAGAGAACTATTCGAGGCGACAGCCTCTTCAGCTTCAGTTGAAAGAGTTTTTTCTACTTTTGGCATTGTTCACACTAAATTACGGAATATATTGGGAACAAAAATAGATGGAAAATATTTTTTTTGTTTATATATTCTATACTACTCGTAGCTGTTGCCCGCGATTCGTAATCGTGGACAACTTAACATCACAAATTATTATGTATTTCCCGTAGGAATGAGATGTTTTTTCGGAATAAAAACTATCCTAGGTCCTATTCCAGGACCTAACCTATATGTGTGCCAATTTCATCCCGATCCGTCCAGTGTTTGAAGCGTGATTGAGTAACAAACATCAAAACATCTAAATATCCAAACTTTCACATTTATAATATTAGTAGGATTATATATTCTTCACTGCAACATTTTTAAAACTAAATACAGTTAAAATTTTGTGTACAAAGGCTAGCTTATCTCTAAAAGAGATCTTTTCCAGCCAACCTTACATAGGATTATTATAATAATGATATTGATTTCATCATCATCATCATCAGGTTATTTTTGTCTCCACTGCAGGAGCACAACCCTCTCTCATCTGCCGGAGACAGACGGAGGATTCGGCCTACACTCCGCGCGCTGGCCAGACGGGTTAGGGAGGCCTGATTGATGTTTTATAATGTATTCCCTTAGTCGCCTTGTACGACATCCACCGCAAGAGTTGGAGTGGTCCTATTCTACTCTACCGGAAACCACACGGCAATATTGATTTAGTACATGCAGATTTAGAGAGTTAGGCAGATGTGATTTACTTATTCTCGGACCCTTTATTTTTAGGTTTAATTATATCTAAGACGTAAATGAAAGGCACTTGATTAAATCATTGATTTTTATTTAACAATGCCAACCCGCCGCCAGATGGACCGACGACCTAAAGGTGGCCGGAAGCGGCTGGATGCAGAGGGCGGAGGACAGGGGGTGTTGGCGTTCACTAGGGAAGGCCTATGTCCAGCAGTGGACGTCTAAGGGCTGATATGATGAACCTTGGGTTTAAATCCGGTTGGTTACCCATCTTTAGTCCCTACCATGTTACCTCGTATATTTATCAAGTTTACTTCATACTATTTACTTCCCAGTTTGTGCAATGACGCATTAGCCTTTGCAAATATTTATTGTATAATGAATACTAGGTAGCTGGGTAATGGGATCAGTTTGAGGTATCTATTATGGCGGCGAAGATAATTGGACGCGAGCGAGTAGACAGCTTGTTGCCATGGGGCGTGCGTGTGCGCAAGCGCAACGCATCGAGATATGACGCCTAGGGTTGACCAAATTCAATTAATTTATTCTTTTTTTTTTGCACCAAAACATAACAAATTCAATTAATTTATTATTATTTTTTTGCACGAAAACATATAAGGAAAACATAATCATATTGTTATGGCACGTAAATAAAAGTAATAAAAATGCCATAAGTTTTTTGGACGCAAAACCATGTCAAATAATATTAAATCTCAATCGTTCAGGAACTCCGCATCCAGGATAAGATCTGGATGCGGAGAGCGGAAGACTGGGTGTGGTGGCGTTCATTGGGGAAGGCCTGTGTCCAGCAGTGGACGTCTAAGGGCTGATATGATGATGTTCAGGAACTCTTGTATAAAAAAACTTAAACTATAAAAACGATGTTTAAATAGGAATATTTAACTATTTTTTACTCATCTCATGACGAAGAATTGATAATTCTAAGCACAATAATGCAAATAAAAGCATCTTAATTTAATTACCTTGTTGCCGTGGAATTGTTTGATTATCACTGGCTCTTTGCAACAGAGTTCGTGGGTTCGATTCCCACAGGGCACAATAACGTTTAACCATTTGTACAAGTTTGGATGTTATATATGTACAATTGTGTTTATCATCATCAGCCTATATACGTCCACTGCTGGTCATAAGCCTTCCAATAGAATGCCAATTTTGGTGTGCTTTCCATTGGGGGATTTGCCATAATCACCACGCTTGGCAGGCGAATTGGTGATCGCAGTAACGATCTTAATATATACAAGAGAATGCTGATGCTTCTCCCTGGTCAATGCCTTAGTCGCCTTGACGACATCCACGGGAAGATTCGAGGTGGCCCTATTCTAAGCCGGGAACCACACGGCTTACAATTGTGTTATCCTTGTTTAATTACAACTCTTTCGGTATTTATTTAAGTACGTCTGTCCGTTATCTAGTAACCATACCACAGGCTCTGCCTAGTTTGGGACTGGATAATTGGTGTGAATGTCTGAGATATTTATTTATTTATTTATTCAGTTACATGTTGCTTATTGTCAATTTACTAGTATAAACACGATCCAACGTGCAACATTAAGTACCTATTTATTAAGTACCCGGCATAATATATTCTTCCCAAAGGTTGTCTGGGAGAAATCGCTTAAAGCGATAAGACCGCCTAAATTGTGCTATTTGTAACTTTTATAACGTGTAACTGTATTTGTTTGTGCAATAAAGTGTATTGTATTGTAACATGGAGCGGTAGACAGCCCTAGAACTAGTGTCGCGCCTTCTTCCATTATCGATGCCGTATCGAATTGTACACACAGATACGGCTGTGGCTACGGGCTCGGCTTCACCGCCTAGCGACAGCTGAAGCCAGTGCTGACAACTTAGCGCTAATCGCGCCAGATCTAGCGCTATTTAGCACATAGAACCAAATCTGGCGCTTTTTCAGAATCTTTCATCGTACAGTCCTTATACGTTCCCTGCTGGACATAGGCCTTCTCCAATGAACGCCACTACACCCGGTCCTCCGCCCTCTGCATCCAGCCGCTTCCGGCCACCTTCTTCAGGTCGTCGGTCCATCTGGTGGGCGGGACGTCCTAACATATTAGCTATGCCCGCGGGTCCGCTCGCGTTGACCACAGAATCCGCTCCCACTCCCGCTCCCCTGCCACCTCCACCGCCCTCGGCCCCGCCCCCGCACCTGCCACTACCACGCCCATAACCACCCCACTCCAGCTCCAAATATAGTCCATACTCATCGCAATCGGAATAGTAACGAACATTACAATTAATTATACTTCTTTATTGCATACTAACCTTACCTACTAATGTATTTGAAAACTACAAATATCTATAAGTTTTGACTGAGTAAACCAATTGCGATGAAATAAAGCCTATATGATACTCCGAGTTGATCCCTAGGTTTGTAAAAGTCCATCAAAATCAGTTTAGCAGTTTTTAAGTGATGCGTGCACAAACTAACAGACAAAAATTCCAAAAATGATTGAAATGTGTTCGATTACTTATCCTCCTAATTTTATTTTTCATATATCTTCAATGTACAGACACGCGAAGTCTACGATTTTATTTATTAGATTTGTGCATCATTTGTCATCTATTTTTGTATGCACTGGCGGTTAATGTAGCGCTTTTTTATTTTATTCTATCTATCTATCTATCTAATGTTTTTTTTTCTGTACCCTCCTACTTTTGTCTACTTTTATTACCCTATGCAATAATGTTTATGTTTACATATTAGAAATCTGTTAATGGCTAATGTTTAATTTATATTATACTGTATTATATATTTTTGTAAATTAGCTGTTGGTTTCAGAATTAATAAATAAAATAAAATTATTTTTATTTAGCGCGTTCTAGCGCTTTTTTGATCCGTAGAGTCGGCAGCACAGAGTTGAATCATAGATTCAGCAATTATCAACGACCTTCGAGTGCACCGTATTGTTAAAATTATAATTCATTATACGCGAGGTGGAAAGACAGATTTTCAATACGTAAAGATTTCTATTTAGGTACTAGCTGTTGCCCGCGACTTTCTTCGTGTGGTTAGAGGTACATAAAATTAAAAAATCACACATATGTACACATATTCTTATTGTGTTTACTCTTTTTTAAACACATACGTACATAATGCTCACGCCTTGGTTCCAGAGGGGTAGGCAGAGACGATGGACACCACTTTTTTTTTTAATATTGTTTATAACTGTTTTAGTTTGTACTAGCTGTGCCCGCGGCTCCGCTCGCGTGGATTTCTGCTTCAACTCCCGCTCCCGCTCCCACTCTCACGCCCACGCCAATTCCCACTACAGCTCCAAATGTAGTTCAAACTCATCGCAATCTGAATAGCACCGAACATTACAATTATACTTCTTTGTTATATTGCATACCTACCTATTAATGTGTAATGTATGTATGTGTATGTGAAAACTAAAAATTCCCATAACTTTTAATTGAGTAAGCCAATTGCGATGAAGTAACCAGGGATGTTAGTCTGACAATGTTAGTAAAGATAGAATTTATTTGGTCCGTAGATCAGCGCAGAAAAAAATGAAAATGAAAATATATTTATTTAACGTGCAGATTTGTAGGTACATAGTTTAAACAGTGACCCCCACATAGGCTATGCCTGTCCCGTGAGGGTCGACTATTAGGTTTTACAAACGAGTGATACACAAATATAAATCAAAAGAAAAAGAAATAATAGTAAACAAACAAAAATTAAATTAAATATAAAGATATTATTTAAATAAATTTCAATCAATTAATTATCAAAAAATGCACGTCAAGCAGTTCAGCCTGTTTGCGAACATGTTCAGGTCGCCATAGACAAATTTTTGCGTGTATTGTCCGATACTGGAAAGGAGTAGGTGATGATTAAAAACGTAGATATTTTCGTTTTTACTAGGGAGTGACGTATCTGTTACGTAGTAACTCTTCATATCAGCCTGAAAGAGTCCACTGTTGGACATAGGCCTCCCCAATAGTATACCACTTTTGGTAAGTTGTCCATTGGGGGATTTGCCATAATCACCACGTTTGCCAGGCGGATTGGTGATCGCAGTAATGGGCCATACACACACAGGAGAACGCTGCTGCCCATCCCTGGTGCAATCCCTTAATCGCCTTGAAACCTACGAGAAAAATAGAGGTGGCTCTATTCTAAGCCGGTAACCACACGGTAAATGTAAGCGATTAGGAGGAAGAGTAGGCGTGCCGTCGTGATTTGTACGATCTGTACTATTAACCGTTGCTACGATATATAGACTAAGCTGTGATAAGATACCCGAACAACGGGCTTCAGTGATATTTTTTTGCATATATGTCACCTCTGTGGGAAAATGATATCTACTATTTACTTTACTGCACTAAAATCACATTGCCAAGGTCACAAATCAAAATTAAAAATGCCTAATAATCGGGGATCGGATTAGGTAGTGTCGTTTATGTACTTGCGATGAAAATATGGAGCGGTGAAAATAAGTGCATAATAGACTACAGAATAACTAAATACCTGAACTATATATACTCGTATATATACCACAAAATATATGAACTATATATATATATGACGGCCTCCGAGGCGGAACGGGTAGCTCTCGGCCTGCCACGCCGGAGGTTGCGGGTTCGAATCCCGCTAGGTGCAAATGTTCGTATGATGAATATGAATGTTTGTACCCAAGTCTTGGATGTTTATATATTTATTTAAGTATGTGTATCCGTTATCTAGTAACCATAACACAGGCTCCGCCTAATTTGGGACTGGATAATTCGTGTGAATGTTTGACATAATATTATTATTATATACACACATATATACAATAGAATAGAATATGTCATTTATTCATAGCTACGACACACACATACATAAGAAATAAACAGAACAGAATTAATTAATTACAATTTAAAAATAATCAAGGTACCTATGTGTCGCAGCAACAAAATGGCGCTGACTCAGCATAATGCTGCAGCACGCTACGCGAACTCCAGCGCTGGTATTCTGTCAGTACCAGGTCAAGTGACTTCACAGATTTAGTTTTTAAATTGTGCTTAGAGGGCTCTCAATGTATTGGTGTTCATAATAATATTAAATATATATAATTTAAGTTTGTAAATTAGTAGAAATAAGGGCATTGTGTATAGCTGAATTAATAAGAATAAAATGTACTGACATCTTCTTATAAATAAAATCGTAAACTTCGCGTGTCTGTACATTGAAGATATTTGCAAAAAAAAAATTGGGGGGTCTAAGGATAAGCAACAGAACACATTTCGATCATTTTTGAAATTTTTGTCTGTTTGTCTGTGAGTTTGTGCACGCATCACTTAAAAACTACTGAACGGATTTTGATGGACTTTTCACAAAAACATGGTGCTTAACTTAACTTAACATTTAGTCTTTATTTCATCGCAATCGGCTAACTCAATCAAAAGTTATAGACATTTTTAGTTTTCAAATACATTAGTTAGGTAAGGTTATTATGCAATATATTGCTTAAAGTAGTATTTCCGTACCTACTATTCAGATTGCGATGAGTTTGGATTACATTTGGAGCTGCGAGTAGGAATTGGAGTGGGAGTGGGAGTGGTAGTGTGGGGGAGTGGGAGTGGGAGTGGGTGTGGGCGTGGGCATGGGGGTGGGATTGAGAGCGGAAGCGGTAGCGGAAGCGGAAGGGGAGCGGGAGCATAACCGGAGCTGGACCGGAGCGGGAGCGGGTATGGTACCAGTGTAATTTGAGTGTTTGAAAATTCGCATAACTTTTGACTGAGTTACCCGATTACGAAGAATTTGTGGTATACGTATGCAACAAAGTAATGTTGGTCGGAATTTGGACTGCGATGGATTAGGTACGAGGACTACATTTGGAGAGACGAGGGAAAGAGGTTTGAGGGGACGGTTGAGGGGAGGGTTGAGAGGAGTGTTGAAAGGAGGGTTGAGGGGAGAGTTGAGGATCTGGATCTGGACCTGGAAATGGAACTAGGCCTGGGCCTGGCCTGGACATGACCTGAACCTGGGCCTGGGCTTGGACCTGGACCTGGACTGGACCTGGACCTGGACCTGGACCTGGATCTATACCTGGACCTGGATCTGGATCTGGATCTGGACCTGGACGTGGACCTGGAACTGGGCCTGAGCCTGGACCTGGAACCTGGACCTGGACCTGGGTTTGAAGTCTGAGTGGAAGTGGGATAGGGAGCGGAAGTGGGAATGAGAGCGGATCCTGTAGTCCACGCGAGCGGAGCCGCGAGCACAGCTAGTATAGATAATAAATATGATAAATAAATCCAACACACATATTACTAATGAACAGTGAATACCACGACATGTGGTTGGTAACCGCATTCAGCTTTATAATGGACACAGCAGGAGCGTAACAAAAACAAAATATAACACTATAAAATCTACATTTTAATTAAAACCTCAACTTAGATTCGTTCATAGTCAGTATCCTGTCCACTTCCAACGTCCTCTCCTTCAACACCACCATTTCCCCCTCACTGAGCACGGTGGTCTTCCCGGCGTTCTTCACCAGGAAGTGCTGAATGAACAGCCTGAGGCTCTCCCTGAACATGTGAAGTTTCGGAGAGTTGGAGACGCGGTGGAAGGCCTGCAGGGCGGCTGGCAGGTCCTCGTGCAGGAGAATGGCCAGAAGGATCTGACGCATGAAGCGGACGGAGCGCTTGTTCAGGTCTGAGAACTGAATTATCTGAGGAGATAAGGTTAGTTTAGAAGACTCGTTGCTTTCGTCGTGATCTATGTAACGACACTACATTACTGACTAAAATAGTAATAGTAATCAGGACCGAAGTCTAAGTACTAGTCTAGTGTACATTGAGTATATTTGAAAAAAAAATTGGGTCTAAGGATAAGTAAGATGTCTGTTTGTCTGATAGTTTGTGCTCGCATCACGTAAAAACTACTGAACTGATATTCGATGGATTTTCACAGAAACATAGGTCTTAACTCGTAGTAACATTTAGTCTTTATTTCATAGTAATCGGTTCACTCGATCAAAAGTTATGAGAAATTTTAGTTTTCAAATACATGAGTAGGTATGCAATATAAGAAATAAATGTTCGGGACAATTCAGACTGCGATGAGTTAGGAATATATTTGGAGCTGTAGTGAGCGTGGGAGTTGGAGTGAGAGTGGGAGTCGAGTCGGCGTCGGAGAATCTAGTCTTGGGCACAGCTAGTACTAAATAAATACATAAACTACACCTACTTCTACATTTCACTATGGTTTTAGATAATAGAAATGATTTTTTAGTGAAAAAAATTAATGTACCTTCAGAACGGAAAGCGGCAGACCTTTCTCCATGATGAGGTGTGTGAGGAACTGCGCCAGATTCGTAGTACACTGCTTGGAAAGGTTCTCGAGGTCTTTGATCTTATCCCACACAGAGTATTGGATTGAAAGCTGCAACAAATTACGAGACAGCAGTTGTACAGCTGCAAAAATCACTGACCTCAAGTCAAAACAATGTCAAAATCATTTATTGCATATGAGTACACTTGGTACATTTATCCACGTCATTTTTTTATCGACTACCGCTTCCTAGGTGTTAGCGCTGTGAAGAAGAAACGGCGCAACAAACTTCACACAACACATCTTTTTAAAATCAAGTTTGCATTAAGTAATAAAGATTTTGCGAAGCTGAATTAACATTAGTACCAGGCATCTTTGTCATTCAAATAATCGTTTATTTTATAATAGGCCATCTTACAAAGTTGTTTTTTAAAGTGACTCTTAAACTTTCTGTCCGTCATATTTAAGATTTCCTCTGGTAGTTTGTTGTAGAAGCCTATCTGGTCATGTGACATTTTCGGGTAAGCGTTTGGCGTCTAACTATTGAAGTTCGATGCCAAACGCTTATAACAATACTAGCTATTGCCCGCGACTTTGTACGCGTGGACAACTTAACATTAAAATTATTTCCTGTAGGAATAAGATGTTTTTTCGGAATAAAAACTATCATAATATCCAATTGAAAGTCAAAACAGTACAATAATGTATTATGGAGAATTTGTTTTCCCTTTATCAATAAATCAATTTGTTAACGTTGATTTTAGGAAATTTTTACATTTTATTGAAAATCCGTTATCCGCCGGATATTGGGCTACCATCCAGTATCCTGCCGGACAGGCCGGATACCGGACAGCTACCGGATATACGTTTCACCTATACTCGAGATCTTTTCTTTAAGAGTCCCCGCAGACTGCAAACTTTATATCGGCCGATAATTTAGTCAGGCTCTTAAACAGTATAAAGATGTATGCAAGTGCGCACACTACGACGATTTGTTGGCCCAGTGTGCGCACTAGCAGCTCAATCCGACTAAATTATCGGCCGATATAAAGTTTGCAGTCTGCGGGGACTCTAAGAGATAGAGACGCCCATCACCTGGTACTTCCTATCGGTGTCGCAGAGCTTCTGCCCCAGCAGTGCGTAGTACGGGTTGTAGGCGCGCTCGTTGAGGCAGCACGCCAGCAAAACGTGTATCACTTCACGCTCCTGCTGCCCGCGCAGCCCCAGGTGCTGGAGCTTTTCGAAGGCGTCCATGTAGTCCTGGAAATAAGCAGAGTTATACTGGAGTATGATCTAGACCCCGCAGTGCTTGAAGACAAAAGTTTCAAAAAAAACTGCTACTCCATGGGACTAACAATTCTCTCTCTCTCTTTCTCTTTCTCTCTCTCTCTCACTCTCTCTCTCGCTCTCTTTCTTTCTTTCTTTCTTCAACCAGTGCGTCCTACGCGTAATGACCTCCGGCGCCGAAACGTGGAAACCGAGTGGGAGTAGTCCGAAGACTCAAGGTCGCTCAGCGGGCTCTGGAAAGAGCTATGATCGGAGTTTCTCTGAGGGACAGGATCCGAAATGAGGTGATCCGCAGGAGAACTAAAGTCTTCGACATAGCTAAAAAAGTTAGCACGTTAATGTGGCAGTGGGCTGGTCACATCTGTCGGAGAACCGATTATCGCTGGGGTAAACGAGTTCTCGAGTGGAGACCGCGACTGGGCAAGCGTAGTGTGGGACGCCCCCTGGCTAGATGGAGCGACGATCTGCGTAAAGCGGCTGGCGTAAGGCGACTGGATGAGAAGAACCGAAGATCGAGTTCAGTGGCACGGCTTGGTAGAGGCCTATGTCCATCGGTGGGCTCTTACGCGCTGATGATGATGGTAATCATCAAGACCGGTCAGTATGGGGAAGTCAGAAATGATATAAGATAGAGTAATCCCACTAATATAACAAATGCGAAAGTTTGGATGTTTGTTACTCAATCATGCTCAACCACTGGACGGATCGGTCCTGGAATAGGTCATAGAATAGTTTTCATAAAAAAAAAATAATGAGATGTGAAACCAAATTAATTGTTATAAGCAGTGCATTTTTTTAGAAACGTTGATTACAAAAATATCTATTTTGAAATTCGAGATGCATAAATATCGAAACCTACGCGGACGAAGTCGCGGGCAAAAGCTAGTGTGTTATAAGGAAACATGGCGTCGGTTTTAGAGATAAAAAACTGCATTCATAGATTTTCACAATAACTCAACAAACCTGAACATTTTCCAAAAATCATCTTATTACCTTACTACCTATATTTCATTCCAGATTAATAGTCCTATGAAAACAAACGCATTTGCGTCTCGAAAACAAAATACACAATAGATGGTGTTCCTAAGTGGACCGCAAAGTTTACTTGGTAATACAAACCTATTTTTGCTGCTGGTGACCCTTTCATGTATATGTTACCGAGACGTAAATAGCGTTGGTTTTCATAGGACTATTAATCTGGAATGAAATATAATTAAGGTGCTCCACGGTGCACACGGCTCCTATAGAGCTCTTATGCTACCCTTCTATCGCTTGTATAGCCAGGAACTTAAGCTTTGACTGCTTTAGCGCTAGATCTTACATACATGCTCACGCCTTGGTCCCAGAGGGGTAGGCAGAGACGATGTATCGCCACTTTGCGCGATCCTGACACACCTTACTAGCATATGGCAGAAATCGCTAAAAGCGATAAGGCCGCCACTTGTACATTTACTGTATATTTCTCCTACATATTTTCTGTAATTTGTGTGCAATAAAGTATATTCAATTAATCATTCCACCTCACTAGCATCACTCACATTCATCAACCTTTTCATGCACCTCCTTTTATTCATCTCACTGCGGACCGCAGCCTTTTAGAGGACGTCACCAATTTGATCCTTGAATGTCCTTCTAGGACGAGCTAGTTCTTAAAGCTGATAAAGAACCTAAGGTTTTAAAATTCACTCTTTTTCAGCTCTTAAGGAACTTATTCTTAGCGCTTCATGCTACTTGGGTATATACCCAAGTAGCATGAAGCGCATAGCTGCTGAGGTGCTCACCTCAGCAGACATAATGACACAAAATATGCTCCTCCTTATGTCAGTGTTCATGCGCTGCTTCCTGGCCAGCTCTAGAAGCTTCTGGTCCATGGCTGGTAGCTGTGTGGCGGCTGGCTTATCTTCCGGTCGGTGGTTGCCTTCCCAGGCAGATCCCACAATCCACCATTTGCCACGTTCTTCGGCTGCGGATTGGGAAATAGTTTTGTGTTACATGTGGATTACATATCGTCAGTGGAAAGGTAAAAACGTTAAAACGCCAGTTTGACAAGTTTACAGGAGAGTTTAAAGTTTTTTTTTTCGGAAAACAATTAATTTCTCCTTTTCTACGAGGAGTATTTTTATGTAACTTGAAAAAAACCGATTATATAATGCTTAATTATGTAAAACAAATAATCAATATAGGTCTTTTATTTTACGAGATACATGTCGCATTAGCGAAAATCACCTGAACATATAAAAAAAGTTAGTCAGGTAAAAAACGGTAAACATATACATAGACATAGACAGATCGACGCAGAAAAAAAATACAGTCGAATGATATATATAACTCATTTTCGACCAATGTGTCGCTTTAGCGTTTTTACCTTTCCACTGACGAGATGTATATACATCGTCTCTGCCTACCTCCCTGAGACCAAGTCGTGAGCATTATGTATTATATGTACATACGTGGATTATTCTACGGGAAAATAGACACATTATACTGAGACTTCAGAGAAAATTTGCCTAGTGACTTGGTCTTTAAACTGAAGCGCCAGAGGTCGTGGATTTGATTCCCACCGGGGACAGCTTTGTACAAGTGTATTAATACGTCATCATCAGCCGAAATACGTCCACTGCTGAACATAAGCCTCCCCAATAGAATGCCACTTTTGGTGGGCTGTCCATTGGGGGATTTGCCATAATTACTACGCTTGGCAGTCCGATTGGTGATCCCAGTAACGATCTTAATATGAAAACACAGGAGAACGCTGCTGCCCGTCCCTGGTTCAATCCCTAAGACGCCTTGACGACGCCCACGGGAATAGGGTGGCCCTATTCTAAGTCGGAAACCACTCAGGACCATATAATATAGATAGAGTAATAAGTAAAGTAAGTAAAGGTTGCCTGGAAGAAATCGCTGAAAGCGATAAGGCCGCCGTTGTACACTAAATTCATCCTTCTATGTCATTTTTTTTATAAAATTTTATATGTATTGGTCCACAGTAAGAATATTTGAATTGAATATTTAAGGGACAGGATCCGAAACGAGGTGATCCGCCAGAGAACTAAAGTTTTCGACATAGCTCAAAAAGTTAGTACACTGAAGTGGCAGTGGGCTGGTCACATCTGTCGGAGCACCGATAACCGCTGGGGTAAAGTGTGGGACGCCCCCTGGCTAGATGGAGCGACGATCTGCGTAGGGCGGCTGGCAGAGACTGGATGAGAAGAACCGAGGATCTGGTTCAGTGGCGCGCCTTGGGAGAGGCCTGTGTCCAGCAGTGGGCTTTTACAGGCTGATGATGATGATGAAGAATATTTGAATTGAATTGTGTAATTGATTACCTTTCAAAAGGTCTTCTAGTCTAATATTGAGCGGTGTCACGTAATTCCCTTTCCTGATGACGCCTCTGGTGAGCTTCTTCAGCTGCTCCGTATAGCTGGGGTCGTAGCCTGGTATCTTGTTCAGGTTGTTGTTTTTCACAGCCATCAGCACCTCCAGCAGGAATTTTATGCGGGAACTGTGAATATATAGATAAGGAAAGCGTTTAGGGCGCGTACGCAAATCAGGGGGGGGGGGCAAGTGTCACGGTCCTGGAGGCCTACTCCGCAAGCATTTCGTACCATATCCTTGTCCAGAACGCTTGGAGCGTGCTTGCCCAGAAGATGGCTATTTGACGACCTCCGTGGCGGAACGGGTATCTCTCGGACTGCCACGCCGGAGGTTGCGGATTCGAATCCCGCTAGGGGCAAATGTTCGTATGATGAATATGAATGTTTGTACCCAAGTCTTGGATGTTTATATATTTATTTAAGTATGTCTATCCGTAATCTAGTAACCATGCCACAGGCTCTGCCTAGTTTGGGACTGGATAATTGGTGTGAATGTCTGAGATATTTATTTATTTATTATTTATTTATTCACTCTTCCTCTATAAATCCAAGTTGTCCTTGTCCAGAAATACCGAAGCTGGCAGTGAGTTTCATTTCTTAGAAGTACGCGTTATGAAAGAGGAAGAAAACGCTTCGTGCAAGAGCGTGGTATGTAATACATAAGGATAAAGTCCCTCCCCACGCCTGGTAGTCCGGTGATGGGAGGGGGATGGGGGAATCAAATCGTGCAATTCCTAGGCACACTCCTACTTGGTTCCGATAGTTGCCTGTCCTGTGCTATCCAGAAGAGTCACGGGTATGCGATCTACTACTTCCGTAATAGCGGTATCCCAGTCCTAACCTATACTTCTTACCCATACCCCCATCTCCTGTCGCCCTCGCCCCGATCCCTGTCCCGTCCGCCAATCCAAGGTCTGCCGTGCCGATGGATGCGTGTCCAGAGGCTAGCCTGGTCGTAGCGTGCCGACATCCCGGAGCTGGGCGACTATTAGCCTTACCGAGTCATGCGGGGCTCTGATGAGGTGGACAAGTACATCCCTAGCTAACCGTGGCACCACAAAGTGGCTTCCCTAGCTAACCGTGGTACCACAAAGTGGAGGCGGCAATTTTGTTCGCAACACATCACGCCAAGTGGTATCACGGGGCTATGACCAAGGCGTGAGCAGTATGTATGTAACCTGCCGTTTACCCGTGGGCAGCGCCCTCGCTGAGCGCGGCCGCCCTGCCCTGCGTGGTGTGTATGAAGTCCCTGAGCGCGGCCGGCTCCTCCTTCCTGAGCGCCCCCCCCACGCTCCGCAGAGCCGCCAGCACGCAGTCTATGCGCTTCTCGGAGATCTCCTCCAGCAGCCGGGACAGTATGTCGTACAGCAGAGTCGCGTGGAAGATCTGAAGAGATTTATTGATTTAGTCCACATTCGTCAAAAATCCATTTCATTCCACATTCGTCGAATATCTGAAGTGGTTGACGAATAAGTTCTGAAAAATATATCAACAATCGTCAGAAATCTATTTATTTATTTTGTATTTTCTAACGAATCGGGAATAAAAGTTATTCCACATTCGACAGTTTCCACATTCGTCAGAAATCTGCATTTAATCATGCACATGCATGTACACTGAGAGAAATGTACCCCTCGATTTAATAGGAATTCTAAACAATATATCAGATATACTTCCCAGGCGTCCAAACGTAAGAATCGACAGGAAACTAATATTAGTCATGTATTAACTGAAGTTTCTAGGATGATGTATTACTAGATTCCCACAATGAACCAGCATGGTAATGGGTAACACAATTTATAATTCAGGGACGAGATCAGCGTCCTGATACACTGTTAGTAAACTGACAGTTCCATGGTAGAACTTACAATTTATTATGGACAGTGAACTCATCTCTCATCTTTAAGATGAAATAATTTTGCATTACAGCAAAAGTAAGGAGTTGCCGTGTGGTTTCCGGTAAAGTAGAATAAGACCACTCCAACTATTCCCGTGGATGTTGTACAAGGCGACTGAGGGAATACATTATAAAACATCAATCAGGCCTCCCCAACCCGTCTGGCCAGCGCGGGGAGTGTAGACCAAATCCTCCGTCTGTCTCCGGCAGATGAGAGAGGGTTGTGCTCCTGCAGTGGAGACAAAAATAACCTAATGATGAAAAGCCTTTTCGCTGCAAGGAGTTAGCGGGCTTTGGACCCTTTTTTTAACCGACTTAAAAAAAGGTTCTCAATTCACCGGTATGTTTTTTTTGTATGTGTGTATGAATTGATTTTGATGATTCTTTCTTTGTTTGTATATGCAGACGTCTAAAGGAATCAACGGTACCTTGAAACTGTACAAGTGCGATAAGCACAACACCAGATTATCCAATCTCTTGTCCTGCATAGGCTGCGGAGTTTGGATCATTTCATCAAAGATTTTCGTCAATTCTTGTAGGAAATGGGCACCTGTAACAATGTATTGCTTAGGAGTATCGTCATTGCGAGAGCCGTGGTAGCCGGGTTGATTGTGCACTCGCCTCATGTTCTTGAAGGTCGTGGGTTCAAACCCCACAAAATAAAATAAAATAAAATAAAAGTTACATCTCTCTTCATATAACTTTGTGACATCTGCGTAATAAACATGCACCCTTTCAGTCCAGGGCCGCACTCGGGCCCTGCGGGTATCCTAAATGCGCTACTGTGAAACCGTGTACCGTATTTCGGCTGATGATGAAGTAACTTTGTACCGGCGGGTGACGGGCGAACAGCAGCAATCCAGTATTGTACTACCAGCCATGCTCTATTTTGCGGGCAAAGTTAAACTGCCCCCCACCCCCGTTTAATGTTGTCCGCAAAATAGATTGGTGATCGCAGTAATGATTTTAATGTACCCAGGAGAGCGACGATTCTTTACATAGTAATATTTAGTACTAGCTGTTGCCCGCGACTTCGTCCGCGTGGACAACTTAACATCACAAATTATTAGGAATGAGATGTTTTTTCGGGATAAAAACTATCCTATGTCCTATTCCAGGACCTAACCTATATGTGTGGCAAGTTTCATCCCGATCCGTCCAGTGGTTGAAGCGTGATTGAGTAACCAATATCCAAACATCCAAACTTCCGCATTTATAGTATTAGTAGGAAGTAGAATTCCCTGGCGTTAGAGTCAGACACATATATAGATCTGGTCCAGATAGACAGGACGCAATAATCATAGACTTTAAGTCTGACCTATCTCCGTGGCGACGTTCGCGTGCAGCACCGCCACCAGGGCGGCGTGCTCGGCCACCCGGCGGTCGGGCGCGGCGTCCGGCCCCGCCGCCGCCTCCACCCACAGCCGCGACAGCGCGCTGCTCACAGAGTTGCGGCTGTTGTTGGAGTACAGCGCCTCGATGGAAGTGCACGCCCAGTGCAGGTTCGTGCCTGATAGCTTGTTGAGAACGCCTGGAATGCGAAAGGGAAAACAAACCTGGAAAAGAGCACTATCTGTCTCACTCGGTATATTATGGTATCATCATCAGCTCATCTTATATCGTTTCTGACTTCCCCATACTGATCGGTCTTGATGATTATCATCATCATCATCATTAGCCCGCAAGAGCCCCCCGCTGGACATGGGCCTTTCCCGAGGTGCGCCACTGAACCCGATCCTCGGTACTTCTCATCCAGTCGCTGCCAGCCGCCTTACGCAGATCGTCGCTTCATCTAGCCAGGGAGCGTCCCACACTACGCTTGCCCAATCGCGGTCTCCACTCGAGACCTCGTTAACCCCAGCGGTAATCGGTTCTCCGACAGATGTGACCAGCCCACTGCCGCTTCATCGTACTAACTTTTTGAGCTGTGTCGAAAACTTTAGTTGTCTAGCGGATCACCTCATTATGGTATTGTATGTTTATTATAGTTAAATTGACGCTTTGAGACGAGGTGTTGAGGAAGACTACTTGGTATACCATGGATAGCCATGAGAACAAATGACTCCATTCTTAAAGTAGTTAATATGATTACTTTTGTATTAACACGTCATGCAGAACTTTGAATATTTCCTAAGAAAGATTTTGTTCAGAATTCATTAGGCGTCTAGTTGGAATAGTAGGTCAAAGATCAAAGTATCTGAGAACGGTGACTTCATTCATTTATTTATTTATTTCAACTGGTCGGTCACATTGTGCGGTCTCCCTAGCACGACCTGGAGAAGCTCATCATCCTGGGACAAGTGGAGGGCAGGCGTGCCAGAGGACGAGCTCCGACGAGGTGGTCAGACTCGGTGAGGAGGGTGGCTGGCGGATCCTTATATGAAGTGGTACGGTGCGGTTATAGGTTTTGTATTAAATAATTTCCAATGATACGGAACACTAATTGAGAAGGGTCCGACTCGCCCTCATTAAGAGCCCTATCATATCAGCCTTTAGACGTCCACTGCTGGACATAGGCCTTCCCCAATGAACACAACCACACCCGGTCCTCCGCCCTCTGCATCCAGCCGCTTCCGGCCACCTTCTTCAGGTCGTCGGTCCACCTGGCGGCGGGGCGTCCCACCCTGCGCGTGCCGATCCGCGGTCTCTACTTCAGAACTCTACTAATCTGTTATACTTAATGCCTTGTAGAAGTGGTCAAATCCAAAAGTGGTCGAATCCAAAAGTGGTCGAAACCAGAACTGGTCACCGACCATCAAATCGGAAAGATAGATTCGATCGCGCGCGGCGACGTGCGCTCTAATGTAAATTAAACTGTAATACTGACTTTTGATTTGTCTCTTCAGTTGCGCTAATTCTTTATCTGAACTTGAATCTTTGTTCCTCAAATGTGGCGGGATATAGATGCCCTTTTCTTCCTGCAACGGTAAATAAAATGAAATCATTTATTTCCCCTTGAATTGGTACAACTGCCAGATGTTAAAATTAGCCTAAAGTCACACCAAATTCAGTCATTAACAATAGCTGTCATGACCTACGGCGCGGAAACGTGGACAATGACGGTGGGCCTGATCCACAAGTTTCAAGTCGCTCAGCGAGCTATGGAGAGGGCTATGCTTGGAGTTTCTTTAAATGATATGATTCGTACTGAAGAGATCCGACGAAGAACGAAGGTAACCGACATAGTCGAAGGATTAGCATGCTGAATTGGCAGTGGGTGAGCCACATCTGCCGCAGAACCGATGGCCGTTGGGGCAGACGAGCTCTGGAGTGGAGACCGCGGATCGGCACGCACAGGGTGGGATGCCCCGCCGCCAGATGGACCGACGAACTGAAGATGGTGGCCGGAAGCGGATGTATGAGGAGGGCGGAGGACCGGGTGTGGTGGTGCTCATTGGGGAAGGCCTATGTCCAACAGTGGACGTCTAAGGGCTGATATGATGAACAATAGCATGCAAAGTGCATGTAACATTTTACTACAGAGCTTGGCATACCTACTGGACTGGATGGATTAGATCGTCATATAATCAAAATCAAAATCAAAATATTTATTTTCAAAATTGGAACACATAATTCTCTTTTTGACGTCAAATTCTGCCTAAATCTACTCCACTTCCACCTGTATAACCGAGGGGAAGAAGTGGCAACAAACCCAACGGCACAGGGCCCTACCTTTGATTTATCTTATTCATTACAATCATTAAGTCTACCTATGCTGAGCCATCAAGCACTCCATGGACTTTTATCATTTAAGTAGTCATCTAACTTATAGTAGGCTTTCTTGCACAGATTAACTTTTATAGAAGATTTGAATTTATGTTCAGGCAAGTTAATAATTTCATTCGGAACCTTATTGTAGTAACGCACGCACAGCCCCACAAAAGAATTATTGATCTTAGACAATCTAGAATGATGGATTTGAATTTTATTATTATTTCTAAGATTTAAATTATGCCTCTCACTATTTAAGCTGAGTAAAGAAAGGTTCTGTCTAACGAACATAATGTTAGCGAATATGTATTGACATGGCACCGTCATTATATTTATTTCCTTAAATAATTCTCTTAGAGAATCACGACTACGAAGCCCATAAATAGATCTTATTACTCTTTTTTGTAAAATGTAAAATATAGGTCTCTGACTTTAAATATCTCGGATAGTCGACACTTTATGATTTTGACTATATTAATTTTTTTGTTTTTATTGAAGTCCCCTGTCGATATTTGAAGGTTTCAACAATGGCCGCGTTTTCAAGAATTTTTCAGATCGAGAACAAGCAAGTTTCAAAGTGATAATTATCTTGATAATAATAAAAATCATAAAACAATAATTAATTAAACGTTAATGCTATCAATGTCGCTTTACGTGTATCCGAATGCTATTTCCCGTTTCCGCGCATATCCAAACGTGTCAACATAAAAAAATACTAATAAATCTGTCACAAACATAGTGTTTATCAACAGATTCATCATGATGATCAGGTTATTTTTGCCTCTACTGCAGGAGCACAACCCTCTCTCATCTGCTGGAGACAAACAGTGGATTTAGCCTACACTCCCCGCACTGGCCAGATGGGTTGGGAAGGCCTGGTTGATGTTTATTAATATATTCCCTTAGTCGCCTTGTACGACATCTACGGGAAGAGTTGGAGTGGTTCTATTCTACTCTACCGGAAACCACACGGCAAATACCAATAACAATACCAAGTTAGAATAGAGATAAATACCTTGATAACATTCCCTTCTTTATCCCTCTTCCTTCCATAAATATCCTCCCAAACATCAGGTTTCTCTTTACTCTTTTCGCTTATTAGTTCACCTTCATCACCTTTATCTATTTCATCACCAGAGATTCCATCTAGATCATCAGACAGATTAGAAATTTCATCATCACTGAACACTTTGCTTAAATCATCTTCTGAAATAATCTTTTCTTTATTGTTAGATTTTGTAGATACTGCCTTTAAATCATTCTGTTTAGTGATCTTTTGTAGAGGTTTGTCTGGTTCTATAGTTTTGTGTTTAGAATTTGGTGCTTTTTTGGATTTCGTTGGTTTTTCTGAAAATAAATTAATCATACTTTGCACCAAGGAATTTTTAATCTGTGAGTTTTAATAAACTATCAATGCCTTTAAACCTTGACTTTTTCAAAGAAATATACTTGAAGGTTTAAACTTTGTTTTATAGCCATTTATAACATTAAAAATTGCATCTTACCAAGGAATTTAATTTAATTGTTGCAAAAAGTACAATTTATTCAAATTAGAGTAGAGATTGAATTTAATTACCTTCTGGCCTCTCATCTGAATCACTTTCATCACCTAAATCAGACTCATCACTGACATCATCATCTTCACCAGATATTTCTTCACCGGATTCTTCACTGATACCCAGGTCAGATATATCATCATCATCTTCACTTTGTCTGTCATTATTTTCTTTATTTTTGTCTTTCTTCTTAACAATATCTTTGCCAGTGACAACTGCAAGGTCTTCGTCAAAGTCTGATCCACCTTCCACTTCAGCTAGATGCTTCTCTGCAGCCACAATTTGTTCTGTGGTCGTTCTGTCACATATTTCTAAAAGATCTAGGTATGTTATTAAGGAATTCTACAACTGTAAGCCCTTGTGAATACAAAGAAATCAAATATTGTCTACAAGGTTAAGAAACTTATTATACTAATATATTGTGGGTAAGTCACTAACTACATGGAATAACTGTAGAATTTTAAATTTTTTATTAAAATATAGTCACTAATTACAATGTCTTTTCTGTGCAGTGCTTGACTTTAAAAAACCAATAATATTAGTGGGAGTATGATAAAATTAGGATGTCCTTATTTTGAAAGGGGGTTCAAAATTGTCCTACGAAAACAAATAGCTGCTATATGCTAAAATAATACTAAAATTACTAGAGGAAATGTGAAAGTCTGCAATAAGTTATTAGATAAATATCGTTTTATACATTTGATTGGTAGATTTAAAAGTTTGAATGAAGATCAAAACATGTTGATTTATAAAATGAAGTCTGTTAAAAATGATATTAGTTATGATTTAAAAAGGATACAATCGAGTCCGTCATCTTGGAAATATTTCTTCTTATTCTTAGACTTGTTCAGACCCAACTGCTTCTCTAACTTTTTGATGACTTTGTCCTCATCTTCATTTGCTTGGAGGAATATCTTCTTTCTCTGTTCTTCCATTTGGGAATTAAGTCGTTTAACTTCATTTTTCTCTTTCTGACGTTCCTTACTGAGGATTTCTTGGACAGATGGCTGGTGCTTTTGCTTCTTTTTCTGAAATATATATAACCAAAAAATTATCATATTGAAATACACCCACTGCTGAACATAAATTCTCGCCAATAGAATTGCATTATTGGTGGGTTGTCTACAATGCTTGACAGGAGGATTAGTGGTTGCAGTAATGATTTGGTGCAATCTCTTAGTCGACACTACTACCTTGGCGTCACCATTGATAGATTGGTGGCCCTATTCTGAGCCACACGGCGATCCATGTTCATTTAATTTACATTTGTAAAGTCCCAATTTTAAGGTCTATTAGAGTTGAAAAGCAGTGAAATTTAACCATTTGTCAACTTCATTTTATTAATGTTAAGAACTAGTACTATAGCACTAATAATAATATTATCACCAAAGATGACCTTAGGCTAAATGTTTTCATTTCTAAGTGTTTTCATAGTGTTCCCCTTTTGTACACACTGACAGTGGGTATACAATAGCGATAGAAATGTGGTTAAGAGTTCGAGCCGTTCTTAGTACGAAAGTGTGGCAATAAGATAAGATGCAAACCTTTATCTCTGGTTCTGCGTCCGCTGTATCAGCAGGTCGTTTCACAAACTGTCCTGGAGTGTATTTAGGCTGTTCTGGGATGGTTTTCTTTTTCAAATAGTGCTCCTGTCGGTGTAACTTTTTCTCCTGCCTTTTCTGTTTACGAAGAGCTTTTCTTGCGTTAGGAAAATTTGGACGAGCTGAGGTTTTGGATTTTTTCATACTGATAACTGTAATTAAATAATTCAATTTTCAGTGAATAAGTTGAAATAAAAACAAAACAAGAAGAGCACCACCATTCATAGGTTATGTATAGCTGTCATTTTTACTGCAATCTATGATACGTCAATCAACCGTTTGACATATATAACCATTACACGCATATTATAAAAGTAAATATTAGATTATTTTAATAAAATAATAAAAGCTTTGTTGAGCTGAAAATATTTGCACTGCAATATTAAATAACGTGTAAATAATATATCTTTCTGTAATGCATGCTCAGTCTATACGATATAGAAAAATCACATGTGCAAGAATCTAGGCTGTATTGAATCGGTTGCCTATGAATCAGCTGAAACGAAAGAAAAAAGTCTATCTATCTATGGTACAAAACACAAATTAGATAGAGTATGTCCAGTACAAAATTCACAAAAGCATGACGGCAAAGAATTTTACGTGAAAAATATTTCCTAAAATCAGCATTATTTAGAAGAGCACACGTTCAGAAGCAGGAGCTTCGCGTTTTAGTTGTGATAACCTTTTCATTTTGCTGACGGCATGATGGTAGAGGGCTCAGCATTTACGCGCAACGATGTATTCCAAATGGCAATACGGGTTGCTTTTGTGTCTGCAGTGACTTATTTCTCTATAAAATGGCTCGTGAATCAGATAGATCCGACGTCCAAGAGTCGGAAGAAGGCGGAGGAGAAGGCCCGCGAACAGTTACGCAAGTGAGTATAATATCGATCGTGGATTCCCCTGTCACTGACCAACGAATTCCATACATTTTTGTGGCTTTTCTAAATTGTACACGAGGTTTTTGGTGTGGATTTTGTTTAAATTTGTTTTATACTTCGGCTTATTGCATCATTCACATGGACATCAAAGTCCAAGCACATGTTCTGTAATTTCTTTGACAATTGTAACTAAAGAACATAACTAATTATGATATTGTAATCGTTTGTGTCAATGAATGGGGGATGGGGGTCACAAAGAAAATAAAGTTAGTACAGGACCCATTATTGTCTTCTATATGATGATCTAGCAAGTGCCAAGGGGGCTAGAGTTGAATCATAATCACATCCTTAATCCACAGTTGTTTATAATCACTGCAGTCCGTAATCATGAAGTATGACAAAAGGGTAGTTTGATATTATGATGGGATCATATTAGGCATGATGGTTTCCGGTAGAGTAGAATAGGACCACTCCAACTCTTCCCGTGGATGTCGTACAATGCAACTAAGGGAATACATTATAAAACATCAATCAGGCCTCCCCAACTCGTCTGGCCAGTGCGGGGAGTGTAGGCCAAATCCTCCGTCTGTCTCTGGCACATGAGAGAGGGTTGTGCTCCTGCAGTGGAGACAAAAATAACCTAATGATGATATTAGGCATCAATGATTTCCTGCAATGTCAAAAAATGACAAATGATTACAAATTGCAATAGAGTTGAATTATCTCTATATTTAACTATTTTAATTCAGTCCCTCTTTATTGCATGGTAAAATTAATTATAAATAATGGCACTTTTTACATTATTTTTATTTGTAGATGAATACTAATATTTTAATTCCACAAAATAATAATCAATATTGACCCAAGATGATGATAACATCTTAAACTCAGGTTATTACCATAGCATAGATCATTAATAGTGATGGTATGATTTTTTTTATTGTTGTAAGTGTGCAATAAAGAGTTTTTGAATTGAAATTCCCCCTCTGGGACCAAGGTGTGAGCATTATGTATGTATGAATTGAAATTAAAAAAAATACAGGTAATTAGACTGCATTGCTCCTGTGTTATAATTTGACATTGCAGGAAAACGTGTGATGCATAAAAATTATCCAGGTGATGGAAACTTTTCTATCTAATTCAATAGTTACATTACATCATTCATTTAACTATCTTTATTTGCATATCTGTACTTTATTTTCCTAACCAGAATAGTGTGTTGCATGATATAAAATTATGACCTAATCATTATTGTTATTAACCTCTTGCGTGGCTGTTTGCACTTAAACCATTGTCAATTGAGATAAAATGCACATTCTCTATGAAAAACGGCCACTCAATAGTTTGTGCATGCGTAAAGGATGTCTTGCAGAGCAGGGCTGAGCAACCGGCACACTCTGCAGCTGGACAAGCTGTCAGACCACGAGATGATCATTGCTTCGCAGCTCGTCGTGCCTGATGAAATTAATGTGAGTCTTACCTTCTATTTCGTCAGCTATCTGCAAAAAGAGACTAACTGCTCGGGAATAACAATAGCAATTAGAACCTTAAGGTTTTTGGAAAGAAGTCTCTTACTGCTTCAGTTATTCCCGTGCAGTTAATTGCTTTTTGCAGTAAGCTATTTATTTTTAGATAATTTTCTTGCACACATTTAAAATTTGACAGTGCTAAAATTGGTTTCGTCTTTATCTTCATAATACTGTGTGACAAGGATTACAACAGTTTTAGTGCTGTCAAATTTTAACATTGTGCCTTCAAAATCAAGCCCAATGATATGATAAATTATTACTTTTTGTTAAAATATGTATCTACACAATGGGAAAGAAGAGATCTGTTTGTACCTTCAAGATTTTAAACAATCTATACAGCTTATCTAATGTAAAAAACATAAATATGTAAAGAACCTTAATTCAAATGTCATTGACATGACTCAGTGAACATAATATGAGACTACAAAGATCCAGTGCACATCTGAATCCTCTAACAAGTGTCCAGAAGAAACAATTTGCCATAATCTGTACCTGCCACATCAATAAACACATGTTTAAAAACAGACTAGACAAGAAGGAAATCAGCAAATTACCTGCTGATATGGAAGAACCAGCTATAAGCTGCCTTACCATTTAAAATAAATAAAAAAAAACCTTACTTAATTAGATACTCTACAACAATAATGTTCCATAGAACTAGATTTCTAATATTCAGTGAAAAAGCTCAAAGGTGAGCTCATTCATTTCCGATCAGTCGCGAGACCACCGCTGGGCGTGCGACGCCCAATCTTTATTCTTCCAAAATACCTAAGAAATTACACAAATGCATTATTAATGTGCTTGAATATGATTACTTTTAAGTATATTTACACAGACAGAGCTCTGGACATTTCCTAAGGAATATTATGTTGAGAGTTCATTGTCTAATTTAAAAAGTATGTCAATTCTATTTATAATTTGGGGAATTCCCTTAAACATAGTTTAGTACTTTAGATAATAGTTTTTTTTTATCTTTGATTTAATTCTTATAGTAAACAATTCTTGTAATATATCATGTTTGTTAATATTTTAATCCCCTTTTCAATTCAAATCAAATGCACTTCAGTTCAAGAATCTTACTTTCTGCCAATGAAGTTGGACTGACTGAGCTTTAAATTCACATGATATAAAACAAAACATGATTCAACCCCAGATTACATGATTATGTAGTGAAAAATTGACAGAATGATAACATTGTATTAAGTAAAATCATCTTTCGTAACCTATACATCTGCAGGGTGATAACCAATCAGACAAAAACTATATCAGTGACCATAGTAGTATTCAGAGTTAGCATTATCAAAACAATTTGTTTTAAAACACATATTTTAAACAGTGTTCAAAACATTAAAACCTCTTTAGAAAACGTGTTTTGTTTTAATAATGGGCCCGATTCTAAAGGCACACATTTAAAATTTGACAGCTCTGAAATTGGTTTCGTCTTTATCTTCATAACACTGTGTGACAAGGATAGCAACAATTTTAGTGTTGTCAAATTTTAACGTTGTGCCTTCAGAATCGAACTCAATGCCAACCCTGGTAGTATTATTCTCATCTAATTAAGTGCTGTCCCATTATTTCCTGTCAATTTTTGTAAATTTCAGCTGAATGAGTCCAATATCTATCCGTCAGACAGACAAAAGAAGTGTCATCTCTTTGTACTTATAGTTTATGCATTAATATGAATATAATTTTAATATCCATAATTATCATCATCATCAGGTTATTTTTGTCTCCACTGCAGGAGCACAACCCTCTCTCATCTGCCGGAGACAGACGGAGGATTTGGCCTACACTCCCCGCGCTGGCCAGACGGGTTGGGGAGGCCTGATTGATGTTTTATAATGTATTCCCTTAGTCGCCTTGTACGACATCCATGGGAAGAGTTGGAGTGGTCCTATTCTACTCTACCGGAAACCACACGGCATAATTATACTATACTAGAAAAATAGCCATTACTGACATACATACATTCACACAGGTAAACTGGAAAGACATAGCAGGCCTGGACTACCTGATCCAGGAGCTGCGCGAGACAGTGATCCTGCCGGTGCAGAAGCGAGAACTCTTCGCAGACAGTCGCCTGACGCAGCCTCCCAAAGGGGTGCTGCTGCATGGACCTCCAGGTAAGATCAGCTACAGACTTATTAAGATTTCAGTGAAGCCTTGGTTTCAAAAGAGTCAAAAGGCCAATTGAACATCATACTTGTTGAGGAGCTGTGGGCTGAAATAATTTGGACAATATTTCAGCTATAAACTGGAAATTCATTTGGGAAGCGACATGCTCGTCTTCGCCCCATTTGCAACCGCAACTGTTCAATAATAAACAACACCTGGGTTCTATTTTCAGCAAATTCTTTCAGCTCACAGCTCCTCAACAATACTAATGCGAACTGCTAAGGAATGGAACTCTCTGCCAGCCTCGGTATTTCCGCACAAGTACAATTTGGATCTTTTTAAAGGAAGAGTGAATAGGTATCTTTTGTGTATGTGCATTCCACCTTAGGCCTCATGGTAACTTACCACAGATTGAAGTCAAGCCTAAACCCATCTGGAAAAAGCGAAATCTGTCAGCACTGCTAATGAATTTATTTTTCTAGGATGTGGCAAGACCCTGATAGCGAAAGCCACAGCCAAGGAGGCGAACATGTCGTTCATAAACCTGGACGTTTCCTGCCTCACCGACAAGTGGTACGGCGAGACGCAGAAGCTCGCCGCCGCCGTGTTCAGTCTCGCCGTCAAGTTGCAGCCTTGCATCGTATTCATAGGTAACATATTGTTAATAAAATAATATTATAAATCATCATCAGTCAGCCCTTAGACGTCCACTGGCGGTCCTCTGCCCTCCGCATCCAGCCGTCACCGGCCAGTTTCTTCAGGGCGGCGGGGCGTCCTACCCTGCCCGTGCCAATTCGTGGTCTCCACTTCAGAACTCGTCTGCCCCAACCGTCGGTTCTGTGACAGGCCCACTGCCACTGCCAATAAAATAAATAGGACAGATAAACCGTCATCAGACACGATACTATAGGCCTTTGCTACTCTGGCATCTTCAACAGTTAAGTAACACTAGATGGCGTTAGGAGTCGAATATATATATTAAATTTATCCCGAGTTGATATGGCTAAAACATTTGATAAAAATATCTTGTAGACTATGTGATGAACTACGATTTATCGTTTAATTGAAATAATGTGCACCAACTTACTGAATACTAATAAATGCACTACATCCATAAATAATGCTCACGCCTTGGTCCCAGAGGGGTAGGCAGAGACAATGTATCGAATTGTATGTATGTAAAAAATTCACTTTGAAAGTTTAATTTATTTTTGTTTTTTAATTTTCTACTTCCGGCGCCATCTATTATGCTAATAAAGTGTTAGTCGAGCCATGAGTAACAACTTAAAATAATTTCTTACCTACTACGTCTAGCGTTTTTGTAATATAAAATATAAGCTTGCGATGATGGTATCGCTTCGCAGACGAGATCGAGTCGTTCCTGCGCACGCGCACGCAGCACGACCACGAGGCGACGGCCATGATGAAGACGCAGTTCATGTCGCTGTGGGACGGACTCATCACAGACCCCATGTGCACAGTCATCATAATGGGTCAGTCAGCATGCTCCTAATATAAGTCAAAAGTCAGAGTCAAAATCATTTATTGCATATGAGTGCACTTGGTACATTTATACACGTCATTTTTTTATCGACTACCGCTTCTTAGGTGTTAGCGCTGTGAAGAAGAAACGGCGCAACAAACTTCACGCAACGCATCTTTTAAAAATCAAGTTTGCATACAATTAATAAAGATTTTGCGAAGCTGAATCAACATTAGTACCAGGCATCTTTGTCATTCAAATAATCGTTTATTTTATAATAGGCTTTCTTACAAAGTTGTTAGAAGTAAGTTCTCATTGGGCGCGATTCTGAAGGCACACATTTAAAGTTTGACAGCACTAAAATTAGTTTCGTCTTTATCTTTGTAATGCCGTGTGACAGGGATAGCATCATTTTTAGAGCTGTCAAATTTTAACGTTGTGCTTTCAGAATCGGACCCATTATCTTAATAATATAAGTATCATTGTAATAATATAAGTACTCTGTTGGCGTCCACTGATATAAATAAATATATTTATTATGCAGGGTTTAGAAAATCCAATATTTAAGTATCAGATATCCGTTAATATAATAATATAATATAATATCATACTTCCAATAAATGCATAACCGAGCGAATCCAAGCTGCATAACCTTAAGGCTAAACTACTTGAGTTAAGTTTAATGTTCTCCTTTCTTTCTTTATTAGTTTATTATTAGTTTTCTTCTTCCATATTCTTATGCCATGTATGTATTTTTTTTATATAGGCGGAGATTTGTAGTCAGTTTTTAGATGTTGTCTTTTTGTAATATAATGAAATTGTAAATTGTAAATCTCCCTAATAGCAAATAAATAAAAAAAAAAAAAAAAAATATGTCAGACATTCACACCAATTATCCAGTCCCAAATTAGGCAGAGCCTGTGTTATGCTTACTAGATAACGGATAAACATACTTAAATAAATATATAAACATCCAAGACTTGGGTACAAACATTCATATTCATCATACGAACATTTTCCCCTAGCGGGATTCGAACCCGCAACCTCCGGCGTGGCAGGCCGAGAGCTACCCGTTCCGCCACGGAGGCCGTTAACTGATATATATATTCGATTTTCTCAAAAAGACAGGATTTTCTTTCGATTAACCAATTATTATAATAAAAAAATTAGTTATTCCTCCCTTCAAAAAAAAAACTCCAAATTGGTTTAATATGTTAAAAAACTTTAAGTTTGATTAGCAGTGCTCGGCGGGGTGTTTTAAGAAGGTTTTCTTAACTGTCATCCGACATTTCAATGGTAGTGTCAAATCAGATGTCTATATTAATGTATACTTAATGTAAGGGAGTGCTAGAGAGAGGAATGCCTGTTTCGTCTATAGTAGTAATGTTGCAATATTTTAAATAAATAAATGTCTAATACTTACATTTCGAAGTCACTAACGCAAAAATATGCCCCAGATATTACATTAAATTTTAATGATACTACTATAAAATATGTCTTAAAACTTGTCTTGACAAGGTCTGTGTTGTGTTGTCAGGAGCCACCAACCGGCCCCAGGACCTGGACAAGGCGATCCAGCGGCGCATGCCGGCCACGTTCCACGTGCCCATGCCCAGCGAGTCGCAGCGCGAGCGCATACTGCAGCTCATACTGCGCACAGAGCCCGTGGCCGACGACGTGAGTACACTAGCCCACACACACTCACAAATCCCCCCCCCCTCCACCCACCCCCCCACACACACTCACTCAGACAGACAGACTTTTCATTTTCGTATACAATTACTCTTCCTAGTCAAATGGCGATAAAACTGAATACAAATTGTACTTAATATTTTGCTTGTTGATAAACACAATGTTTGTGACCGTTTTTTTATGTTTAATACGTTTGGATATGCGCGGAAGAGGCAAACCGCGTTCGGATACACGTAAAGCGACATTTATTATATATTTTTTTTATTTTTTTTTATTAACACTACACTGGTCATATGGGAATTTTGCCCATAATGGACTTAAGATAAATATATCTTTATTCAGTGACACAACACACATTCACACAATCCACGCCCGATCCCTTTCACATTCATAAATCGAGTATATTTCACCGCGAGGAGAAAATCCTAGTTCGGGGTTAGACAAGTGTATGAAATATTTATTTATTAATTATCATGTATTTGTTCAGATCGACTACCGTCGCCTGGCGCTGTCGACGGAGGGCTTCTCGGGGTCCGACCTGCACGAGCTGTGTCGGCAGGCCGCCGTGTACCGCGTGCGCGACATGGCCCGCGACGAGGTCGCGCGCGGGCAACAGGTCAGTGCGCCGTCCGCTCTCGGCAGCGGATTGTCCGCTGTTTTAATTCAAGTCCACGGATAATTCAGAGATTTTAAGGCATTGCAGTGGTTTTAAGACCAGGCCTCCGTCACTCGAACGTACCTCCCGCGATGAGTACCTATAATTTCGCGCCGCACGCTAAGTCGAGGGTTTTAGGCGCTTTTTGCGAGTATTGTCTGACAGTGGGAATAATATTATAATAAAAAATACCGAAGTTGCGTTGCGTTATATTGTTACTGTGTTAGTTCAATCGTCTCTGCCTACCCCTCTGGGACCAAGGCGTGAGCATTATGTATGTATGTAAGAAAATATTACGTAGTAATATTTAGCATTCTGCGCACGGGAAGAAATGGGCGTGGCTTTATTCTAAGCGCTTTTTCCTTTCTTTTTTCTTTCTTACCTACGTTAATTTTGACACAGTTGCACACCCCATGGTTGCGGGTAAACTGCTGCGGCTCGCGCATGGAACTGGTGACCGACGAAACGGTCTTTCCTTATTTTTTCCAACGGCTGCGTCCAACACAATGGTCTATTACCGGATTCTTACGATCAAACGGCGACGAAGATGACGGGGTGAATTTAGAACCCTACAATCCCTTTATATACCTCTGTATATAAAACGCACTCCTTCTGTTTGTCTGCTTATGAGGGGGCGTACGCAAATTACGTAAGATGGAGGGGGCCAGAGGCTACGGTCCGGGGCTTACTATGTATTTTTAAATTTCTATTTTAATATTATATACTGACATAGATAGTATGTTATATACTATGACATTATTTGAATTGTATACATTATTTTATTTTATGACGATCCCTTTTACCATATTAGAATGACATGTAAAATTGAATTTTTAAGATATAAAAGCGAAATAAATAAATCTAATCTAATCTAATCTAATCTTACTAGCATTACGGTAACTATCCGTCGACCTACAAAGCTATTTAGTACTCTCTAACGGGTCACGTGACAAATTCTGATAAACGTTTGGCGTCTAACGACAAACATTAATCGGCAAAAATGATCATGAAGCGTTTTGTTTCCCCTTTCATAATGCCAACTGCTAAGGAATGGAACTCCCTGCTAGCAATATGCATCTTCTCCACCTTAGGCTACATCGTCACTTACCATCAGGTGGGATTGAGGTCAAGTGTAAACCCATCAGGAATAAAAAAAAGCAGTTAGATAAATAAAAATGGCTGTCTAGTTCAACGGATGTTATCCGATAATGCTTACGGAGTAGGAACCCTGGTATGTATGAGGGGGGAGGGGGTAGTTGCTGTCAATGTTTGCGTTACGTCACAATTTCAGAACTGCATATTCAAGATTAATATTCACTCGAAATCAACTCGTGCGCATAATATCTGCAACAAACGACTTATCACACGGCGTCAGGGAGAGCTACTGGAATAGAATAGGTGATTTATTCATAGCTTCGACACAAACATGAGAAATAAACTTTGCAAAACAGCTTTACAAACTACAATTTAAAGATAATCTAGGTACCTATTTGTCGCAGCAACAAAATGGCGCTGACTGAACATAATGCTGCAGGACGCTACGCGAACTGCGGCGCTGGTTTTCTGTCAGCACCAGGTCTAGTGTCCTCATAGATATTGTTGTTATAAAACATAAGTAAAAGGATATTTCGACAGTTTCACGTATATTTTAAATTACACTTATAATTGACGTGTGTCCTACACGAACGATGTTGTAAAAGGGGTTGAATGAATGAACCGTTAAAATACAATACAGATTATAAAATCTTCATCTTTAGTTCGTTCCGAACAGATATAGTTTGTAAATTATGCTTAGAGGGCTGTCAGTGAACACCTGGCATGGTGGTGTGCGTGGCAGAAGAAAACGCAGAGGTAGAAGTCACGTAACGCAATCTGGCCAGGCATCTGGTATTTGGGGGGAAGGGGGAGTTTGTGAGAATTTTGCGTACGCCCCCTAACAAGCTAGTGTTTTTCTCGTTTCCCCTTCGTAACCTAACCAAACAATGTTTGACTTAAACTCAATTTTCTAGTGCCCCGATGTAAACAAAGGTGTTACTTGCGTAGAAAACAGCGTCTGATTTGATTTACAAATATTTAACCTAACAGTATTTAATCTATGGATCATCCAAATCACGACGGCACGCCTACTCTTCCTCTAAATCGCTTACATGTCATTGTATGCGTTATATCGTTACGCACTAATCATCAATGTGTGCATACGTACACTAACATACTGGCTCGCCCCTCCCGAAATGTATCGGGGGCGTGCCATCATGAATTGAACGATCTATACCAACGTTTGCCTTGACAATTCAACTAACGTTTGACTTTAACGAAATCAGGTGACAAATTGACGAATAACCCATCTAGCTCACTTACGAAATATGCAGCCATCTACACTAATTATATTATAAAGATGAAAGGTTTGTATGTTTGTAACGAATTAACTCAAAAACTACTGGAACTCTGTCAAAAATTCTATCACCATTAGAATGCTACATTATCCCTGAGTAACATACTCGTAGGCTATATTTATTACTATTAAAAGTTAGGGATCCCTACTAAAACTTCAATAATGTGACCCAAGGTTTAAAAAATTAGCCATAAACTGTCTTTCATCGCTTGCGCTGCGGAAACTATTAATGATGGAACAAAAAATGTTCTACAATATTAAAGAACATATCAATATCTACAAGAAACTTCGCGATACCATATGTTCAACTATTGTAGTTATGTTACTATAACAATTTTTATACATTTTCAAAGTTAACAGAAATGCCGACCAAAATCAGACCATGTTATTCATACCTTTGTATTAATCATTTAGAATACAAGACTGTATCAATACCTATAGATTACTTTTTGAATTATTCAAATCGGACATTCCATTCAAAACATATTACGAATTTAAAAATGTTAATCTAAAGAAAATACTAACAGAAAAATTAAGGCCGCCCGCCGCGCTGACTCTACGTTTATCCCAAAATGTTTAAAAAATAAATGTCCACTCGTTCGAAGCCGGGGCGGGTCGCTAGTAAGTTATAAAATAGGTCCATAGTGGTGGTATATCCGGGTTAGTGCAACTAACACCAATATACAACTACTATGGAGCTATTAGGCGATAAAACAGCTGCATATTTCGCCTGTGTGCTAGTTGGGATTCGCTTCAGTTCTGACTTAGAAATAACATTTACCCGTCTGTTTCAGAGTAAAACATCTCCGAAGGAAGGGACTGATGATTCAGATGAGGAGTTCGTGGATGCTGTGCGTCCTATCACCATGGAGGATCTGAGACTGTCGCTTAGCAAGCTCAAGGAGTCGAAAGTGCAGTGCGGCTCGCTGGGACCCAACCTGAGGATAGAACTCGACTAGGTTCCATCACCAGGTTTATTGCGTCTAGTGATCAATACTTTGAGCAGAATTTGTGTATGTAAACGCAGGAAGGACCGAAGTTATGTACAGAGGCGGATTTATCCCTTTCAGGGATCTCTTCCAGTCGACCTTTGTATTTGTTTAGCGTTTAGTTCCTTTTGAAAGTTTGGCTGACGCAATTCTATAAACAGGTTGATAACTTAACGAAATTACCAAAAATAACATAGGTAGCAAGTTATGCATAATTATTTATGCACTGTTTTTTTTTAATATGATATTTATTGTTATCTTAATATATACTTTACACCATTGTATTAAAAACTCATGTTTTGGTTACTTTCCTCACAGACATTTTTTATTATACACCACTGTATAAAAAAAACTCATGTTTTTGGTGATAACTTCCCCTCAATGTTTTGCTTAAAACACTATAGTCAAAGATAAAATCATGATTATTTCATCCGGTATTAGATTGTTGAAGATCTGGGAGCCTACCTTTAATCATTTCGGATAACATCCGTCGATCTAAAAATCATTGTACTTTCTAATGGATAATGTGATATATTCTGTTCTCAGCTTATCAGAAATTGTCACATGTCCTGTTAAAGTAATAAAATGACTTGTTAGTTCAACGGTTATTATAAGAAATGATTGAGGAATAGGGCCGCTGTAATCAAAGTCAAAATCATTTATTGCATATGAGTACACTTGGTACATTTATACACGTAATTTATTTTATCGACTACCGCTTCTTAGGTGTTAGCGCTGTGAAGAAGCTGTGGTTATCTTTATTGAATCCATTAGTTTAGAACACTCGTCAATATAACAAAAATAGGCACAATAGATAAATCTTGTCTATACCTCATACCATGAAGCAAAATAATTTTACGTAGCTCGTAGTCTCACCTAAAAGTGTTTTCCTTCATGATTGACACTAATTGGTTATTAAATTATATAACAGATGATTTTAAAATGTGCATTTGTTATCTAATTTAATAACCAATTAGTGTCAATCATGAAGGAAAACACTTTTAGGTGAGACTACGAGCTACAAAAAATTAGTTTGCTTCATGGTATGAGGTATAGATAGATTTTAGGCCTAGAATAGATCCCATCGATTGACGATCAATCACTAGATGTTATTGTTTGGTATACAGGTTATGCCTAGAATCTAGGTTTAGATCTAGTCCTAGTTTGAGCAATTAGTTAATCGTTTGTGCCGTTTAACTGCATCTATTAATTATTCTAAAGGTCTCGTAAGTCAGTCTTTTATCTTCTGCTCTTTCTGAAACACGTCGACTAATAAGCCCAACAGATTCCTAATTCTACAGACAATTCTGTCAAAGTGCTGGGGTATGCGGGGGGGAGGGTACTACACGCTGATTGGCCCGGTCAAGGTCGCGCCATGTTGCGATTGGTCGAAATTATAATGTCTTATAATGTTAGTGTTTTGACATATGTGCGTTTTACCAACGCTACGTGCAGCTTGGCTTATAGCCAAATCAGGGGGCCAATTCTACTATTTTCAACATTTATCGTTCGTTTAAACAAAAGTTACGTTTAAGTTTCAGTTTTTAACAGACGCCATTTTGACAGCATTGCGTTTCATTTTTACCTGAGACAACTGTAAAAATGTAGAAAAACGTTCGTTCCATCTACGTCTGACGTTTGTTTACACGGCTGAAACGCAGCTGAAGCACGAACGTTGTACGCAGCGGAGTACGAATAGTGTTAAAACCTCCGTTTTGTGCGAAAATGCGTTAGTAGATTTGGCCCCCAGGTGTGATTTGAGGTCAAGCGTATACCCATCAGGAATAAAAAAAAATATCCTAGGTAGAGCAAAGAAAGATTGACTAGCGCTTTACTAGTTTAACAATAGATGTCGGTTAGCACGCCCATTTATTTCTCAGTCTCAGTCTACTGGTGACGTCAGGAAATGTAAAGAGCAATGAAAGATTGTATGTATATATTTAGCTACAGCGGGGGGCACCGAGTTAGAACACCGTTGATGGAATGTGACAGTTATCTGACAGTGGTGTGCGATACGTACGTTTGACGCCCCCTCCCACCTCATCGCACCTCATCCCCCGAAGCCATTTATCTCGGTCCCCCACTGTAAAAGGTTACATCTATAGTATTCACAAAGACTCGTTGCACGCGGGGTAATAAATGTCTCGAAGTACCACACGGGGTTCATTACCCCGCGGGGAGATTTTTTTTTCCAATATCAGCTTTTTGCTATGAATTTATGTCACTGTTGTGGGTAAAGTGATAAAAACGAGGCAATTTTACATTGAAATCATTGCAAAAAGGGCTTTTATTTATGAACATAATTATTCTATTATCAACTCTCATGTGTTACGAATATGGCATAAAATATATTTGCAATGATGATTTCCAAACCGCATACAACAGGCCATTTCCATCTACGTAGAATGTTGTTAGCGAAAATGGTCTTTAATATCTTATGTAATTAAAGATATAAAAAAAACAGCCTCGAAAATATGATGCCTGAATAAAATAAGTAGTTTAGTTGTTAGAGAACCTTGCGCTTTCGGCCCATTTTGTCACTAAGACCACGGACACGAGAAGTCGGCGGCGCGGGGAGCGGCCCGACAACTCAGACGGGTGAAGAATATACGGGAGTGTCTTATATTCTTATCCGTGATTATCCTCACCCCCAAAAGGTGATGAAAAAGAATATATAGCACGGACCAGAAATCTAATAAATAAAATCGTAAACTTCGCGTGTCTGTACATTGAAGATATTTGCAAAAAACCAAATTGGGGGGTCTAAGGATAAGCAACAGAACACATTTCGATCATTTTTGAAATTTTTGTCTGTTTGTCTGTTTGTCTGTTTGTCTGTTTGTCTGTGAGTTTGTGCACGCATCACTTAAAAACTACTGAACGGATTTTGATGGACTTTTCACAAAAACATGGTGCTTAACTTAACTTAACATTTAGTCTTTATTTCATCGCAATCGGCTAACTCAATCAAAAGTTATAGATATTTTTAGTTTTCAAATACATTAGTTAGGTAAGGTTATTATGCAATATATTGCTTAAAGTAGTATTTCCGTACCTTACTATTCAGATTGCGATGAGTTTGGATTATTACATTTGGAGCTGCGAGTGGGAGTGGGAGTGGGACTGGGAGTGGGAGTGGGCGTGGGGGGTGGGATGGGAGGGGAGCGGGAGGGGAGCAGGAGCGGAACCGGACCTGGACCTGGACTTGGCCTGGACCTGGACCTGAATCTGGACCTGGACCTGGACCTGGACCTGGACCTGGACCTGGACCTGGACCTGGACCTGGACCTGGACCTGGACCTGGATTTGAAGTCTGAGTGGAAGTGGGATAGGGAGCGAAGTGGGAATGGGAGCGGATCCTGTAGTCCACGCGAGCGGAGCCGCGGGCACAGCTAGTTTATAATAAAAACGATGAACTGGTGTTGTCTCTTCTACTTTTGAAGGGGAGGATAATGACGGCGGTTGAAACGCTCGAATATTCACCCAGACCCGGGCCCGAAGCCAGCGGGCAGAACGCGCGGCGCTGGAGCGGCGTAGTGTTGTGTTACGAGAGATTTTGTGCCTTTGTTCGAGAACGAACAACATCCTTTTGATACAAATTTCTTCGTAAAAAACAATAAATACCGCCACCGCTTGACTGAAGCATATAGGTCGCGCGCCGCTCCCCGCGCCGCTCCCCGCGCCGCCGCCTTCATGGCCAGTTCCATATAAATCTATGCATTGAAACGCACCCCTCCCGCGCCGCCGCCGCCGCCACCCCGCAGCCCGCCGACATCCTGTCCGTGGCTTTAGATTCGTAATCTGCTTACGGGAAGTATGATGGGCGTTATGATGTGGAGCATGGTTTCATACACAAACAGAAACCAATAACAATAATATATACGCCAATGAACTGTTCTTAGGCACTATGGTCATAGAATACTTAATAATACTACGTATAGAATGGACACTCCCTTCCCCCCGCCAATCACAGCTTCCTCACCCCGCGCCGCAGTTTTGGGTAGCGTTTAGGGCACTAACCGTCAGGGCTGTATGTATTGCTTGAAAGATAATTAAAAGAATAATGGTGAAGTATTGTGCTGTAGGTGGTTGTTTGATTAACAGTAATGACAAAAAGAGACGATTTCATTCTTTTCCTCCAGAAGAATCGAGGTAAGTAACATATTTTGCCTATTTATTCAAACAATTTGTAGGATTGAATTTTGGTATTATAAGTAATACAAATATAATTTTATACGTTTTGGTTTATTTTATTCTGTTTGATAATGTAAATAAAATGTTATTTGGGATAGACATTGCTACAATTTTAATCAAATGTATATTTATTTGTTTGTTGTACGACATTTACACATTTGCGATAAGTCGCGAGACGCTCGCATCGATGTGGGTCTTTTTGAATTAGGTAACTTGTCACGCGAAATTAATTATGTTTTGTGACAAAACATATTAAATCTTAAAGAATTTAAGTAGTATTAGTCACGCCTTTAATTAAACCCCACGTTGATCATATCCATGAATTATTCAGGAACCTGCAGATCATCAGGAACTTATTACATTCTAGCGCCCAACGTGGGGTTTAATTGTAGCGTGTAAGAAGACACCTGAATTCTAAAAATTTGTAGGTAAAGTTGGAAAAACACCTAGTTGCAAATTTTATATTTTGTACACTTTAGACTTTAGCGTGTGGTCCACCGTACATACATTCGCATAATTGCCAAGCGTTCATGCTAGTAAAAAATTCGGTTAAGTTTTAATTTATGGCAGTCATGCATACAAAAATAAATGTTTGGACTCCCTCTGTTGAAGATATCATGATTATTGACCACGTCGTTGGCTTAGTGGCTTGCTTATTGGATTCAAGTACCAGAATACGTGAGTTCGATTCCTTTTATGTATAGACCTCTTTAGAGTTCGTCTTAGTCTGGGTACTATATTAGTGAATTGGTCCTTATCTAATTTCAATGGTACAGGAGAATGAGACGTTCTGATCTGAAGTAAATAAAATCAAGTTTGGGTTTAGACAAATGTAATGTATAATACATAAAATATATATTTAATTAAATTAAAAATAACGGACCCGACGTCACGTTTGAATTTTCACCTTTTTGATGTAATCGAAATTCAATGAGCGATTGTCTACCGACTTGCGCGGATGTGTAATTGCAGCATAATAAAAAGAAAAAAATGACATGTGTCATACAGTGGCGTGTGACGTGAGCTTACAACGTAATATTGTAGGAACGTTTCCGCAGTTCCTTTTGTTTTGGTATAAAATCTTTTTTTGTTTTTCAGATGTATATACTGGATTCAAGTGATTAGACGATCCGACTTAAACAATACAAGTTTAAAGAATTACCGCGTTTGCGATCTTCATTTCTGTGCTTCGGATCGTCTTGCAAAGAAATTAAAAAGAAACGCAGTACCTACCAACTTTGATGTTGCCACAGTCAGAAAACTCCTGTGATAACACAAAATTTACCTACTCAAACAAATGTGGAAATTTCGAAAATATCCTTTGTTAAGTATACCCCTTCTCTCCAGTTCCCGAACTACAAGCTATTAAACAGTGAAAACGCCGTCAAATTAAGTTCAGCAGTTTCCAAGATTAGCCCGTACATACATACATAGACACGATTTTTTTAAAATATTTTTGGACTCCTCTGGTCTTAAGGACTGAATTTTTTTTACTTTAATGTACAGAAACGCCTTTTACTGTTTTAATATATGTATAGACTTAAAAAAATTATAATGTGCACAATGATGAGTGTCGTATTTTTTCCCTGTATGTCGAAAAATATTTTATTTTAGCACATGCGCCATGTTTAGTGATATATTTAAATCACAATGAAAGAAAGAAAAAATTACATGCGAGTAGGAATTATTCTATAACAATAGTCCACGACGCTGGCCCAATGCGGGTTTGTGGACTTCACATACGCCTTAGAATTATGACTTCTTTGGCTGGTTTCTTAAGGTATTTTCCTTCACTAAAAACGTTCTTAGTTCGTTCTTTGGCCTGTGCCCGGATTCGAACCCTCGACCTCATAAACGTGAGGCGAGCGCAGTACCAACTAGTCTATCACGAATTCGTGCAGTTTTGTATGGTTGCATAGAGATTTTGCACGTAAATATCGAAAGTTGGAAAAAGATTGTATACCTACGACTTAAATCTCAATTAATCAACCACCTATATAAACTATTTTTATTTTTATGCACACTTTACGCCGCCATCACAAAGTTACTGGTGCCCACGGCCGGTCCGCGCGGTCTGACACCCCTAACGATTGCCTTAGGCATGTGTGCGTGCGCTGCCGTGTCCGGACACGATTATTGTATTTGTGTAAGAATAGGTAGTCGATTTCCCGCCATCGCATACATTTTGGCACAAGTGTCCGCCCTGTGCTATGGTGGCTAAGCTCAGTTATATATTTTTATATATTATTATATATTTCGACGTTATGGACCTTTTAGTACCCACCCATTAATAGCAACCAATTACCAATAAGTGATACGCCAATGGAAAAGGTCTTATCAAGTAATAACGCCTAAAATACAGCTAAGTGAGATTAGCCGCCATAGTAGTAAGTATTGATATATTGATGACTATTGATAACTTCATCATCAGGTTATTTTTGTCTCCACTGCAGGAGCACAACCCCCTCTCATCTGCCGGAGACAGACGGAGGATTTGGCCTACACTCCCCGCGCTGGCCAGACTGGTTGGGGAGGCCTGATTGACGTTTTATAATGTATTC
Organism: Esperia sulphurella; assembly: GCA_947086405.1. NCBI lineage: Eukaryota > Metazoa > Arthropoda > Insecta > Lepidoptera > Oecophoridae > Esperia > Esperia sulphurella. The sequence continues at coordinate 12,746,919 of OX352273.1, read as the reverse complement.
CCTTAGTCGCCTTGTACGACATCCACGGGAAGAGTTGGAGTGGTCCTATTCTACTCTACCGGAAATCACACGGCAAGCTTGATAACTATTGATAAGGTATTCTCATTGGCGTAATACTCTGTAGTTGGTTTCTATTAGTAGCGGGGTATTAAAAGCCCCATAGTGCCGAAAATACAGCTAACTGAGATAAGCCACCATAGTAACTATTGTTTTACTTAATAAGTCCTTTATTGTAACTTTAATGTCCCGTTTCGTAACAGGTTACGAATCTCAGTTACGAAATGGGCCCAATTTGCAATTAGGCGGCAAAATTTTACCTGAAAAAAATTCTAGATGTTATGAATGCATTTCTATTGTAAATAGGCTTTGTTAGTGTAAAACTCGACTTCTTTACACAATAAATTGTGCGTTTGAATGTAGTTGGTCCAAGGAGAGCTGGCGAAACTGGAAGATGAAGCTTGTACTCGAATATTCAAATAGAGATAAGCTATATTTCATTCGAAATCATTTGTCATATGAAAACCAACGCATTTGCGTCTCGAAAACAAAATAAATAATAGATAGTGTTCCGAAGTGGACCGCAAAGTTTACATTGTAATACATACCTGTTTTAGCTACTGGTGACCCTCTTATGTTACTGAGACGCAAATAGCGTTGGTTTTGGTGTGACTGTTTGGAATGAAGTATACACATGAGGTAGAAGACCGTATCATTGTTATACTGGTACAACCAATCTCGAAATTATGCTAAAAATTATTTAACAGTAAGAAATTACTATATTTTTCACGCTCTATCATCTGCGAAAACCCGTTAAACGCGGTCGCTTACTCCTTGATACCGTCAACAGGAAAAACAATTGTTTCAAACGTAGAAAAGTAAATCAATAAGTATTAATTTGTGGCAACTTCAAAAACTATTAGGCTTTTCGCTACGCCATGTTTTTGTGAGCGACGAAACAGTGGCGCTGTTGCCGTCTCGCTCGTAGAACTGTTTCAGGCCCTCACACTATCTCTGTCTATCGGTGACTGCGAAAGCAACTTAGTTGGTGCGCATGTAGTTTCAGAGTGTACCGTACGTTTGTATTTGGTTTCATCTAAGGCTAAGTGTGGTATTGCCACAATAGATTATGGTATGTCAAAATGCCATTTTAAACATCGTCTCTCCTTGGATGCATAGTTTGTTAAATAGAAGACTTTCTCTCTAACTTTTGAGTGAGTTTATGAAGTGGATGGATGATATATGTATATGTATTGCATTTGTCTTGACTTGGCAGATCAAAGAATAAATAATGTTGGAAATATATTTAAAAATCATAGTTTGTCTCGTCCTGTACTAAAAATTAAAGTCGAAATCCTTCATTGCACATGCGTACCTTGGTACATATATTTATATATTTCATTCCAGATTCATAGTCCTATGAAAACCAACGCTATTTACGTCTCGGTAACATATACATGAAAGGGTCACCAGCAGCAAAAACAGGTTTGTATTACCATGTAAACTTTGCAGTCCACTTAGGAACACCATCTATTGTGTATTTTGTTTTCGAGACGCAAATGCGTTTGTTTTCATAGGACTATTAATCTGGAATGAAATATACACACTGGTAAATTTATTAACGACTTCCGCTTCATATGTGTTAGCACTGTAAAGAAGAAACAGCGCTACAAACTTCCAACAACACATCTTTTTAAATCATTTTTGTATATAGTATTAAAATTGTGCTGAAAGAAGCTGGATCAACATTAGTACCAGGCATCTTTGTCATACAAATAATCGTCTATTTTATACTAAGCGGTTTTTTTAATGTGTTTCTTAAACTTTCTGTCCTATTTTTTGGTCGGCCTAGTCTGCTTTATCTATAGGGTGTAAATGTTACTTTTTGTATACACCCTATACTTTTCACCTTTTTTTATTAGGGCTGTGTAAATATTGTTGTTATTTGATATATTTTATTGCTGCTGGTTAATTGTTAAAGCTGCACATATATTATTGCGACGATATGGACGTTATAAACGCGATCGCGATATCGTTGAACTTATGGTTGAACCGTTTTCTAAAACACAATCAATGACGTACCCTGGTGACGTTTTCGTAACATTTTTCGTCGCTAGTTACGTAAAAGGATTTTATTTTCGTTGTTTCGTAACTGGTTACTAAACAAGGAGAAAATCTTATAAAGGACTGGGGTCAGGACTTGAAGTTTCATTACCTCATAGTCAATTTTATTAGAGCACTTCGAAAATTTATTTAGATTCACTTAAGTTTTCTTGTATATTTTTAAGCCCGCCACTAACGTAGCTACGACATACGGAGACGATGCTATAATTTATATTTTGCCTTCAAATTACTTGACGTTCTGCCGTACCATAATACATATTAACATGGTATATTCATATATATTACAATAATACCCGACGCAATAGAGATGTATATGATAACTACGTCTGTGATGGGCCTTCTGACAACGAACGTATAATTTCCTTTTTTGTAGCTTGTTACGAAAATGATTCCGAAACAGCGAAAATGAAATCTTTTTTGTAACTAGTGATGAAAAGTAGTTACGAAAACGTATACAATATATTATATATCTGCCCTTGAGCCGTTTTCGTAACATTTTTGTCATGGTTTATAGTTCAGCGGTGGTCTGAAAATGTTGAAAGCCATAAAAATCTAAATATTGTACGAGGTTGTTTTAATTATGAATACCTACTTGTAAATATTTTCCTAAATTACTTTCCGTATTTTGATCTGCCTGCACACATTTTATACAGAACCGACAAGTTGTAACACCGTAAAAGAGTCACAAATAGATTTTTAAGCTATCAATGCTTTCGCGCCGCTGTGCATGTATGAAACCTAATGCCTTAATACATTCAGGAGCAAGTGGTCCACTTTCCAAAATATCCACTTATGAAATAGGGTCATTCGGTGAAAGGGATATTTTACTTTCTACAATGTTCGTGAGAAAGTGGTCATTTTGGGAAAGTGGTCATTTTGGGAAAGTGGTCATTTTGGGAGAGTGGTCATTTTGGGAAAGTGGTCATTTTGGGAAAGTGGTCATTTTGCGAAAGTGGTCATTTTGCGAAAGTGGTCATTTTGGGAAAGTGGTCATTTTGGGAAAGTGGTCATTTTGAGAAAGTGATCGTTTTAGCAAAGTTGTCATTTTGGGAAAGTAGACCACTTGCACCTGAATGCCTTAAACACCAAAAGAACCGGTACAGTCGCTGGCGCATTTCAACTTCCATAGCGAGAGCGTTTTGCGTTTTGAACCTTAGTACGTTGTTAAAGTTGCTACGTTACTGTAATTGACAATTACTGACGACCATAATAATGCATTCAATGCTATAAGATACTTTTTGAAGCTATATTTAAGTTCTGCACCAAAATTATCGCAATATACAGTTATAATTAAATGCCTAACATTTTTTTTTCTGTAACTCCCAAGACTTCAAACTGACTCGTATTCCGGTTTGAGATTTTCGTGTTAATTTGGAGTAACTTGCCTTTTGCGGGAACTTTAAGCTTATAAATAAGTAAGTAAATTTATATTATGTATGACTAACAATTCTTTGTTTTCTAAAAGCACAAAGGTAACACACTATTGTCCGTAGACTTCTAGATTTTTTGCTAATTTTATTTGGCTCCAAATTTCTATAAAATCAATTTCGCCCACCACAAGGCATGTCCTTGAAAAATTGAACTTTATAATTTTTTCCTACATATTTTACTTTTTTTCTGTAAAAGTCACAAATCAATTTGCTCCAAAGCCGTCACAGGCTAGCTAATGTAAAGATGTATATTATAACATGACATTTCAATACATCTTGCCATACGACTTCAGAAGGCCACACAAAAAAGCGATAATGTATATTTTTACATCAAGATGGATGACAAAATCCAAAGATCTTATTTATGAGTAGCAAATATATGTACGTGTTTAAATATATATATCTATATCTATTGTAAAGGTGTCGAATCGTGCTGAGCGTGGTTATACATATTTATTGTGTAAATAAAACGTTAAACTGAGTACAATTAATTGTTTTATTTACGCTTGTGTTATCATATTATCGTTTTTACACAACAATAATTATTCTAGTCGATCGTAGGTACACGTTCTATGACTTGAACCTTAGGGTGGTAGAACAGTTTTAAGGACAAATGTAAATTCATTTTTTTAGTTGTGTTTTCATAGAAAGTTTTCTATGAAAACTTAGAGTTCTGAATAGAATAATCACGAGATTTCAATACTTCTTACACTCCTATGGTCGTTCGAAAGTAAAAAGCAATCTCATTGCGAAGACATTAGGTATACTTTTGAAATCTTTGGTTATTTCTTCAATGCATGTAGATTAATAAACAATGAAGTAGCTCATTTTGATTGTCCATCACCAGTACAGCAACTGTGAAAAAAAATAACATTTATTTTTCAAAGACAATATAGTTAGTCTGCCGTGCTTACAGTACAAATAACTGCGACGCTTCGACAAGGTATCTCTTGATCTACTCAAGTACAAAATGTATAATGCGAGTACAAAATAATACCTAGGTACTTCAAATACGTCCATTGCTTCCACAATAGAATGCCACTTTTGGTGGGCTGTCCATTGAGGGATTTGCCATAATCACCACGCTTGGCAGGCGGATTGGTGATCGCAGTAATGATCTTAATATACACAGTTTAAAGCTGTTATATTAATGTGTTCTATTACTTATCCTTAGACCCCCACATATTTTTTTTACTCATGACAAAAGATATTCCAAGCACAATAATGATAATTTTGTTTACAACTTGTAGATGCACTCGTACAGTTCCTGTATATTTGTATACATCTGTTGTCTGTGTTTGATGTGGAATAAAGTATATTCATGTCATGACTTTGGGGATTCTGTTGAGAGGCTTATGTTCAGCAGTGGTCGTATTTCGGCTGATGATGATTCATGACTTTAATTTCCTGCCGTCGATGTGTTTTAAGAAATTTCTCATAGTCCGTCATCATCGACGCATCGTGTGATCGGTCGGACCGAGGATCAAGCAACGTTGCCTATTCCACGATGTTTAAAGACAAAAGTCTTTAATCAGTGCGTCCTGCCTGTCATGACCTACGGTGCAGAAACGTGGACACTGACAGTGGGCCTGATCCACAGGTTCCAAGTCGCTCAGCGAGCTATGGAGAGGGCTGTGCTCGGGATTTTTTTGAAGGATATGATTCGTAATGAGGATATCCGACGAAGAACGAAAGTTACCGACATAGCCGAAAGGATTAGTAAGCTGAAGTGGCAGTGGGCAGGCCACATCTGCCGCACGAACCGCACGGCCGTTGGAGCAGACGAGTAATGGAGACCGCGGATCGCCACTCGCAGGGTGGGAAGCCCCGCCGTCAGGTGGACCGACGACCTGAATAAGGTGGACGGTAGCGGATGGATGCGGAGGGCGGAGGACCGGGTGTTGTGGCGTTCATTGGGGAAAGCCTATGTCCAGCAGTGGACTTCTAGGGGCTGACATGATAATGATGATGGTTGAAGTCCGATCTGGAATTATGATGTCACTCCAGCTCGAACAATTTGAACTAAGGCACGTACTTAAGTTCTGATCACACCAGAATCTCAGTCACACAGAGTGGTCAGTGGTCGCCGTACCTTTTTCTTTCGTTTCCTTTGCTTAGCTTTCTTCAGACTCTTTTCTCTCCGTTTCTTGTACTTGCTCGTAGACTTGTACCGCGTTGGTTTGGAACGCGGCTTGGCTTCTGCTCTCACTGGCTGAGGACGAACCAAGTCTTTCCTCAGTAGGTGTAGCAGACCTGCGATTGAAGAGGTATATATATATTACACTAGCTGGTGCCCGCGACTTCGTCTGCGCAGGATTAGTATTTCGAGTAGCTTATATTAGCGTGGTTTAGAAAAGAACTAACATTATGACATTAAAATTATAATTTTATGGTGCACGCCAGAATAACTCGCAGATAGTAGATTTTTTCCTACTTACTTGATATTTTGGACAATTCACACAATATCTTTATAAATTGTAGCCTATGTGTTATTCTGATGTATAAGCTATATTATTGTAAAGTTTAATTAAAATCCATTCAGTAGTTTTTACGTGAAAGAGTAACAAACATCCATCCACACTTACAAACTTTCGCGTTTATAATATTAGTAGGATTAGAATGTTCTCCTATACTATGGGAATTAAACAAATAACATTCAGACCGGGACCTACTATTGTACAAATTGTACTAAGTTGTCTGTTCCCCAGTGGGAGTCGAACCCGTAACCTCTGGCGCTCGAGTCCCATGACCAATTCATGACTAGGACAATGAGGCGGTCAACATTGAAATCTGTTTTTTGGCTTTGCATTATCATCATTTGTCAGCCTTTCGACGTCCACTGCTGGACATAGGCATTGGGGTAGCCCAATGACCGCCACTATACTCCGTCTTCCGCATACAGCTGCTTCGGCTAGCTTCTTTCGGTCTATAGGGCGGGGTGCGATCCACAATTACCCATGAGTTTTGATGGACCATCATAAAATCTCTGGTTAGTAGACGTCATACCGGTAGCTCCTACCGTGACAGAGCATGACCTTCGTATAACAACCCCATATTTCTTAATATTTCGTCCTCTAGTGTCGCATGACAAACTCACACCACATGGGCTGTGCTGTGACCTACGGATTTCGCTAAGCATGGTTCGTCGACAACAGATTTCCCCACAGAAATCCTACAGAATGAAATAGGTGCACCACGCGTGCCAGCAATTTGCAATATATTGCAAAAACTATCAAACGCATACTCGTTTCGCGCTGAGTCAAGGTTGGGTAAAAATCGACAAAAAATCTGCAAAAATGCCATATTACTATTTTTTCTCACTAGAAACGTGACCACGAGGCATAAAGGGTGCGCGGGAGGAGCGCGCTATGCCCGAAAAACGGCACGCGAGGATCTGAAGTAAACAAATGGCTATAACCATTCTATCTTGATAGGATTTCGGTGGATTTCCCCTTTATTGCGGTACATTTAACTATACAGTTGTTTATTAGTGTGGTCCATTTAACTACAGATTTTATTAACTCAATTTTATTAACTCCTATTATACATTTCTTAATTTAAACTATCCACAGGGACGAGATTTCTAAATTGCAGTGAAAAAACAGCAACGCGATTGAGCTCGCCATTAATACTAGAGGTAAGCTCATTTGTGATCAGTCGGGAGACTACTGCCGGGCGTGCGACGCCTTCAAAATGCCAAAGTATTCTTCCACATACAAATACGTTATTAATGTGCGTTAATATGATTACTTTTGTATTTACACGTCATGCAGAACTTTGGATATTTCCTAAGAAAGATTTTGTTCAGAATTCATTAGGCGTCTAGTTTGAATAGTAGGTCAAAGATAACTGAGAACGTTGACTTCATTCATTCATTTATTTATTTCAACTGGTCGGTCACATTGTGCGGTCTCCCTAGCACGACCTGGAGAAGCTCATCATCCTGGGACAAGTGGAGGGCAGGCGTGCCAGGGGACGAGGTGGTTAGACCCGGTGAGGAGGGTGGCTGGCGGATCCTTATATGAAGCAGTGCGGCTGGCCAATGACCGCTATCCTTGGATGCGCATTTTATACCGTCGCGATCCTCAGCAGTGAGGGAACGACAGAGGGGAGAGAGATAATAATAATAAATCTTTTATGAAGTTAAGAAATAATAAGAAGAAAACTGTTATTAAATCTTTATTTAAATACAAAACAATAAATATCTTAAAGTAGTTAAGTATATAAATTTTCTTAATGTATTAGAAAAATACATAAACACTGGAAATGACTTATGTTCACAACACACACACACAACATAAAATTTACTAATAATGAAAAACAAACACATAACACACTTAAAAAATGTTCACTCACAGAAACAAAGAAAAAATACTTACTTCATCTTTCAAACTTATCACAGAATATGAATGATTTATAAAATGTATGTATTTATAAATTTATGTTTCTAAACAGAAAACAACATTAAGTAAACAGTATTAAGGTAGTTACGGCATGAGTAACCCTAGATGGCGCAGTAGTAAAAAAAAAACATTTTTTATTTTACAAAAAAATTACGATTATTATCTTTTAGGGGGCGACCTGGCGACACTTCGACCCTTCAAAATCTTTTATGGCAAACCCATGTGCCCCAAGCTGAATTGGTGGAATTCAAATACGCCTTAGAATTTCTTCTTTGGTTTCCCCACGATGTTTTCCTTCACCGAAATAACTGTGGTATTAATAAAAACCGTCTTAGAGTTTCGAAAAACTCTATGGTACGGGCAGGGTTTGACCCACGACCTCATGAACGTGAGGTGTACAACCGACTAGGTTACCACAGCTCTTAACTGCACCCTAAAAGGTTTATTTTTTTAACTGCTAGCGCCATCTAGTTTAACCGAGACCACCTTAATACAAAGTTTTCTTTTTATATCCTTCTGGTCTTTCTCTTACTCTAAACTTTTTTACCCTCACTGCCCTTACCTTGCTGCGCATCGAAGTACCCATGCTTCAAATAATAAAACAGTGGATACGGTATCCGACCATAACCTTCCGGCACCAATTCCCTCACAGCTTGCTTACTCTTTGAAAGCCCAATCGAAATATCTGAGCACGCGCCAAACTGCTCCTGGTTACCACACCCAAGACCCTGAGTACCATTCTTGCAGTCTCCCCAGTTATTTCCAGCTGTATACCTCCATTGTAAGACACAGTGTTCACAAACCAAACCCTCTGGTAGTTTATAAGTGACATTGTACTTTGTGCTACCTCTATTAGGGTAGTATTTCGTTTCGCCGTTTTCTAGTTCCAATATGTGTTTTTCAAAGCATTCTTGTTCGTTTATCTCTGGGTCGGGACACAGTTTGAACTCCCAGAAGCCGCGGTGGTAGGCGGTTAGGTCGACAGTGGTTGTGAATGTGGAGCCGGGGAGGTAGTGGGCGACGATGACACCTTGTCCATATACGCCTCCTAACTCGTGGGGTCGCGGTGGCGCTATGTGGTAGGGATCGCCGCAAATGCCGCATCTGAAAAAGAGTAAAAGGTCAAAATCATGTAAGTATTGCACATGAGTACACTTGGTACATTTATACACGTAATTTTTTTTACGACTACCGCCTAGGTGTTAGCGTTCTATGAAGAAGAAACCGCGCAACAAACTTCAAACAACACATCTTTTAAAATCAAGTTTGCAACATTATTACCAGGAACCTTTGTCATTCAAATAATCTTCTATTTCATAATAGGCTCTTTTACAAAGTAGTTTTTTAATGTGATTCTTAAACATTCTGTCTTTCATATTTCTCCATTTCTATTATACCTATTATTCGGTTTTGCATCAATGCTTTAAGTTAACTTATGATCCTAAAACTAGATCAGCCACTGAGTCAGTCTTTTTGTCAGAATCTTTTTATCAGCTGCATACTAAATGAGAGAAAGAACTACCCTAATATCACTCTGGCGAAATTAAGCTAATTTGATTTAAAAAATGGCCTTAAGCTGCAAAATAGGTCTATAATACGGGTATATCGGGGTTAGAGCACCTAACACCTAAGCCAAGTGGTATCACGGGGCGAAAAGCGGGCGAAGAAAAGTCGCGAAGGTTGACAGGATTGCGCAAAGTGGCGATACATCGTCTTTGATGCCTACCCCTCTGGGACCAAGGTGTGAGGATTATGTATGTATGTAATCTGGATATTATATGAAAAAATCAAAGAGAACATGATATCCTGTCCAGCTTCATCTCCATAATCACATCGACTTGTTGTCGTTTAGCGCTACCACCTCTACCTCCAGCGGTTGCACTCACCTTCCACCGTTCACAGACCACTGCATGGCGAATCCTCCACAGTTGACACCATCATCATCGTAATTCGGGGTAGTGGGGAACCCGTATCTCCAAGCTGACGCCCTGGATGGGGGCTCTATTACCCGCCCGTGGCCCCACGCGCACCCTACGGTTACTGAGAGCGCTAGTAGAGTGAGCCACGACATCTGAAACAAACAGGTACTTGATATACACGACAACATGTAATGCTCCAAAAGGCAGCCTTAACAATGCTCTGGTGAACAAACAATGGCTGAAGAAACTGGCTGTGTGTGACAATAGATCGGCAACGGGCAACAGGGAGCTCGACAGCTAGAAAGCATACTAGTACAGCAATTGCGAATGTTTCCCAGCGCAGCCATTATAAGCAATATCCTGGATTTGTCAATAGGCCGTATAAGTCATAGCCTAGGAGCGGCAGACTTCACGGAGCGGCAGATTTTAGAGTGACTGAGATAGGTAGGTAGGCGTCACAATGTCAAAATTTGGCACTGTCTTAATAAGGTAGGCTGTAAAGGGACAAGGAAGGCTTATGGTCGTCCACAGTGGACGTTACCAGGCTTATGATTAGACGTCCTGTTGGACGGCTAAAGGCAATATGTGTAGGCAAGGTTGAGAAATATTTGTTCAAGAATCGTTAACAAGTGAAAGAACTGTCCCAGATACATAATTTTAAGTTTTTATTTGAACAACTGCAGTTGACATTTTTCAAGTTCATTTCTAAAATAACTAAGTAAATGATGAAGGCTTATGTCCAGTAGTGGATACTGTAACGAATGACTAAGAAATAGTAAACCCGTTGCTTTGTGCAGTCACGATCTGAATTAAGTGACTAGTCCCTAGCACCTTATCCAATAATGATAAAGTTAAAATTAGAATGAACTATGTCATTTATCGTAGCGCAGTGGCGGTATGAAAAGGTTTGTCAAGTGCAAGGAACATTTTTTTAAGTAGGTTTTACGGCCTTGGGAATGAGCTCTTTGTAGCCTGTCTGTAACTTTCACTTCCACTATTCTAACAATCTTGGTAATAGTTCTACTTACTCCACTTGTCATGAAATAATCCATAGACTTAGTAAATACAAATTTATGAAATAAACATAATTTTCGAAGCAACAGTCTGTTTTGTGCTCGCGACATGTTGAAGGGCTGAATTTGAAAACTGAAGAAATTTGTAATTCCATCACTTAAATATATTTGGCAATATTCTTCATTTACATCTCTAGAAAACAATTGATCTTATAAGCTGGGGAGTTTTTCAATGCGGTAAAAAATTAATTTCCCTCGAGAAAATTTAAATAGCGTCACGGGGTATTAGTAATTCTGAATTATCATCATCAGCCGAAATACGTACCTACACTGCTAAACATAATCCTGCCTAATATAATGCCCTTTTGGTCTATTCGGGGATTTGCCATAATCGCCACGCTCGGCAGGTGGATTGGTGATCGGTCCCTGGTGCAGTTCCTTAGTCGCCTTGACGACACCCATAGAAAGAAGTTTTAATAATTTATAAATAATAATTAATTTACCTTTCGAGGTTCCTTTTTCTTGATATTTTTTAAATGTAATTGAATTTCGCTCCAATTTGGGACTTTAAACGTCTGAATTCAGAATGTGTATGTGGAACAATAGTACTCACCTTTTTATATGCGAAAACCGACTCATCCTTGTAAAATGTTATCATATCAACATATTATATGGTGCTCGAGATAGCGAATCTGTCACATAAGTAATCCTTACAAATCAAAGCAATCAAAGTGAATCTATATTCATATAATCATTTAGGTAAACAGCGTTACTGATAACGGGCGTTTACTAATTTGATTACACTTTAGGATGTCCGCTGTGCAAATCTTCGTGGTGCCGTTTGAGTTTGTTTCGTATCATGTGTATTTTAGAATATGAGCCAAGGTCCAATATTTCTGACATTACAAGGTTCAATTTAATATTATAATATTGAAGTAGTTCTGCAGTTAAAATTGCCTAATTATGTACAGTGGAGACGACCTGAAGAAGGTGGCCGGGCCGGAACCGGCTGGATGCGGAAGGCGAAGGACCGGGTATGCTGGCGTTCATTGGACAAAGCCTATGTTCAGCAGTGGACGTCTAAGGGCTGATGATGAATTATGTATACCTATATAGGGAAATGTATATGCAAAATATTAAAGATAGGAAAATTTACTTAAAAATGAGATTTTATTTATTAAAATAAGTTGAACTGCATGTTTGATAAACCACCTGCTGTTGTTTAGGATAATCCCACTAATATTATAAACTAGCTGACCCGGCGAACTTCATACTGCCTAACAGTCAATGAACGTCGTGTTGACTTTTAAACTAACTTTATTTTATATTAACGCAATAAAATGAAAAAGAAAATTCAATATGAAATTCAATATAAGTACAAAAAATCAAGTATTTCAAATTTGAAATTTAAATATTATGTTGTGGGTTCGAATCCCGCTAGGGGCAAATATTCGTTGATGAATATGAATGTTTGTACCCAAGTCTTGTATGTTTATATATTTATTTAAGTGTGTATCCGTTATCTAGTAACCATAACATAGGCTCTGCCTAGTTTGGGACTGGATAATTGCTGTGAATGTCTGAGATATTTATTTATTTAAAATGTTAAATTTTAGGCTTAATTTAAGATACTACGAGTATTCTCATTAGAAGAATTTAATTTTTATGATTGATCCTTTTGATCGGTGTCATAAAAATAGGCTTATTCCAAAATCCCCTGCTAAAATCTCCTGCAAAACAAAATCTCTCATATTATGTTTACAGTAATAATTAATAAACAAAATATTGCGTTGATTCAAATATCAAAGAGAATCACATTTTAACAAGGCATATTATAATAAATGACCAATGTTATATTTACTATTTAAAGACTTTAATAGACTATTTCACAGACTCGTGACGGGCAGCACTGCCACTAATTGAGGTCTCATACTGCGACGGATGACGTTGAGCGGATTATGACGTGAACAGAGTCTTCATTTTGTATAAACAATTCTTCTGCAATTTACTTATTTCTTAATCCGATTTTGCGTCGCAAATCAGGAAATGAGGAAAAGGGTGAGGAAAAATACGACAGGAAATTATTATTCTTAATCCGCACACATATTAGTTGTTTGTCAATACTGATTTCTGCCTACGATACAGTTGATTGCGATCTTATCAAACCATTTACAACTCATTGTGGCCCCATTGATATATTTTCCAACACATCGATACCAAAGGAGGAGGCGGTGTTGTTCGCCACCAACGATCTCTATGTACTACTAGATGGAGCGTTCCAAACAACGTTCGATTTAGTATGAGCGTGTCTTATATTAAATCGAACAATACAAACAACCAGAGCACGCCTACGCCACGCATTGGCTTTCTGTGTGTTTCGGGTTTAAATGCGTCAACACATGATCACATCGTTCTCGTCCTCGCGACATCCAACCGACTGGCCCCGACATCGGGGCCGCGCCACGTAGGTTTATGCGGAGTGACACAGGCCTGGCTTTAGTACTCTTTTATTGTATTTATTTAGGTATCCTAGATTACAAATTGTACGGTGTTTTAATTCTAAATACCCGGTTACCTAATTAATCTGTTTATAGTTAATTTTACCACGTTGTAGGTTACGCGTACAGATACTGACTTTGTAATCTTATCAAGCACCAAAGATTTTCTTTTGCTTAAATAAAATTTCCATTCCGTATTTTGAATTTTCGACACAAATTCAGACATTGGAAACGTACCAGTTTTTAAAGCCTTATCCAAACCAGTGTGTCCGCGAAGCGTGTGAATTCGGTCGCATGTTATTAGTCGCGTAGTCTCGTGAACCTATAACTTAACTTTACGGAGTCTTTCCCTTAGATAAACTCTGAGCATAGCTCTTTCTATAGTCCGCTGAACGACTTTGAGTTTTCGGACTGACAAATGGACAAAACACATTGCTATATATATATTACTAGCTGGTCCCCGCGACTTCGTCTGCGCACGATTAGTATTTCGAGTAGCTTTTTTGTAGGACTATTTAAAATAAACATTTCCATCATACATTACTTATGTGTAACTCTAGCGATTTTGGCAGCGCACGCCAGAATAGCTCGCAGATGGTAGATTTTTTCCTACTTACTTGATATTTTGGACAATTCACACAATATCTTTATAAATGGTAGCCTATGTGTTATTCTGATATATAAGCTATATTGATGTAAAGTTTCATTAAAATCCATTCAGTAGTTTTTACGTGAAAGAGTAACAAACATCAATCCATACTTACAAACTTTCGTGTTTATAATATTAGTAGGATAGGATGTACGAGTATACCTACTGACAATACTAAGGCATACCTAGTCCCCTATGTGCTTGTCTATTTGCCACTTCATCACAACATCAGCCCTCAGTAGTCCATTGCTGGACATAGGCCTTCCCCAATGAACGCCACACTGCTCATTGGGGAGTTTCGCAAATAATGGCCACGATGGACAGACGTGTTGGCCATCGCAGTACTAGACTCGAGCAGGTGACGTCGCAATATGTGTTTATATTCGAGTGGCGGAAAAACAGTATTTGTTTGGAAACCACTTGGTGTATGTAGTACGACTGGAATTCCTCCCATACCCACCATACCTGCTGTCAGCTTTGCTCCCCCCCCCCCCCCCCCCGTATGGAACACCTCAAATTGCGGCATTAAATCAAAGTGAAGTTGTTTATAAAAACTTTGCCCTATAATGACCACTTCCCGGAATGTCCACCCCCAAAATGACCTCTTTCCGGAATGTCCACTCTCATAAGGACCATTTATGTTATGCGTCATGCCTGTCGTTCATATCACAACCTACGACCCAACTGCCGACCACGGCCTTCACTTGAACCACCACTTATGTGACACCCGGCTATATAGGTATTATATATATATTTTTATATTTATAAGATTTGTTAAGAATGGCAATAAACTATTTTTATTCTATTTTTTTTTATAGAAGATGGCGTTTATTGGGGAAGGCCTATATCTAGCAGTGGACTTCGAACAGCTGATATAATGATAAAATAATTAAACATGACAGGAGTGGTCCTTTTGGGAGTGCTATTCTGGGATGTGGTCATTATGGGAAGCGGTTCTGTGGCAGAAACCCCGGCAAGTACCTAGCCTGAAATTAATTATTTAGCCCAGAACCGTTCTATAACATAAATATTAATATATATGTTTCTAGGTACTTACTTTCGTTATTTCGTCTTATACGGAACCTACATTTTCACGTATTTTTTTCACACTACAATTAAATCACTGCGGAGCGGAACGAACCGCAATAAATACGTTAAACATAATAAAGTATATTACTAACTTTTCAGACAACATAATTTGCTAGTAATATATATAATTATTTAGTAAATCATCTAAATCACAAGATCCGTAGATTGTTACAAAACTCTTACTTTTTTTTATTGAATATGAATAAATAAGTTTCTATTAAAATAATTTCACTTTTTACTAAGTTCTCTGTTCAAGTCTTGTCAGTGACTGAATTGAGACCCTTTTTCAAATTAACTATTTCGTAATACCAATTTTTTTTAACTTTCTTTTTAATAATCAATATTTCCTTATAAAAAAGGAAGACAGGTGTTAACGCGACTCGAGTTGCGGTCAACTGGAAGGAAATTTAATTTTTCGAAACCATTGTAATGGGATTAGCGTCGCCCTTTCTATTTTTATTCCAAGAAATTGATTTGCGATTGAACTTTCTACAAAATTCGTTCAAATCAGAAGTTATACAGGTGTAACAGTAACAGAATTTCTGTAGTGACCCGTTACAGAGGCACAGATTACTTAATAGTTACTACGTTACAGAGACACCACTCCATAGTAAACATAAAACACCTACTCTGTTTTTAATCACCTACTATCAGACAATACACGCAAAAATATGTCTATGGCATTCGACTTAGTGTTGTAATTACCACAGATATATTACCACAGTGTATACATACACCTGCAAAGGTAGGGTATAGTGGAACTTGTACTAAATATCTTAAAATTACCCGAATTTCATACACAATAAACATTCATTTGATTTCATTTCAGAATAATTACTTACTCTGTACGGGCGGGACGAGAACACGCCGAGGGCGGTCCGAAAGTGTAGGTACTTATCACCGTACGTACGAGTGACGGACGCCTGGCAACGGGTAATAAACCATTATTGGTCGAGGATATTTGGATGTAGGAAAAATATTTGCAACATAAAAATTTGACTGATAGGTCCCGCCTACATATAGCGCGCTGTACAGAGTAGTAACAAACGCTAAGTCGAGAGCGTTAGACACATTTTTGCGTGTATTGTCTGACAGTGGGAAGGACTACACCTCATACCATGAAGCAAAATAATTTTTCGCACCTCATAAGTCACCTTAAAATGTTTATCTTCATGATTAACATTAATTTGTTATTAAATAACAGATAACTTTAAAATGTTATCTAATTTAATAACCAATTAGTGTCAATCATGAAGGTAAAAACTTTGAGGTGACTTATGAGATGCGACAAATGGTATGAGATGTAGATGATTAAAAGCGTAGGTATTTTCGTTTTACTAGGGAGTGATGGATCTGTTAAGTATTAATCTGTGGCTTTGCAAAGACAAATACATAGTGCTGAAAGTATATATGGTCGTCATGATTTTTTTTTATTTACTGAACATTTCTATAACATATTTTTTTTACGACCTCCGTGGCGGAAAGGGTAGCTCTCGGACTGCCACGCCGGAGATTTCGGGTTCGAATCCCGCTAGAGGCAAATGTTTTTATGATGAATATGAATGTTTGTACCCAAGTTTTGGATGTTTATATATTTATTTAAGTATGTGTATCCGTTATCTAGTATCCATAGCACAGGCTCTGCCTAGTTTGGGACTGGATAATTGATGTGAATGTTTGAGATATTTATTTATTATTATATATCACCAGTACATACAATTTAAAAAAACAACAAGTTGCCCCAAAACGTTCGTTTTGTTGGTCCGTCGTTCGATGCAATATCGATATAAAAATCACTATATTTCATTCCAGATTAATAGTCCTATGAAAACCAACGCTATTTACGTCTCGGTAACATATACATGAAAGGGTCACCAGCAGCAAAAACAGGTTTGTATTACCATGTAAACTTTGCAGTCCACTTAGGAACACCATCTATTGTGTATTTTGTTTTCGAGACGCAAATGCGTTTGTTTTCATAGGACTATTAATCTGGAATGAAATATAGGTATGTATTCATGACAGAAAACGGTCTGCTGATTTTAAATAAATACACTTATTTCCGCTGAAATAACTGCTGAACATAAGCCTCCCCAACAGAATGCCTCTTTGGTGGGCTGTCCATTGGGGGATTTGCCATAATCACCACGCTAGGCAGGCGGATTGGTGATCGCAGTAATGATCTTAATATACACAGGAGAATGCTGCTGCCCATCCCTGCTGCACTTATTAATAAATACACTTTATTTGTGTGCAATAAAGAGTTTATCTCTCTGTCTAAGTACTCAACTACACCTTAAATTAGGGAGAGCGTAGCTTCTTACAAAGACAAACCGTGAAATGCGGCTGCGCATTTAAAAAATTTCGCTGTAGCGAAAGTAAACAGACCTCCGTGGATCGATTTACGAAGGCAAATAATAATTTTCTATTACCATTGTAAACTTAACCTTTGTCCGTGGCAAGATAGTCGAGACGGGCGAGCGAAGGCACAAAAGTATTTGAAAGAAAAAGTGACGCCAAAAGTCCCCTACTAAAGTGGAAGTCCCGTAGAAGTCGGTGTTATTACCACGCAATAAAGTTCATTTTTAGGACAGCAAAACTAAGTTTGTTTGTAAGGGATTTCTGCTGATTTATAAAAACTGTGTTAGTTACAGACATCGTTGTATTTTTCTTGTTATATTCACTTCAACCTGTATCAACTCTAATTATTACAGCTTTTCCACTGCGCAAACTTCGAAGATAAAGGGGAGGGAATGATATATTTTCACATATTTTTTTCTGAAAATATATTAATTGTAATTTTTATTAATTATATGCAAACTTGATTTTTAAAAGATGTGTTGCTTGAAGTTTGTTGCGCCGTTTCTTCTTCACAGCGCTAACACCTAGGAAGCGGTAGTCGATAAAACAAATGACGTGTATAAATGTACCAAGTGTACTCATATGCAATAAATGATTTTGACTTTGACTTTGAATATAAGTCGAAAACTTAGCGGAAAAAAATCCAACTCAATAAAATTTTTCCTTCATGGCATTATCTATCTTAGGCATGTATAATTAAGGAGCAATGTTAAACAGGATTTTTTAGGTCTTCGTTGCCTTTGGTATTGGGATATGTGGGATTTAATTGTAGCACTAAACAATTGTCAAACTTCTGAAAGGTTGCCTGGTAGAGATCGCTTTAAGCTTTAAGGCCGACTTTGTATACTTTCCAAAAAACTGTACCTATTTTTATTCTTATTCTTAATTTGTGTGCAATTAAGAGTCTACTATCTATCTATCTAATTGTCTAAGTACATAATTATTGTAGTACAGAAAAATATCTAGTTTGGGATTAGAGTGTATGTACATATGTGGGACAGACAACTTTGTACAATTTGTACAAGTTGGTCCCGGTCTAGTTGTTATATTTGTGAACTGTAACTATACTTGTTTAATTTTCATAGCACAGGAGAAAATCCTAGTTTGGGATAAGTGTATATAGTCCATCTTTTTAAGTTAGGTTAAGGAATAATGTGTCATATTTCAAATACTGTAAAGGCTATCGATCCGTCATGCGTCCGTATCTACTCGTATCCGATCAAATGCAATAAAGGATGTCGGCATTTGAATTATGACAGATTAATCCTTAATGTAACCTCTAGTATATATTATCTTTGATGTAACTAAACAAGACTGATTCATTAATTTTTTATTTATTTATTTATGTGTATATTCTAGATGTGACCACGGCTTATAACTAGAACAGCACTAGTTGGGAATGACAAGTGATAAATGGCGTGAAAAAAGTAGTGTGACAAACGAGAAAAAGAATCCTGTTTGTCACACTGGTGTGACAATCTGGTGTGACTACGAGTCAGCAGAGCTTTTATTAATGTCGCTGAATATGATTACTACTTTTATATTTATACTTGCATAACTTTGGATATTTCCTATTTCATAATTCAACAAAATCTAAACTATTCACGTAAGCAGATTTAGGATACATAAATATGGCAGATACATAGACTTGTCTAATCCCAAAACCAGAATTTTTTCCTGTACTACTAGAATTATATAGAAGTGGACGAGGATAGGACAATTTACACAGACCGGGACAAACTTGTACAAGAACAAAGTCATCTGTCTGTGGTGGGAATCGAAACCACTACCTTCTAAAATCTATTTGCGTTGCCGTTTTTCCGCTGCAAATTAGAAATCTTCTAATAAAGCTTGGTTAATAAAAGCAGTTAATAAAATACAAAACAACTCTTTTATTATCATAGGAGTTCCTTGCCATAATTTTAGGTAAATAAGTTAAATAATAAAATCACAACTTAATGAATACTTAAAATTAACTTGAACGTCACCAGCTTCAAATTTTAGATTTGGAATTTTCACACATTTAATTCATTGAGGAGGTCAAAACTTGCATCTAACTTTACATCAAACGTCGACGTCGAAAGCAATTCACTTATTTTCTATGGCAGGTAAAATGGATTCAAAAATCATTTAAAAAAATAAGTGGAACACCAAATGAACAAATTAGATAAAAAAAAATGTTTCTAGTATATATAAATTCAATATGGGTACCTAAATATGACATTCTGGATCATGAGGAGTGTAACTACAGGGATGAGAAATTAAAAATTATATTTATAAATGTTATTAACGATAATAAATAACTAAATGGTGCCAGCTATGCTCCTCATGATGCATGAAACGCGTCGAAGTTATTTTACGAGATATTCGATGCAAACTTTCACAGGCGCGGGATTTCCAACAACTTAAACATTTAAGTTCAAAATTTTATACATTTATTCCCTCTATTTACAGGCGTTATTCGAATCGTACAACTAGTTATTAAGCGTGAAAAAAACGATTCAAATTATCAACTTTTACCTAAATATACATCACAGATCGAGAATATAAAAAATAACTAATATCTATTCCGTGTGTTTGGAGTTAGTCGGCAGTTGGAGATGGGGGACGTTTCGAATTGATGGTTTAAAGAAAACGCAACTTCTCAT
This sequence comes from Esperia sulphurella, assembly GCA_947086405.1. Taxonomy (NCBI): domain Eukaryota; kingdom Metazoa; phylum Arthropoda; class Insecta; order Lepidoptera; family Oecophoridae; genus Esperia; species Esperia sulphurella. The sequence goes on along the minus strand of OX352273.1, from coordinate 12,726,788 downwards.
TTTTGTATCAAAACATAAATTTGTTTTCTGCTCACAAAATCAACACGGGCAACCAATGAAAGAAGAAATATGAAGAAAAGTGACGTGTACAAATGAAATTACAAACTAACGGTGCAAGGAAACTAGACAAGAATTAAATAGAGAAAAAGTCAACGCTCCTATCTGGAAGCGCATAAAGTCTCATCAAAAAACTGGCACGCACTTACACATTAAATGGATAAATCTTAAGTATTATAAGTTCTGATAACTTCACTGACATTTGTTTTAATGATTTCTAACCTGTTGATCGATGCTATTAGATTTAAAAAAAAATATATTAGTTACGTTCGACTTTGTTTTATAAGATTTTATTTTTGTTGTATGTTTTCCCTCTATACAATAGACAGAAAGAAATATAAAAAAGAAACCTTTAAAACAAAATAAATAAGATTTCTAAAGTGTATGTCATGTGACTCATGTGTCACTTTCTCGCCATATTTAACTAACACCGCTAAATTTTCGTTAATAAACAGACACCGAAGCAAATTTATTTTAAAAACAATCATGCTAGTTCTCCTATTTTTTTTCATCTCCGCTAGTTTTGACATCGATTTTCTTACCTACGTCATCTTGTTTCGTTTCAGTTTTGTTTGTTTCACCTACTTTTTCATCTTTTTTGTCTTTGCTAACTTTCTGGGCTTCCGTATTATCTTGTTGTTTGGGTTTACTCTCCCATTTATTCTGAAACTCATCATTTAGCAACTTCTCGAAGTCAAATGAAACTTTATTTAAATTTTTCTTCATAGTTGCGTCCGGGTAGCTCTAAGGATTTAACAAAAACTATTATTCTGCTATGTTAACCAAACCTCATAAAAATTATTTCAGATACGATCTGTATACTTGACAAGATTTTATACCTTAAGGTAGAGACGGATGTTGTTAAATATACGCCTAAAATCCTGTACAACCTGCTCATATTCAGTGTAGGAAGAGTTCTTTAGCTTTGTTGATATGTCGTGGAGACACATTGGATATTTTACAACTTCATAAAACTGTGGCGCCTGAAACATTAATAAAACATATTTGATATGTAGATGTTAGTTTGAAAAATACTTAGATGTAAATCTATTGTATATTCTGGTAGTCTAGAATGTAAATAAAATGCTTCAGATTATGCAAAAATGAGGTGTCAGCTAAAGTACCATAGGGATCTTACCACTTTTATATCCATATCGTGCTGGATGAAGGCGGTCTCATTTACTTGAGACAAATTCGTCAGTATTGCATCGAACTTCTTCACAGTGGCCGCCGAAAGAGGCTTCTTTTTCTTTGGGTGATACCACATGCTCGACACAGCCACCTTAAATTTTCCACTTGCCTTCTTCTGATTTACGTCTCTCACGTAGCTTCCAGTATAATCAAAGTTGGGACAACGTGTATTTTCCTTCGATTCTTCATTTTTGTTATCAGAAATTTCAACGTGTTCATTAGATTCCGCAGATTTAGGTTCGGAATTGAGAAATTTGGTCACGTCGTCAGAGAAAATTGACTGTTTTTGACTCTTACTCACTGCATAATCATGTTTTAAGGCCTGCTGATCCCAGAGATTATGCATTTCCTTCGGCATAAAATGGTTTAAAGGTAGTCCTGTTAACCAGGCATTACCCTGTTCCATGCCGATCTGGACTTGCTTCAAATCATCAGAGTACTCATCACCAGCGCTCAGACCTAATGCATCGTACAGTCGCGCCGTATCAGACTTGGACCCCCCTTCATGAATAAAGTCCATCAGCTTCGGAGCAGACTCTTTGGCAGCTTCCCAAGCTCGGTCTGACGTCATTGAATTAAGAATATTATCTAGAGAATCTACTGTTCTCATGTCCAAGCAAGGCATCCCATGTATTGAAATAATTTTTTGGTCGTCACTGAAGATATCATCAGCACGCCCACGCAAGCAAGGCCACGACTCCATGCTGTATTTTGGCTGCGGTGCCAACGTTACAGGAGGAAAGGGCACTTTCATTTTCAGTGGAGTCATATCATCTACCACTGAACTGTCGTACACAATGTCTTGAGAAGTGCCTTGTACGAAAGGTGTTATTGGATCTGCAGGTTTTATAGGTACTTTGTAGCTGCCTGGCTTCATATAAACTTTAGACAGCTCGTGAAACTCATCATTTTCAGGATCAATGAATTGTACGGGGCCAGAAATATTATTAGAAATCGTCACTACATTCGATGGAATTTGAATGTTGTGAGAGTGATGAGTTATAAAATCACTAGGTTCTTTTTGGACCATCTGACCCCACGCCGCAAAAAAATCAGCCTCTTCCTTTGTATCGCCGCAACTGTTGTTCTTCTGCACATAGCAGCCCCGCATCTCGGAAGCTGCAGCCATGCTCGGTATCAATGTTTTCTCGACATGGCTCAAAGGTATCATCTTTGCTTTCAACTCCATGTCTCTACGTTGTATCAAATCGCAAGATATATTACCCATAAGAGATTGACCTGGTGCTTTACCCAGTTCAGCATCAATTTTATGTTTTAATTGGGTGTAAAGCTCTCTTTGGTCCGCATGGCACATGCCTTCAAGGGCTCGAAAGTCAGGCACATTAGTTATAGTCCAAGATTGACGAGACTTTGCTTCACGAATACTGCAAGGGTCACATTTGTACTGCGCCTTCTGAAAACTGTCCATATCGCTTTGATCACTTAAAGGATAGAAATTGTGTGAGTTTGGAGGTGGTACTACAGGAAATTTCTTATAACTGACTCCAGATCTGGCTGGCCATGGGCCCTCATTGAAACTTTGGGAAGTACTTTGTCCTTGATTCTGCACCCAAGGAGGTTGTGCTGCGTTGAATGGTTGCGGGGATGCATTCACAGGTCTTGTACTGCTGGCATGTGGTTTTACTGTGTGGAATTTATTTTGGTTTTGGTGTCTTGGCGCCGCTGAGTTGGTAGCGTAGTAATTATGGGTGAAACTCTTTTGCTCCATGGTGAACCCGTGATCGAGACAGTTGAAAGTTTTATAAATATGTGTCAGCATCTCTTTGGTAACAGCTTGCCACTGTACGAAGCACTCTCTTATATTTTGACTGTAGTATTTATTTTCGATTCTAGAAAATGTGTCGTGTTTTTCGCTAAGCAGTTCTTTGACACCCTTCCAGCCATCAAGAATCCTTACGAAAGAGAATATGAAGTTTTTTATAACCCAAGGTATGCCTTGAGAGTGAAGATTAGCTACAGCACTATCAGGCTTTTGCACATTTGACCTAGTTTTAGCGCAAATTGAATGTATATTCTTAAAGCAAGGTCTGTTGTGATGAGCAATTGCTATGTTTTCAGCGTCTGTGCATGCTTCTATTGCCAGTTGTACAATTTGATTTGGAATCTGATCATGGATCATAATCTTATCTAAAGCAGTTAATAGAACCTCCGAAGATACCGATGGTTTATTCTTATCTTCGTCGTGATTAATCGTCTTTTGATTTTGTTTATGGTTGTTTAAATCATTCCTAGAGTTAGAATCGGATATGTTGCAAAGTTCCGATACCATTCTTTCTCCTTCAGCGAAGAAGTCAAGACTGGAAGTAGATTCAGATGTAAGGTTTCTGTCTTGTTTCCGTTGACTATCAGTTTCGGTGCTACTGTCCTTGTATCTCTCGTGGTATCGAGGATCAGCATTGTACACGTTACGTTTGTCCTGGCTCTTCACTATCTTCTTTTTAGCCCCTGTGCCTATTGGCTCCTGGTTGGAAATCGACCAAGAACTTTGTGAGCGTCTATCAGAATTAGGGTTTCGGTCTGCTATCATACCCAGTCCGCTGTAGCTCGATGAAGATGGGTCAAACACAAGACCCACAAGAGGAGAATTTGGCGGAGAACTGAAGGTAGGAGCCGATGGGTTGTTGTATCTGAAAAGGTTGTGAACATCAGACAATGTAACCACAGTTGAATAATATTAGTTATATTTTTAGGAAATATACCTTGGATTCTGGTACTGTTGGCTGGAGGCAGTTGCTTCATAGATACCAGTGGCAACTCGGCAGTACGTTGCCATGTTTGGATCAGACATATCTTTGTTGGAACATCCTGAAAAAATCAAATTTGTGTATCAGAAAGACTTCTAGCATCTCACTTATATGGCCTGGACTTACCATAGTTCTTTTGCTGGATCACGGCGTACTGATGCTGCGAGGACTGGTACCCTTCGCCCTGATGAGAGATGTTCCTTTCCCTTCCACCTTCCGATCCCCCTTCGCGGCTCTGCCCGGTCTTACTCGACACACCGCCACCATATTCTTGCATTTGGCTTGCGATCGTCTAAGAAATAAGTTAAAAAAACTGATATATTAATGCATCATCATCCTATTAACTGCCACTGATGGACTAATGTGAGCCTTTTCTCTCAGCTTATAAATATAATGGCTAACTAGTCAGACCGCGTTAGTCATGCCGGTGTAAGCCCTGACGCTGCAACTCGTTTATTATCAGACGCGTTATTAATCTTATCTTACCTATTATATTGTTATTCTTAATTTGTGTGCAATAAAGAGTTTATCTATCTATCTTATTACTAAAAACTCCAGATCACTCACATCATTTTAATACTATCAAAGTGTCGTAACCCATATTATTGAAATCTAAATAAACCCTTTCGTATAAACCCTTGTTTCTGAGTATGTTTAACAAGAACATCACATAGTGTCTTAACAATAACAGTGTTATTTCAACATCATCTCATCAGGCTGGCATTGTTGGACTACCTTTCCCATAAACCACACTACCGAAAGCTTCAGTTCTCCGCATCTAGTCCAGTTACTGCCAGGCCTTCGTGAAATAGTCGCTTACGTGGGGGAAGCACGTTAGAAAAATGTGACAGTTATCACATAGTGGTGTACGATACGTACGTTTGACGTTCCCTCCTACCTCACCTTATTTCCCGAAGGCCTTTAACCCGGCCCCCCACTGTTCGGACCCCTGCCCTAAATATGATTGCCCTAACATAGTATTCACTCGAGAACTTGTCTTCCTCAACGATCATCGGTTCTTCGACCTTTCACCGCTACTCATTCTTTAAATAGGCCGTTCTTTGAGGTGACCTCAGTTCTTGTCCGAATCATCTGATTTCGGTGACAACTTTGATATATGCCTACAATAACATCAGCATCACATATATTACGTTGATTACCCATTTAGAAACGAGACGCGTTTTTGGAAAACAAATATTATCAGTAGGAACAATACCTGCGTAAAACAATATAAAAATTTAAGGTTTTCGTTTGTGACTACCGCGTGCTTTTGTAGGTATTGTGCGAACTTATAACCTATAATCTCTCTCACCGATTTAATTAACGATAACAGAATGATGACGTCTGCACTTGAGAAAATATTAGTAGTTTTGAGAAAATCTCTCGCTGTTCAGTTAATTTAGAGTTTTTCTTTGTATTTTCTTAAGCAAATTCTCCGAAAATTAATGAAAGTCGTGAAAATTTAGACGTTCAACGTTTTTCCTACAATGACATATCGGGGACGAACTATGCAGATCTAGATGGTGGCTGCTCTACAAACCGCATAGGCAAATTCTTTCCTTCGAAAAATCACAATTTTCCTACAAATTTTACTCTTTTCACGATCTAGAAATGTAAAACACTATCTATCTACTTTGCGTTTACGCTAACTAGGCATTAACTATATCTAATTACTTAGCCAAGCGACCAGATGTTTGGTTAAAAACTATTCTGGAACTCACCGGTGGTTTCTCCCCGTGGCTCGTCCCAGGTCCTTACGCGTTCAGATCCAACATATTAAAAAAAATTAAACATTTTAACTGTTACGTGGCCTGTCAACAAAAATCCTGTCTTATTATTACTCTTACGAAGTAGCCGATGATATGATTTCACTCGATTTAGGATGTTCTTGGGACACTAATCTTAACCTCTAACTAAATTTCTCTATGTTTTAAGTTTTTTTCATGATATTTTCACTTCGATGTGCTGTGAACAGTGTGAGACTTGCCAAATAATTGAAGCCAACCATATGATTGATCTTCAATTGTTTCTGTCATTCGATTTTTGCTTCTCAGCCGCACACAATTTTCAGCCAAGTTTTTTGTAACATGCCATGAGATGCCATCTCTATGCAGTTCTTTGGTTTTCTTTTTCACAGTCTGCTAGAATAATGTCGCATACAAAGTACCTACACAAAATTAGTTAAAAAAAGTTGAGTTATTCTAGCCAATAAATAATTAGAGAACATTTTATTTCGTATTCCAATCTAAGATAACTACACTTATAGATAAGATAGATTTCAAAATCAAATATATATACAAATAGATTACGGTTAAAGTTATCTAAGAAAACTTTGTAGTACCTAACCCTTTATTGTAACGCTTTAACAATTTTAACCTAGGCTCAAGATTTTAACCATAGAATTGTTTAATAATAACTAAGTACGATGAGGTTTTATTCGTCAGTATTCAAGAAAATCATCAATTTATCACAGAGCATGTCGCGAGAAAAGTTGTAATACTGACTAGGCTAGCAACATCAACTATTCAAATTTATTTTATAATATTAACTCCAAACCATAGTAATAAAGAAATATATTCCTACTATCATTAAACCAATGTCAATCAATGAAATTTATTAGTAGTACTAGTATATTGTTATGGTTCCCCTAATTCGGGCTACCATACCCGGCCCTTTGCCCCTCTCGTACAACCACTACCTTTTCTTGTCTTCACTCCATCTGTAAGGTGTTGTGTGTGAGGGAGTGCTTTTTTCTATTAATTTGGATATCATCATCAGGTTATTTTTGTCTCCACTGCAGGAGCACAACCCTCTCTCATCTGCCGGAGACAGACGGAGGATTTGGCCTACACTCCCCGCGCTGGCCAGACGGGTTGAGGAGGCCTGATTGATGTTTTATAATCTATTCTCTTTATAATGTAATAATGTGATTTGGATATAATAAGTATAAAAGCTTATATTTTAGCTTATATATTATAAGTATCCAAAATTACGAAGTCCACAGAGGACAAAGATTAATGCTAATCATGACTTCACAACTCCCTGGCAACTATATACCTCGCCCATCCTATGTGAAGCAGTGTCAGATGTATACACCAAGGTCCTACCAAGTATGTATGTAAGTATTGTATCATCAACGATTGTACAGGATGAACCTCATTGAACGACCCAGAGGAAATATACAATTGAGATTTGTTAGGAGATTCACAGGTTGACACAATTGACATTGTGAATCCATTTAATTTTAACACAATCTGTTTATAAACCGACGATTCTAATACTTTATTAGATTCCTCAGCATGCCTTAAAGAATTCCTAAAGAAATATAATGTATAGTCTAGAGTAGAAGAATCTGAAAACGATTTAGCGGAGAATGAAAGTCAGGATCATGTAAAACTTTTTATAAATACATCCGCAGATTTCAAACACAACAATACAGTACTACAATTTAAAACTGATTATGATATTAGTAACTCTAACAGTCTTAGGTACATTAACACAAGTGTTGGGATGCACCATTTAAAAAAAATTAAGACTAGTGTTAGCAATAAGAACGTAGTCAACAATTTTGAAACATAGCAGAACTGTGTGGATGAGTGTAAAGAACTTATCACCTATTAACACGTGTTGTAGCTAAAACGTTTAACATATTGACTTTATATTTCACACTACCATAATTATTTAGCTATCTATCTAAAACAGTAGCGAACACAGAAGGGCTTACTTGCAAACATTTTTCATACATACTGCTCTACTCTTCATTTATTTTTAATCTACTACCTACTTTAGACCATAAATTGGTCGGTTCACTGATTGTTTTAAAATTATAATAATATCATTTAAAAAATTAACATTTAATTTATGTTTTATGTGTTGTAGAGTTGTAGCCTAAATTTTTACATTTTGGACTTTGCAGCTAGTCATCGCAGCTGAAACTACTCCGACAAAAGTCTTGAATCCATCGCTGTTGACTCTTTGTTATTTGGGACTTTTCTCTTCGAGTCTTCTTTGTGTTAAAGGCTGGTGACCACGTCAACTAGAACCTTAGAACTGCTGCTGTGAACAGCATTAGTAGGGTTGCTCCTACAGGAATTGAAGCTGAGTTGCAGCCATCTTCTAGGCATGAGCACACCTCCTGTCTGCCGCCAAAGCCTGAACGCTGGTAGCAACGGCCCTGAGGGAAAGATTGTTACCTTGAGCCTACTGGTTAAAGACAGTAAAGACAATATTTGTACTATGCTGCTTGCATGGGAATATAAATAGTTCGACACTAGTAGTTCCTCAGAAATGATAGCATGGAAAACGCAATGTACAATCATCATCAGGTTATTTTTGTCTCCACTGCAGGAGCACAACCCTCTCTCATCTGCCGGAGACAGACAATGTACAATGTTCATTTAAAACCTTTCTGTTTTTATATCAAATCGACATTCACTGTTGGATATAATAGCATGCGTTCTATCCACTATACGTGATCTCCGCTTTCTTCATGTCGCTTCTGGTTATTCCTTTTTTTGTTGTGTCAAGGGGCGTCTCTCACTTTACCTATATGTACCGGATCACTTTATTGACTAACCGAATATCCCTGTTCTCTTTCACAAGTCATGTCATCTTTACTGCAAAATCGTATGAAATTTGTTCCCTTAGCAATGTAGGTAACATTGCTAAGGGAACAAAGCATCTTACTCATTTTGCCATTGCTAGCAAAATGAGTAAGATGTCACTACTTAGATACTACGCAGGGTCCTACAAAACTAAGTGCAATGGATCTCGTGTGTTCCAGTCTAGTACGGAACGACAGATAGATGTGTCATTCAAATTCACTCATTATTGATGTTAATCAGAAATACTTCTTAATATGTCTTCGTAGTGCATGTAATCTGTGTTATAATCACTCAAGACAAATAACAAGACACTGTGGATTACTTTTTACACACACGTAGGGCCCAATTCTGAAGGCACAACGTTAAAATTTGACAGCACTAAAACTGTTGCTATCCTTGTCACACAGTATTATGAAGATAAAGACGAAACCAATTTTAGCGCTGTCAAATTTTAAATGTGTGCCTTCAGAATCGGGCCCGTAATGTACATAAAAAAGTATTAATTTATCCATAATTAAAAAACTCATTCGTTTGTCGCGCCATGTTAGTGTGAGCGACGAAATAAGCGCACTATCGCTGTCTCTGTCTATACCTAATGAGGGTCACTTGATTTCAACTATATGAGTATTTGTCTGTGAACAGATAGTCGTGTTCCGAGCCTAATTTTCTCTTAAGCACTATAAGAGTGTCCCAGTCTACCTCATTTGCTGAATCTAAGTTGCCCAACTTTTGTGCCACTGGCATTCTGTCCTTTCTCAGTCTCACCTTGTAATTGGACTCGTCCCAGCCGCACCCCCTAATGACCCTGCTGTCCGGCGGCATGCCGTTCATCTCGAACTCCACGACCTGCGTGATCTTCCGGCACATGGTGTCCTTGGGCCCGCACGGCAGGCGCAGGGAGTCCGGCAGCGTGTTTTCCAGGCACCGCGAGTCGTTGTGGCTGTTGCATTGGTAGCAGTTGATGGCCAGACCTGATGGAGGATTAGAGGAGTCTAGTGCGGGATCCGACTGAATGGTTACCACCAATCTGCCCGCAAACAGCAATGGTAGGAGAGACAGTGCCGTTACAACCACACGAAACATCTAGTATTGTCCTAAGCAACCCACTTGGACTTTGCACTCAGCAGTCCAAATGCTGTCCAAAATTGGACAGTGAAATTAATAAGACTAGGAATACCCTAGTCCAGGGAAGTGAGTCTTGAGACGGTGAAGTCTTGATCATACTACTTCTAATATCTATTGAAGATATTAGCAAAAAAAAATTGAGGGGTCTAAGGATAAGTAACAGAACACATTTTTAAAGTTTTTTGTCTGTTTGTCAGTTAGTTTGTGCACGCTTCATTTAGAAACTACTGAACCGATTTTAATGGACTTTTCACAGAAACATAGGGCTTAACTCGGAGTAACATATAAGCTTTATTTCATCGCAATCAGTTTACTCAATCAAAAGTTATGGACTTTTTAAAATACATTAGTAGGTAAGGTTAGTATGCAATATAACAAAGAAGTATAATTTTAATGTTCCGTACTGTGAGTTTGGACTACATTTGGAGCGGGAGCGGGAGCGCGAGCGGGAGAGGGAGTGGGAGCGGAAGTGAGAAGGGAATTATTAGTCCACGCGAGAGGAGCCATGGGCACAGCTAGTTGAGTAATATATAAACATATACGGGGGAAATTCTTATATCGTCACCGTTTTATTTGTTAGTAATATGAGGTTAGCTGTTCGGATGTTTACCTCGAAGTTCTCAAGATAAGTTTGTTATAGGTTAACAAGTTCCTTTCTGGCAGGGGTCTGAGTGCGGTGCTTTTTTTGTACATCTGGTAGGTATATAAATCAAGATAATTTTGTAAATTCTTTAATGCATACTTTTTATGGCTGGCGGCTACTGTTTCATTTTTGTAATAATGAAGTAGCTTCAAGGCAATTCTCGTACGCAACGTCTTGCTCAAGAAAAATCGAAAAATGCTAATTTGGAAATTAATTTGCAAGCATGATTTGAACCTGCGACCTATAAGTAGTTGGGCAAATATTATTAAAAACTATTCCACATGGTAGCATTAATAATTATTGAAATAAGCTGCTGTGACAGACAGACGGAGGGACAAAGTTAGACCATAAGGGTTCCGTTTTAACCATTTTGATACTTAACCCTAAAACGCAACTGATGGTTTACACTTATATTTAAAGGGCTACGGCAATTTCGAGTCGTTTTGAATAATCATTTAAAAACTTCTCTAAGGAATAAAATCACTGCAACAGACCTTGGAAACACCATTCGGTCCCGCCCAAACAAAAATAAAACACAAACCTTCATGGAGCAAACTGCAAAATACCGCCAAATAGCAATATAACACCAGCGCCATTTTGGATTTCGTTACAGGAACTAGTTGGTATCGGTTATCTCCGCTGCACACCGCGCGCTTATGCGTTCTCCGAGCTACTGACTGATATGTGAAACTAGGCTGTACGGAGCATGTAGATTGTATCTATGATCTAGCCCGAGGGGAGATTATTCAATTGTGGTAATTCCTTGATAAATCGTCTGTCGGACGAACTCGGATGAGATATCGAGACTGCGACACGCGAGTGTCAGTGGTTTGTGTATTATTTATTTTATTTTCGACTTTATTGCACAAATCAATATGAAATGTATAATGCAAATATGGCATTCTCTACCAGTTGACCTTTGGGTCATGCAGATAATGAGTGGTAGGCGAAAACTAGATTTAATTTTATTTATTTAATCATTTCATTACATATTAAACATTATCAAAAAATTACGTAAATAAATATATTCTATATGTTTAATATCATCATCGTCGTCATCATATCAGCCCTTAGACGTCCACTGTTGGACATAGGCCTTCCCCAATGAACGCAACCACACCCGGTCCTCCGCCCTCCGCATTCAGTCGCTTCCGGTGACCTTCTTTAAGTCGTCGGTCAATCCGTCGTCGGGCGTCCCGCCCTGCGCATGCCGATTCGCGGTCTTCACTCCAGCGTCAGATGTGGCCCGCCCACGGCTTCTTCAGCTTGCTAATCCTTTCGGCTATGTCGGTCACCTTCGTTCTTCGTCGGATCTCCTCATTATGAATCATATCCCTCAAACAAACCCCGAGCATAGCCCTCTCCATAGCTCGGTGAGTGACTTGAAACTTGTGGATCAAGCATCATCCTACTATATCCTTCCTACTAATATTATAAACACGAAAGTTTGTAAGTATGGATGGATGTTTGTTACTCTTTCACGTAAAAACTACTGAATGGATTTTAATGAAACTTTACAATAATATAGCGAATACATCAGAATAACACATAGGCTACAATTTATAAAAATATAGTGAGAATGGTCCAAAATATCAAGTAAGTAGGAAAACATCTACCATCTGCGAGCTATTCTGGTGTGCGCCATAAAGTTATAATTTTAATGTCATAATGTTAGTTCTTTTCTACGCCACGCTAATATAAGCTACTCGAAATACTAATCCTGCGCAGACGAAGTCGCGGGCACCAGCTAGTGTTTAATATAAAAGTATTATATACTCTGAGATTGATATATATACATACTACATGGGCTCGCGTGACCGGAAGGCCGGCCCCTACTTGGCGTAAAGGCTCAGCCTTGCTACACATCAGGCAGGACTACGCAGGACCTGGGGCAATTACATTATTGAAAATTAAGCTAGTTCCCTATATGATGTTATATTAGGGAACGTATCCGAACTTCGTGACCCTTTTTTTTTTACGACCTCCGTGGCGGAACGAGTAGCTCTCGGACTGCCACGCCGGAGGTTGCGGGTTCGAATCCCGCTAGGGGTAAATGTTCGTATGATGAATATGAATGTTTGTACCCAAGTCTTAGGTGTTTATATATTTAAGTATGTGTATCAGTTATCTAGTAACCATACCACAGGCTCTGCCTAGTTTGGGACTGGATAATTGGTGTGAATGTCTGACATATTTATTTATTTTTACAACTTTTTACCCCCCCTCCCCCCTCGGTGACCGCCCGTAGTATATGCCAAGACCCCCTCCCCCTCTAGTTTTCAAGTAGTAATTCATAAATATGGTTTTAAACCATTTTTTTGCAAACAGAAAGTTAAATAAAATGTGTCATATTTGTCTTTATTAATACGGCGCTTGCCGCGTCACGCCAATGCTACTGGACTGTCAAAGCAACAGCAAATTTTATTCATGTCAGTCCCTAGACGTCCACTGCTGAACATAGGCTTTCCTCGATGAACGCCACCACACCCGGTCTTCCGCAATCAGCTGCTTCCGGCCATCTTCTTTAGGTCGTCGTTCCACTCTGCGCGTGCCGTTTCCACTCCAGAACTCGTTTTTACTTATTGAATTCAGTTTTACTTACCTTTAAATATACAGGAATGTTTCCTTTGACTAAAATTTGCTATCTGTAATATTTAAGGTGCTTTCGCGTTCCTTCTTTCTACCTTAAAGTAGGTTAGTACGTCCATACAATGGTTATTGTTACCTCGTCCCGCGCACCCCGCCGTAATTTGGCATTGCTTGTATCCTGCGATTCCTGCGCATACCCGCAGGGAATTGTGGCAGCTCAGAGAGGCGGTCCTAGGGCGCCCGGGGGCGGTGCGACCAAGCTGCGCCGTCATATGAGGCGCCGAAAATGCAACGATGGATCATAGGCGCAAATAAATAACACCCAAGCACTACCACCACTCGGAAACATATCATCATCATCAGGTTATTTTTGTCTCCACTGCAGGAGCACAACCCTCTCTCATCTGCCGGAGACAGGCGGAGCACTTGGCCTACACTCCACGCGCTGGCCAGACGGGTTGGGGAGGCCTGACTGATGTTTTATAATGTATGCCCTTAGTCGCCTTGTACGACATCCACGGGAAGAGTTGGAGTGGTCCCATTCTACTCTACCGGAAATCACACGGCAACATATAGAAGCATAATATTGTTTTAGTGCGAATTAAAAATCGAACTTGTTACTTGAATTATTATATTTAGTTAGCTTAATTTCGGACCAGGGTGTCTAATAAATTTCTCATTAATGCAACTGGCAAAAAAATCTCTAACCTTATGTAACACTCAATCTATATAGAGTAATTCACATAATATTATTTTAATTAGATAATCAAAACATTTGTACACTGGTAGATTTTTAGGGTCATTTTTCAATCAAATGACAACTGAATTCCTAAAAGTTTTACAAATAAACTTATTTGATTTCATTTTACCACGCAAATAATGTATCTGACAGTCAGAGAAGAATACAATTTAAAAAAAGCAGAGTACCTAAAAGAAATAAATAAGTACAACATATCGTGCAGCTGTACCAACAGACTCATATAGGACAACAAGTCACAATTGCCAGTACGCAGGACTTCCGGCAATCTGGCGTACGGAGACGGAGATGGCCGGCCAACACGCGCGCGGCGTCCTTTACCACAATCAAGTATCAAGATACGAGCACCCACTAATATTATGAATGCGAAAGTTTGGATGTCTGTTACTCAATCGCGCTTCAACCACTCGACGGATAGGGGTGAAACTTGGCACACATATAGATTTATTGTGTGCCAGCCGTGTGGTTCCGGTAGAGTAGAATAGGACCACTCCAACTCTTCCCGTGGATGTCGTACAAGGCGACTGAGGGAATACATTATAAAACATCAATCATTCCTCCCCAACCCGTCTGGCCAGCGCGGGGAGTGTAGGCCAAATCATCCGTCTGTCTCCGGCAGACGAGAGAGGGTTGTGCTCCTGCAGTGGAGACAAAAATAAAAATGTTTTTTTTTTTTTGAGTTTCAGTTCTAAGTAAGTATCTAAATTTATTGTTTTTTTTTTCTATTTTTGTGTGAAAATCTTAATGCGGTTCATAGAATACATCTACTTACTAAGTTTCAACAGTATGGTTCTTACAGTTTCGGAATAAAGTGGCTGTGACATACGGACGGACAGACAGACATGACGAATCCATAAGGGTTCCATTTTTTTCCATTTGGCTACGGAATCCTAAAAAGCGGTTGGAATCGTCTTAAGTGTGTGCTATCTGTCCTGAAAAGCCCGCATTATGTGTTATTAACTGTTTTAAAATCTACCACACCGATCCCCGTTTTGCATAATCTTTATAGTTTACCAGAACTCTGCTTTTTTTTGTTTTGCGTTGATTTAGTAAGAATTTGTGTTGTTTTTGTTGAAAATAACTGGTGAGAAGTATAGATCTATATAGTATAGATTACTGCAATTATTTGCCAAAGGTGCCTAAGAAAAAAAATGTGATTTGTAAAACTTCGATATAATAAAGTTTCTACTTTTTTATGATGTGCTTTATTTGAGATGCCAAAGGATATAAAAATGTCCAATCCAGGAGGCCAAATATACAAATTACCATTATATAATCCATAGGAAAGAGCTACGTAGTATTGAGTTGTCGGCCTCTGGTATGGTTACCAGCTACGTAATATTGCGTAGCTGGCATTCAATGGGTTAAAAATACGCAGATACAATAATAAAGTAGTTTACATAAGTAGTACTTACATCTAGTTCACTTTTATGGGCGCCGAGAGTGTGACTCCGGTCAAAACATCAGCGACTTAAAGCATTCACCAGTTATTACTCAAATTGAGAGAAGCTTTATTAATATTTCCTCTCGGAATCCCACTTACTTTTTACCAAGGATTAGATCCGACCGAATCCAGTTTCCCCCTTTTGTGCCCCCCAAATGACACACAAAGAGTTGGAGGGTTATTTAAACTGGACTCAAGTCTTCTCACGCACAGTTCATAACCTACTTTAGTTGGAGCAGAACGAATTTAATTTAACACGTGAAAGAACTCAAAATTTCAAGTGCTCAAAGAAAATTTCTTGTAATTTGATTTATAAGCGCCTGAATTAATAATTTTGCAACAATATATCTTTGTGATAATAAAATATCAGGCGCTTTTTCAGTTTTATTTGGTGTTTTATCGATTAAAAAAATTAATAACAATGCATATTACAAACAAAAACAACATCTTTCTTAGTATTTTTCTGATGGTTTCGTTTTACGATACAAGCAAGTATCTTTACTTTATATTTAACTAGCTGTTGCCCGCGACTTCGTCCGCGCGGACAACTTTACAAATTATTATGTATTTCCCATAGGAATGAGATGTTTTCTGGGGATAAAAACTATCCTATGTTCTATTCCAGGACCTAAACTATATGTGTGCCAAGTTTCATTACGATCCGTCCAGTGGTTGAAAGCGTGATTGAGTAACAAACATCCAAACATCCAAATGTCCAAACTTTCGCATTTATAATATTAGTAGGATGTGTAACTCTAGCGGTTTTGGCAGCGCACGCCAGAATAGCTCGCAGATGGTAAATTTTTCCTACTTATTTGATATTTTTGACAATTCACACAATATCTTCATAAATTGTAGCCTATATGTTATTCTGATGTATAAGCTATATTATTGTAAAGTTCATTAAAATCCATTCAGTAGTTTTTACGTGAAAGAGTAACAAACATCCATCCATACTTACAAACTTTCGCGTTTATAATAGGATAGGATAAGTTTCGTAGCTATTGGTACTAAAACTTTAATTGACGAGTACACCCGCGATGACAGACTGTTTGAGGAGACCCTGGACCGTGTGAAGACCTTGGAAAGAAGCCTGCGTGAGGCTCAGGACCAGATTTTACATCTGACAGACGCGGCTGAAGACCGGAACATGCAGCACACACAGTCACTGTTCCGGGAACTTGTCGGTACATCCCACTCCGCTGTCTCATCCACAGAACAACATAGTACCACTATAAATCCCTTAGTCCTACAAAATAATAACATAAATAATACCATGACTATTGACTTAACATCTGACGACTGCCATAGTAATTGCGAGTGCGACGCACGGCGCCTGCGTTCAGAAATCATGGAGTTAAAGCAGTCGTTGGAAACAATGACCACCAAATATGAACTTGCAATGAGAGAAACCAGTGAACACGTGCTGGCTATGGATGGCTTGTTGGAGTTAAGTAAATATAATGAAGAAAGATTTAAATCTCTTATTACTAATTATGAGTGCTCATGTACTAAATGGCCACCAGGTTATTCACCGCCAACCCCGTCCGTGTGTATCACCTCTCATTCCGCGGATACTTCAGTGACTCAGGCGCCGTGTGGCGAAATCGAGTTAACTATGTGCAATAAACGGTTAGTAGATGGCACTGGTAGTGAACAGGGCGACCGAGCTGTGGAGGCATCGCCGCCGCCGCACTCGCGATCGAGTGCTAGTGGTGGCGGTGTATCTACAGGCGAAATGAACAGGGGCAAACAGCGGGATGACACTCGCTCCACCAAGCGCCGGAGCCGCCGTAAGCGCCTATCGCTGGCTGCCCGCGCTGCGGCCGAGGCACGACACCAGTGCCCGATCCTTGATAACCCACACGACAAGGTTGACAGCAGGGCAGCTGGTGGGGCCCCGGTGGGGGAGCGGGTGTCACTTCCGCCCCCTAAATCGAAAACCATAGTTTACTCAGATTCTATTGGGAAAGGTTTCGGTCCTCTTCTGTGTAATAATTTGGACCAACAGGTGACCAACATATGTAGTCCGGAGTTGTCATATAACGACATGTTTGGTAGAATATCGCAAGATACGAGTACATTTGACGCAAATACGACTGTGGTAATCTTGTACGGTAACCACATAAACGTCACCCAAGCGGACTTAAATAGGAGCTTAGAATTAATGATAGAAATTTGCAATAAGACTAAGTGTAAATTTATTTTTTGCGCATTTCCGTATTGTGCGAACTTGTCAAAGGCGCACAATAATCGCATATTCAAAATGAATTTACACTTATATAATGCGTTAAGCATTTATAGTGACGCTATTTTGTACTTTGATACAAATAAGTTTATTAACCATTTTACTTTGACTAAAAGTAACATGTATTTGCCAAATAAATTTAAAAAACATTTAGCTACTTTGGTAGCCTATAATATACAACATTGCATGACGAAAGTTAGTTGTAAAACTAATAAACTCATACATTTTTTAGACTAGATACTGTGACAATAGAAAATCCCTCAAATGATAGCTTATCCTTATTAAATAAGAGGCAGGGATCTTCTAGCACACTTATGACAAAAGAAAAGCCCAATTTTATTCACATAATGCACCAAAACATGCGGGGCTTTTCTAGCAGCAAGGAATTAGAATTAGAATTATATTTGGAAAAAACCCAATTAGATATTGTCTGCCTAACTGAACATTGGCAATTACACCAATCCTTTGTAAGTTACGATAATTATAACATTGTAAGTTCTTACAACCGAGAGTCTGCTATTCACGGCGGTTCTTTGATACTAATTAGGAACACCATCAAATGCAAGGAACGCAAAGATGTGGTTGGGCTCTCGGTTGAGAGACATATTGAGTTATCTTGTGTTGAGCTGGACAAGTACATTGTAGTATGCGCGTATTGCCCTGATAGGAGTAAGTTTGAAACAATAGAATTAGTATTGGAAGATGTCTTGAGAATAATTTCCAAAACGGGAAAGTCTATCATTGTTTGTGGCGACTTCAACATAGACATTTTAGTGAAAGATAAAACCAGTACAAGGTTTCTAAATGTATTTAAATCTTTTAATTTAAATTGTGTGTTTTTCGAGCCTACCAGAGTAACGGCAACGACCACTACGTGTATAGATAACATCTTTTGCGATTGTGAATACAATGACAAGTCAACGATAAAATCTTTTAACTCAGATCACTGGGGACAGTTGGTGTCTTTTCCGTACGCTCGTCAACAACAGAGCATCACAGTTACAAAAAGGTCTACCGATGCTGGTCGACTTGAAGAATACATTGATGTGTTGGTTCAAAAACTGCCTCAATTTAATTATGATATCAGTGATCCAAATAGATTTTTTTCAATGTTTTTTGATACATTGGAAACTGAATACAATAATATTTTCAAAGTAGTTACAATAAAAAAAAATACTAAGTTTAAATTCAGTGATTGGGCAACAATAGGTATTAGGAAAAGTAGGGACGTACTATTTCAATTATATGCAGATAGATCTTCAAGACCCGAAGATTACAACTTTAAAGAACATGTAAAAAATTATTCTAAAATTTTTAAATCTGTCTGTATTGCTGCCAAATCTAATCTAATTAGTAAAAAAATAAAAAACGCGGAAAATAAAATGAAAGTAGTATGGACAATAATAAATAGCGAATCGGGAAGAACCAAACCTCGCGACAACGATATTATCCTAAATACTGACCGCGGCACGTTAACATCGAATGCCGAGGTGGCTCAAGAGTTTGAAACTTTCTTTACTAATATACCACTAAAGACCACAGAAAACTTAAATTCATCGGCTGCTCTTTCTGCGGAATTTTTACGAAAGAACGTTCCCTCTTGCATCACTGAATTTGAATTTAGGCACGTGAACCCACAGGATATTATAACGTCCTTTAAACAAATAAAAATAAAAACCACTGAAGACCTGTGGGGTATGTCTGTTAAAGTATGTAATTCCATCATTGATATTTTAGCACCATATCTTGCCTTCGCGTTTAATCTCTCTATAGATCATGGCACTTTTCCCGATCTAATGAAGCTAAGTAAAACTATACCATTGTACAAATCAGGAGACAAAAGAGATCCTGGCAACTTTAGACCCATTTCGATCTTACCGGTACTTAGCAAAGTTTTCGAAAAGGTCATGCTCAGTCAAATGCTTGTACATTTCAACTGTAACAAACTTCTACATGACCAACAGTTTGGTTTCACTAAAGGCCGCTCGACGACGGACGCTGGTGCTGCTCTTCTGCACAATATTTTTGATGCTTTTGAGCGACACCACGATGCTATCGGGGTTTTTTGTGATTTATCTAAGGCGTTTGATTGCGTAGATCATAAAACGTTGCTCTTCAAATTAGAACATTACGGTATCAAAAATAAAAACCTTAGTTTATTGAACTCCTACCTAACAAACAGGATTCAAAAGGTTCAGATAAACGGTAAAAAGTCGCAGGGATCTCTTATTAAAATAGGAGTCCCACAGGGCTCAATATTAGGACCTTTCCTTTTTTTGGTTTATATAAACGATCTTCCGTACATGGTGCAGAATATGTCGAAGATTGTGTTGTTTGCAGATGATACTTCTCTGATTTTTGAAGTTAATAGACATGCTCAAAACTATGACGATGTGAACGACACCCTTCGGCAAGTTCATGAATGGTTTATTGCTAACAACCTTGTTTTAAACTCAAAAAAAACTAAATGCATAAAATTCACACTTCCAGGTGTTAAACCATGTGATAATGACATAATATTAAATAACGAGAAGTTAGCATTTGTGGATAATACGGTTTTCTTGGGGCTAACCCTTGACAAGAAGCTGCAATGGGGTCCACATATAGAATTGTTATCAGGTCGGCTAAGCTCCGCAGCATATGCCGTTAAAAAGATTAGAGAGTTGACAGATATAGCTACAGCAAGACTTGTATATTTTAGCTACTTTCACAGTCTTATGTCTTATGGCCTCTTGCTCTGGGGTCGTGCCGCTGATATCGATTCTATATTCATTTTACAAAAAAGAGTAATAAGATCTATTTATGGGCTTCGTAGTCGTGATTCTCTAAGAGAATTATTTAAGGAAATAAATATAATGACGGTGCCATGTCAATACATATTCGCTAACATTATGTTCGTTAGACAGAACCTTTCTTTACTCAGCTTAAATAGTGAGAGGCATAATTTAAATCTTAGAAATAATAATAAAATTCAAATCCATCATTCTAGATTGTCTAAGATCAATAATTCTTTTGTGGGGCTGTGCGTGCGTTACTACAATAAGGTTCCGAATGAAATTATTAACTTGCCTGAACAAAAATTCAAATCTTCTATAAAAGTTAATCTGTGCAAGAAAGCCTACTATAAGTTAGATGACTACTTAAATGATAAAAGTCCATGGAGTGCTTGATGGCTCAGCATAGGTAGACTTAATGATTGTAATGAATAAGATAAATCAAAGGTAGGGCCCTGTGCCGTTGGGTTTGTTGCCACTTCTTCCCCTCGGTTATACAGGTGGAAGTGGAGTAGATTTAGGCAGAATTTGACGTCAAAAAGAGAATTATGTGTTCCAATTTTGAAAATAAATATTTTGATTTTGATTTTGATTTTGAAAATACCTAGTCCTTGACTTACAATTTATGAAACTACATTGCCTGCACTGATTCGTCACTTCTGTAACGGATTTAATTTTTTCATAGAATTTTGCAAAGTTTTAGAACAAATGCCAATTGCTGCACTACGACATAGTTTGTCTTCTTTCTGAAGGTATGTCCCATTATTACGTCTGAGGTTGGCTCACCTAGACTTTTTGCGCCTTTCATCACTATCAATCGTCAATAAATAATATATATTTAATACCTATAAGTACTTAAATAATAATTGAGTATATCATCTGCGATTACTTTCACCGAAACTGTTAAATATTTTTTTTTCAAATAACTTAAAAATACATATTTCTTTCAG
This sequence comes from Esperia sulphurella, assembly GCA_947086405.1. Classification (NCBI taxonomy): domain Eukaryota; kingdom Metazoa; phylum Arthropoda; class Insecta; order Lepidoptera; family Oecophoridae; genus Esperia; species Esperia sulphurella. The sequence continues at coordinate 12,705,641 of OX352273.1, read as the reverse complement.
ATTACAGTGGGTACTTATATATAACAATGTATATATATATGGCATACGATAGGGATCCCTGCTTCCTAAACTAGGTATAAACCTGTGTCTTAGGAGACAGTTCCTCCTTAAGTTAGTTCAGCATTACAGTTACATTTGGCCATCATCAAAAGTTACATTGTTCTTTTCCTTCTTTACATACGTTACCATTTGCTAGCTTCAGGTATGTTGTGTTTGTGCCTATGTGAATGTGTGCATGTGTAGGTATGTGTATGTGTGTGTGTGTGTGTGTGTGTGTGTGTGGGTGGGTGGGTGGGTGGGTGATGGAAAATTATACATATACATATATCAGTATTACTACTAGAATATATATGTAAAGAAAAAAGTAAGACAAACTGAAGGTATTCTAACTATTATGATTAGGAAAAGAATGTAGGATTGCCTGAGCTGATCTTTTGTAAGTTGTTAATTTGGGGCTAAATACATCAAGTTAATTGTTATCTACATTTAACTCGTTATATTCAATTACAAAATATTACTAAAAGTAATATATTGTTATGTTTTAGGTGAATCCATAAAATGCTTCGAATGCAACAGCGCGAACAACTCCGCGTGCCTAGACATGCATCTGCACAAGATGCACGCGATCGTTCCAGTCGTGGACTGCTCCAGATCAGTTCCTAGCTCGAACAGCAAGGAGTTCTTTTGTAGGAAGATTACGCAAACCAGTAAGTATCCAAAGCTTTAAGAATACAGAGCCTGGTTACCAATACAGTTTTCTAAAGACCAAATAAGTAATTGTTACTAAGATTCTGATATGTATTTTTTAAAACGGTTTATTGTCAAATTTCATTTAAAATAAACGATTGAACCGTTATAAAGAGAAAATAAGGTATATTAATTATAAAAAATCATTTAATTAGACTCCGGAAAAAAGGACTTATTAGTTAAATATATCCTTTTTCACTTTAATAATAATAAAAATTGTTTATATTCAGATAATTTAAAATCCATATTTTGTTAGCCCTGACTTATTTATTGCTTATGAGTACACTTGATACACGTCATTTTTTTTATCGACTACCACTTCCTAGGTGTTAGCGCTGTGAAGAAGAAACGGCGCAACAAACTTCACGCAACACATCTTTCAAAAACCAAGTTTGCAATAAGTACAATTAATAAAGATTTTGCGAAACTGAATTAACATTAGTACCAGACATCTTTGTCATTCAAATAATCGTTTATTTTATAATAGGCTTTCTTACAAAGTTGTTTTTTAATGTGAATCTTAAACTTTCTGTCCGTCATATTTAAGATTTCCTCTGGTAGTTTGTTGTAGAAGCGTATACATAAGAAATTGAAAGCGTTCTTTAGGATAGAGATGAGTTGTTGATTTAAAAAAGAAAATTTATAGTACGTTACGACGTCCATAGATGTCGTTCTTTGGCATCAGATTGTACTTTCTGAATTCCTCTTTTGTAATGCTTCTACTGCTCCCAGTAACTCCGTATTTCTTGGCCGCTCTAGCTGGCTCTCCCGTCCACTCACGGATGCTACATGATTCACTTGTCTATTTTACAACATGCGTTTCATTCGGTCTATAACCCAAGTAGCAATCAAGAATAGTGATTAAATCTTACATGTCTATACTTTATCTAAAATTGGAATTTGCTAAATCAAAATGGTTTTCGTTAAGTCATTTTTTTCTTTAAGACTAAATAGTTTTATACAACCGCTACTTTAGCAAGTTCAGAATACCCAAAACCAAGTTAAGTATTCTCAAAACTATTTTGTATTAAATATGCCTACAGTTAAATCTTAAAATCTTTTTTTTACTGTACTCAGATTATTTGAAGGCTCACTTAAAACAAAATTAATTAATTGGGGAATTGGTTTAGTATTGCAAAGTAAAATTTGATTTTGTAGATAAACTAAAGATAATTGTGACACCAAGTTCTGGAAACTGTCTTTCTGAAGAATATGTTATTCCTTTATTACTCAAATTAATACATTTAGAGTAAAAATACATTTAACGGGACGTTTTCATCAAAATAGACCCAAGTACCTAACTGAAAAATTAAAAAGGTGCTTTTCATCGGCAAGTAGTAAAATGCAGAAAACTAGCTTTTGCCCGAGACTTCATCCACGTAGGTTTCGATATTTACACACTACTTTTAACGATTAATTTCGTTTCCCGTAGGAACGACATGTTTTTCGGGATAAAAACTATGTTATGTCCTATTCCAGGAGCTAACCTGTATGCCAAGTTTTATCCCGATCCGTCCATTGGTTGAAGCGTGATTGAGTAACAAACATCCAAACTTTCGCATTTATAATATTAGTGGGATTCTCCAGCGAGAGCTGTCGTAACGTTTTTCTTATACCTGACATACGGAATTTCTCAATACAATTTTTATTTAGTAGTATACATTTAGTTGCATAATATATTTACTTATCAAATAAAAAAAATATTAATTATAAATTAATAGTTTTTAGTTGCATAAACTCTTTTCCAGCACAAAATAAACAAGAACAATGAAATGATAAACTAAAGATTAACTTAATACTGAAAAGTATTAAGTAGTAATTCACCAATATGTTTTTTAGTATAAGTTAAGTATAATATCTCTTAACTTGCACTACTTCAAAATTAACTTGTCTTTATTTTTGCTAAACTAGCTTTACAAAATCAGTATTGTCTAAACTCTTACTTCGTTAGGAAAAATTAGATTTAACGCCATTTTGCACTTTAAATGAAAAAAATAATAATAAATTTTCCGATACCACATCATGAAAAACTAGAACACATTGATATTATAGTCATTCTAATTTCATTAATAACTCATTTATTTATATAAAATGTAATATTCTGCACTATATGCCGCAAAATTTTTCATTTGCAATATAATTATTTAAAATTTTATTGTTCTTTTTCCACTATTTTAAAGGCCCGTCTGTTTTATAGCACTATCTATCGATTTTACACGAGAAACAATCATGCGTTTTAAATTTCCAATGCATACAACGACATAATACAGCATTTTCTAGTCATTAAAATTAGTTGTTTAACCGCCATTATCATAAGCCTTCATACTGTTTTTGTATTAAGTATAAAAGTTTACCATATTTTCTAAAAGATTATTACATAAAGTAAAAATAGTTTTAAATTTTACTTCATTAAGTTATAATAGAATCTGTGCAATTCAGTATTGATAGTTTTAACTAGGTATTGTAGATATCTTCAAGTCTATTTCTTGGTCTAAAGTCAACCTACAAGATATCTTGAAATCCATTTTATAGGGCTCTGCACAACCACTCTCTTAAGTAGGGTTAAAGTTTGTCTAAACAGTAGTCTTAACTCTGTCTTAAATTTGTCCTAAATGCTGTGCCCACTTGTACTTAACTGTGCCTTGATGGATATCTTCAGGGATATCTTGAGGGACGTAATAGTTTTAACCAAGACAAGAGCTGGAATACATCTACTTGCCTTCAGGATATCTACAATACCCTTTTAAGACATTCGTTTGCTACTTGGGAAGTGACGTACAGACGAGTTCACAAAGGCAGTTCGCAGTTACCAGTGCGTGTCAGAATGTCCTTATTCCAGACAAAATCTGCAATCTTTGTATCGCATTTGAATTGTACATATATACCTATTATGTTTTATACGGTTTTGAGTATCTACGTATACTTGTTCAAATTCAAATTCAAATCGTTTAATCGTAAACACAGGTAATTTTAAGCTGGTCGGATACATTTAGGTAGTCTATGTTTTGCTCACAAATTAAACATTTTTTTCATTACGTATTGTACGTTATATATTAATCGTATGACCTTATAACGCTTTAAAAAAATTGAAATTGGTTAAAAGAATGTGGTTTCTGGGGAGAGGTGCGGGGGGAAGGGGGGGGGCACATCGCCTCTTCAACGCCGTCTGGCGCAAGAATACTTTATTACTACTAAGCAGAGTCCAACTCTTCCCGTGGATGTCGTACAAGGCGACTAAGGGAATACATTATAAAACATTAATCAGGCCTCCCCAACCTGTCTGGCCAGCGCGGCGAGTGTAAGCCTAATCCTCCGTCTGTCTCCGGCAGATGAGAGTGGAGTGGAGACTGCAGTAGAGACAAAAACAACCTGATGATGAAGCAGAGTGCGCGGAAGCAGCAACCAGGCACTACTAACAACAATAGACCACTATTGTTGTTGTTTTAAATAAAATATAAATAATAACAAATCTTACTTCCAGTCCTGGACTCAGAGAAGTCCCCTGAACTACGCGTGACGCGCGGCTGTGGCTGGGTGCGGCACAGGCGCGGGTGCTATTCTGCTGACAACGAGGACCATCTGGAGACAGTTTGCCAGTGCTTCGGGGATATGTGCAATGCGGCGGCAGCGCTCAGAGGCGTCGGTGCAGCGAGCGTCGCCGCCATTTTGGTTACGTTTGGGATTTGGCAGGCGAAAGCGAGGCTTTGATAAAATCAAAAGGGAAGATATGTAACTCTCTTACTTAGATTAAGAAAACTAGTCTCGATGAACCCCTATAATAGTCTGGGTCCTGTGTTTCTACGGCTAATAGACACGAGGGGATCGTGATCAGACCATTCGACGTATGTAATTTTTTTTGACCCCGAATTTGCAATAACAAAAAAATTACTCTTGCACCAATAAATATAAAAATATATAAAATGTGGTAGAAGGATGAATCCCACAAATATTATAAATGGAAAAGATGTTTGTTACTCAATCACGCTTCAACCACTGGACGGATCGGGATGAAACTCGGCACACATAGAGGTTAGTTCCGGAGTAGGACATAGGATAGTTTTTATCCCGAAGAAACGTCTCATTCCTACGAGAAATACATAATAATTTGTGATGTTAAGTTGTCCACGCGGACGAAGTCGCAGGCAACAGCTAGTACAGTATATTGGCGGCCTTATCGCGTTCAGCTAGTTCTTCCAATTGCATAAGTTTTGATAAAGAATGTATCAGTCTTGCCCCCAACTGTGGGATTTCCAACAGTATTCGAAAACAAACATACAAAAAAAACCGTCGAATTGAGAACCTCCTCCTTTTTTGAAGTCGGTTGAAAATAAGGAACTGACAAATAAATTAATAATGATTTCACTTTGTTTTATTTACTGTCACCATCCTGTAGAGATAAGTCTGTCTTCATATCGCTAAAGTCAAATAGGTCACGGAAACTGACTGGGTACTTTAACTTGCATTGATATAAATATATAGTACATAAATATATAGTACATACACATATGTACAAACGTACTTTATCTATAATTAAGTACGTCACATCTTACGATGGGTTTTCTTAAAAAAAAATGGTGCAATAAAAAAATACTTGGGTACCTAATACAGGCTGTAAAAATAAAAACACCAGTTAGCATTGAGGAATTGGTATATCGTGAGTGGTATAAAGTTAGTATATAAATAACAGGATTTAAAAAATCTACTAACGTTTAAAAAACGAGATAGTACGTCGGTGACATCCTTTAAAACTAAACTAAAAGAGCACTATCTGTCTCACTCAGTATAATATGATATGTATGTATTTATGTATGTTTATTATATTTATTATAAGTATTTACTGGGCCCGATTCTGAAGGCACACATTTAAAATTTGACAGCGCTAAAATTGGTTTCGTCTTTATCTTCATAATACTGTGTGACAAGGATAGCAACAGTTTTAGTGCTGTCAAATTTTAACATTGTACCTTCAGAATCGAGCCCATTATATATATATAATATATCATATATGTGTAAAGTAGTTCCGGTATTTAGTTATTATGTAGTATATTATGCACTTTTTGCCCCCTCGCTCTTAGTGCCTTGTCTCACACCCTGTAAGGTTGGCTGGAAGAGATCTCTTTTAGAGATAAGCTCGCCTTTGTACACAAAATTTGCAACTGTATTTAGTTTTAAAATTGTGCAATAAAGAATATATATATATTTCACACAACTGCCACAAACATTTTTTTGTACGACACGTGCCACGTTTAGACCAGATATGTTTTTATGCGGTGTTTGCTCAAGCAAATAGAACAAAGGGAATACATAGGAAAATGGGAGTATAGAGGAAATGGTTCTTAGATATATTTTTATTTATTTATTAATTGTTATTCCATTAAAATTAAATCCTTTTTTTGTATTCTCTTTCAGTTATAAAACTAAACATCAGACGGTTTTATATAAATTAGTATCAGTAATCTCTATCAGTATTCAGCCAATTGAGATGAAATAAAGACTAAATGTTACTCCGAGTTAATACCTATGTTTATGTGAAAAGTCCATCAAAATCGGTTCAGTAGTTTTTAAGCGATGCGTGCACCAACTAACAGCCAAAAAATCCAATAATGATCGAAATGTTCTATGACTAATCCTTACACCCCCCCCCATATTTTTTTGCAATTATCTTCAATGTACAGACACGCAAAGTTTACGTATTTATTTATTTGGAGCGAGAAGGAGCGAAAGAAAGTCGCTTTGCGACATTGGATCGCGCAAAGTGGCGATACATCGTCTCTGTCTACCCGTCTGGGACCAAGGCGTGAACATTATTATGTATGTATTAACATGTGAGTGAAAAAAATGACAGGGTTAAGGTATATTTTTCGAGGCTTCCTATAAGGATAGCGTAACTTTATTTATTTATTTATTTTAACTCTTTATTGCACACACACAGATAAAACAAAAATATTACATAAAAAAGAAACACAAGTACAAAGGGCGAACTTATCTCTGAGAGAGATTTCTTCCAGCAGACCCGCGAGAGGGATAATTGAAATAAGAAATCCGTTTAAATCCGTTTCAGATAATCCGTAACAGAATACGTCTCCATTGTGAACGCATGAATTTAGTGCTCGCAATGATTAATGAGTCAGTGCGTCCGTGCAACTCTATCATTAAACTCGATTTGCAAGCGATAATAAATTATTTATTTAAACCACCTATAAAAGTTATTTAAAAATGATTACGGGAATCGTTTTTGTGGTTTTGTTTGGATATGTTCAATTTGGTGAGTACTTATTCAAAGACATAGTAAAAATCTTCTATTGCACATGAGTACACTTACTTAGCCTTGTGGTTCCCGGTTAGAAACAGGGCACAATCTTCCCGTGAGTGTCGTCAAGGCGACTAAGGGATTGCACTCTCCTGTATATTAAGATCATTACTGCGAGCAATCCCGCGATGGACAGCCCACCAAAAGAGGCATTCTATTGGGGAGGCTTAGTGGATGTAATTCGGCTGACGATAATGATGACAAACGTCTATGACTATGTCCCCACTGTTCTTCACGAGCGAGGTGTGTTTAAAACATGTTTTTTTATTGTTTAAAACATGTTTTATATAAAAAAAATAAGTTTTTTTTCAACCCTGACACTCGACCCATAGTTTACCACGATATGACTCAGCACCATGAACGAATTAACCACTACGTTCATTGCCAGTGCTGGTTGGTAGACTTACATGCGCATGAGAATTCCTTTTTTGTATAGGTCTCTGGCGATTTTTTCTTTCGTCGAATTAACCGTAATTGAGTACCGAGAAACTTATTGGTACTTGGCGTTGAGTAGAATCCATTTTGATAGGGATGCTGACAGAAGAATCCAGTTGAGGTGGGCAGCATTCGGAAAACTGTGTCAGGTCTTCACGTCGCCTATTTTTAACCAGTGAGTTTCCACGTTTGTGCAACCCGCTACGGTGCAGAAACGTGGACACTGACGATGGGCCTGATCCACAAGTTTTAAGTCGCTCAGCATGGATATGCTCGGAGTTCCTTTGAAAGATATGATTCGTAATGAGGAGATCCGACGAAGAACGAAGGCGATCGACCTAACCTTTCGGTTCCTTTCGGATTAGCAGACTGAAGTGGCAGTGGCGGGCCACATCTGTCGCAGAACCGACTGCCGTTGGGGCAGACGAGTTCCAAAGTGGAGACCGCAAATCCTCACGCCCCGGCCCTTCAGATGGACCGACGACCTGAAGAAGGTGGCCGAGAGCGGCTGGATGCATGCACTACCAACTAGTCAACCACGACTTATTTACTTACTTTTTTCTTCTCTTACCTTCTTCCTTACTTTGGTTTCTACATTACTAACTCTCGGCAGCCGCGTCTATCCGTTGCTACGAGTGCAATAGCGCGAACAACTCCATGTGTCTGGAGTTAGGCGAGTACGACCAGGAGACTCTGGGGCAGTTCCTCAGCGTCACCGACTGCAGGCAGGGGATCCACGCCCTGGCCCCCGATGGGAACTACGACTTCTTCTGTAGAAAGATCGTTCAAACCAGTACGTGATTTGGAATTATCTATAGCTTATATAGTATAAAGGATGTACAATAAAATAGAACAAATGCTCCTATGACACAAAGAACTGAGTATTGTACAGACAAGAAATGTCGTTTTTAGCAAACCACCGCAGTTTTGTAGGATATGATTCGAATTGAAGAGATTCGACGAAGAAAGAAGGTGACCGACATAGCCGAAAGGATTAACAAGCTGGAGTGCTAGGGGGCCGGCCACATCTGGTGCAGAACCTGAAATGGCAGGTCACATCTGGTGCAGAACCGACGGTCGTTGGGGCAGACGAGTTCTTGAGTGGAGACCGCGGATCAGCACCCGTAGGGACGCCCTGCCGACAGATGAACCGACGATGAAACGACCCTCAGACCGAGGGCGAAGGACCGGGTGTGGTGGCGTTCATTGGGGAAGGCCTATGTCCAGCAGAGAACATCTAAGGGCTGATATGATGGAACCACTACGGACGTATTCCTTTCCTTCTGGGTATTTATTTTCAATATTTTTTTGTGTACAATTAAGTTATAATAATAGTATTAGTAGGCCTCCCCAACCCGTCTGGCCAGCGCGGGGAGTGTAGGCCAAATCCTCCGTCTGTCTCCGGCAGATGAGAAAGGGTTGTGCTCCTGCAGTGGAGACAAGAATAACCTGATGATGATGATGAAATGATTAAAATCCTATCCTTTTTTAATTAATAACTATATATATACTTACACATTAAAGTGTATAATATAGTATCAAAGGCTTCAAATGTGACAGACTTGGTACCGTTATTTCTTATATCTGCTGTGACTTGTCTCTTTCACCAAATGGTCTACTGCAAGAAAACTGTTATCTGTAAGAGTTTTCTTCCAGTTTTTTTTAACATATAATGTACAAAGGAGCACTTAACTCTGGTTAAGTGCTCCTTTATACATTATATGTTAAAATTAGTTGTGTGACTTGTATTTGTGTAAAATAAAGTATAAATATGAATAATGTACACTTTCTACACAATGTCACATTATCGTTAGTAAATTAATACGTACAGAGAATAATAATAATTTATTATTTCACACATATTATACATACATTTCAAAATTACAATAATTTAAAATTAGTTTCAGCAAACTTGTGGTTAGGGCATGCAATTCGTGTATTCGAGTATTCGCCCTTATTTACTATTCGAATACTACCAGCATTAGTATTCGAGTTATTCGAATAGTTTGAATACATTACTAATACTATATAACAACGTGTGAATTCAAGGGAAAATACGCTTTTTCTGTGATCACAATCTTTATTGTACATGAAACTTAATATTTTTGAAATTTTATTTGTTATTCTAATATTTAAATGCTTAAGTATTTATGGGATAGCAATATTGGATCCGTCTGTCTCCGGCAGATGAGATAGGGTTGTGCTCCTGCAGTGGAGACAAAAATAACCTGATGATGAATATTGGAAGTTGGTTGCCTGTGTTTATTTTTGGTTATTATTATACCTTGCTTGACCTAGGTATGAAATTTAAATGATTGTGGTGGGTATTTTGTGTTTCAATATAATAACTATATTATAATAAATAAAAATAAAAAAATCCTTGATTCAAATTATATTGTTAGTTTATGGAAGTCGCCTCTGGGGCGTAGGCCGCCCACAGCATTGTCCATCCATTCCTTTCCATGGATTCACATATTTCCTTAGATACATCCTCCCATCGTTTCGTCGGTCTTCCCTTTCTCTGTTTTCCATTTCTTGTTAACCATTTAGTAAATTTTTTTGTCCATACATTGTAAATGGAAAAAATTACAGAAATTGCTTGGTACTTTGGAAACCCCCCTCCCCAGTCTAAAACGATGACGTAATATGGGGGTACGTTCCCTAACAGGCTGTGAGCTGATCACTATTGTGAAATAGGCAGACCCAAACAGTTCGTCAGGGTAGTGAGTTCTATGTTAGACAGACACCACCACATTTGCATGACAAAGACTGTGATGCGAATCAGTTAGTTTACATGCATCTGATCGACACGGGAGTTGAACCCAAGAACAGAAGGCCATGTAATTTAGGTACTGTGAGCAACTGAGGGGCAAAAGGTGTTCTACATTCAACTAGACAGGGTCGAACGAAAATTACGTTGCTCAACATTAATGAAAGAGAGAACATATTACTTCTGAGTTTAAAGCCACAAGTTGGGCATGATAACCAAAAATAAACACAGGCAACCAACTTCGTATATTGCTATCCCATAATTACTTACGCATTTAAATATTAGAATAACAAATTAAATTTCAAATATATTACGTTTCATGTACAGTAAAGATTGTGATCACATAAAAAGCGTATTTTGTCTTGAATTCACACGTTATTATATAGTATTAGTAATGTAATCCTAATCACACTATTCGAATAACTCAAATACTAATGCTGGTAGTATTCGAATTGTAAATAAGGGCGAATACTCGAATAATTCGAATACTCGAATACACGAATTCCATGCCCTAGTCTTGACATATAGGTACTACACGGAGGGGGGTTACAAGTTGAAAAAAAATGAGGCATGTAGTACGTATGGGTACGTTCTCTGTTAAACCCTGGCTGCTACCAAACCCGGAATAACATAATTTAATTATAATTTATAAATAGTATCTTATATTCCCAGGGGCCCAGGAAGACCTGGCGACACGTCGACCCTTCAGGATCTTTTGTGTCAAACCCCTAACCACCGAGGGTCCCCAAGCTTATTTGGCAGACTTCACATACACCTTAGAATTTCTTCTTTGGCATATGCAGATTCCTTACGATGTTTTCCTTCACCGAAAAGCCTGTGGTATTATGAATAAACCGTAACATATATTATCTTTGCCGTAACTCATTGGTACGGGCGGGGTTTGAACCCATGACCTCATTGATTGTGAGGCGAGTGCACAACCATCCAGGCTACCACGGTTCTTATAAGTAGTAAGTAAGTACTGCTAAGTAAGTAAGTTAGTTATAAAACATCAATCAGGCCTCCCCAACCCGTCTGGCCAGCGCGGGGAGTGTAGGCCAAATCCTCCGTCTGTCTCCGGCAGATGAGAGAGGGTTGTGCTCCTGCAGTGGAGACAAAAATAACCTGATGATGAAGTACTGCGTATAACTTCTTAATTTTTTTTTTCATGTGTAGTTCTACGCAAGAACCACGACTCGGAGGTGCGGGTGACCCGCGGGTGCGGGTGGCGGCGGCACCATCGAGACTGCTACAAGGCCGACAACGAAGACCACCTCGAGACCGTCTGCCAATGCTTCACCGACGGTTGCAACGCAGCCCCACGCTTCGATCTGGGCTTATGGACTGTTTTGATTAGCCTTGTAACGCTATTTTACACATAAATAATAAATACACATTTCCTGATCTCATTGGAATTCACACATTTACGAACGCTTATTCCAGTAATCCCCTGCTAAAATCCCCTTTTTGTCCAAATATCCTAGATGTCCCTTCTGGTGTTCAAAGGGGGATTTTTGAACAAAATTCCAGAAATCCCCTTATCTATTTATTTACATTGTTATCTTTATAAAATTAAATCCAAAATGTAATTAACTAATCAGTCTTTATTTTTTTATAGAAAAATTTTCACCAAAGGGAAATATTACAAAAAATCACATTTGATGATTTAAAATATGTTAAATTCACATAATCTGTGAAAAAATACAATTTTCCCCGTTTATCTCCACAGTGAATAATCTGATATAATTAAGTAAATATTTCAGAAAAAAAAACGATGTCTCTAACTAGCAAAATCCTTTACAAACCAACTTAGTTATGCGGTCCTGAAATGAACTTTATTGCATGGTAATATAACATCTACTGAAATAACTTTTTCTTATATAAGGTGCAGGGAACCTACTGCAAAAGCTAATATACTCTTTAAAGGGACATGTGGCATATTCTAACAAGCAACCAAACCTTAGAGACCAAACGCTTAACGGAACTCTAAGGGGTCACGACATACGTGACCCGAGAGAGTGCAAAATGCCTTTGTAATTCAATGGGGATCATCAGAGTTGCAGAAATCGACACAGTGAGAGACCGCATCCGCGGGGCTCTCACTAGAATATGCCCGCTAGTGACGCAAGAGATTCCTTGAAGACTGCGAGTCTTCAAGGGGGCGCCTTATGTCTACGCGTTTTCTAATGCATGAAACGGAGCGCAACGACGGTGGCGCCCTCACACGTCAAGAGCTAGCGAGGTTGTTCCCGCGTTTTTTGGAGAACAGTTTGTTGTGTATTTGTTTTTTCAAAATAATGTTTACTTCGAGCTTTGGTGTTTAGTAGTGATAGTATATTATACAACAAATATCTGTGCGTGTGTACATTGTGAAGGAAACATAAATAAACGTGACTAAGCTGATCTACTTAAAACAGTAACTTCCTAACCTCAAACCTTACTAAAGCTTACTATCAACGTTAGTAAGGGAAGTCTGTGACTATATCAGGACCAGCGTTGGTCCGAAGCACTTTGATTCTGATAGTAAACAGAAAATAAAAATATATCGTGATTAGACTGATCGCATTATTGCCAATGTCTTAAAGCAAACAAAAAAAATCAAGAGCTAGCTGTCATCATTCACACCACGAAACTCATCATCTCGACTGTTTTTTTTATTTCTCAATATAAGCAATTAATCTTCAAACAACAAAACTTTTATTTGTGTCTCCCAAAGGACACAATGGATCATTTTTGCATAACTGGGTCCAATTATAATTGGATTTAATTAGCATTGTATACAGATCTCGTCCTTGTATCGTACAAGTACCTAAATCTATTTTATCACACCGTAATGAACCTAAACGACACTAGGTATCTTATCGGACAACTCCAGGATAACGAACTAATGAGACTAAGCTAGTCGAAATCATTTGGCATATTTAAAAGAAATCAGTAGTTTCGTCATCAGCCGAAATACGTCCACTGCTGGACATAAGACTCCCCAATTAATTAATTAAATCTTTATTTATACAAGTAACCAGTGTGGGACGCCACCTGTGTGGACACACTGACTCGTCACACATTCAGTCAACATCTATCAATGCTGGAGCCGCGTCAGGAACGGCTGAAAACTCAAAGCGCCGAAAATATGAGAATATCGGCTCCAGACATCGATCTCTATGTACTACTAGATGGAGCGTTCCAAACAATCGCTCTGTTCCACGCAAGTACAGTATTGACGCTACGGTTAAATAATGTCAATATTTAGAAAATAATTAAATGTTCTGAGTAGTAACTGCACAAGTTTCATTGTGAATGTGAAAGAGTTGTGGCTACTTGCGTGAAAAGACCGATTGTTTGGAACGCTCCATCTAGTAGTACATAGAGAACGTTGGCTCTAGCTACCTTTTTGTACCCGTCGCGGTGGAGACACTGGGGCCCGGAGGCGAAAAACTTAATTGCGGCGATTTCCCCACGCCCCATAGAGGCTTCCGGTGACCAGAGCGCTGGCCAGTACCTCAACCAGCGCATCAGCCTGGCCATACAACGAGGGAACGTTGCCAGCCTTCTGGGCACAACGCCCCAGTGTGACCACCTCGACGGAATTTTTTATTTGTAAATTCCTGTTTTTATTTGATTCTTTTATTATTAGTATCATTATAAATGATTGATAATTATAAGTTGTAAGAATTATAGTAAATAAGTAACCAGACTCATGTTAGTATGTCTTAGTTAAGGTGTTAGTAAATATGTAACTTATAGGCAAGCGCTCGTGCAGCAGCATCTCTGGATGTACGGGCAGTCGAGCCTGCTCGCCACCAGTTGCAGTATGCTGTTGGGGCTGGCGCGCGCGCGCTGCGTCGCATATAAGCTGTCCACGCGCACGTCTGCGAACATCCCCGATGCGCTACAGCAGCCCCATTAACACCCGGAACGCGTTGTCATTCTGGACGACTTTTGAGTGTAATTTGCTCACAGGCTGCACGTGTAGAAAGATGTACAATAGAATGCTACTTTTGGTGGGCTGTCCATTGGGGGATTTGCCATAATCACCACGCTTGGCAGGCGGATTGGTGATCGCAGTAATGATCTTAACATACACACACAGGAGAACGCCTCTGCCCGTCCCTGGTGCTATCCCTTAGTCGCCTTGACGACACCCACGGGAAAGATAGGGGTGGCCCTATTCTGGGCGACCGCCCAGGGCGTCAGATATGCAGGGGCGCCGAAAAAAAGCGTCATCAATTTTGCTTTTCCAGCGACGAAATGGTTATTACATTTATTCTATCCCTTGCCCTTTTCTTCTTGGGTTTCGATAGAAGAAAGGGGGCGCTGCAGAAATCTCGCCCAGGGCGCTGGTAGTGCTAGAACCGGCACTGGGTCCAGGAAACTGACGATTTACCTCTACCTATTTTGCTGTTTGACTGTCCTCTAACATGTATTGAAGTTTTTCTCGAATTTACCAGCTCGCTAAAAAAATTGGGGAAAAGTTGAATCTGGTAACAGTAGCATTTTGTAAGGTCTGTTTCAATGGAGGCAGAGCAACATGTTGACAACGTCCAGTAAAGTAGGGCTTGAGTTGAGTCGAAGGCCACTTGTTTGTGAACTGAACGAACGAAACGGAAATACATTCTCACATCATGTAATTCTGCTTTTTGTGTTCACCACACCACACCTTACGCATTAATGCGGCGTAATTTCATAGAAACTATATTGTACTCGTTTAAATTGAATCGTACATACATAATGCTCCCAGAGGGGTAGGCAGAGACGATGTATCTAAGCCACTTCAAAATTTAAATGCACCTTCTCTTTATTCATCTCACTGCAGACCCCTGTCGTTTGAGGACGTCACCAATTTGATCCTTGAACGTCCCCCTATAGGTCTGAATTCAATTGTCAACTGAGTGAAAGCTTCGTGAAGTACAAATTGAACAAAAGTACATATTTTCACCTTTGGAAATAACCTTTGAAACTCGGTTGAGCCTAGAGCCATCTATTATGTTCGAACGAAAACCTGTATATAGGTGCCCTTCCTATTACAGTGACATCTATGATTTTTTTATGGAACGACGTCATCCTCCAGCACTTGCACGCTTCCGCATAAATTATGTAGATGGTGCTGTATTGGAAAGTGTACATTTTATTTTTGTAAATTTTTGGTTCTCTTATGTTTTGTTCTATTTTTAACCGGTTAAGAAACAAATCAACTAAGTGGTTGCCGTGTCGTTATGTCAATAATTTTTTTATAAGCTAATTTAATAGTAGAAATCATAAAATGTGTTAAGTAATAAACCATTTTAGGACTCTGTTACGATAAATATGAAACATTTCGTATATATTATGTAATATAAGAACATTGTATATCAAAACTGGCTCGATTACATAAAATCAATATCAACTGCAGTAATAAAAAGGCAATTTGCCAAGTAGTATATAACATATTCAATAATTCGCCATCATTCAGCAAGTCAGGTTGGCCGAGTGGTCTAAGGCGCCAGATTTAAGCTCTGGTTCCCGAGAGGGAGCGTGGGTTCGAACCCCACACCTGACAAACCGTTGTGTTCTTTTTGGCAACTTTTTGTTGGTTTATAACATGCAACCGGCGCTATTTGCATCATCATCAGCCTGAGAGTCCACTGTTGGACATAGGCTCTGTCAAGGTGCGCCACTGAACCCGATCCTCGGTTTTTCTCATCTCGTCTATTTGCCTCCCGTAAACAAAATATAATAAATACTTATACCTCATACCATGAAGCAAAATAATTATTCGTAGTTCATAGAGGGTTTGGAACATTGTTTAAAACAAGTGTTTAGTTTCATCAAAGATAATATAGTTTCATTAAACATATTAATAAAATCCATAAAAATATTTACTTCTTAAAAAGCTGGAAATAAATTAAAAAGTTGGATCTATATGTTATTTAAAACATCTATCATTTTTCTATAATTTATTTAACAACTAATTGGAAGGCAGCTAACACAGAAAATTTTGTTTACCAGACAACTCTTCATTTATTCCGTGTGTAAAATGCTTTCAGATGTTTGAAAATGTTTTCTCAGGCGAGTTTTTAAATAAATTATATTGGGCCAGTTCGATTTCAAATTCATGTCCAATTACTGAAAAATAAACAAAAACATTTCGTTTTATACAATTTGAAAAAAATGTTTTTTCAAAACCTGTCTAGTGCTCTAATAACCACGCTGCCGCTGGGCACAGACGATGCTGCTGCATATCACTTGTAGAAATAAGCAATATTTAAAGACTCTAAAATTCCCTTGTTTCCTATAATGTTGTCAGTAATTTCTTTTCCAGGACATTAAATATCTTAAAACTGCTTTGGAACTTTAAAAAGGTTCCATTGTAGAATTGGTTAAACCTTTAGCCAGCCGCAATACAGCTCTTTCAATGACCAGTACAGCAGTTAACCAGTCACTGTAATGCTGAAAGCTGTTTAATTTGGGGACCAATTTGGGGTTACAACAACTGACTAAGCGTTTATCAATATTCCAGCCCTTGTGCAGGCTTAGGCAGCTTGAAGCATTGAATAAAGAGTTTTCTCTGATACTTGGGTAGTAAGTGTGACAACTCACTTGTTGCCTTTAGAGTTCTGCACCCAGTAATGCAAAGACAGTATATCTGCCCTGCTAGCCCAGGTCTTCTTAAAGACTGTAAAGTATTTTGGCAACCTCTTTGAAACTATCAAAAAATAGGTCAAACTGGTTTTATACTTATACGCAATGATCTCTATGTACTACTAGATGGAGTGTCCCAAACAATCGCTCTGTTCCACGCAAGAAGCAACAACTCTTTCACATTCACAATGAGACTCGTGCAGTTACTTTTTAACATTTAAATAGCGTCAATATTTAGTAAATAATTAAATGTTCTGCGTAGTAACTGCACAAGTTTCATTGTGAATATGAAAGAGTTGTGGCTACTTGCGTGGAACAGAGCGATTGTTTGGAACGCTCCATCTAGTAGTACATAGAGATCGTTGCTTATACGTAACTTTTATGATTAAATAATTCAAAAAATTCTGAAAACTCTAATTTCAATTTTTTATTTCTGATGGGTTTACGCTTGACCGCAGTCACACCTGATGGTAAGCGACGATGAGGCCTTGGCCTTGGAGGCTATGGCTTACCCAGAAGATGCCTTTTCACTTTTCTTTTAAAAAGATCCAAGTTGTACTTGCCCGGAAATACCGAAGCTGGCAGGAAGTTAAGACCTTAGAAGTTCGCATTATGAAAGAGGAAGCAAACCGCTTCGTGCGAGAGCGTGGTATGTCTACTACATAAGGATATAGTCCCTCACCACGCCTGGTAGTCCGGTGATGGAACGGACATGGGGGAATCAGATCGTGAAGAAACTCTAGTAATTTTCATAGAATTATACCAAACCAGGGCTGACCCTTTTTTTGACAATTTCCAAATGGTTACCAAAACACTTTCCGGTCTTCTTAGCTAACGGGACAGATATAGGCTCTAATCTTTATAGGTTTGTCTGTCCGTTTGCGACTCCATTGTTTTTTTATTATTATTTCGTGAGTTGTTCCTGTATTCTTTGTATTACAATAGTACTTACTTCCCTTCCCCTTGTCTAGACTCTGTCTGTACAGTAAGTCACATAAGGTCAACCTACGCTCCAATTACCTTCGTTGAAATTTGAACCTTATGCCGCAACCAGTGTGTTCAGTTTCAGACAGATAAATGTAGCAAGTTTATTTCTTGTTGGTCTGGTTGTTTTTTGTAATATATGCGTCTGGTCTGGGGTGAGCTTTGTTGTTCCATTGTTAGAGCTATACTTTAAATTAACGACTTAAGTTATCTAGTTTGTTAATGTTGTCTGGAGGAAATCGCTTTATAGCTATTTTAAACTAAACTGGATGTTCAGAAACGGAAACAGCTTTTTAAAATTAAACCTTTCTTTAATTTTATATGATTTTGGTACGCAAAGCCTTGTCTGCCAAGCTCTGACTTCTTTTTAGGGTCCCGTAGCCAAATGGCAAAAAACGGAACCCTTATGGATTCGTCATGTCTGTTTTTTACGGCTACACATTGTACGGCTCATATAAACTCGAGATTGTGCTGAATGTCGTTAAGCGCGTTTGTGAGTGACAATATTGAGAACTTTTCTAGAATTTTCCAGATTTTTCCAGAATGTTCCTAACAGATTACGGTGGTGGTGGCGGTTGCAGTGGGGATGGGGGTGGGGTGCGGGAACGGAAGGAAAGGGGGAAGGGGATTTCAACTTCATGAAAAAGAAACAATAATTCTGTCGTCCACGCGAGCGGAGCCGCGGGGGGCAGCTAGTAGCATTATAAATTGAGAGGGCTTATGATATAGCAGTTACTTTGAAGGATATGATAAGCAATAAAGAGCTCTGTAAATTTGATCATTAAGTTTGTTTTCCTTTGGTTTTCCTTAGTACTTCTTGATAACTTTAACTGTTGCCTATGCGTTTATGATAGCCTGTTCGCTTCCGCTATTGGTTTTGTTTAACTATCTAACTACGGAACTCCAAACCAATGAAACAACTGCGCAGTTTCATATGTAAACATATCTTTGGAAAACTACCAGAATACCAGATTGACATTATCTACCCAATTGACACGACAAACTTATTTAAACACCCTAACGACTACATCGATAGTGGAAATAAAGCTGTAAATTTTGTGTTACGATCGCAAAATCGTTTTTGTGTTCAACACTAGCGAATGCATGTTAACAAACAAGGACGCACGCACACATTTCAAAATAGGAGTAAACTCACACAGATGTAAAGATAAAATAGAATGAAAACTTTTGATTCATTACTTCCAGATATTTCGGGAAGTTTTTGGTTATTTATAGCTGTCCTATTGTTACTACAGAGTGTTTTATAAATAAAATATTTTTATTTCATATATTGTTAGTAAGAAACTTAAGCTAAGTGTTAATAATACAAGCTTATATTGCAGGGACAGGCACATAAAACAAATATACAAAAAACATACAAAAAAAACAACATGAAAAAAAAATTATGTGGATTAAAAAATTAATGTAAAAACCACGTTTTTGTAACGTAGGGCTAGTATATATTATCTTTGCTAATACTTAACACGTTTCAATAGTTAATAACTTTTCCAGTTCACCTGTGAGCATTAATAATAATAAAATCATTTATTCATCTCTTAAAACATATACATACAATAACTCCGCCAAACTGTATAATACAGTTTGTTGGCAGAAATAGCTCTCTTACTTTATACACATCTATGGCAGGGAATACTAAATATCACTACGCAATGGTGAATAGCAAAGCAAAGTTACAAAGTTTTTAATTTTGATATTAGCACAAAAAGATTGAGGTTACGTTAATAAGTTTACTAGATATTTCTTATATTTAATTCTGAAAGTGTTTTTGTTGATTACATTGCTTCTGATGCCTAGTGGGATAGTGTTAACAATTTTGGATACCAAATACTGCCTTGTAAAATTAATGTTGTGGTGTGTGTGTTATATGAATGTATGTCCTCTTGGGTCATCAAGACCCCCGGAGGGTTATGTTATTTTCTTTAAGGCGCATAAATACGTAGTTTTTAGATTTTTTATATTCTACATCAAATATTTTGTTCTTTTTCGTTTTAATTTCAGTTAGGTCGGCATTGCATGCTAATAAACGGATTTAGAATGTATTGTCATCGCGTTGTGAGCTACCCTGGAAGTTTGAACCGGACAGCTAATCGTGAAGTGTTTGAAATTTGATTCATCCGGAACGACAGACAGACAGACAATCAAACAAGAAAGTGAAGTTAAAACATGCAACCAGTTACATCATTTAGAGGTACTAATTCATTTCACCAGATGTACACAATATGTGGCGTCTGGGATAAACCTCGATAAGTTCGTAATGGCAACATTTCAGTCCAGCGTTTTAAGTTTTTTTTTAAGGATATTTTGGCTAGGTCTTGTAGACCTTAAAGCCATGTCTTTTTTGGAGTCACAGCACTTATCACTATATTTTTGATAAAAAAGTGTTTTATTATTTATTAGCTAATCGCGGGCATTAGCTAGTAAATAATTAAACACTTTTTTCGCGTCCTTCGTCCGCGTGGACAACTTAACATTACAAATTATTATGTATTTCCCGTAGTTTTGAGTTGTTTTTTCGGTTTAACCCCGAAAAAACAACTCAAACTATCCTATTCAAGGTGCTATATGTGTGCCAAGTTTCATCCCGATCCGTCCGGTAGTGCTATTCTGTAAAATACAAACTAACGTGCGAGTCTCACTAGAGTGACTTCACTCACTTTGAAACCTAATTCACTGGTGATTCTGTAAACATTCTAAAGCACTCTCGACGTGAAGTGAACAAAGAACTCACTTCACGTCGATAGTGCTCTAGAATGTTTACAGAATGCCAATGGATTAGGTTTTGGTATGAGTAAAATCACTGGAGTGAGACTCGTACGTGATTGTGTATTTTACGGAATAGCACTACTGTACTTGAAGCGTGATGGAGTAACAAACATCCAAACTTTCGCATATATAATATTAGTGGGATTCAACTCATACATCCGTAGTGTAGTAAGTCAAGTATTTAGTAGAGTAAAGCCTTAATAGGTACTATATTAGTAAACTTACTAGCACTTAGCGCTGCCCCGCCGCTGTCCGCAGTTTGCGTAATCTACCAATTATGCAAAATTCATAGTAAACCGCTGTCAATGTTCTGCAGAATTCCTAACTTATGCCACCAACGCGGGACAATCACATAAATCAAGTTGCAGAATATTCTTCGAAAGATCTTCTTCTTCTTCTCTGTCGTTCCCTCACTGCTGAGGGTCGCGACCGTATAAAACCCGCCTCCACGCATAGCGGTCATTGGCCAGCCGCACTGCTTCATATAAGGATCCGCCAGCCACCCTCCTCACCGGGTCTGACCGGTTCGGAAGGTCATCATCATCATGTCAGCCCCTAGAAGTCCACTGCTGGACATAGGCCTTCCCCAATGAACGCCACCACACCCGGTCCTCCGCCCTCCGCATCCAGCCGCTACCGGCCACCTTCTTTAGGTCGTCGGTCCACCTGGCGGCGGGGCGTCCTACCCTGAGAGTGCCGATCCGCGGTCTCCACTCCAGAACTCGTCTGCCCCAACGGCCGTCGGTTCTGCGGTCTGCGCCATATCGGAAGATCAGGAACTTCAAAATCGAAAAGAAGGAAATTTTCATAACGAAAAAATAAAGCTGTAGAAAATGTTTTAAAATGAACTCTGTACCAAACAGGGAGTTTTCTTTCTCACGCATTATTGCTGCTAAATCATGTGCCAACATCGATTTATACTCCTAACTCGTAAATAAACAATTCGACCTTAATAAGCGACTGACTTTGCTACTTATCATTATCAATATTACGTTGCCATTCATGCGATATTTATAAATATCTTATCATCTTCATATTGTTTATGTTTGCCTGGGATTTTTCCATTACTAATTATTTAATTATTGATATCTATTTCAATGTTATTGATAGTACCTCAAATAATCAAAGCTATCTTAAAAGCAACTTTCTTTAAAGTCTTTGATTCAACTGTAGAAACAACTTCGATAATGAAAGGGGCAAAGAATTCGGTTAGGCAGCTTTTTGGGAAAC
This sequence comes from Esperia sulphurella, assembly GCA_947086405.1. Lineage (NCBI taxonomy): Eukaryota > Metazoa > Arthropoda > Insecta > Lepidoptera > Oecophoridae > Esperia > Esperia sulphurella. The sequence continues at coordinate 12,683,763 of OX352273.1, read as the reverse complement.
TGCGTCGGAGAAGTCTTATCCTAATCCGAACCTACGCGGCATAAAATATTACGACTGTGACCTATCCGAATGTCAGTACATACACTAACATACTGACATTCACACACATTGATGATTACTGCGTAACGATAGAACTTAACGTACTTAGTAACAATCCTTCCTACTAATATTATAAAGGCGAAAGTTTGGATGTTTGTTACTCAATCACGCTTCAACCACTGGACGGATCGACATGAAACTTGGCACACATATAGGTTAGGTCCTGGGACAGGATATAGGATAGTTTTTATTCCGAAAAACATCTTATTATTACGTAATATTCAATAATTTGTAATGTTAAGTTTTCCACGCGGACAAAGTCGCGGGCTATTGCTAGTATAATATAATCGATATAATAAAAGTTACAATTAAATGTAAGCGATTTATAGAAGTGGGGCGTGCCTTCGTGTGTTATACGATACGGACGATAACGAACGGTGTCGCGAGTCGAGACCTATGTACCGGATATAAACACGTCTCCCCAGCTAGTGTGACCATCATTGATACTTCCCACTGTTAATGACCTTGGTTTCTAGTCAACGATCTCTATGTACTACTAGATAGAGCGTTCCAAACAATCGCTGTGTTCCACGCAAGTAGCCATAGCATAGTTCATCCTAAATCAATAAGTACCAATAGGGTATAATAAATTATAACTATTTATCAACGATCTCAATGTACTACTAGATGGAGCGTTCCAAACAATCGCTCTGTTCCACGTAAGGAACCGCAACTCGCTTACATTCACAATGAAACTTGTGCAGTTACTACTCAAAACATTTAATTATTTACTAAATATTGACGCTACGGGAATAGCGTCAATATTTAGTAATAATTAAATGTTCTGGTAGTAACTGCACAAGTTTCATTGTGAATGTGAAAGAGTTGTGGCTACTTGCGTGGAACAGAGCGATTGTTTGGAACGCTCCATCTAGTAGTACATAGATATCGTTGTTTCTAGTAGTAAAATGACCTCCTTCTTTCTAAAATGGCCTTCCTTAGGATATTGCCAATGTCAAGTGTATAGGTCAATGCTTAAAGACAAAAGTCTTTAATCAGTGCGTCCTGGCTGTCATGACCTACGGTACAGAAACGTGGACACTGACAGTGGGCCTGATCCACAAGTTTCAAGTCGCTCAGCGAGCTATGGAGAGGGCTATGCTCGGCGTATCTTTGAAGGATATGATTCGTAATGAGGAGATCCGACGAAGAACGAAGGTGACCGACATAGCCGAAAGGATTAGTAGGCTGAAGTAGCAGTGGGCGGGCCACATCTGTCGCAGAACCGACGGCCGTTGGGGCAGGGGCAGGGCAGGGCAGGGCATCGGGATGAAAACTATCCTATGTCCTATTCCAGGACCTAACCTATATGTGTGCCAAGTTTCATCACAATCCGTCCAGTGGTTGAAGCGTAATTGAGTAACAAACATCCAAATATCCGTTTGGTATCCAAATATCAAAATTTTCGTATTTATAATATTAGTAGGATTTTCCGTAGGAATGGGATGTTTTTCGGGATAAAAACTATCCTATGTCCTATTCCAGGACCTAACCTATATGTGTGCCAAGTTTCATCACGATCCGTACAGCGGTTAAAGCGTGATTGAGTAACAAACATCCAAACATCAAAATATCCAAACTTTCGTATTTATAATATTAGTAGAATTTCCCGTAGGAATGAGATGTTTTTCGGGATAAAAACTATCCTATGTGCTATTCCAGGACCTAACCTATATGTGTGCCAAGTTTCATCACGATCCGTCCAGCGGTTAAAGCGTGATTGAGTAACAAACATCCCAACATCCAAATATCCAAACTTTCGCATTTATCATATTAGTAGGATAAGATAGTCCCGAAAAACGCTGTTCAAAAATATGTCCCATATGTTCATACATTTTCGATCCATTACAAAAAGTTCATGATTTTGGACTAGGTCAGTATTTCATTAAAAGTACGAGTTCTAGCAAAATCGAAGGTCAATCCACCAAATAGACTTTGATATTGGCATTGGAGCTATTCGTGTGTGTTCAATTCACAGTTATTCTCGTATGTGTCACCCGTTACTGGTAGGTTACATAATGTGTATTGAAATCGCGAATACGTCACTATGAGTCACATTTTCTAGGAAATATCATACTCGTATACGTAAACAGGTAGGGCAAACATTAACCACAGAACGTACATAACTGTCTACCACTAGTATATAGAATGACGAAACACTTTAAGAAACCTATAATTGAAAAGAAAAAAAAAACATGTTTAGTTTGGAAAGTTCAAGGAAATACTTTTTTTTAAATAGTTTGTAAGTAATATTCTGTCATACATGTTCACATCATTCCTGAATGTCCACTCTCATAAGGACCATTTATCTAAATGTTGATGCGTCATGCCTGTCCTTCATATCACAACCTACGAAGGTTGGACTAACCCGACCCAACTGCCGACCACGGCCTTCACTTGAACCACCACTTATGTGACACCCGGCTATATAGGTATTATATATATATTTTGCCGTGTGGTTTCCGGTAGAGTAGAATAGGACCACTCCAATTCTTCCCGCGGATGTCGTACAAGGCGACTAAGGGAATACATTATAAAACATCAATCAGGCCTCCCCAACCCGTCTGGCCAGCGCGGGGAGTGTAGCCCAAATCCTCCGTCTGTCTCCGGCAGATGAGAGGGTTGTGCTCCTGCAGTGGAGACCAAAATAACCTGATGATGAATATTATGTCATGTTTTCCTCTTCCAATCCAAAAATTATGTATTATTCGCCTAATTTCATGAACTAGACGAAGATTTGTGTAACGAATCGGCTGGGTTTTTTTTATATACAGAAAGGTGTACCATGATAGAAAGTCCCAACTATTAGTAGGTAGGTACCTATGTTATAAAAAAAAAGCTTTGAGAAAATATTTTATTTCATTTTTATTTCAAAACTTTATTGCACATTAAGTACAAAAGGCAAACATAATGCCAATATGGCATTCTCTTCCAGTTGACCTTTAGGTCATGCAGATAATGAGTGGTAGGCGCAAAAAATTATATGAGAAAATTTGTTATATCAATATTCCTTTCCCATTTTCTCAATGATTTGAATAAAACCACCTTTTGACATTTTTTAACCGCCTCGTTGGCCTAATGTCAATAGATTTGATCTCCAGAGGTCGTAGGTTCGATCGCCACTAGGGACAGTTATGTTTAGTACAATAGTACAAGTTAGTCCCGGTCTAGATGTTATATTTGTGAATTGTTCTGTCCTTGTCCAATGTTTATCGTTCAGGAGAAAATACTACCCCCACGCTAGTTAGACTGGAGTATGTATTAAATAAATAAAATATGTTGTGTCAAAGGTTTTAAACGGACAAAAATTAAATATGCATTGATTTTCTTGTATTTATACGATAAACAAAACACTCTTTAATCCAATTAGTCTATTAAAAAAAATTTTTTTTTTCATTTTCTCTGGCCATAATTATTAAAATTCTAATTCAAATTCTTAAATAAAGGTATTTGATCAAATGATATATTATTTATTCGTATATTAATAATAGTTGTAATAAAATTAATTGCCCCTAAAATTGAAGAAATTCCAGCTAAATGTATAATATGTTGTTTTGTTCAACTGTTTTTGTTGCACTGTGTACTGGTCCATGGAATAAAGGTCATCGAAATGGTGTTGGTGAGTTCGTTTACACGAAAACTATTGATCGGAACTATTCTTGGAAGTGATGAAATTGCGCCACTAATGAAAGGTTTTGCAGGTCGCCGTAGGGCAAAGGCGCACACTGACAAAAAGAAATAGCTGAACTAGTTTAGCTAGTCGAAAAATAGCCAAGGTTTACCTAGTAGTAAGCAAAATTTTGTTACAATTGCAGTTAAAAGTAAATTTAAATTATTCTATTTGCTATTTACATATATGTTTTTTTTCACTACTTATTCTCACTATAATGTGGACTGCTGTCTGCCTATCTGCTTTGTTTTTCTCTTTCACCCAAAGGTTTACTGGAAGAAAACTCTTACAGAGTTAAGTGCGCCTTTGTACATCTTGTGTTTAAATTAGTTGTGTGACTTATATTTGTGTACAATAAAGTATAAAATAAAATAAAATTTTAGCTATTGTTAGGCAAACTTTTTTTTTCAGTGTATGTATAGGCTTTCCATAAAAGCGACATAGACATTAACTTATGATGAGAGCCTAGCTATAACGTGTTATACATTACATAATGCTTTGGTCCCAGAGGGGTAGGCAGAGACAATCTTCGTAAAGTGACTTCCCTTTTCGTATTTCGCCCCGTGATACCATTTGGTGTGATGTGTGGCGAACAGCATCGCCGCCGCCTCCGTGTGATAACGTCTTATTTACTTCATAAATAGATAATACTAACTCTTAGGTAAATGTTAAAACAAAATACCTGCAGATCTTTGATTGTAATGAGCGGTTAAAGAGTCATTTATATCAAACTAGCTGTTGCCCGCGATTTCGTCCGCGTGGACAACTTAACATCACAAATTATTTTGTATTTCCCGTAGGAATAAGATGTTTTTCGGGATATAAACTATCCTATGTCCTAACCTATGTGTGTGCCAAGTTTCATCTCGATCTGTCCAGTAGTTGAAGCGTGATTGAGTAACAAACATCCAAATATCCAAACATCCAAATATCTAAACTTTCGCATATATAATATTAGTAGGAAGGATAGTATAAGTGTTCGAGTGTGGTATTTAAAAAAAAAATATTCAGTATCATGTAATCCCGAGGAAGAACGACGTAACTGCAGTAAAATTACGCTTAAATATTGCGCTTTATTGTTGTTTAAAAAATGTGCTCTCAATTGAGCACCTTTCCGAACAACAACAGAGCTCAATTTTAACTGAAATTCAATTGCAGTTTAGTCATTTTTTTATGGAATGTGCGATATGTTTCTAATAAAGATGTAGGGATCTTCTTAAATGGGGTTTTCTCGTACTAAACCGATTCTGATGTTTAGTATTATATACAATATGCAGGTATTCTACCAGCGGTATTGATATCGTATCATATTATATCATGTATCATAATAAGTAATCATAGTAGGTATGTATTTATGTACAGGATGAATATACTTTCATATGAAAAAACTAATAGGACCTTTAAAATTAAAGATATTTTACGCATATGAATCTTAGCTATATTTTTAAAAGTAAGTAAAACTGTTTGGCCTCCTGTAGTTTTATATCCATCATCAGGTTATTTTTGTCTCCACGGGACACAAAGGAACTTTTCAAAAATGTTTAAATGCAGTTTTATATTTATTTTAATAATACTACCGTCCTACTCATAGCAAACGTAACAGCAAAAAGCATTATGTGGAGTAAAATGAGCGTTAATATTTATTTTTATAGCTACCATCTAATATATATAGGATATTATCTTATAGATAAAAAAAATTAAAGTTACGACTGACCGTAAAAAGTGCAAAAAAAAATTTCACATCAATCAATTTTTTCTTATAGCGCCTCCTTTTGTACACTCTGAATTGTAATAAAATTGAATAAAACTGACTTTTTTCCACAAAAAAAATTATTTTTGAGACATTTAAAAAAAACTTCAGTGCCTTCAGTACACCCTAACCAATTTTTTTATTTTATTGAAAAAGATCAAAAAGCAAAGTATCTAAACTATCATCAGCTAGTCCCTACCACATAAACCTCCAAGTTTATCCTATCTTTAATGCTTAAGCTTTCCCGCCAGGGTCCAGTCCGTTATATCCACCTGTACATCCTATCATAGTCCAACCTCACGTGTTGTATATCTTCCATCCACGTTTTATTATTTACATGCCATACACGCGGCACGTGTTGGAACTAAGAGATTATAAACACATTCACACAAGTGCAGACCACATGACTACTGCGAAAACGTGTATGTGTGAGTTTTGTTTTGACGCGATCACTCACACAAATGTATTTCACACACTGGCACAGTATACAGTGCGTAAATGATGTGTAGGTATATTACTGCACACATACTCATTATAAACTAAGGATGCTTCTACAATGTTTGTTTTTTATTTTTATTTATGTACACAGTTTTGGTTTAGGAGATTGTAGGCAGATAAAATAGACAAAGAAATTAAAATATTCTGAAACAGACCAAATTAGGTAATCGATTGTGTCAAACTAGTTGAAACCAACGATCTCTATGTACTACTAGATGGAGCGTTCCAAACAATCGCTCTGTTCTACGCAAGTAGCCACAACTCTTTCATATTCTCTTTGAAACTTGTGCAGTTACTACTCAGAACATTTAATTATTTTCTAAATATTGACATTATTTAACCGTAGCGTCAATATTTAGTAATAATTAAATGTTCTGCGTAGTAACTGCACAAGTTTCATTGTGAGTGTGAAAGAGACTGTTCTGCGTAACTGCACAAGTTTCATTGTGAGTGTGAAAGAGACGTGGCTCCTTGCGTGGAACAGAGCGATTGTTTGGAACGCTCCATCTAGTAGTACATAGAGATCGTTGGTTGAAACAGATTGTGATGGGCAGGCCACGTGACACGAGCAAACGACGGACGATGGGGCTAGTGGGTGGTTAGTACATCTGTCGTTCGCAAGACTATGTAGTAAGCTCCCGCGGGTGGTATGGTCCCGTCGATGCCCTGCAGGTGGCAGGTAGGACCGGTGCTGACAGGAACCAATGGCGTAAAATGAAGGAAGACTTTACCCGTAAACGTGTGTCCCAATAATCAATAGATTGTTCGACATTTTACAGATCATTATAAGTCTTTTTTTATAACGAGATCAAACTTGCTCTTTAAACATAAACATAAATTTATTCATTTCAAAGTGATACATTATTTATGAAGCCCTGACTGCCAAACTAGGTAAACTGTATTTCAGGAGTCAGTGTCTTCCCCATAACGACTAAGTTGAAGTAATACTAACCTATAGAAGAGCAAAAAGAGTAACAATTTTGAAAAATTAACAATTAAAAATATAAATTTTTAATTTAATACAAACACATAAACAGAAGAAAAAAGGTGTGATGTGTGTGCGTGTGTATGTGAGTGTGTGGGTGTGTGTGAGTGGGTGAGTGTGTGGATGTGTGGGTGTATGTGAGTGGGTGAGTGTGTGGGTGTGTGGGTGCATGTGAGTGTGTGGGTGTATGTGAGTGGGTGAGTGTGTGGGTGTGTGGGTGCATGTGAGTGTGTGGGTGTATGTGAGTGGGTGAGTGTGTTTTTAAGTGAGAGGTACCAGGAACTTTTCCACATCTTTTCTATCTAATCCAAGAAGAAAATCAGCGACTTTATTTTTAACTTGAGAGTTGCTTAGGTCTTTGACATTAATTTTATTATGCACAATGTTGTAGAATCTAGGAGCCAAGTATCTATACTGTTTTTGCTCTTTGTTATTGTATCATGAGTACACTTGATATATTGTAATACACTTAAATTTTTATAGACTTCTAGGTCTATAAGGTATTTCTAGGTGTTAGTGCTGTGACAAATAAACGGCACAACAAACTTTTTAGCAACACGTCTTTTAAAATCAAGTTTGTATACAATTATATAAAGATCGTGCGAAGCTGAAGCAACATTAGTACCAGGCATCTTTGTCATTCAAATAATCGTCTATTTTATATTAGGTTTTTTCCAAAGCTGTTTTTGTAATGTGACTCTTAAACTTTCTATTTAACTTCTTATCATATCAAAGATGCCAGGCATCATGACAAAGATGCCTGGTACTAATGTTAATCCAGCTTCGCAAAATCTGTATTAATTGTATGCAAACTTGATTTTTAAAAGATGTGTTGCGTGAAGTTTGTTGCGCCGTTTCTTCTTCACGGCGCTAACACCTAGGAAGCGGTAGTCGATAAAAAAAATGACGTGTATAAATGTACCAAGTGTACTCATATGCAATAAATGATTTTGACTTTGACTTTGAATATTTAATTTTGTTGGATGCAGTGTTATTTACCTTTAAAAATATATGAATGTTTCCATTGGTCTTAGCTAAGGTTGCCATCTCTAAAATCTGTCAACCAGGACAAGAAGAATGAAACCCTCGTTTTTGTAACTTACCACTGGACACGTCAACAGAGATTTTATTAAGTTACTCAGTAAATTAAAAAATAGAGTTAATTGTTATAAATAAACTTTTTATTTATTTGCGAGCCAGCGGTGACTTGAAAACTTTAAAACCCGGACTACAAATGAAACCCCGACCGGACCGCCCCCTAGGACAAATCCGGGAAAACCCGGACGGATGGCAAACCTACCTCTATCAATGCCCTCAAAAAAATTAGGTGTCAAAATAATCCCCCCCCCCCCTTGCTTACACAGTTACCAACGGCATGTCCATACGTGTTGCAACAGCATGTTGCAAGTACCAAAAGTAGCTCACTCTAACTTGGCGATTTCTCCAATCAAAATCAAAATCAAAATATTTATTTTCAAAATTAGAATAAATTATTCTCTTTTTGACGTCAAATTCTGCCTAAAACTACTCCACTTCCACCTGTATAACCGAGGGGAAGAAGTGGCAACAAACCCAACGGCACAGGGCCCTACCTTTGATTTATCTTATTCATTACAATCATTAAGTCTACCTATGCTGAGCCATCAAGCACTCCATGGACTTTTATCATTTAAGTAGTCATCTAACTTATAGTAGGCTTTCCAATCACTGCTAATCAACGACTTTGATATGTATAATCGAAATATGCTCACATGTGGACGACGCTCAACTCTGTTACGTTTTTAACTAGAGAATGACGCATGAGGGGGGAAGTGGAAGCCAGGGGAGGGGGAGGGGGTGACTGGGAGTGGACGGTTTATATAGACCGCACGGACGCAGCACGAACCAGTTTCCTTCTAGAAGTAAACACAGAGAGACCTCAAAGAGGACATCGTAGAATCTTCTGCCGGCTTACAGCCACACAAATGGGTACGTTGACCTTAATTATTTTGCTTTTAAATAGGGTATTAAACTTTGATTTAGGACAGCGCATAGGTTGTCGTCCTAAGCTTCTTTAATGATGCGGGGATGACGCAGCGTAGCAACTAATTATTCTGATTGGTGTCGCTCTGTCATTCATAATCATAAGTGGAGAGCGTTTAGGTAATTAATTAATTACACATTCAAGTGCTAATTGTGTTTATCCTAAACCAAAAGTTGCCTAATTAAATATTTTTGGCCCTTCTATGTGTTCCAAATAAACTCCAAAAAGTTGTTCTAATTTGACCTAACGATGTATCATAAAATCTTCAGGTTTTTCGAAAATGACGCAGCGTAGCACAAAACAAACTATTAGTGTACTAATCCCTCAGCAAAAGCTATGTTATTGAAATCCCTTTCTATTAAATCTGTGTTCCAAAACAGACCTCTAGAAATGGATTTAAAATTTGACCCAAACAATGAAGTTCTGTTAACATGAAATAAACTATCCTATCCTTCCTTGGTCTATGATTCAAACAGCTGATTCTGTTGAATTGAGATTCACGTCAAACTTTAAATTGCACATGTGATTATTGACCTCGTGTCGCATCTGACGATATTATTTGCAATTTTTCCCGTAATTTTTTATATAGATTTTGCCCGTTCAGAATGTCCTTATTTATTTTACTTTGTAACGTCGTGATTTCCCAAGCATTATTCATACCTAGAATACGAACAATTCTTTAGTCTTACATTGTTTTACTAGCTGTTGCCTGCGACCTCGTCCGCGTGGACAACTTAAAATCACAAATTATTATGTTTTCCCGTAGGAATGAGATGTTTTATCGGGATAGAAACTATTCTGTCCTATTCCAGGACCTAACCTATATGTGTGCCAAGTTTCATAACGATCCGTCCAGTGGTTGAAGCGTGATTGAGTAACAAACATCCAAATATCCAAACTTTCGCATTTATAATATTAGTAGGAAGTAGGATTACCGAATGAACAAATGATGTTCTAAATATTGACATTATTTAACCGTAGCGTCAATATTTAGTAATAATTAAATGTTCTGCGTAGTAACTGCACAAGTTTCATTGTGAATGTGAAAGAGTTGTGGCTACTTGCGTGGAACAGAGCGATTGTTTGGAACGCTCCATCTAGTAGTGCATAGAGATCGTTGGTTACAAACGAACTTGTTGCAGTACAGAATTGGTGTTTGCATGTCGATGTCAATTTCTCAAAATTTCCTACGCCCGAAAATATATCTATTTCCCTAATTGCATAAGCAAATTGTCCACTTGCCAAAATGACCACCGTCCTTATTCACTCGCTACAAAATGTCAGGGCCAGAAAAATATATCTGACGCAGTGGAAATTCCCAAATTCAAGGAATCCAGATGTCGGAAAATAAGGACAGATAAAACACATGGCCGCTTGCCGCGCTGCTGGCTCGTTCATATTTATTTGGCGCTTTGCCATAATCAGTACTCGAGTCTCTTATCTACGTAGGTAGGTTACATAGTATCTATGTATATGTACAGACTTGAATCACTAAGGCGCTATGTATACTTACTAACTGTTGACTATTTCTATTATCTAGTCATGACTAAACCTAGTTAGGAGAATCAAATGTATCGGAGTCATTATGGTTAATTATATCTTCCTTCTTTCCAGATACGTTAAATATAAAACCGTTAAGTAAGGACTTGAAGTGGTCTCCGGAGGCGCTCTTGGGCGTGGGGGCCACTGGGGTCGCAGGATCGTACGTCCAGGGCCCCGCCTCGAACATGGCGTCGACCTCGAGCGAGGAGCGCGCCATCCGCCGCGTCATGGGGCGCTGGGGAGCCGAGTGGTTGAGCTGACTCGGCTCCGGGCAACAGAAACCAGCCGGTCCCCAATGGCCGGCCGACCACCCCCTGCCGCCACCGCGATGGGGGGCCCCCCGCCCGGCTTTGCACCTCTCCTTGCAACAGTACGAGGATCTGGTCGCTAAAGCCGAGGCGCTATTGAGCCGTCTCGTCGTCTCAGAAAACTATGACTCTGTTAACAATTTCCTGACGCTGTACGACGCCTACATGGCAGCTCCTGATGAGAGTCTGGATAAATTCTTCCCTAAGTACAACCCACCGATCCGCCCTCGCAAAAACACCTGCGTGGGGCTCGGCATGGAAGTCATCAAGCGTCTGAAGGTCTTAGAAATGGATTTCCCTGGTATAACTAAGTCAATGATGCTGGTCTCCTGTGACGAGAATATTCAAGACTTAGTCGACTACACTACATCAAGTCCTGGGCCTCAAGGGTTCCTGATCGAGACCGAGAAGGATCACGTCATGGTGGCGATTCATGTGAAAATTGGTGGCAGACCTGGTGTGTTCTTATCGGACTTGGGTTACCACATCTCCAGAGTAGTCACCGTGATGGCTGATCGATGCTACCCTCATACTGGTAAGCTTAATTAGATTACATAAATATCTGCTCTATTTTTGTCTATTTGTTGCCTATGATGTGATTTGTCTTCCAAAACGACCTCTAAATAGGTCGGTTAATATTATTCGACAAGTTTTTCATGTACCGTTTAATCTTTCCAGGCTGGTTCACCCAAAGTGACGAGCCCCATTGCCGTAAGGAGTACAACTACCAGTTTAACCTTCAAAACAACAACTACGTGGAGTGGCACGAGAGGGAAACCAGAGGCACCAACGTCAAGGAGCGCCTGTCACTCGTGTACGTCACCAAGGCCTATCTCACAGCTATAAGTGTGACAGAAAAGAGAAACTTGGTTTGGGACCTAAGGTATGTGAAGTTGTTTATTCCATTCTGAGATTCCGCTTCATTGATAATCTTGTTATCATTAACAGATCGCAAGTGACTGGTGGAGGATTATTGTATTTATCAGACATGATAATTTTATCGTCTTGTCTTCAGAAATCTGATAAATATCCTCTATGAATGACATTGGAAATTTTTTGACATTATCTGCAGTAGCAACTACAAAAATATCCATTATCATAATTTAAAATATGATTTTTTTTTTTACAGGAGTTTACTGGCTAGGGACCCCAAAGGTCGTCTGACAGCTGGCATATACTTTCCTCTGAAGCCTAAGACCCAGGAGTTCACCATGTTCTTTGAAGGCAATAACGGCAAGCAAAGGAAGAAGATCAAGTTCGACACATTCTTGGAGTTGCAGAAGGTAATTATGACTGGCCCTTGCATTTTTTTATCATATCAAATAATAATAATAAAGTCAAAGAAGTTCCTTGACAATAAAACTAAACACTAACTAAACGAAACTATTCTTAGTCAAAGTCATTTATTGCATATGAGTACACTTGGAACATTTATACACGTCATTTTTTTATCGAGTACCGCTTCCTAGGTGTTAGCGCTGTGAAGAAGAAACGGCGCAACAAACTTCATGCAAGACACAAATACACAGACTTAGACACAAATTAAAAATTAAATAATTAAATTTTTAAAAGTTTACGTAGCCGCCATAAAGTATTCGGCTTGCATATCGACGTCATAGCCTTTTGGTATCTTGCCAATTTGCAAAATATGGAATGCACAATATTGAAATTTTCTTATTCAAGCTGTTGAACTCGTTTGCGTCATTCCAGCTCGAACAAAGTCGAACTTCAGTAATATGAATATGACGCAGGCAGGATTTAGTTTCAGATGTTGTACTTAAATAGATCAAGAGATAGAGACAAGAGGTACTGAAGTCCAAGAATGAAGTGAAATTTTTAACTAAGGCATGTTCTTAAATTCTGCTCACAAAAGGCTTCACCTTGAAATATGTAAGACTTTGTAGGTACCAGAAAATCTGATTTAGTCTCGTATATATAAAAATAGTTGATACGCTACTGTCTGGTCGAATTTCATTAGATTGCATAGACTTACATCTCAAATGGATGATCTCAGAGTCATAAAATCAATTTCTAAACTCAGTTTAGTACAGATTTAGATGCTCAAAGAAATCTAGAAATTGGTAAACATAATTACAAAACAACAAAGCGCAAATTATGTCTAACAAATCTTATTTCTCTTTCCAGATACCTGATGTAGTGGTGGACGAAGTGGAACAGTGCAACGATCAGCTCCGGCTAAGAGATGGTGAGCTTCTGTCCATCCTGAAGCATCTGGCTACCATCATGGCTGATGAGGAGTACATGGCAGAGTTGCTTGAAGTCAACAACAAGATCGTGCAATTGTCTGCTGGTACTTAGACTGCAAAAGACCTGGCCGCTTACGAAAAGAATGTCCGAATACAAGGGAAGATTCTTTAAGATCTGAAGGCGACGTCGATTAGTTCAGGATATTGTTTGATTTGATAATTAGGTGTCATTTTTATCTAAAGAAAGCTGTTATGGTGCTCTTAGAGCCCCATTTCAGATTTCATTCCAGTTTAATAGTATTTTCTTCTCATTAGTTCCATGCATGCTGATAATATCTTCGCTTATAGAAACCATTCTAGCTTAGTTTTTCGTAGTAGTTTGAGTCGATAGTTTCTAGATTTAACAAACTTTCTGAGACATAAGACGAGAATACAGTTCATTAGGGAAAATAAAAATATACACAAAGCAATTGTTTTATTTTCAAACGCAGCGTTACGGCAGGAGGTGTAACAACACCAAGTAATCCAAATGCTGACCTTACGCATTCGGAGAGTGCCCTGCTTCTAGCCAACTAACAACAAAGGCCTGGAAACCAATCAATAGCGGTATAACCATTTAAACTGCTAGGTAGGTCATAAATGTTATTTATGTCCACAAGTAAACATTGTTGACAGAATGATGATGTGAATGAATGAAATGAGTGATTGACACTAGTAATTATTTGAAAATCAAGACCCACGTATTGATTTTCAGTGAGAGATATATATCTTTCAGCAATCAACAAAAGACATAAGATTTAATACAAAAGTTGAAAAATTACTGAAATTAGAATCATAATCCTGTAAACAAATGTTATTTTATTTATTTATTTATACTTTATTGTATACAAATATAAGACACACAAATAATTTAAACACAAGATGTACATAGGCGCACTTAACTCTGTAAGAGTTTTCTTCCAGTAAACCTTTGGGTTTATATTATTTTGCTTTATTCATAATTTTCTTTATAGTACATATTGAGAGATGTTTTTTCTGGACAAAAACGGTCCTACGTTCTATTCCAGGATCTAACCTATATGTGTGTCAAGTTTCATCCCGATCCGTCTAGTGGTTGAAGCGTGATTGAGTAACAGACATTCAAACAATCGCATTTATAACATTAGTGGGATTTTATTTTCATGTATTTGCGGAATGTAATACGTGTGAAGTTTCTGTTGTGCCGTGTAGTTATTGCTGAGAATAGAGCACCAGGGATGGGCAGAAGCGTTCTCCTATGATCACTAATCCGCCTGCCAAGAGTGGTGATTATGGCAAATCCCCCAATGGACAGCCCACCAAAAGTGTCATTCTATTGGAGAGATTTATGTTCAGCAGTGGACGTATTTCGGCTGTTGATGATACGGAAACCATAAAAATAGATAGATACAAGATTGCACTTTCAACAGTCAAACTGTAATGCAGTTAACGTATTTACTGTTTATATGTAGAGCCGTGGTAGCCGGTTGGTTGTACACTCGCCTCACGTTCATGAGGTCCTGGTACAAACTCCGCCAGTACCAATGGGTTTTTCGAAACTTAAGTACGGTTTATTTATAATACCACAGGCTTTTCGGTGAAGGAAAACATCGTGAGGAAACCTGCATATGCCGAAGAAGAAATTCTGAGGCATATGTGAAGTCCACCAAATCGGCTTGGGGCACCGTTGGTGGTCAGGGGTTTGGCACAAAAGATCCTGAAGGGTCGAAGTGTGGCCAGGTCTTCCTGGCCCCCTAAGAAGATAAGATAAGATACTGTTTATATGAATAATTAATGATTTATTTCATCTCCTCGTTAGCCAAGTGTCGTGGTCGTCGTACTCGGGCGCCAAAGGTAGTTGGTTCTATTTCGACTAGGGACAGACAGTGTTGTACTTGAACTAGAAGTTACGTTTGTGAATTGTTGTGTCCTTGTCTAATCCCTGTCGCACCTACAGGAAAAATCCTACTGTTGGGATTAGACAAGTATACGAATATATGATTGAAGGATGAATATACGAATAGGTAATTATTTTATTACTAGCTGTGCCCGAGGCTCCGCTCGCGTGAACTACAGGATCCGCTCCAATTCCCTCTCCCGCTCCCGCTTGCACCCCCTCCGCCTCCGCAAACAGATAAACAGACAAAAATTTCAAAAATGATCGAAATGTGTTCTGTTGCTTATCCTTACACGCCCGAATTTTATTTTTTTCAAATATCTTCAGTGTACAGACACGCGAAGTTTACGATTTTATTTATTAGATTTGTACTTATGAAGAGTTTACAAAAACAGTTTTAATGAAGTCAAGTGCATAATGGTGTAAGCATAGAATATAATAAATAAAAACATAAACTACATTGAATATATTGCCCAAAAAGTTAGTTAGTTAGGTATTGCCGTTAGTATACACTGTACCAAATCGCGATGAGCTAGGACTACCAGGGTAAGAGGTGGTGGTGGCTGTGGTAGTTGGAGCGGAAGCGGGGGCGGGGAATAATTCTGTAGTCTACGCAAGCGGAGCCGCGGGCACAGCTAGTAATTAATAATAGCGAGTACATTACTGACATTGTCGAATTCCGATCCCAGTTTATTGAGCAATAAAGAGTAATTGAATTGAATATTTTGACTTAGAATCTTGGACCTATTAATTAATAGGGCCAAGCTTAGAATGCATGCAATAATTAAACCAAAATAAAAATAAGTAAAAAAAGGTAGTCAGATCACAAGAGATCGACTGTTAAAATGTCACTATCGAACATTAGAAACTTATTATTTGAATTAAAAATTAAATTAAATTCATTATTTGAAATTTTAATATTATATACTGACATAGACAGTATGTTATATACTGTGACATTATTTGAATTGTTGACATTGTATTTTTATATTTTGTACATTATTTTATTTTATGACGATCCCTTTTACCATATTAGAATGACATGTAAAATTGAATTTTTAAGATGTAAAAGGGAAATAAATAAATCTAATCTAATCTAATCTTAGAATACTTAATAAGTTATTATTAAGTTATTATTAAGTATGGTGAATACTTAATAAGTTATTATTAAGTATGGTGTAAGTGTGACTTCAAGGGAACTGTCTAAAAAAGTATCTTTAAAAGTGACTTTTCTTGACCTTTCAACAAAGTTATCATTGATCACTTTGTTGAATGGTCAAGAAAAGATCAACAATGTAAGAAAGCAATCATCATTAACTCTGATAGGATCACTAAAGGGAGTG
Organism: Esperia sulphurella; assembly: GCA_947086405.1. Taxonomy (NCBI): domain Eukaryota; kingdom Metazoa; phylum Arthropoda; class Insecta; order Lepidoptera; family Oecophoridae; genus Esperia; species Esperia sulphurella. The sequence continues at coordinate 12,667,423 of OX352273.1, read as the reverse complement.
CTGCTTAATGACGTCAGTAAAACTTAATTTGCGATGAGACTTCTGCCTGTATTCAACAAAGTGACTAGATTCTTTTTCTTTAACAATGAAAGGTGCCTAGTTTCAAGTCGACAACAACAAAAAACTGCTTAAACGGCAGAAAGAAATAAGTATGTTAGAAAAAAGGTTTGCGTAAAAATTCCTCTGTTTTTGCATAATGTAAATATGTGTTTAAAGATTCAAGCAATGTTATCTAATCTTTTAATAGGGGGCCAGGCACGCCCGGCGACACGTCGACCCTGTGGGATCTTTTGTGTCAGCCCCTTTGTCTATGCTGTGCTTCCGTCCCCCACAGTTCGCTGCATAAAATCTATTATGCAGCTAAGGGGCAGAAGCCTTAGTCCTTGGGTTCTGGATAGGCCACACCCAGGACACTCATTCGTCTTGCAGCTAGTGCATTGCATTCGCACAGCAGGTGTTTCACCGTTTCGCTGTCCTCTCCACAGGCTCTATAATTGATAGACTCTGACAGTCCCATCTTCTTCTTCTTCTTCATTCTTCAATCAAGCAATGTTAATACCATCTGACTTTTTTTTATTAATTTTACAGCCTTTACATTAGTTCTTTGTATCCAGGTGATAAACAGCACAGTCGTGTGCGCTTTAAAAAATATTAAACAAAGTTTACTTAAGAGATTATTAGATCCGGTCCCAAAATATGCCAATCAACCAGTCAACATTTCAAACAGTGGAATGTATCTATCTCCCTTATCTTAGCTAAGTATTATGTATAGCGTGTGGCCCGGAATAGGGGCAAATCATCGAAAAAGAGACTCTTTTTTTAAATTCGCATAAGTTCTCATCGAGTAGGCGAATTGGGATGAAATAAAGACTACCTAAATGTTACGTACTCGAAATTATGGCCAAAGTTTTACTGAAAATTCACTGGTTATTAAGTGACATATATTGTGCACATACAGAATAACATTCAAACAGTAAAAAAATCCAAAAACATGATTTTAATTTATTCTATTACTCATCTTTCATAGCCCTAATTTTAAGTCAATATGTTCAGTACAGACATCACCCTTTTTGATAGAAAGAATATTATGTAGTTTTTATGCTTTTTTATGCCTTTAAAAAAAGTACATTATTATTTAGCGCCTATTTGCTATGGTGCAGCAAATGTGGACGAAGGATGTGGTTTCCGGCTTAGAATAGGGCCATCCCCAATTTGACCGTGTGTGTCGTCCGTCAAGGTGACCAATCAATCAATAATGACCGTCAAGGGATTGCACCAGGGACGGACAGCAGTGTTCTCCTGTATATATGTATTAAGATAGCAATACTCAACTTTATTCTATTTTTTCTTTTGCTTGCGTTATACCTACAATGCTTGCCGTATGGTTCCCGGCTTAGAATAGGGCCACCCCTACCTTTCCCGTGGGTGTCGTCAAGGCGACCAAGAGATTGCACCAGGGACGGGCAGCAGCGTTCTCCTGTGTGTGTATGTTAAGATCATTACTGCGATAACCAATCCGCCGACCAAGCGTGGTGATTATGGCAAATTCCCCAATGGACAACCTATCAAAATCAACATTCTATTGGAGAGGCTTGTGTTCAGTAGTGGATGTATGATGAATACAAAGAATACCTAACGCCGCAAATGTGGACGAAAGATGTGGCGACATCACATTACGCAAAAAAAATTCAGCGCATATAGGGCACGTGTCAAGATAACATTATAACTACATAGTTAAGATATCACTGTAACTTTGAGGCTGAAAATTACACTTTAAAAAAAATGATAAAACCACTAACCGCTTAAGCAATCACGTTGTTTGAAAACGTGACGACAAACCGGCACGAGGCGGTTGACAAATGAATATTTTGTTTATCTGAAACCAATTAGCTTTATTACTTACGTCAGGTATGTTAAACACGTGGCCCGCAACGTCTACATTCGGCCGCCAAGAGTTTAAAAATACTGAGCTGCAGTACTAAGTCCCATCATCAACTAAGTTAACGTTTCATTTCCAGCTGAGAAAATAAATCTGTACAGGTAATACCTAAGTACCCCCTCGGGGCAATTTGTAACTGCAGGGTTAAATGTCTATGACTGGATGGAAGAAATCATCGTTTTCCTCATTATTTCATATAAAATCTACCTTAAATTATATAACAGATATAAATTAAATAAGATTTTTTAAAACTCTCGGACTGCCACGCCGCCGCTGGAGGTTGCGGGTTCGAATCCCGCTAGGGGCAAATGTTCGTATGATGAATATGAATGTTTGTACCCAAGTCATGGATGTTTATATATTTATTTAAGTATGTCTATCCGTTATCTAGTAACCATAGCACAGGCTCTGCCTAGTTTGGGACTGGATAATTGGTGTGAATGTCTGAGATTTCTTTTTTACAATTAAGTCTTAGATATAAACTCTATAGACTGCATTTGCACTGCTACAGTTTCCCACTGCTGGGCACAGAACTATGTAAGTACAGAATACGAGTGCACGAATGTTCTTTATTTTTTCTCTGGTACGAGTGCGCCATAGCGAGGGTGTGCAGTGGATAATCCACCACTCGGTTCCAGTATGTACTTTGACGGGACTTTACACGGCAATTTACACAAGCAAAGAAAGAAAAGTTTGACAATTAATTCAATATGGCGGTAGCTAAACGCGCGTTGGACAGGGGGTTGGCAGTGTCTAAATTTAAACAAGGTTTAAACCATGTCTAATCTTAAAGAACGGCTAAACAGGCATTTGTGGTATCACTTTTTCAAAACAACTGTTAAACAAAAAAATAACAAGGGTTGTTTATGGTTTTTGTGGTAAGACGGTAAATGTCTAAAGGGTCAACATTCCAGCAACCCAAACATCCATGGTGGTTTAAGATGGTAAATATCTTGTACTAAAATCTACCAAAAGTACAAAAACTACCAAAAGAAACCTTAACACAAAATATATATTTTTTATAATACCTAAATAAGTTTTCTTACATACTTATCCGTTTTTATGTGGTTCTTAAACTTTCTGTTCGTTATGTATTTTAATTCAAACTCAATAAACGAAAATATACTATTATTTGAATAACAAATATACTAGTAACTATGGGTTTTTTAATTAGGAATTTATCTGTTCGCGCGCTTTACTCTCTGATCGCCACAAACTTATTTTATCAAATTTTATTTTCATTGTTAAAAAATAAAAGAGTCAAAAAAATTAATTATTTCATAATTAATATTTAAATTTATTCATTTAAAATTAATAAACATTAATCTTATTATAAATAAAAAATAAATAGCTAGCTAGGGATAAGAGCAAAACCTGGACTTCATCATTATAAATAAGGAACACTGCGACATAATATACACGGAAAATCTATCAAATGTTAAACAATAGACAGCTGCGACTGCGAGTTTGCCACGCATGTGCTACATATTATCTTCGGATGACGTACGTTATCGCATGACCATTACCCGGTGTGTGGCACGAAGTGCGACTGTTTTTATAAATGAGTTGTAAAATGCACATCGGACGCGTGGTCAGCTGTTGGGAGACGAAGGGCGGTGGGTGGGGTGTGGGGCACGCGCGATGTTGTCATGCGCAATCGTCATGAACGCCCCGCTTCAAAGAGTTGGGACAGTGTTAAATTAACCGTTATTATTAACCGTTAACGTACAAATAACCACAAAAATTCTTGCATTTGTAGTATTGTAGTGGTTAATTACAAATTGCTGTCATTCAGTACGGTCAGGCATGTTTCACTCCGCGCTTTGGGTATAAAAAAAGGACGCGGCCCTAGGCTAATAACGATTGGTATTGTTGCGTGATTCAGCGTAACATTGACTTTCTTCCATGCACGTGGGATGCAGCAGCGTTCTCCCGCCTACCAAGCATGGTAGGTAATTGGGAAAATCCCCCAATGTACAAAAGCCCACCAAAAATGTCATTCTATTGGGGAGGCTTATGTTCAGCAGTGGATATATTTCGGTTGATGATGACGATGATGAAATATTTATTAATACTTATTTTAATTAAATGCTCTAACTAGACTTAAATTTAACATTCAATATCTTATATTAATAGTAGATTTACTACTAGAAGGCATCATATTTGTAATAAAAACCTGAGCAAGTTTTTTTTATTTACTGGAAACTAACACTTGTGGATCTGTGTTGTTTCACAATAACAGAATTTAACTGCGGGGATAGAAAATATCTTTATAAAAAATTACTGCGTCTGTGAATTACCTCGTTAATAACGTTAACTAACAACTATTAGAGGCTAGCACTACAGCTGTTAGCAGAAATTATAATAACGCGCGCACAACTCTATTCAACGATCAGTTTGTCTGTTGTGGTTGTAGGGGATTGACGTCTCGGATAGAGCGCGCCCAAGGCAGCGATCACTTTTCTTTTTTTATTTGGCTTCTAGCCGTTGTATGGGTGAGTTTCTTTTGTCTCAACACTCAATTTACATTTAAATCCAGTGTTTTGTGAAAGAATTTCGGTATTAGACCGCATAATTTGTAGACAAAGACAGTGTTCATGAATAGTTAATGAATGTTCTTACGGCTACGTGGTGTTTTGACTGAAAACATAAATAAACAATGGTTTTAAAGTTAGATTTCCCCGTTGAAGTGTGAAGTGTAACATGGGATTTATATTAACTCGTTAGAAAAATGTAGGTTGTTTAAATATTTGCAAGTTTAACGTTATTTTTTAGTTTTTTTTAGGCCACGCACACTCCGATCGAAGTTTAGGGTTGGGGTTAGGGGACCGCGAGATCGTCAACCTTTTTGTCGTGATTTTCAGTTTCCTTAACTTTGTGTTGTACCGAAGTGAGATTGTAACAAGGAAAACTAGTAAGAAATCAATTGTCTGCTGGGAATTCCACCCGTTCAACCGATGTAGTTTGGATTCGATTTTAAAAAAATAAGTAGGTAAATTAACAAAAGAGGAAACAAGGCTTCTCCCGGACACCAAAAAGTGTAAATGTTCAGAGTGTTTAGTGCCCCATTTTGTACACTGACCAATCCATCTTACCTTATTTTAAACGGAACGTTTATGTAAAATTTAACCAATGTTCTAAACTCGCGTTCTGCTCCCGGAAAACGATGTTTAACACGTTCGGTTGCACGGAATCTTTAAAAACTTAAATTGTTTTTTTCTCCTACCTATGCAAAGTTTATAATATCTACTTCATCATGAGACACAGTACCTACTGAGACATAAACATTTTTTTATCATTGATTTAATATTTCTGTGGTTATGTTGTTCTAGTATTTAGTTCAAATAACTTTGTGAACCGTTTAACTTTCACCATAGTGATGGGTTCAAGTTCTAAGCTGTAGGTAGTAGGGTAGTTCAGTACAACTTTCACCAGCTATTTTCTGCCGTTCTAATCATAACAACCGCAAAAGCAAAAATCTCTTAGTGGAGTTAAACGCAGCTAGACTTTGTTGTTTTTTTATTGCTACCATTAAACCATCTAACACATGATAGCAATGAAAAATCAAAAAAAAGTATCGTGCGTTTTTGCTGTTTGTGAATCTACATGAGTTTCAACCGCCGTCATTATCCTCACCACTAAAAGTTGATGAAAAAGAATATATTTAATTAAACATTTCATCTGTGCAGAATCTGTGGACGGACAAGAAACTTATAATAAAAACGATAATAATAATAATAAAATCATTTATTCATCTCTTAAAAATATACATACAATAACTTCGCCAAACTGTATAATACAGTTTGTTGGCAGAAATAGCTCTCTTACTTTATACACATCTATGGCAGAGAATACTACTCGTAAATATCACTACGCAATATATAATAGCAAAGCAAAGTTACAAAGTTTTTAATTTTGATATTAGCACAAAAAGATTGAGGTTGCGTTAATGAGTTTACTAGATATTTCTTATATTTAATTCTGAAAGTGTGCGATCTTCTACTTTTGAAGGGGAGGATAATAACGGCGGTTAAAACGCTCGTAGATTCACCCTGTTACGGTTGTACCTAATTATTAGGAAGGCAGTTTTACTGCTTGTATGAATAGTATTTCTGATAACACTGCATCCTCGGCAAAGGGGGGCAGTTACTGGAAGTTTGTTGCGTCGTTTCTCTTCATACCACTGGCACGTAGGAAGCAGTAGTCGATAAAAGCTGACCTGAACAAATGTAGGTATACTAGGTAGCTATACTCATGTGCGACAAATGATTATCATTTCTAATATCCCTTTGTAAAATTCTAAATTTTGTACATTTAAATTATTGCATTTGTTTATTACGAATATCGTCATGTCTTTAAAATTGCATTCATTCATGATTAGCGTCATTTAGGTACTGATTTGAAACAGGTCGTTAGATGATTATGATTAGGAAAGTGATCTTTTAAAGCTATGATTATGATTAGTGATTAGGATTACGTAGCCAGCGCCTGATTTCAACTGTGACGAATCTTTTTCTAGACGTTCTATTTTTTTAACCATTTATTCATTTCTCCAAAAATCATACAATAACTCCGCCAAACTGTATAATACAATTTGTTGGCAGAAATTGCTCTCTTAATTTATACATACTTATTATGGCAGAGAATACAAAATATCACTACGCACCTATTATGGTGAATAGCAAAGCAATTTAATAAAAGTTATATTTTTGATATTAATAAAAAAGATTGAAGTTACGTCAATGAGCTTACTAGATATTTCTTAAATTTAATTTTGAAAGTGTTTTTGTTAATTAAATCGCTAATTAAAACTTATTACGACTTGCATATAAAAAAAGAAAGACCGAAAGTGAACCAATTCTGTTTTATAGCAGACGTCTGGAAGCTGCAAGTTTATTATTGCCTTTAACGGCATAGATTTCTTTTAGTATCAATTTGGATAACTTTATGGGTTTATATGAAAATGCCCTGTGCGTAATAAGATTCTTGAGATACGTTTTATAGCGCTCTCGGTTGTCGCTATTAAAATGCCAAAGCAAATGCACAAAGCGAAAGTAGGTAGGTAAGTTATTATATTAAAGTAGGTACATACTCCAAAGACATCGCCTTGCGGTATAAAAGTATAGCAGTCCAAATAAATGGCTAGGACTAGATTATTTGATTAATATTATTTGTTTAGACATCCTGTAGAAGAACTTGTTTTGTAAGGTAAAATCATTCTTAGAGCATTTGTACTCAAATCTCTAAGTGCTTTAATCATGCTTTACTAGAACCTGTTTAGTTACCCAATTAGCACACTGACGAAATATGCAGCCATAAGCTATAAAATAGGTCCATAGTGGGAGTATTTCGGTGTTACCTCCCGGGACCTCCACACTGAGGAGCTATTAAGCTAAAAAATAACTGCATAACCACTTGCCAGTATGCTAGTTGTGTAGTTACAATGACATCATTTCTTAGAGCATTTGTATTAAACGCTCTAATTACTCTTTTTTAGAATTTGTTTAGACATTCTTTACTAGAATCTAGAGCTGTCATTTTCCCTATGTCTCTGAGTCCTATAACTATTAAATTCTCTAAGTGCTCTAAAGCCTTCTTTACAAGAACCTATTTAGTTAGCTACATATTTTAGCATTTGCACACATACTCTAAGCAATTTTTCCTAAATGCTCTAAGCATCCTTTACCAGAACCTAGAGCTGTCATATGTCTCTAAGTTCTATAAAACACAAATTTAAATAATTGACATACATTCTCATTCGTTATGAGTAATAATAACGACCATATGGTGTGACGTGTTCAGTGAGGTATTGAGAAAAACATGTTTTATGACGCGTAGTAGATTGATACCCCACGCCCACTGGCTGTGACGCCGCGTCGACAGGCTCTCGGCACGTGGGCGATAAAGGGCAGTGATACTAGAAAGGTCACGTGATACGCCTACCTGTCGGGATGTGGGTGGGTTCGTGGGATTAATTAAGGACTTCTGGGAATAGATTGATTAGAACTTCAATCAAAGATAATATAATATTTAGTTAATTTAATGGGTTTTCCTTTGATAAATAGGTAATGTTATTATCATTATTATAGTGGCAGACAGGTTTATAGATCGTCCTGTTCACGACGGCACGCCCCACTCTTAATCGCTTAGATTTCATTTTATGCGGTATATTGTTACTGTGTTAGTTCTCATCAATGTGTGCATATGTACACTTTAGATACCGATCCTCGCGTCTTGCGCTCACCCCTTGCGATTAGCAGGATGTGCCATCGTGAGTTAAACGCTCAGTACACACCGTTCTGTAGATTAATCTGGCCTATATTCAAAGTCAAAAATCATTAACCTAGAGTCAAAGTAAAGAATCTTTATACAAAAATTCTAGCCTAGTCCTAGCTTAAAGTCTTATTTGTAAAGTTTGATTAGACGTAGTGAACTGACGTTTACTGTGTTGCTAGTTTTTGAAAAAAAAAATTTTTTTAAGAAATATTGGCAAATTTTGTTAATTTGGGATATGATTGAGTGATTGAAGTCACAAACTCCAAGCTTGGATTTGTCGCTTCTTTACGGAGTAATTATTGTGGTAACTATGGCCACACCAAGGCCCGCTGCTCTCGAGTCGTTTGAGGCCAAGTGCAATTAGCCACTCACACATACCTTTCAGCTTCTGATTCTGACCTTCTTAAAAACACTCTTAGATATTTCAAGTATGTATTAGTACCCCCCCTATTCCACCCGTAAAAAGTTTACGTCGCTTAACCCTTAAACCGCGTGGTCCTTCAGACGACCACGCGGTTTAAGGGTTATATACCTAATTGGGGTTTTTATAGACTGAGATATAAGTATAAAAGATATAAGTTAGACATGCCCTCTTCATGTTCTTAATGCCAAAGGCCGTGCGACAGTAAAATCAATACAGATTTCATTTTTGAGGTAGGTCATGTTTACAAACTAGATATTTACGAGAATTTACTCATTCTTGGATTTCTGCTGTGTATGTTTTCACCATTCCATCCTACCTTCCACCTTCTTCCGTTAGTATAGATCGATCAATTCACAATGGCATACCCCGCTACTTCGCGAGGGGTGAACGTTGAACGCGGGCAACTAATTGATGATGACTGCACACATTGATGATTAGTGCGTAATGATAGAACTACAGTAACACTATAATACATACAGTGAAAAGTAAGCGATTTAGAAAAAGAGTTGGGCGGAGAACTGTACGATCTATATATCGCTACTCAACATAAGAGCTCGGCTCATTCGCTTTCGCGTCTAAAGAAGGCCATGCGAGCACTGGCCCATAATGCTCGCATCACGTGCTACTAAAGGCAGAAACACACTTGTCACCACGCCAAGCCACTCGATGCTACACGGCTACACGACGCGTGTCGAGTCTTATCAAAATGCATGAAATCCTATATGACCAAAAGAAACATTACCAACACGCGACGCCCCATGTCATTCGTCGTCGTGGTCACGGGGGCGTGTTGATAATGTTTCTGGGGGCATACTCCGTAAACATTGCAGATAATATACGTCGAACTACAAAGTCATTTTATACTCTACCGTCTCTTTACCATTTTATACTCTAACGGGTCACGAGATATATTCAACGCTAAACACCAAGCGTTACCACATACGATTTAATATGCGTTGATTTGTCTCCACACGCGTCTGGTGACGTCGCGTGTTGATAAGTGTGTTTCTGCCTTTATCGTGCGCGCTGGCCTCGAATCGCTTCCGCTTTCGATATCTTCTGCTGATAAAAATGCTAACGATGTTAACAGCTGCTTTAATGTTTATGATGCAATCGATTAACAGCGTCTTTTTAATAATGCGCCACAGGTTAAATGACGTCACCGATTTCTTTATAGTGATTAACTGATTAGGTTTTCGGTCCGCGTTCTTACTCACGGTTTTTCCCGCGAGAATGCAGCATTTTTCGTGGGTAAAAATATCCTTTTGAACACTTACATATTATAATTGAATATACGATGTAAGAACTAATATATTCTTGTATGCAGACTTACATAATTCAAAAGTTTTTAGTTAAAATGTTTTTTTTCTCCAATATTACTAGGAACGACTTAAATTCTAAGCCACAAGGCGAAAGACGCAAATATATATGTATTCGCATATTATTCAACGTAAATGACATAATATTTTTTTTTCAGTTTTAATATTTCACTTATTACATTTTCGAGAAAACCCAATATTCGAGGTTTTTTTTTATGTGGTACGAAAGTTTGTACGTGAATCCACTTATAGCCGTGACTTAGTTCGTTTATAATTAATACAGTTAGTCCCCTTTGATGTGATATTAGCAGCAGCTAGAATAAATTGATAATATCCTCATATACAATATGGCAGAGTTGCGAATCTGTTATATTGATAATAATAATAAATCGTTTATTATCAGGCAACTTGGCCCATAGATAAATACCTTAACGTAGAAATACATACATTATTATAACCTTAATTAACAGAGTTCTTCACACTATTTTTGAGATTTTAGTATTTGAATCCCTAAAACGTCTAAACACTACTCCCTCGGGCCAGAAGTCGGGACTGAGGACTATACCCTGGTGATTTGTGGGAACCCGGAGTCTACAAAAAATGCTTTCTTTCATTTGTGCAATACGTTAAAAAAGGTTTTGAAATTGTGCAATATAGAAATTTTAAAATTTTGCGAAATAGAATAATTGTGCAATGTGTGTCGACACGTTTCGATACGTTTGCAAACATTTCAGGCACATTCTCCAACATAGAAAACTAATATTGAAACCATTTCGACAATATTCCTCAACAAAATCATTCTGCAACATTTTGCTACCAAACAAAATAGTTTACAACAATGTCCAACATTTTGAAACACTGGTGTGCGAGCACTCAAACGAATACTCGAATAGCATGCTCTAGTACAAGTCCAATCATCATCATCATCATGTCAGCCCCTAGACGTCCACTGCTAGACATAGGGTTTCCTCAATGAACGCCACCACACCCGGTCCTTCGCCCTCCGCATCCAGCCGATACCGGCGACCTTCTTAAGGCCGTAATCCACCTGGCGGCCAGTACCAGCCCGCAGTCCACATATTCCTACTTTTATGTTCTGGACTTTTTCAAATATCGCCACTTTGCCATGGATATGGTGAACTATTTGTTGCCAGCGACTTCGTCTGCGTGGAATTTGATAGTAGTGGAACTCTAAGTCGTTTGAGGAACCTCTATGAAAAATGTCTACATAGATATTTGAGCTGTGATAGATCAGTCAGTCGGTGTATCATTCTATAAATAGTTTTTGCATTAGCTAACGACCACGTGTTCTTCATCACAAATATGGCCGCACCGCTCGTGAAATAGGCGGTAATTTATTATTATCTCTTGTATCTAATCGGAAAAGCTATTTCCATCGCCCACATAACGCGTTTAACTTTTATCTAAATATAAAGTACGCTACATTGTCCGCCAATTTATAATCTTTGATCTCTAACATAGTCGTGACTACAGCGCGTACTGTGAAAGTAGAACTAAACTAAACCCACCATTTCTGTGCACCTAACAGCAGATCAGGGTCTAAATGCAGCTTTGTATAGCTTGAAAACAATTTAATTTAACATCGGGGCAGAGACTCTTCACCTATGTGAAAACCCTAGTACCTATTCACTACTATACAGTGACTGTATAGTAGTGAATAGGTACTAGGGTTTTCACATAGGTGAATATTTCCTGGTTGTCCTTAAAAGTGGAACTTTGGACCCAGTTACGTAAGAAATAATCCAGTCCATACTTTGTCTTTTTAAGATATCGAGTGTTAAAGTCTAACCTGGTATTCTATGAATATAATATGTATTTTATATAAAAAAAATTAAAACTAGCCTGGAACGTTTCTGCAGTCGGCCCCAGATGAGAGCAGAGAAGCAGAGAACGAGTATTCCCATTGGCCACCAGTGGGTGGTGGCAACTGGGAACTATCTCATTCCCAGTTGCCATTTTCCAATATTTTATTTTAGGACAAAAACACACAGAGTGATTAAATTAGTCTTGACTCTTGCTTGTGTACTTGGTTAAAATCACAGATAATATGTCGCAGCGAGTTATGGATTTATTGATTAACTTGCTTATCTGTACTAATATTATATTTGTGAGGTTGTAGCAGGTAATCTTTGCTAAAGGGTACTTTTTCACTGGAGGCACAGAATTAATCACCTAAAGTACTAGTCTCCGTTACCAGTAAGTGCAAAATCATGTTGACCCTGATACCAAATACTTCGTTTGGATCATTGCCCTTGGTTCAATATAACAACGTCGAATAGGTACAGTCGGGCAATGAACATAATGTCAGTACTGAAACATAGTTTCGACGTCAAAGTCATACAGGCCGAATCACGGGGGTGGTGCCCGGTACTCAGGTGCTCTTTGTCGGAGCACGCTGCTTGATCTCACTACAAATAAAATATCACTGTTCCTTGTACCTTGAAGTGGGAACTCTCTTCCTACTTTGACTCTTTACTTTTTTAATTTAATTTGTCTGGGGCCCAAGGTAGCGTAAATTCAGTCCTTGTGACTTGCCCTACCTTCACCGGTAGGTGTTTATGTGTTGGCGTACCTCCGTTGATCCTCGCTCAGAGGAGTTGCGGGGGGAGCAGGCGTGGAGGTGGGAATCTCTACAGTAGCTTTTGGATTTTTGATATGTTTTATAGGTCGGTAGCGTATTTAAAAATCTAAGCCAAATAACAGGCCTATTAAAATACTTAAAACAACACGTCAACTTAAAGATAAGGTTTTGTGAATGTGAGTAAATTTGTTTTTTCTGAAAGCTTTTCTCAAAGGAAATACAACAATTATTTTAATTTACAGAACCCGCACATTGTGTACACTTTGCTGACTTTTGATATTTTTTTATTAGGTTTATCTTAGTACTAGCAACCTTAGTGCATACATACATAATGCTCACGCCTTGGTCCCATAGGGGTAGGCAGAGACGTATCGCCACTTTGCGCAATCTATTGTCGTAAAGCAACTTGCCTTCGCCTGCTTTTCGCCCCGTGATCCCCTTGACGTGATGTGTTGCGAAGAACGTAGCAACCTTAGTGTGGTTAAAATATTTAGTAGTCGATTCTCCATGAAGTCGTTTTCTTTTTACAAACGATCTTGTACATAAGCGTATCTTGGCAGACTAATGCCCCTCCGCGTTGCCAAGTAGGTCATTTGCTCGACAAAATGGGTAATAAATAACTACTTGAAAGATATTAAACGGATTCACTAGAACAAGTACCTTAATAAAAGTTGTAGAACCTATAGGTACAATGGGGACCCAGATAAAGGGTTTCGGGGAATGAGGTGCAGTGGGGTGGGAGGGAACGTCAAATCTATGTAGCACTGTCAGATAACTGTCACATTCCTCGGACGATGGTACTTCAACCTCGTCCCCCACTGTACTTTCGTATATAACATTTTAAGCTGTGATTTGTCCACTGTCGATTTCAAGGGTCATTTGAAAGAATACTTTGGCATTTTGAAGGCTGTAACGCCCTGCAGTGCCGTGTGGTTTACGGTAGAGTAGAATAGGACCACTCCAACTCTTCCCGTGGATGTCGTACGAGGCGACTAAGGGAATACATTATAAAACATCAATCAGGCCTCCCCAACCCGTCTGGCCAGCGCGGGGAGTGTAGGCCAAATCCTCCGTCTGTCTCCGGCAGATGATAGAGGGTTGTGCTACTGCAGTGGAGACAAAAATAACCTGATGATGATTATGATGAACGCCCTGCAATGGTTTCCCAACTTATCGCACCTATTGCCAGCTCATTTGCGTTGCTGTTTTTTCACCGCTGATTAGAACTCTAGTTGCTTAAGGAAGACCATTGATGTCCTCCCCGTGAACGACTCCTCATAAATTGTTTTGGTTACAAAACCTCAAAAAAAAACCTGTGTACGAGCCGTAACTCACAACAAGCGCGGTGGTTATCATGTCAAAAAATGAAACAAACCCTTCATCTTTCCACCTGCCACGAAAAACAACAACATTGTTTCGAACAAACACGCGCAGGAGACGCGCATCTCGGACTCCGCTCCGCCTGCAATCTGTAGTACAAGAATTGTATGTGCATATGCCCAGATTGAAATACTTGCCTCGCCTGAGTCATGCATGTTCTTGGAAATTGGAAGGAAACAGTTGAATACCAACTGAGCTGGCGCTTTTCATTGATGCAGTAAACAGGATGGAACAGAGCACTAACATTATGATAGTATATTTAAATCATAGCACAGTGCAAACTTAGTTAATAAATAATTGAGAGTTCAGTTATTCCAATGGTTGACCAACGATCTCTATGTACTACTAGATGAAGCGTTCCAAACAATCGCTCTGTTCCACGCAACTAGCCACAACTCTTTCACATTCACTTTGAAACTTGTGCAGTTACTACTCAGAATATTTAAATATTTACTAAATATTGAAATTATTAACCGTAGCGTCAATATTTAGTAATAATTAAATGTTCTGCGTGCGTAACTGCACAAATTTCATTGTAAATGTGAAAGAGTTGTGGCTACTTGCGTGTAACAGAGCGATTGTTTGGAACGCTCCATCTAGTAGTACATAGAGATCGTTGTGGTTGACAAATTTAGACATTTAGACATTTATTTATTTATTTAAAATATTGAAACATTACAGATTATTATTCCATTGCGTTACAATAATTTTTAAGCTATAGACGAAACAGGCATTGACCAAGCGACTTGAAATCGCTCAATGACATAAATTTTTTAGACTGTTTAAAAGCTTTCTGATACAACAGTGCCCCTATACTTGACTATTTGATCTAAATAAACCTTACTCGCTACACATTTTGGGTAAAACGATGAAAATATTATATAATAACATTCCACCTATATAAATGACATGCTTTTATGGCAAAATAAACAAATACTAGAAGAGATCCCTAAGTGGCATAATTCCGCCTTTGTCAACGATCTCTTTGTACTATTAGATGGAGCGTTCCAAACAATCGCTCTGTTCCACGCAATAAGCCACAACTCTTTCACATTCACAATGAAACTTGTGCAGTTACGCACGCAGAACATTTAATTATTACTAAATATTGACGCTACGGTTAAATAATTTCAATATTTAGTAAATAATTAAATGTTTTGAGTAGTAACTGCACAAGAATCAAAGTGAATGTGAAAGAGTTGTGGCTCCTTGCGTGTAACAGAGCAATTGTTTGGAACGCTCCATCTAGTAGTACATAGAGATCGTTGGCCTTTGTACACAATTTTATTCCGGTCTCGTTAATTATGGATACACACACACATGAGAGTAGGTTTCATCATCAGCCTAAAAACCTCCACTGTTGAACTTAAGCCTCTCCAATAGAATGCCTCTTTTGGTGGGCTGTGCATTGGGGTGACTTAAACACACGCTTGGCAAGCGGATTGGTGATCGCAGTAATGATCTTAATATACACAGGAGAACGCTGCTGCAATCCTAGTCGCCTTGACACCCACGCGAAGATCAAGGTTGGCCCTATTTTAAGCCGGGAACCACACGGCTTTGTAAGAGTAGGTTTGTAATCCTTCATTTTATTCTGATTTTTCTTTTGCTTGCGTTATACCTACAATGCTTGCCGTGTGGTTTCCGGCTTAGAATAGGGCCACCCCTACCTTTCCCGTGGGTGTCGTCAAGGCGACTAAGAGATTGCACCAGGGACGGGCAGCAGCATTCTCCTGTGTGTGTATGTTAAGATAATTACTGCGATTACCAATCCGCCTGCTAAGCGTGGTTATTATGGCAAACCCCCAATAGACAACTTACCAAAACTGGTATTCTATTGGGGAGGCCTATGTCCAGCAGTGGACGTATTTAGGCTGATTATGATGATGATGATACCTTTGTAGGTATCATCATCATCATCATACGTCATTTTATAGCGTTTGAAAAGTATAGCGGGCTTATTGTTAAGCCCGCTATACTTTTCAAACGCTATAAAAGATGTATTCACTACACTGGACAAAGCGGAAGTAGTTGAAGTTCTAGTGTAAAGTGAACCAATGATTGCGGAAGTTAGTGTAAAGTGAACAATGTCTGTGGGTGGCAGATATAAATGCCATATCGGCCATATTGCACCTGACACCTGTTAACAAAGCAAGCTTTCATAGCTTCTTTGTTTGTTCAGGGTCAGTACGGTTAACTGCGCACGCGCACGTGCACCTTACATCCTATCCTACTTATATTATAAACGCGAAGTTTGTAAGTATGGATGGATGTGTGTTACTCTTTCACGTAAAAACTACTAAATGGATTTTAATGAAACTTTACAATAATATAGCTTATACATCAGAATAACACATAGGCTACAATTTATAAAGATATTGTGTGAATTGTCCAAAATATCAAGTAAGTAGGAAAAAAATCTACCATCTTCGAGCTATTCTGGCGTGCGCTGCCAAAACCGCTAGAGTTACACATATGTAATGTATGATGGAAATGTTTATCTTAAATAGTCCTACAAAAAAGCCCGCCACAGTATATACTCGTATCTATATCTTATGTGTAAGCCATTATAGCCAAAATAGTGAACCCTAATATAAGCTACACGAATTACTAATCCTGCGCAGACGAAGTCGCGGGCACCAGCGAGTGCTACGTAACTCCAAGATATTTTATTATAAGGGGGCAGGTATACCCGGCGACACTTCGACCCTATATAATCTTTAGAGTCGGTGTTGTAGGGTAGGTGACCCTACGGAAGTGGTGCAACATGGACCCGTGATGACTCACACCAATTATCTCATATGCGTCGGTCTCCTCAGCAATCCAGGCGATACATTGGGCAATGGGTGCAATAGCCCCCCCCCCCCCCCCCCCCCCCAATCCTCCTACTCACGACCGAAACTCTGTTCCGTCCACTGCTGAACATCCCCCCCAGTAAAATGTTACTTTTGGTGGGCTGTCCATTGGGGGATTTGCCTTAATCACCACACTTGGCACGCACTCGGATCTATATTTTTTAAATCGTCAAGTATCCGTAAGTCTGTAAATGCAGTATAAAAATCGGTGTATGGCATGACCGGGGATCGAACTCGGACCCTCGCCATGGTAGGCCGCATCTTTCCCACTGCGCCACCGACGACACATTGTAACTTCATTCTATACAGATAGATTAATCTGGTTTGAATCCTATTGACATTGATTTCAATTATTACGCGATACGCAGTTTGGCTCGATAGATTTTCTCTTCATACTGCGTAGTTAATCCTAAATCAATAAGTACCAATAGGGTGTAATAAATTATAACTATTTATCAACGATCTCTATGTACTACTAGATGGAGCGTTCCAAGCAATCGCTTTGTTCCACGTAAGGAACCGCAACTCGGTTAAATTCACAATGAAACTTGTGATACGCAGAACATTTAATTATTTACTCAATATTGACGCTACGGGAATAGCGTCAATATTGAGTAAATAATTAAATGTTCTGCGTAGTATAACTGCACAAGTTCCAAAGTGAATGTGAAAGAGTTGCGGCTCCTTGCGTGGAACAGAGCGATTGTTTGGAACGGTCCATCTAATAGTACATAGAGATCGTTGCTATTTATTATAATTCTTGATATAAGGCCAAAATTTGGTATTTGCAGTCATCATCATCAGACTGAAAGAGTCCACTGTTGAACATAGGCCTCTCCCAAGGTGCATCACTGAATGTTCTAAATTTTTGCACGTCTAATTATGGCAGAATATATTGGCCAACTATCTATATTATCATCACATTAATACCATATTCCAGCAAATAAATTAAATTAAATTTCATTTCATCGTAGATATTGCGGGTTACAGAAGTTTCCATGCCATAACGTGCATTTTGTTTTCATAAGCGATTTCAATTGTTATGGAATATAGCTAAGGCCATTACTAACTAGGTAATTATTACTAGAGTACAAAGAGCATTGTTCACGTAACCGTTTTCCGCGAAACGATTCGAATGAGTAAGCGGCTGACGTCACTCCCACATGTATTTAGATATTATAGAGACTGGGCAGATGGGTCTTATAAACAAACAGACGTGATTGATACGTGATTATGCACAGTAGTGCTATTCTCTAAAATACAAACTCTCGAGTCTCACTCAAGTGAGTTCACTCACTTTGAAACCTAACCCACTGGTAATTCTATAAACATTCTAGCGCATTGTCGACGTGAAGTGAGTTCTTTGTTCACTTCACTTCGATAGTGCTCTGGAAATGTTTACAGAATTACCAATATATTAGCTTTCAAAGTGAGTGAAGTCACTTGAGTGAGACTCGCACGTGAGTTTGTATTTTAGAGAATAGCACTACTGTACTGTAACACCTCTTTATTCATAGAAATGTATAAAGGTGAATTATAAAGTCAGCAAAGGATAACATCGTACAGTTTGCGAGATCCGTTAATGTACACTTATATATTTTTTTACTTTTCCCAAACTTTCTGCCAGGCGCAACGATCTCTATGTACTACTAGATGGAACGTTCCAAACAATCGCTCTGTTCCAAGCAAGTAGCCACAACTCTTTCAGATTCACTTTGGAACTTGTGTAGTTACTAGGTACTCAGAACATTTAATTATTTACTAAATATTGACATTATTTAACCGTAGCGTCAATATTTAGTAATAATAAATGTTCTGCGTAGTAACTGCACAAGTTTCATTGTGAATGTGAAAGAGTTGTGGCTACTTGCGTGGAACAGAGCGATTATTTGGAACGCTCCATCTAGTAGTACATAGAGATCGTTGGCCAGGCGATATTACTTACATGTTCAAAATTGTATCAAAATAGATATATTATCGGAAATGATTACTGAGTAAGGTCCTTAGAAAAGTTATTTTTGATACGCATTTCGTAGTGGCATTTGTTTATTATTGCCTGCCGTTTTTGGCAGATCTTACTGCCGTGTCTTTGTGCAGTATTGGCAGACATCGTGTTTACCCTTCACAAACCACGTTACTGTCGATTTCATGATTTATTTACTTTTCATTATGCCATAATCGTAATGTGTTATTATTTTTAGAGCGCTGAACTAAAATGCATTAATACTGGCTTATGTGATACTGAGAGCTGTTTGATTATGTATTTCCCGTAGGAATGAGATGTTTTTTCGGAAAAAAAACTATCCTATGTCCAATTCCAGGACCTAACCTATATAAGTATGTGTGCCAAGATTAATCACGATCCGTCCAGTGGTTGAAGCGTGATTGAGTAACAAACATCCAAATATCCAAACTTTCGCATATATAATACTATCTGTTGCCCGCGATTTCGTCCGCGTGGACAGCTTAACATCTCAAATTATTATGTATTTTCTACTTATTTGATATTTTGGACAATTCACACAATATCTTTATAAATTGTAGCCTATGTGTTATTCTGATGTATAAGCTATATTATTGTAAAGTTTTATTAAAATCCATCCAGTAGTTTTTACGTGAAAGAGTAACAAACATCCATCCATACTTACAAACTTTCGCGTTTATAATATTAGAAGGATTGTGAATAGCCTCAGAATTACCACTGCTGAACATAGCCCTCCCTAATAGAATGCCACTCTTGGTGGCCTATCCATTGGGGGATTTGCTATAATCACCACTCTTGGCAGGCGGATTAGTGATCGCAGTAATGATGAGAACGCTGTTTGCCCGTCCCTGGTGCAAACCCTTAGTCGCCTTGACGACACCCACGGGAAAGATAGGGGTGGCACTATTCTAAGCGTCCCAGCCCCTGCCACTTTAGTTATATAATTTTCACGGTGCAGGCTCTTTTCATATACATCTGTCGTCACCAGTTTCTGCGCAGTAAAGTTGTTCTTATCTCATAATATGGTGTAATAGTTATCTGAAACACTTTATAAGTCTTATCGTTCTGTAAGTATCTGTTTCTTTGTCGTTATGATACTGGAACACATATTATATACTAGCGGACGCCCCGCGACTTCGTCTGCGTTAAAAAGTATCCTTTATTTCAGGATATTGCTAATCTGTACAAAGATTCCTCAAAAAAAAAACACTTTCGCATTTAATATAATAGTTGGATTATGTACTTTATAAAACAAAAATGTACAATTATAAAACACTAGCTGTGCCCGCGGCTCCGCTCGCGTGGACTACAGAATTAAAGTTGAAACTTATTAATCGTTAATTCCTGTCCCCCTTCCCCTAGTTTCCGCAGCGCAAGCGATGAAAGACATTTTATGGCAAAAAAAATTACACCTTAATTGAAGTTTTAGTAGGGATCCCTAATTTTTTATAGCAATAAATATAGCCTATGTTACTTAGGGATAATGTAACATTCTAATGGTGAAAGAGTTTTTGAAAGCGGTCCAGTAGTTTTTGAGTTTATTCGTTACAAACATCTTTCTTCTTTATTAATATTAGTGTATTTATTTAATATTTTATTAACATACGAGTAGGTATGTAGATATAGACGAGATGGGAATTCGTTATCTACCTAGCTAGCGGATCAATACACAGAGCTGATGAATTCATTTGTCCGAAATAATTTTACATTGAATACTACCTACATTGTTGTTATTCATTTATACGAGTAACTCGCGACAAAATATCAGCAAAGCATCGTCGATCGTGTGTGCAGTGTAAGGAATAAGGATATTACTAATTTCATCATCATCGAAGAACACCTTGTCACACCAAACGATCTCTATGTACTACTAGATGGAACGTTACCAACAATCGCTCTGTTCCACGCAAGGAACCGCAACTCGGTTACATTCACAATGAAACTTGTGCAGTTACTACGCAGAACATTTAATTATTTACTCAATATTGACGCTACGGGAATAGCGTAGTACATAGAGATCGTTGGTCACACTATACCTGCTACATGAGTCGGACAAGAAAAATAAAATATATTTTAATTGAACATTGCAGAGCGTGAAAAAACGACATCATTGGTGTTAGAGAGGCAGCGTGAGGCGCTCGCGAAGGGCGCCGACGTCGCGGAGCGTGAGTATGTGCGGCGAGAGAGCGCCGGGGCGCAGGCCGAGCCGCCGGCGCCGGCCGTGGGCCGCTGGGGCGCCGAGTGGCCGAGTTGACTCGCTTCGGCCGCGCGGGCGCCGCCCCCCGCCGCCCGCGGCCTGACCCGCCTCGCGCCCCTGCCGCCCGCGCGCTGGGGCCCGCCGCGCGCGCCGCTCGCGCTGGCGCCGCCCGCGCACGAGGAGCTCGCCACGCGCGCCGAGGCCGTGCTGCGCCGCCTGCTCGTCACCGACAACTACGACTCCATCAGCAACTTCATCTCGCTGTTCGACGCCTTCGACGAGACCGAGGAGCCGCTGTACGACGTGTACAGGAGGTACTCGCCGCCCATCCGGTCGAAGAAGCACACGTGCGTCGGTCTGGGCCTGGAGCTGATGCGAAGATGGCGCGGCCTGGAGAAGGAGTTTCCTGGATTCGGGGCGGCCACCGCGCTGCTGTCCTGCGAGGAGGCGGTGGTGGACGTGAGGGAGTACGTCTCCTGCGGAGACAGCCCCGCGGCCGTGGTCGCCGCCGAGAAGGAACACGTGATGGTGGGCGTGCAGATCCGGGTGGACGGCCGCCCGGGGCTGCTGCTGGCCGACCCCGGCTACCACGTGCCCAGGATTGTCACCGTTATGGCTGATCGAGCATATCCGCATACTGGTGAGTACAATTTTCACTGAATTTCATCTGAATAGGTTGAGTTTGTCGTTTAACCGAGACACGATTGCTTGTATGTGAATTTGTCCTTTATACTATCGGCTAGCATAGTGAGGTAGTGCGTCGCGTCGTTAACCTACTGAACCGTGAGACCCAGCGTGACCCGGACGAGACGCTACTGCTAGGAAACGAGACGCTACGTACCTACAACAAAATACGTATAGTGGTAAATTACTAAGCAGTTTCGATTGGACTATTGAAATACGATAATGGGTTTATTCAATACTACCTGCGCCCGCGGCTCCACTCGCGTGAACTACACTCAATCCGACTTCGATTACGACCCCGATGTCCACTCCCGCCCCCGCCCCCGCCCCCACTTCCACGCCGACTAAAGCTCCAAATGTAATTCTGTATGTTCTCACTCATTGCAATATGAATTCCGTTGAGCATTCACATCCTCACTTCTTTGTTGTGTACTACGGCAATGTATGCGAGTTTTCGAAAACTATAAATTCGCAGACCCTTTGATTGACTGAGCCGATTGCAATGAAATAAGGCCTATATGTTACTCCGAGTTAAGCCCTATGTTTCTGTGAAAAGACCATCGAAATCGGTTCAGTAGTTTTTAAGTGATGCGTGCACAAACTAACGGACAGAGATTTTTTTTTGTAAATATCTTCAATGTACAGACACGCGAAGTTTGCGTTTTTTTTTATTAGATGAGCTTACCCTACACATACCCGAAGACCTGTTGGGTTCTTTGCTGTTTCTTTCCTCACAGATGATATTCTTGGTCTGCAAGCCCTGGCAGCTCACCGTGTTTCGATTAAATGTACTCTTATTCCCGCAGGCTGGTTCACGCAGTCGGACGAGCCGCATTGCCGCAAGGAGTACAACTACACATACAACCCGCAGAACAGCGCATATCTCGAGTGGCACGAGAAGGAGACCCGCGCGGGCGCAGTCAAAAGCCAGACCTCTCTGGTGTTCGCCGCGCGACCCTATCAGGACGGCGTCAACGTCACCGAGAGAAGGAATCTCGTTTACAACTTCAGGTTAGTTGGGGAGATAACACATACCGTCCACCTCCTTGTTTTACCAGGGTTAAGACTAAGTAGGTCAGTAGATCGTTCACGGGGCAATGTATACGCTTCTACAACAAACTACCAGAGGAAATCTTAAATATGACGGACAGAAAGTTTAAGATTCACATTAAAAAACAACTTTGTAAGAAAGCCTATCTAATAAATAAAATCGTAAACTTGGCGTGTCTGTACATTGAAGATATTTGCAAAAAAATATTGGGCGGTCTAAGGATAAGCAACAGAACACATTTCGATCATTTTTGAAATTTTTGTCTGTTTGTCTGTTTATCTGTTTGTCTGTGAGTTTGTGCACGCATCACTTAAAAACGACTGATCGGACTTTGATGGACTTTTCACAGAAACATGGGGCTTAATTTGGTGTAACATATAGGCTTTATTTCATCGCAATCGGCTAACTCAATCAAAAGTTATAGACATTTTTAGTTTTCAAATACATTAGTAGGTAAGGTTAGTATGCAATACCTTGCACATAATAGTATTTCCGTACTATTCAGATTACGATGAGTTTGGATTACATTTGGAGCTGCGAGTTTGGAGGAGCTGAGTAGGAATTGGAGTGCGAGTGACGTGGGCGTGGGCGTGGGCTCGGGCGTGGGCGTGGACGTGGACGTGGGAAAAGGGAGTGGGTTTGGGAGCGGAAGCGGGAGCGGGAGTGGGAATGGGAGCGATTCTGTAGTTCACGCGAGCCGAGATCACCTGGACCTAGACCTGGACCTGGACGATACACTGCGAAGGATCTAGGGTGTAAATGTTCGACTGAATTTGTGAGCGGTAGCGGGAGCGGGTATGGTACCAGTGTAATTTGAGTGTTTGAAAATTCGCATAACTTTTGACTGAGTTAACCGATTACAATGAATTTGTGGTATACGTATGCAACAAAGTAATATTGGATTGCAATGGATTAGTTACGAGAACTACATTTCGAGAGACGAGGGAAAGAGGTTTGAGGGAGGGTTGAGGGGAGGGTTGAGAGGAGTGTAGAGGGGAGGGTTGAGGGGAGAGTTGAAGATCTGGACCCGGACCTAGTTCTGTGCCTGGAATTGGACCTGGACCTGGATTTAAAGTCTGAGTGGAAGTGGGATAGGGAGCGGAAGTGGGAATTGGAGCGGATCCTGTAGTCCACGCGAGCGGAGCCGCGGGCACAGCTAGTTATAAAATAAACGATTATTTGAATGACAAAGATGCCTGGTACTAAAGTTAATTCAGCTTCGCAAAATCTTTATTAATTGTATGCAAACTTGATTTTTAAAAGACGTGTTGCGTGAAGATATTGCGCCGTTTCTTCTTCACAGCGCTAAAACCTAGGAAGCGGTAGTCGATAAAAAAAATGACGTGTATAAATGTACCAAGTGTACTCATATGCAATAAATGATTTTGACTTTGACTCCTTCGACATCCAGGTCATACAGGTACTTGCTCAGGAGCTCTTTCCCGGACACCCTGCTTGATCCCCCTACAAATAAATAATTCTGTGCTTTTCTTCCTCTATACGGCAGCTCTCCCCATTCAGGGGCGCGACATCACGATGACGGCTTCCTCGTCGGGCTGCTCAGTCAGTATCATCATCATCAGGTTATTTTTGTCTCCACTGCAGGAGCACAACCCTCTCTCATCTGCCGGAGACAGACGGAGGATTTGGCCTACACTCCCCGCGCTGGCCAGACGGGTTGGGGAGGCCTGGTTGATGTTTTATAATGTATTCCCTTAGTCGCCTTGTACGACATCCGCGGGAAGAGTTGCAGTGGTCCTATTCTACTCTACCGGAAACTTATATATTTCCCGTAGGAATTGAATGTTTTTTCGGGATAAAAACTATGATATGTCCTATTCCAGGCCCTAACCTATATGTGTGCCAAGTTTCATCCCGATCCGTCCAGTGGTTGAAGCGTGAGTAACAAACACCTAAACTCTCGCACTTTATAATATTAGTGGGATTTATCTGGTTTATTTGACTCCTTTCCTTCGTGTTTATTTTATTGAGTAGGTATATGTTGCGCAGGAGTCTCCTCTCTCGCGACCAGAAAGGGCACCTGGTGGCCGGCCTGTACTTCCCCGTGGGAGGGAGGGGGAAGGACGCCCAGTTCACTCTTTTCTTCGACAGCGGCGCCGAGAAGCGGAAAACGAAGTACAAGTTTAGCGCCTTTGCAGATCCAAATACCGTGAGTTTTACGAACAACTTAAGCTATCTAGTCTAATAAATAAAAACTTAAACCTCGCGTGTCTGTAAATTGAAAATATATCCAAAAACAATTACTGGGGGTCTAAGGATAAGTAATCAAACACATTAAATTATTGAAATTTTTGTCTGTTAGTTTGTGCACGCATCACGTAAAAACTACTGAACCGATTTTGATGGACTTTTCCCGGAGCGGAGGACCGGGTGTGGTGGCGTTCATTAGGGAAGGCCTACGTCCAACAGTGGACGTCTAAGAGCTGATATAATAAAACTGATTCATAAAAATTTGTTCAGCCGCTATGGCGTGATTGAGCAACAAACAAACATCCAAACTTTGTCGTTTATAATATTGTGTGATAATAAAAAAGTTTTTTATTCCTGATGAGTGTACGCTTGACTTCAATCTCACCTGATGGTAAATGACGATGAGGTCTAAGATGGAGCGCGCTTACCCAGAAGATGCTTATTCACTCTTCCTTTAAAAAGATCCAAATTGTACTTGTCCGGAAATACCCAAGCTAGTAAGGAGTTCCATTCCTTAGCAGTTCGCATTATAAAAGAGGAAGCAAACCGCTTCGTGCGAGAGCGCGGTATGTCTACTACATAAGGATGAAGTCCCTCACCACGCCTGGTAGTCTGGTGATGGAAGGGGGATGGGGGAATCAAATCGTGCAATTCCTCGACACACTCCCCAAAATGTAACCTGAAAGACAGGCCAGACTGTGACCATGCCTAATTCCTGGAAATACAATATTCCGACTACAAATTCTAACGCAAACGTTCGTTGGACTATGAACAGCCATTATACCATTTCTATAGTTACAATGTAAGCCTGTAATTAGGCCCCATTTGTCGTTCCGTTTAATGTCTGTAATTTGTTAACGGTTGAGCAATACTTTGGCATAGCATCGTTTATCCAGTTTCTAGGCTAGAATAACATTAAATTATCTTTTAAGTATAAGTCATTTGGACGTTACTTTGTTCTGATTTCAGTTTAATACATGATATTAGCATTTTTAAGTTGAATAGTGGTTTCTCATAAAATTGAAATCACTAAACAGACACCCTACCTACATATGATGACGCAAATATTTATCCCAGCGCTCCAGGCGACCGAAAATCGTAACTTTTCAGTACCTACTAATTTGACAGTTCGGGGCATCATCTCAGAGAAATATTTGTCTGAGATCATCTTGTACTCATTTATCTCAGATTTCTCATTTTAATGTTTTATGGCACTGGAAGCTGTCCTTTTGAGCCAATCTGCCTTCATCATCTTCATGTCAGTCCCTAGAAGTCCACTGCTGGACATAGGCCTTCCCCAATGAACGCCACTACATCAGGTCCTCCGCATCCAGCCACTACCGGCCACCTTCTTCAGGTCGTCTGTGCACCTGGCAGCGGGGCGTCCCACCCTGCGAGTGCCGATACGTGGACTCCACTCCAGAACTCGTCTGTCCCAACGGCCGTCGGTTCTGCGGCATAAGTGGCCCGCCCACTGCCACTTCAGCTTGCTAATCCTTTCGGCTATGTCGGTGACTTTCGTTCTTCGTCGGATCTCTTCATTAATCTGTCTTCACAATGTTAAAAATTTTGCCTTACTTAAAAACTTTTTTGTTCGCAGATACCGGCTTCAATATCGGAAGAGTTCGAGCTGTGCAACGCGCAAATGAACTACAAAGAGGGCGAGCTACTCTCCATCATCTGCAAGCTCGCGAAAGTTCTCGCGCACCAGGCCTTCATCGACCAGATGCTCCAGATTAACGACGATATCTGCCGCCTGTGTCTCTGACATCCACCACAAGATGGCGTCCCCAACAATATGGCCGACAAGATGGCCGACGCCGCCGGAGCAAGCAGTGTTCCATAGACAATTTTTTTTTTAATTTTGTCTCTTAATTTTTAGGTTAGCTCTCGTGTACTTTTGTATGCGTTTGCTAATTCTTTTGGGTAAACTTAAATCACTTCATTTATTTGGGTAATGGGATTTTAAATATTCATTTTATATTATTTTTGTAGTTGATAAGGTTATTGACTATTTTAATAGATGATTGTTATATTTTATTTTCATTATTTGGAATGAATAATTTTATTTGGAAGGGTATCTAATTTTATCACGTAATTATTATGTATTGACTTTAATTTTCCTAATACAGAATTATTTGACAAATCTGAATACTTATTTAATTTCAAATACCTAAATTGTCTTCTATGATGAAAGATTTCGAACTTTCGACAGCGCCCTATGGCGAACATAGTTTATCATCAAACTTTTCATCATCATCAGCCTAAATACGTCCACTGCTCTCGACGGCCTCCCCAATAGAATACCACTTTTGGTAAGCGGTCCATTGGGGGATTTGCCATAATCACCACGATTGGCAGGCGTATTGGTGACCGCAGTAATGATCTTAACATACACAGGAGAACACTGCTGCCCGTCCCTGGTGCAATCCCTTAGTCGCCTTGACGACACCCACGGGAAAGATAGGGGTGGCACTATTCTAAGCCGGAAACCACACGGCAAACTATTAAGATCAAGAAATTCATGCTAACGCAGAGTCGAAGCGTGAAACAGCAAATTCACCCTTATCTCCACAACGTTAAAGTACATATTTCTTGAGAGGTAAAAAACGACGCAAATTCGCCCGCATTCTTTGCTGTAATTGTGAAGAATTTGACGCTTCGACTCTGTGCTAGCATGAGTTGACCCTTAGGTCGATTTGCATCTCATCTCTGGTCCCCCACTATTATTTAGATTTTATTTCTGGACCCCTTTTTTCTGTTTTAAGAACCCCTTAAATGTCACTGACATTGACATAACTTTGTTTGCAAACTTGGGAATAAAAAAATCAAAACTAAAATTAGGATGTATACAGTCTAAATGAAAAACACTGGAATGTTATAATATCTGCTAATTTATTCTAATGATCACACGAATGATAAGAATAGTTCATTTACTGCTAACATCAATTATCTCTAAAACATTTGATAACTACTGAAAACCAAGAACTTCTCAGTCGGAAAGTACAGTAAATCTATCATTTCATTACACAGAGGACTTAAAACCAGTATATTTGTAGTACTATTTAAATTAGTGTCCGAGGGAAAGAGGATTTGCAGCCGAAACCGAATCTTCGGTCTCGATCTGTTTCGGCCGAAACCGAAACTTATTTAGACCTATTAAAATTTCTATTGTATGCTGAAATCTAGTGTGTTTTATAAAGTTAATTCGTGTTAAATGAAACAATAATAAAAAAAATTTACAATTAAAGTATGTAATATAAAATAGATTTGTTTTGTTACAATAGGTACAACACACTTTATTGCACAAACAAATACAGGTCTTATCGCTCTAAACGATTTCTTTCAGACAATCTTTGGATATAAAATATTATGCCACAGAAAAAGGTAGGTTGCGCTGATTAGAAAATTTAAATGTTAAATGGGTATTTATATAACATTAACTTATACACATTAATAAATATAATAAACAATGTTAGTCTTGTAAGTCTATACGAACTCACCCTAACAGAGCGCGACAATTCACGAACACTGAGTTTCGGTTCGGCCGAAGTTTCGGCTGATTTTTGGCCGAAACCGAAACTATGGCCGACACTCGATTTTTTGGAAGAAACTGTCCGAAACCGAATCTTCGGTCGGACACTAATTTAAATCAAGCTTAGGTCTCGTCACAGGGTGAATATAAGAGCGTTTCAACCGCAGTCATCATCCTCACCTCCAAAAGTTAATAGGAATATATTTAATATATTATCTTTGATTTAATTAAATATTTCACCTGTGCAGAATCTGTGCACGAACAAGAAACTTATAATAAAAACGATGAACTGGTGTTGTATCTTCTACTTTTGAAGGGGAGGATAATGACGGCGGTTGAAACGCTCAATAATATTCACCACACAGCTTCGAGAATACAAAATATTACCTTTAAACTGTTCTTGACAGTTTTTTTTAAATATACTGAACAGAGAATTAGATGTTTCAGCAATTAGGCCCAGCAGGTCAATTAGATAAACTCCGGGGGTTAAGCCCACCCCCCACCACCCCAATCCTAAACATACGTCATAAATAAATAAAAACACAAAATAATTGAAGATACACATTATTTTATTGAAGGAATGCGCGGTTCGCTTATGTAAAGCACCATTAATTTTGTGCCGATGTTCTTACCCCATCTTGCGTACAAGAATGCCGTGCGGCAGAACGAGACAAAAAATGTACACTTACGCTACTGAATACATCTTGTTTATGCTATATTTTACGATTACGCATATTTATGAACTATTTAAGATTCGCAAGGCAGGCATACAGCATCACATCGTCAAACGAATGCTGCGCAATGCTCCGAAGGCAATCGTAGCAAGCGCAGCAAATTATACAAGTAACGACGCGATGCCTCCTAGGACGAATGGTCTTGGCTTAGGACACTTTTGATCGGGTTGGACGATAGCCGTCATGTATTATTACAGTTGGTAACACTGTCACTTTAAAAAACTGGGAAAATTGGTCACACTGGAAATAGTTCTTATTTTATCATACGATGTTTATGTTATTTTTTTCTAGTTTAAGTATGTTTGTAATTCGTGATTAGATGGATGGCCTTGTTGCCAGTCTTATTAAAAGAAAAGAAAAATTCAAATATCATAACCACTTGACCAAATATCAAAATACTTTTGAACAGGTGAAAATATATAGAATCAATCATGTCGAATATTTTGTGAACCTAACCAGTATGAAAAAAATTTGTGATGAGACGAGGATGCCCCCTGGAGACCGTGGGCCGGTACGCGCAGTGTGGGACGACTCTGTCCAAAGTGGACTTAAAGGATAACGATGAAGATGGCCTAAATCCATCCAATCTACTTCATTCCTTTTACTGGGTTCTTATTAGAGGATAACACTATAAATATCATCCCGAATACCACACTGACCTGTTATGCAGCTATTTTATAGCCTAATAGCTCCATAGTGGGGGTACATCGGATAATAACCGCAGTCAGTGGACGATTTACACATTTTCCGCCAATAGGCTATTCAAATTTTGCCGCCCATAGCGACCTAGACAATTCGATAACCTAATTCACAATCATATTACTTACAATTATTTTTTTTCTAATAATTACCTTGACTAAACTTTATAAATGAAATGTTTGTCGAATAGCGTAAAGAACTTCGTTCCTATCGGGTGTCCCACGACACAAACGGCTTGTGTTAATTTCTGTAAGACATTAAAAAAAATTGGTTCCAAATTTGCCGCCCTAGACTCCATCCTTCTGGTAAATCGGCCACTGCCCCCACTATGGATCTACTTTATAGTTTATGGCTGCATATTTGGCCAGCATGCTAGTTGGGATACGGACTTATGTCTACATACACATAACATATGCCATACTATAAGGATAAACAGACAAATTCCTAACGTTTATGTATTACGAATCACAATGTCTCTATAAGCGATAGCGACATTCATTTATAACTAAAATCATCGTAATAAGGCTGATTTTTGTGTACTCAAGTTTGTACCTACTATACATTCATTGAATGCCCAACTCACGATGGCACGTCTCGATACTTCTCGCGAGGTGTGAGCGCGGGATGTTACGTCAGTATCTTATTGTACGTATAGATGATTAGTGCGTAACGACAGAACTAACATAGTAACAATATAACGCATACAGTAACGTGTAAGCGATTTAGAGGAGTGGAGCGTGCCGTCGTGAACCGTACGATATATATACATCTGTACCAAGTTTCTAGCGAGGTTCCCTCGTTAGTCAAAATTGATTCAATACTTATATATTGGGCTCGATTCTGAAGGCACAATGTTAAAATTTGACAGCACTTAAACTGTTGCTATCCTTGTCACACAGTATTATGAAGATAAAGACCACCAATTTTAGCGCTGTCAAATTTTAAATGTGTGTCTTCAGAATCGGGCCCATTTTTTTAGTAATTTAAACAATATAACATAGCCATCAATTTAACACTAAAATCAGTCCTAGTACGCATCAATCAATCCGTTAGAATACATAGAAATTAATTACTTACATTATACATTTTGCACTCGCAAAATTGCACGTCAGTATAATCTACACATATAATGTCCGAGGAAATTCAAATAGGCGTAAGGTGCAAGGCGCGTGGAGGCGCATTATATACGACCGCGGTCCTCAGCAGTGAGGGAACGACAGAGAAGGTACAAAATACCATAACCGGTCTTTTAGCTTCCCAACGCAGTTATAAATTTTCTATCATATGGTATATTAAAAAAACCTTTGAAATTCATCATTAATAGTTATATACAAAATATTCTCAAAGAAAAGAAAACAAGGTTATTTGCGTCTACTGAAAAGTTGTGAGTTGTCCCTTAACCCAATTAAAATTTCCGTCGACGATAAACATAGTGCTCGAAACCATCAGGGAAAAAGTTTTAAAATATTAATAAAGTGAAAAAGATTACGTCAATTTCTATTCCTTAAATAAACAGGAATTAATAAAAAAAAAATATTTTACTCAAATTTACAAGTTAGTGGGCGAATAACGAAGTCGGATTTGGTATGATTATTCTAAATGAAATCAATACTATTTAAAATGACGTCACTTTGATTGGTTATTTTTCGCCCACACTGCAGTAAATTTTGTAAGTTGTTTAATAATGATTCGTTATTACATACTAAGGGATAAAATGACGCAAAATTTATTTTCAGCTTGGCAAATAAAAAAATACCAATTTAACAGAATAATATAACCAAATAATCCAGTCCATCGCATTGTGATGCAATTGTACGTTACAAATAATAATGAAGCATAAATAAATATTAATTCCGTCAAATTAAAAATGTGTGCCTTTAGAACCGGGCTTAGCATAAGTATTAAAAGCTACAGTCGCTATAAAAATCGTTACATGACAAATACAATAATAAATATTATTACAAATACATGACAAACCACTAGACATCAAAGTCACGGCTATAGCATGACATTTAAAATAATTACCTCAAATTGTCTTACATAAATATTCTACAAACCGTTACAAGAATATATTGCAGTGCAATTATTGTATGGAAAATAAATATAGCATTTGGAGGAGATTCTCACAATATTACTTATTGCCGAGTTTACAATACCATGGCGCATGCAGCTGTGTCAAAAATAAGACATATCACGTGACCGTAGCTAATTGAACCGTGCTAAATTATCGGGTACTACCTGAAACCGTGCCGTCTGAAACTGGGCCGAAATATCGGGTACTACCCGCAACCATGGCGGCTGAAACTGTGCCGAAATACCTGCAACCATCAGAAAATATACTGAGGCGAAATATCAGGACAGCAATTAAAAGTTGTAGGTTTCGTGGTAACGAGGACTAAAGGTTGTGGTGGGACCACGGACTCGCTAACGACCGATACATTGCATTCCTACAAAGGAAAAGTTTACATAAAATGTATGACACCCCAGCCAAGATCTTGTACAATTATTTAATTTGTCAAGGCATTGGATATAACATCAGTCTAAGGCCCTAAACTAGAGCTGTGGGTATGCCCACCGAGCCCACAACGGTGAATCCGCACTTGGTGGTAAGAATCTTGTTTGACTGTAAATCCACGAAGATCATAAAAGTTATAAGACGACTTTGTTACATCTTTAACCCTCGCAGAATAATAAGTCAATAACTATATGCTAAACAAACAGGAGGGTTAGCGAGTTAACGAGATAATCTATACAACACTGCACAACAATGTATTCAAGTAAACAGCAAACAATCATACGAATAACTTAAATCTTATTTATCAGCATTGTAATGTCAATACTGCGGTGGTCGCTATCGCTTATCTTGCTCACTGACCTCTATTAATTACGTTGGACAGGCTGAGATGACAAAAGTCCTTCATATGACAGATTGGCCAAGGCGCGGCCTGCGGCATAATTTTGTAAGGGCCTAAGAACCGCGTCTTACCCGCAGGCAGCCACAGTACCACGCCAGTGTGACGGTAGATTAAACTAAGTCAATCTGACACTTCCATTATTTGACGAGTAAGTGCGAGACCTAACTTATAAAGCGAACAGCAAATTGCTTAAAAATTTCATGTAAATTTATACCTTACTCTGTATGGATGGAACTGAGGTTGAAGATGGGTTTCAGGTCAGGACAGCCATATTTGTCAGCACGAATTTGTAAGTTTTTTACTTAGTCCGTTTACTAAAGAAACTCGACTTAATGTAGGAGTCACACATTCTATATCAACTATTTTTAAGAAATGTCAGATTGACTTGAGCACGGTTTATGCGCAGCGACAGCTGTCATTCTAATACTTGGACTATAATTTCTTCAGCTCTGTCTAGTTCCACGGACACTCGTTACTAATTCTAAAGCCTCCAGCGCCAGCAGGGCGGAGCTCACCACAAAACGCGTAATATCAAAGCCTGTCTATCGCACTAGTTATAATAGAGGTCAGTGTGGCTGCGGGGTGGCCGGTGGTCGGTTCAGTGGTCGGCTTCTTCGGGCGAGTGGCGGGCGGAGTGCGCGTGCGCGTGCGCGTGCGCATGTGAGTGTGAGTGCGAGTGCGAGTGCGCCTTGTGGTGCCTGTGTCGCTGGCGCGGCTGCGGGTGCGGCCCGCCGTACACCTCGCGCACGCTCGGACTGCTCGAGCTAAGGTAAACACATTATGGTGAGACGAATGATGTAGCAGGCGCATCGAACATCCGGGCAGTGGGGTGTAGTCCATTTCAAGATTGAATTTTATAAGTAAGTAAGATTTTTATTTGCTCAAAACATGGTATGTACATACAGATGTCAATAAATTATTTCAGTTCCACATGTTTTACCATAATAATTATATGATATAATATTATTTTTATACAATCGCGTTTTGTATGCAATAGCATAAAATAAGTTGTTTACTAAATCATCTCGTGTAGTAAACACCTTGGCTCTAAATTATTAATTCTTACAACAGTTCCCAGCAAATACGTAAGGCAACAAGAAATTATATTTAAAATAGCAAGAAAAAAAGTAACACATAATTCATGCCAAAGTAAAAAGAGATCATGCTGAAATAAATATATATAGCATTTTTTTTTACAACTATGTACTTATTTTTTTCTCAAACAACAGTAGCAAACGTATTTACAAAGACAGCAATATAAATAAATATGCATAATTATTTTATATTACGAGAGTGCTTTAATAGTAGTAACGCCTTCTCGAGTATCTGGAACTGAAGGGAATGTTTGTTATAGTTTCGAATACCTGCATTTTACACTTAATACAAAACAACTTTAAATTGTTCTCTATCTGAGGTGAATAAAACCTATGAAAACTGTAAAAAATGAATGTAAAGATAAAATTTAAAGCAATCTAACACAATGTTTTGGCCTATAATGCGTGCTTTAAACCAGACAGAAATTTTTTCTATTTTATTCAACATTATTAATAAATAATGACTGCAACAGAAATTATTTAATAAATGACATTATAGAAAATATTTTGAACATTACGTATTGAATATTATGTATATAGGCATATTATATGGCTTCTGCCCAGTGTGGGTCAATAAAAAGAATGCCCGCCTACTGCAATAATGGTATATCAGTTATCCAATTGCGTGCCAAAAGGAGGGTACTGTTACCTGGTAAGCGGGCTGGCGGTGGTACGTAAGGGCCTGCGCGCTGTGGGGCGGTAGGTAGAGTGCCGTCTGAGGCTCGTGTCGCTACTTGCACTGCAATACATACATATACCGTGCCGCTAACTACCAGCGAGGAAGGGTACATGGATCGATTGATTCTTGTTTGATAAGTTATGGCAGGATTTTGATTATTTTATGAACAATGAAATTCGTTTTGTTCATCACATATGCGACTGTGCCGAAGTACGGGGCCATGGCGAATGCAACTGTGCCGAAATATAGGGTACTACCCGTGATCAGCATCAGTTCCTACCCGTGACTATGGCGCATACAACTGTGACGAGATATCGGGTCCTACCCGTGACCATGGCGCATGCAACTGTGCCGAAATATAGGGTACTACCCGTGATCAGCATCAGGTCCTACCCGTGACCATGGCGCATACAACTGTGACGAGATATCGGGTCCTACCCGTGACCATGGCGCATGCAACTGTGCCGAAATATAGGGTACTACCCGTGATCAGCATCAGGTCCTACCCGTGACCATGGCGCATACAACTGTGACGAGATATCGGGTCCTACCCGTGACCATGGCGCATGCAACTAATTAAGTTGCCGAAATTAAGAGAGCTATAAAACGGACATACTGAATCAGTGGCATATGATTTAATTTAAAAATAAACGCATAAAATATTCACAATCTACAATAAGCATCCGTGAGACAAACAAAAATCATATGCAAAACATAAAAATAGATCCATCTACCCATCCCTTAAAAGATAACAATAAATATTATAGCACATAGTGAAAATAAAAATAATTAAATAGAACACATAGCGCTACTTAATATAAACATGCCAGCCACTACACAATTTACAACCAAATCTACAGGCCATTTAAAGCTGTGTATAATTAAATAATTAATTCTACACATCTCTTATGCATTTACGAATTTACATGACATATTCTGACAAACGTTTGACGTACTACGAAAGTCCGACGCCAAACGCTAATCACAATATGTCACATGACATATTACAAAGTGCTAAATGGCTTTTTAGCGACGGATATAAACCGATGTAGGCCCAATGGTTTCGTGGCGCATTTTGGAGAGGCTGTTATGTCCAGCAGTGGAGGTGAAGATTCCCCCCTCCAACCTCTCCCCAGTTATTTTCCTACCACGATACATTCACCCAAAAGCGAACTATTTCCGTAAGTTCTTTCTATAGTACATTGATCCCATCCGTGGCAAAAAGTCGAATTTGCGATACATTTGTATGAACGTCAGCGTCAACGTCACCGAGAGAAGGAATCTCGTTTACAACTTCAGGTTAGTTGGGGAGATAACACATACCTTCCACCTCCTTGTTTTACCAGGGTTAAGACTAAGTAAGGTCAGTAAATCGTTCACGCGGCAATGTATACTCTTCTACAACAAACTACCAGAGGAAATCTTAAATATGACGGACAGAAAGTTTAAGATTCACATTAAAAAAACAACTTTGTTAGAAAGCCTATTATAAAATAAACGATTATTTGAATGACAAAGATGCCTGGTACTAATGTTAATTCAGCTTCGCAAAATCTTTATTAATTGTAGGCAAACTTGATTTTTAAAAGATGTGTTGCGTGAAGTTTGTTGCGCCGTTTCTTCTTCACAGCGCTAACACCTAGGAAGCGGTAGTCGATAAAACAAATGACGTGTATAAATGTACCAAGTGTACTCATATGCAATAAATGATTTTGACTTTGACATTGACTTTGCTACTTTGCGACCACAAAGTTAAGGCATGTCGTCAATCCTCGTATGCGCAGACAGGAACTGACAATCTCCAGTAACGTGGAATTAACTTTATTTTCAATCCTATGAACAATAGTAAAAAGGTGCAAAATTGATTGGCGCATTGTCTCTCACTGTCTCAGTCATGCACATCTGTACAATGCGTGGCATTCGTTGTTTTCTTGGCTTCACTTGCACATCGGCCCGCGCGTCAGGCGCCAAATCTCAACCAATAGCGACACAGAATTTATATTAAAATGTGTCGACTGCGCAGGTACATAGATAAGCCAAATAAACATGGTTGTACTGTACGACGCATCGCATTTCACGTATTGATTTATCGGACTTCTCGATACAGGTGGGGTCAATGTACTTTTGTGCAGACACAGGGAGGACTAACCTGGAGGGCGCGGGCGGGAGCGCGAGGCGCGGCGGGGGAGAGCGGCGGTGCGGGGAGGGCGCGGGCGGCAGGGCGCGCATGCGCGACGCCGCTGCCAAAGCGCCCGCTTTGGTCTGGAACTCTCTGTAACATGACAAATGTCGATTTTAAAATCCATATAACTACAAAAGGAGTTAGTGTATGCATTATGTAGGTAAATACTTTATTGTACCAAAATAAACAACATCAATAACAAATAGGAGTAAAATCGTGTACAAAAGCGGACTTATCCCACTCCCAGGTCATTCCCCTAGTTCGTCACTGGGAGTGGGATAAGTCTGCCTTTGTACACAATTTACCTTAAATTAGCTAATTAATAAAATAATTACAAATTAGCTAATTTGTCACTTTAGTTATTCGTTACTACATCACAGGTTACCTAATAGTTGCTACGTAGCAGATCCATCACTCCCAAATGAAAATACCCACGTTTTTAATTATCTACTGTCAACCAGATATACACGCAAAAATGTGGCTAAATCGCTCGACTTAGCGTTGTTATTACTCCGTAGGAGCGAAGCGAGAACCATGCCGGGGCGGCGCGAAAGTGTAGGTACTTATAATGGTAAGTTCGATCAAGTGACGGTGGCCTGACTACATACTGTATGGCTACTCACTTCTCCCCCCCCCCCCCCCCGATTCTTCTTCCCCCGCACACCTAACATTACAGATTCTCCACGGAGAAATAAGTATGACCTCTACGGAGAGAATAAATTGATTGTTGAAATAAATCATCATCATGTCAGACCTTCGCCGTCCACTGTTGGACACCACACCCGGTCCTCCGCATCCAGCCGCTTCTGGCCACCTTCTTCAGGTCACGTGGGCAGACGTGTTGGCCATCGTAGTACTAGTCCTCGCAACGGTGACGCTACTGCCCGCCGCCAGTCTGTGGTATTTATGGCCTAGTGCATGGTTATACCGCCATTGTCGGTCGTCAGAGCCTCGTTGGTCAACCAGCAGGGTGCACCACGTGCATGTGAGGTTGGCATTTGGAGCGCCGGATGTCTGTATGCTCCCTTACACCCGTAAATAAATAAATAATTATTATTATATAATACATTGGCTGAAGTGGCAGTGGGCGGGTAACACATGCCGCAGAATAGACGGCCGTTGGGGCAGACGGGTTCTGGAGTGGAGACCGCGGATCGACACTCGCAGGTTGGGACGCCCCGCCGCCAGGTGGACCGACGACCTGAAGGTTTCTGGATGCGGAGGGCGGAGGACCGGGTGTGGTGGCGTTCATTGGGCCACCACACTCGGTCCTCATGTCCAGCAGTGGACCTCTAAGAGCTGATATGAATACATTGGCAGTGTTATTTATACATCGTGCGGTAAAACAGTCTCGCTTTGGTAAGTGGCAAGATGACGGACATCGCCGATGGTAGAAGCCAGTGAGCGTCCTACCTGTTGAAGTCGTCGGCCTCCTCCTCCTCGATGTTGATGTACTCCTGGCGCTCCTCCGCGTCCCCCGAGTATACGTTCTGTTCGCGTTCGATCACGTGCGCGCGCTCGCCGATGTGGTGGCCTGTACGAAGCGATAACGAAGCTAATTGTATTACCACATTTTTATCGAGTCACCGGGCTCGATTCTAAAGACACACAATTAAAATTTTGACAGCCCTAAAATTAGTTTCGTCTTCATCTTCATAATACCGTGTGACAGGGATAGCAACAATTTTAGTGCTCTCTAATTTTAACATTGTACCTTCAGAATTAGGCCCACTTTCTTGTTTGTTTTGTCGTTCTGGGTGGAATCTTGCGATTAAATTTTCGATCACTTCCCGATTAGCTATCCGACTGAAACTTTTAGGGTGGCTCACGACTCGATGACAATGCATTCTAAATCCATTTATTAGACAGACAGACGGATAGATACATCTGTCGAAGAACAAAATGTTAATATAGATTCAAAAAATATCTGACTATATTGACTACCTCCGTGGCGGAACGGGTAACTCTCTGACTGCCACGCCGGAGGTTGCGGGTTCGATTCCCGCTAGGGGCAAATGTTCCTATGATGAATATGAATGTTTGTACCCAAGTCTTGGATGTTTATATATTTATTTAAGTATGTCTATCCGTTATCTAGTAACCATACCACAGGCTCTGCCTAGTTTAGGACTGAATAATTGGTGTGAATGTCTGAGATATTTACTTTATCGAAAGAAGGAATAAAATAACCCTCCGGGAGTCTCGATGACCAAGAGGACATACACACAAAAACACACACATCACCTACATGCTTACAGGTGAACTCGAAAAACGTGGGGCGTACACATAGGCGTAAATATTTATTTACTATATGTAATATGTATGTATATATATATATGTATATGTGTGTAAAGTAGTTTCAGTATTTAGTTATTATGTAGTATATTATGCATATCCCCCCTCGCTCTTAGTGCCTTGTCTCACACCCTGTAAGGTCGGCTGGAAGAGATCTCTTTTAGAGATAAGCTCGCCTTTGTACATAAAATTTGTAACTGTATTTACTTTTAAAATTTGTGCAATAAAGAATATCATATATATAGGCTACCAATAGGGTTCAGTCAAAACGGAATTTAGCAAGTATTGTGTCTGTCTGTCCGCCGGATAATACGAAAACTATTGCAATGATTTAGATGACACTTAGCGTATACCGGATGTCCGGGTGGAAAATGGGCCTTGGATCGGCTGAAAGTCGATGACGATAAAAGTATGGAAGTTTGAGGATTCTTATCTTCTGACATATGTAGAGTGGTTATAGCCATTTATTTACTTCAGTTCCGCGTGTGCCGATTTTCGGTGCGCACCCTTCATGCCTCGCGGTCAAATTTCTAGTGAGAAATAACAGTTTTACAGTTAAAAACCGTGCACTTATGGCATTTTTTGTCGATGTTTAGCCGACAAAACGAGTAAGAGATTGATAGTTTATGCAATATCCAATAAATAAAATCGTAAACTTCGCGTGTCTGTACATTGAAGATATTTGCAAAAAAAAATTGGGGGTCTAAGGATAAGTAATAGAACACATTTCAATCATTTGTGAAATGTTTGTCTGTTAGTTTGTGCACGTCTCGTGCACGTGGGGTGGGAGTGGGTGTGGGGTTTGGGTGGGAGTGGGGTTAGGGTGGGAGTGGGATTGGGAACGGGAGCGGAAGTGGGAACGGGAGCTGAAGTAGGAACGGGAGTGGAAGTGGGAACGGGAGCGGAAGTGGGAACGGGAGCGGTAGTGGGAACGGGAGCGGTAGTGGGAACGGGGGCGGATCCTGTAGTCCACGCGAGCGGAGCCGCGGGCACAGCTAGTATTGCATATTTTTGGCACGCGTAGCGTGCCTACTTCACCATTCTATCTTAATAGGATTTCTGTGGTGAGACATGTAGGAAGGTACAATAAAAAAACGTAGCGACCAATCTATGGTGAGGTTACGTAACCACCATGAGGCTGGGCAAACACGCGTTTATCATTTTTTGCAGGCATTATGACCGCCTATAATTTTAGCATGCGCACCAAGTAAACATCACGATGACATCATTCTATGTCTATAACTATACTTGATTCCCTCCGCGGTTTCGTTCAATGTTTTTCAGATATGAAAAAAACATTTTATTTATTGGAATAACATATGGACGGACGACCTCCGTGGCGGAACAAGTAGCTCTCGGCCTGCCACGCCGGAGGTTGCGGGTTCGAATCCCGCTAGGGGCAAATGTTCGTATGATGAATATGAATGTTTGTACCCAAGTCTTGGATGTTTATATACTTATAAGACTGTAGTGGCTGCATGCGAAGAGCCGAAGATCGAGATCCAGTGGCGCGCCTTGGGAAAGGTCTTTGAACAACGT
Source organism: Esperia sulphurella (assembly GCA_947086405.1). Taxonomy (NCBI): domain Eukaryota; kingdom Metazoa; phylum Arthropoda; class Insecta; order Lepidoptera; family Oecophoridae; genus Esperia; species Esperia sulphurella. The sequence goes on along the minus strand of OX352273.1, from coordinate 12,626,829 downwards.
CCACCCTGAAGATGATGATGAGGTCCTACCGTCCTACACCTACGATTGCCAAAACGATATTTGGGATAGGACGAAAAGCTAGTAAAACCGTGACCAGCTCGTTGGCCAAGTGGCTTGGTCATTGGACTCTAGCGCCAGAGGTCGTGGGTTCCATTCGCAGAAGTTGATTCGGGTCTGGATGTTATAATTGTGAACTGCTATGTGATGTTAAAATAATTCCCGTAGCATAAGAGTAAATCATAGTTTGGGATTAAGCAAGTGTGTGTACAAGGCTGGGGTCCGCAGTGAGAAGAATAAAAGGAGGTGCATGAAAAGGTTGATGAATGTGAGTGAGGCTAGTGAGGTGTGCCAGAATCGCGCAAGGTGGCGTCCATCGTCTCTGCCTATCTGGGACCATGGCGTGAGCATTATGTATGTATTATGCATACCTATATGAAATATTTATTTATTTTAAATACAAACATATACACATTTCTCTAGTATCCTCCAGTTAGCAACGCTTTTAGCAACTTTTGGCAAATGGACTGTCTAATTAGAGTTGGACGATGTCACGTTTGTTCACGTGCCTCGTTATTGTTCACATGTATGGTCTGTGGGGGCAATGTGCTAATGGGTCGCCTGGCGACGGCGTCCGACGTCGTCAACAGACGGGAGCAAAAACATCTGCCTCTCAAACGTCAAAAGAAAACATACGTGGGCGGAAATGACTACAAGATATATTTTAAAACTATACAGAGACAAATTGGACCCAGTTGTACAATAATGATCCAATACATACGTTGTCATTTCTTGAGATATCAAGCTTTAGAATTTAGACTTAATTATTATTGACAGAGAATACTAAATATTACTGCAGGATGCACTACTGGGCCGCCGGTACAAAGTCACTATGCCAGCGCGCTATCGACCGGAGTCGAGAGATCGACGCTTATAAGTTAGAAAGAGAAGCATATTGTTGTCCCGCTGTCAATCGACTATGTTCGGGCGCTGGGTGCAGTAGCCCTACTCAAATGACAGCAGTTTCACCTCAAGTTTTTACCTTCATGATGAATCTTGAAGGTAAAACCTTTGAGGTGATGAGGTGCGAAAATTATTTTCCTTCATATAAGCTCCCTCTACGCAAGACTAGAGGTAACATCCCTACTTGTTTGCTTACTGCGAATGTAATATTATCTGTGGACTGACCGAAAACGCATAACTTTCTGGACTCTTTCACTCAGTCACACTCTTTCATTCACTCTCTGCAAGCTGCCACATAGACAGACAGACGTGTTTCTGCGTTTACACACCTTTTTCCTTCAGGCCACGTAAATCTACTGTGTCAAACTTTTCTGTGAAGTTATTGTAATAAGTGTTCCCGAGGTGTTTACGCACAATATATTGGATATTTTCCCGAACCTATAGTGTTTTCCTATATACCAGTACTCCATCCAATATGGTTAAAATGTTAACAAAATATTCTTTCAGTTGGATAAATTAAAAATAAAAACACCCGATGTAATAACATACCGATAGACATTTTCTTGGTCCCGGTGCGCGAGTCCTGCAGCGTGTTCCTGGTCTCCTTGATGCCGTTGGGGCCTATCTTAGTGCTGCTTGAAGAGCTGTACACCTGCAAAATTAGTTCAAGATGTTGGCCATTCAATAGTCACTGGTCCAACTACAGAGACAGCTCTGATCTATTATTATTACATATATATGTCAGCGAAATAATAATAGAGGAGCTGATTTGGAGGCACAGTGTGTGTTCGGCGCGCCGTTCGGCTTGGTTCGGCGATCGTCGCGAGCACGCGCTGACGGAACGTCGTGTAGGACTGGCGCAGGCGCAGACTCGAGACAGTGTTCGCTCGATACGCGTTCATTGCGCAGGCACTACACGGACGGATCGTCTGCCTTCTAAAATCGTTACTTGATGATGTAGTGTAATTTTATATAGTATCATTGTAGCAAATAAACGTTCACTTTGAAACGGTGTTAAACTCAATTTGGGAGCCCACATTTTCGGCGGAACCAGGAACCTACGACATATATATGTTATTGACCTAATATCCTTAAAGGGCAAGGAAGACCAGGCGACACTTGGATCCTTCAGGATCTTTTGTGCCAAACCCCTGTCCACCAACGATGCCAAATGTTGATTTGGTAGATTATTTGAGTGTGAGCAAACATGCCAAGACAACATTATTATTGTCAAGGATCAAGTTAGTTTTTAATTTTAAAAAGTGTAGATTGTTTAATTGACCACGGCAAGCCCCACTACTTATCGCGAGGGTTGAGCGTTGGACGCGGGGTGTTATTCCGAATGTCAGTATCTTAGTGAACATAATATATGCACACATTGATGATCAGCACTTCATTATAGAAATAACTCATGTACAATAAAATGTAAACAATTTAGAGTATCTAAAGGTCGTCGTGAACAGTATGATCTATAACATTGAAGTTACATTCTGATAGTGAAAACATAAAAAGAAAATAAATCTAGATAATATATGAGTCAAACTACAATAGGTTTTGTATTCTTAAGGCATAAACTGATGCACTTTGTAGTAAAGTCATATGTAAAAGCTGAGTGATAGTGCCGTGCCACCCCCAATTTTGCCATGGGTGACGTCAAGGCGACTAAGGAATTTCACCAATGAAGGGCAGCAGCGTTCTCCTGTGTATATTAAGATAACTACTGTGATCACCCTTTCAAGTGTGGTGATTATAGAAAATCTCCCAATGGCTGTCCATTAAAGTGGATTTCTATTGGAGAGGCTTATGTTCAGCAGTGGATGTATTTCGGCTGATGATGCTGATGTGCAAAAGCTAGTGTTTACAAATTACCTGTGGTTTGCCATGAGGTCCATTGGACATAACAAATGTGCTGCTACTGTATGAGGCTCCAGTGTTCATGCGGCCATCCATATCTGTAAGATAAATCGAAAATATAGTAAGGTATAATGAAATATTATATTTTGTTGTTGTTTATATAATAATTGCCCATATGGTTCCCGGCTTAAAATAGGGCCACGCAATCTTTCCAATGGTGTTGTCAAGGCAACTAAGGGATTGCACCAGGGACAGGCAGCAGCAATCTCCTGTGTATGTTAAGATCAGTACTGTGATCGCCTGTTAAGCATGGTGGTTATGGCAAATCCCCCATGGACAGCCCACTTAGTGGTATTCTATTGGGGAGGCATGCGGGGCAGCACAGAGGTGTGCGGGGCAGCACTAACAGATTCCTGACCACTATATGGGAGGTGGATAGTCCAACACTCAGGCACTGGGTGACTATCCACCTTCACAAACAAAACAAATTTTAATTATTGTCAACTTACTAACATGCATTCTTCCATGTATAACTTATGGTTGCGAGACCTGGGCTCTGACGAAGCAGCACAGAGAGAAACTCATAAAATGCCAACGAGCTATGGAGAGAAGCATGCTCGGACTAAAGCTCAAGGACAAAATAAGCAATATCACCATAAGGAACAGAACAAAACTGACAGACATATTGACAAGAATTGACCAACAGAAGTGGAGGTGGACTGGACATATGATTCGCTGCAGTCTGGACAAGTGGAGCAAGTTGGTGACTCTCTGGTACCCAAGAGATGGTACCAGAAACAGAGGACGGCCAATAAGACGATGGGAAGATGAAATAAAACAGACATTAGGACCGTACTGGACAAGAGTGGCACAAAACAGGACATACTGGAAAGAATTGGAGGAGGCCTATGCCAGAAGGCACACTGAAATAAGAGATTTAATTTAATATAATTCTTAATACTAAATGTAAAAATTTCAGAAATAAAGGCTATTATTATTATTATTATTATTACTAACATAGACTTAAGTTTAATTGATACTAACATTTTATGGACTATCGTCTGATAAATAATTTGATTTATGTTCAGCAGTGAATGTATTTCGGCTGATGATGATATAATAATTGATAAAGGAACGAAGAAGAGTTTATGTACAACATGCCTTATGTGTCGTTTTTCATGTCCCAATAATTCTGATGAGGTAATTACACTGGCTGTCCTACCCTTCAAACAACAAATGCTAGCATTACTGTTTGCAAGTAAGTAAGAGGGTGGTGACCATCCAGACAGATCCTGCACTAGTAAAATTATATATTACCTGGGATATGGTGACCTGAGAAGAGTCGGTTCAATGATGGCATCTGAGGCATGAATGGCATCATTGCACCCGGGTGTCCTGGGCCTGCGCCGGCGATGGCCAGAGGGCCTCCGCCGGCGATGGCCAGAGGGCCTCCGCCGAGCATCCCAAACGGGTCCCCGAACATGGAGCTCATCATGTTGTTCATATGCCGCATGTGTCGCATGTGAGAGCTGCGGAAATACGGGAAATTGTCGGGCATGTGCGAAAAATGACTAAGCCAACACTGGCGCGATGGCAGTGACGGCCATTTGTAATAATGATTATAATCTAATATCATCACAATTGGGTGTTGTGGGGCCCATATTGACGCGGCCACAGTGTGGCCTATGTAGCCTAGGCCGCGTCTTGACCACCACCGCCAGTATCACCGCGCCAATGTGGGATTGCTTTAATTTTTAATCGATTTATTGAATTATTTACGCCATTGTTAATAAAATTAAGAATATACTATATAAGATGAGGTATTTATGTTTATGATGGGTATTTGAAAACTTGAGAAAAGTAACATCTTACCCGAAAAATGGATCATCTTCCACGTCGCCCATCATAGATCCGAATAGAGACATATTTGTAATCTTTGCAGAGAACAGAAATCAATACGAAATCCAGTAAAATTATAAGACAATGAATAAGTTACTCAATGGAAAAATACTGTCACACAATATTCACAACTGTCTTCTGAAAATCGAAATCTCTAGCAAAACCCGAAATTCGTTTGACAAAACAACGACAACTAGCTTGTTGTCAATCTATTTTTTTTATTGTCAGTGTTACCCACTACTACAATATTGGTCCACTAAAATTATTTTCAACGCACTTAGATCAATCGGTCAATTTCCATATTTTAAAGGAGAGAGTGAGTTTGTTATGTACGCTTTCACGGTTCAACTATTCTACAGATTTTGAAACGTTGTATACAATACACATAACTTGTGAATAAAGCGTCGTAGCAAAGATAATAATAATAATAAGCATTTATTTACAGGTAAAAACCCATGTAAATACAATAACAAATTACGATATAAAAGTGAAATAATAATCTATACACATAATAAAACAGTAGAAAAACAAAAGAAAAGCGAATCAGTACATGGACATTACTTAAGACCAGTAGAGTCCAAAAATATAATAAAAAAAAAATCGTGTCTGTCTGTATGTATGTATGTGTGTATGTACGGGCTAATCTTGGAAACTACTGAACAAAATTTGTCGGCGTTTTCACTGTTTGAGCTTTTACCTCTCATTTCATATCATTTGTATGACAGTATAGTTCAACATTACTGGTCATGCAAAAACTTGACAGAGAGTGAAAGAAATGTTTTAAAGCTAATTTATAGTTTTATTTATTTATTTTAGCTGCTCTGTGAAGGAAAATGGCGGAGATAGGGAGCGAGAAGGGGTGGAGGAAGAAGTTTTCAACATGGTGGGATGGGCATGAGGAAGGAAAGAAAATGGGAGAGGGCAAAGGGTATATCACCTGCAATTTTTTTTAAATAAAATAAAAACACCTAACTTCTTGCACAATATTTAAACATAAAAAATATAAATAATTTAATGATAATCTTTTAATTCATGATAAACATGAAGTAAATGTAAATTTTATAAGCAAAAACATTAATTCTGAAGTCCAACGGGCAGAACCGCCGTCGGTAGGTTAATTTTATGAATAGTGTATGAATATTTTCAATGCATAACTAGATTAATACATTTCTTTAAGGATTTAGTAATACATAATAATGTGTAATGTTGGGTTGTCCACGCGAACGAAGTCGCGGGCAAAAGCTAGTAACAATATAAGTCTGTAAATAAGATAATTATAAACATTTTAACATTTTGGATTTAGAGTTTGCCATTCTCAGTCCGATGCATGGCGTGCTTTGTAAAGCAGTTGCCAATATTGTCATTGATTGTTCTTAATATATTGGTCGTAGAGTAAATTGCCTCCTTGTTTAAGTTAGTGTAAGTAAAGCCACAAGCTTGTCATTTTCATGTTAACGGTATTTCCTTTATAACATCTCCCGGAATATAGCTCGAACCCGTACAGTTCGCAACCCTCAATACCTTCAGTAGGTACCAGTCGGTACAACTTAATAATATAGAATTTAATTATGCTCAATTAAAATCTTGTCGGTTTATCTTACTCTATAAGTCTTACTCTATAACACTCTTTCAATGGCTAAAACCTGTAACCTGGTAACACTAAATATTAAGTGGAAAAAAAAACCACTAAAATAGGGATGTACCTACATTGTATAAACTTGAACTGACATAGGAGAACTATCTAAAGTACTGGCAGATGCAATCAATTTAATATTTTAACGCATATATTTATATATACTAGCTGTGCTCCGGCTATATATAACGGCTCCGCTCGCGTGGACTACAGAATCCGCTCCCCTTCCCACTTCCGACTTCCGTTCCCACTCCCGCTCCCGCTCCCACTACAGCTCCAAAAGTAGTCCAAACTCATCGCAATCTGAATAGTACCGAACATTAAAATTATACTTCTTTGTTATTACAGCTTGGGTTACATTATTGACGTTTTAGTAGGGATTCCAAATTTTTTATATATTAGCGTAGATAATTTTTTCAAACATCTCTCATATCCTAAATGGGTTACTCCAATTAGTTATGGGTAGGTAGTTAGTTCTAAGATAGTTATATCTAATAAATAAAAACGTAAACATCGCGTGAATGTATATTTCATTCCAGATTCATAGTCCTATGAAAACCAACGCTATTTACGTCTCGGTAACATATACATGAAAGGGTCACCAGCAGCAAAAACAGGTTTGTATTACCATGTAAACTTTGCAGTCCACTTAGGAACACCATCTATTGTGTATTTTGTTTTCGAGACGCAAATGCGTTTGTTTTCATAGGACTATTAATCTGGAATGAAATATACATTGAAGTTGTTTGCAAAAAAAATTTTAAGGGGTCTAAGGATAAGTAATAGAACACATTTCAATCATTTTTGGAATTTTTGTCTGTTTATCTGTTTGTCTGTGAGTTTGTGCACGCATCACTTAAAAACTACTGAACCGATTTTGATGGACTATTCACAAAATATGGGGCTTCTTAACTTAACATTTAGTCTTTATTTCATCGCAATCGGCTAACTTAATCAAAAGTTATAAACATTTTCAGTTTTCAAATACATTAGTAGGTAAGGTTAATATGCAATATATTGCACATAGTATTTCCGTACTATTCAGATTGCGATGACTTTTGATTACATTTGGAGCTGCGAGTGGGAGTGGGAGTGGGAGTGGAAGGGGCGTGGGCGTGGGCGTGGGCGTGGGCGTGGGTGTGGACGTGGGAAAAGGGGAGTGGGTGTGGGAGCGGGAGCTGAAGCGGAAGTAGAAGTGGGAGGGAGCGGGAGCGAGAGCGAGAGCGAGCGGGACCGGAGCGGAAGCGGGAGAGGGAATTGGAGCGATTCTGTAGTTCACGCGAGCGGAGCCGCGGACACAGCTAGTCGTTATATATAGTTCTATTCTGTTAAGAATGGACAAAAAAATCCAACTAGGTATAGGGTTGGGATTAATCGGCTTTACATCCAACCCGCCTGACAGGCTGCCATGGTAAACATGGCATAAACCATGGACATATCCAATTGTCGCCGAATTTCCCAAAAAGTACCTACCTACCTATAAATTCAGCCTGAACGCTGTTACGGTATTTTTACGAGTTTGCTCGGAATTTACATGGGTTACGGTTCCAATCGTTTCCAAATAGGTAAATTCCAAAAATAAATTCTTTATTGCACATAAATTTGCACAATGTACAAAGGCACAGCGTTAAACTGCTGAATTAAACTAGGTACCTAGTTAGGTAACCCAGGTAAAGGAAAATAAAAACTAAGTATTTCAGGCCAGAAATAGTGACGCACGTTGTTGCGAAACACTATTTCCAACAGTAAACCGTAATAAACTGGCTGACAGTGAATGCAATTTATGCCCTTAATAAAAAGTCTCCGAGTCCATTCACAAAACTATTGCAATAAATATTCAGTAAATACCATAATTCCATTTCATATATTATTCAAATAAGATACAATTATGTGCACAAAACTAGAAACATCAACAAAGCAATAATTTAACGATCATCTTTTACCTACTTCTAAACAATGAGATTTAAAAGCCACCGGCCAATATATTTGAACTTCTTTTTTTTTTGCTTTTTTAAATTGATAGCAAAGGATTCTTAGCTCAACTAAATAGTCATTTACTTCTGTTTCCACCACGATAATAAGAAGCCATGGCACCTGGAGGATAATACTCCCCATGGAATGACCAAGCAGCGTGACTAGGATACGTCGTGTAGGTCATGTCTTGTAGACCATTCCTTAAACGTGCATTTTTTAGAGGAGCCGGCTGTAAAAGGAAAAAGAAAACACTAGGACTAGGAAGTTTATTACAGGCTTAAGAGTAAAAATCAAAAAGTAGATTAATTTATCAAAAATAAGCCTTAAAACTGACGGGCTTTCAAGTTTTGGGATTGACCAACGATTTGAAAAAGATATCTGGAAGCAGCAAGAGGGCGGAAGACTTTGGGTAGACGTCAAAAGTAGGCTTTCTGACATCTAACCAAGGTCGTCCTCTCAACCAGAGCGTTCGGCCTATATAGTACACACCACGCTATCCCAGTGCGGATTGGTGTAATTCATATGTAAGTACATTACAATTCCTTTCACAGGCAGATTTTCTCACAATGTTTACATTACCCAAAAAATCATGTGGCATAATAATAAACTGTACAGAAGTTTCTAAAAAGTCATTGGTACGGGCTGTGGTACGGGCCCGAATTTGGACCCTTGATTTTATGAATGTGGCGAGAGCGCACTACCAATTAAGCTATCACAACATCTTACGAATTATGCAGTTATGTTACTTGTTGTGTTATTTGTACTTATTGAAATAGTGGACTCGATTCTGAAGGCACAATGTTAAAATTTGACAGCACTAAAATTGTTGCTTTCCTTGTCACACAGTATTATGAAGATAAAGACGAAACCAATTTTAGCGCTGTCAAATTTTAAATGTGTGCCTTCAGAATCGGGCCCATTATTTATTTAAAAATAGTTACCTTTTCCAAGGGTACATCTCCGTGAGGCTTATTTGCAGCTGGAACATCACCTATTTGATCCTTGCCTTCCTCTAGTCTATTTACTATTTGGTTATTAATCTGATTATTTGCAGAGGCATCTCCGCCGACCTTTTCTATCGGTATCTGCGTTGCGGGCACTGCGTTTAGTGGCGCAGTATTTAGCTTCCCATCGGAATGAGTAGCACTTTGGACAGGAGCTCTAATATTCTGGTGAGTGTTAGATTGGGAGCCTTTATATTGATGGTATACATGCTGCAATTGACTTCTACTCGGTGTTTGCCCGACAGGCCTGTTCTTCATTAGAGAAGTTTTACTGACAGTCGACTTAACACCCAATCTACCTAAATTGCATACAGGTTTTGACTGTGGAGACAATGTTTGTGGAAGGCTAGGTTCTTGAACGTAATAATAACTGCTTGGTAACATTTCGACTGGCTGTCCCAGAGTGTTGTATTGCAAATTTCGCTGAGTCTTTATGTGATAAGTAGGTGGGTTTCTTGAAGTATCCGCTGGAAATATAGGTTCTTTGTACATTTCCTGGGCAGGAGGTGGTGCAGTCTCAGTCGGTGGAGCTGACTGCTGCATCTGAGTATTCGGACCTCCCGTCATTCCCTCATAGCCTGTCGGAGAATTGATTGAAGCCCCCGTATTAGGATCAACAATTTGTTGTTGTGCTTGATGACCTTGTATTTGTTGCTGGTTAATTCTTGGCGCCCCAGTGAGTGAAGTGTATACTTTTTGTTGGTTGGGTTGCGCTATTACCCCCGTACTTGGGTTAGCGATTTGTTGTTGTCTTTGTAATATTTGCTGATTCGCCATTTGATCAGTTGGTGCAAGGTTTTGTTGGCTTGGTGTTATTTGTTGATTACCCATTTGGTTAACTGGAACTTGATTCTGGTTTTGCAGTTGTTGACCCACATTGGATCCTCCTAATGCAGACTGCGTCATACCGTTATTACCAAGGGCTTCTGGTTTGCCACTCATAAGCTTCTCAATTGTGTCCATAGCTGCCCTTTTTTGATTAGCTGGATTCATTTGTATGGCAAGAGCCATTGGATCGAAACCTAATTCTCCTCCTTGCATTACGCCTGGAAACATTGTGTTAAATTTTGTTACACCTTGACTGTGTTGGCCATAGAGATTGCTAGGTGCTGCTCCACCGGACCGCTGAGTACCTGGATTCATATTCTGAGCCATATTGCCTGTCATTGCGGTATTTGCTTGTGTATTACCCACTGTATACTCTTTATCTGGTGTAGCGTATTGCATCGGCGGGCTTAACATTTGAGCGTTAGAATTTCCTTGACCCATACTTGTCGCATTAGGATCAACTTGTCCGATGGAAGACATTCTCATATTTCCTGCATCGAATTGTCCTGCGTTCCTACCCATAGGTGAATTCAAAGGCGTGACTCCCACTTGACCATGAGGCGAGTGTGGAGCATCAATAAGCATAGGTTCAGTTACCTGTCTGCCCTGTGCTGGCATATTACTGGGCTTGCCACCACCCCCACTCATCATCATATTTAGTATCTGGGCACCCATTCCACCCATTCCGCCCATTCCGCTCTTTCCACTCATTTGACCGGTCTGTTCATTATTTGGATTCTCCATTGCGTTACCAGGAGATATTCCATGCATTCCCTGCATTGCATTTGGATTTTCCATACCACCTCCATGCATTCCTCCCATATTCTGCATTGTATTTGGATTGCCCATACCATCAGCAGGTATTTCGCCCATATACTGCATTCCATTTTGATTTCCCATACGACCTCCAGGCATTCCGCCCATATTCTGCATTGCATTTGGATTGCCTGTACCACCTTCAGACATTCCGCCCATATTCTGCATAGTTGGGTTTCCTATACCACCTCCAGCCATTAGATTACCACCATTCCCGAGACCCATTTGTTTGGCCAATGGATTATTTCCTACAGCATTTGTTGGTGATATTGAACGTAAGTCATCATACACTTCTTGCACGACAGGCTGCATGAGGTTTTGGTTCAAGTAGCCGTACGTATCAGCATAGAGTTTTGGAGGATTGCAGTGACCCATGCAGGGTCGGCCCATAGCACCTGCGTCGCCAGCACATGGAGCGTTATAACCACCTTGACCATGGCCTTGACAACACCCACGTCTACATCCTCCACAGGTGGGTAACGAAGCCCCCATCGCTTGACCAGGGGACCCTTGTCCAGGAGACGCTTGACCAGGGCCCGAAAATAATTTGCCCATGCAGCCACTGTAAAGATTATATTAAGCTATAGGTAATTTCGCAAGTCCCTCCGTATTCATGTTGGTATACATTATTCAAACAAAAGCATATTTTAAAAACGGAGTCACGCTCGAATTATCACTTCCGTAACAAGCCGGCAAGAAAGAACATTTAATAAAAAAATTAAAGTACTATAACATTAAAGACCTACAAATAGGTATATTGATAACTTACCAATCAGCACTTTGAAGCTGATTCATTACACTTCCTAATTCGCTTAGAATCCTCTGCTTATCCAAAGCCATTCTTATTTAGTTACCCTTCCAATTTTATCTGCCGAATAAAATAAAAAATTAACTGAAATGAATTTGAATTTTGGCCATATAGAAAAATTCGTGATGGTAAAATTAAATGAAAATGTCAATTTAGTGTTTTGTTTCCATGGCCATTCGTTAAATTATTTTTAAATACATGTTGTGAATGGCCGGTAATACTATGACCAAAATCATGAAACAAATCGATTTCGAGTATCGATTACTATGCTTTTCAAGACGATGCTATGTATGCGTGTATCCAAAGTTCCAAACGCAAATGATACGTCTTTGGTGTTGTGTTGTGCAGCGTTACATTCTCTTTGGTGTTGCCGTGTTGTGTAGCCAATAGGGTTCAAATTCCAAAGGTCAAAACCCTTAGCACTTCCCATCCCATTGTCTGTCATTAATTTATTAGCATTTACTTTCACTCGTCGTTGTAAGTTTAACAAATAATTTTCATGTTATCTGATAACTGTTATCCCTCGACAAACTTCAGATAGATACGCCGGATCCCTCGCTGTGAATTGCGCTTGTGCCTCACTCCGTGTCCGCCGTCGTCGCAGTCAAGAGGTAACTATCACATTTTCCAAAATGCCTAAAAAAGTATACGTCGTGGGCGTCGGGATGACGAACTTCATAAAGCCTAACACCGGGCCGGACTTCCCAGAGTTAGCGAAGGAAGCGGTTCTGCAGGCGCTTGGCGACGCCCGAATTAAATATGACGACATACAGCAGGCTGTTTGTGGTTACGTTTTCGGGGACTCCACTTGCGGGCAGCGGGTGCTCTATCAAGTCGGGATGACCGGAATACCCATCTACAACGTAAACAATAACTGTTCGACTGGTTCCAGCGCTCTAATGCTTGCCAAACAAATTATTGAAGGTGGAATTTCTGACGTCGTCCTCGCTGTAGGCTTCGAGAAAATGTCCCCGGGAGCGCTCGGCGGCACCGCCTTCCCAGATAGAACTAACCCAATGGACAGACACACACTGAAAATGGCTGAAATAGCTGATCTGACCGCCGCACCAATGACCGCCCAGTATTTCGGTAATGCAGCTATTGAACACATGAGGAAGTATGGAACTACAGAGGTGCACCTCGCCAAGATCGCAGCCAAAAACCACCGCCACGGCCTCAAGAACCCACGAGCTCAGGGCAAGAGAGAGTACACAGTAGAAGAAGTGCTTAATTCTAGAAAGATCTATGGTCCGCTGACAAAGCTCGAGTGCTGCCCGACCAGTGATGGAGCTGGATCAGCAGTTCTCATGTCCGAAGATGCTGTGATCCGCTATGGATTACAAGACAAAGCTGTTGAGATACTTGGAATGGAAATGGCCACAGATACTGCAGCTGTCTTTACAGAAAACAGTTTGATGAAAGTAGCTGGCTATGACATGACAGGTCTTGCTGCGAAGAAACTGTATCAAAAAACTGGAATTTCACCAAAGCAGATTGATGTAGTAGAACTCCATGATTGCTTCGCTGCAAATGAAATGATTACATATGAAGGTTTGCAGTTATGTGGGGAAGGCGAAGCTGGTAAATTTATTGATGCTGGAGACAATACTTATGGGGGCCGTGTGGTGGTTAACCCCAGTGGTGGGCTGATTGCTAAAGGTCATCCTTTGGGAGCGACGGGTTTGGCCCAGTGCGCCGAGTTGGTCTGGCAACTGCGCGGGGAAGCTGGCGAAAGACAGGTAGGTTTTACAGGGATATTATTGGGGTTGATGCTTCTATGTGATGTCCAGAAAAAGAAATTAAATGTATGAAAAATAAAGATCCTTTCCACAAATCTGCGCCCTTTAAGTAGCAGTCAAAACCTGTAAATGTACAATGCTTACAACTCGCATAAATTTACATATCTGTCAGCTTGATTATACAAATTAACTACAGCGCGTTTTCTAAGACAAATTACTGAACATATTTTTCTATGTGTAGTGTATTTTTTTTATTATGATTCAGTTGTCACTGCCGGGCAAAGGTCTCCTTCATATTTTTCGATTTTGCCCACTTGTCCTTCAAGACATCCTTAACTTGGACCTATTTTAAAATAATGTAAAAGTATTTGACTGGAATACTAAATTATTCTTATGATAAACAAACTTAAGCCCTCTGTTGAACTTTGTATCACTTGTTATCAAAACTCTAGTCATTGCCCCTCTGATAAGCTGCACAATATTATTTAAATACTACAATTAAACTGTTCATAACAAGCATAAAATATTTGCTAAAGATGCTACTCAGTTACAACAAAAGCAATTCAAAATCACTATTTCATACTAGTTTTTCGCCCCATTTCGTTGTTCTCTGACTTTCTAATGGGGTTAATAATTTGAATAGTCTTTAATGATCACCAATCATACAGTGAAAGAGGTTTTTAAATTGGTCAAACAGACACATCTATTTTTATTAGTGTAGTATACTAATTTACAATTATGTCATTTATCAATAGAACTATTAAAATCTCTCTATTTTTAACTGATAATTATCCAATTAATAGATTAGGTTGCCCCTATATCTTATATCTTATATTAATTTTTAAGCCACTGATACGCTTCGCGTATTAATTATCTACTGCACACATTTACAAACTGGTTTTTGCGTCATTCAATCAGTGTATTTCCAAATCTAAATATCGTAACTCGTTTTAACGTAGCTACAGTGAAGCAAGTTATATATCTGTTCAGAATACATAGGTAATGAAATAACTAATATTATAAACTGTTTTTCCATAATCTGTTTCACAAGATTTAAATTTTAGTGAAAACCTGATGAGTTCTAATGTTTTCTCATTTGTCCATAGTCCCATGATGCACTTTTATGCATGATTGCATTTCCTGATCTCCTTCAGCAGAATCCTTCCCCGTTTTCAATGTTTCCGATCATGGGCTGGATGGGGACAGTCGCTTCCAGACTCCATCGCTAGGCCTAATCAAGAAATGAAATAAATTTTTTTATGTCAATATCTTCATTATGTCAGCCCTGAGACGTCTACTGCTGGACATAGGCTTTCCCCAATGAGCGCCATCACACACTTATCACCAATATCTTCATCACTTCTCAAAAAAGGTAAAACCATTATATAATACCGAAGTCAATGCTGGCCTAAATGGCAATCTTTAATGTAGCTTCTTGTATTGGTAACTGCAAAACATAATTATACTTAGCCTTGGTACTTAGCCATTAATTCAATGTCATCTTTTACAACACCGATCATTTCACGTAAGTTGCGTACTCGACTACCTTTCGTCTCTTAGTAGGTACTTACTATTAGTCAATTATGTAAAACCATGCTAATGGTGACTATTTATTCTGACTTGAACTACGTGTAGTTTAACCTTGAATTTTGTAGATTTTGCTAGTTAACTTATGTCTCTTTGTGATTTAAATAGACTTTACAGTGCTCTGCCACCAATTTTGAGTGAAGATTTGAGTGCTTGCTGATGTGAACACCAGAGGTTGTCCATCCATGCTAAAAATGTTACCACCTGAATGACTGAGATTACCAGGGAGATTTTAAAATTATTTCCACTGCATGCTGATTTGCTCTAGATATACACAGGCTGTTTTGTACCTCAGGAAAATACCCAGTTATATAAGTACGTGCAAGACTTTGGTCTGTGGTCTACAGTACACGTTGTAAAGCAGATTGTCAGATTACGATTGTAATGGTGGCCACTTGCAACCTAATAATCCGATTGTATTTTATTACAGTTTATCAATAAAAATTTGAGATACCACTAAGTCCGAACCAAGTTATGTATGAATGATGTGTTGTTCAATTTGTTATGTGTGTGTTGCGTAGGGACATTGAGCAAGTGTGTGTGTGTAGATCCCCCGCGAAAAATAGTATGTTTTGCATCGAAAGAAAATGCTTTGGTGTCTCTTTTGCTTTAACGATCACCACCATCATCATCAGCCGAAATACGTCCACTGCTGAACGTCCAAGCCTCCGCAATAAAATGACACTTTTGGTGGGCCGTCCTTTGGGGGATTTGACATAAACACTATGCTTGGCTGGCGGATTGTTGATCTTATTTCCATAAAACCGACATATTTCCATTAAAAAAAAATAGTAAAACATCAAAATAACAAGTTTTTACAGTCTTTTTTATATAAATGAACCTATCAGTCATCTCAATAACAAAATATATTGGAAATTCTTGCCCCAATACACACATGGATAGAACCAGTTCAGTTTATATTTTTTTTCTATTTTTACCATTTACAAAACTTTCCTTATAATAATAAGGTTTTCCTTATATAAATAAAAGCATTCCTCATACATAACACACATTTACCTTGAATATTATCTGCCCTTTTCCAGGTGCCACGCGCCAGGATAGCCCTGCAACATAACCTTGGTCTCGGAGGCGCCGCCGTTCTAGCCATGTACCGCAAAGGATTCCAGAATGCCGCCGCCAACCAGGTCGCTGCCATCGCCAGCAACCCTGAGGAGTTCAAGGTCTTCAAATACATGAAGATCCTCGAGGAAGCCATGCAGACTGACGAGGAGAACCTTATAGAGAAGGTGCGTGGTATCTACGGGTTTAAAGTCAGGAATGGGCCTAATGGAGCCGAGGGATACTGGGTTATAAACGCAAAGGAAGGCAAAGGGAATGTAACGTATAATGGAAAGGATAAACCTGATGTCACCTTCACGATCAGCGACGAAGATGTTGCAGATTTAATTACTGGCAAACTGAACCCCCAGAAGGCGTTCTTCCAAGGGAAGATCAAGATTCAGGGCAACATGGGGCTTGCCATGAAGTTAACAGACTTGCAACGCCAAGCGGCGGGTAGAATCGAAACTATCCGCTCGAAACTGTAAATTATCCGCCGAAACCGGTCCCAACCGGTTTGACGAGATTAATCTGAATAGCGGTTATGGCAATAAGGTATGGGGGCATTTATAAACTATTTTCTGCACTATCAGACTTGTTATATTAAATCTATATCCTACTATCTTCGAGACCTGTCGGTTTTTGATATAAATGGGAAGTTAAGTTTTTTTAATTAGGTCTCAAATATTCTATATAGGTGCAGTAGATGCAATTTATATTATTGTTAAGTATATATTTTTTACTTGTATTTTTATGATGTAATAATTATTATTCATTCCAAATGATATTTTTAAATGGCTCTATTTTGTTATTAAAACGGTTTTTATACATATGTTTTTTTTCTTTTTGTTGACCTGACTTAACAGTCTGAATATACGTAGGTACTTCCTATCCCACTGTTGGGCAGAGGATTTCTACATTCACATGGGACTAATAATGGCATTAGTCCTATTACCACGATAGTTTTAGACGCGATCGACCATAGTCATTTCACATGTTATAATATCGCTGAAAAACGCCATAATACTATATCATGGTAGAGAAAACCTTAACCTAAAAGTTCATCATATCAGCTCTTAGACGTCCACTGCTGGACATGGATAGACCTTCCCCAAGAATAGCCACCACACCCGGTCCTCCGCATCCACCTTGTTCAGGTCTTCGGTCCATCTGGCGGCGGGGCGTCCCACCCTGTGCGAACCTAGAAATACATTATATAACCTTCCTTAATTAACAAAGTACATACTATTTTAGAGTCTGCCTCCCTATAGCGTCTGGACACTACTCCCTCGGGCCAGTAGTGGGGACTGAGGAGTATAACCTGGTGCATGATAGCATTCTTGTTTCCGGTTATAAGAGCAGGAGGAGAGTTAGGGTAATGATAGTCTCATGAGGCATTTTAACATAGTCCTTAAGCTGACAATGCACGTGTGGCCTAGGCTGCAGGTTTTTGAGTCACCACTTACCATTAGGCGGACTGTCTAGCCATCGTAGTACTAGACCTCGCTCTGCTATCCGTCACCTCTGTGACATATATGGGAGGTAAAACTCGAAGCTTGACTAGATGGCGCCACTCGGAAGAAATAAGGAATTGAAAGGTGAATATTCCTGTGATAAAATCAAGAATTTGAATTACGTCAGTAAATGTAATAAAATGTATGAGTTTTGTATTTAATTATAATGAGACTCAATAATGCCTGTCAGACGAGGAAAACAACGATTTTAGACAGGGTTGGCATATTTTAAACATGTTTTTTATTATTTAAAACGTGTTTTTATTGTTTAAAACTGTTTAAGTTGTTTAAAACATGTTTTATATTAAAAAAAACTTCTTTTATCCAACCCTGATTTTAGATTTGTTCACTCTACGTGGTAGTGGTGCCGCAAGTTGCGAGCTGTGGCACCTTATCAAATAATGATAAGTTAAAATTAAAACGAATTTGACCATACACCATGGTGACTGGATCTGGCAGCGTCAGGTTTTAAAGAAATAATAATTCTGAATGATGTACAAAATAGTTATTTATGTCGTACAAGGCGACTAAGGGAATACAAAAACATGAATCAGGCCTCCCCAACCCGTCTGGCCAGCGCGGGGAGTGTAGGCCAAATCCTCCGTCTGTCTTCGGCAGATGAGAAAGGGGTTGTGCTCCTGCAGTGGAGACAAAAATATCCTGATTATGAAATACAAAAAGCAATTTAAAAAATATCTGCTAGATAGCCAGGATAATAACTATATTTTATAAATCTGAAATGTACCTTAGTTATGTCTGTATATGCTATAATCTGTAAAAGTAGATAACTTACTGGTGCGAACTCGTCTTCTACAGATAAACTACAATTTTGGTTTAGTTAGAAGACTAGAAATTTAAGAATTATCTATTGTTTTGATTAAAAAAAAATTGCAAAAAAAAAACCTCATAGATGGCACTGTTACTTCATATTAGTTTCTAATCTTGGCAATAGATGGCGTATTTATCGCGACTAATTCAGTAATTGTAATTCACGTGAACATTCGACTAAATCAGAAGCTCGCTATGTACTGTGATTCAGTAGACATTATAGTGGAAATAAGGCTTATTCTGGCATGCTAACAATAAATCCCTATAAGTTTTAAACGGCGCCTAACGGTTTTTTGCGACTAAATTCAAGTAATTAACGACTTTGGATATCTATTCAGAATTGCGATTTGAACCGTGATTTTAGCATGCAGAGTAAGGCATACATATTATTCACTATAAGTACCTATATTGATTTCTTATTTACTCGATATATGTATAAGGAAAAAAGATTATAAAGGTTACAACATAGGCTTCGTTTCATTTCACTAATTTAAAAGGTTGTGGTGGAACTGTCATGTTGACTTATCGGGTTTTGACGTTGTACTTAGATTTGGAAATCACACACAACCACTTTAATGTTATTAAACAAACTAGGTAGATATATGTTGTGCTTGAATTTTGCCTCTCCTACAATCCTGCCTCCCTAGTATATAGCTCAATTAGCTCATACGAAAAATATGTCTGCTATGAAATCATTGCTTTCTAAACAGTGCTTGCGTCATTTTGGCAGAGCCACAGTCTCTGATTTGAAATCTTTCTATGCAGAAAATATGTCCTAAAAATGTATTATTTTGTACTCGAAAATTATAATTTGTACTTCAGCCGTTTAACAGTTATAGGCGTCGATTGGTGGCTCTGCCAAAATGACGTCACTACAGCAGACCACACCATATCTCAGAAACTACAAAAGATATAAAAATTCTGTTACAGTACAAAATATGTACTCGAGTTTGTGCTCCACATATCCAAGATTCAGATCTCAAACCCTTAGCTAGAAACCACCAATAGACCCCCTATAACTTTTAAATAAGGTACAAATCTAATTTTCGAGTACAAAATAGTGCAATTTCAGGAAATATTTTCTGTATAGTCAGATTTCAAATCAGAGACTGGCCTGCCGAAATGACGCAATCCTAAACTCTTGAGATAAAAAAATAAAACGCTCATTTGGAAATCATTTCGTTTTATTGCTCCACAAGGTACTTATAAGCTTTCCAAGTAAAAACACACTCCAAAGCACATGCTACGAACATGTGTGTGTATAACAGAATATCCTTAACCTCTAGTCTCAGGTACATTATATACATTCTGATTTACGTCATCGACGACCGTATTCGTCGGAAGACGCGCTGTGAAGACATATCTCAAGCTTAGTACATTAAATACAAAGGTTTAGAGTCAGCGGAGAGAAGTGCGGCGGATTTTTTGCTAACAATTAATAACTGTCTTTAAAGGGTTTAAAGAATAAAGTTCAACATTGTATGTAGAAGTGAAATGGATCCAGCGAATAGCGGCGTATCCTCGCGCTCCCGCTTTTGAACTATATTCTAACAATAGACGATTAATTATAATTAATATGATAATAATGTATATAGTTCAAAGCATACGCCGTTATTCTCTGGATCCATTACAATCATACATGCAATATTGAACTTTATTCTAACCGTTTAAAGACGATTATTAATTATCAGTGTAAAATCCGCCGTGCTCCTCTGGGCCAGGTTTGCGCTAACTCTAGCTTACTTATAGATGTACAGTCGAGGAATTAATCAATCTTCATTAACTTTAAATTTGTCAACCTCTAGTTATCAAAACACTGTTTTCGCTGAAACTTCTGTAGTTAAGTGTGTTTATTCTTCGATTGTACACTTATGGGAGTTGTATGTGACTACGTCAGAATTATGTCACCATATATGTTATGACGTAGTTACAAATATAATAATTGTTCTCTTAAGTTTATTTTTGCGTTATCCATAAAACATGAATACTCTGGATCAACGTCGTATCTCTCAATGTAATTTCTGATATAAACACACACAATTCATAAACAAGCTGTTTCGTAATACAATTATTGAAATTACAGTCGCAAATTATAAATTTCAACACATTAAAAGAGAAATGTTCCAATGTATATCGAGTTTTGTAGAGTCTGTAACTGGGACCAACTTTCAGCCAAAAATTGTTCGCGAACCATTAAAATGTCTCGAGTAACTTCAGAAATACAATTATTTTCACGGGTTGAGTAACATTAGATGACGCCAGTAGTGATTTTTTTTATAATCTTTACTGTATTTGAAATTATATAAAAAAGTAATTTTAACAGCCATAAACAGAAATATTTCGAAATACAATAATTGAGGGCTTGATTTACAAATTCATTGGGCGATTGTTTAAGCAAGCAACAAAATGATGAACAGGTTTCACCTGCTTTATTCAGATGATCAATAATTTTCATCAAATTCGTTGCCCGCTGTATATATAACTATATAACTGGATTATTCTACTCTCAATCATACAATTTGTTGCCAAGATCTTGTTATGTATGACTTATTTAAATAACAAGATTGCTTTATAGCAATTTGCAAAAACCGTGCGAAATAACAAGCAGTTTTTGTGAGAAAGTATAATCCAGAGCAATATTATAAAGGATTTATGACTTAAAAAGGAATTCAGCTAGATACCTATTTACTTATTGTACTTATACAATGTCTAACCTATACTGCCATTAGATTGATGGAATTAATACAAATTTAATTTTAAGGTTGGCACAGAATAAGACTGCATTCTTTTATTCTTCAATTTTGTTTAGTTTTACGAAACTAGATACATCGCAGTGCCGCGTTATATCGCCGCGATTTGTCGCGGGCAGCGATCTTGTCGGAATTGACATTAAATTGAATAATAGCAGTGCGCGTCGCGATGAAACATTTTATTAAAATTAGAAATTTATATCGCGACGCCTTGTGATAACGCTATCGTTGCTGCCTGCAAGTCTAGCACCGCTTCAAAGGTTTAATATATCGCATATCCGTGGAATAACGACGTAACTGCAATTAAATTTCAGTTGAAACTTGAACTGTTGTTTTAAAAGTGTGCTTTATTGTTAATTGCTAGAGCACACTTTCCAAATAACAGTAGGGCACAATATTCAAGTAAAAATCATTGCATGTTACGTCATTGTTCTATGGAAGTGCGCTTATGTTACAAGTTATCGTTCTACAGCTTCTTTTATAGTTATGGCAGTAAGGTGCTGCCAGCCAACTGAAATAAATCAGCTCTATCATAGAGGTAAATCAGAAATAGCTCTATTGAAAAAAAGTACTTAGAAATGGAGTAGGTATCTGATTGATTCATTTCAATAGTTCAATGAACAGCGACTTCATCCATAAATCAGAATTTAAAAAGCTGCTAATTTTTGAGCTTCAGCCACAATTTTGCGGCTTAGTGACAATTCTTAAATTCAGCTTCGACTATTTTCATACTTCATTGCAAGACTTTGTAATTTTTAAAACCACAAACATCCTTTCTCCCGTCATGTTGTGTAAACGTACAGATTTGCGACTTTCACATATTTTAATGTATCTTTTTTGATGTAATTTTTAAAACAATCATACACTGAGATCACAGGAGTATGTTATTATACCCTGGCAAATCACCAATTACGCGTAAAACTATGTCTCATCTCTCTTTTGTCATCTAACTTAACATTTTTTTAAATTGATCAATTTTGTAAGAAAGTATTAACCAACGATCTCTATGTACTACCAGATGGAGTGTTCCAAACAATCGCTCTGTTCCACGCAAGAAGCCACAACTCTTTCACATTCACTTTGAAACTCGTGCAGTTACTACTCAGAACATTTAATTATTACTAAATATTGAGCCACGGTTAAATAATGTCAATATTTAGTAAATAATTAAATGTTCTGAGTAGTAACTGCACAAGTTTCATTGTGAATGTGAACGAGTTGTGGCTACTTGCGTGGAACAGAGCGATTGTTTGGAACGCTCCATCTAGTAGTACATAGAGATCGTTGGTATTAACTAAATAATTTAATGCGATCTATATTATTTTTTGTTAGTATGTAAGATAAAATGTTAACAGCATGCTGTGTATAGCATGTGAAGGATGCAGGAAAAGAACACGTCATGTCATAACAATAGAGTTTGAATTACATTACCACAAAATACAAAACAATAAACAGTATGGAACAGAAAAGTGTCAACAGATTATTCCTAATAAAAATATCCGAATAACTAAAACTAGCTGGTCTGATGCTAGAAAGGAAGTACCTAACTAAAAAAAACTCGTAAATAAAACAGGACCAAAAGTGACCTTTGTCCTATAAGGCAATTTATTTACTCTAATAGAAAGCCCTATTCTATCATGTACATAAAAAGGTTATGTACTTCAATGTCGAAATTCCAGTAGTTATCGAACAGTACAATGATAATAGTATCATATGATTTCTCCCAGTTAGTTTTTAGAAGACGAACTGGTTGATTTTTAAATCAACTTATCGTACTGGCAAGTTATTTTTATTTTGTGATAATGTAATTCAAACTCTATACATTTGTGATATGACTGTTATTTCCATGTACCTTACATGTACCATGCTATGGAATTGATTTGTAATTTAGTGACTGTACTTAATTTGTATTTTCTTAAACTGAACTTATTGTTAGCGTCAACTAAACAGGATCATTATTTCGTTTTAGAAAAAGAAATCAAAATAAAAACAGCACAGAGTAGACAAAAGAATCAGAGACAGAGTTTCTTAGCGTCTAATTAATATTTACTATTTTAGGGTTTACAACAGCCTGGCATACGTTCACCGCATCGTACCGTATCGTAAAACAAATAATAATAATATTTACATTTATCGTACTCTCACTGTCTTTGCTCAGAGAAATTAAAACTATATATATTTTTAGTAAACAAAGGACGTCGAATTTACAACCTGTTGAGAGTGTCCTAATTTTTATACCTACTTAATTTAAATAAAAAAATAAATGAGAGTTATTTAATGTCATGACATGATCACAAAAGTATCAAAATGGCAGCTCTAATTTCAGCTCTATCTCCTTCAGACAATGTTATAGTCGCTTAGTGCGATTTCAGAGTCAGCCCAATTTTATTTTCTTTGTGTGTAGTTATCCATATTGAGGAAATTCATGGTTACAATATACTTAGCACCATTTATACATATTTAAAAAAACAAGACAGTGAGAGACAACGCTATTTGAAACTTTTCCATCGATACATTATTACAACCTACGCTAAACGTTATTTAGGTTTAAGTCGTAGAAAATGGCTTAGCCATGATTTCACTTCCTGCTTCCAATTAAAATAGATCTTTTAGTTTTTAAAATAAAAAGGAAATAAAAAGTTTCTTTTATAAAAAAACAATATTATAGTAGAAACAAAAAAGTTGCCAATAAATACTAAAAAAATATACATTAAGGACTAAGTTAGCTAAGCCAAAAATATCATAGCACCAAAATACATATTTAACAACAGTACTGATAGAAAAGTTTCATAATACATACATATATATATCCTAAAAATTATAATGACATACAGTCCGTTTCTAATTTACACTAATGTTTAAAACAATAAGTTATTCTTATTACACTCGCTTACGGTACCTATTTGAATAATATATTAATAAGTAAATGGTAATTTATTTTCTCAAAATGTCTCTGACTAGAGAAAAAAGCTAATCTAAAACTGAAACCTTAGCTCGTAACAACTACCTACAACGTAACATAGCACTCTTTGAAAGGAATCTTTTAAAGAAAAAAAAATTACATTTCTCTACAATTTGAGCTTTGCCAAGTATTAAACAGTCACTTTAAACTGTGAAATTTCATTCCACATTTCCAAAATCCACAATTTTATTGCGCTCTACATAACGGTGCCAAATGCCGAGATCGCCGAATACAGGGATGACAAAATACATTTATTGGTGTTCCCAGAAGTCATCACAGACAAGCTGGTCCTGGTTTTTATGTATTACCTATGCGTCATTCTCTAAAAAATAAAGAAAATCTTAGTTTGGACTGGACAAGTCTACATTACTTACTGCCTTAAAAATATAGGCTTGATGCTATTTTTTTAAAGATGGCAGGTAATTTTCAAGCTGTCAAATACAGTTTTTTTTAATTGTACTTTGCAAAGTTTTTTTTTTCAAAGTACATGTTTTCCTTGGTAATCCCAAATTTTAAATACTAAATTACAAATGTTGACTTACATCCAAGCCATTTTTTATTTTGAACAAAATTGTATTTGATTTTGTATTAAATGTGAATAACCGAATGTATTTCTAACGATCGCACGGCTTTGACACCAAAATAACAACTTAGAGGCGTATGTCATTTTACATTACTACGAAAACTCACACGAAACACGTCGACGCGTGTCGACATTAGACATGGAACGCATAAATAGGTATTTGAATACCTACGCTTTACGTAAACAGTAGACCCCATTTCAAAAGCACACGCTGAAAATCTGACAGGTCTAAAATTAGCTCCCTCTATCGGACAATACTAGGAAGTTAATAACTTGCGAAGTCAATTTTTAAGCGTGTGCTCTACGAATACAGCCTAATATACTAGATACTTTGCTCAATCGCAAAATATATTTATGCACTTACTAAAATGCACCGTTACTGGCGAAGAATAAAAACGACAATGGATAAACACAGTACAGGAATAAACTAGGATTAAGTATATTATTTGGCACCATTTGGCAGCTTGAGGCATTTTTTGTACCAGGCGGGCAGCACCAGCAGGAGATACTGTGAGCAATACATATATTGCTCGTGAATGTAGTTCTACATTATCAGCGGGTGCGGAATCTCATAGCAAAACAACTGAAATGTCAAAGGGACGGGTCAGTCTTTTTTATCGAGTTGTATTTTATACTTTCGAATTGATAATCACTGCAACTATTACCAAGTATTTTATAATAAGGACAGTTAAAACGATTATCAAGTCACGTTTGTAGTGTAAAGAACGTACAGTTGTCCGACATGGTTGATAGTTACCTTTTAGCTGTTCGAACGTGAACGCATAAAAGACAGTTTATGATATTAGTACTTAGTATCTGCTAGTTAAACAATAACTTTCAAATTCAAAACTATCGATAGTTTGAAAACGTGATAAAAACAATGGATCTGTCCCTACGGCTTTTCGCGCTCCATCACGTAGACATTGTTCTTTTGTTTTGCTCGAACCCGAATTTAGCCTGATTCATAATGTAGCGCCGTAGCAGCGTTTTATTACCGCGATTTCAGGAGGGTAGCTGGAATTTTGTCAGATTGCACCTTGCATCGACTAATCGCGATACTTAAAAAAAACCAGCTTTTTACCACCGGCCTACGACCTCTCTATTTTATTCCTATACTCTGTGCAATTTACATTAAAATGCTCAAAATTATAAGTTTTAGTTCATAATAATGCACACATTTGTGATAATACCGAGAAAATAGTGCCCAAAACTACTAACATTCCTTTTAAATAACAGACTTCCAACAACATTAATTTTACAACCAATTGTAAAGGCTCATTTATTTATATCAACACTTCTATAAATATAAATTTCAATAAGGAAAATCAATAATTTTCAAGTTCAGGCAGTGACCAAATCACTTTTATTATAATTTTAAATTATTGCTCCAAAGTACAAACTCGAAATTAATTTGTAAAATCTAAAACGAAAAGCTTACACGACCTTTCTTATTTTAGCCAAATATTTTTTTATTTTATTTACAATGAGGTAGTACGTGGGATATACCCTTATTTTATAATTTTGTTGTCCTGACCAAAGGAACGAAGACGACCTTTAGACACAACAAAGTTTCAAAAGTAAGTCATTTTACGAAAAATATGTTTTTCTCCGAAGTGGGGATAACTTTTTTTAAAACTGAAATGATTATTAACTGCTTTAGGTATTTTAATACATGAATTTGATACTATTTTCTACCTATTTGGTATTGTTGAGGTTTTATACAGAGCTATTTATTAGTAAAGATAAATTAAGACTGATACTTTCGGCTCAGAATAAATTATTAAAATATTTTAAATGAGATAATATTTCAGATTATTTAAACAAATTCTGTCCAGAAACGGGAAGGAGGGAGGGGGATGATACTAAACCTAAAACGATGAACTTATCTGTACGCTGCCTATTGCAAAACAAAACTTAAGTATAACCCTGTATAGATTATGCTTACGGTTGTAGGTTTTAAAACTATTTCGCTATCTTAAAATGTGAGTATTCCGTTAAATTATTGAAAAAGCACAGATTGAGGTTATATGACCAAGGTAACAGAGGTACCTCCAGAATGGCACACGTTGAAAAGTAAGAAAAAAACTGTATAAAACAACAAATTTGATAAAAACTGTACTTGATATGGTTATGTACAACTATTCATCTGTAGTTACTGCTGTATCGTTTATAGTAAAATCGATATTTCATTGAATAATTTACTTAGTGCAGACGTTTTCTTACTGCATTAGATAAATTATCCAGTAGAAGTGTATAAATAGATTCTCGATAATTTGGGTTTTCAATGGCCCAAAGAGTGAAACATAAAATTGTAAATCGATATATACACGGCGCAAAGTTTTACAATGAAACTTCGATACATCGTTCAGCACCTCACAATTTTGTACTTCGGAGACGCTGTCACTGAGCGTTCATCACTGACGCCATCATGGACGTCACTAGCGCAGCCTGGTGATCACCCGCGTTGGTCAACACGGCGGTTCCTCTACTTCCTGCTTCGGAGGCGACGAAATAAGCAAAGGATCTTCTTTCTTCTCTTCTATTGCACATTCACGTCTTTCTAGCTCCGCTTCTCTTTCTTCCAGCCTCGCTTCTCTTTGAGCTAGTTCCGCTTCCCTCTCGTCTAACCTTCTAGCCCTTTCCGCTAACCTCACTTCAACGTCTAGTAGCCTTGCAGCTAGTTCTGGGTCTGAATGAGGCGGTGGAGAAGTCGACGAGGTTACATCGTCGACGGGCGGAGTTAGAGGTTTGAGAGCTACATTGGGCTGGAAGTCCCTTTCGAACCTCGTGCAGTCAGCCACACGGACGACTCTTTCTGGGTGTTGCAGCACTGGTTCTCTTTTCCCCCAAGGTCTGAACGCTGAGGAGGTTAATGTTCTGTAGTGGACGTAAGGATCAATGTACACTGCGTAGCTGTAGTCCTCGCTCCGTGCTTTCTTCGGAGGGGACTCGGCTGGCTCTGGTTTGCAGACCACTGTTTCCACAACCTGGAATTGAAAAAAAGTTTCATTTAGTAAGGTGTTATATTATAAGGAATTTACACTCTGCTGGGTATAATTTTATTTAGGAAACAGCCTAATAACATATTGGGCCCGATTCTGAAGGCACACATCTAAAATTTGACAGCGCTAAAATTGGTTTCGTCTTTATATTCATGATACTGTGTGACAAGGATAGCAACAGTTTTAGTGCTGTCAAATTTTAACATTGTGCCTTCAGAATCGAGCCCATTATTGCAGTAAAGGCATAATTTTTTTGAGATTTATTTGGCCATAATTGTCGATTGTTAAAGTACGGTATGAGGTCTAGACTGGTATTTCGAAGGCCAACCGTTCGTCCAGCGTGGCCTTTGTGGACATTATTCCTGAGGGAAGGACTACACCCTCTTTCAGTTTACTCGTATATCGACAATTAAGAGTTAAAACAGGCAACGCGTCATTTTAGACGGTAAATACTGACTGAAACGCTCGAATGTTTCAATCGCCGTTTCAGTCAACTTCAAAATTTGAAGATACAACACTAGTTCATAGTTTTTGTTATACAATAAGTTTCTAGTCCTAGCGCATATTTTGCATTAATGAAATATAGGTACACAGTAATTAAATATATTCTTTTTCATCTACTTTCGGGGGTTACGGTAATGATGGCGGTTAAAACGCTCGAATATGGAACCCTGGAAACTTTACAGTAATAAAGTTTAAAGCTTCAAGCTTCTTTTTATCATCGCAAACGTGTAAAGTAAATAATTTATATTTTTAAAATATTAAAAATACAGTAATTATAAGAAAATCAATTATTTACAACAGTTGTACGCCGTCCAACCCCTCGTGGTGAGGCATAGTCCCTAGGAGCTTTGTCAAAATTATTTTCATGGAACTCTAAAAAAACCGTTAGAGTACGCTATCTAATCGTGTATTAAAACAAAGAATCATCCAGCCCTTGTATTATGCGAGAGAGATGCCAAGGGCGTTTTTTTTTTCGGTTTTACCTGTCCTCTATCGATATTTAATATTTGCGAAGTATTTGTAAGTATGTTTTTATTCTAATTCTACACTAAAAACCCACATAGCTCGCTCGCTAGGCTCATTGGCCTAGTTTATTTCCGACAAGGTGTAAAAACTCGCACATTTATTATTTACAAATGTAACTGGTGCAGAAACAACGCTAAACCCTCAATATCCGCAGAACATCTGTGTTACATAATGCAGGTACAAATGTACACGCGCGGCCTGGGAGGGGGCGACAGACGACGCGCGTCATAGCGCCCCCTGGGTGCGAGGGGGCGCCGGGATGTAGGTCGCGGCCAGGGCGCCAGGGCGGGCGGGCGCAGACGACCCCTAGACGCCAGCCCCGCCCAAGACAAGCTGACAACCGACACACCAGACGCAGGAAACGTGCTTGCGAAAGTATCGACTGGATCCGCGAGAGTATCCCATTTTTTATAGCTCACGGATATTGGTAGTACTTTTCTGTCATTTTGAGCACCTAAAGCGGTTTTTAAAGAAGAAGACTTATATATACTGGTATTGAATAAATGTAATTAAAATGAACTGTAACCAGAAATCCCATATAAATGCCTATTTCCCAAAAATATTCAATGTCAACATCCTTTATTGCAAAGGAGTAAAAACATACTACGTAATTTTTATATAGACTACCGTGTCTTAGCGCTGTGAAGAAGATTCACGGCCCTATTCCCAAAACGTTCACTTACCAATGTCCAGAAAAACATATAATGTACAACTACATTAATATATGTTTTTGTCGACAGTTACAAAGTGGACAAAGGAGCGAAAAAACCGGGTCAAAGTGCTTCTATCGTGATATTCGAAGTTATTCTGAACCATTGGTTCGCCGGGGACTGATTGGGTTATATAATACTAACTGTTTGCCCGCGACTTCGTCCGCGTGGACCACGTAACTTTATAATTTATATAGCCTATGACACAAATAACGTGGCTTTCTACTGGTAAAGAATTTTCCAAGTCGGTTTAGTAGATCCAGATTATCCACTACAACCTCACAAACTTTACCTCTTTATAATATTAGTATAGATATAGAAGTATAGACTAGAGACTGGAACTTTCATTTCAATTTCAATGCATTTGTACATGGAAATTATGGTATAACAAATGTTTCAGTTCAGCCAGAACAACACTAGTATAGGTAACAGTTGTACTGCTCAGACTGGTATGCTGCCCAGATACGAAAGATAAATAAATAAATGTGTGGGGACATTTCACACACGGCCACCTGATTCCAAACTAGGCAGAGCCTGTAATATGGGTATCAGACAGATGGTCGTAAAGTGTAAAAAAATGGAAAAAGGACAAAACTGATTTAGTAGAATTCTATGTAAATTACTTTCATAAATTTCTTTCCAGAAATTACTACAACTCTATAAAAATCACTAAAATGTCTTAAATTGGTGAAAAGAACTAAGTATTTATGTAATAAATAGTTTTCAGATATTTCTAGTTTCCATCTATTAATTTTTTTCAAAATTCACTTTTTGCTTACCGCACTTCAGAATTAAGTGTTTCAATTTCCCACTCATTAATTACCCATCAAATCCAACGTGATCTGCCAAAGATTCAGTATTAAGCGATTATCACGGAATTTTCCAACTCTCATTCGTAGAAAAGATGATTCATATTCAAGAATGCTTGCAAAAAGTCTGCTGAACTGAGCTTCACAAAAAAGCCTACTGTTGCTGATGATGCTACAGGCATGTTTGCTCCAAAATGGCGGCGGTGACTTCAAAAACTACCAAAACAATGTACGTAATGAGAGAACGGGGCTCCCGACAAGTTTCACCTCCCTCGAGCTGCGTGTTATGGCCAGCGTAGACTGAGCCGCCGCCGCCCCCTGGCGCTCGCCCCGTTGTCGGAGGAGAGGGCGCGGTGAAGGTGGGTCAATGGGCGGCCAGGGGTCATTAGAGAGTGGCTGCGTGGGCACGGCCTACTTCCCGGTAATTTAGCAACTGCGCACGTGCCTACATTTAGCCTTATGAAGCCTTGCTTTATGAAAGCAGAGGTCTACGCTTTCGTTTTACAGCGGAGCATTTCTGTAGGTAGCATTTTCGGCAATTTTTGCATTTTTTCTGCATTATAAGTACATATTTTTGTTTTATTAATTCAACTCTACATAATGCCATCATTATTACTTATTTATGATTACTATAATCAGCCAGCACATTAACAGCCCTCTAAGCATACTTTATAAACTATATCTATGAGGACACTTGACCTGGTGCTGACAGAATACTAGAGCCGCAGTTCGCGTAGCGTCCTGCAGCATTATTCAGCGCCATTTTGTTGCCGCGACACATATGTACCTACCTAGATTATCTTTAAATTGTAGTTAGTAAACTTGTTTTGTATCTTTATTTCTCATGTATGTATAAATAACCTATTATATTCAAAGAAGTTACAGAACCGGAGACTACTTTAGGTAGAACAGAAAGGTACCAGGTGCTCACATGAATCCACAGTGCATTTAAATATTCTTAGAAGGGAATACGGAGATAGTTGTAAAGTCATACGCGAGATACTACACGATTGAGGGTCAGGATGAAGAAAGCATGGGTCAATAGCCAATAACCATGGAACGTTGCTGATTAAAAATCAAAGACTTGTAAGGCTTTTAAAACCTTGCCTCTTTAGCTGAAGCAAAGA
The DNA here is from genome assembly GCA_947086405.1 of Esperia sulphurella. Classification (NCBI taxonomy): domain Eukaryota; kingdom Metazoa; phylum Arthropoda; class Insecta; order Lepidoptera; family Oecophoridae; genus Esperia; species Esperia sulphurella. Next base: position 12,595,354 of record OX352273.1, on the reverse strand, counting down.
AGAAATTGACCCACAGACGGTCCGTTGTTTTCCGATCTATCGCGCAATATCAAGTATATAGAGTATATAGATCATCAAATCCACGACGGCACGCCCCACTCCTTCTCTAAACGCTTACATTTCATTGTATGCCTTATATCAATGTGTGCACACGTACACCAACCATCACACTGGCGAAATATGCTGCTTAATAGGTCCATAGTCGATGTTAGGTGCACTAACACCGATATACCCCCACTATGGACCTGTTAAGACACTAAAGATCTCTTTTATAGTTTATGGCGTATTTCGCCAGTTTGCTAGTTGGGTAATATACTGACGTTCGGATAGGTTTGTATTTCCACCCCGCGTCTCGCGCTCAACCCTCGCGAAAAGTAGCGGGGCGTGCCGTCGCGAATTGTACGGTCTAAGCAAAATATCTTTCAATAAACACGTGGAAATGAACATAGGTAAGCGTTGTGCGACGAACTTAGAATGCACGAACAGACACCAATATATTCATCTCCACAAAGTAAGTGTGAATAAATTCCAAGATTTCTACTGACCTGGGAACTAGCTTTAGATAAATTTAAACCGCAAACAAAGCGAAATAGCGCAGAATAGACAAAACATTGCCAGCGATCCGCTTCCATTATCGCGCCTCGTACCCGATACTGCAAGCACGCTCCAGGGTTATCGCAAGTCACCAGGCGATATTGTAGGTAGGTTTAGGCTTTCGTAACAAATTAATACCAATCGGCGGTCCATGGACAGATAAACAGCCTGCCCCCTCAAATAGTTCACATATGTCTCAAAATTTCTTCTTCTCTTTTAAGAAAACTTGCATAGCTACAAAAGACATTCTGAAGTTAGTAAGAGAGTTTTACCGACTTTTACTCCATTGCAATAATAACAGATATAGCTAATTAACCTGGAAGCAACCAACGATCTCTATGTACTACTAGACGGAGCGTTCCAAACAATCGCTCTGTTCCACGCAAGTAGCCATAACTCTTTCACATTCACAATGAAACTTCTGCAGTTACTACTCAGAACATTTAATTATTACTAAATATATCATACTCAGAACATTTAAATATTTAGTAAACAATAAAATGTTCTGAGTAGTAATTGCACAAGTTTCGAAGTGAATGTGAAAGAGTTGTGGCTACTTGCGTGGAACAGAGCGATTGTTTGGAACGCTCCATCTATATAGTACATAGAGATCGTTGGAGGCAACATTGTTTCTTTGCCCTGCACTTGCACCTTCTTAGGGAGCCAGGAAGATCTGGAAACATTTCGATCCTTCAGGATTTTTTGTGCCAAATCCCTATCCACCAAGGTGCTCTAAAGTCTTCACATACGCCTTAGAATTTCTTTGGCATATGCAGGTTTCCTTATGATGTTTTCGTCTACCGGAAAGCCTGTGGTATCCTATTTCCTACCAATATTATAATTGCGAAAGTTTGTATGTTTAAATATTAAATTTTTGTTACTCAATCCCGCTTCAACCACTGGACGGATCGTGACGAAACTTAGCACACATATAAGTTAGGTCCTGGAATAGGACACAGGATAGTTTTTATCCCGAAAACCATCCCATTCCTACGGGAAATACATAATAATTTGTGATGCTAAGTTGTCCACGCGGACGACGTCGCTGGTAGCAGCTGTTCTAAATAAAGTTTACGTAAATTTCGGAAAACTCCTTGGGACCACTTGCCTTTATATGCCTTGCAATTAATTACTGGACTTGGAAAATAAAGAGAGCAAACGAAACCACACTAGACAAGCGCGGGTTGAATGACACACACGTTTTTGCCCCGCTCGCGCAACATTTTTTCATACTGGCAACCCTGCGGCCATTTCTCAAATTGCCCCATACTACCGTCAATGAGCAGCCGTTTGTTTTGACACGACGACACGCAAGGCGCGGCGCGAATTCCGCGCGCTCGCCGCGTATCATTGGCTATGTAATTAGATGGCGTAGGTAGGTCTTGTACCGATACCTTAAGCTTAGTTAGTTAATCTATACGATTAATTTAAATATAATGAATTAAAAATGTCACTTGTTCACGGGGTGCGCCATATATCACATAATCGCCACTTTAAGAATAAGTACCACCAGGATTGTAGTAGAGCCATGAATTATAAATGATGTTGCCTACACCTGATTCAGTAGCCGGCCACATTATTAAGTAGTGTGGGTTACTTAAAAATGTGGCCGGCTACTGAATCAGATGTAGGCAATAAAAAAATTCTTTCTACCTGTACTTTATCTTAGTAGAAATACGTGGAAGTAAAATTTCCATGTATCCCCCTAGTAGAAAAGAGTGGAAAAAAATTCCGTTCTATCCTACTAGTAGGGACAGACCAGTAGGGATGATGTGGAAGAGGTCATTTATAATGGGGGCGGCTACTTACATAATAGTGGTATATTTTATCCTTATATAGAAGTAGGAGCGCTACATATTTTTTCTTAGAGCGTTATAGTTACATTGGATGTTATCCGAAATGCTTATGACATTGGAGACACTCGTCTCGCTTTAAAAAATAAACGGCTATCAAACGACATAGTAACCGATCAAAACTGTCGTAGAACCGATGGCCGCTGAGGCAGGCGAGTTCTGGAGTGGAGACCGCGGATCGGCCCTCATAGGGTTGATTAGGACCGATAACCTGAAGGTAGCCGGAAGCAGCTGGATGCGGATGGTGGAGGACCGGGTGTGGCATTCATTGGGGAAGTCTATGTCCAGTAGTGGACGTCTAAGGACTGATATGATGATGATGAAACAACGTAGTGTTCACACCTCAAAAAGGGAGAAGAGAAATGTGAAAACGGGTTGTATATAGAGAATTTGTCAAAGTCAAAATCATTTCATTTGTAATTCGTCGAGGCTAGTATGCTACTGGATGATTTGCAATTCAATACACTTTATTGCACAAACACAGTTACAATATTTATAAGTAAAAGTAGTACAATTTAGGCGGTGGCTTTAGGCGATTCTTTCCAGAATAACATAAAAGTGTTTCTCTTTCTAACTTTTGGATATATTTTATCCTTATATCAGTAGGAGCGCTACTTATATTTTTCTCAGTGCAGTTAGATACCAAACGCTTACCAGAATATGTCGCATGACCAATTAGAGAGTACAAGACGTTGAAGTTCGATTGATATTAGCAGAAATGCTTAAGGAGTCGACCTCCTGTTCAAGGCCCACGTTTGCGGCAGTGCTATGGATTAGCTAAACCGTCGTTATCGCTGCAAGTGAGCGCCTAGCTAGTGCGTTTGCGTTCCCAATTACACGATTACCGATTTACGGCGCGCCGCCTGCGCCCGCGTCGGCAGACGGACATGTTTACTGTTGCCGCATTCCGGGATGGATCCAGCGTGTAAATATCAATTTATTATTACTCTCACCACCGTGCAATACTTACTAAGCAAATGCATTGCTAATAGAATAGTGCTGAAGGTAGACACATTTTTTTTCACAGCTCCAAAATGACTCAGAAAGTAATGAAGAGGGCTTTGCTTTAGGAATTGACTTGACCGCCTCCTTGGCCTAGTGTTCGGTCGTTAGACTAGCTAGAGTGCCAGAGGGCGTGGGTTAGATCCCCACGGTGACAGACAACTAGGTAGTTGGTCCCGTTCTGGTTGTTATCTTTGTGAGTAGTCCTATCCTTGTCTAATTCTTATTGCACAGGAGAAAATCCTAGTTTCGTAATAAACAAGTTTATGTGTTTATATTTTGATGGTTCAATTCAGTAGGAGGACATTCAAGGATCAAATTAGTAACGTCCTCAAAAAGTCTGGGGTCCACAGTGAGAAGAATAGAAGGAGGTGCATGAAAAGGTTGATGAATGTGAGTGAGGCTAGTGAGGTGTGTGTTTGCGTAAAGTGGCGATCCATCGTCTCTGCCTCCCCTCTGGGACCAAGGCGTGAGCATTATGTATGTATGTATGTATGTTCAGTTCAATAGGGTAACAAGTAAAAAAAAAAATACTTAGGTTAAGTAATGCCATTGCTTCGCCTTAGCCAACCTTTACGAGACACAATCTTAAATATCTATTACCATACATACTAAAACCATAAGAAAACTACACTCATTTTAATGAGTCAAAAATATTACATACATACACTTGTCTAATCCCAAACTAGGATTTTCTCCTGTGCTTTGGGATTTAAACATGGTACAATTCACAAATATAACATCCAGACCTGGACCAGCTTGTACAAACTGTACGAAGTTGTCTATCCCAAAACTTAAAAGGTTAGTGTTTTTCTAGTTGTACCTCAATTGAACTGACCCATCGATATGAAATTTTTTTAATGAACACCAACGATATCTATGTACTACTAGATGGAGCGTTGCAAACAATCGCTCTGCTCCACGCAAGTAGCCACAACTCTTTCACATTCACAATGAAACTTGTGCAGTTACTACGCAGAACATTTAATTATTACTAAATATTGACGCTAATAATGTCAATATTTAGTAAATAATTAAATGTTCTGAGTAATAACTGCACAAGTTTCATTGTGAATGTGAAAGAGTTGTGGCTACTTGCGTGGAACATAGCGATTGTTTGGAACGCTCCATCTAGTAGTACATAGAGATCGTTGATGAACACTGACTGCCCCCTAAGCACTATAGGTGTTAGCGTATTCGGCGAACAGATAAGAAAGTCCTCCAAACGTGTAGAGATAGCGGAAGGCCACTAAATGAATGTTCGCGATACTCTGTTTATTATAGTCTGTGTTATCTCTATTTGGTCTTTGTCTGACCTTCCAGTCTTTTTGAAGCAGCGACTATTTAGAATTAATCATTCTGTTTTAATTGGCCGTGTGGTTTCCAGTAGAGTAGAATAGGACCACTCCAACTCTTCCCGTGGATGTCGTACAAGGAGACTAAGGGAATGCATAAAACATCAATCAGGCCTCCCCAACCCGTCTGGCTAGCGCAGGAGTGTAGGCCGAATCCTCCGTCTGTCTCCGGCAGATGAGAGAGGGTTGTGCTCCTGCAGTGGAGACAAAAATAACCTGATGATGAAATATATATACCAATAGATATATAATAGGACAAGTTGACAGACGATGCTTGTCTGTTTAGCAGATGCTCTGACTTGTCTCTTTCACCCAATGGTTTACTCGAAGAAAACTCTTCCAGAGTTAAGTGCGCCTTAGTACATCATATGTTTAAATGAGTTGTGTGACTTGTATTTGTGTACTATAGAATAAAAAAAATAATAAAGCCATTTCGTACTCTGTTTTGTACGCCATTTGGCTACGATAATAAGACGCCAAGACGCAAGCGCTTATCAGAATTTGTCACGTGTTAGAAAGTACAATTCTTAAAACGCAATGTAAGTGTTTATTCGTTGAACCGCATCAACAAAGATTGCAAACCCACGTGCGAACGAGCCATCCTTATTGGCATGTGCTCGTCAAGTTAAATAATAGATCTTAAAATAAAAATGTGTTTTTTTATTGTAATGAAAACTAAAATAACTCATTGCTAGGGTTCGTTCGTAGTCCAACTAACCGTTATAGTTTCGCCATGTCCGCTGTATGTCTTTTAGTTTGTCCGGTAGTGAATGGTTAGTAGTGACTGTTGTGGATGCAGGATCAGGTCAGTGACGAACCTTGGAAGACGGTGAAAGGCCTAGGCCTAGTCCATCCGTGATGATTCATCATTCATCATCCCGAAATACCTATTCCCAGAATGTCTTTTTGCTCAAACGTGTTTTTCCCAAAACGTCCGCTTTCCAAAATGACCGGTATTCAAATTTACCTAATGTAATATCAGTCAATAGTTTGGGAAAAGTCAGTGGACCGTTTGGAAAATAAGTATTTTAACAAGAAGGCGATATTTGGAGATGTGGAAGTTTAGGAAAAGAATAGCGGATAGTACATTGAAACTTGATCCTTTTTACAATAACAGAAGTTCGATATTTAATCGACAAGGTATAAAAAAGAAATGTCTTTGGTAAAACTGCATCTACAATGCAACAAACTGTGATGTTTTCGTCGCCACGTTTTCATTGCAGACTGCGCCATCTTGTGGCCATTTCGGAAAGTGGAATTCGTAGGAATTTGACATTTCGGGAAGTGGATTCTGGACCCGGACGTCTTTAAATAGATATTACAGTAGTTGATAACAACGACGTGGTATCTTATCTTGACATTTGGCGAATTTCATTGCACGACCTTCCCTGTCATTGTGTTAAAAGCAGCAAGTCAATAAAACGCACATTTAAACGTATTTTATTTGAAGAACAATTTATTACTTTGTTTAAGTTGGTGTAAAACAATATTTGTTCTACAAAAATAACTTTGCTTAATTTAAGTGCAAAAGAGTCTGAGAAATACAGTAAAACTATAGACATGGTTCCTCAGCATTCATACCTAAAGAATTACGATAACCATCAGTATATAAGTACCTAAGTATTATTAAGCAATTAATCTATAATCCGACAATTCAATTATAAACGGGGCTAATTATGTCTAACGTGGTAAATTCACAAAACTAATTAATACGCGTCATGCAATTGTAAACAATTGTTTTGAAGATAATAATCTTTTATTAAATCTTATACATATACCTAATCTTTTGTTGCTGTCTCTGAACTAGAAACAAATAAACAACCAATAGCACCTATAGTGGGGACTGAGTTAAAAGGCTTCGGGGTATGCGGTGCGGTGAGGTAGAAGGTAGAAGGTAGGGTTGCCATCTCCAAAATCTGCCAGTCAGGACAAGAAGCATAAAAACCCCGGATTTAAACCCCGGATTTTGGAGCTTACAACAGAGCTTTTTTAAGTTACTCAGTAAAATAAAATAATGCTTTTAATTGTTATAAATCGACTTTTTATTTGATTTTCATTCAATTTTAAACAAATATTTAGTCTAAAATTGTATTATAAAAAAACAAAACAGAATCTTCTTAAAGTTTTAAGAAACTAGCCAGCGGTGACTTATAAACTTTAAAACCCGGACTATAAATGAAACCTCGCCCGGACGCTCCCCGGACGCCCCGTAAACTAGGACAACTCGGACGAATGGCAACCCTAGTAGAAGGGAACGTCAAATTTCTAATTGCAGTGCATACAGCTTTGTGCATATGTTTTTTACGGATAACAGTGGCAAACGGCAACAGTTCAAAGCCTACAAATGCGTTGCCAGTCTGAGTAGTCCAGATGCCCAGGACCCAGCTGAGAGGTGGATATAATTCTGGGCTACTGATCTTTCGCAAAATAGCTAAAATAGATAATTATTTTTAACCATAGACTAAACTAGTTCTCTAAAATACATTTTCTTTCGTAAAAATTCATGAATTGGTTCCGATGCTAGCTCACTTTAGACTGACTCACATTTCCAGTGCTCGCTTGCTATGATGTCTTCGAGGGGAGCTTCTTGGATGACCCCCCTGCCCCCAACTTAACATAAGACGTTAAGCTATATAAGTTACTTTCCAAAACATAGATGCAATATCTCGCGCTCTGCTTTAGTCAGCCATGTCCACTATATCATAATTCATAGTTTAAACCCGGATAGTCACCTTCCAAGGCAACTAATCCAGCAGTAAAATCATTACCAGTTGCCATGGCGACCGGCAAAATTGTAGCTCGCTAGTATGTAAAAATATCTATTACGCAAGCCGCCGACGCATCCCCCCGCCCCGGGGAGTTGAGAATGGGAGTTTGGGGGGGCAGACGCCACCCCGCCGCTACCCTAGAACACCCCCTCAGCGACCAAGGTCAATCTACAGTTTACATGAACGCTTCACACTAAACTCAACTCTAGCAACCTACAGTTAGACATTACTCTTCAGTGACGGTAAATCTAGACTGTTTGGTGTACAGTTTTGAGCTGTATTTCTCTAGTTTAAGGTTAGGATTAGGTCGTGGGGAAAATGTTGGTAGTATTCGTTGTACCTATAGTAGTCTGCTGGGTAATCAATGAGTTTGAACCTCGTTATATGAATTATGTATAGAATTGTCTTCGTGTCAGCACGTGTTACGTTTGGAATCAAATAAATCTCGATTTCTAGAACTTAAAACTCCGAGAGGGAGTTAAGTTTATGGGTAAGGAGTCATATTCAAGTCGCTCAGCGAGTGGTCTCTGGCGACTTTTTCTTTCGTCGAAAAGCCAATTAACCGTAATTGAGTACGCCGTGTGGTTTCCGGTAGAGTAGAATAGGACCACTCCAACTCTTCCCGTGGATGTCGTACAAGGCGACTAAGGGAATACATTATAAAACATCAATCAGGCCTCCCCAACCCGTCTGGCCAGCGCGGGGAGTGTAGGCCAAATCCTCCGTCTGTCTCCGGCAGATGAGAGAGGGTTGTGCCCCTGCAGTGGAGACAAAAATAACCTGATGATGAGTACCGAGAAACTTATTGGTACTGGCCCAGATTTGAACTCTCGATCTTGAGTGCAGTTCAGTAGAATCCATTTTGATAGGGAAGCTGGCAGAAGAATCCAGTTGAGGTGGGCAGCATTCGGAAAACTGTGTCAGGTCTTCACGTCGCCTATTTTTAACCAGTGAGTTTCCACGTTTGTGCAACCCGCTACTGTGCAGAAACGTGGACACTTGACGGTGGGCATAATCCACAAGTTTTAAGTCGCTCAGCGAGCTATGGATAGGGCTATGCTTGGGGTTTCTTTGAAGGATATGATTCTTAATGAAGAGATCCGACGTAGAACGAAGGTGACTGGCATAGCCGAAAGGATTACCAAATTGAAGGGGCAGACGGGTTCTGGATGGGAGACCGCATATCGCGCAGGGTGGGACGCCCCGCCGCCAGATGGACAGACGACCTGAAGAAGGTGGCCGAAAGCGGCTGGATGCGGAGGGCAGAGGACCGGGTGTGGTGGCGTTCATTGGGGAAGGCCTATGTCCAACAGTGGACCTCTAACGAAGAAGTCATTATTGTAAAACCTTACAATTAAATTTATATAAGTAAAAAAAACTATAAATGACATTTAGAAACTATATTTAGCTTTAAGTACGTCCACTGTTGAACACTGCATCCACTTTTGATGTGATGTCCATTGGGGGGTTTGCCATAATCACCACGCTTGGCAGGCGGATTGGTAATCGCAGTACTAATATTAATATACACAGGAGAACGCTGCTACCCATCCCTGGTACAACCCCTTAGTCGCCTTGACGACATCTACGGGGAGAATGGGGCTTAGAAATATTCTAAACTACGCACCACATGTCACTCTAGGCTTTAAGTATCAATTCCATTCGTTATAATAATAAGCCCATCTGGCATGTGATAATGTAGCATTCTAATAGTGAAAGAATTTTTGAAATCGGTCCAGTAGTTTTTGAGTTATTCGTTACAAACATACAAATCTTTCCTCTTTATAATATTATTAACTATAGAAGTGTAGATTCAATATCTGATTTAATTTATCAAACTAGTGTAGGTATCAAAGTGCGAGTGAGAGCTTATTTTAATCTTAAATGTCACGTCTTTCACACTAGCCAGTGGCATAACTAGGGCAATTATCGCCCTGGCGGTAACGGTCGTAAAAAGGCGCAAAAATGACAAGAATTGTGTATAATGGATCCTATAAACAAATTATTCTTTATTAGATGCTTGCTAGCGGTGTGCCTAATCGAAGCTGTTCTTGTTTTCAAAAACACTTGTGTGTAGGCGGTAGCGTAAAGTAGCACTCGGGCAGAAATACTGTGGGTGTGACAGGTCTAAGAAGCCCTTGGGTACCGTAACTGGGGTAAAATCGGCAGGGGACTGAAACTGCCGAAGAATAGAATAATCATTCATCGAAGGCGGTATGACATTGCGTGTTTCATAATTCTATCAACGAAATCAATTAAGTACCTTCGTAGGGGGCGCAAAATATGAATTAGTGGCTACGGCCCCGGCAGTGGCATATTTATAAACGCCATTAGAGTTGTTATCGTCCAGATATTGATCTTATCACTAGATTTACAGAACAAATAGTACAAGTGACCGCTCTACCGAAATATAATTTAATAAACAGAAAGATCATTAAAATAAATGATTGTCAAACGTCGAGACAAATTTCCGACAGGAATTATAAATATTCTAATAAATAAAAACATAAACTTCGCGCCGAAAATATTCGCAAGAAAAAAAAATTGGGGGTCTAAGTAATATAACAAATTAAGATCATTTGTGGAATTTTTATCTGTTAGTTTGTGCACGCACAAAACTACTAAACCGATTGTAGTGGAGCTTTCAGAAAAACGTAGGGCTTAATTCGGAATAACATTTAGTCTCGCATTTCATCGCAATCGGATTACTCAATCTAAAGTTATAAGACAATGTAGTTTTAAAAAAATCACTCACGACTATTTATGCTCGGCGGGATTCAGATTGCGATGAGTTAAGACTACGGTGGCAGTGGCAGTTGGAGTTGGGAAGGGGGGGGGGGGGGGGGGGATATTTCAGTAGCGGTAGCAGGGAATAATTATATAGTCAATGCGTACGGAGTCGCGGGTACAGCTAGTTTTAAATATATTTTTTATTTCCCCATAAATTATATTCAGATTTATTTATATACTCTGTATTTCCGCATGGACCATCGTATGAGGCCAGTCATTAGGGTTTCCGAGAACCTCTGCGGTCGCTTGTGTGTGTGTAATCGGTTTCTGGAAGGACAGCCCTTCGCCTCGGCCCTTCAAGGTAATCGACCCAGCATCAAGGATAGTTGGTTACTCTTGTGGGACACAAGTTCATGGAATAGACAAACTGATTGTTGTAAAATACTTCGACGGTGATTTGAACCACCCTCCTTTTGTACTTTGACTGCCTTGAACCACTTGCGTAAATATTTTTCATCACTAGCTACTAAAAAGGATTTTATTCTGCTGTTTCTTAACTGACCAAATTACTAGATGGCGAAATATGCAGCCATAAGCTATAAACTAGGTCCATAGTGGGGGTATATTGGTCTTAGGTGCACTAACACCCCTACCGATTATGGACCTATACATGTATAAAATAGCTGTTATCAAACAATAAAAAGAATCTTCACAACCATACAATGTTTCTCGTTCTTTTTGTTGTTGAGAAAATTGCAAAATTAAAATTTTAAATGTTTATATTTGATTTGCATGCTGTGTGGTTTCCGGCTTAAAATAGGGTCATCCCAAATCTTCCCGTGGTTGTCGTCAAGGGGACAAAGGTATTACACCAGGGACGGGCAGAGGCGTTCTCCTGTGTATATTCAGATCAGTACTGCGATCACCACGCCAAGCGTGGTGATTATGGCAAATCCCCCAATGGACAACCCACCAATAGATACACTCTATTAGGGATGGTTATGTTCAGCAGTGGACGTATATAGGCTCATGATGATGATTTGATTTACGAACATAATGAAGTCCTTTTTCGTAGCTAATGATGAAAACGGCCAAATAAAGTAAATGAACAGTTGAAAAACCACTAAAAATTGAGCAACATCTCCGCATCTATATGAGAGCCTGGTGATTTGTCATACAAGTTTCTACCTAGTACAGACACAAGTCTCTTGCCAAAGGTTTTTATGATTTTATGACTCTATTCCTCTCTTGTTTTTCTTTATCTTTAATCTTTCTGTAGAGAAAATAAAGATATATTTTACTTTATCCATTGAATACAGGACTGAATTCATTTCTTTCTCTGTGGAGGATCAACGCACTGATAAGAGTGTGATAGGCATAACAGTATCATATTCATTTGATAGTAAGTGAAACGTGGAAGGGCGCACGTAGAAGTAAGACCTCCCATGGACAAACAAGACTGTTAAAATCTCTTTTGATTCATTTTACGCTACACAAAATCGTTTTACACGTTCACAACAAGGCGATTAACATTTCCGGTGTCATGTATGCAAATATGAAACGCAAAAAAGTTGCGATTATTCGCTATAGCCGACACGTGTAAGCTTACCGCGATGCAGATATGCGAAAACTGAGATTTATTGGACTTATGTGAGATTTTAATTCTAATTAGATGCCTTCCATAAACCACGTGGCCCGCTTAAGGAATGGAGGTATTTGTTATAGGCTACGTGAGGAAGGTGTTTAGGTCAGAAGCTCTGCTACATAGTTTTTTAGTAATATGTATTTCATATTTTTTGTCTGTCACATAAGTCAAAAACTACTGGACATATTGAGCTGAAATTTAGAAAATAGATACTGTCCGGAAATGCTAGGAAAAATATGTAATTTCTTTTCAGAGTTTTTCCAGGCAAACTAAAAAATATTACTAATGCCAAAATCCCACTGTACGACGTAATAACGCCAATAGCCTAAGCTTTTAACGAAAGTAATCGTATTAAATAAGCAATTTGTTTATAATAGCTGGGAAAAATTAGGCCAAGAACATAATGACAATACATTCTAAAACTGCGATGCAATTTCAGGGAAGAGGCGTGGCGGGATATATAGGGGAACTAAAAACTGGCCACGTCGTTTATGGAAGCTTCCTTACTCGTGTGACTTCTTACCGTTTCGCCCAGGTCAATGCCATCCCCGGAGAAGCTTTTATCGATAACTGTGGGAGAATTCTAGTGCGAAAGTCGTCTTAATGGTCCTCTTTAGTATTTCTGTCACCCAACAGCACTATAGGTGTGACAGGCAAATGAGGCATTCTCACATAGTCCTCAAGTAACTAACTGTTGTGGCAGACTAACTGTTGAAAATGCATTTGTGGCCTATGGGCTGCAGGTGTATGGGCCACAGTGACCGCATACCATCACGCATGTTGTCTGTCTGTTTGCTGCTTCAGACAGTTATTATATTAAAGACTAGCTGTGCCCGCGGCTCCGCTCGCGTGGACTACAGAATCCGCTCCCCTTCCCACTCCCACTCCCGCGCCCATGCCCATGCCCACGCCTGCTCCACTCCAAGTAGATATTGATATGTTCTTTAATATTGTAAAACATTTTTTTGTTCTATCATCAATAGCTGAGACATTTCACATAGAGTACCGCCGCGGGAAGCGGGATTTGTATGAAGCGTAACGCTACCGCCACGCCTCCACGCCTCCGCCACGCCTCCACCACGCCTCCGCCACGCAGTCGCCTTCTGTGTATTTCGGGCATGAAGTCCATCCTCCGACTACGGTAAAAAACTTGGAAAACCACACATTTCGTTTTCACATAGTTTACAGCCCCACGAAAGTCGAATGCTATTCTCGAAATCGGCAACGAAATTAATTAAGAAAGCGGAGAGAAATAAATTATACCACTTCCCGCGTAGCCGGGGCCAACCGCCATGAATAGAACGGGATTGATTAGTGTGAATAATTGCGGGCGCTGCAGGGCCGAATTCAGGGCGGTGGTAAGGGCGCTATCACAAAAAATAGGCGCTGGATTCTATGTCTAAGCTAAGAAGCGTTAAATGAAAGTTTAATTGATTAAACTAAAGAAGAATAGACGTAAGCAGGATTCAAGTGAAGTAAGATTAAATTAGTTAAGTTAGTACATTTTATTTTATTTGTTTTCATTAAACTAGCAGTCTTTACAGAATATAATAATTGACAAATAACGGTACATTGGCATAAACAGTTACCGCAGATTTTTAAAATACTATAATAAAAGACCTGAGATAAGATCAAATCTTAATTGCGATGTAGAAACTGGGTTTTTGAGAGGAATTAGGATTTTAAAGATAACCTATAACCGGGCAACTTGGGCGATAGTGTTGAACAGTGGCAGTATAATATGTCGGAAATTTGGGTTGTTAAGGCAGCCAACACAAGTTACGCATAGAACGCAAGCGGCGGTCTGTACCGTCGACTTGGATGAGGGCTGCGAGGGGTGAAGAGAGGAGGAAGAAAGAAAGGAACAGTCACGATTGGCACCCAGCGCGCGCAGATGCATCTGTTCTATGACTAACTAATTAATTAACTATTGTGAACTATTAAATCAAAATTGTGAATTACATTGCTGTGTGAACTGCCTATCGTTATATCAACTATTTATAGTCTCGAGGTACCCTAATATGTTTAAATATGAAGGAGACACGCCCACTCCATCCTTGCCATTCTGCGACAAATTAATGTTTGTTAGTATCAACTAAAAGAAATATTCTTTTTGTATAATCTATTTCGTTGCATGCAATCTAAACTTTACCAAAATTTTAAGTTTTTATGAATTTAATTGTGTACTTATATATTAGAATTTTTCTAATCTATTATTATTTTTTTGAGGTTCATAATTGAACTGAATTTTTATTGACCTTAACTCTCGTATATGTGATCTTACGTAGAAGACAATCGTATCTTTTTATATTTAGTACTAGCTATGCCCGCGGCTCCGCTCGCGTGGACTACAGAATCCGCTCCCGTTTCCACTCTCGCTCCATATCCCACTCCCAATCCCGATTCCACTTCCACTCCCGCTCCAACCGTAGTACAAACAAACCTATAACAATAAGAATTGTACCGAACATTATAACTATACTTTTTTGTTATATTCATTTTTACACTTTGGGTTACATTATTGTAGTTATAGTAGGATTCCCTAATTTTGTATAGTAATAAATATAGCCTATGTTACTCAGGGATAATGTAGCATTCTAATGATGAAAGAACTTTTGAAATCGCTCCAGTAGTTTTTGAGTTTATCCGCTACAAACATACAAATCTTTCATCTTTATAATATTAGTGTAGATGTAGATGAAAAGTATTCATATTCATTTATTTGTATTAATTATACAGCGTCGACATAACATTAAATTAAATGTCAATGCAAGTAACATTTTAAATAGGATTACAATGTCACATGTAAAAATAAAACATTAAAAAAATAATAATGTACGTGTAACTGTATTTGTTTGTGCAATAAAGTGTATTGTATTGTATGTCAAAAGTAAATAAATTTAAATATGAAATAGCGTATTGTTATCAATAGGATGTCAATGCAGTACAGTGGTCACAATTTAGGCCTTTTGCACATTATCAGAAAATTTCTTGTGTCTTATGAGAAATGTCTTATAAGAAATCCAGTCGCATTGGTTGTTATATGAGACCATACATATTACAAGACATTTTTTCTTATGTCTGATCAGACACGCGCATAGAATTTTTTTCTTGTCTGGTGTCTTGTGTCTTATAATGTGCAAAAGGCCTCACATACGACTATCTCTCTCTACCAAGGGAACTTGTAGAATAGAACTTGGGAATGTCCAGCAATTGATGTTAGCTGAAGGTTATTAAATGAACCTTTGCCTAATTCTACGCTTATTTCTTCTGCGCATTCTACACATTCATACGCAGTGATGAATCCGTTTTATTTTGCTATTTGACCTTAAAGCTGTCAAATCAAACGGACACATAACATAAACCGTGACTAGAAGACAAAGAATGCGAGGTATTCGCTCACCAATCAGAAAATATTTTGTTTCCCGGCTTCTGTTTGAGAAAACGGTAAATAACACACAGGGCCGGCCTCAGTATAAAGGGGCCTCGCTCATACTTTGAGGAACCACACAATTGTTGTAATTGATTTTGAAATATTTTACTTAGATACGATAAGAGAGCAATTTTTGCCAACAAACTGTATTATACAGTTTGGCGGAGTTATAAAATGTATTTATATGTATATGTATTTTTTTGGAAAATTGAATAAATGATTTATTTTTATTTATTTTTTATTTATATGAAATATACACATATAGGTATATCGACTTCAAAAAGCGGAAACGCTGTAACCCAAATCGATGTAAATGTTGTTTTTGTTCTGGGTACCGTGTTTTTTCTATTAGTTGTAGATGACTCGGACCATTCGACAAAGTTTTTTTTCTAATTCCGAATTTGCGAACATTTTACATCTGTATGGGATACAACATTTTCGAATTTTGCGACGACATGTAGATATCTATTAAATACATGCAATTGTGGTATTTTTTTTTACTTATCGCACTGTCTCGAGGATTTTCTTTTACCTGAAGACAAGAAAAAATCTTTGTATTGTTTTCTATCTGCGTAGAGGAGATTTTTTTTATCTCGAGTCACTAGGAAATATTACACAGTGATTTGATATACAAATTGTTTATTCACTGACACTTTACAAACTGACATAATAATGATTATATTACGTTGTATTTTAATTATACAAATGTTGACAATGCCTCTTTACAGCAGCTGATAATGCACATCTATTGATATTTTTTTATAATTTTACTTTCTGTTCTTTGACAATGCCACTTCACCGCAGCTCATTTTATGTAGAAACTGGTCGCTCTTTGCCATGTATTTCCAAAAGACGCTTTAGCGCCAGCCATGTGTGATATTGATATATAAAAAATAAACAATTATGTCGACTTAGCCTAGAGATCTTAATGTCCCAAAAAGTGGTAATAAATGAGTATGAGTCCAGATTCTCACAAACTAAACCGGTACTGATGGCATAACTTGGTCAGCAGCCAATGGACATAAAAATGATGTGCCTGTCACATATTCTATTGAAGTCACGTGCCAATATAATGTGGAGGCCGGAAGTTTGCGGAAGATTAACGGAAATTAAGCAGGAAAGTGGAGGATTAAGATATATTTAGATGTTGAAAGGTCGGATTTTCTATTGATAGAAAGTATCTTGGAACAGTAACGTGATTTATCTTTATAATTAGAAGCTTTTTATGATGTACGTGCACTGAATGACGCGGCATATCCTTTACATAAAAAAACATATTACTTTTTGTGACAGTAAATATTAACAACATTAAAAGTATCAAGTATAATGCCAACAAGGAATGCAACATCGTTCATGCCTGTCATCGAATAAAAAATTTAAAGTGTCAACGCGACTACAATTTACAATGTTGTTATTATTATTTATAAGAACTGTGTTTGCCAAAATGTGTTTTATGAATTTATGAGCAGTGTTAAAGTAAGATATGATATAGTTAAGTCAAAACAAATACTGTTTAAAAACAATTTCCTTTGACTAGACTCAACATTACGATTTCCTAATTTAAAGACTCTCAATTAATCAAACATTATGTAAAATATGTGTCCTAACTTCAAGGACCTGTTATTTGTATATCACATCAGCCCTTCGACGTCCACTGCTGCGACAAATCATAGACCATAGCTCCGGTCCTCCGCTTCAACGCAATTTGGTATAGGAACACTTCACATATTAATCACTTTTCAAATATTTTTATTACACTACTGGCGTGTATCTATCTATCCCATTCTAACCTATCATACAAAAACAAGTCAAAAGAAGACATGCGATCGCGACTAGTGTGAAGTATCTACAAATCAAAAACACTTTCTGCTACCAATCTGTAAAAGTGATCTCTCATGGAATTGTTCAAGTAAGTCTTAGTTTTTTCACTATTTCCTAGTTTCTAAATCTCTTATTTACGCAACACTTCGCCCTTCGCATCTATCCGATTTTATCAAAATGCGGTCCATTTGTCGGCGGGGCGTCCTACGCTAAACGTACAGGAGTGCGATTCTGTAAAGCTTAACTTTGCAAATCGACTCTGAAACCGCGATGAGATTTCAAATTGGCATTCCGTAAAGTTCACGGTCGTAAGATTTCTATACCAGCGCCACACTTGCGGGCGCGACGGCGGATTGTACTACTGTAAGTGAACATGTTGCAGGTCCGCGGTCTCCACTCCTGAAACCGTCTGTCCCAACGTGGACAGTCTACGACCACTTTAGCTTTTCTCATCATTCTTCAAACACACCCCGAGCATAGCCCTCTCCATAGCTCGCTGAGCGATTTTAAACTTGTAGATCAAGTCCACCGCCAGTCCTGTGCCTAAATATTTCCAAAGAAAAATGTATTATATCTGCTCTATAGAAATTTGGCTTCAAAACTGAAATGTTAGCAGTTTTTTACCCGCGCTCCTGACATTCTTCGCTAGTGATTCTATCCATTTCGCAGAAAATATTGTAAGTATTTTAGATAAAAGATTCATGACAAAAATAATGGCAAAATTACAAAAAATAACAGAAATTTGCCTGTAACTAGCTTTGGTATTTGGTAGTCGCATATAGATTTGACGTTGATAGGCATTTATATCAGCGTAAAAAAAGCATCGGGCTAGGACAATAAATCTTTGATCTTTATAGATTTAACCTCATCTAGAACTTTGTATCATAGAATATTTTTATTTGTAATTATTTAATTTCTTAAAAATCTGCTATTTTGAAGTAGTTTTAAAATGAATTCCATTTCCTTTCAATTAATTTAATAACTTTCATATGTTCAAAGGGGTTTGCGTTAGGTTGGTCATTGACAGCTTGGCAATGTTGCCAACATTCCGGGATTCCATTACGATGGCTAAGATTCCCGGTCCGCTCTTTCAAACGACAATCTTTCTGTTGACTGACCATTTTCATTTGCTGTTTAGCATCGGTCGAATTTAGCCTTTAACAATAATTTTGTAAGTAAAACACGTACTTACGCTCGACCAATTAATTTCTGACACATCATACTAATCCTATTGTATTCTCTCTTACACAAGCAAATAGTGTCGTTTTTGTTATATCAAATACCAATATATTAAGATTCTGGGAAATTAATGAACTGACAAATGTCACAATCTGTCACATTGTCAATTTTCAGGAAGAAAAAAAACCGACAAATAAGACGCCAAAAAATTCAAATGCAACCCATATATTAACATAAGTGGGATAAGTCCGTCCGTGTACACCGTTTTATTCTTATTTGTTATTGTTGTGGTTTATTTGGTATAGTAAAGCGTTTAAATACATGCATACATACACTTTATATGGGTCATAACTTTTATCGACTGTCTCGTACATTCACAATAACCATTCAAAGTTGAACTTGTTGTTTTTATTTTACCAATAGTAGAAGTTTTTTTTCGATAATAAACCTAATAGTTATTGTATCTGTTAACCGCAGAAATAACTTTGTAGTTCGATTACCGCTGATTCATTGCGAGATGGGATCGTGGTCCCATTGCCAAAACTCGGAGTAAACAAGTGTGATACTAACACGAAGGTCAAGGAACTAGCTCTATGTCGAATATGTTATTCATGTGTTGCGATGACTGTGCTGAATATTGGCAGTGGGTTTTGGCAAGTAAACCAGTGATTTGAACAGATGATTGCAGTGTCAAATGGAAAAGAGTGTCTTTCATGTGACGAATTAGTGAAATGTTGTACTTGAATATTAGGTTCTATTATGTGTATGACCACCTCGTTGGCCTAGAGGCTTGATCGTAATACGTGAGCGACAGAGGTCGTGGGTTCCACGTGACTCCCACCAGTTACAGACAAATTTATAACCGGTCTGGATGTTATATTTGTGATCAGTCCAATCCTTGTCTAATTCCCGTATGACGTGTATGTATACATGAAATATTTATTTATTTATTTTTATTTATAGCCGTCAATCAATAGTAAGAATATAATTTTAGTTTTATAATTATATTTTTTAAACCTGAAATTCAAATGTTTCCGAGGCCACAATTCTGCCAAGTTCGGACCTGTACGTCCGCAATAAAAATAGTCTGGAAAAATAGTCTCGATCGGTGTTCTAAGACAACATTAACTAATCAAACACTACCTGGCTGGCTAGTTATTTACAAAAAAATCGCTATTTTTTCCCCACCATTTATCTAAAATAACTGTAATGAATTTATTTATACTGTATTTTACACAAATACAAGACACACAACCTGTTTAAACCTATGATGTTGTACAAAGGTGCACTTGACTCTGTATGAGTTTTCTTCCAGTAACCCTTTAATAAACATTTGTTTAAAAATAAAAAAATAAAAATGTTTTAACAAAAAAATATGGGGTTTTATTTGTTTT
Organism: Esperia sulphurella; assembly: GCA_947086405.1. NCBI lineage: Eukaryota > Metazoa > Arthropoda > Insecta > Lepidoptera > Oecophoridae > Esperia > Esperia sulphurella. The sequence goes on along the minus strand of OX352273.1, from coordinate 12,575,580 downwards.
TAATGAAAAAATTTGGGGTTTTATTTGTTTTAATGAAAAGAATCTGGGGTTTTCATTTGTTATCAGCAAGGATCGGGATTAGGTAGTGTCATTTATGTACTTGTGATGGTAATATGTCGCTTTTCACGGTATTTTATTAACTGTATAGATGAAAAGCCTGGAACTCTTAGTAGTAATAATTAAAAAGTATATAATAACCAATCACGAAAAGATTATTATAACATATTATTTGTGTTTTATTTACTGGTAACCGGGAGGCGGAAGTAGAATTATAGATTATTAAATGAAATATGTGGAATGTCCATATTTATATTACAGTATGAGTTTATACTTATAAATGATTAACAAATGTTTTACGAAGTTTTCTCGGTCGCTGGTCGGCTGGCACAAATCTCTTAAAAAGATAAGCTTTACCATTTGTAAATGTGATTTTGACCATACTTTAAATTATTTTTTATGATATTTGTGTGTGTAATAGTTTAATAAAATAAATATGGGGAAAAGTTTCGTTCCATTTGATATTATCAGTGATAAGTTATCACTTATTATCACCAATAATCATTTCTAATAACTAACACACAGATAGATATTACGCTAAGATGTTACGTGATCAAGCATTCAAGTCAAGCTGTGATCAAATGTCAATATGGCATCGATGCGTTTGCGCATCAACATTTTTCTATTATCCGTTGTCTAGACTGCGTCTATCTGCCATGCCTGTGCGTCTAGCCCATTCAATATCAATGTCGAAATAACACGTGTCAGTCGTCGGTCTGTGCGGTGCGCACGCGCAACTCGTAGGTGGCAGTTACGAAATACATTATCACAACATTCGCGATGATGACATTGGTCGAGTGACTCACGTCCCACTGCTGTCAACTTGACAGATGTAATGTATAATCGATATTATTGAATTTAATAACAAAAATAACGCCACAGCAATACTAACACTCGTTTACAACTATAATTCCCTGTAGGTACAGAATCATGGAAGTTAGACATCCTTAGAGAGGACACCACAGAAGGCGACCCACGCACACATGCACAAACACACAATAAACCATATCGATATGTCACGTGACCGGCGATCTTGTACCGTTTTGGCAGGAACGTTGGTTACTCTAAGGTTGACTGGAAGAGGTCCCTAAGAGGGATATGTCCGCCTTGGTACACAGTTTAATTCCTATTTTATTATTGTTGTTATTGTGATTTTTGGTACAATAAAGAGTTTACATACATAACGCCGAGTACAGCGACTCCTCTTCCAGTATGTTATGAAACTTAGATTAAAACAAATTTTTACTAATCTAATAAGTAAAAACGTTAATTTCGCGTGTCTGTACATTGAAAATATTTGCAAAAAAAATTGGGGGCTCTAAGGATAAGTATTAGAACACATTTCGATCATTTTTGTATTTTTTTTCTGTTTGTCTATTAAACTTTATTAACGTGCACGCATCACGTTAAAACTACTAAAACAATTTTGATGAACTTTTCACAGAAACATAGGGCTTAACTCAGAGTAACATTTAGTTTTAATTTCATCGCAATCGGCTAACTCAATCAAAAGTTATGGTAATTTTTTTGTTTTCAAATATATTAATAGGTATGTAATATTCGGTGCAATTCAGATTGCGATGAGTTAGGACTGCATTTGGACCTGTAGTGGGCGAAAATGGAAGTGGGAATCGGGGTCGTGGTCGGATTGAGAGTGAGTAGTCCATATCTAATGTAGAGTAAGTATGTAGATCTTGCAGATGTAAATTTTAAACTATAGAGCGGGGTGAGACGGGAGCGCGCGCGAGACCAAAGCGCGTCCGTCTTGCAGTCCTGGCTTTGATTATTATCGAGAGGACGTGTTTTAATTTAAAGTGTTTTTGATATTCTTCATTGCACAAATTTGAAAAGTAAATACAGTTACAAATTTTGTGTACAAAGGCGAGCTTATCTCTAAAAGAGATCTCTTCCAGCCAACCTTACAGGGTGTGAGACAAGGCACTAAGAGCGAGGGGGCAAAAGTGCATAATATACTACAAAATAACTAAATACTGAAACTACTTTACACACATATATATATATATATATATATATATATATACATATTACATATAGTAAATAATAATAAATATAATAAACATACATAAATACATACATAACATATTATACTGAGTGAGACAGATAGTGCTCTTTTAGTTTAGTTTTAAAGGATGTCACCGACGTACTATCTCGAATGACCGTCGGCAGTTTATTCCACATCTGCGCCGCTCGGACAGTAAAGGAATTGAAAAAGAATTTGGTGCTGGATTTGGGATAGGTGAGGGTCTTGGTGACGCAGTCACGTCTAGGTCGGTGGGTAGCTCGTGGAAACGGGAACGGAGGTATCCAATATATTAAGTTTCATCAACTGAGTTTCTATTATATCACATCCTATTCATCAATGCATTACAATAAACACATTTAAATTATTCAAAACATACTTGCTGTTAGTGAAGCAAATTGTAGGTAGTATATGTAAAACTTAGTCTGAATATAGTAGGCAGGCTAGACCCAAGGTCGGCACGGTCGGTCTTTGTTGCGATCATCGACCAATAGTCGATGGGTACATATATAACATGTATCTCTGTCTACAATGCATAGTTACATGCTCATTAATATGTACTGCATAATTATACTACAACTTGGTATAGAAATAGAGCTTATTAAGATCCAAATAGTTTAATATTATAAATGCGAAAGTTTGTATGTCGGTTACTTAATCTGACGACCTCCGTGGCGGAACGGGTAGCTCTCGGACTATCATGCCGGAGGTTGCGGGTTCGAATCCCGCTAGGGGAAAATGTTGGTATGATGAATATGAATGTTTGTACCCAAGTCTTGGATGTTTATATATTTATTTAAGTATGTGTATCCGTTATCTAGTAACCATAATACAGGCTCCGCCTAATTTGGGACTGGATAATTGGTGTGAATGTCTGACATATTATATTCTTATTATAAAAATTGATGTTTCCAGTATCGACGTGGCATCCTGAGCATATTACCAAAAAGCTACACGTGTAAAAGAGCACATCCCTAAGAAAGCCTGTTCAATTTCTCATGAACGTACGTACAAAATTCAATGCAAGCCAAACTGAATCGTGCGCGCATGGAAGAAAGTCCATGTTACGCTGAACCGCTAAATCACGCGACAGTTGTGCGCGAATCGCCTAGGCCGCAATCGGGGTCGGGCCGCGTATGTATATTTTTATTAAGAGCGGAGTGAGACAGGCCCGGTAATAGACACGACGATATAGATTATCACTAATGCCAACAGCTCAACAACTAAGCTCAAAAAGTTACAGCAGCTGCCTTAAGCTGAGGATTTTCGCACTAATTGGTGAACAAGGCAACGAATTAACAATGCTAATACATCTGTACATAATGTCTATATCACACCATTCACCAAGCTATGCGACTTGCTGGGAAGTCTCATATATAACTAAATTTAGAAAAAGCACTGTTCTAAAATGTATTATGAAATTATAATTACATTTTAAAGGAGTGCTTTTTTAAAATTTAATGTCATTTGATACTTTCCAGCAACTCGACTAGCTTGGTAACTGTTGTGATATGGATGTTATGTACAGATGTATTAGCATTGTTAATTCATTGCCTTGTTCACGTTTAATTTAGTTTAATTAATTATGTACATAATTTCATAATACATTTTAGATGAGTGCTTTTTTGAAAATTAAATTTTATGTTAGTGTAGTATATTAGTGTGCTATGTACTATGTTAGTGTAGGGAATCCTGCTCTATCTATTCTATTAAATTAAAAATTTTAACTCTAGACAGATTCACGCTACACATAATACAGAAGACATTACTAACATAAAATTAAATTTTCAAAAAGCACTTGGGAAATTATAAATTCATAAACGGTAATTAAAAAATGACTACTAAGTAGATACTGGGCCCGATTCTGAAGGCACAACATTAAAATTTGACAGCACTAAATATGTTGCTATCTTTGTCACACAGTATTATGAAGATAAAGACGAAACCAATTTTAATGCTTTCAAATTTTAAATGTGTGCCTTCAGAATCGGGCCCATTGTCTGAATTACAGAGCCAGATAATTTTATTTAAGGAAGTGTTTTCAAAATCGAATCCTTGGCTACTTAAATATGCAATAAATATTGCTTCTCTTTTCTTCGTCGTAATTGATATACATAATTTCTTTGTACTGAATGTCTGTCTGTGTGTTTATATTACATCAGTATTGTAACTCTACACGTAATAAATATTTAAATTGCATTTGAAATTCAAATAAAACGTCGTTTTCGTTTTGTGCTGTCGTATTTCGGTTGTATGTTTTTTCTTTCGATCGAAGTCATAATTTAAATCGTCTACTTACATCTTTTATATATTCAAAAATCGAATAAGAATCGAGATTGAGACAGAATATGAATAATAGTGTTGTTTTTTTTTCAGACGCTGTTTTTCCGTTTATATAATGTGAAGAGACAAGCCTCCACGACAATGAAACGATTTTTTTTGTAGCAACACAGTCACAATAATAAATCGATAGATTTTCCATTTTTGATTCAATAGATTCTAAAACGTATCAGTCTTTATTATGTTGATTGATTCGAATACCTGATGTATAGCCGTAGCAGTAGGGATGTGCCGAATATTCGTTTTATATTCGGTAGTCGGCATATTCGGCATATTAGTACTTACCAACGATCTCTATGTACTACTAGATGGAGCGTTCCAAACTATCGCTCAGTTCTGTGCAAGCAGCCGCAACTCTGTTACAGTCAGTCACAATGAAAGTTACTACGCAGAACATTTAATCACTACTAAATATTGACGCTACGGGTAAATAGCAATAATATTTAGCAAATAATAGAATGTACTGCATAGTAACTGCACAAGTTTCAAAGTGAATGTGAACGAGTTGCGGCTCCTTGCGTGGAACAAAGCGATTGTTTGGAACGCTCCATCCAGTAGTACATAGAGATCGTTGGTACTTAGACAAAGTTTTGCTTGAATTGAGCTTACTGGCTGACATAATTATCTTGTAGTTCTGTTATGTTATTGTTACCCTTAAATTGATCGGATTAGTTATAATAAGAACATTTGTATTAGTAAACAAAAGTAATTTTGCCTCTTAACTTTTTGCGTCCCACGTGACACCTTTTGCGTAAACCTAAATGATGCAAGACAGATGTGAAGCTAGAGAGTAGACAAACTTCGGCATGCACAAACTCGTATTGTATCTTTACCGAATCGTATATTCGATTCAGAAAAAAAAAATTACCGACTTTTTCGTTCGGCCCATCTCTAATAGCCAGATAGTGTTGGGAGGTTAAGGTACACATATTAAATTGTAGGTAGATATATACATATGTATCGCATATTGTGACGGCAATGTTAGACAATGACATACATGCGTAAGTCATGCATGATAAAGAAGGCAGTTATATAAAACGTGACTTTCAAAAGATAGCGAAAATTCGACACTATCTAATCATCATATCTAATAATAATGTCATTTCGTCCTCGCTTATCTTTGAGTACGCAGCGAAGTGAACAATATCCGACATTGTTTACTCCCAGCAACAAAGGTCAATAACCGGTAACGTTGAAAAAAGATACTGTTTTTTGCCATAAATATGCGAAGCACTTTATTCAACATACTATTGAGTGCAGTAGCAGTAAGATAAGCACTTGGCCTTTGTATTCATCATCAACATCAGAGTCCACCGCTGGACATAGCACAAAGCCCGCCACTAAACCCTTAACGAAGTGGGCCTTCATAACGGTAGCCAAGGTACGGCCCAACTATTGCGGATAATATCCGTCAAACTAAAAATGTATACTCTCTAACGGGTCATGTGACATGTTTGAATATCGGTGTAGGCCTCCTGGAAGTATTTAACGACATTTTCATTTAATATTGTGAAAAAGTGTGCCAAGTACTGGGATAATCCCACTAACATTATAAATGAGAAAGTTTGGATGTTTGTTACTCAATCGCGCTTCTACCACTGGACGGATCGGGATGAAACTTGGCACACATATACTTATTCGCTTAAAGCGATAAGACCGCCTAAATTGTACTATTTCTATAACGTGTAACTGTATTTGTTTGTGCAATAAAGTGTATTGTATTATGTTAGATCCTGGAATATGACATATGATAGTTTTTATCCCGAAAAACATCTCATTCCTACGGGAAACCAAATTAATCGATATTAATTGAAGTTTTTAGGGACGTTGATTACGCAAAAGATATCTATTTTGAAATTCAAGATGTGTAAATATCGTAATCTACGCGGACGAAGTAGCGGGCAAAAGTTAGTGGTTACATAAATCTTTCAACCTTCCGTTCCACTTGAGGTCGATTCTGAAAACCGACAAGAATAACATCATTATTCGCCAAACAGTCCCGACCCGAGTGTCGAAACCTTCATCACTAAATAATTAGTCATGGCCTATCAACGGAGTCGTAAAATAAAATAGGAGTGCTTCCCATTAAACTGAGGAACATTCAGGTGGCAAAATGACTCAACAGTAGCGTGTGCCAAGACTAACAAAAAAAACGGGAATTACGTTTTTGTGAGGATCTGGTAATAAGACATAAGTCCGATCTAATTCTAACTTATATACATCTTTTTATATTCTTTATTGCACATACATTTTACAAAAAAAAGGGCATAACATAAGAGTGTACAAAGGTGGACTTATCGCTATAAGAGATCTCTTCTAGCCAACCTTCACTGAGGGAAAAGCTAAAACAAGCGGTAGGTCAAAAAGAATAAAAATAAAATGTGCATGGATAATGAAATTTTATAATAAAATATTGCACTATACATAGAATAAATGAGTAGGTATAGCTATTGATAATATGTTGTATTACATAATTTGTTGATATAAACTACTGGACATTTATTTAACTAAAACCTACCTGCCACAGACTAAAAAAATCCGAAGGGTCGGTATATGTTCTCGGATCGACAATTTATAATAGTTTACCTCGAGACGTGAAAAGTGCGGCTTCCACCAGCATACTTAAAAATAAATTTAAAAAAAATCTTATTACTCAGTTGACGAATTCCTGAAAGATGTTCCAAAGTATGTTACTTGACATTTGTGAATTTATGACATTATTTATTAATTATTATCTGTTACCTATGTGACATTAATTGTTAAAAACATTTTTGACTTGTAATTTTATTACCAATAAATATGATTATGATTATTATTTAATTAAAATATTGCAACATTACCGATTATTACTGGCTACCGATAAGAGACCGCAGGAGATCACATATGTTGTCACTTCTCTGTCATGTCCTATATAGTCCCTCAGCACCTTTTTATCTTCGCGAGCATATTCACTAACTTACGGAAGCTAGTGGCGATCGCCTGCGTTCTTGCGATACTCGAGCACTTGGCCTCCCTACTCACGCCACTTTCAGTTACACCAAGTCTTTTTCCATGCAAGCAGCAAGGCTCTGGAACCAACTCCCTGTCCACGTTCGAAAGTCCCCCTCCCGGGTGTCATTTAAAAACAACCTAAAAATACTATCATCATCATCAGGTTATTTTTGTCTCCACTGCAGGAGCACAACCCTCTCTCACCTGCCGGAGACAGACGGAGGATTTGGCCTACACTCCCCGCGCTGGCCAGAGGGGTTGGGGAGGCCTGATTGATGTTTTATAATGTATTCCCTTAGTCGCCTTGTACGACATCCACGGAGAGAGTTGGAGTGGTACTATTCTACTCTACCGGAAACCACAAGGCATAAAAAATACTATACGGATATGTATTCCAACAAAAATCCTGCAAATATTTTAAATACACTCCGATTTTAGTTCATTAGAAATGGAGAAGACTTGAAACAATTTTTTTCATTTTACACAAAAATGCATCCGGTTTAATGCCATTTCAATAGCTGGTATATTTCTGGCTGAGCTATCTACAAGGAAACAGTTAAATATTCACCCCATTCAACAGTTGGTTATATATTTGACAACTGTCCAAATAAAATAGACGTATGTATCTTGATAACGATGGTCATTATCATACATTTTGCATACAATTCATACACAAGGCCTTTACATATGCGAATGATTTTTGTTATTTATGTGTGCAATTATTTTTCGAGTGGTTCATCATTAGCCGAAACACGTCCACTGCTGAACAGCCTCCCCAATAGAATGCCACTTTTGGTGAGCTGTCCATTGGAGGATTTGCCATAATCACCACGCTTGGCAGGTGAATTGCTGATCGCAGTAATGATCTTAATATACACAGGAGGACGCTGCTGCCCGTCCCTGGTGCAATCCCTTAGTCGCCTTGACGACATCTACGGAAAGTTTGGGGGTGGCCCTATTCTAAGCCGGAAACTACTCGGTCGAGTGGTCAAATTGCGAAATACAAATGATTCCGCAAAAAAACGTCCGTTTCTGAACTGACCTGTAATAGGTATGCTACAATCAGATATTTAGTTATTTATACCAATTGTAATAAAATCATGACAATAAAAAAATTACTTACATAAACAAAAACTAAATACAATCTAGGTTATAACTATTCCTAAGTCACCACAAATAAAATCAAAAAGTTTATTGGAAATACTAGACAGTGTGAAAAAAAATGACCTGCATTCTCGCATTTATGGCGGTCTCTACGTAAAATCTTAAATACAAAAACTGCACTGTGAATTGCACTTCAACGTATGTAAGGCAGAAATAACACTGTAGTCTCACTGCTTCTGTTATTGTAAGACAAATGTCAAATGAGTTTTAACGCAGGGCCTGCGCTGCCGCTGTGAAAATAGATGGCAATAAGAGTAAATCAGGTGCAAGCAGATTTAGAATGGTTAGTGCCTGTCTAAGAGGCGATGTCCTCATTCTTGTGACTCTACTCTCAACATATCTTCACGTCTTTTCCCTTTAGGGGTAAGCAGAAAGGAAGAAAAACCAGGTTTCTTGAACGTGTGAAGTATCTCTGAAGACAAAATAAAAACATCAGAGATACTTAAGCCTACCATGACAACCGTAATAGCAAAAAGCGCTATGTGGAGAAAACTTTTGTTTTGTTTTATTCATCATCAGGTTATTTTTGTCTCCACTGCAGGAGCACAACCCTCTCTCATCTGCCGGAGACAGACGGAGGGTTTTGCCTACACTCCCCGCGCTGGCCAGACGGGTTGGGGAGGCCTGACTGATGTTTTATAATGTATTCCCTTAGTCGCCTTGTACGACATCCACGGGGAGAGTTGGAGTGGTCCTATTCTACTCTACCGGAAACTACACGGCATTGTTTTATTATTACTACTATTTAACCATCTAATATACTGGATAATATCTTGGACATATTACCCAATATATTAGGCTAGCTTTTGCCCGCGACTTCATCCGCGTAGGTTGCGATATTAACACATCTTCACTGCTTTTAACAATTAATTTGGTTTCCCGTAGGAATGAGAGGTTTTTCGGGATAAAAACTATATTATGTCCTATTCCACGACCTAACCTATATGTGTGCCAAGTCTCCGGTTGTTGTCCAGTCCAGTGGTTGAATCGTAATTGAGTAACAAACATCGAAACATCAAAACTTTCGCATTCATAATATTGATAATGGGATAGATGGTAGCAATAAAAAAAAGAAAATAAGTTTATCAACGTTTTTCTCTTACCGTTGTTATGGTTAGGCTCTAGGAGTTCTCGACCTCTGGGCTGGACACTAATTCCTGGGACACCTTGCATATTCTAGCAAATTTACATACCATAAGCATAACTACATGCTACATAACAATACTACTGTTGTGAACGTGAATAAACGAGGTTTCATTAAATATTTAATGCTTTATTGTACACACAAACATACAAAGAAAGAACAAAAAGGAAAGAAAACAACAAAACGATACCTGCAATGAACACAATGCCACTATTTAGGTCAATTTTGTTTTCATCAAATCTCAAAACTCTAAAAAAACTTTTTTTTTTAAATTCAGGGAGCATAATAATTAGTATATATATGATGACACGATTTTGACAAAACACAAAATTGACCGAAATTTTTCTTGGCGTAGTGTAAATAGGAGGTATCGAAAAGATTCTTTCTACATAAATAAATATATACAAACTATACCTAAACGATGCATTAGCTCTTCATTAGAAAAAAAAACAGAAAAATTGATTCACCCAAAGACTCAAATTACGTGTACTGATTCGAAATATATTTTGCATTTTTGTGGCCGTATGTATGCAGATTGGGGGCATTTATATGTAAATTGACAAAAAATTAACATTTTTCCGAAAAGTTTTCCGCCAAACACGGCGCCGGCGCCGCGTGGGTCCATCTGACAGAATTTTGGTATAATTTTATAACTCAATCTGTGAATTAAATGCCACACTTTAAATTAATCGACTTCTCGAACAATATTTTTGGATTTGGTGACATAAATTATTTTGACGCGTTTGGAGTTTGGACCCATTAAAAGCGGCCGCCCGTAAGAAATTTATCCAACTTCAAAGTACTTATAAATAAAAATTTACGACTTACCTACCGCATGCGGTGATAGTTTAAACGTGAACTACACATTCAATAGAGAACAAAATAATACATATTCATAATCATAAATTCATAACAGATAAACACTGGGAAGGATGTAGTTTTTCTAATGTCAGTGAGGAATCAAATGCAGAGGCAACATTTTAGATGACTAAACTGATGAAAAGAAAGAACTATTCTAAAAAAGACAGACTGATTGAGGAGCAGGAGATGGTGGAAGCTGCAGTGGGGATAAACTTATGATACAATGTATTATTGACGATGATAATTGAAGGGATTTGAACAAAAAAATCATTTTTAAAAGAGAAAGAAAAACCCTTTTAATCGCAGTATTATATTTGAAATATCTGATTACAAAGATCAAATGCTCACGTGAATCCTTAAACAACTTTTTAAAGAAACACCGTTGTATTTAAATGGTGCAATTTGCAAGAATATGTTGCATCTGCTACATTAATAACAATGTTTAAGAACAGACTGGACAATTTCTTAAAAGAAAATAACCAAGTCTACTAATACGGAAGCAGCGGTTATAAGCTGCCTTTCCATTTAAAATAAAATATTTTTACTTAGTGTGCAATTATTGTAATTAAATAAAAACCAGATGTAGTAGGGAGATGATTTTTAAATCCGATACAATCAAACTCAAATCACATTCAAAGAAATTTGTGTTGTTTTTATAAAACACCCTTCAATTTGGGAAACTTGCTGATGCTGGTTTTGGTTAAATTATTAGACATGCGAAAACGTACATGAGGGTAGCATCAAAGAAATGTTTAATAAAGTAAAAATAACCTGTAAAATCTGTGGAAAAAGTTTCAAAAAAAGTTCGAGTATTACGTTACGTCGCACATTAAAAATTTTGTCCGCAACTTTATTTTACTGCCCATTGTACGTGGTGGCACTTCCACCGGCTGCTCTCACCGATTTACTGTTTAGATACGGTTTCGCATATCGGCTCCATCTCACGCACAGATCCGTCAGATAATTATGCTAATGTGTGTTTTATTGCTTTCAAAAGGATGACCACCTCTGCGTTTTTATGGCCGTTCTGGTTTTCCATTTTAGAAAAGATCTTTCATTGCCCATAGATAAAAGTACCTCGAAGGCGGAATTACATGTATCCAGCAGGGTTGGCATGGTTAAATTAATTTATTTAATTCATCTATTCCGTAATTTAGTGTGAACAATGCCAAATGTAGATAAAACTCTTTCAACTAAAGCTGAAGAGGCTGTCGCCGCAAATAGTTGCCTCATTACAGGGTAAAAAAATTCAAACTATATCATCATTCGTTCTTCTGAGATATCATCAAATGAAAAAAAAACGTGATTCATTACGTTTTTTTTCAATGTTTTTTTTTCGAAACCCTGATATAGCACCAAGCGTAAGGTGGCTGGCAACAAGACTGGATGAGAAGAGCCGAGGATCGAGTTCAGTGCCGCGCCTTGGGACAGGCCTATGTCCAACAGTGGACTCATTCAGGCTGATGATAATGAAGTTTAACTTAGTTAAATTGTTGAAATACCCCTCGGATCGTATGCAGAAGAGATGCCTTGACCTACTTGCTACATCTGACCCCGCCGTGGGTGGCCGTCTTGGACCTATTAACCTATGGACGAGTAACATTACCTTTCTCGCCTGTACCCCCTCTGTCTCGAACCACGAACTTTTTCCATGGCGATGACGATCTTTTTGTCAGTCTGACGCAGACGCTCGGCGAGACAATATATGTGAAAAAATGGGTAAATGCGCATTAATGTGGTGCACATCTTATAGTGGCAAAACAGGCAATCTGTCTTTTCACTTGTAAGTATAATTTTATTTCATTTACATGGCTACTTTTATCGAAAGTCATAATTATTGAAAAATAAAAACAATGTAATCCGTCTATGTTGAATACCTCATTTATAATTCCACATGGTAACCAAAAAGTTACCTACCTTATTTAGCCGGATTATCGCTCATTCATTCTTGACATATTCATCGTGAGTAGGGGTTGACGTTGTCGATAATGATATCGATAAGAACGAATGAATGAAATAGTGAATACAAATATCTTTATTGTGTATCATAGGTATAGAAAGGATTGCATGTTATAGTTAGAGATCAGGTATGTCTATTATTTGCGGTTCCGTAAATTTTTCTAGAATATTCCAGAAAACCTAACTTTTTTTCATAATTCCTCAAGTAATCAAATAATACGTGTTAATATATAAGGTTGACTGGAAGAGAATCCTAAGTGTACATAATCGTAATCCATTGTACACAGTTTTATTAATATTTCTTATTATTTTTGTTAATTTTGATACAATAAAGCGTTTACGTTACAAGTTTCAGCTCAACCAGACCTGTAGTTTTTAGTTATAAAGCTGACGGACGAACAGAATACCTACACTTAAAGTGTGTCACTTTTGACGGAACCATAAATACGACACTTGGATACGTCGCCGGTCCGATAGTCTGAGTAATAGACAAGACGAGACGATAAAAGCAAACATAGTGTAACTATTATGTCACATGACATAATTGTGTGCAGTACCGAACATTAAACTATTACAACAATATACAGATTTATTTTTAACAACTGAACTAATATTAACCACAACATAAGAAATTGTCATTCATTCGTTCGTTCTCGATACCAAGTTATCGACTGCGTCAAGCACTAGTGTCAGTCGCTCATTTTATCTATGTAATGCATAAAAAAATGCTTCTGTGGTGGTAGTTAGACAGTGACAACGCTCTATGTCAAAGTAGTGCAACAATAGATCACACAACCATAAAACGTCGTGTGTGCGAAATAATGAACAAGGCTATTAAGATAGTGTGTATTAATTACGTAAAGTTAGCGTTGTGTGAAGTCTTTCCCCCCTCGGACAGTTGGTTGAACGTGATTCCATACTTCGACGATATCGGGTCGTGTCCCGAGGTTAATAGGTCCAAGGTGGCCGTTGACGCCCAAAACTATGTCTCCACGTAAAGGCCACTCTGAAAGCCTTTAATTTAAAAATGAAGCCTTAAAATGTATAAATTAGTGTCAGAGGTTTTATAACATGATAGCAAAGGTTACCACATTATTATTCTTATAATTGCGCAACCAAATGATACCTACATCCTACTTATCATCTGAGTGGCAATTTTGTTATGTTAACTTTTTTTTGGTACATTCTTAAGAGAAACCTTTTTTGAAATACAAAAAAACATTGGTATTGTACCTAATTTCAAAAAAATAATATACCATACTTGGTATGTCTGTGCACAGCGACGACAAACAAACGAGTACGTTTATTCCAATGTGCTAAGTAACAAGATTATTTGGATTTCGATTTCGAAATCAGAGCTCAAGTTACGTGACAATTATTGAGTTATAGGTATACCCAAAAATCCAAGACGGTCCGGTTTGAAGAGGGGAAGGGGGGGTGGGCTTCAGGATCTACAAATGCGTCATATATGCAACCCCACTCATACCATCCCCGTGCGTCACAACGCGATCTCTTTGTCCGTTTGTTTATCGGGGTGTTATTGGGGCGCGATATCGCGGGTCAGAGGTCTGCGCACGCGCAGCGGTCGTTGACCTTCCACGCTAGCAGTTAGGTGCGCTATGTCTATGTGCCTCTAGCGTTATCATATCACTAACAGTGTCGTGGATAGGTAGGTATATTGGCGATCAAAACAAGAAATTGATTTGTGCCCAACGATCTCTATGTACTCGAGCGTTCCAATCAATCGCTCTGTTCCACGCAACTGCAGCTTGGAGCCGCAACTCGTTCACATTCACTTTGACTCAAGTCTCCCGGAGCCGCAGTTGCGTGGAACAGAGCGATTGTTTGGAACGCTCCATCTAATAGTACGTAGAGATCGTTGTTTGTGCCCGTAAAAGGCTATATTGTTTCGTTAACACCAATCCACTCGAGTTCTGATAGTTGCGGTTTCATTTACCGTTGTACAGAAGCTGTGGTAGCCTATTTGGTCGTGCACTCGACTCACGTTCATGAGATCTTGGGTTCAAACCCCGCCCGTACTAATGAGTTTTCGTAACTTCCGTAAAACATGGTAAGGAAGAAACCAAAAAAAACTGAGGCGTATGTGAGTATGTAAGTCCACAAAATGGGCTTGGGGCTCCGTTGGTGGACAGGAGTTTGCCACACCTAAGTGACCTAGCCTTTTTCTCCCTCTCTTAGATGTCATCATCATCATATCGTTCCACTGCTGGACATAGGCCTTCCACAATGAACGCCACTACACCCTGTCCTCCGCCGTTCGCATCAGCCGCTTCCGGCCACCTCCTTCAGGTCGTCAGTCCACCTGGTGGCTCTGGCGGGGCATCCCACCGCATTCTCCACTCCCAGAACTCATCTACCCCAACGGCCATCGGTACTGCGACAGATGTGGCCCGCTCACTGCCACTTCTGCATGCTAATCTATAGCCGAGTATAGCCCTCTGCATAGCTCGCTGAGCGACTTGAAACTTGTGGTTCAGGCCCACCGTCAGTGTCCACGTTTCCGCGACGTAGGTCATGTTATGCGTGACAGGCAAGACGCACTGATTAGATTCGAGTCTTAGGTGTACATATCACATATCAAAACAAAAACAAAGACAGTACAATACGACATCTACGCAGTAATGAATGATATAACCGAGATTGAAATATTTACCTAACATACTCTTAGTACGCGAGTTATTTTTAAATGTAATAAAAGAGGTACTAACGTTAATCTAATTAAGAACTAATTTGATAAGATAGTATTTTTTGGACTGGGATTATGACGTCATAATACCCGACAAGCCGGGTTAAGTCCGGAAACTGAGCCCTTGGGTGACGCAGACAACGTCATAATCTCAAGAACTTACAACACTTTACATACAATATACTACAATGTATAATTTGTGTGGTTTGAAAGAAGATGTAGTAACGAAGATAGATAAGGGTATGTTGAGTTGGTTTGGACATTTAGAGCGTATGAGTGAAAGAAGAGTGACAAAAGAAGTGTACAGAGCGAATGTGAAAAGAACTACAGCTAGATTTGATTTGATCCTAGAAGAGGACCTTCTAGGATCAAATTAGTAACGTCCTCAAAAAGGCTGGGGTCCGCAGTGAGAAGAATAAAAGGAGTTGCATGAAAAGGATGAATGTGACTGAGGCTAGTGAGGTGTGACAGGATCGCGCAATCTCTGGGACCACTCAACCCGATCCTGTTCTTCTCATCTAGTCAAAGAGACGCCTCAAAAATATGCAATGCAACATCCTTATACATACATTGATATCGTGCTCCAAAAACGGGACAAACACTCAGGTGGGACAGAAATCTTACAGAGTATTTAATTCTCTATTGATCTCTGTCTATTATGTAGCGAGATCCAAAAAAATATTTGTTTTACTACCGATGTCATATCACAGTATTTTAAGCGAATGCGGGAGAATAAAGACTATGTTCCTGAAACCAGGAACATTTAAAAGGCAAGTGATGGGCAGGATCACGTCTGAATAGGCACGCACACACACACACACACACAATCCCCCCCCCCTCCCCCCACTATCCTTACTATCCTATATGTGTTCTATTATTATTCGTTTGTTTTTATTTTATGCATCTTTATGTTCAGCTGTTATTAAGTTATTTTTGTTAAAATGTGAAATCTTTTAATTGGCATCCAATTATTTTAAGCAAATTATTTAATTTATATTTAATGCTGTAAGATTTTCTTATATATAAAATAAATAAATAATAAATAAATAAATGTGAGAAGTGCCTTTACGCCCATATGTCCTTTCGCCCTTTGATTCCGGAGATATCGAGGTTCATGAAGGAATTCTAGTGATGCCTATGGTTAGTGTTGCATCTGTAGGTATTGAGTAAACAAAGTAATCAACCCTGGGCCTGCATGACACACGCTGTAGGTACGAGTGCAGGCTAAATGGGTCATCTGCGGTTATCGTAGTCCACGATAAATGTTTGCGTAGTTATATTCATTTACATTCAATGTTCTACACAATTCTATGTAATTAATTATTGTAATACCTACTTAACTTAATTGGCAGAATACAGTTATGATTGACGCTAAAAGTACGACATTTATCAAAAAAATTAAGGCATCTAATGGATCAAGAGATTTCTAATTCTTAACCTTACACAAGGGAAGATTTTTTCGGGTTGTTCGCAAATGGTGTTAGTCTGGAGAAATAATTAAGATTATTATTATAGGGATAAAGGCAAGCAGCAAATTGCTGGCATGCCTATATCTGAACTCTGGTTTTAGAAGAAATTGTCTAGTCTGTGTTTAAAAATGTTCACTAATTGATCGATAACGTCCTGCGGTAACTTGTTCCATGTGCCCGCGACCCTGTTTGTTGAGCGTGTTGTGACCGACGAAGGTGTTAGATTGAGTTGGCAACAACTTCATGTCATTTAATAGCTTGCTCTGTGGATGCAACTGAGGTTGAAGATTTGTTAGTCAGGATTGTGTAGATTAAAATGAGGTTCGCACAATTGCATACTTCTTGAAGGGAGGACACTTTTAAAATGAGCAGTCTCTGTTCGTAGCTTTTCTTTCTTAGACAGAAAGGGATTTTCGTTACTTTCCTCTAACACTTTCCAATAAATCGATGTCCTTCACGAGGTAGGGGTTCCAGTGTTGAAATACATACTCAAAAAGAGGCATATGTAATGTTCTGTAGATCTTCAGAGATAGCTATGAAAAAAAATAGCCATGTACTTTTATTTGCCTGGAGAGATTGGGATAGGATCGTAGAAAGAACCTACGTTAAACGACCAAGTGGAAGAGATGATAAACGCTTTATTGCATCATCTTACATCTTCTGCGTGTTCACTATGAATCACAATGTAGCTACTGAACATATTACATAATAGACAGTATTTGGTTTTTTTTATTTGTATGTATTTATTTAAGTATGTATTTCGTATTACTAGTTATCGGTATGTAGGTATGTATTCATGCAAGTTTATGTCATATAAAACTGTATACTCTTTGCATCCAGTACTTCCACCCCTTAAAAATTCGCCACCACCCAAAGGTTGCCTGTAAGAAATCGCTGAAAGCGATAAGGCCGCCGTTGTACACTAAATTAAACGTTCTATGTAATTTTTATTTTTATATAAAATTTATATGTTTTGGTGCACAATAAAGAATATTTGATTTGATTTGATATTGCACACAAAACAAAACACAACAAAGAAGAGTTCAAGTGTTCTATGGCATTCAGGCATCATAGGAATAGCTGGAAGAATGCCGTAGACAAGGACCTGCATGATCTTCAGGCGACCAACTAGTGTGAAAGGCATAGGAACGAGAGCGGGAGCTTTTTAACGGAGGTCATCTAATGGCTTGGTTTACCTACTCTTAGAGTAGATAAACGAATGAATGAAGTGTCGAGACTGTATATGTATGTGAGGGTACCCACACATTGCGCGCAAAAGATTAGGGAAGTGATTTCCAATACTGATATTATCAAAAAAATGCTCGCAATCAAAATAGGTCATGCGCAGTTTCTTGACAAAAGTACATTAATAACAAAACAATTTCAAAATGGCGCCGTCTAAAACACTTCCGCAACAGATTAGAAGTATTTTACCGTGTTTATTTATTGTAGTATAATAAATAACTCCAAAGACAATAGAGTACGTGAGGAACAGAGGATGCATGTATTATATTAAAATGACCAACGTTGTTCTATGTTCTGAATAAATTGTATATTGTTGAACTTGGTTTGCAATTCAAAGTATTATTCTTCGTATATAGATAGTATTTGTAGGATGTAGGACTCTAGATTTGGTATTTCTGGGTATGAACTACCTTATTATCTCTTAAACTACGTATTATGTTAGTAGTAAGTAAGAATATTAGTGACCATGCCGCCTCTAAATTGAAAGGATTTTATTTTGCTGTAATCTGTAATAAAAAAACTTTGAATCGGACCTCCTCCAAAATAATAGGAGTTGATAATATTGCTATAATGTTGTTATGAACAATTGGAATCCATGCATTACCAAGAAATTGATTCTATAATGTCTTCCAGTGTCGTCGGATGTTATTCTTTGAATTACAAAAGCAGAAGCAAAGGCAAACCGCCTGTACAGGCCAATCAATATTCCTCATAAGCACCCGGACACGGCGCGATCGCGTCTACACTTCAATAGAAACGCTATCTAGCAGCCGCCGGCGTATCGAATATAAATTACACAAAATTATAGTAGACGCATAAAATCCGCGCTTCGTGCCGCCATCGCCCGTCGCCATTTTGAAATCCAACCGCTCGTCGGTTGCGTTCTGAAGCGCGGTGCGCCGACCCCGTGACCGCACGCACATATTAATGCGTTGACCGCCCACGGTCATGCGTTACCCGACCAAGTTTATTTACAACTCAATATCATAAATGGAGCGGCCGTAAAAGTGCTTCGCGACGTGGCCGCGTAGCACAATGTTGCCAGACTTGTCGCGGATCGTGTCTTGGCGTCGCAGACGCGTTTATTGCTTTCGATTTACACTTTTTTGGGTGTTTACGAGCCGAGGCGAGGTCACTGCGCGTCCGCTTCGGATTTCGTTTCTTTTACGACCACTCGTGCACGCACCTACCTATACTAAACAAGGCATCTGTCTAGCCGTGCCGTGATTTCGAAACTAGGACTCTAAACACTAGCCAACTGGTTTGTAGCGAATATTGCCTACTCGTAGTCGCTGTCTAAATAGGCAAAATTGCGCCGTAGAACGATGTTATCGTATAGTAAATAGGTAGGTAGGTATAGATAATAAGAGTCTCACTGTTTCTATCATGCGTCGTAATAATTTCAAAACATGTTTTGAAAGACAAGTGGATACCCATTATCAGTTATGAAAGTATACGCGGCAGCACTGCCACGTTTGTTAGACTAACTACCTACCAGCCTAGTCGAAAGTTGTTTGTGTGCCTTCTCTGGCGCCGCACCGTCAATTTGAGGTTGTTTTTTTGAGTTTCAAATAAGTTAATGAATTGCTTATTTCTTTCTTCTGCGTTCCGAATATTAGTTTCCACCATTTATAATGTTTTTTGTACCGCAAAAGTAGTTTCTTTCGTTTTCCTTGTTATTGGGTTATTGGCACTTCAACATACCCCTCCCTAAGGAGGAATAGCGACTAATGATGAAATATCATCATAAAAGAAAAGCAAACCTCTACGGATCCATAACAGTCTGAAATGAACGAGGAAAATCTTTCAAATGATATGTTTGTACATGATTTTGACAACGTCGCTTAAAAATATGCCACACAACCACAAGTAATAGATCTTAGCGAGACTATCGATCGATGACATCATACAGTCGCGGCTTGTAAGTAACCTTTCTGTCGACCTCGAACCTTCCTAGCTTAGCTACATTGTTATTACAATTTTCAAATGAAGCATTTCAATCAAATTCAAAAATTTCAAAATGTAATTTTGAGATCAATTTAAAAAATATATATTATTTAATAATTCATTATTTTTCACTGGTATTGCAATATCAAATTCATATTGTACTCTAAAATGTAAACCGAGTCACAGACCACAATTTATTTTGAATGAAGCATTTCAATCTAAATCAAGATTTAAAAAAGGGATTATCCATTTCAAAAGGTTTGTGGTAGGTATCAATTATTTCAAGAATCAGTGATTTTCTCTTCATATAGTTATCTGTCATCATAAAACTGTATCGACATTAAACTAAAGAAGAGTCACGATTTGTTGTTTCGAATGTTAATTCTGTTTGATAATAAAGGATTCCGTTTTAGATTCAATATGGTTTTGGTACCGGTATAGTTTATGTTCCTTTCTAATTTCAGAACAACTAAAAACTAGGTATACATAATTTTAATAACATAACCTTAATATAGATTATTACGAATCCATAGTTATGTATTTCGAAATTATCTGTGAGTCTAGTATTTTTAAGCATTTCCCTTGAATACAAAGACCCACAGAGATGCGATTTTATACTGTTAAGTTTTTTCCTAACGTCGTAGTCTATGTCATTTCTACGGACTGTTTTGAAAAATAGCTGGCCACATGGCCGTCATCGAGCGGCAGCCACGAAGAGCGGGTCGACCAAGGTCAACTTTACAACTGGGCCGACAGTCGCCGCTGCGCCATCATTGATTTCACTACGTGACGCAACCGGGCGACGCGCCGCCGCCGCTGGTGTCCGACACGGAACATGCATTATACAAGTTTTTGCTTCCCCATGGGCTCTATTCGACTGTAGGCGGAGTACTTTTAGAAGTGGATGCTTTGTCTTGCTGCTTCATAATTATGTGTCTAATATAAACAAAAACTAAATGATCTGTTCTGGCAAAATGGGACTTACAATTGCCATTCTATATCATCTCTAGATGTACCTATCGGATGCTATCTATTTTAACGCTTTTGTTTTCTATATGTGTTTTATCATTATAAAGAGATTAACGAAGGACATTGATTTCTATGTCAGTCATAATGTTTAACTCTTCGTCATCGGGAAGCTAATTTCTTCCAAATGCTGTTGATTAGGGACGAATTTTGTGTCAGTTTTAAGTTTATTGAATGTCATCGTCGTCATCTTAAAGTCTATTTTTGCTTGTACCAGTGCAGTAAAGAGCCAACATTTCAATAAATCTTACAATGATCCCATCCCTTTAAATTTTGACACAAATGACACTTATACTTTGTTAACGAACAAATAAACATAATTTCCATGCAAGTCTGTTTGTGGCATAGTTTGAAAAGGTAACATATGCTAGAAACTTGTGCATAGATGACTTGTTAAACCTTGAAGAACCTTTTCATTCCGAATAATGTATAGTGCTTAATACACGTCATAACCAATCTCTCAACACAATCATATCTCTCTAATCTGGCATCGATAACGCTTGTCTACATGAAAATCTGTGACTGAGTATCGTACCTTGTTGCTAAGAGAGGTCCCGCTCACGTTCCGCCCACGACGTCACCGCGAGTACTACACTGTGCGATCGACTTGTTTCTCTCCCCGACCCGAGTAAAACAAACTGAATGAAATTTCTGAACGAAAAACTGACATTCATTCTTTATTTCTATTTTATTAGCTCACGTTGCTGGCAATCGGTTTCTGCTTAAAAAAGAGCCTAATTATTTACTTAGATGATTGTATTGGCTACCGGTAAATCATTGGTGTGGTCTGTAGACCGTTATACTTACAATGTCTACTGAAAAAACGTCCACATAGTATATATTTACCTGAAACAAAAGAAAACATAAATCAATAGAAGCATCAACAATAAAATTTCGCCGCAGAATTGCAAAAAAAAAGCATTTAGTGAAACTATAACGATTATCCAAAGCAATTTGGCAGCATGTAAACGACCTGATAGTCGTGATACTCGAAACAAAGCCATCATTAGCGCCATTTCTAACAATTTATTGCAATTTCTTATTTGTAGTCGTATCGTAAACAACTTTGTGGGGATAAAAGTAAAAATAAATAAGAAAAGGGACGTGAGCAATGTTGCCGCTTTGCCAAAGCGCGCGCGGTCCAGATCTGTCAAACGCGAGCCGAAAATAATGGCCGCTTATTTTTGGCGGAACACACAAATATCATTGGCTTCGTTATGAAGAAATATCGCTCCAGGTCGCCGGGTTAATCCCGCCTATTCGTATTTGATTTCTCGTACGAATCAACATCGTTTATTGATTTATGCGAACATAATGCAAAGCCGAGGATAAGTCTGGGAATTAGAGTGACGCATTTAATTATAACTTGTTTTGATAATTTTGTGCTGTGAAAGTTAGTTCATTATAATTATTTCTTGAATAGAGCATCAGGGTTCATTTAAACGAGTGGCAACACGAAACATAGAGGTATAACGAACTCATTAGAACTTTAGAGGGTTGATTGTACTAAAGAAAAAAACCTTTAGAATAACGAGCTACGGAAATATATACTTTGTACCTAATTTGTTTTCTTTAGGGAAGAAAGATTCTCACGAACCAACAGCGAAGTTAGAAAAGTAGAACTGTATTACGAAGTAATTAATAATTAAAATCAGAATATTTATTTGATATGTAACAAAATCCAAAGAATCTTTACAAAAACTCTGAGGCGTAAATCCAATTACTAACTTTGTAACGATTTCATTTAATTTTTCAAGTTTAAGAAAACATGGATAAAATACTTTATTTCTAAACTCTTGGACTACATTTGGAAGCATTTCGAATCATTATGTAGACATAGGCTAGGCAAGAAACAAAAGCAAAGATTAAAAATGACAAAAAAGTTATAGAAAAGAAAACGATTATAATTATTTTCTTAAAAGAAAGAAACTTGTCAAGGAGCAACCAACAGCTCGAGAATAACCATAGCAGTTAGAGACTTCTTTCCAAAAACCATAAGGTTTTAATTACTACTGTTATTCCCGAGCAGTACATGCTTTTTGCAGTAAGCCGACGAATTAATGTTAGAGTTAATGCCAAGTTTACACAGAGTCCGATAATAATTGTGATTGCTACAGAGCTAAAAATACCCTCACATAGGAATCAAATTAACCATATTCCAAAAATAAGATGACGTCAAAAACAACGTACAAATACAAAAACAGCGAAATTATGTTGATGTTGAAGGGAGGTAACATTTTGATGATGGCCCATTACGTTATCACTCTGCGGGAGAGCTTTACGTCAAGATGTTTCCAACTGTTCCTAACAAAATTTAGCGTCCATTGTACTGCTTCACCTTTCACGTAATCATAACAGAAAGTCGTCGATACAAGAACATCAGATAAAATGGTTGTAATACATGAGAATGATGGGGTTGTGGTACAATTTTGACAAATATCGTATAACAGGTAAACAATATTATGTATTTCGTATTAGAGTTCGCTCATCTGAATCCTAATGGTTTGTAAAGTGAAATAAATAAATCTATACTACCCTGCTAGCAAAGAAGACCGCTAAGTGTTTTGGCAACCTTTTTGAAATTGTAATAAAAAGGCGCCGAATTGGTTTTCTAGAATTATATGATTGATGAATTCTTATTCTAGTAACTAGTAATTTGCACAGAATTCTAGTAAACCAGTTTGACCCCTTTGACAATTTCCAAAAGGTTGCCAAAACAGTTAAAGGCCGTCTTTGGTAGTAGGGCAGTATAATGCAAAATCTTCAAAATTAAAATTTATATGAATAGGCTTTTTAAGAATTAAGAATCCCGATGAGATTTTTTTGCATCATGCGAAAGTACCACAGGCAACGCAATTCAGTTTTAACATTAGAGAGTTTTAACTCTCACTAGTCGCAAAATGTAAATAGTTATTTTGCTAAAGTATATGACTTTAGCAAAATAACTATTTACATTTTATATATATTTTTTGCATAGATGTGATCTCTCAAAACGATAAACATGGACTGGATCTTGTATACATGTATTTAATTTTTGGAGATGTTATGTAAAAATAGTGCATTCAAATAACAATGTTTGTTTGGTTCGCATATACGTTAGGTGTAAGCAAGTCAATTGAAATCGATTGCGGCTAAGTGGTAGAAAACAACTACAAAGATAATGTAGACTTTTTTGACGTTGCTTCTGTAAAATACGACTGCGACTGCAGACGATGACCTTTTAAGTCTGAACATTAACACACAAGGTCAATTACACTGTTGGTTTTAATTAATTTATTTTCAGTTTACGAGTGCATGTGCTTTTGTTGCGGGTTGCATCGTCCAGTGCAACGACCTGCGATTTAAACGACATTCTGTCATTGTTTTATTTTGTCATGTAGCTCGCTATATAATGTTTTACAGCCTGACTAATTGGTGTTATAAATTACCCTTTTTGTGGGAGTTACTTGGCGGATTATATTGCAAGTTATTCTTTTTTTTTGTTATAACATTTTCTTTGAAAATCAAATGTCTTTTAAAAGTTTGTTTACCGTTTTTAGGCTTCCAAGTGGTCATTTAAAAGTAGGTGTTCGTCAAATTGGACAGCTTATTTTTTCAAATATTATTACAGGTTAATCTATTTTGATTACAAAGCGACTTAAAAAAGAAATACAAAACTGAACCAAAACTGTTCAACGGTGAAACAACTGCCAGTGATGCGTTACCATGTATCTATATATCAATATTACACTAGATAATACACGATAATCTTTTTTTTAGACTTGTGACTCATGAACACAATACTATTTTATCAAAAAATTCAATAGATAAATTGAAATGTAGGTCTATGATTTTCGAATTTTCATATTTTGTATACTTTTCCGTTTGCATAATAGTTAATCGGTTATTAAAGCAAATTCACCGTTAAAAGGGTACCTAAGGTAGGGAACGAGGGAGGACTTACACATCTGCCGTTGTTGCTATACGACCTACCCAATGTTTATAGCCTTGTTTTTTATTTCACTGTTTTAAGAATGTCTAATGTATATATGTACGTATAAAAATCGTCATTAGTACTTATTACAACGGTTTGGGCGTACGATATCACGGGCACAGCTAGTATGTAATAAAATCAGCAAAAAGTGGAGAGCTACTTGAACATAAAACGAATCCCTCTCAATTTATATAGAAGGTAGTAGAGAGGTTTACTGCGAGGTCCCTGTTGGAGGTCGACGTCCTGCTAACAGCTGACGGGAAGGAGCTACGCCCCCATCGGTCATTGAACCCAGTATTATCACCTTATTCTATGTATACGCAGCACCAGATGTGTTTGGATCTAGGCACGGCGCTTTGGCAAATAAGGCGTGTGATTGGTGACAATTGACTGAATTTTCTAGAAAAAGCTCAAATATTACTGTAGAAGGCGCAGAAATTTTTTTGGAGAAATATGAATCAGTTTAGGCTTGAATAAACTTATAGATGATTTGGAAGTAATGGAAAGTGTATAGAAGATTGTTGATATAATAACAAATGTAACAGATTCTGTATTAGTATTGCGCTATAAAATACAATTCAATAATATTGAGAAGGATATGGTATACTATAGATGTGTACATACAAAAACAAAGTTGAGTTTAGCTGTCTTAGTTTGACTTTCGAAATCAAATTGTATTATTTACATTCTAAGGTTCTCATTACGAGTCTTAGCACGTACGTACATAACGACCCAGTTGTTGTTGCTCGTGCGTGTTGCTAAACGAACATAGCTCAGGGTCATTACCTCGCTCCGCGGCCGAACAACGAACAATTTGGTTGCTATGTATATTACAAACGCGAATTAAAAACATTTACATAAATAAATACGAGAAGAAACCTTTCCTGCACTAACAACTTGTTTCTATACCGGTCTGTGTCTATCTCGCTTGGAAGAGGTGAGTGGGAGCGAGAAGTAGCGACAAGGTCACTGGTCAGCCGTTCTCTGTCAGACAGCGGGGCGGGCGGAGCGGGGTGGGAGGGGCTGCGCGCGCGCAGACGGCGCAACGACATGGCGGCTGGCGGTAGACATGACGTCAGACCAGGTCACGAACGACTGCATAGAGCCTCTCATGCGTAGGAAAACTGGATGCACGATACATGCCCATGTATGAAAATGGCTAGCTTTGAACGCTGCTGTATTGTTAAGTTGTTTTTTAAACACTGCAATAAACTTCATACCAGTCTGATTATTCCACGATGAAGAAAGTAACTCGCTTCGTAATGATAATGGAAGAAGACAGCGCCTTCATGTCTAAGTACTCGTAAGTTAACAAAGAGGCGCATCTGTGTCTAGTCTTGATAAGTCACCTAGAATTATTAGGTAAATTCAATAGTACTTAAATAATTTGTTTATATTAGGGATCGGTCCCTTGCTCTAGTCTTGAAGACGAATGGAAGAGGTACACGTCCAAAAAATACTAGGGTGATGAAAACAGATGACTTTATGAAAATTTTGGCTGCACTACCAGCAACTTTCGCCGTAGACAACATTAAATCCCCAAACAAAATAAGTTTGGTTGTAAATCAGAATGTTACTCAATATTGTGGATGTTACTGATTCAAAGAACTGGAGACGACTCTTCACAGAATGCACCAAGTACTAAGACATGAAGATTGTTAGTACCATTCTTGGCACGATATCAACAACAAAATCCTTTAATTTAATTTATTTAATTTAAAGACAACATTGATCCATTAGTGTCAGTAAAGACTTGAACTACGTTAGAACTTAATTACTAAAAGTGATTTAGTCGTCTAGGTGAGTATCCACACCAGAGGACTGTCCATTCTATCGGCTATCATTTTAATCCCACAGTCACAATGACTAATGACTATTGACTATGGACAGATCTGCAAAATACAATACTGCTAATATGATACACCCAAAATCATAAATATTTGACGCTATTAAAAGAAAAATATCAGATGCTAATGATAATGAAACGAAATTCAAGTGTGATGTCGACAAATGAAGGAGTGGATTCACCATCATCACCAGTCTGCAAGAGTCTACTGCTGGACATAGGCTCTCCTAAGTCCTCTTCCTCGTACCACACTACACCAGTAGCGGTTAAGGGGTGGACTGGTCTAATTCTACTTTCCCGAGATCGAGAGTATGTTGTATAGTCAGAGAATGGACATCGGCATTATTTGCCTCCATTTCCCTGGTTACTACTCTGCCCTGCTACTTAAAATCAGAATTCAACAATCATAAAATTCTAGACAACTAGTTTGACACCTTCGACAATTTCCAAAAGGTTGCCAAGTCACTTCTTTGCTATCAGGGTAGTACTACTTTTACTACCAGCAACATGGGTAGTTTTTATCCCCAGCGATCACTAACCAGAATTACAGTGTACACTGCGATCGAAATATATTTAGGTGTTATTTTCATGCGTCTCGTTAAGCTGTTCATATCCATTAGCGTACGACTGACAGATGGTTAGAGCTCTCTTGCTTGACATGTGGTCAACGTTATTTTAGTCTAGCCTTTAGTCATGTTCAAACACAGTAAGCTGACTTTAGATTAATATTGTTTAATGTTTCTCTGTGGTTTTACAATTAAGCTTTTGTTATGTAATGTTTTAATGTATATAAAAAACCGTTTTCGTATAGCGACTACCCTTCTACTGCATATACAAAAAACATTATTTAGGGATCAAGTCAACATGCAGTTGAATTTAGCCAAGAGTTACTATTTTTCTTTCGTCATTATGAAAACCAGCTTTCCTCTTCAAATTAATAATTATATTAATTAATTGTCAACATTTGTAATTTACATAAAATGTTACCTTACCTTTAATTATACTTCTATTTGATAAGGGTCACTTTCTTCTGACCTTTTAAGCCAGTAAAATTTATAAAATTTTCTTTTATTCAATAAGAGGTCATCCAATTGCCAGTTTTTTAATTTAGCCTTAAATCTTTACCGTAATAATAACCACTGATGTATATTTTTTCATCACAATTTAGTATGTGTGATTGTATTGCTTTTTCGTTTACAGCAGTATGTATCGAAACGGTAAATAGAGTATACTTTCTAGTGGCATGTTTTTGTTTAATTTAACTTCAGTCCGTTCTACCGGACTACCAGGACTTCAATCTTATGTAGTAGACATACCACGCTCTCGCACGCAGCGTTTTGCTTCCTCTTTCATAATGCCAACTGCTAAGAAAGGAACTCCCTGTTAGCTTTGGTATTTCAGAACAAGTACAACTTAGATTTTTTTAAAGGAAGAGTGAAAAGGCATCTTCTAAGTAAGCGCGCTCCAACCTTAGGATTCATCGTCATTTACCATCAGGTGAGATTGAGGTCAAGCGTATACCCATCAGCAATAAAAAACTTTACTATTACATAAACATAGAGTCAAGACTACGAAAGAATTATTCATTATACCATACAGTCTTTCTTAACGTCTGAATGATTCAAAAGTCAATTCTCTTATATTTTTCAAAGCAGTTTTTAAATAAATCATTTTGGCACGTCCATATCTTGACGAAATCAACAATTATTTCGCACTTGTGCTTTGTCATTTATTTTCGTTCCGAGTTGAGACAAAAAATGCCGAGCGGACATTGACCGGTCTCTCCTTGCAGGTAATCTGCTTCAATTCACTTTGTATGAGTGTCATTTGAACAATAATACATGTCAGAAATAACTTTTGAAGTCAGTTTTAAAAGGTATTTTAATTTTGTCATGTATCTCGTTGCTTTATTTCATTATTATCATCATCAGCCGAAATACGTCCATTGCTGAACATAAGCCTCCTCGATAGAATGCCACTTTTGGTGGGCTGTACATTGGGGGATTTGCCTTAAGCACCACGCTTGGCAGGCGGATTGGTGATCGCAGTAACGAGCTTGAGAAGGTTGAATCCGTCCCTGGTGCAATCCCTTAGACGACTTAACGACACACACGGGAGGATTAGAGGCGTTCCTATTCTAAGCCGGGAACCACACGACTATTTATTTGTAGCTTCATTACTAGCTTATTATTACTATTAGATTATTATTTTTTTCAATATCGTGTCAGGTAAATTTAAATACAATTGTTTCTTCTCAACAAGATCAATAAAAACACTGTACCTATAATCTTCAATACAGGACTCCAAATCTATTTGTATAGTTTGTCCTGTTATACAGAACTCTAATGCAAATTAGAGTTCTCTAATGCAAACATATAATATGTATACAGTCAGCCAATTTAACTCTGACCCATCCAAGTGTTTTGTACCGTTTTGGCACGATGTGGATGTATGCGTTGTATTATAATTTTATGGCGTCTTATTTGTCTGGTTTTATTTCGCTAAAAAAAATTCACGGGACAGATTGATAATTAAGTAATTACATTGTTTATTTTAAAAACGACTCTCGTTCGTTGTGAGATAATGCAACAGGGAGTTAAATTGGCCGAGTGGACCTAACTACACATCCACATTATCCGGACCTGTAAATTTTGGATTCGATGAGACAGACATATATAAACAAGTTAAACACTCATAAGTTACATTTGTCTGCCTGATTATTGGTCATTTCGCGCTGCCCACTTGTTTGCCGGTGGTTTATTTACGTATCCGAGTGGGGGCTGCTTGTCACGAAGCCAAAATGTATAATTAGACAGTTGTCAAACTCCTGCGCCGACCGCCCGCCGCCGTGCTTGTTGCGTAATACACATTTTCATACAATTTTCAAAATAGAAATGCACTTCAATTTCTACAGCAGAACATTAGGTGATGACTCAAAGTCTTACACTTAAAACAATGACAGCTTTAACTTAACGTTTGACATTTTTAATAGTTTTTTCTAACATTCCGTGTGTTGAGTAAGAGAAAACCAATTTCGAAGATGTCAAAGTTTAAGTGTATTCAGATACATTCCCAATAACCTATTTTTGTACAACAAAGAATTCGAATACAAAGAAATCATGAATTTAAACTTTTCCTCAAAGAACTATCGTGATTTAAGAAATGCATCCGCACTTCGACAAAGGAAATGTTATCATTAGACCTAGACATTTTTCTGGCACTGATGCTGTCAAATAGACGTATATTTAGTTTTTAAATCACTTAACGAAATTAATTTTTACATTATTTTAAAAAGAAATAAAGTATAAGAGAAGTCGGAAATATTTAAAAATTATTTCGAATATAAACTGCAGAGACTTCATTTGATTACTGGTGCTCAGATTTGATAAGATTTTAATGCATTGGTTACGAATACCATTATTTTAATATCAATACAAGAAATCTAGTTACCTATGAGTTATCTGTAGTATAAAGTATTCGACCTTAGCATTTAGAAAGTTGTTATCGTGCCAGAAAAAATTCTAGGTCTGGTCATCATCATCACAGTCAATATTATTTTATTTTGATTTACTTATTACACAATTTAAAAACACATTACTTTGACATCCTCACTGGTACTGGTTGGATGACTATTCAGACTTCAGACATCTGGGATACTCTGCTACCAAAGAAGGCCGCAAAGTGTTTTTGTCAACCTTCACGAAATAGTAAAAAAAGGGGTCAACATGGTTTTCTAGAGTTCTATGATGGTTAATTCAAATTATTCAACTTCAGTAATTTTCATATGATTCTAGAAAACCAGTTTGACTATTTACTTTTGTTTTAGTCAGTTTGACCCCTTTTTTGACACTAAGCGGACTTCTTTGGTAGCAGTGGGCAATGGGGATTAACAGTAAGATAAGTATATTTCATTTCAAACCGATAGTTTTACGAAACAAACGCTATTTGCGTCTCGGTAACTTGTACACGAAAAGGTCAGCAGCAGCAAAAATAGGTTTATATTACCATGTAAATTTTGCCGTGCACTTAGGAAAACCATCCATTATTTATTTTGTTTTGGAGACGCAAATGCATTTGTTTTCATATGATTTGGAATGAAATATCCCATTATAATACACTGGTGGAACATGTAGGTATTTTATAGCATAATAGCTCCATAAGCTATAAAAGAGGTCCATAGCGGGGGTATATCTGAGGTTAGGGCACTTAAAACCGATATACCTCCTCCACTATGGAGCTATTAGGCAATCATCCCGACTAGAGCAGTGGCGAAATATGCAGCCATGAATAAAAGAGGTCCATAGCGGGGGTATATCCAGAGTTAGTGCACTAAAGGCCGATATACCTCCACTATGGAGCTATTAGGCAGTCATCCCGACTAGAGCAGTGGCGAAATATGCAGCCATGAATTAAAGAGGTCCATAGCGGGGGTATATCCAGGGTTAGTGCACTAAAAGCCGATATACCTCCACTATGGAGCTATTAGGCAATCATACCGACTAGAGCAGTGGCGAAATATGCAGCCATGAGCTTCTGAGCTTTTTCGACGACCTGTTATAAATACAATCCCTACCTATATATTCGTACATATATGATATACAGGACACCTGGGACGCAAAAAATCCTGCCACAGCCTAGTTGACCCAAATAAGTTCATCTCGCAGCCTCCGGCCTCCGACACAGCCGTCATTCTGTATTCGTCTACAATTCACAAGAGCATAGAACTTTATTTGACTGGCCGTTATTTGGTACGTTAGTTGGGTGATAAATTAACCAACAATCCAATTGTGAGTGACAGTGACATAAATGAGACTGACTAGTGAGATTTCAGTGATCTCATCGTACGAAGTCGCGGTCACAGCAGTCTTATAACGAAATATTATCTCAGACCTGTCTATTTTGTCCTTATAGTGGGCTCGATTCTGAAGGCACAACGTTAAAATTTGACCGCTCTAAAACTGTTGCTATCCTTGTCACACGGTATTATGAAGATAAAGACGAAACCAATTTTAGCGCTGTCAAATTTTAAATGTGTGC
Organism: Esperia sulphurella; assembly: GCA_947086405.1. NCBI lineage: Eukaryota > Metazoa > Arthropoda > Insecta > Lepidoptera > Oecophoridae > Esperia > Esperia sulphurella. Next base: position 12,543,773 of record OX352273.1, on the reverse strand, counting down.
CTTCAGAATTGGGCCCACTATTTGGACAAACTACTAAACTAATTTGTCTTATGTTTTGAATAAGAGGCGGAGGAGAATCATCAAAGACGGAATAACTAAGAGCAACTTACACAGTCATTAAAAACTAGTCCTAAAATAGCAGGTGCTTAGTTTACCCAACTAGACCTTAGTCACACCACCGGCAGTCTGTACGTATACGTTTGTTTGTGTGCGTAAATTATTGTAGGGCTGTCGCGCGAATATAATCGATCGAGAGGAACAACGTTATACGTCAACGTAAGTGCTTCTCTTTCTAACTTATAGTGTCGATCTCTCGACACCGGTCACGTACCCAGAATAGTCTGTACTGCCAGCCGTGTCTTTTTCTGCGGGTGACGTTAAACTGGCGGGGGAGGTGAACGTCATTTCTATACGCAGTAATATTTCGTTCTCTCTGCCTTAGTTGCGGACTACCGTATATCAGCAGTTCCCAAAACGCCACCGCTCATTTCTTGCTCGCCCCCTACCCCATCTCCCACCGTTCGGGGAAACCGGGCCAATGGGGGGCCCGGGTATAATAATTTTAGCTCGGCGCAGCTCGGCGGCTTGGAAATGAAAAATGTCATGAACGCGTGGAATTACCTGTGCAGTACCCCACATGTGTTAGGCTGGTATATGGCAGTGGGTACCGAATTCGTACATTTTCTTATCATCATCATCAGGTTATTTTTGTCTCCACTGCAGGAGCACAATCCTCTCTCATCTATTGGAGACAGACGGAGGATTTGACCTACACTCCCCGCGCTGGCCAGACGGGTTGGGGAGGTCTGATTGATGCTTTATAATGTATTCCCTTAGTCGCCTTGTACGACATAAACGGGAAGAGTAGGAGTGGTCCTATTCTACTCTACCGGAAACCACACAGCCTATATTTACACACATGTATTTTCGTATCATCAGCGAAACATTTCTTTTAATAATAGGCTAATTCTATCATCATCATCAGCCTGAAATAGTCCACTGTTGGACATAGGCCTCTCCCCAGATGCGCCACTGAACCCGATCTTCGGTTCTTCTCATCCAGTCACTGCCAGCCGCCTTACTAATTCGGTATAAATTAGAATTACTACAGTGACGTCTTTTAAAACTAGACTAAAAGAGCTCTATCTGCCTCCCTCAGTATGTATGTCTACTAGTGCCCGCATAACCACAGTTCGAGAACCTCTGAACTAAAGGCTAGCTTAAGGCGATGGGAAGCATTAGACGTTAACAAGTTAATTATAAAAAAACAACGATCTCTATGTACTACTAGATGGAGCGTTCCAAACAATCGCTCTGTTCCACGTAAGTAGCCACAACTCTTTCACATTCACTTTGAAACTTGTGCAGTTACTACTCAGAACATTTAATTATTACTAAATATTGACGCTACGGTTAAATAATGTCAATATTTAGTAAATAATTAAATGTTCTGAGTTGTAACTGCACAAGTTTCATTATGAATGTGAAAGAGTTGTGGCTACTTGCGTGGAACAGAGCGATTGTTTGGAACGCTCCATCTAGTAGTACATAGAGATCGTTGTAAAAAAGTAATACTCTATTTTTTAAATTATTATACTAATACAACTATTTTAAAATTATTTTTTAATATCATAGTAAATCCTTAGGTAACATCAGCTCTAGGTTACCCCGATATACCTGGTAATTACTATATTTTATAATACTTTCATGAATAAATTTGTTTGTACTCATTTTGTTATGTTTTTAATATAGCTTATTAAATCATCGAGACTTGATAACATTAGAGTTTTTCCTTATCGCAAACAATCATATAAAAAAAATTAATCTCAGCTCGCTATGGAGAAAAAAACGTCTTATACAATTTGCAGGTTCCGTTCATGTTTATATCATACTAGCTGTTGGCCGCGACTTCGTCCTGTAAGAATGGGATGTTTTTTCAGGATAAAAACTATCCTATATCCTATTCCAGGACCTAACCTATATGTGTGCCAAGTTTCATCACGATCCGTCCAGTGGTTGAAGCGTGATTGAGTAACAAACATCCAAATATCCAAACTTTCGCATTTATAATATTAGTAGGAGGACTATAAGACTAATATTTAATTAAAGTGTTATTTTTACTAGTGTTTATTAAAATGAGATTAAGTTTTCTCATAAATCTCTGGAATTGGACGTTAAATCTATTGTAATGTCGTTCCAAAAGTATGTGATTACTCTTTCACATGAACAATAAATACAATCTAATAGGGTTTTAGTGTAGAGGGAACCCGAAAAAATAATCAGAGACAATCCCATCCACGTGTAAGACTGACCTTGTGACCTGTCTTGTTTCTGAATAGATTCAGCGAGCTTGATTTATATCAACCTGTCGACGTCCGCTGCTGTACGCAGGCCAGTGCTGCCTGAAGCTAAGTAACTTTTTGGAAATTGACAAAGAGGTGAAACTGGTTTTCTAGAACTTATGATTCATCATCATCATCAGGTTATTTTTGTCTCCACTGCAGGAGCACAGCCCTCTCTCATCTGCCGGAGACAGACGGAGGATTTGGCCGACACTCCCCGCGCTGGCCAGACGGGTTGGGGAGGCCTGACTGATATTTTATAATGTACTAGCTGTGCCCGCGGCTCCGCTCGCGTGGACTACAGGATCCGCTCCCATTCCCACTTCCACTCAGACTTCAAATCCAGGTCCAGGTCCAGGTCCTGGTCCAGGTCCAGGTCCAGATCCTCAACTCTCCCTTAACCCTCCCCTCAACCCTCCTCTCAACACTCCTCTCAACCTTTCCCTCAACACTCCACACAACCCTCCTCTCAACCCTCCCCTCAGCTCTCCCCTGAACCCTCCCCTCAAACCTCTTTCCCTCGTCTCTCCAAATGTAGTCCTCGTAACTAATCCATCGCAGTACCAAATTCCGACCAACATTACTATGTTGCATACGTATACCACAAATTCATCGTAATCGGGTAACTCAGTCAAAAGTTATGCGAATTTTCAAACACTCAAATTACACTGGTACCATACCCGCTCCCGCTCCGGTCCCGCTCCCCTCCCGCTCTCGCTCTCGCTCCCGCTCCCGCTCCCCTCCCGCTTCCGCTTCCGCTTCCGCTTCCGCTCCCGCTCTCATACCCACTCACCCACGCCCACGCCCGCGCCCACTCCCACTCCAATTCCTACTCGCAGCTCCAAATGTAATCAAAACTCATCGCAATCTGAATAGTACGGAAATACTACTATATGCAATATATTGCATAATAACCTTACCTACTAATGTATTTGAAAACTAAAAATGTCTATAACTTTTGATTGAGTTAGCCGATTGCGATGAAATAAAGACTAAATGTTAAGTTAAGTTAAGCCCCATGTTTTTGTGAAAGGTCCATCAAAATTCGTTCAGTAGTTTTTAAGTGATGCGTGCACAAACTCAGAGACAAACAGACAAACAGATAAACAGACAAAAATTTCAAAAATGATCGAAATGTGTTCTGTTGCTTATCCTTAGACCCCCCAACTTTTTTTTTGCAAATATCTTCAATGTACAGACACGCGAAGTTTACGATTTTATTTATTAGATTTTCTTAGTCGCCTTGTACGACATCCACGGGAAGAGTTGGAGTGGTCCTATTCTACTCTACCGGTAACCACACGTTAATTTATGGATAATGAATTCTAATTCTTCAATACGACCTCCGTGGCGGAACGGGGTGGCTCTCGGACTGCCACGCCGGAGGTTGCGGGTTCGAATCCCGCTAGGGGCAAATATTCGTATGATGAATATGAATGTTTGTACCCAAGTCTTGGATGTTTATATATTTATTTAAGTAGGTGTATCCGTTATCTAGTATCCATAACACAGGCTCTGCCTAGTTTGGGACTGGATAATTGGTGTGAATGTCTGACATATTTATTATTATTAATAATTGGCTAAGAAACTCTAGTAATTTTCATAGAATTATAGCAAACCAGTTTGACCCGTTTTTTTGACAATTACCAAAAGGTTGCCAAACAAACGGACTTCTTAACTAGCGGGGCAGAATGATGTCTCCCACCACACTCTTCATACTCCCTCCCCACCTAGTCGATAGCGAAGATAAGATGAGTGCATATCCGAGCGTTTCAACAGCCGGCGCGCCGTCTCATTATCCTCGCCTTCAAAAGTTGAAGAGACAATACCAGTTCCTCGTCTTTATTATAGAACTGGGTCCGCTCGCGTGGACTACAGAATCCGCTCCCCTTCTCACTTCCACTCCCGCTCCCACTACAGACAAAAATTTGAAAAATGATAAAAATGATTAAAATGTGTTCTATTACTTATCCCTAGGACCCCAACACCCCCCATTATTTATTTTGCAATTTATTAGACAAGTTTCTGGGCTTAGTAAAGATTCTGCATTGGTGAAATTTTTAATTAAATATATTGTTGGAGGAGGATTGACGGCGATATTTACCCGGATGGTAAGATTTCAATTTAGCAATTCAAGAGACGTCCCCTTTTGTTTAATGTAGGCTAAAATACACATTTTAGCAGTAAAATATAAAGAAAATAGGTAGGTAAATAACCTTTTACCTTGGTTGGGGATGGAAACCACATTAAAAAACGTGTTAAAATATATTTTTAGAATGTCATCTATTACAATTTGAATCTCTGTTTGCGACAGCGGTAAAATTTGCGACCTCTCTCACAGAGCGACAGAGGCGAGGGTAACGACTCACTGGACATGAATATTCCATTAAAAAAATTATTTCCTTCCAAAAATACTTATATTAGTCACCAAAAAATTAACATTGATTTTTTTGTTGTTTTTTTAATGATTCAACGGATCTGCTGGAAAGCGTACACTGCTGCCATCCATTGGAAGACCAGGAAGTATCGCTCCGAGTTTTCATATCTCATAAAATTTTCAAAAATAGAAATGTGTTCCATTACTAATCCTTAGACCCCCATAATTGTTTTTTCGCAAATATCCTCAACGTACGGACGCGCAGTTTACGTTATTATTTATTAGATTCTTTGACTGGGCTAGCACGATATCGACATGTATCGATGTGTGCGACAGTTATGAATGTATTGTTCGATTTATTACGAGTATTTCACAGCGACAGCGTGCAAGTGTGCACAAACCCCCTGGCGAAAAATCACAGGATCTTCAGCATGAGAAGAAAATCTTTCTCATGTTCGCACCTACCCTACGCCACCTATTGTCAACATGACCAACTAAACTGTACTGGAAAATTGATCATTGTAAAACAATATTAGTTTTTAGTTTCTAGCCGCGTTCGTAAACAACCATCAACCACGATTCTCCACACGCAATCAGTTTTAACAAGATCAAGAGAACCGCGGTCAGTGCCGCGCGGGAGTGATAATATCTATGAATATCAAAGCCAGGGCCGCCTTCAGGCGGTGCGCTATGAATACGAATTGTTCGAGGAGCCTTTGGGGCGACGAGTTCTAACTTAGATATTTTCTACTTACTTCTACAGAAATTGCACTCGCACAATCACTTTTTGCAATCAATAAATAGGCTTTGGATTCCGGTGAGTTTAAAAAGGATTGCCTAGATGGGGAAGATGGTAAAGTGATGGTTAAATGTGCACCAATACATATAAAAAAAAAACATAAAAATGTAACATAGAAGCATGAATCTAGTGACATTAGTGAATTATTTTGTATAAAAGCATAAATTCATGCGAAAATAGCTTGAGATATGCTAACTATTTATAATACTGGTAAGATATATTCGTTAATTTTCCTTTATAAATATTTTATTTTAGATAACTAATCTTAAAATAGTTTTTTAATTGAGCAATTAAAAATAAATCAATGGGTGGCACTTGAAGCCCTCCCACATTTATCGCATTGGAGTCCCATTAGAGCCCTCTTAATTCGGCCCTGGTTGTTTTATTAGGTAATTATTTCAGGCAACACTCTAGACGTGAAGAAGCACGTGTAATATAACCTCTTTGGAATAGAATCGTAAATTTATACTTATCTAGGAATCGCTCGTTAGAGAAATTTATTTAGTGTAACGGCAGTGCCCGCTACAAGAACTTGCGGTTTTATATTAGTTCGTTTGAGCGAGCATTATTTCAAGAAAGCTTGGGTTGTAACGAGACCCTAACGCAGCTTAGCTCTCACTAATAGCAACCAATAACAACAAGCGATACGCCATAGAAATCTAAAAAACAATGTGTCTGTTAGTTTGTGCACGCATCACGTAAAAATTACTGAACCGCTTCTGATGGAGTTTTTAGAAAAACAAGGTTTCATTTGGTTTAACATTTAGTCTTTATTTCATCGAAATCAAAAGCTGTGCGAATTTATAGTTTTTAAAAACTCGCTCAAAAAAGTATAACGCTCGGCGGAATTCAGATTGCGATGAGTTAGGACTCTTAAGACTACGGTAGCGGGGCGCACCATCGTGAATTAAGTGATCTATAACCATCAAACTCTTCCTTACTATACAAAACTTATTATATTTAATATTATTAATATTTATTATTAATATATCTTCACATATGCAATGAAATCACAAGACGATACGAGATACATATTATGAGGTTAATATATTTAAAAAGAGACTCCATGGTCTGTTGACATAATATTATATTTGGGATGAATTTCTATAGTTCAATTTCTTCCTAATTAATTTTTTTTTGCTCTACATGTGCTAGCTGCGATACACTGTTATGTGTGACCACGTGACATAGCTATATTTCATTTCAAATCAATAGGCATATAAAAACAAACGCATTTGCGTCTCGAAAATAAAATAAATAATAGATGGTGTTCCTAAGTGGGCCGCAAAGTTTACATGGTAATACAAACCTGTTTTGCTGCTGGTCAGCCTTTCATGTACATGTTATCGAGACGCAAATTACGTTGGTTTTCGTATGACTTTTGGTTTGGAATGAAATATCACAGCACGGGACATAGCTGAGCTCTATCAAGACTCTAGACCGCTAGAAATGCAGCAAAAAGCTACGAATATTATAATCACACTAAAATTCGTATAAATCTAAGAATGGTCCATTTAACTACGGCCGGTTGTTTAATAAATACTTAATATCTTCATTCAACTAACTGGCATTGTTAATTACGACTTTTTTATACTCGCAGTATGAGGTAAAACGCGGTATAAGATGACAACGAGAAGCGTATTAGTAATGTACACTCAGGCAATTTAATATCCGTCTCATAAAAATCCCTACTACATCCTCACAAACCAACAAGCGTCGTTTTAAGTATAATAAAATACTAATATATTTAGATTCTGGAAAATTAATTAATAAAGAAAATTCACAATCTGGCACATTGAAATTTTTCAGCAAAAAAACAGAGATATAATACGCGTTTTTTAAAGCAACGCATATTATCACCGTGCTAAAACGGGACAAAGACTTCGAAAGGTCAGAAATTAAGTTTATTGATAGTACTATCAGGCAATGTACAGCAAAGATTTGGCAATGACGCGTGCGCCCTTAGCGACTAAATTGGACGCTTGAGAACTGACGTATGAGACTTCACTTTTGAATTTACACTGTCGCGTTATTACTGAAAAAGTTTCGATTTTCGAGCGCTAATGGCAAGAACAAGCATCTGCCACTCTTACACGACATGTGAGAAGTGACAGAAATAGAGACGTTTCTCTGACTCGTATATGTATGCAACAGTCGACGCAATCCGAGCAATTACTTGTTTCACTTTTACTTTCTATACGTTTAAATATTAAAATACTCGTATTCTTTACGTGTTCCCCTCTTTCCTTTATTATAGAACTTAGTTGTTTTAATCACACAAAATAGTACATTTATACAGGGTTACAGGAAAAGTCGTGCTAGATCCCTTAAGGGTGTGGAGCACCCATCATTTCTGACTTATTTCACTATGAAACACCCTACCCTAAACTTAACCCTTTTCGAGATATTCGACTTTTAATTTTTTTATTGAAAATTGCTGATTTTTAGGCTACTACATTTATTTTTGTTTATTTTGTGTATCTTATTATTATTATTATTGCATTTTTACATGTGTAGTAAGATGCTTTAGGACGTCAATCATTAAAATAGTGCACAAGTTATTTGAATAGACCGTAGTAGACAAGTGAAAGAAAAGAAATAAAAAACATATTAGAAAGTTTATTTTTCTCTAAGGGATATCTAAAAAAAATATTATGGTAATTGTTCGGCAGATGTTTTTTAAAATATCTACGGTTCATCAGCTATCTAACGAGGTATAATAATGTAGGGTTTTATTCAAATGCATTCAAAAAAATTTAGTTTCATAGGCGACAGTGGAGAAGAAAATGTATACTTAGCCCTAAAAAGTAAAATAAAACAATAGGTAAGCATGAAATGCCATTTATTAAAGGTTTTCTCACAACTTTTTCTTTTTCTACAGTTCATGTTCAACATGGCCGCCTCTATTTCTAATACATTGTCGCATCCTTCTACGGAGACCGGTCTTCACTACGCCAGTGGTCAATGTGGTCCTCATTTTATTTGCTGCATCCACAATCCTTTCTCTTAAGTCTTCCACAGACGAAACTGGATTCGGCTCGCTGTACACGAGACTTTTCATGCAGCCCCACACATGAAAATCCATGGGGGTTAGGTCCGGACTTCTTGCTGGCCATGGCAATGGCCCACCTCGTCCAATCCATTTGTTTGGATAATTTGTGTCCAGCCAGTCTCTGACACTTCTCCTGAAATGGGCAGGGCAGCCATCGTGTTGGAACCACATGTCCCTGATCAGGTTGAGTGGCAGATCATCCAGCAAATCACTCAAGTCTGCTCTCAGGAAATTTTCGTAGCTTTCCCCGTTTAGATTATCCGGGAGAAAGTAAGGTCCAATCAAATGATTGGAGATAATGCCCATCCACACATTCACGCTGAATCTTCGTTGGGACCCCTTCACTCTTTTCTTATTGGGATTCCTTAGTTCTTTTAGGGCCCAGTAATGGGCGTTGTGATAGTTAGTTATGCCATCTTTATCAAATTTGGACTCATCCGTCCACAAGATATTTCTTAAAAAATCTGGGTCTTCTACATCAGCATTTAGCATAAATCTAAAGGATCCGCTCGAAAGCGTTGCACTATCTCATTGTCCTGTTCTTCGTCGTCAATTCGTGGTCTTCCCATGTCTGTACTTCGTCTCAAAACAGAGCCAGTTTCTCGAAGTCTTCGATAAACTCTGTCAACGTCTAAGTGTAAGCGTCTTAACTTGAAGGACAATAGGCGTGGGACCGTTAGAACTGCTACCTGGAGCGTCCCAACTACTTTTTTTCCACGAAATGTAATACAAACCCTAGATTGTTACACCTCGTTAGATAGCTGATGAAACGTAAATATTTTAAAAAACATCTGCCGAACAATTACCATAACATTTTTTTTAGATATCCCTTAGAGAAAAATAAACTTTCTAATATGTTTTTTATTTCTTTTCTTTCACTTGTCTACTACAGTCTATTCAATTAACTTGTGCACTATTTTAATGATTGACGTCCTAAAGCATCTTACTACACATGTAAAAATGCAATAATAATAATAATAATAAGATACACAAAATAAACAAAAATAAATGTAGTAGCCTAAAAATCAGCAATTTTCAATAAAAAAATTAAAAGTCGAATATCTCGAAAAGGGTTAAGTTTAGGGTAGGGTGTTTCATAGTGAAATAAGTCAGAAATGATGGGTGCTCCACACCCTTAAGGGATCTAGCACGACTTTTCCTGTAACCCTGTATATGTATATGTTTTAAAAATATTGCACAACCTACCTTTTTTATATGTTCCTATTCGGCGGAGTATTTAAAAAAGCGGTCTTACACCGCAAAGATGTAAAGTTACTTTATTATTTTATCTGTGTATTTTTATTATGCAAAATTATTACCATGTTAACTTTAAAACTGGAGAAACTATCAGGGCCATATTAAACATAATTCTAAAACTACACGCGCCTAAACTTTTGCTACTGGAAGAGAGAGCTAACTCTGACCACGAGTACTGTTACACATTTTAATGGCCTCCTGAATTTATAAAGGGGTGGTCAACGTCAACGTCTTGGATGTTTATATATTTATTTAAGTATGTGAATCCGTTATCTAGTAACCATACCACAGGCTCTGCCTAGTTTGGGACTGGATAATTGGTGAGAATGTCTGACATATTTATTATTATTATTGGTGACAATTCTCGCTGTCATCCCGTGAATTGCACCGCAATAAATTTTTCAACTCCATCAAGACTCCCTGCCATGTTAATGCTCGACTGGGCCGTAATTGCGCCTCAGTTGTCGCCTGGACGATTTTTAAACACTTTCCCATTCAGAACTATGTGGGGTCTGTAATAGCACCCTCACCCCACCACACCCCCTCCCCTCCCATTAAATCTCCGTTAAGTGATCTTCATCTTCAATGTTCCTGAAGAGCCGTGGTAGCCGGTTGGTTGTGCACTCGCCTCACGTTCATGAGGTCGTGGGTTCAAACCCCGCCCGTACCAATGAGTTTTACGAAACTTAAGTACGGTTTATTTATAATACCACAGGCTTTTCGGTGAAGGAAAACATCGTAAGGAAACCTGCATATGCCGAAGAAGCAATTCTGAGGCGTATGTGAAGTCCACCAAATCGGCTTGGGGCACCGTTGGTGGTCAGGGGTTTGGCACAAAAGATCCTGAAGGGTCGAAGTGTCGCCAGGTCTTCCTGGCCCCCTAAGATAAGATAAGATAAATGTTCCTGTCTGTACTGTGTACGTTACGGAAGGAATATGTTGGTCTGCAGGTTTTCACGATGTACATACACTCAGTCACCTTCGAAATTAAGTGACCAGCTCTAGCACTTTATCAAATTATGACAAAGTTAACATTAGAATGAAGTTGGTCATTTATCATAGCTCATTGACTGTACTAAACAGGTGCTTTTCAAAGCATACTGTCAGTCTTTCCTGTGCTCCTCACTGCTAGGTCGGGTACGCACCAGCCCCAACAGCATCTTGACCACAATAGTAAACAAGTGGGACCCGTGAGATATGCGGATATTTTATTGTAAAATGGCTCTTGCGTGGAACCCCTTTGAGGTCTCATATAAAAAAAACCTTTCTTAATGGTGTTGCCGTTTAAGGAACCTGTACTGTACTTATGCAAAATATCAAGTTTCTAATCATTCAATCAGTCGTTTAGGTTTTAATAAGCTTTTGCAAAGTCTGAGTCTGCGTTACATGAGCTGTGAAGAGTCTTATAGTTCTTCGTGGTCATATCGGGGCAAAAAAATTATAAACCCACATCGATGTAAAATTTTTGATATTGCAAATTCGGAATTCTACTATCCCACTAATATTATAAATGCGAAAGTTTGGATGTTTGAATGTTTGTTACTCGATCACGCTTCAACCACTGGACCGATCGGGATGAAACTAGGCACACACATAGATTAGGTCCTGGAATAGGACATAGGATAGTTTTTGTTCTGAAAAACATCTCATTTCTACGGGAAATACATAATAATTTGTGATGTTAAGTTGTCCACTTGAACAGCTAGTCAGAAATAAAAAATTACGTCCAATATTCTGGTTCCCGAGTTTCTACAGCTAATAGAAAAGACTGGACCCAGACTATTCGACGTAAATTTATTTTCTGGATACGAATTTGTACAAACAAATTCATGCGTTTATGGTTTTTCGCGTCGATATACAAACTACAAATTATTATGAAAAATGATGAACAATGCTTGCTTTCTTATTCTTAACGCTAGACAGGTTTATACAAAACAGTTGCATCGAAAAACCCCTACAAAACGAGTCGCTTTGTGGAAGAGAATAAACAAAATACTACTTCGATCTTCGGCAGATGGCAACAATAAAAACAAGTTAAACCAGTCTGAACTATTCGCAGTGCGAAACTTTGTGTGCGCAGTAGCGAGACTTTACACATGCCACACATACATTACGCACCCACAATGTAAACAAATAGTCTACGGGGACACGTGGTGCAATGAACTGGGTGCAGTGCCAACGCAACAAGAGTAACCGGTATGGTGGGCGGTGAGGATATTTTCAGTCTGCGATCTCGGTGCACTGCAATTGTGAGGTGAAATATTATATACGTCGAATAACGGTCACTACTGCGTTTCAAATTCTGATTTCTTAAGCAGAAGACGTATTTTTAAACTAACGGCTTTTGTAGTTGATGGGCTATCATCGGGGTTCGACGAAGAACGAAGGTCACCGACATCTTATGGCAGTGGGCGGGCCAAATTTGTCGCAGAGACCGAGGACCGGTACACGCAGGGTGGGACGCCTCGCACTCTGATGGACCGACGACCAGAAGGTGGCCGGAAGCGACTAGATGCGGAGGATTGGGTGTGATGGCGTTCTTTGGGGAAGGGTTTATAACAGTAATCCCCTGCGAAAAGGCCTATGTCCAGCAGTAAACGTCTCATGGCTGATATGACGATTTATTTTATTATGAAAGCCAATTTATTCATCATCATCATCATACTGGTATCTGAGTTGCCAGCACTTCAAACGGTGTCTTATTAAATGATTTCAGCGTAGTAGAGTCCTTAAGACGGCTTGCTAGTTATAAATAAAGTACTTAATTATTAAATTTTGTTTGACTGTACTATTTCTGCCGTAACACGATTCTGCCTAATCCAGTTTCTGCCAAATTAAGTTTCTGTCCAAAAACGAATCTACCGAACAACGCGCAACTCATTCATATACTTTTTAGTAGTTGTATTTTGGGAAGAATATATTTCTTGTCTGTTTTTTCAATTGAGATTTCAATAGTGTTGCCTGTTTGAGCGTGATTTGTACTGAGTTCCTTTTTTTTGACGCATAACAGACTAAACTGCTAGAAAGAGGTTAAAATCATACATTATTTTTGTATGGAATTGAGTCATTTTTGCACCAAGAAATAAAACTTCAGTGCGAATTACCGTTGAAACGTAAAAGCTGAGTACATAACCAACACATCTGCCCAGTAATGGTACTGGTTATAATCATGATAATATCAGCTTTGCAGTAGATGACAAAGTATGAGATACAACAATTACATTTGAGATATAACGAAGTTAGTATGGAAGAGTTTTTCTGTTTTCCTAAAAACTATAACACAAATTCTTCAAAGATTACACTGAGCGCATTTTAACTACGCCCGAGACGGCACTCTGGCTGGCCTGCTTGTCGCCCTCTCAGATCTATAAACAACTATAATATAGCAAACTCCTGTTACTAAGCGGGAAACCCGGCTAAATCACATACACCAGCTTTCCTATGAAATACTATGCGCAGAGCAAGATATTCCGATTTAGTCGCTCACATTCGCGAGCTATACTTTACTCGGAAGAGTTGAATAGTACTAGAGTACTTCAAAGTGCAATGCAGTGTAGTGAACTCTTTAAACCGGCAGGTTTGTGTGCGCGTCCATAGATTTCGCATACATTTGCATGCTCTCAAGTTTACGTGGTACGGTCAGCATACATAATAGTGAATTAGGTCTATTTTTGAATTTGGGTTGTATTCAAGTAAATTGCTACGTTGACCTCGACTGCGTGGGAAACGGTTGGTCTTGGATTATAGAGATTAGTGGAATTACTACTATTGAAATAGTGGTATTGAACTAGAAAGTTATAGTAAAAGTAGACGAATACTCACAGATTTCGTTACGTTACGAACTTACGGAAACTTCGGAATCGAAGTTGGAAAAACGCTTTTTAAGATTAAAATCTCGATGACAAGTGACATGACAACCAATGCAGCCAACACTTTAAATTGAGAAAATAGATTCAGTGGCAGCATTGGGTATTTCAGAACATGTCACTGGAACTGTGTAATTTTTTCAAGTAAGTATTCCCCAAGTATTATTTATTAGAAAGTAGAGCAAGTTTTGGTATTCAACATTTATTCATTTCAGCTGCAATGCAACCCAATCTTTTGATGAATTTGATTAGAGTGGTATTATCTAACTTTTCTTAGGAAGTCTAGACTTTATGTTGAATCAAGTTAAAAAACCGACCAAAGTTCAGTTGTTACAAAATATATGTAGATATGTACCAGAATGGGGTAATGTAACATGTAGATCTAATTGTTGTTTACTAAATAAAATAAAATGATGTGGCATTTTTTGGGGTGCGGTACGATACCGGGCAGAGGTCACTCTGTTTTATATAAACACTAGCTGTACCCGTGTCTCCGCTCGCGTGGACCACAGCCTACGACTCCCCATTCCCCCTATAGCCTATGTTACTCAGGGATAATGTAGCATTCTAATGGTGAAAGAATTTTAGAAATCGCTCCAGTAGTTTTGAGTTTATCCGCTACAGACATACAAATCTTTCCTATTTATAATATTAGTGTAGATTGTATAATTTAGCGAATGAATAATTTAAAATGACGAAAAATTCAAAATAAAATATTATAAAAAAACCATTATAAAGTAAGTTTTTTGTGAGGGTTATTTATAATACCAAGGAAGTCCCTCAATGAACCAGATGTTCGATAAAATAAGAGGCATTGTCGATATTGGTTCTATTGTCCTGTCAATCCATTGTCTTTCGAAGCATCTTTCTATTATATTGAAGGCAGATGAAATTTTTCGGATTTACAAATAGCCACTATAAGGAAACCGAAAGGTAAGGGTCATCATTTTAACAACCTCTTCTGGATATCGACCACGCATTTTAGAAGTTCGAGACTGGAGCATATAATTAACACGAGTGTTATATAAGACTAGTGCAAGAAAATGATCAGGTGGTCTTGACGAAGGGACCCTTGCTACTCCAACCTTCTTTACTCCTTATATGATATCCTTCCACCAAATATATACACACTGTTTTTCTCAAAAGCGCGCGAAATGTTTGCGTTTAAGGTAAATGTTCTATTGTTATTATTGATTATAAATATTCGCGTGTTTTATTTTGGTTGATTGTGTATCCGTAAAATGGTTATTTATTGTGAAAATAAAAGATTATTTTCACAATTTCCTGCATAACAAGTATAATTTAAGCGTAACGTCTGAACTGAGTGTGTGAAAAAGTACCTTTCTACCAACTTTTTAACAGACACTATTTTGACAGCAGCTGAGTTTCGTTTTTACCTGAGTCAAAATGTAGAAACGTTCGTTCCATCTACGTCTGACGTTTGTTTAAACGTTAGCTACGGCTGAAACGCAGCTGAAGCACAAACGTTGTGCGCAGCGGAGTACGAATAGTGTTAAAACTTGCGTTTCAACTGCAGTTCAATTGCGTTTTGTGCGAAAATGCGTTAGTAGAATTGGCCCCCTGTTCTGGATATCAGCCACGCATTTTAGAAGTTCGAGACTGGGGCATAAAAATTACGAGTATTTGTAAAAGATCAGTTCAAAAAATAACGTTATTCAGTTACTCGGTTGAATATTTTGAAAAACATTTGTTAATCAAAGAAGGTATTTAAATTATTTTGGCTGTATTTTATTTATTTTTAAATTATTTTGATGTGTTTTATTTTCTAAATTAATGCATGAATTATATCGTCATTTAACAAAAGTGTCATAAACTTCTGTGGCCTATCAGAACTTAAAATACAGGTCGTAGCTTTTACCCACGGAACCGTTATCGCATGGTAAAAACTTGCCTTAATGACACATGCTATGTTTATACAAAAAATCATGGAGATAGGTTAAATAAATAATCGAATAGGATTTGAATTTAATACAGTGCGTGCTAAACAAGTTTAGTTTATCAATAATAAGCATCATAATCTTTCCACCTCTCTCTTCCCCCTAAAAAAGGGTCTACACACAATGCATCATATTCACGACTC
Source organism: Esperia sulphurella (assembly GCA_947086405.1). NCBI lineage: Eukaryota > Metazoa > Arthropoda > Insecta > Lepidoptera > Oecophoridae > Esperia > Esperia sulphurella. The sequence goes on along the minus strand of OX352273.1, from coordinate 12,527,979 downwards.
GATGAATATTTTACTGACCCTACCTGCACCAGTTTGCTATAGAAAAGGGCCCTGTGGTGCTCGAGCCCTACCTTTTATAAAGGCCAAGTATTATGTTGTACCTACGTTACATTATGCATGATATGGACCTCATTACTGTGGGAATCAGGTTGGAGGTAAAGCTAATTGGCTGTGTTAATATAATAATTATTACATTACAACACATACTTGTCTAATCTCATGATATCATTATAGACCTTTCATTCCAAATTAATCATCATACGAAAACCAACACTAATTGCGTCTTTATAACATGTGGATGAAAGGGTCACCAGCAGCAAAAACAGGTTTGTATTACCATGTAAACTTTGCGGTCCACTTAGGAACACCATCTATTATTTATTGTGTTTTCGAAACGCATACGCATATCGTTTGTTTTCATATGCCTATTGATTTGAAATGATATAGCTATGTCACCTGGGCACATAACAGTGTATCGCAGCGTGCATTTAAACGTGGTGAGCAAAAAATATATTAAATTAAATAAAAATCATTCTTAAAATCTGTCGGAGACAGTCGAAGGATTTGGCCTACACTCCCCCGCGTTGGCCAGACGGATCAGGGAGGCCTGATTGATTTTTTATAATGTATTTCCTTAGTCGCCTTGTACGAGATCCACGGGGAGAGTTGGAGTGGTCCTATTCTACTCTACCGGAAACCACACGGCAAATAGAGAAATATCTTAAAATCTACTTATTCGTTGCCCACGTCATTCGAGGAATCTCAATGAAAATAAAATCATGGTGGGTAGAAGTCTGGGCTATAAATATTTTGCAAAAAAGCAATCTGGGTGGGTGAAATATGTTTACATAGTAATCCGATTTTTTTAACGTCAAACCATATAGATTGTTCTCTATTCTCTAAAGTACAGTTTCTTTCGTCCAAATTCGTCGAGTACTGACCACATGGCACTGATAAAGTAGCTCGCTAGCGCAGCCTATGACGTCATTAAGGCAGCGGGTTTGTACTATTTTTTTGTATTTGCCGATCGATCTTTACAGTATAACTACTATATTTCTAACTTTTAAACTATAGTTACATGAATATGTCAAAATTACATATTTTTCATAACGCAACTTTTTTGGGATCGAAGTCACGTCAAAATTCAAGTTCTGCTCGAGCAGTTCTGTTCGAGCTGTGCGTCAGTCACGTCTGGGTTTTAGCATCTGCCAGTCTGTCTCTTGGTATAGGTAAGGTAGCATCATTTTATGTATAAAGCAAGCGGGGCCAAGTCTGCAGTTACCGTCTAACTAAAGTGAAGGGCCGTAGTTACTGGTATTAGTACGCCGCGCCTGCCGCCTCGACCACTAGTAACGCGTTAAAAGTCACCTTCTAATACTTGGTCAATGTTGTTTGCGACTCGCTTTTCTGTAGTTGTTGAAGTTCTATAGATATAGAGCAAAACAACGGAACAGAGAGTGCTGCCGTTATGATTTGGTTGTTCGTAATATTTGTTCTTAAAGTACGAATATTTCTTTCGGAATGTTACGTATTCGGGTTGGCTTTGAGGGATATGATTTGTTATGAGGAGATCCGACGAATAACGAAGGTCCGATATAGCCGAAAGGATTAAGGATCGGCCACTTGGGATACTTAGACGAGTTCTGAAGTTGAGACCGCGGATCGGTACGTACAGGGTTGGATGCCCCGTAGCGGAGTGCGGAGGACTGGGTGTGGTGGTATTGGGGAAGGCCCGTATCCAGTAGTGGACGTCCGTGGCCAGGGTAATCTCGGCTGCTTTCTGGGCTACGTCAACGATTTGCGTTTTGGGACGCAGCGTGGTGTTTCGGACTTGGTCGGTCAATTTAACTCCAAATATACTGCGCTCCATGGTTCGCTGGCAGACCTTGAGTTTGGACTTCTGAGCATCAAAGACTAAGTATTAGCACAATAATGTGCCCACGAGTTTTCGTTTTAATGGCAAAGGATCGAACATATAACCCTTAACTAGGAAAAACACTTGCATATTGCGAACGCGGGAGGCCTTTGCACAGCAAAATATAATTGCGACTTGCACAGCTGAGGGAGAGAACATGAAAGCGAAGGGGACGAATAAAAAAGAATATAACAGGGGACTGAAAACGATGACTATTCGCTATGTACATCTACGATATCGTCGCTGAAGTTCTACACCTTACGTAACTCAAAATTGTCAACTTTACAGTTCGTAAAAAAAAACATTTCTTTTTTAATAAAACTACATTTTTACCGACTATCCTTTACATTATCTGGACGCAGAATTAACTTTTTAAGTTATACATAAAGGATAGTTAATTATTATAAAAACATTAAAGAAACAAAACAAATCAGGAACTTATAAGTATGTAGAAAATTCCATCGAGGTGGTCAAACTGAAGCGTTGTGCCCAGAAGGCTGGCCAGCCCTCTGGTCACTATGAGGTATGTGGAAAGCGCAGTTAAAGGAAAGTCAAGTAAAAAAATTACGTTTTTTTGCTCACTTGTAAAGTTGTTTTTGACTTACGAGGTGATAGAACTTCAGCGACGATTATACAAGTTATCAAACCAATATCTGATTCTTAGAAATAAGTTTTCGATCTATTTTTATTATCTAAAAATAGATCGAAAATCTAAAAGTTATCTAAACTTTTTTTGTTTTGATTTTTTTTATGCAGCTAGATTTAGAATTACGTGCGATATCTTAGTAGCTATTTCTATTCGTTATTAATTCACTTACTATTCACAAACATGATAGAAGTGTTTTCTGTGCCATGCTAAATCAGACTTTAAATCTATGTGCATAAAAAAGGCAAAACATAAAAAATACATAGATAGTAGGTATGATACTTCATCGTCGATAAGTCTATGCTTAGACTTGATTAATAACATTCCAGTAAAAGTAAACTTCATAGATTCAGTAGGTACTGTGATTTCTCACGATAATAATCAATCACAAGGAATGTGACGTCTTTACCTACTGGACTTCTCAAAACATGCCATTCGCTGACAACTTTACATTATGAACTCCGTAATATTTATGGAAATCTGCCTCGGAACATGTCGGCGCAAAAAGCAACCACTCACATCGAAGTAGAATTTTTGTTATTGCAAATTCGGAAACAGTTTTTTTTACCTTGAATGGTCTAGGTCCTGTATCTCTACGGCTAATAGAAAAGACTGGATCCAGAGCATTCGACGTAGATTTGTTTTCCGATACCGAATTTGGCAATAGGTTTTTTTTACATTGATGTTGTGTTACAGCGTTTATTTTGCGTCTGTAGGTTGCCACTATATCATTAGGTTATTTTTGTCTCCACTGCAGGAGCACAACCCTCTCTCATCTGCCGGAGACAGACAGAGGATTTGGCCTACACTCCCCGCGCTGGCCTGACGGGTTGGGGAGGCCTGATTGATGTTTGATAATGTATAATAATGCCACTATATATATGTGAACCTCTACTACATTCTAAACTTGAGTAGTATTTATGAAAATCTGCCTCAGAACAAGTAGGTATCTACATTTCTGTACCCAGGTTTCTAAGAAGCAACGGCAAGCCTATTATATGCGAGTGCGTAGACGTACCGCAGATCGAAACGTGTCTTAAGACATGCAATGATCTGCAACAAGTTAATAACATACTAGTCTTAACCATGGTCCAACAAGATGATCGTTCTTCGAGACTGCGTCTAGAAAAACCATGACGCAGATAAAATGCTTCCTCTAGAGCAACTTGCTGGTAAAAGAAAAGGAATTTCATCAGAACATGTGCTCCTGCAACCCCGAATACAACATGTTTGGCATATAAGTCATATGCAGGACAAAAGAGACCTACAGAGAGCTACCTACCGTTTTAGTCTCTAGTCAACTTATGGATGCAAGTACAAGACTTATTTTAGATGTGTGCACACTAGAACGTTTCTTGTAACCCTCCTTACTACCTGCGTATAAAATACGCCTCCATATGCGATAGTTTAAGCATCTTGATTGCTCCCACGTCGCTATGCGTTGTCTCTCCGCACCAATTTAAGGCAATCCTTATTCCGTGGTCCCGGTATCTACGTACTTAACCTCGAACATTATCTTATCAGTCGAATGCGATCTTAATTCGCCGACTGCCAATCAGACAGTTTATCTAACGTCTCATCCTAGTTTCACGTCGTCTTGTCATCACGCTCGTCCGATAGCTATCTAAACCTGCATCTGAGCCGTGTATGGCTGTTACTGCGGCTTGCATACATAAACACTGTCTTTGTATGGGCTTTATGTTTCTGTTATTTTCAGACCGAGCCCACTAGAGTATCCAAAAACCTCATTTTGTTGGAATTGAATTCCGCAGTAGCCGTGACGACGTGCAGGGGGCGAGACAGAAACCATTTCAAGGAAGAAACGAAGCTCGAAAGACAATGCGATCTTTATCTTCTTCTTTTAACTCGGAAAGGTCGACAAGTTACGATGTAGGTATACATTATCTTTAAGCAACAAGGAGTAAGTAGCACATGGATCTATCCGTAATTTGGTTTAAAATCGCCGTCACTGGACTACCAGGCGTGGGGAGATGCGTGGGGAGGGACTTCATCCTTATGTAGTAGACATACCACGCTCTAGTACGAAGCGTTTTGCTTACTCTTTCATAATGAGAACTGCTAAGGAATGTAACTTCCTTCCAGCTTCGGTACAACTTGGATCTTTTTAAAGGAAGAGTGAATATGATCTTCTGGGTAAGTGCGCTCCACCTTAGGTCTAATCATCACCATCAGGTGAGATTGAAGTCAAGCGTAAACCCAACAGAAATAAATGAATTCTGATTAAAATCTTACTACATCTCTTCCAATTTCAAGAACATATTACTTATAACTCAAACCCCATTAAACAACTCAGAGGGCATACCTAATGTAAGAATACAAATATTCGGAGGCCTCAAATCTTCCTTACGAAATGTCCAAAGTTCTCTTTAACACATTTGTATTTCTTAGGTAATTTGAAAGAAAACTCAGGCATTTTGAATGCGTCACACGCCCGGCAGTGGTCTCCCGGCCGATCGCAAATGAGTTCACCTCTAGTATTGGGATATTATTTGCGTTGCCTTTTTTTCACTGCAGATTAGAAATCTAGTCACTTATTTCTAGTCACTTTGTCTTTGGAAAGATAGTTTGGAAACATCTCATCGTACTGTACTTATATGTGACATCATATTATATGTAATGATAGGGTAAAGGACTCTGCATCTAATCGTAACTATGTAGCTAAAGTAGTTCGTTCACATCGGTGTAGAGATGTTATTATGGCGAGGAGGTAATGCGCGCATGCGTTTACGAGCTCCGCCTGTCATGGACGTCTAATTGCAACGCTGCGCCGGCGCAGCTTAGCAACGTACGGTCAACAGAACAAAATCTACGCAGTTTCTTTGGATTCCACGTATGTACACTGATCAATTTATCATAAGTCACTATTCTCGAAAACTGGAATCAAGGATTTGATGAAAAAATAAATTTCATTCTATTTTGAATCCACCACGACTTTGCCTGCTAGAATAATAATTGATTAATAATTTTTTATTATTTTCTCGATCATATCATAATGGATTGCAAATTCCATCAGAATTCAGAAATTATAAAGACCAGGCACGACACACGTAATCCGGATTTCAGTGTTTCCATTTTCGATTAGGTTAAGACCAACTTTAATTTGACCTTCAGGATTACCTTTGCAAACAGCTTGAGATAGCTTACTACTATGTATATATCATTTCATTCTTTTCCTTTTTTTGGAATCAATTAACACGTTGCAGAAGCCAGATCGTACGTACGTCTTTGTTGCCGACTGTATTATGAATTACTCTAATCCCTTTTTAAACGATATATATACGGGTTGAGTCAATGGCACCATGCGTATTTAAACTTTAATAGAGTTTGTGTTTATGCGTTGGAGGGATGCGTTTGCGGTTTAGAAAGATTAATCTAGATTTTCTTGCATCTAACTTACGTTTTTGTTTAAATTGCGTGATTGGTCTCTACCACAAACAATATAGCGATTTCATAAACTTTCCAAGATTCTTTCTTTTCAGTATCGTTCTTCTTTTAACATGTTTGTCTACTGGATAGATGCTTTTCCATCATGGTGGAATCTAACGAAGTCGGTTCTAGTCTACGTCAGAATGGCCGAAAGTCATTCTGATCAGACAAGCTGGTGGTCAAGTCAAAATCCTTTATTGCACATGAGTACACTTAGTATATTTTCATGCGTAATTTTTCTATCGACTACCACTTTCTATGTATTAGTTAGAGCTGTGCACATTCAATATATTCCAATGATTGTAAACGAAGCAACATTAACACCAGACATCTTTATCATTCAAATAATCGTCTATTTTATAATAGGCTTTTTAACGAAGCTGTTCTTAATGTGATTCTTAAACTTTCTATCCGTCATATTAAAGATTTCCTCTGGTAGTTTGTTGTAAAAGCGTCTGGTCTTCATGTACAGGTTATGATATCTCTTAATCTTCCGTCGTTTCAACGACACACGAGTCCTGCCCATTGCCAATTGTGCTACTCGTTTGTGGTTGCTACACGTTTTGCTACTGGTTTGCAACCTCTAATAATTCCTTCATATGTCAGCATCAGCTCTGTCAATCTGCTGCGTGTAGGCCAGCATATAATTTAACAGATACAAAACATTGATACCCCGCCATTAATGCAGTAGCAAATTGCGATGCGATCAGCTCTAAACGTCGCTGTAGAAACTGCTGGTAACTGTTATTTCTTAACAGTCCGTTAGTGCACCCGGATTTTGTAAACATGCCTCATAGATCATTTCTTGAGGCATCTTTACTATAACGAAGATGAAATAAGTTCATAGATAATACGTGATTAGATCATAGCTCGAATTGTCTAAAGTTTTTATATTATGTCGATATTTAGGTTCTGTGGTTTCGGTAATAATGAATTAGTCATTTTTTTACATTTTTCTTTACAGGCTTCCTTTCTTTACATTAGATTTAAACTAATCAATACTCTAAAGCTCTACACGTGTCAGAAAATTAATTAATAATTGTATATTGTTGTAGTAATTTGTCGACTATCTGTTCTCCAGATAAAAAGCTCGTAAACCACCGCTGATAAAGTTGTTTTTCGTGACGGAATCGATAAAACAAAGATAATTTCAGCAGACAGATATAACTAGTAGCCAATGTTGAGAAATGTTATAATTTATAACTTATAAAACATTAAATTATATTATCATTGGCATATATTCGCTAACAATAAGTCATACATAACGCTATATCAGTTAATGTCCTAAAGGTTAATTGTCTAACTACTATTTTCCCGTGGTTTCGCTCGCTTAGTGTCATTTTCTTAGATTATATGTCATCTTAAAGACTACTAGTATGGAGCTAGATTATAGTGACGTTTTGATTTCTTATTGGCAGAATTTATTTCTATTCGTATTGTTCACCTCTTTCATATATGAATTTATGATGTTTCTTTACCAGTCTTCTTGTGGCGTAACAGCGTTATACTACTTCCTCGTCTTCAAAGTGTGGAGATAAATTAAGAAGGACATTGACTAGGATTAAATAACTCAAAGTAACAGGCAGGTTTGGACGTAGTTACGTTCCCATTTGTTACTACAAACATGTGAACGATAAGCCCCGTTCGAACCATGTGATTAATTTGTTTTCGTAATAATTAAATAACAATATAAGTAGGAATTATGTTTAATTTGATCTTTGAATTATAGTTTCCAATAAGATATGTTAGCTAGATAGGATACGCAACATGTTTATTTATTATGGTCCCTGAGCCAATAGGATTCCAGTCAGAAAGAAAATATAAGAATCTGGAGCTGAACAAATCGCGCCGCCTAGGGTTTTTTCACTCAGTAAGCGAGGATAACATACCTGTTTCCTTTTGACCGGCAACGGCTGGTGCTTCAGTGTGAGCGACAGAGGCTGAGCGGCGGGCAGGGGCTGCGCGGCGGCCGGCGCCGCCTCCGTCGCCTCGAGGTCATCGAGCAGCGCGGCGCACTTCTCCCGGTCCGCCTCCTCGTCCGCCACCAGCAGGAAGCGGCGCCAGCGCGAGGAGTCGAAGCCCCAGTGGCACGTGCGGTGCTCGGCGCGGTGCGAGTGCGCCACGAACCGGCGCGGCGCGTACAGCGCGCGGCACGTGGCGCACTGCACGGCGCGCAGCGCGGGCGCGCACACGCCGCGCGCGCCGCCGAAGCACTCGTGGTACACCCGGAAGCCCGGCACGGCGTGCGGCGCGGCGGCGGCGGCGGCGGCGGCGGCGGCGGGCCGCGCGCGGTGCAGCAGCGCGGCGCACAGGCGCTCGGCGTCGGTGTGCGTGATGAGCCCGCAGGAGGGCGCCGAGCGCGGCAGCACGCCCGTCGACTTCAGCTCGTGCAGCTGGTCGGGCGTGCAGCGCGAGCAGTATATCTGCAGCTCGTCGCACACGTGGTTGATCTGCTCCAGGGTGAAGTCGGTCAGCACCGAGGTGAGGATCTGCGGCAGGCACAGGCGCCGCTCGCCGCCCACGCTGAAGCACGAGATGGGCTCGCCCTCGAGCAGCGTCTCGCCGCGCTCGCCCAGCACGGGGTCGGCGGCCAGCAGCAGCGGCGGCGCGGCGGGCGGCGCGGGGCCCGGGGCCGGCGGGCCCGGCGCGGGCGGGCTGGGCGCGCGCGGGCCCGCGGCGCCCGGGCCCTGCAGGCTGCGCGGCGCGCTGGCCTGGTACGTCTTGAGCACGGAGGTGATGTGCGGGGTCACTATATCCATGTCGCGGGCGTGCGCGCGGCGCGCATGTCACTGTGTCGGCGGGCTGGGCGCGCGCGGCTCGGCCACGCGCTGTGCGCCCGGGCGCGCGCGGAGCATGTCTGCCCGCCGCGCGCGGCCCGGCCCGGCGCGCCGCCCGCCGCCCGCCCCGCGCCGCCCGCCGCCCGCCCCGCGCCGCCGCCCGCCCCGCGCCGCCGCCCGCCGCCCGCGCGCGCCCGATCGCGGAGTCCCCGCCCCGCCGTGGCACGCACACCGTGCGAAAACACTGCCGATACTCGCTTCTATCGCCGTACCGATCGCTTATATTCACAGGAAACTAGCAAAGAGTACCCAGTGGCTCCGTTTTCCGTCTATTTGCACAAAATTTTGATTAGAAAAGTAGAGTTTCGGTCGTCGAGATAAAGTTGCGAGACCAGTAGTGGCTGGTGCGCGCGGGCGGGGCTGCCGGCGACGGGCGCAGCGCGGCAGACGGCTGGCGCGGCTACTGGAGAGTCTAGCCGGCGCCCCCGCCCGCGCGCCCGCTTCCCCGCCGCCGCCGACGGTCACGTGACCGACCTTCCCGTCAAAATATCCAGAATGGCGGCGCGAGCCGCACTCCGCCTAGCAAAGAGTAAACATTCACAGAGGTTCAATTCATGATTAATGAAACGTAACTGTACCAAAAGAGCTGCCTGAATATATGACACCGATAATATGTCGACTATTTAAAATTAGTTTAAAAGAAAAGAAAATTGATTTTTTGTCTTCATATCTGTATTCGTTTTTATCATTTCTAATAAATTCAAATTTAATCAATTTGTATACAATTTTATTTCACACACAGAATTACAATAAGAAAAAAGGTTGTCTGGAAGAAGTTGTCTTAAAGCGATAAGACCGCCTAAATTGTACTATTTGTAACTTCTATAACGTGTAACTGTATTTGTTTGTGCAATAAAGTGTATTGTATTGTATTGTATTGTAAAACAAATATAGAATAAGCATTTATTTAAATCAAAATAGCTGTGACCTGCATTTCAGAAAACCCAGTGAAACTTTTGAAGAAAGACAGTGCGGGTATATGAAGAAAAACAATAAATATTACATGTTTAAAAATAAAATACAATGAATTCACACAACTAATAGTACCCATATTCACTATAATATTGATACATATAAATAAATCGGGATTGACTCTCAATATATAGAAATAGCTTTCTTACGACGCATTTTGTAAAAACATTCTGTATTCATTATTGTGCAAATTAATAATTTACACAGTGATTCGTTGTTACATCTTGTCACTGTCTCAACGTCTCAATAGGGAAGTTAGGTGATAAAATGGCACAGTTTCATGAACATATCATTAGAATAAACCATAAATAAATAAATAGAAACGATGTGCCAAAAGCGATGCTGTTTGCACAAAAAATTAAAATACTTTAATTTTTAACTTTGAATTAAAAATATGTTACTAAGTTATACAGTGTTAGATAATGAATTCCCCTGCAAGCGGTTACTACAAGTATGTTTTTACACTCCATATGTATTCTCCGAGAGACAGACCATTGCACTACACAATAGTATACCGTCGTTGTCCCATCTGCAACAACTGTGTAGTCTTAATGACCGCGACACGCGCGGGGTGCTATCGCGGGCAGGGGAGGGGGGCCTGCGTCTAGTGCCCCCCGCCGCCTCACCCTTCCCTGCGCACAACGCGTGAAAACTGCTTCCATCGCGACTCTACATCAATTTCTAGAAATCGAACTTTATTACTACGCATTACAGAACATTTTCAAACGTACAACGACATGTTTTGCTCTAAACAACATGTAATTCTAACTGGATTTTTAACTTTATTGTAGAGGAGTAGAGTTGTTAAGTGTATGAAGGTAGAGTCGCGAATTCGTCAAAATCCTAGGACCTATTAACCTCCGGACACGACCCGATATCGTCGAAGTATGGAATCACGTTCAACCAACTATCCGAGGGGGGAAAGACTTCACACAACGCTAACTTTACGTAATTAATACACACTATCGTAATAGCCTTGTTCATTATTTCGCACACACGACGTTTTATTGTTGTGTGATCTATTGTTGCACTACTTTGACATAGAGCGTTGTCACTGTCTAACTACCACCACTGAAACATTTTTTTATGCATTACATAGACTAAATGAGCGACTGACACTAGTGATTGACGCAGTCGATAACTTGGTATCGAGAACGAACGAATGAATGACAAATTCTTATTTCTGGTTAATATTAGTTCAGTTATTAAAAAATAAACCTGTATATTGTTGTAATAGTTTAATGTTTGGTACTGCACACAATTATGCTAAGAGGTGACATAATAGTTATATTATGTTTGCTTTTATCGTCTCGTCTATTACTCAGACTATCGGACCGACGTATCTAAGTGTCGTATTTATGGTTCCGTCAAAAGTGACACACTATAAGTGTAGGTATTCTGTCCGTCCGCCCGCTGGATAACTAAAATCTACAGGTCTGATTGAGCTGAAACTTGTAACGTAAACGCTATATTGTACAAAAATTAACAAAAATAATAAGAAATATTAATAAAACTGTGTACAATGGATTACGACTATGCACACTTAGGATTCTCTTCCAGTCGACCTTATATATTATTAACACGTATATTTTGATTACTTGGGGAATTTTGAAAAAAGGTATGGTTTTCTGGAATATTCTAGAAAATCTTACGGAACTGCAAATTGTGTATGTTGTACACTTTGTTGAGTTTTTTCATACATGTTTATGTAATGATAAAAGTTGTTTAACTTTATTGTACAATGAAATTGAACAAAATGACACATTAATAAATTATAATTAAGGATTTATACAAAACAGGGATTTTATAAAACAAACCTGTGATCGTTTAAAGGAATAATCATTGTCGCTAGCATTTTTACACGTTACGTGGAATATAAGCCAGTATCATTATCTCAAATACGATTACATTGTAGAGAGTCGTGAATTACCAATGTACTTATACTAACGCTCACAGAATATATATTTAATTTATTAGAATAAAATTATTTATAAATATTATTTCGGTTATTTATTAATATATTCATTTTTTATTATAACTTTATAATCCACCATGTGACGGGACATAGCTGAGCTCTAACTATAACATACAATAAAGATATTCACAATAAAGATATTTGTATACACTATTTCATTCATTCGTTCTTATCGATATCATTGTCGACAACGTCAATCCCTACTCACGATGAATTTTTCAAGAATTAATGTGCGATAATCCGGCTGAATAAAGTAGGTAACTTTTTGGTTACCATGTGTAAATATAAATGAGGTATTCAACATAGACGGATTACATTGTTTTTATTTTTCAATAATTTTGAGTTTCGATAAAAGTAGCCATGTAAATGAAATAAAATTATACTTACAAGTGAAAAGACAGATTGTCTGTTTTGCCACTATAAGATGTGCACCACATTAATGCGCATTTACCAATTTTTCACATATATTGTCTCGCCGAGCGTCTGCATCAGACTGACAAAAAGAAATAATCGCCATAGCAAAAGTTCGTGGTTCGTGACAGAGGGGGTACAGGCAAGAATGGTAATGTTACTCGTCCATAGGTTAATAGGTCCAAGTCAAAATCTAAATACGACTGAGCTGCCATAACTGGGAATGTAGTTAGTTACCAACTTTGGACACAGCCTGTCGACTTTCTCTGCTTCTCTGCTAGACATAGGCTCTGCGGTGGTCTCGTCAGCTCTAACGGCTACCGGTACTGCAGCAGAGTGGCAAAAAACAATACAATACACTTAACTGCACAAACAAATACAGTAACAATATAATACCATTTAGGCAATCTTATCGCTTTAAGCGACTTCTTTCAGACAACCTTTGGTTAGATAATATTATGCCAGAGAAAATGTAGCAGAAATAGGTCTGACTACAGCAATAAAGTGTAACAGTAATACACATACAAAAATAAAAACAAATGTTTAGGAATTTATAAACGAAACAGTTTTTACAACAATATTTGTAATGAAGAGCGGTGCCTGCACAGACTATCGAAGTCTAAAATAAGACATCAGCCGCTATTTTTTTCTTATGTTGCTTTTGTTTAAAGAAAATAAAGTTTTTATTTTTATTATTATTACATACACTACTTATAATTATTATTTCAATGTATGTATAAATTATTAAACACAATACCTACTATCATATGCGCTCCACAGTCAGTAAACAATACGGTATTTAAATTTATTCATTCGTTTTTTTATTATCAGTAGAAGCAAAACTCTAATAAATAAAAAACGTAAACTTCGCGTCTCTGTACATTGAATATTTTTGCTAAAAAAAAAGGGGGGGGGGGGGGGGGGGGGGTCTAAGGATAATTACTTACTAGAACACTAAGATCATTATTGGAACACCTGACGCGCGCGGAGCCGCGGGCACGGCTAGTTATTATTAGTTGTGCCCGCGGCTCTTCTCATATAGAATACTCAATCATAATCAACAACAATAAATTGTAAGAACTTTGGTATTGGAATCAACAACAAATATAATAAATATCAAAATATTAATACGAAAAATTATCCATTACATAATATCTAGAGCAAAGGGGTTCGAATATCATCATCATGTCAGCCCGTAGAAGTCCACTTACATGCATACATAGGACATAGGCCTTCCAAGCGGTTGGGTGCGGAGGGTGGAGAACCGGGTGTAGTGGCGTTCATTGGGGAAGGTCTATGTCCAGCAGTGGACATGACTAATGTGAGGATGATGACATGAATATGAAGGAACATTGAACCGCTTTCAAGACAAAAAAGCCGCACAATATAAAAATACATTTATCTGGTTTAATAAAAAGTTGAATTTTGTAAGTTAGATCCTTTATCAGTTATCATTATCATAGAATTTTTCAGTTACCTAAATACAAAACCGACTGTCAAAGTACAAAATCGTGTTAATTTTTGGAACTAGTAGAGAACGTTGCAAGTAGGTTGGTCCAGGGGATTACTGCGCGAGCGCGTAAGCTGGTACACTATAATTTCAAAAGGTGGCGCTGATATGAATTACGAATATGGACTGCGCAAACGTTTCCATAGCTTTGTCGGCCTGCCAAAAGTCTGCATTTTTTTTAACATATAAAATCATGAAATAGCATATGAAAGCAGTTTAGATACAGTTGGAACACGCTGGCTGCGTACTAGGTGCTTAACAGAAAAGGATCCATACAAAGTAATAGAAATTAGCTTGGGCTAAACGAAAGTGGATGCGTAAGCGCGGGAACACGTGTCTGCCTACGTGAGAACTTGCAGAGAGAATGAAAGAGAGTACTTAGGGATCCGCAAAAAGTATCGATACCTGAGTAGTATCGATACTTTCGTTACGATACCAAGTATTTACGTACTCGATACTTTTGATACGATACTTTACTAGGTATCGATACTTCGTCACATACTCGATACTTGAGTGTACCGATACCAGACCTGCTTTGTTTTGAGAATCGCCCAGTGCCAGGGATGAGAATACGCCAGCGCTAGCTCCGTATGCGTGTGTAAATGCGGCAAACCGCATTGTATACTTATAGAGTGTTATCTCATTACCGTTCTCTTCTTTCTTGCTTTGCTAATGCATAACGACCCTCTCGGTAGATAGATTTGGAGGAAACCCCTATCTTATTAAAATATGATGTCATTGTATGGAGACAAATTACTTTTTATGTATGATTTTGGTCTAATTGCAGTGATGGGGTTTAAAAAATAACCATATTTACATCTACCATTAGGTCAATGTATGTTGTTATAAATGAATTGAGACGGAATAATATTAATGGTATTACATATATTCTTTATTGCACATCTTAAAACTAAATACAGTAATAAATGGTGTGTACAAAGGTGAGCTTATCTCTAAAAGAGATCTCTTCCAGCCAACCTTGTAGGTACTTTTTTTATTATTAATTTTGAGATACGGTTGATATTCATATCATTTATTTATTGGTTTCATAGGGGATGAAAAAAGTACTCGATACTGATGATGAATGAATGATACTTTTGATTTGATACTATCGCCGGTATCGATACTTTTAATGCGATACTGGTATCGAGTAAAGTATCGATACTTTTATTTTTTTGCGTATCCCTAACTGAGTACTTAAAACTGTGGGTGGGAAGTAGCAGGTTTTCGCCGGAACAAAACGATAGCAGGTTTTCAATACCAGTAACGGTTTTTGAAACTATCTATTCTCAATAGCAGCTATTCCGACTGTGGATTATGTTACTCAATAATCGTGTAGTTTGGGAACGAGTCGCAGGTACGCTATATAATAAAAACGAAGCAATAGAAACGGAAACCCTCTAAATACATTACAAATTAGTAGTTTGTGATGTATTTAGCGGTTCAGTAGAGCACTGTCAATGAACTTTCCTTCATATTTTATAATGGTATTTTATAAGGTGCCGTGTGGTTCCCGGCTTAAAATAGGACCACCCCTATCTTCTCCGTGGGTGTCGTTAAGGCGACTAAGGGATTGCACCAGGGACGGGCAGCAGCGTTCTCCTGTGTGTGTATGTTAAGATCATTACTGCGATCACCAATCCACCTGCCAAGCGTGGTGATTATGGCAAATCCCCAATGGACAACTTACCAAAAGTGGTATTCTATTGGGGAGGCCTATGTCCAGCAGTGGAAGTATTTAGGCTGATGATGAATTAATAATCCTCCCGAAATTATTTATTTAAAAACTTTTAAAATGGCAAAAATTAAACGCGAACTCAACGCAACTCGTCGCTGAACTCGTGTCAACTGTCGAGGAAGGAAGGAGAGGTCAAATTAAGAAATTCATTTACTTAAGTACATGATATTAATCTAATCATTTAATAGTATCGATAACGGCACTTATACATAAAGACAATAAGTGTCAAGGTGCCAAAAACTCCGCAACAATGTGCGAGTGAAACAAAGAATGCGTCGCATTCGCTTCCGCCGTGTCATTCGTGCCAGCGGTCTACGCCGACATTAACCGAACGTTTCCGAAGCCAAAAAGCGTTTTTATAATACTGCCAAATGAAATTGTACTCTTTTCTCGGAGGCTTTGTACACGAAAACTGACCTCTACTTATCGTTCGGCTACGCCGGCCAAATAGCAGTTTTTATAATACTGCCAAATGAAAATGTACTCTTTTCTCGGTGGCTTTGTACACACAAACTGACCTCTATTTATCGTTCGGCTAATAAAACCAGTTACTGGGAAGTAAATAGTTTCATTTAGCGACGAAAACGTAAAAGCTGCTACTGTGTCGGCAACTAGTTACAGTAACTGTTTACGTTTTGAAACGCCCATGGGCTCGATTCTGAAGTCACACATTTAAAATTTGACAGCGCTAAAATTGGTTACGTCCCTATCTTCGTAATACTGTGTGACAAGGATAGCAACAGTTTTAGTGCTGTCAAATTTTAACGTTGTGCCTTCAGAATCGAGTCCCATGTCTACTTAAAACTTTTTTAACCCATAATAAAGAGAAATATTTAAACGCACATTAAATAAATAGGTACCTACTGAATTTACACTAAATACTGATGGCACATCAAAGTGTGCATTTGGCGTGCAACCATCGATAAATAATCAGAAGCGTGCAACGCAGTATTATTTTATGTGGGTTAGTTTAGATGTTCAATTAAAAATATGTCGTCTTACGACTCCAATAAAGGGTTGCCATCTCTAAAATCTGGCACCCAAAACAAGAAGCATGAAAACCCCGGATTTTGGAGCTTACAACCCGGACATGTCAACAAAGTTTTATTAAATTTTAAATTACTCAGTAAAATAAATATAGTTTATATGTTATATCAACTTCTTAATGAAAACTTTAAAACCCGGACTACAAATGAAACCCCACACGGACGCTCCCCGGACGCCTCGTAAACTAGGACAAATACGGGGAAAACTTAACGGATGGCCACCCTACTCCAACAAAATTCGGCCTCAGGGCGAATTTAAACATTACGATTTTTTTGTACAAGGTCAAGTTTTATTGTGTGTCTGCGTTACAGTTGAGTACAAGTAATTTATAGTTTCGACTCTGCCTTTACAGGACAAGAATTCTTTTTTGCTAAATCTAATTGACATATCATATCAAATATATTATTGTTATGAATGTACAATGAACGAAATGTTCACCATCGTATTTCTAGAGTAGTACTTATTCCTTATCGGAACGCATCAAGCTATCCATTCGTCATTTGTATTAGGTAGGTACCTATTCAAAACGAAACCACACAACGGAAAAGGAATTTACCTACCTTAAGTTTACTATAATGTTTTCTAAAGCAAGGGCTGTTTACTCGCGGCCAGTAGCTAACTTTGTCTTCATGGCTAATCAACTGAGGAGTCTACTCCGGCTATGCCATAATGCCAAGCCGAATATGTATACGAACACCGTAGTTGTTATTAATTGTTTATTTATTCCAGATTAATTAGTCATTGAAGTAGAGGAAGATAGTATCAACCCAAACACGTAGGTTAATAAAGACATTTTGGTAGAGGTATGTGAAAGGAAAGAAAACTAAGAAAGACATAAAATAAAATCAAGATGTATTTTTAGGAAAAATAAATGGATGGTAAATATAACACCACATGTGATGTGATTATACATCACATCATCATCAAACTTTTTCAAGTATCGATGTTCTCCACATGTTCTCCATAAACAACAAAACCGACATGATCGTTGTGTATCCGAACGTTCATTAGGCATTGCTTGCTTTTAATCTATGGTCGTTTCGAGCTGGCTGTCAACTAGTGTTGCCAATATCGACGATTTTTTGCAGATTGTCGATAGTGTAGGTATTGATGATTGTGGACAGATGTTTCGTAAATAAATACATACAAAATATCTGATTTCAAAATATTTATTAATTATCGGCGACGCAAACATTCTTCCCAGCACTCCTAGATGCCGAAATATGAAACTTTCCAGTACTAGTTTATTGCACAAAGATTGGTTTAATAAAAGTTACCTCAACAACTTTAACAATCCAATTCATTTCTTTTAGTGTTTTGAATTAAATTCAAGTAATCTTACCTTTGAAATGCTGGTTCCCAGTAGGAACTAACAAACGGACGAAATAGACAAAAATAACTATATTAAATATAATTGTTGGTATAATTCGAGCCGCTGCGATGCAAAACGTTTTGTTTGGTTATATATAACTGTTAAAAGCCTCGATTACAAAATGGAAAGTATAAAGCTGAGTCTACAATATTCTGATAATATCCTCAAAGACAGGTAAGTTAAAGACTGGAAAAATATAATTTAGTTAGTAGTATTATGATGATAGGAAATATTATTTCTAGTCATTATATTCATAATTATTTTGCTTGATGGAAACGGGTTTGTGCTACGTAAATAAGATTTAATTAAAACTTGAGATTTAATTAAGCTTTGTTAGCCTTTAGATTAATGTGAGCGAAACAAAAATAAATAATAACTTTGATAAGTTTTATTTGCTCAAAATTAAACATCGAAAAAAACTACAAAATTGATCCCAAACTCATAATTATTTAACTATTTTACACATTCACTTTTTCATAACTTAAACCCTATTCTGTTTTAATACTTTTGTAATAAAATCTGACTAGCATTTTAAAAGTTTTGGGATACAATTTGTAAATGCCCAATATCAATATCATGTTGTCGATTCGATTTGAGTCACCTTGGTAGATTAAATTACAATCTAGTACCTACAACAATCTAAGGGTAGTTAACCCCTACAATTACCGTCCGACCCTTACAATTATCCGTCGTTTGCGACGGTACACCGATAACTACGGATGGTGGTTTTGAGAAGTAAATGTAATTTTTTTTCTTAAATGTTAAATAATAGTTTAATTTAAATGTTGTTTTGTTAGTGAGTTAATTAGAACTGAGTTTAAAATGTGTAACTATGTGCGAGGCTGGCCGTGAAACGTCGGCAGTTTTACCATAATTCGGGTCACAAGCGTAGCGCGCTTCGAGCAAAGTTCACGATGTGCAATTCTGATTGTATATACAATGATTAATTATTATCTCGATATTGAACTATTTATTTATTTATTTAAAAAGAAAAAAGTACAAAACAATACAAGTAAGGAAAAAATAACATGTACAAATGGTAATAATATTAATGGGTCAACAAAAATATACATAATTATTAATTACATAATGTTGAAACTATCGATGACTTTGGTCAATCGATCGATTATCAGACAGCACTATTGTCAACTGTCTGTGAAATTTTTCCTACTTCGGGTTTTTCTTTATTCCCCTTTCGATTTTACAGCAAATTAAGTCCTTGAATAGGATATTACGCGGCTCCTAGCCTTCGTGTAAGTATTATTTAGGAATGCTCTACGAATTTTGTGAAAGAAAATCCAAGACCTTGGCCTTTGGAATTGTTTGTATACGGGCGTTGCAGTCATGTATTCGTTGTTGAACAGGCTTTCATGGCTCCGTGGGGTTGCGCAATTGTAGAAAACTCTGTAATTGTGTCTACATTCGAAGATAACTTCAAACCTCTGCAGTCTGAGAAGCTGTCTGACTCTGCTGAATATCTCGCTGTATTGGGTAATTAATCAATTTTTTTATGTAATAGGATTTTAATGAGAGTTACAATTATAGTGATATGACACAGTAAACCAGATGAAAATAAAAGACAATGGACAGTACAGGATACAAGTTTCAAATTACATTGTTACCTGATACTGTGGCTTAACCACACACATATTGCTTCACAGATTCTATTTCACCCCATATTAAGGTTTTTTCTCCATGTAGTGAACCTGAATAGTAGTATCACTCCGAGTCATTCTGTGGATGTGATACACAAGGTTTGAGAAATTAGGTCAGTATTTACAAAGGGGCCACTATAAAAAAAATAACTCTTCAGTGTGATAAATTGTATAGTCTGTGTTGTTTTTTTTTATATTATGTGGCCAACATGCAATCGGTCCTCGGAACATAAGCAGTTATTTTGATATTGATCAGATGGCATGTTAGGTGTGCCTTCCCATTGTTAAACTGCTCTTATGTGTATAACTTTTTTTTGTTGACATTTCAGAGAGAAAACTCAAAGCTCTTCGGAACAAGAACAAAGTTGTTGACAACCTATCTGCATATAGAGCTGACTGCATTGACCGGTTGATGAGAGAAGGCTGCGACTTGGACCCTGTCATCGGAGACACGGAGGCTGAAAAACTATTACAAGAAGAATCCCAATAAAAAGAACATTGTAAGTAGCCATGGCCTCATCATCATCATCTAACATTAAATTGTCCGGATCAACATATGTTGTCCTAACAGGCGCCTCCCAAGGTATCGGCAGAGCAATCTCTGTTGAGCTGTCAAAACTACTTGGTCCGAACTCTTTAATGTTTTTACTGGCACGTAACAAGGATGCACTCGCTAAAACTGCAAGCCTTTGTGAGTCGGACAATGTGAAAGTCTTGTATGAATCTATAGATTTATCCAAAGCATCTAAAACTGAGATGACTGATGTACTTAAACATTCCTTGGAAGGTCGGAAGGTAACAGATTTCTCTTCCTGTCTGATTTTCCATAATGTAGGCTCTCTCGGTGACTTGGCCACTGAAACTGCCCGTATGGAAGACGTAGAGGAGCTGAGGCTGTACTATGACCTGAATGTTTTTAATGTCATCGCATTGAATACTCAGTTTCTTAAGATCTTTGAGAAAGTAGAGGATAGAGTGATTATTGTTAATATTACTTCTTTATGTGCAATCAAGCCAATGGGAGGAATGGCATTCTACTGCAGTGGGAAGGCTGCACGAGAAATGTATTTCAAAGTACTTGCTGAAGAAAAAAAACAGATAAGAGTGTTGAATTACTCACCAGGGCCCGTAGAAACCGCGATGATTGATTACGTTCTAGCTGAAGCTGTGAATGACAACTTGAAGGACGTTTTTATATCGTTCAAAAATCAGGGCACCCTGTTAAAGCCAGAGATGACAGCAAAGAGATGCATGAGAGTTCTCCAGGCAGGGAAGTTCACCCCCGGAGAACATATTGATTATTTCGATGAGGAATAATTTAAATAATAATTGTGCCACTTGCAGAAACTACTTTCTCAAATCTTCACTGTGAGTTATAAAGTCGTCCTGTTAAATGGTTTATGACGAATTCAGAAAAATCTGAGACAACAGATGTTGCAAATGGTGAAATATATTATCATTATCTGCAATAACTATATTTTTTGCTTCATATAAAGTAAATACTTCTTGCTACTTAAATTATTTGCTCAAGTCTTCTGCAAGGGCACATCTTGCTTTAGATCCTTGTTATATCAGAAGTGTTTCTCTTTTCTAACTTGTGTACTGCCTTAAGAAAATGACAAAAAATATGTATGTTTCAGATTACGTATTATTGTCATAAAACCTCTTTCTTATGTCCTCTTCTGTAGCAATTTTACCAAAGTAGAAACACTTCTACTATTCAATTATAGGGATTCTGGAGCAGATTTATAGTAATAACTACATATTAACTTCACTCTCTCTATCGTAGCTTTCTTACTAATCAACTGTTGCCAAATTTATATATAAATTGATAGACTTTCATGTCTTAAAACATATCCTATTAGCAATTGATGTACTTATATTATTATAACAAAAGGTCATAATCTCATATCTTAATTAGATGCAATGTGTGTGTGTTTGTTACTTAGGTCCAGTAGTGCTATTCTCTAAAATACAAACTCACGTGCGAGTCTCACTCAAGTGACTTCACTCACTTTGAAATCTAATCCATTGGCATTCTGTAAACATTCTAGAGCACTGTCGATGTGAAGTGAGTTCTTTGTTCACTTCACTTCGATAGTGCTCTGGAATGTTTACAGAATTGCCAATTAGGTTTCAAAGTGAGTGAAGTCACTTGAGTGAGACTCGCACGTGAGTTTGTATTTTAGAGAATAGGACTACTGGACTCTTTGTGTATTTGTGTTTAAATCTTATAGGATAATAATTAATGTAACAGTTATTTCTTAAATTATTGCAGTTATAGTATAGATGGATTAGTAAACTAATGAAAATTGGCCTAATAACAGTTTCAAAGCTTAATTTACGTATATGAAAGGTTATATTTGGTACACCAGGAAGTTTTAAATATTTCTTGTCATGTTTGATGAATTGATGATTCTTTTTGAAGTATTCAGTCAGATAGAAATTAATTACCAGGAATTTCAGGGTGTTTTTATATTAAGATAAATTTATAGAAAGGTGATGAGACTTATTTATTCCTTAAAAAAATCTGGTATACTTAATAACTTTGTACCTAATTAAGATATGTTTTTTTAACTGGTCGATAACTATTAGGCATTCCATTACATTCCATATTATATATGTTAAAAAACTTGTATGTTAACATTACTATATGTATTTAAAGAGTTATATGTGTATGAATGCAATTCATATTAACAATAAATGCTTGAAGTAAAATGATTTTTATTTTCAATATCTTTACCCTTACTTTATCTCTTGTTTGTAATATGAGTTACATTCATATGGTTTTTTTTACTTTATCTGTGCAAGTCACAGAGATAAAGTTAACGGATTCGCAATTCTGTCACCTTCAACAATCTCTATGTACTACTAGATGGAGCGTTCCAAACAATCGCTCTGTTCCACGCAAGTAGCCACAACTCTTTCACATTCACAATGAAACTTGTGCAGTTACAACAGAACATTTAATTATTACTAAATATTGACGCTACGGTTAAATAATGTCAATATTGAGTAAATAATTAAATGTTCTGAGTAGTAACTGCACAAGTTTCAATCAATCGCTCTGTTCCACGCAAGTAGCCACAACTCTTTCACATTCACAATGAAACTTGTGCAGTTACAACAGAACATTTAATTATTACTAAATATTGACGCTACGGTTAAATAATGTCAATATTTAGTATATAATTAAATGTTCTGCGTAGTAACTGCACAAGTTTCAAAGTGAATGTGAAAGAGTTGTGGCTACTTGCGTGGAACAGAGCGATTGTTTGGAACGCTCCATCTAGTAGTACATAGAGATCGTTGGTCACCTTCCTATTTTTTTGTATTCTGTTGTTTTGGTCATTGATAATTGTCGAAGAATTTCACGACTCTTCTTGGGCAAGAAAGAGGATGGAGACTTGACATTGGAAGGTATTACCCTCGGTATCAAAGAATTAACGATACCTCCCTCAAGATATGAGGAAATTATATGACGACCTCCGTGGCGGAACGGGTAGCTCTCGGACTGCCACGCCGGAGGTTGCGAGTTCGAATCCCGCTAGGGGCAAATGTTCGTATGATGAATATGAATGTTTGTACCCAAGTCTTGGATGTTTATATATTTATTTAAGTATGTCTATCCGTTATCTAGTAACCATAGCACAGGCTCTGCCTAGTTTGGGACTGGATAATTGGTGTGAATGTCTGACATATTTATAAACAATATAAAAAAAAAATATGCTTAAGGTACTGGGATTTGTATCATATGGTGATAGAAACGATGGCTCAGTTGGATATCACTGTCTGCAGAAAGGTGTCAGGTCGAATCCTGTGTAGCATCGCAATCTCCTTCCTGTTTATATTTTAAACATCTAATAGATAAAAACGTAAAGTTCGCTTATCTGTACATTGAATATGTCCACTGCTGGACATAGGCCTCCCCAATAGAATACCACTTTTAGTAAGTTGTCCATTGGGGGATTTGCCATAACCACCACGCTTGGCAGGCGGATTGATGATCTCAGTAATTATCTTAGTAATATTCGCCGTGTGGTTCCCGGCTTAGAATAGGGCCGCCCCTAATCTTCCCGTGGGTGTCGTCAAGGCGACTAAGTTATTGCACTAGGGACGGGCAGCAGCGTTCTCCTGTGTATGTTAAGATCATTACTGCGATCACCAATCCGCCTGACAAGCGTGGTGATTACGGCAAATCCCCCAATGGACAACTTACTAAAAGTGGTATTCTATTGGGGAGGCCTATGTCCAGCAGTGGACGTATTTAGGCTGATAATGATGACACGCTGCGGCCCGTTCCTGGTGCAAACATTTAATCGGCTTGACGATACCAACGGGAAGATTAGGGGTGGCCCTATTCTAAGCCGGGAACCGCAGGGCTAGTCGTCATGGTCAATCAGGTCGAGTACGTTATTCGAAAGGATAGTTTTGCATTGTTGATTTCATGTCGACGACGACCTGAAGAAGGTGGCCGGAACCGGGTGGATGCGAAGGACCGGATGTAGTGGCGTTCATTGGGAAAGGGTCTATGCCCAGCAGTGGCCGTCTAAGGGCTGACTTGATGATGATGAGTCGTGTCACGAAAAAGAGATAAAAGAAAAATACAAAGCATAGCAGTGCGGAGTTATGTATGACTTATGACAGAGACAAGGCGATATCATCTCGCCAAAGTGAGGGCAGAGACCTCAGATATCGTTATCATAATACCTAACTGGTATTTATCGCCGCTCGGTTCAGAACCTACTAGCTTATGCCCATGACTTCGTCCGCGTAGGTTTCGATATTTACACATCTTCGCTGCTTTTAACGATTTATTTGGTCTCCCGGAGGAATTACATGTTTTTTCGGAATAAAAACTATCATAAGTCCTATTCCAGGACCTAAGCTATATGTGTGGCAAGTTGCATCCCGATCCGTCCGGGGTTGAAGTGTGATTGAGTAACAAACATCCAAACTTTCGTATTAGTTGTACTGTGTTTTAATTAAACCGCGAGAAACATATGCGCGGTATAACCGGTTATCCTCTGAAGTGGTGTCGTGAAGTTACACAAACAAATACAATACAATACAATACACTTTATTGCACAAACAAATACAGTTAAAAGTTTTAAAAAATCACCCAGAGGCCTACTTTGTAAGCATTTCGGGTAATATCCATCGAACTAAAAACGCATGGGCTGCAGATTTATGGACAACAGGGACCATTTACCATCAGGCGGCCTGACCAGGGCCGGATTATCCATTAGGCAGTGTGGGCAACTGCCTAGGGGCCTATCGGAAAGGGCCCCCGCGCCCCGGTTCTTTTTGAAAATGTTTCTTAGAGTGAAAAGAGGAGTACGCGTGGGCTTCGGGTCGGAGTCGTAGTCTGATTGAAAGTGAGTTGTCCACGCGTGCGGAGCATTGCATTGTGGTAGAAAAATACAATGTATCAGGTGGATTACTAAAGCAAGAACTGCACAAGCACTTCTTGTCGATGGGTGTAGACTGATGTACTGATCACGTGAGCGCTCTGTTCACATACAACTGGGCTTCCATTCTGTGGACATTACTGTAATTTATATATTGTAATAAAAAAGAAACTATATTTCAGGAAGTTGGAACACGGTAAAGGGGCCCCGACACGTGCATTGCCTAGGGGCCCCGAACATGGTTAATCCGGCTCTGGGCCTAACCACAACTTCTGATGGTAAAAAAACGATTTAAAATCTCTTGCAGTTGCCATGACGGCTGGAAGGAAGAGCCTGTTCATCTTCCTGATGGGGCTGGCGTGGAAGTACCGGTTCAGCATGCCGCTGCTGCTGAGCGGCACCGTGGCCATATTGGGCCACGCGTGGATGTTCCAGATAAGAGTCCATACCGTGCATCGCTTGCATGAGAATGAGGTACTTGGTCTTGAATACTAGTAGGTTTTTTATCTCTTCTCAGACGTCGTCACTCGCCTTGGCTCCCCCTGGGTGGAACCTGACTTCCAGACTTCCCAAATTCTGACAGGCCACGGGTGTTTTAGAGGAAGGCTTCGGGACATGACACTGAGCGAGACGGGAGCATGTTACTGCAGACAAGCCGAAGAGTATAGAGACCACGTGCTCTGGGAATGCGGACTGTACGAGGAAGAACGCCGCAAGATGCTAGATTCATTAAATAGAGCGTAGGCGGGACCAGTTTACTTCGCTGATCTCGTGAGTTCAGAGGCGAACTTCGCGCGACTAAGAGAATTCGCGAGGGCCTGGCATAAGCGGAGAAAACTAATTGAGCTGCCCGATGACGACGAACTAAATGTGGTGTGACGTCACGCTCCAGAAGGGAGAAACGTCAAAAATGTAAAAGACGAATATACTTGTAATGGATTGGCCCGTATAACCGCGAGGTTGGGAGGGCCAAATGGAATTACTTCTTTAGTAGGTTTTTTATGACCCAGTTCTGGGATGACTTTGTGGGCAGAAATAGGCTATCGATACATATTTAGACGTTTATTTATAAAAAAAAATTAACATTATAGATTTTAAATAATCCATTGCGGTGCAATCACTAAGAAGTTATTATACCGCATAAGATGCTGTAGACGAAGCAGGCATTCCTCTCTCTAGCATTCCCTTGCATTCAGTGATCAGTCGTCCCATGCCGAGGAGTTCTGAAGTGGAGACCACGGATTTGCAGGCGCAGGGTGGGACGCTCCGCCGTCCTGAAGAAACTGGCCGGTAGCGGCTGGATGCGGAGGGCGGAGGACCGGGTGTGGTGGCGTTCATTGGGGAAGGCCTATGTCCAGCAGTGGACGTCTTAAAGGCTGACACGATGATGATGACTACAAACAAACCCATATTTTTGTTTTAACTTTGTTTTAAGCATGTCCAATGCTAGTAGCTCACCACTGACCACAGAAACCCTGTCAAGAAAGAACGGTTATAGCCATTTGTTTACTTCAGTCTCGCGCGTGCCGATTTTCGGACACAGGGCGCCCCTCCCGCGCACCCTTTATGCCTCGCGGTCACGTTTCTAGTGAACAGATACAGTTATGCAATTAGAAACCGCACAATATGTAATTTTTTGTCAATGTTTACCCGACTTTTACTCGGCGCAAAACGTGTTAAGCGTTTGATAGTTTGTCCAATATATTGCAGATTGTTGGCACGCGCGTCGAGCTTACTTCACCATTCTACCTTAATATGATTTCTGTGCCCGCGACACTCCCTCCATACAAGCGAACAGATTTAATTACCTACTACTATAGACGCACCAGCCAGGCTGTACACGTGCGCGTGTGCGCGTAAATTATTGTAGAGCTACTGCACCTAGCGGGCGAACATAGTTGATCAAGAGAGGGATAACGTTATACAACATAAGTGCTTTTCCTTCTAACTTATAGCGTCGATCTCTTGGCACGGGTCGATAGCGCTGGCGTTAGTATCTTTATAGCTCAGTAGGTAGTTCGTACTGTCACGTGGGCACGGTGGGCATGCAAACAACCCTATTTGAGGTCGATAGGCTGATGTTATATCCAATGCCTTGATAAAATTAAGTTTCTCTAAAAGACAGGATCCGAAAGGAGGTGATCCGCTAGAGAACTTAAGTCTTTGACAAAGCTCTAAAAGTTAGTGCGCTGAAGTGGCAGTGGGCTGGTCATATCTGTCGGAGAACTGATTACCACTGGGATAAACGAGCTCTCGAGTGGAGACCGCGACTGGGCAGGCTTAGTGTGGGACGCCCCCTGGCTAGATGGAGCGACGATCTGCGTAAGGCGGCTGGCAGGGACTGGATGAGAAGAACCGAGGATCGGGTTCAGTGACGCACCTTGGGAGAGGCCTATGTCCAACAGTGGATTCTTTCAGGCTTTACCGGGGCGTAATAAGCTTTGTAAGCGTCTCTTTTTTAGGAATGCAATTTATCGATCGTGAGCGAATCCATAGACCGAATCGCACTTAGCCAGTTTTTGAGGGCTGGATCCTCGCCTGGTCGTTCCCAGCATTAAATTCTATGCTGTATTATTTTTCTGCAGCTGGCATACTATGATGAAGAAGACGAGCCAGAGGATGACAGTGGCACATGGGAGACAGAGTCCACTGACTCCTGGGAGACCATCGTGGAGGAGGTCGCCTACGGGTGACCGCCGGTCCTGCCGCCCAGAACTACACCTGACGACCTCTTGGCTTAACTCCTTTCAGTTCCAAGTATAATTTTACTGTAGTTATTAATCTTATTCAGAGTGGTTGTGTTATACAAGGGAACTCACTCGGCTTGTGCTGTAGTTTAAAAGGTATGGTAAAACTTGTTACTTATATTGAAACTGCATAATTAATTTAATAATTTGAAATTATAATAATAAATAAATATCTCAGACATTTACACCAATTATCCAGTCCCAAACTAGGCAGAGCCTGTGCTATGGTTACTAGATAACGGATAGACATACTTAAATAAATATATAAACATCCAAGACTTGGGTACAAACATTCATATTCATCATACGAACATTTGCCCCTAGCGGGATTCGAACCCGCAACCTAAATAAATAAATAAGTTCCTGAAAAAGAAACAGGATATCGGTACCTTAACGTCACAGTGAGTTATTGACTGGAAGTTGAATTTGAGTCTTCTCACTGCTGTAAGTTCTTACTGATATTTGGTCAAAACAAAGACAAAACTCAAATTTGATTTTACTCACTGTCTGTCATTCTGACTGATTTTGACTTTGACGTTACTTTTTCCGAAAGTTAATATCAAATTATTAAGTTAACTAGCTGCGCCCGCGGCTCCGCTCGCGTGGACTTTTAATCTCGGTCTCATTCCGACTCCCACTTTAATTTCAAATTAATATGATAATGACGCTGTTTCAGTATATGTAAAAAGTTTCACTATGCCTTATATACTACAGAACAAATCGAGTGAGATCACTTATCGCTTTCCCCACTAATTTAATTACGTAATTAAATATCTGTAGTGACAATGACAAAGTGTCGGATACTGAGCAACTTTTGTTTGTAAATTAGAAAAAAAAACATTTCAAGTTTCCATATTGGTTTTGGTTTGGCAAGGAGTTAAGGGTTGTTGGTCCTTTATTAAAATGTAAAATGATTTAACGGGGAGGTGAATATATTTTTTTATTAATTTCCATTCCATTAATTGTTTAGGATGTGATACAAAATCTTTGTAACAGGCTAGTGAGTCACTTCAGGTATTTATTTACATTCAATGATAAAAAGGTATAGGTTTTATGTACTTAATTGTGATATTTTATTTTAGTGATTCATAATTATGGTTAGGGTTGATTTATTACGGATTGTTTGGGGGGCTTTAATTAATATTTCTAAAGACAAATTATACGGGATGGTCTCATAGTTAAATTTTAAATGTTTTAGCAGATCTACTGTTATATTACAAAGGTTTGTAGGTTTTTTCGGCTCCAAAATGGAGATAGTCTAGATATGTAGTGTATAGGTTGCTAGGAACATTTAAAGAAATCTTTGTTAATTAAAAAATAATTACAAAATTATCTATATACTTAGATATATTCATACTTCTGGCCCTTCCGTCTTTATGCATGTTTCAATAAGGGCGAAAGTACCATAGCAGTTTATTCGATGTTGTTATTGTAACTTATTTTAGCTTTAGTAACAGTGTTGAAAACGAACTATTTCCTTATTGTTGGCAACAATAATAGCTGAACACCTTTACTTAGCAATGAGGACTAAATCTACCAGTGACCTTGAACTGGTACCGGTAGTTACCGGTACCACTTAAAGTATCGATTCTTTATAGATATAAAGAAAATATCGGTTCATAAAGATTATTATTATAATTGTAAATTTATTGTACACAGAATGTTTTTAAATAAATACTTATCTCTAAAAAAGAGATTGGAGATTGATTAAAGATTGATATTTTTTTTTATTTCTGATGGGTTTACGGTTTACGCTTCAATCACACCTGATGGTAAGTGACGATGAAGCCTAAGGTGGACCCAGAAGATGCCTATTCACTCTATTGTTATATGTTCATATTGGTTTTACAAAATATTGTATCTACTTGAAAAGTTTTTATTTTATCATGTCCGAGCATGATGATCTGTGACAACCTATATATGATTAAAATAAACGTAATGTAAAACATTTTATTTATTTAATACATGACAAATTTTTCAATTTTATAAAAAGGATTTTTTTACGTCCTAAGAATTGACCAATGAGCGACTTGTTTTTCGTAGTGGTGCACGGCAATGAGAAAATACCGGTAAAGAGGTATTTATCGGTATTTTAAGAACCGGGTATCATACCCTGCGGGCATAAACATAGTCCGTAAATATTTCGGATAATATAAATCGAGCTAAAAAGTCATTTTGTACTTCTGTAACGTGAATCTCTTTTAATTTACGTTAATCGCGATTTCAACACAATCGATTCTCGATTCACTTTTAATCGATAATCGGTATCAACCGTAGAAGCGGCAACCCCTACGCGGCGACGCGAAACGTCACTGACTTCACTCGGTCATTTCAAATCTCGAGAGAAAAAACGAACAGCTGTTTCGTACTGTCAGATTTTAATTTATTCCTTGGTGCCCCAAAACCACCTAAAAAGCCTTAATTACTCAATAAATAGTGTTCCCTATATTAAACACTAAATTCAGTTAATTTAGACCCCCGCTGTTGGGTAAGTGTGAACTGATATTTACCTATTTGTTAATTTGGCCTTGTAAAACTCTTTTCATAAATTCTGTTCTGATCTGTGTATGTTTTCCACTTGTTTTCTTTGGTTCTTTATGTCATGTTCTATTTTCACCTTCCTACCACTGTGCTATTCCGTTTCTAATCTCCATGTATCGCCACAATCAAACCACCCATCATGGCCCAGCTTACTTGCAATGGTGTGGAAAGGTGGATGCATGGAGACTCACTGGAAGAGGATCTAATCCCGCTAAATCTTCCAGGGTTCTAAGTTAACGTCTAAGTTAACGTCGAAGTTAACGTTGAAGCTCTCTTCACATCGTTGACCTACACTCTCCGCTGCACCGTTTGGCCTTGGACCCCTTGGACGAGCTGCGGACACTCATTGCAGAGCCAGCACCTAGCCCTCATCGGAGACTCCTGCAGTCACCGTCCACACTACAGCAGGGACAGCCAGGCCAGTAGCGGAACACCTCTGAAGCTCGACCAAACCTAGAAACTGCCATCAGGGCGGTCGATCACGACCCATCTAAATCTTTAATAAAACTATCTTATTCTTTGTTCATGTCTTGGGTTTTATTAGCTACACAGCTCAAGCGTGACAGTGGCGCCTACAACGTGGTTTTGATGGTCAGTTTTTGAGTTTTGTTGAGCTTTTTGAGTAGTTTGCATTGTGCGCATACACATTGTAAAGTTTTGTTTTTTTACTTTTATTTTTGCTTTCTTTATTTGTGTGCTTGATAACCAAGTTTTAGAGTGTAAATTGTTTTGTAACTGTTGTAAAAATTTTTTTTTTTGTTTTAAATTGAAATTACCTTCAAATGTAAAAAAAGTGAACACTAGTGACGTTCCTACCCTTTCGATAATTTATAATCGATTCTTTATAACGATTGTTAATCGATATATTTTTATGTTTTGTAATCGATTCTCTTTAAATTAATCGAATCTATTATTGTAAACATTCTACATTTTGGTTATCGGTTATTTTTATTTTGCATATTTAATTTTTAGTTGCAATTTTTATTTTTGTTTTGGCTTTGCTTTATTTCATTCATTTTCATTCTTATTTATATTTTCATTTAAAAAAAAAAACAACTCTGTTATCACTACATTGTTACAGAGCGGAGTAGTAATAGTGCTTTATTTATTTGTATCGTTCACATTTGCCCAAACGAGTTTGATATCTGATATTTTTGTTTATTCCTTGCTTTTGTCGACATGGGCGATATTAAGTTTCTGTCTTTGCAAAAAGCAGAGTTGGCGTATGAAGTTGCAATCCGTGGGGAAACTCCCGCATCTACGGTTGAACAATTGCGAAAACAGATTGTGAAAATAGCTGCGTTACATCCTTCGGAGGATATTCTTGTTTCACCATTCGGTCCTGTTACTGATCTGGAAGCAGTTAAGGAAACATTGCTGAAACTTGACGATTTAGTAGCACAATTAAGTTTATGTTTTGATAGGAATATTTTATTGAGAGCTCAAAATTTAACACTGCATTTAAAATACAGAATTAGCAGAATTGATTGCTCTACTTGCGCGGAAGGACTTCAGATATTGTCGGATTGTGTAAATCGATTCGAATCGCTTAAATACAAACTTAAAAATATAAAACCGCCTGGTGACGCACTAGACAAAGATGATGACACAGATGCTGCTGGGACTATGACCCCTAATGTTATGGCATGTACAACGTCAAGTTGTGATAAAGGACTGTCTGATTTGTCAAAACTAAAATTCAACGGCAAAACGTGTGCACGTGCTTTTATTCAACGCGTAAACGAATTTTCAACAGCAAGAAGCATACCTTCTCATAAACTACTTACTTTTGCTACTGAAATTTTTACCGATGAGGCACTACATTGGTTTAGAAGCATTAAACATACCGCATCCTCTTGGAGTGATGTCTGCGAGAGACTTAAAGACGATTTTGGTCACGCTGATTATGACTATCGTCTTCTTGAAGAGATAAGAGCACGCACACAAGGTGAACGCGAAAACATTACTATTTACCTTTCTATTATGTCAGGCATGTTCTCACAGCTGGATAGGAAAATATCGGAGGAGGAGAAACTAGAAATTATTATGCATAATATTCGTCCTTGCTATGCCAACGTACTAACTTCTTCGTCTGGTATTAATAACATTGAAACATTGCGTTCATTATGTAAAAATTTTGAAAACATACAAGCCCGTATGTCTCAATTTCGAGAGCCGCCAAGAGTTTCTACTGAAACACTAGCCCCTGAGTTTGCGTATCAGTCTACGAGTACTAATAAAAACTTTAAAGATCTTCCGAGTAATAACCAAAAGTTTCATTACTCTGCTAACTACACTAAGTTCAATAAAGGGCATGGTAACTATACACAGTACAATACCCCAAACAACACAAACGCACAGACGAAACAACATTACTCGTACAATTACAATCGTAGTCAGGGTAATACTAATACTAACTACTCAAATTACAACAACGCAAATACTAATGCGAGACCTGTGAACACCATCACAAAGAATAACAAGTTCTGCCCACGTTGTCGAGTGGACAGTCATTGTCTTAGGAACTGTACAGCTGAACGAAAGATAGTTTGCTTTCGTTGCGGTCGTCCTGACGTTCGTTCAAATGACTGCCCTGATTGTCAAAAGAATACTCCAAATAATTCAAAAAACTAGAAAACCAGGATTGTAGTACATCTAATATTAACCATTTTGATGCTTCTGAATGGCAAAAATGGTTACAATTTATTAAAAACTTCTCTACAATTTACAAAGTTACTTCAATCCTGCTAGATAAACCTGAAAATGATAATAGACCTTATATTAAAATGAAAATTAATGATTTAAATGCTTGCGGTTTATTAGATTCTGGTGCTGCGGTATCGATTCTTGGCAATAATTCCCATCAGGAATTATTAAACGTAGGTCTAACCATTAACAATGGCGATGAAATTAGTGTTATTGCTGCTGGTGGTCAAAATTTAAAAAGCATAGGTTACATGAATCTACCGATACACTTTGAAAACGCTTTTAACATTATCAAGTGCTATATAGTTCCACAAATTGAAACTCCCTTACTACTAGGAGTAGATTTCTGGAGGAAATTTGAGTTGTGCCCCAAGTATATTGGCTCTATTGACATAACTCAAAACAGATTAGCTTCGTTAGCGATTTTAACTACGGATTTTGACAAGCATATTACTTCTATGGATAATCTAGTAGATTCACAGCGCCATATTGCAAACAATTTAATTGAACAATTCAACGAAATCTCTACAGAACGTAAGGGTCTAGGCAGAACTCATCTGATTACTCATCACATTGATACAGGTGATTCCCCTCCGTTAAAACAGAGATACTACCGTACGTCTCCCGAAAAACAGAAAATTTTGAAAGAGCAGGTTGATGAAATGCTAGGTCTAGATGTTGTGGAGCCTTGCGAGAGTGCATGGTCATCACCAGTACTAATAGTATCCAAAAAGAATGGTCAACCTAGATTCTGTTTAGATAGTAGGAAGTTAAATTCTGTTACCAAACGCGATGCGTATAATCTTCCATATATATCAGAGATACTGGACAATCTTCGCGATGCCAAATTTCTTTCTAGTATTGATCTGTCCAAGGCATTTTGGCAGATACCTATTGCTGAAGAAGATAGGAATAAAACCGCATTTTACGTCCCAGGTCGCGGCACTTTACGTTTTAAGACCACAGCCTTTGGTCTGACAAACGCACCTGCGACTCAGCAACGTCTAGTTGACATGATGTTCGGCCCCGAATTTGAGTTAAGAGTATTTGCGTACTTAGATGATATTGTGCTTGTAAGCAACACTTTCGAGGAGCACGTCTCACTATTGTTACGAGTGCTTGATAAACTGAAACAGGCAAATCTCACTATCAACATCGATAAGTGCCAATTTTTTAGGAGTCAGTTAAAGTATTTAGGATACGTCGTAGATGCTCAAGGTTTACGCACTGACCCAGAAAAAGTACAAGCTATTGTAAATTACCCAACCCCAACTTGTAAAAAGGACGTTAAACGTTTCTTAGGAACTGCTACTTGGTATCGCCGTTTTGTTCCTAACTTTAGCACGTTAGCGGGCCCTCTAAACAAGTTGACTACTAACAAAAAGACATCTCCACCCTTCTCTTGGAGCACTGAAGCAGATGCCGCCTTCAATAATCTCAAAAAATGCTTAGTTTCTGCCCCAGTCCTGGCCTGCCCAGATTATAGCCAACCTTTTGAGGTCCATGCCGATGCAAGTAATTACGGCACTGGCGCAATGTTGACGCAATTAATTGACGGAAAAGAGAGGCCCGTAGCTTATATGAGCAAGTCTTTAACTGGTGCAGAGAAAAACTATAGCATAACAGAGAGGGAAACACTCGCTGTTCTCATTGCGTTGGAGCATTGGCGTTGCTACCTGGAGAATGGACAAACCTTCACCGTCTACACGGACCATTCCGCTCTTCAATGGTTTTTATCCCTTAGCAATCCAACCGGTAGACTAGCTAGGTGGGGGGTACGTCTATCTTCATTTAATTTTGTCATCAAGCATCGTCGTGGAGTAGATAACGTTATACCCGACGCTCTATCTCGTGCGGTCCCCGTATCAGCAATTTCCACATCTAACTCAATTACAACTACAACCGATTCTTGGTACAAAACAATATACAACACTTGTTTAAACAATCCCAGTAGTCTCGAAAATTTTAAAATTAATAACAATTCCCTTTACCGTCTTTCAAAAAACAAGTCTCCTCTTACTGCTGAGTTTGCATGGAAAGAGGTAGTTCCTAGCGAACTACGTGAGAAAGTGATTTCTGAAAACCACGATGAACCTACTGCAGGTCATTTGGGAATTCACAAAACTTACCTTCGCTTGGCTCTACGCTACTTCTGGCCGGGTATGCACTCAGACGTTGTAAAATTTGTTTCAAATTGCCCAACTTGTCTTTCCATCAAATCACCTAACCATGCTACCCTGGGTGAAATGGGAAGACCAAAACAATGTTCCCGTCCATTTCAGATGATTTCAATTGACTTCATTGGTCCACTTCCCACTAGTCGAAAACAGAACTGTTACTTACTTGTAGTAGTCTGTTGTTTTTCTAAATATTGCGTTATGTTTCCACTGCGCAGAGCAACAGCTGATGCAGTGGTGAAACATTTAGAGGACTCTGTGTTCCTTGTTCATGGTGTTCCACAAACAATTTTCTTAGATAATGGTAGCCAGTTTATTTCCAAAAATTTAGAAAATTTCTTTAAAAAGTATAAAATACCAAATGTATTCTTCACACCAAAGTACACTCCACAGATAAACACAGTTGAAAGGTACAACAAAACTATTGTAACCTGCATTTCATGTTTCATAGAGAACGATCACAGATCATGGGATGTTAATTTGCCAAAAATACAATTTGCCATGAATAATTCTGTAAGTGAGGCAACAGGCTATACACCCACATTTCTCATTCATGGGAGAGAACTCGTCACATGCGGATCCCACTACATTGATCCGAATATCGAGGACGAAGTTATTTTCTTACCTCGCGACATTTACTGCGATAATATAGGTAATTTAGCAGGCATATTTAATAATGTACAGGCTTCTCTTTGGCACGCTCACGTAAAGAATACGTCTAGGTATAATTTACGCCGAAAATCGGCAGAATTTCAAATTGGTGACATCGTCTGGAAAAGAACGTATTTCCAGAGCGATAAAGACCAATACTTTAGTAAAAAGTTAGCACCCAAATTTATCAAATGCAGGGTGGTAAGTAAAAACTCACCTTTAGTATATGAGTTACATGACATGAACGGTAAAGACATTGGTACTTGGCATATCAAAGATTTGAAATTAGTTAGTAGTTATCAATAAATTACTTGCAATACACAGAACAGATTTTTTTATCAAAATTTTGTAATTTTTTTCCTCACCGATAGTCGCGTCGATGATTGTCACCTATTTTGTTTTTGAAAAACGGAAGATTTACTTTAAGTCAACAGATCAATATGTCAGTTGCCTTTATTTATGATTTGGTGCCTCGTATTAATCAATAAATATTGAGGTTAGTTAGAAAAATGAATTTTGAAAGTTGAAGAATGTTTTGTTGATGTATGAATGGTAAGAGTAGTTCTTCTTATTTACATTATCGTTGGAATTTACTTATAACCTAGGTAAAGTACAACAAGAACGGCGTGATTATTAGGTTGAATTTTTCCTTTATTTAGTTAGTTTCGGATTTTTCTTCATAGGAAGTAAAATCCTGGAGGGGAGAGGCGAATCTGTAACGTGAATCTCTTTTAATTTACGTTAATCGCGATTTCAACACAATCGATTCTCGATTCACTTTTAATCGATAATCGGTATCAACCGTAGAAGCGGCAACCCCTACGCGGCGACGCGAAACGTCACTGACTTCACTCGGTCATTTCAAATCTCGAGAGAAAAAACGAACAGCTGTTTCGTACTGTCAGATTTTAATTTATTCCTTGGTGCCCCAAAACCACCTAAAAAGCCTTAATTACTCAATAAATAGTGTTCCCTATATTAAACACTAAATTCAGTTAATTTAGACCCCCGCTGTTGGGTAAGTGTGAACTGATATTT
The DNA here is from genome assembly GCA_947086405.1 of Esperia sulphurella. NCBI lineage: Eukaryota > Metazoa > Arthropoda > Insecta > Lepidoptera > Oecophoridae > Esperia > Esperia sulphurella. Next base: position 12,491,183 of record OX352273.1, on the reverse strand, counting down.
ACCTATTTGTTAATTTGGCCTTGTAAAACTCTTTTCATAAATTCTGTTCTGATCTGTGTATGTTTTCCACTTGTTTTCTTTGGTTCTTTATGTCATGTTCTATTTTCACCTTCCTACCACTGTGCTATTCCGTTTCTAATCTCCATGTATCGCCACAATCAAACCACCCATCATGGCCCAGCTTACTTGCAATGGTGTGGAAAGGTGGATGCATGGAGACTCACTGGAAGAGGATCTAATCCCGCTAAATCTTCCAGGGTTCTAAGTTAACGTCTAAGTTAACGTCGAAGTTAACGTTGAAGCTCTCTTCACATCGTTGACCTACACTCTCCGCTGCACCGTTTGGCCTTGGACCCCTTGGACGAGCTGCGGACACTCATTGCAGAGCCAGCACCTAGCCCTCATCGGAGACTCCTGCAGTCACCGTCCACACTACAGCAGGGACAGCCAGGCCAGTAGCGGAACACCTCTGAAGCTCGACCAAACCTAGAAACTGCCATCAGGGCGGTCGATCACGACCCATCTAAATCTTTAATAAAACTATCTTATTCTTTGTTCATGTCTTGGGTTTTATTAGCTACACAGCTCAAGCGTGACACTTCGTAACACGTTTTGATAAGCGTAATACCGGTAAACAGGTATTTATCGGTATTTTAAGAACCGGGTATCATACCCTGCGGGCATAAACATACTCCGTAAGTATATCGGATAATATAAACCGAGCTAAAAAGCCATTTTGTACTTCGTAATTACAGGTCTTACGACATTTGATAAGCCTTTGGCGCCTAAGTTAAACGCTAAACGAATATGACACATGACTAGTTAGAGAGTACAAAATGACTTTGTATTTCGACGAATATTATACGAATTGCTGATTATTGTTATTTAAATTTTTAAATGGTACCTATGTGATTATTATTTAAATTTTAGTACAAACCCAACTACTAGCTTAGCTTAATAGGTCTATAATGGGGTGTTGTGTCACGTGCAGTAACACCGATATATTCATATTTTATTTATTGCTTCATGTAGTTCATCATCATCAGGTTATTTTTGTCTCCACTGCAGGAGCACAACCCTCTCTCATCTGCCGGAGACAGACGGAGGATTTGGCCTACACTCCCCGCGCTGGCCAGACGGGTTGGGGAGGCATGATTGATGTTTTATAATGTACGCCGTGTGGTTTCCGGTAGAGTAGAATAGTACCACTCCAACTCTTCCCGTGGATGTCGTACAAGGCGACTGAGGGAATACATTATAAAACATCATATAGTTAACAGGGTCTTATATATAATCATAGACATTGACATGAACCCTCTAAGGGCACTACAATAGATTATTTAGACTTCATGAAGTTATAATGATATTTTTTTTAATTTCACAAGCTAGAATTCGTCTATAATCCTTGAGCAATCTATTAGCCGTGATGCCGTGAGGTTCCCGGCTTAGAACAGGGCCACTCCCAATCTTACCGTGGGTGTCGTCAAGGCAACTGAAGGATTACACCAGGGACGGGCGGCAACGTTCTCCTCATCATTACTGCGATCAGCAATCCGCCTGCCAAGCGTGGTGATAATGTAAAATCCCCCGATAGACAGCCTACGAAAAGTGGCATTATTTGGGAAGGCTTATGTTCAGCAGTGGACATATTTCGGCTGATGACAAACCTTTTAGAACCACTAAATTAGGCCTACCCACTTCGCTGCAAGAGTATCCTGTTTGACTGGAAAATTAAACATATCATAATATTCCAGAATCTGTTATGTCTGCCACGTTAATAAACATGACGACAATTTGTTAAAAGAAAATAACTAAGTCGACTACTGATTTGGAAGCACCAGCTTTAAACTAAAATACAATAAGAAACTAAACGAAAAAAATGGAAAACCATTTTTATTATTACTATATTTTATTCCAAATCAATAGTCATATGAAAACAAACGTATTTGCGTCTGTAAAACTAAATAATAGATGTGTTCTTAAGTGGACCGCAAAGTATACATGGTAATACAAACTTGTAAAACTGCTGGTGACACTTTCATGTATATTTACTAAGACGCAAATAGCGTTGGTTTTCGTATGACTATTGGTTTGGAATGAAATATGTATAAAACAATACAATACTAGATCCGCAGCCTTTCTTACAAAAGTAAATCTTTATTTAAGCTTTATTTCAATCATTCACAGTTTAAAAAGTATTTACAATCGTAACCAATTACATTTTGCTCATGTTATAATTTTGATTTTAGGAAAAGCACGCAGCTTTAGAACTAAAATCTTTATGTCGAGCTTTTATATTTTGAGCTACATATTTTATATTGCTCTTAGTAAACCTTTTAAAAAATGGGATTTTAAGACTCTGATACAATTAAAGGTTTTCGAGTTAGTGAAAAGACAATCAATTAGTTTTTTTAATAATATTATTTTACAAAAGTATTTTTGTAAAGGAATGTACCCACAATATCAAAATAAATTACGCTATAAAACAACACGTACACTTGCGTAATGTAAAACTAGGATTCCTTTAAGGAAATTAAACAAGTCACAAACCCCACACCAAGACCTGGACCAGCTTGTAGTTGTCTGTCTTAAGTTATCCCAAAACTATTTAGAATTTGCGCCTAACGTTCAGCCAACGAGACGGTCATGCTGTAGGTAGCCAGACAGTAATCTAACCACGTTTTAGCATATGCTGTGACAGTCGGTCAGTCCGTCTTAAAGATGATAACATGCCTAATGTAAAACTAGGATTCCTAGGTTAGGGAGATAAGACAAATACATCACAAACCACACACCAAGAATCGTGTTCTATGCCAAGAATGGACCAACTTGTAGTTGTACTGTCTCAAGCTAACCACGAACTAGCGTTCACGCCTTACGTTCAGTCAACGAGGTGGTCAAACTTTAGAGAGACGGTAATCTAATCAGGTTTGGTGACAGTCAAACAGTCCGTCTTAAAGATGGCACCATGCTAAATGTAAAACTAGGATTCCTAGTGTTAGAGAAATTATGCAAATACATCACAATTATCAAATCCCTCAACAAGGCCTGGACCAACTTGTATTTGTCTGTCCCAAGCTAACTACGAACCAGCATTCACGGCTTACGCTCAGCCAACGAGGCGGTGAAACTTTAGGGAGACAGTAATCTAATCACGTTTCAGCATATGCTGTGACAGTCAGTAAGCCCGTCTTAAAGTCATGTAATGTCAAACTAGGATTCCTAGTTTTAGGGACATAATATAGCACAACGCCCAAACCCCCACACTAAGACCAGATCCAACATGTTTTGTCAACATTCCGTATTTAGCGACCCATCTGAGAGGATAATATTGTAGGAGACTGTAATCTCAAAGTTTATTTAGCATGTGCTGTGACAGTAAGTCAACCCGTCTTAAAAATTGTTACATTAAACAAACGTGCTTACTTCTTTTTCAATGTAACTTTTAGCTATATCACCCCGCTGCGTGCGCCCTCGTAGTTCCACACAGCAGAGCCCTATTAAACGTCAGCTGAGCATTTTATATTTTCGGGGTTTTACTCCCGTTAATCTATCCCAGCATAAAGCACTTAGCCGCCTAAACTTTAATGCGACTACGCCAATGTCCTCAAGTATAAAGAGTTCAATTGTTCTAGGAAGATAAACGTAAAGACTGTATGCGGTCCTATCTTCAAATATGTGGGTAAGAAGCCACTCCACAGCGCAAGCACTCCTTCATGCTTTATTATATGCTTTAAAGCTTGTATTTGTCCCATGCCCTTCCCTGCGGCTTGTACTCTGAAAAGCATAAAAATAAGTTATGTTAGAGAGTTAAAGGTTACCATGAAGGAAAATAATTTTCGCACCTCATAAGTCACCTCAAAGTTTTTACCTTCATGATTGACACTAATTGGTTATTAAGTTAGATAACAGATGAGTCGTCTGTATTATTGTGGTTATTACATTAGATAGCAGAATGCATCTGTTATCTAATTTAATAACCAATTAGTGTAGATATAATGATGAAATCAAATGCATCAACTCCTTTTAGAAGAGGAATTTCACAAAATTCTTTCTTAATGGTTGCGGACGTTGATTGACTAAGTACCTACGTCTAGGCAAAATTACAAGATTTTTAGAGCCAGCGATTCGAACTGTGTAAACGTGTTTATGCTATGCATACCTATGTATACCCTGCTATTGGGCCCGATTCTGAAGGCACACATTTAAAAATTTGACAGCGCTAAAATTGGTTTCATCTTTATCTTTATAATACTGTGTGATAAGGATAGCAACAGTTTTAATGCTGTCAAATTTTAAAATTTTGCCTTCAGAATCAAGCCCATTAGTTAGTTACGACAGTAAATATTAAATAATCTGTGCCTGACTAACACAACTTAAAACAGATCTCATTTCCGTCGTCTTTAAAATGTTGGTCGAAGAGATCTCTACGCGCAGCCGATGACCGACGATGTCGATGAATCAGACGATCTCACGTGGAAAGTAGTTCATCAAAAGTGTAAACATTTATTACAAGGTAATGATTACCTTGTCTTGATAATGTCAACTGGTAATGAAGCGGCGGATGTGAGTAAGCCTGAGATCATGGACGCACAGAAATGAAGGAAAATACCATCTCCAAGAGAACTTAACAGAGCTTCTCGCGCCTGAAAACATCACAAACCTGACACTTGATATTAAACTAACTATTTAAGACTAGCTGTGGCCGCGGCTCCGCTCGCGTGAACTACAGACTCCGCTCCCATTCCCACACCCGCTCAAAGTCCGTTGAGTAGTTTTTAAGTGATGCGTGCACAATTCACAGACAAACAGATAAACAGACAAAAATTTCAAAAATGATCGAAATGTGTTCTGTTGCTTATCCTTAGACCCCCAATTTTTTTTTGCAAATATGTTCAATGTACAGACACGCGAAGTTTACGATTTTATTTATTAGATAGGATAAGATATGTGAGCCGTGTGGATTCCGGCTTAGAACAGGGCCACCCACAAATTTCCCGTGGGTATGGTCAAGGCGATTAAAGGATTGCATCAGGATCCGGCAGCAGTGTTTTCCTTTGTATATTAAGATGGTCGATTCGTTTATGTTTATGTAATATGTATTTTCAAATTTTATTAAAAGTAGGTACATTTCTTTATCAAATTTGGTACTAAACGCATTATACTTGTCCTTTCGGTTACTCTAAGGTTGACTGGAAGAGATCCCTAAGTGGGATAAGTCCGCCTTTGTACACAGTTTAATTCCTATTTTATTATTGTTGTTGTTGTTATTTTTGGTACAATAAAGCGTTTACATACATACATACATAAGATCATTACTGCGATCACCAATCCGCTTGACAAACGTGGTGATTCAGACCAACACACTAGTTTCGGCTGATGATGATGATGAAGGGGGAGGAGTACCAGCACCAACTTTAATGTAAATCTCAAAATGTTCCATGAACACCTGCTGTTACATTACGTTGACACCCTAAGGAATATTCACATTACATACGCAGACGAAACAGTTATAACATCATCTATCGAAGTGTACACATGAATCTCTAAACACTAGAGTAAACAGCATGGCGGATTGAAGGCGAAGCATAGGCTCATCGCATTGTTGCCAGAAGAAATTACCACTCCATGTTTTTGCTCGTAAAAAGTGAGGAGTGAATTCCCCGCGTGCTTATTTTAAAGTGTTGTGGCTTATATACCTTATACTATATTCACATACATGATAGCGAAAGTGTATATGCTACGTGCCGAGCTGAGCAGAGCATACCTGCCGTAGGTGCCGAGCTGAGCAGAGCATACCTACGGGTAGGTGCCGAGCAGAGCAGAGCATACATACGCGTACGTGCTGAGTTGAGCAGAGCATACCTACGCGTAGATACCGAGCTGATCAGAGAATATCTACGCGTAGGTGCTGAGCTGAGCAGAGCATACCTGAGCATAGGTGCCGAGCTGAGCGGCGTTCACCACCATCGCTCGGGTAACCGTGGCGCTGGCTCCTCGCCACAGTGTTGACACTCCCTCCTCGCGGCTGATCCTGAAAACATCATCGTCAGCAGACCACTGCTTGACATAGGCCTCTCCCAAGGCACAAACCGAACCAGCATTCGATTGAATTATTCATCTTTGCTCCATCTAGCCGACAGGCGGAACAGATTAAGCCTGTCAAATCGTAATCTCCATTCGAGAACTCTACCTCAACTTTTATTATTTCTGTGATAAGTGAATTACCGTTTTAAAATGCTAACTTTTTAAGCTGTCTTTGGCGGATACCCAATCTCATCTCGGATATTATTTATCAGAGAAACTCAGAGCATGACCTTTTTAAGTACTATATCACGTTGAATGATTACCAGCTTATGGGTTATTCGCAAAATCTCAGTATCTGTTCACGATTCGGCCCATAGGTCATTTATTCCCTTAGACGTTCAAGTAGACAACTGGTTGTGTAACCCATTAAGGTTTTTTTATTTCATGTCGGAAACTGGGTATTCTGGGTATCGGTAGAACGCTTTGATTGAAGACATTTGCCTTGAGTCGTTGTGGTAGGTAGGTATGTATATATGCGACGAGAAAACGTGATATTCGACGAAGTTCTGCCTTCAACATGTCAAGATATCTCTGCGACTTTTCTACGACCTATGAAAACAATTTTTGACTTTTATTGTCATCGTCCACTGTTACTTAACAGCAAGACGCAAAAATAAGGCTCAAAGGGGGCGCCCGCGCCCTAGGGCTGTTCCTGCCTTCATGTTCCGCCTCAGGCAAGTTCATTCTAAGCAGGCGATGTTAAATGGCTCATGATGTAGGTATGCTCTGACCTGGCGAGTGCGTTAAAGACGTTTGTATAGTTCCTCCTCTTCTCTGCCGGCAGCCTGCCGTCCGCCGTCATCCTGATGAGCGCCACCTCGGCCGGGGTGCCCACGAAGGCGCCTATCCCACCGGCGGCCATGCCGACGAGCAATTTTATTCCAAAGTTCGGTTGACCGTAGTTTCTACATTATACTATAAACAATTCAGTAAAGATCAACCATTGAACAGATTTTAGGGGGTTTGGCACACAAGGCATTACCGACTTTTTTAGAAGTCCATTGCTGACATAGGCCTTCAGCAATGAACGCCACCACACCCGGTCCTTCGCCCTTCGCATCCAGTCACTTTCGCCCACGCTCTTCAGGGTTGAAATGACAAATTGCCTGCCCACCTGTCCCATTAGCTGGCTAATCCTTCAAGAATTTCTAGTTCTTCGTCGAGTCTGTTCGTTACGATGCTTCAAGGAAACTCCGAGCATACATAACATAGCCTTGGTCCCAGAGGCAGAGACGATGTATTGCGCGATCCTGACAGCCTCACTAGCCTCACGCACTCCGAGCATGGCCCTCACTATAGCTCGCTAAGCGACTAAACTTGTGAATCAGGTCCACCGTCAGTGTCCACGTTTCTGGGCCGTACGTCATGATTCTGACAACCAGTGACTATATTGACAAGGAAAGTAAAGTTACTCAACGCTTTGTAGAAGTCTAGTACTCCGTTGAACACTCCCAGCCTGGCCGTGGTGTAGGTGGCTTGCCTGAACAGGGCGGCCGACAAGCCCTGGTACAGCCCTCGCACGCCCTCGTTTTTTACCACGTTTCGGCCCACTTGGATCATGTTAATCTGTTTGCCAGCGGATCCGAACAGCTGCATCCTGGTTTTGATCAGATCATTCGGCTGGACTATACACGTGGCCAACATACTAAAAAAATATCAGCGTTAGAAGATTTTCAGAAAACCTTAAAAAAAATAGTTAACCTAAAAAAAAATTGATTGCGTTTTATAGCATGCAAAAAATCGGTCCAGATCCAGGTCTAGCCCCAGGCCCAGTTGCAGGTCCAGGTCTAGGCACCCTCATCTTCCTCACCTCACCACCATCCTCAACTCTCCCCTCAACACTCCTCTCAACCCTTCCCTCAACCCTCATCTCAACCCTCCTCTCAACCCTCCCCTCAGCTCTTCCCTCAACCCTCCCCTCAAACCTCTTTCCCTCGTCTCTCCAAATGTAGTCCTCGTAACTAATCCATCGCAATGCAAATTCCGACTAACATTACTTTGTTGCATACGTACGAGTATACCACCAATTCATCGTAATCGGCTAACTCAATAAAAAGTTATGCGAATTCATAGTTTTTAAAAACTCACATTTGTACTATACCCGCTCCCACTGCCGCTCACGAATTCAGTCGAACATTTACACCCTACATTCTTCGCAGTGTATGCGAGTTTTCGGAAACTATAAATTCGCATAACTTTGACTGCACCGATTGCAATGAAATAAAGCCTATATGTTACACCAAATTAAGCCCCATGTTTTTGTGAAAAGTCCATCAAAGTCCGTACAGTAGTTTTTAAGTGATGCGTGCACAAACTCACAGACAAACAGATAAACAGACAAAAAAAATGATCGAAATGTGTTCTGTTGCTTATTCTTACACACCCAAATTAAGATTATTATATCTATGACAGCTTACCCGCTGGAACCACCAATTACGAAGTTCAAATACGATGGAATCGGAGGTTTGGCATTATCCCCCATATTGTATTATTATTATGTATTATTATTTATAAAATATTTTCCTTGCATGTGTAAAAACGCTGATATCAAAAGTATAAATAAAGTATATATAAAAATAACTAATGTAAAAAACTTAAAAAACTATCAGCAAATAATGCAATGTCATTTTTGTGAATGTTGTCAAGATAACATACTCGTATAGTTATAAAAAAAATTGAATAAATTAAAAAAAAGTTTTAATGCAAATATACTGACTAGTGATAGTGGTCCAGCTTTATTTGGTACACTAGCTGTGCCCGCGGCTCCGCTCGCGTGAACTACAGAATCCGCTCCCATTCCCACTCCCGCTCCCGCTTCTGCTGGCGCTTCCGCTTCCGGTCCCGCTCCCGAGCCCTCTCCCGCTTCCGCTTCCGCTCCCGCTCCGGTCCCGCTCCCGAGCCCTCTCCCGCTCCCGCTTCTGCTCTTGCTCCCGCTCTCGCTCCCTCTCGCTCCCCTCCCGCTTTCGCTTCCCTCCCGCTTCCACTTCCACTTCCGCTCCCGCTCCCGAGCCCTCTCCTGCTCCCATTTCCGCTTCCGCTCTCGCTCCCCTCCCGCTTTCGCTTCCGCTTCCGCTTCCGCTTCCGCTTCCGCTCCCACAACCACTCCCCTTTTCCCACGCCCACGACCACGCCCACGCCCACACCCACTCCCACTCCCATTCCAACTCGCAGCTCTAAATGTAATGCAAATTCATCGCAATCTTAATCGTACGCAAGTACTATTATGTGCGATATATTGCATACTAACCTTACGTAACTAATGTATTTGAAAACTAAAAATGCCTATAACTTTGATTGAGTCAGCCGATTGCGATGAAATAAAGACTAAATGTTAAGTTAATCCCCATGTTTTTTTATGAAAAGTCCATCAAAGCCCGATCAGTAGTTTTTAAGTGATGCGTGCACAAACTCACAGACAGACAGACAAAAATTTCAAAAATGATCGAAATGTGTTCTGTTGCTTATCCTTAGACCCCCCAATTTTTGTTTTGCAAATATCTTCAACAGACACGCGATGTTTACGATTTTATTTATTAGATTATAGGTACTTCTTGTTGTAAGCATTCCTATTTCTACAGGTTACGTTTTGGGAAGTATGCCCAGGAGTTGCACGATTCGATATTCCTACCTCCGTTCCGTCACCAGGCGTAGAGAGAGACTTCATCCTTATATAGTAGACATACCACGCTCTAGTAAGAAGCGTTTTGCTTCCTCTTTCACAATGCGAACTGCTAAGGAATGGAACTCCCTGCCAACTTCGGTATTTCCGGACAAGTACAACTTGGATCTCTTAGGAATCTTCTGGGTAAGCACGCTCCACGTTAGGCCTCATCGTCATTCACCATCAGGTGAGGTTGAGGGCAACCGTAAAACCCATCAGGAATAGAAAAATCAATCATCATCATCGTAACAATCTTTCAACGTCCACTGCTGGACATAGGCCTTCCCTAATGAACGCCACCATACCAGGTCCTCCCTTTTCGGCTACCTTCTGTGCGTCGTCCGTCCGCGGTCTCCACTCCAAAACTCGTCTGCCCCAACGGCCCCACACCTTTCGCAGAAATGACTGCAAAAGATGTGGCCCGCCCACTGCCACTTCAGCTTACTAATCCGATCAGGGTTGCGAGGGTAGAATATGGTAAGCACCTTTATTCTGGCGCCCAACAACTCTGTGTTTTGTGAAATCTAGTCAGCGAAATGAGATCTTCCTTTGTAAGCGAGGGCTAGGTGGCGGGGAGGGCGGATGGAAAGGGAAAGGGGTTAAAAGGAGGGGGAAGCGAAAGGGGAGGGAAAAATAAAGGGGAGTTGAGGGGAAAGAAAATGGGAAGCGAGGATTTTTTTCAGAGAATTTCAAGTTGATATTAAAATCATAATAGGTATGTAGTTTCTGAGAAAAATAGTCGGAAAGAACAGACAGTCAAACGTCTTAATATAGACATTCGTAACTTTTGGTTTGGTAGCATAAAAATAAAATAAAAAATAAATTAAAAGCAAGCAGGTGTGTGTTTTTATTACAAATATCAAGTTAAAGGTTCACAATATTAGAAATTATAAATAATATATGTAAATAATAAATATGTCAGACATTCACACCAATTATCCAGTCCCAAACTAGGCAGAGCCTGTGCTATGGTTACTAGATAACGGATACACAAACTTAAATAAATATATAAACATCCAAGACTTGGGTACAAACCTTCATATTCATCATACAAACATTTGCCCCTAGCGGGATTCGAACCCGCAACCTCCGGCGTGGCAGGCCGAGAGCTACCCGTTTCGCCACGGAGGTCGTCGTCGTCAAATTAAATAGATACGCTGTTTACTATTTCTTAAATCACCACTGCCACTCCTCTGTATAGTCTTGCTCTATCGGGAAATGCCTCCTGAAATGGAAACAACTATTTTATTTTCATATCAAATCAACAATCCTCAAAAATCAAACAACACAAATCCTATACAACAATAATATCCTGGATAACAACTCTTATGTATGATGAAACCGAATCCCTTATGAAACATGTACAATAGCAAATTCTTACATAAATCACGCATAGGTGCAAGCACGTTCACACACACACTCAAAAAACCAAAACAAGCACACAGACACAACCTAATAACCTCACCATAACACACACACACATACACAAGCACACCCCACACGCACACACAGGCACATACACACCCAATCAAATGCACATTCTTATACTAACAAACATACACATGCATATTTATTTACTTATATACTTATTGTCGTTAAATTAAATTATTTATTGTTATTAGGTTCAATTGAATTAAATTACATTACATATATTAATATTGTTATAGTTACATAAATTATAAGTTAAGGAAGAGTGGATCCTCCTGGTACAGGCAATTTTTATGCTTAAAAGGAGGATCCCACAAATATCATTAACATGTAAACATATAAAGCCAATAAATTATTTTGTATTTTTGTATTTTGTATTTGTATATCACACTCAAAATACACGAGAACAGATGATTGCCTCTTTGGTCTAGTGGCTTGGCTAGAGCGCCAGGTTGAGGTCAGCGAGGTCGTGGGTTCGATTCCCACCGGGGACAGACAACTCTGTACAAGTTAGGCCCGGTCTGGATGTTATATTTGTGAATTGTCCAATTCTTGTTTAAATTTCCATAGCACAGGAGAAAATCCTAGTTTGGGATTAGACAAGTGTATGTATCCTACTGTAGATTATTCAATAATAAAACTTGCATTGAAAATAATTCCGTTTACTTTTGGATCGGCTCATACATTGATTTAGAAAATTATAATGTCAATTGTCACCGCATTCGAATCTTGAAAAAAAAAATATAAATAAAAAGCACTCCAGCAAGGAGGCGCCAACATGCCGGCCCCCTTGAAGGTCTTGACTTCAATCAGACGCTTGAGGTCAGCGGGACGATCTTCGTGACTGGACGACGACAAGTGCCCGAGCCGGTGAAAACCTCGACGACTCGGACGACGCCATCGTGCCCTGGGTGCGTCGCCACCACTCTACCCATATGCCACTTAAGAGGCGCAGCAAAATCTTCCTTCACGACTACCAAGTCGCCAACATCGATGGATGGAACTTTGTTATTCCATTTTGTGCGCTCTTGTAATTGCGATAGGTATTCTTTCCTCCATCTACACCAAAATCTTTGTCGCAATTCTTCGACCCTTTCATGCCTCTGTCTTGCGTTGCTGGTTGTACAAGTTGGCTCCGGCAATGCAGTGAGCGGACGACCAATGAGAAAGTGACCAGGTGTTAATGGGACTAAGTCATTAGGCGATGATGATAATGGTGTAAGCGGACGTGAATTTAAAATGGCTTCAATTTGAGACAGCGTAGTTGTCAGCTCCTCATAAGTGAGATGAGCTAAGCCTAAACTTCGTTTAAGATGATGTTTTGTCGATTTAACGCCAGCTTCCCATAAACCACCAAAGTGGGGAGCGTGGGGTGGAATGACATGAAACTGTATACCTTCATTTGCGAAATCGTCACTCAATTTTGGTTTAATTTCATTCCAACCGCCTACAAAATTGGATCCATTGTCACAATGGATATGAGATGGCTTTCCTCGACGAGCAATAAATCGTTTGAGTGCCAAAATAAATGTGACACTAGTCAAGTCCGTAGCTAGTTCTAAATGAATTGCCTTTGTTGCAAAACAAACAAAAACGCAAATGTACGCCTTGACATATTTAGCACCTCGTCCCTTTTTGCTGCTTATCATGATAGGACCCGCGTAGTCAATTCCAGTCACATCAAACGGAGCTACAGCTTCGACCCTAGCAGATGGCAAGTCACCCATAACAGGATAGTTGACTCGAGCGGCTAGCTTGATACATGTAACACACTTATGAACTATTGATCTCGCTAAATTTCTGCCACCGATAGGCCAGTATCGTTGTCGTACTTCTGCTAACAGTAACTGAGGTCCCGCATGCATTAAGCGGCGGTGCTGGTCTTCAAAGACCTTTGTTGTTAAAGAATCACGCTTTGCTAAAATGATAGGATGCCTTACATCATAACTTGCTTTCGATTGTGACAGCCTACCTTGTATACGTAAAAGACCTTTAGGACAGATGAACGCATGTAACTTGATGATCGAACTTTTAGGTGGAAGCTTTTTGTTCTTTGAACTTAATATATCAATCTCCTTTGAGAAATGTCTTGCTTGGACATCCTTGATTAAAACAGTAAGTGCTTCGTCTAGTTCATCACACGATAGCGACTCACTATGATGATGTGCTGTTTGAACTTTTCTTGCTTTGCTGATGAATCGTAAAACGTATGCCATGACTCGCTTCGCCTTTATTAAGGTTGAACAACGTGTAAGAATTCTTTCGACTAAGCTTTGTGGTTCATTCACGACATTTGAGACTATACGTTGTTCAGGTAATTCAACAGCATTAATGTATTTATGCGTAGGCCATTGTTTTTCGTCTAATCTTAGGAATGGTGGCCCCTGCCACCATAGTTCATGTTTTTCAATAACATCAGCCTTAATACCTCGAGAGAGGACATCGGCCGGGTTTGCTTCACTAGCAACATATCTCCAAGTATGGGGAGCAGTAGCCTCTTGTATCTTCGATACTCGATTGCGTACGAACGTCTTCAGATTGTTCGGTTGGGTTCCTAGCCACCCAAGAACAATAGATGAGTCACACCAGAAAACGAATTTGTCTATGCTGACTCTCAGCGATTTCTTTATCTTTTCGCATAATCGAGAAGCTACGAGAGCACCGCAAAGTTCGAGTCTCGGCAAGGTCGTTGATTTTAATGGTGAGACCTTGGCTTTGGCACATAGCAAGCTAATGTGGACTGTATCATTGTTATTAATTGATCTGACATATGCGCATGCACCATAGGCTACTTCAGAAGCATCACTAAATATATGGACTTCAAACAAACGTTGAGTACTTTGCGATATATGTCTTGGAATGGACACGGCATTGAGGTGGCTCAAAGTTTTTACAATTTCCATCCAACGACTTGAAGTGTCTACTGGAACTGGGTCATCCCAATTCAACTTCTGGAGCCATAGCTGTTGAAGTAGTACCTTCGTTTGTATAACAGTTGGCGATACTAATCCCAAAGGATCAAAAATTTGAGAAATCGTAGCCAAAATTGATCTTTTTGTGACAGGTTTATCATCAGACGTTGAAACTGTTATCTTGTAACCCAGGGTGTCCATTTGGCTGTTCCATAGCAAACCCAGTGTTTTTGACACAGGAGATTCATTGAATGTGTATTCGCAATCTGCAGCTACATCGGACAGATTTTTGAGAACGGTTTCGTTGTTTGATCTCCACTTTCTGAGTTCAAAACATCCAGTCAACAGCTGATTATTGACCTGTTGACATATCCTCGTGGCTTCTTCTACAGAATCTGCTCCTGAAAGCAGGTCATCGACGTAGAAATCATGCTCTATAACTGTGCCAATTGATCTATCTTCGCAATCATCAGCTAGTTGCTTCAAACATCTGATTGCCAAGTAGGGTGCTGATGCAGTTCCATACGTGACGGTATTGAGCTGGAAAATTGTGTACGGCTCATTTCTGTTGTCACGCCAAATGATCCGTTGTAATGGTCGTTGTTCAGGACGCACTAGAACCTGTCGGTACATTTTAGCTATATCAGCAGAAATAACTATTGCATGCTGTCTGAATCTTAGTAGTATCGCTAAAATGTCGTCTTGCACCACAGGCCCGACAAGCTGAATATCATTGAATGATACACCATTGGACGTCTTCATCGATGCGTCGAAAACTACTCGTAGTTTCGTTGTTAAGCTGTCTTCTCTGATAACAGCATGATGAGGCAAGTAGTATGCTGTCTCAACCTTATCTTCACCAGTCACCTTTGACATATGACCCATAGTTTCATATTCATCCAAAAACTCTTTGTAAGAACTAAGCAGCTTTGGATTAGTAACTAATTTTCTTTCTAACGATAGGAATCTTCTTTCAGCCATTGAGAACGAATCTCCAAGTGCGCTTGCCTCTTGTTTCAGTGGCACTTGGACAAGAAACCTTCCATCTGAAAGCCGCTCGGTGGATTCCTTAAATATTTTCTCACAAATGCGTTCGTCTTCAGACCAAGGCTTGACCATGGACACTTCTTCGAGCTCCCAGAACTTCGTTAGCTGCTCATGAACATCAACAGTAGAAGCAAAATGACACCTTATCTTTGGAGATGTAGGAACGCTTCCAGATACAACCCAACCCAAACTCCTTAAAGGTACAGGAATCTAGTTTAGTGGTCAGTATGTAGACCAGAAGCGTATCCCATCCGGAAATCACTTCACCTAACGCCTCGAGTGAACGGAGATTTTTATTGAAAACATCCACCAAATCCCGTAAATCTTTTGAAGTCTCGCGCGGTTGCTTTGCATCAAACAGCGCCTTAATATAATTGTTCACAAGCAATTTATTGTTGTCAAAGCGTTCAACTACCATATCCCATGCAATTGAGTAATTTTTTGATGTAAACTCAAGAGAACTTAACACGCTCGACGCTCTACCTTCTAAACTGGATCGTAAATAATGTAACTTATTTATAGTATCCAATGAATCATTGTTATGCACCAAAGAAAGAAACGTATCTCGAAATTCGAGCCAGTTTTGAAAGTTGCCGTCGAACTTAGGAAGAGATATTGGTGGCATCTTAATTTGATACGGTCTACTCTTAGAACATCCACTGTGATGAGTGTCAGAACATTTGTCATTGGTTTTCTGATCGCACTCTACCTCAGGCTGGAACTGACTACCATTGCAGCTTGACCGCACCGGCTTAGACTGAGCCACTAGAGCCCTCGCTCGTACAATTGCGTTGTAATACTTGGTTTCAAACAATTCGCGTTCGATATATTGCTCGTCAGGATCCTCACACAAACATTCAATCTGTAACTGAAGATCATCATACTCTAGTAACAATGTTTCCACTTTTGTTAAACGTAACTCTAACGCATCCCGTTCCTCGTCCGGCAGCTTAATGTCGGCAGGATAATTGAATACGTATTTGTCAAAGTTGGTTAAACGCATTTTTACGGAACCACGTTTACGAATTAAAATTGGCAATAAATCGACAGAATCTGACATTGTTTCTTTTGTGTCAGGCATTTTCGTAGAAACAAAAAACAAATGAAACCAAGTTCAAATTTTCGTAGAAATCGAAAGAGAATTCAAACCAAATTTAACGTAAAATGAATTAAATTAAATTGAATTTAAATTATTCAATCGATGTGTTTGACGCTATATTTACGAAATAATTCCGAACGAATAACTTCCAGATTTTTGAATTTTGAAAAGGAATCGTATAGATGCTCGTATAGTAAGGAAATGAATCACAGTACCTATTTATGATATTGACGCTTTATTTACGAAAGGGGTACGAATAAATAACTTCCAGAGGTTTTGAATTTTGAAAAAATAGGTACGAACATACGAATCGACACTTTAGGAATGAAATGGAATGACCTCACCTTCTATTGGCCGTCCACTAACCACACCGCGCAAAGCTTCCTTGTTCAGCCGGCGCTTGATGAGTTCGGCAAGGGTCGGTGTAAGATGAGTGCTCTGATACCGTGGTTTACGCTAGTAGGTGCGGAGCTTTACATTGACTTGGACCTTTTGTAGACGCTGCAGAGCCTGTAGACCTCGCTGTTACGCTGAAGGTTGGCTTTAATCCCCGACCGCCGTTGACGATGCCAATATTATATTGCACACCCGGTCGAAGATGTCTCGTCCTCGTAGTTTTCTCTTGAATACTTTTGATGACTAGTTCATTATCCGGTCGCTGGACCAACAATTAATGTAGATTATTCAATAATAAAACTTGCATTGAAAATAATTCCGTTTACTTTTGGATCGGCTCATACATTGATTTAGAAAATTATAATGTCAATTGTCACCGCATTCGAATCTTGAAAAAAAAAAATATAAATAAAAAGCACTCCAGCAAGGAGGCGCCAACACCTACTAATATTATAAACGCGAAAGTTTGTAAGTATGGATGGATGTTTGTTACTCTTTCACGTAAAAACTACTGAATAGATTTTAATAAAACTTTACCATAATATAGCTTATACATCAGAATAACACATAGGCTACAATTTATAAAGATATTGTGTGAATTGTCCAAAATATCAAGTAAGTAGGAAAAAATCTACCATCTGCGAGCTATTCTGGCGTGCGCCATAAACTACTCGAAATACTAATCCTGCGCAGACGAAGTCGCGGGCACCAGCTAGTATGTAATATTTATTATTACAGGCACACCCGCCTGTCCGTACACGTGTGTGTGTGTTTTTGTAAACTATCAAGAGAGGGACAACGCTATACGTTAACACGTAAGTGCTTCTTAACTATAGTAACAAATAATATTTACGCTACGTGTATAAAGGTGTACAATAACCTGCCAGACTCCTTTAAACAGATGAACATAACCAAATTCAAAAAGTTCATAAAACTATGGCTTGAGGAAAGGTGTTTTTATAGCGTACAGGAATATTGCAATTATAAATAATCATAATTTAATTATTTTTAATATTTGCTTGACATAAAAATAATGAGATAATTTATAATTTGTAGTGACATCATTAGTGTAATTGATACTTTGACATTTATATTCTTCTTGACATTTTATTTTTCACAATTTTTACTTTTAAATTAACTTGTATTATATTTATAATTTCTGTGTATACACCTGCAAAGGTAGGGTTTAGTGGTACTTGTATTAAATATATAATATCTTAAAATTACCTGAACTTCATACACAATAAACATTCATTTCATTTCATTTCTCGTTCTAACGGGCTGGTAGAACGGCCGTTAAACTGGCGATGGGAGGTGAATGTCGCTTGTTTACGCAGTAATATTTAGTATTCTCTACCTATATGTCAGTCTGTGTTTACAAAGAGAGACAGGGCCATAGTCCGCAAACCTTCTGGCAGGGGGCGTGGCGGGGGAGCGCGGGGGGGTGCGCGTGCGCAGGGGGGCGCCGGAGGGGGGCGCGGGGGCCGGCGAGGGGGGCGCGCGGCGAGACACCTCGCCCAGGAGAGACAGGCACGAGCGAGACAACCGCTGGCTGAAGTTCTGTAACAACATCATTATCGGCTATACAAAATTTCAATTAAAATATCTTAAAAAAAGAAAGGCCGATTCTAATGAAACTGTACACACGGAAGCAGGACTCGAAGTTGTTGAATTGGTACAAATAACTTTTTCAACGTTACTTTATTTAAAAATAAGATAATTTACTTCTATGATGGGCTCGATTCTGAAGCACAATGTTAAAATTTGACAGCACTAAAACTGTTGCTATCCTTGTCACACAGTATTATGAAGATAAAGACGAAACCAATTTCAGCGCTGTCAAATTTTAAATGTGTGCCTTCAGAATCAGGTCCTATGTGTATGTATTTAGTTATGTGTATATATTTATTTATTCTGTATGTGTATAATCATAAAACCAATATTTATTACCTATTTGCTATAGTCATGTAAGTATTAAACTTCTAACTGTATTTGTTTGTGCAATAAAGTGTATAATATATTGTATATTTTATATAAATCTATTATTATAATTTTTTTACATATTTTATAATTCTTGAATCTACTATGGGTTTATTACTGAAATATATATATAAAGTCATGTAGGTCTTATTTATTTGGATTGTCTTTGTTTCACAATTACAAAAAATTAATGGATTGATTGAGATTTTATTAGATTACCTCCATTTATGACACACAAAAATGGCGTCGTCTTATGGTTGCATCTTAAGTCTTGTCGCAGTTTAATGTGTAAAAAATGGGCTCATTACAATTCACATATCTTGAGGCCAGGAATACCTGGCGACATTTCGACCATCTGGATCTTTTATGCCAAACCCCTGTCAGTGGACCCCAAGCCGATTGGACGCCTTGTAATTTCATCTATACTTAAAATAATAAAATATTTGAAGTAACACATACCGGTAGACAAGAGCCCTTCATCTCCCTCAGGTCTATCTTCCTGAACAGTTCGCAGAGCAGCAGTTCGTGGAGGACAGGAGTGCGCGGGCCGAAGATCAGCTCTATTGTTTCCACTACCTGGTACAAAAGGGTATCGGTATCGTACTAGATATTACAGTGCGCGTTGACTATCGAGAAAGGGACAACGTCATACGTCAACACATAAGTGCTTCTCTCTCTAGGCTGCGTACTACACGCGGTGCTTCATTTTGCAGGCGACGTTAAGCTGTCGGGGTGATGTGAGTGTCGCTTCTTTGCAGTATTCTCTTCTATTTAGTATTCTCTAAGACTTAAAAATTACTACAGTAGAAAAAAATCACTGTGCTAGAAATATATATTTATGGTATTTATCTATTTATACATATTTATGTATTTATTTGAATAGATATCATCATCATCATCAGGTTATTTTTGTCTCCACTGCAGGAGCACAACCCTCTCTCATCTGCCGGAGACAGACGGAGGATTCGGCCTACACTCCCCGCGCCGGCCAGACGGGTTGGGGAGGCCTGATCGATGTTTTATAATGTATTCCCTCAGTCGCCTTGTACGACATTCACGGGAAGAGTTGAAGTGGTCCTATTCTACTCTACCGGAAAAAAAAGTATGTGTAGTTTAATATTGTCTGTTATGTATGTACACACAGGTCTGCCCTTTTACGAAGTTTCCTCTGTCGCCGGTGGGCTGGCAGAAATCTCTTAAAGAGATAAGCGTTGCCATTTGTACATGTTATTTTTCCCTTACTTTTATTGTATTCATCCTTCTATGTAAGTTTTGTTCTAATTAAAAAAATTATATGTTTTGGTGCACAATAAAGAATATTTGAATTAAATTATTTTGTATGAATTTATATCATTTGTGTGTGCAATAAGTTGTTAAATAAATAAAAAATAAATATGATCTTACCTGAGAGTAGTTGGGCAGTAGATCGGGTAAGAGCGACAGGTCGATCTCAACTCCGGCGCTCATTTCGAACAGCACGTGGCCCAACGAATGCGCTTCAACGTTGTCCAGGGCCGACGTCAGGGCAATGGGACATCTGGGTAGCACTCCGATCAATGTGTTCTCTAGGCCGCATATCCTAGAGAGAAGAATATATAGATCCAAAATTGTAAAGCCTTTTGACTATTAAAAAAAAATCGAAAAAATCCATAGCCTGTATCGACGCAAAAAGGCATAAACATTGAAGTAAAATTTTTGTTATTCCAAATTCGGAATCAAAAAACAAGTCTATGTCGAATGGTCTGGGTCTAGTGTCTTTTTTATTAGCCGTAGAGACGCGGGACTTAGACCAATCAACTTAATTTTATTTTTCTGATTCCGAATTTGCAATAACAAAAAAAAAAACATGTGGGCTACAGCGTTTATGCTTTTTTGCGACGATTCTCATAACGGCTCAATTTGGGTGGACTTAATCCACCTACGCCTAAGATATTACTCTTTGGCGCAAGCAAGTTTCCTACCCAGATTAAACACATTTCATTAAATATCAGTTCTCGGTTGAAAACCAACCCATCGTGGTTGCGGCGGTCAAGACGATACCCGAACCTTGGTACTTGTACTATTATTATTGTCGCGATGACTAGTGAAATACTCCCTAATTGTATAGACTTTATAAACTAAACGGATGTGATATTATTCTGTACTAGCAACCCCGACGAGAAATCGCCCATCGCGATTTCCGACACTTATACTGTGACATGGGCCATAATTATTATAAAAATCATGTATTTAGGTATCATAAATTTAATTAAATCATAATATAATCATAATCCGTATGTCTCCGGTAGATGAGAAAGGGTTGTGCTCCTGCAGTGGAGACAAAAATAACCTGATGATGATGATAATCATAATCTTAGGAGTAGATTCCGTATTGCTTTTATAAATTCACATTTTTTTAATAAAATCTAGCATCTATTTACATGTCCCAGTTTGGGCGCCAATATTCAATTTGACGCCCAACCAGGCATTGCCGCAACTTACCGTGCAACGCCATTTTGAACCATCACGTTACCGGAGTGCAAATAGCGGAATGGTGGGAACCCCTTCTCCTTGAGGAAGAGGAGCCCTTCAAGAATCTGTCTGCCGAACCTGGCCACCTGCCACGCGGGCAGGCCCGTGCCGGCTGCACCGTACTTCCGGGAGTACTCTTCGTTCCAAGTACTCTGTGGAATTAATGAGAATGGCAGTCTGGCACGAAAGGGATGACAATAGTTCACAATTTAGTCGAAATGTGCACCTTATAAGATAAGAATATACACATTAATAAAATCTTACGTGTTCCTTTACTTAAAAATCTGATGAAGAAATATTGTATAGAAGAATATTCATCCCCAAAATACAATCAAGTTACCATTAAATGATAACCATTTAGTAACTAAGTCAACAAGTGTAGTATAAACATTTTTTATTTTATTTTAAATGGAAAGGCAGTGTACAGCTGGTGCAAAGTCTAGACAGTTCTAAAATATGTCCACTGATGTGTCAGATCAACAGACTCTGGCAAATTGTTCCAACTGGATACAAGCTTAAAAAAATCTTTGTGGGTTCAGCTGAGCACTGGATCTTTGTAATCTCATATTATGTCCTCTGAGTCGCTCAATGGAGTTTGAGTCATAGTTATAAATATTTCTTTTTAAACTTACTTTATAAATAAGGTCCTTCAAACTTCCTCTCGCATTGAACGGAAGTACAGCGAGCGCATGGCCGTTGCACAACTCTAGGTCTAGCACAGGATAGATGTAAGGATGGTGCAGGGCTCGGAACAGCTCCATGATCAGGCCTCTGGAGCGATCACTCTGCTCGATCGGACATTTGTTTGAAAGTGGCACCTAATAATAAGAAAAATAAAGTTTTAAATTCGATCCAGCAGCGATAAAATACAGTTATGACATTGAAAATCTTCGATAAAGTTTAAGTACACTTAATTTTCGGAAAACAAAACCGCTGGTACATGGCGTGACCGGGTATCGAACTGACCTCTCGACGTGTAAGCCGCGTCTTTCCCACTGATCCACTACGTATATTATTGAGTGCTCTATGGCGCCTCCGATTTTTTTCCAAAATGTTTACTTTTGTATAAGTAAATACTTACTAAAGTGAGCAGTCTGTCAGTTTTTATAGAGTTGTCGCGTATCGCGAACCAGTGCTTGTAAGATCGGGAGCCAATAGCACACAGTTGCGAGATCATGTCGTATCTGAAATTACATCACACCTTTTAATAAATATAAAATCTGCCATGTTTCGTCTGTTACTGTTACTTGTTACTTAAAACATCTATAAAAAAGATTTGGTCATTATAGGTTAATTTTATTCAGTGTACTTCAATCTCCACGGTAGAGAGGCAAACTCGTAAATACCACAAGCATAAAATATATTCATCATCAGGTTATGTCTCCACTGCAGGAGCACAACCCTCTCTCATCTGCCGGAGACTGACGGAGGATTTGGCCTACACTCCCCGCGCTGGCCAGACGGGTGGGGGAGGACTGACTGATGTTTTATAATATATTGCATCGTATTTAATAGAAGTGTTAAGAAATCAATTGGTATAATAAAAAACTGTTATTTGTTACCTGGAGGACTGTGACAAGTAATCTGTGCAGATTGCTAAAGCAGCAGAACTCTCCATTGACCGTTCAACAACTCTGTAGAAGAAAGATTTCAACTAAGAATAGAGAAGAAGGGAGATGTGGCAATCCTGACATTCGAGTCAACGGTCCTTGGTAACACTGATAGCTATCTCAACCATACTCTTACCAAAAGTGATTCTCAAAATGACGGAACAAAAAGTGCTCCAATTGCGATCAAAACTTGCATACGCGGGTTTTTAGAGGTTACACAAAAATCAAATCAAGCAGTTTGCTGTTTTCATCTATTTGTGTGCTATGCAAGGTATATAAAAAAAGCGGCCAAGTGCGAGTCGGACTCGCCCATGAAGGGTTCCGTAGCAGCAAGTAACATAATATAAAAGTTATAGTAGTTCGTTGTAACTTTGATCGATGTTTTAATAATAGTATTGTGGTTTACGATTTATGACTTATTAAAAAAAACTACTTGCTAGATCTCGTTCAAATCAATTTTAAGTGGAAGTTTGCATGGCAATGTACATCATATATTTTTTTTAGTTTTATCATTCTCTTATTTTAGAAGTTACAGGGGGGGACACACATTTTACAACTTTGGAAGTGTCTCTCGCGCAAACTATTCAGTTTAGAAAAAAATGATATTAGAAACCTTAATATCATTTTTGAAGACCTAACCATAGATACCCCACACGTATGGGTTTGATGAAAAAAATTTTTTTGAGTTTCAGTTCTATGTATGGGGAACCCCCAAAATTTTTGTTTTTTTTTCTATTTTTGTATGAAAATCTTAATGCGGTTCACAGAATACATCTACTTACCAAGTTTCAACAGTATAGTTCTTATAGTTTCGGAATAAAGTGGCTGTGACATACGGACGGACAGACAGACAGACAGACATGACGAATCCATAAGGGTTCCGTTTTTGCCATTTGGCTACGGAACCCTAAAAAACAGATGTGTAGTCACGTCGATAGTAAAAAAATATATATTAAAGTAAGAAAAAAAAGAGGTCCTATATCAGGATCGCGAGACTTAGCGCTTCTTCTCTATGTCTATCCACACGTACTAATTGTTTGACTTTAAACTACGTAAGGATGTGCGTCAGACTTACCTGGGAGAAGCAGGAGCCTCAGATGGAGATGATTTGCCAGAACCAGTGCCAATGATAGACTTGTTGAACAGGAGCTTGGCTAGAGAGTCGATCTTCTGCGCCACAAGAGGAGCGCGCTCAGAACTATCTTCTGGAAGATTACAAATAGATCTGATAAAATTTCAAACGAAAGCTGTATCAGGTATAGTAAAAAAAATTATGTAACAGATTTTTATATAATTATAAATATTCTGATAATATGATTAAAAAAGGAATAACTTACTTGTAGAAAATACTTAGTCAAAATACTCAAATTCACCCTAACTCCTAATTTATACGAGATTGACTGTAATTGATCATCTTATCTTGAAATGTATCGTATATCTACTCTTTATTTATTAATGAGCAGATGGTAAATAATTATGTGATGGATATAGCCAAGCATATTAATAAAATAGCTTTGTTATATTCCTTACTACATATAAAAAGAAAACGAAAAATTCTAATTATTATGTTGCATTATTATAAAATTATATTAGTATCAATTATTCTACACTCTTTCATTATTGATTAATAATGTTATTTGCTGAAGCACCATCCAATTCATTCCAGTTTATTCCGTCTTTCGCCAGCCAAGCAATAGCAATTAAAAAAGTAGGAATAGGGTATAGCAATAAAAAAAATAGCAGTTAAGGTCGCACTAGTGAATTACGTTACTTATTTGAATACTTGAATGACTTTGAATAAATACTTGAGCCGCTAGCGAACGATGAAGCGTCTTCCTTCGATATGGCTGATTGTTCCGTGAGCGAGAAAAAATACAAACATTTATAATGATATAAATTAGGAATGTAAAATACGTAAATGAAAGACCTCAGAAGGAATCCGACAATACAAATGGGATTCATATAATAAATAAAAATTATAATCATGAAGTCTCGTATGTAACTTACTACGAAAATAAGTTTGGTGCGTACTACTGCTAACTCTCATAATGAAATCCTGAATAGAAAGGTTGGATTTAGGCAGTTATAAGAAAAATAGTTAATTTATCAGTTTATGTCATACTGGATTTATAGTGTTCTGAGTTGTAGCAGTTAAAATGGAAGTATAATGGATTAAGTGCTTGTTTTAAATATAATCCTTACCTTCACTGTCTTCTCTATCAGTGGATACAGAACGAATACGAAACGCATTTCTTTTGTTCGCCGCAGCGATTGATTCTGGGTTAAACTCTGCCACTGACTGCGCTCTTCTGCACGCCCCGCGGCGTTTCTTCTTTCTGTAGCTGGTCCTTGGACGTTCCTGATAGAACCTATCGTGCCCCGTCGTCTCAGACTCCTTCTGATCCTTGCCTTCGTTATTCTTCATATGTTGATATAAGTTAAACATTTTGGCAGATCGCTTTAACAGTTGCAATTTGAACTTCTCAAAGGTATATCTCATTAATTTGCACTGTTGTCTAATCGTCTGTGACATTTATGGCTTCTTATATGTTGCAGACATCTTATATATACATTTGGAATACATACATATACATTTTAAACGTTCGAGTTGTATTTATCTATATAGACGACATTATTGTTATTTCACAGAACACAAAAAAACACAAAATACGATTAATTTATATGTTGACATGAAAAATATATAAACACAAACATAACTAAACACAAACTCACCGCAGACACGAGTGCACTTAGCCTGTACGTAGAGCTGAACTATGTCAATAGTGACTAATTGAAGACCTACAAGTGACGTATTAGTCGGGTCGTTGTGAACATTCAATATATCTAGGTATATAGTTTCCGATGTCGACTGTACGGCTCTGTACACATGAAGCGGACGATCCGCGTCAGAACCCGATATACTCAAAGCGACAGCACACTCAGAATAATAAAGGTTAAAATAGGAATCCGCAGCCGATCTGCCGTTCGGAGCGACGCGACACTGTCCGCCGCGTTATCTCATTTCGACGGATGGTCCGCTGTTGCATGTGCATCTGATACGTGGATATACAAAGCCATAGTGGTTCAAACACTTAACAGAGTGCACAATCCGCAGCGGATCGTCTGCTGTATGTGCAAAGAGCCTACGACTCATGTATTTAATCCGTCACAAAACTGACACGTAACGTGATCTCTGTAGTCGTACCTCTTAATGCTGTGAGGGTCGCGATGATCACATAGAAATACATATAGGAATCCTAGTAAAATGAAATTAGTTTGTTAACATGAATTGGTATTGGTTGTAATTAATACACGTTATTGTATTATTAGTGTAACCTAACCAATAAACAATCCAGTCGCATTCGAATTACTAAAATCTTAGAAAATAGATATACACCAAATCAGATGTCATATGTAAAAAAGGGGATGCCCCAGGGGTCAGTTCTGGGTCCATTTCTTTTTCTTGTTTATATGACTTACCCTTCTTTGTATACCAATATAATTCATTTTCCGATTAAACTTTGCGATTTTAAAATTTGGCTGAAGAGAATGTGAACTTATCGATGTAAATAATATTCTCTCACAAATTATTAACTGATTTAGCGTAAACAATCTTGCATTAAAGTCAAATAAAATTTAATCCCTCAACCCTCCCCTAAATCCTTCTATTTAGCAAGCAATACATGGATGGATTAATTAGTATGGTTTGAATTGATTAGTGAAAATAAACTCGAAATCAAAACAAAAACTTTAATAGTAATAATCTAAAACTTTTTAATAGTTAGTCACAAGTATTGTCTAGTTATATAAAAATAAATCTTTAGAAAATATTAATTAATGTACAAATTATAATAACAGTAGATACATATCACATGGAATATATCGTTTTGAACGAAGAAATGAGGAACGATAAAGAAGCTTATGGACTAATTCATTTCATACGATTGCAAAAAATATAATCAATAAATAATTAGAAATTTTAATTTTTTAAAAGGCCTTATACAAGGTGTCACGATCCAATCTAGGCGTGGTATTTTAAAAAATATATTTCTTAGTAATCACTAAGAAATATTTTTTTAAGCAACTGCTTATGCAAATTTTATGAAACCTCATCCAATATTTCATGTTTTTTTTAAATTTCACAGGCCTGTTGTGCCTCAAGTTTTACTGCTAACCTAGCAAGCGGTAGTCGATAATAAAACTACGTGTATAAATGTACCAAGTCTACTCATGTGCAATAAAGGATTTGACTTTTGTTTGCAATGTTATTTGACTGTATAAGAATCCTCTAGAACAGTTTATAACTATTACGAAGAACGAACGGCTGTCTAGAAGAAATCCCGTTTAGTGATATGACCGCCCTGGTGTAATGTTACTTAATATCCTACTCTGTATCTGTGTATTTTCAAAGAGTTTTTTTTAATAATAATAATTATTATTTTAGAGTAATTTAGTAATTAGGTGCATGAAAAGGTAAAAAAATATACAAAAATGTATATTTTCAGAAACTTAGGGGTTACAGCGGATAGTTGAGGCCCTCTTTTAGACATAAAAATATGTTCCAGAGGGCCTCAGGTTGATGGATGCGAGAGGCTAGTGAGGTGTGTCGCGCAAAGTGGCGATACATCGTCTCTGCCTACCTAGGACCAATTTGTGAGCACTATGTATGTACTTATTTATATAGGTATTGAATTAAAGTACGAAAGACCGTGTTATCAGTAGACTTGGAAAGCATTATGAATTTTGTTTCACCAGTATAAGGCCATACAGCGTTGATAGTTCTAAAAACAAGCATAATAATTTCTTTCTTTGAACAAATCCAATTTAAAACAAACTTCAGACAAAAATAGACACTCGTACATTAACTTATAAGTAAAACTCGATTAACAAATGTATTACGCTCTACTTACTATAAGCTCTTGGCACCTACATATCTTATCTTCTTAGGACTTTTGCACATTATAAGACAATTTCTTGTGTCTTATGAGAAATGTCTTATAAGAAATCCAGTCGCATTGGTTGTTATATGAGACCATACACATTACAAGACATTTATTCTTGTCTGGTGTCTTATAATGTGCAAAAGGCCTTAAAGGCCAGGTATATCCCGCGACACATCGACCCTATGGGGTTGTGTGTCAGCCCCAGTAGGGTAACTCTATGTTTTCCCTCCCCTTCAGAGCAACCAGTAAATGTCTAGAAAAAAATTGTAACAATGAATGGGGGGGAATGGATACAAAGGAAATAAAGGGGGGACCTATTCATAGCCATTGTCGTACCTCCTTTGACGTAGGGCCCTTTATTGTCTTCTATAAGATCTAACCAGAGCCAACAGTGGCTAGAGTCTGTCACATCCTTAATCATCATCATCATGTCAGCCCTTAGCCGTCCGCTGCTGGACATAGGCCTGCCCCAATGAACGCCACCACACCCGGTCCCCCAGCCTCCGCAACCAGCCGGTCCATCTGGCTGCGGAGCTTCCCACCCTGCGCGTGCCGGCCCGCGGTCTCCACTCCAGAACTCGTTTGCCCCAACGGCCGTCGGTTCTGCGACAGTCGTTTATAATCACTGCAGTCCGTAATCATGTCGTATTCGCTCGCGGACTGCGGTCGGTACGGGAGAAGAGGGTAGTTTGACATTATGATGGGATCATAGGCCACTCACTCACTGTCACAAAATGGTACATGGTATGACCGGGGATCGAACTCGGACCTCTCGACATGATACGCCGCCTCTTGCCCACTGCGCTGCTGTCGCTATCACCTTATCTAATAAAGTCATTATTGAAGAAACCAAAAATATAGTTTTGTGCTATTTGTGTTGGTCAAGAATACGATGCCACAACAACATCATCATCATCATCATCAGGTTATTTTTGTCTCCACTGCAGGAGCACAACCCTCTCTCATCTGCCGGAGACATACAGAGGATTTGGCCTACACTCCCCGCGCTGGCCAGACGGGTTGGGGAGGCCTGATTGATGTTTTATACCCTTAGTCGCCTACAACATACTCTTGTTTAATCTCAGCAGTGGCGGATTTACCAGCAGGCTGATTAGGCTGGAGTTGGCGGCAAATTTGTTTTTATGTCTTACAGAAATTAAAACAAGCCGTATGTGGCGTGGGACACCCGATAGGAACGAAGTTCCTTCCGCTATTCGACAAATATTTCATTTATAAAATTGGTCAAGGTATTTTGCAAAGAAAAAAATTATAATTTGCGTATACATCTGTTATATAAATATTGGGCTCGATTCTGAAGGCACAAGTTTAAAATTTGACAGCACTAAAGTTGTTGCTATCCTTGTCACACAGTATTATGAAGATAAAGACGAACCCAATTTCAGCGCTTTCAAATTTTAAATGTGTGCCTTCAGAATCGAGCCCATTGTCTTATTAGGTTCAATAAATTTACAGTTATTCATAAACTTTAAAAAGAAACTGACACATCGCTCCCCTATGCAGTTCACAATCATAATAATTACGGGAAAAGGGTGGTGTAATTAGGACGATGGTGCACAAACCATAAAGTTACTATTTCATTGGCTAAAAAATCGAAATTAATATGATTGTGAACTAGGGTCGAATCGCAGAGGTCGGTAGGGGCGGCGGAATTTGAATAGTCTACTGACGGAAAAGTGTAAATCCGCCACTGAATCCCAGATTATGACTAGACAAACAATTCACAAATATAACACCCAGGCAAAGACCAAATTGTACAAAAGCCTTCAGCGGCATGACGTCTCATTCCCACGTCGTCTGGTTCATACAATAACTTTATCAACAACTTCTCAATTGACAACTTTTCAAAATAACCATTTCCCAAATAATTAACTTTTTCAACATTTCCCATATTGACGTTTTGATTTTATTTTATTAAGGAGAATGTGCCAAAGTTATAGTAAAATTTTTCTATAAGAATATCTTATAATTGAATATAATTTAATTCAAGCTCTCTTCGGTGAAGGAAAAAATTTCGAGGAAAATCTGCATACGCCAAAAATAAAGTACTAAAGCCTACATAAAGTCCACAAAGCCTTACTGGACCTATGTGGTGGACCATGAGCCCTATGCCCTCGCTATCGTCATCATCATCAGCCTGAAAGAGTCCACTGTAGGACACAGGCCTCTCTAGGCACTAGACACTATAGGCACTGAACCCGATCCTCGGTTCTTCTCATCCAATCACTACCAGCCCTCGCTATGAGACTAGGCATCTACCCAACAGAGGGATATCGCTGTAGAATATAAGTGGAACTCCAGCTCCAATTGGTGACAGCGCGATATTTTACAGACAACCGCATCAAAATTAGTCCACTTGTTGATAAGTTAAGAAGACACGCTACGAGACAATCAGACCCACACAAACGCGTCACACTTATAAGTTATAACAACCCTCCTTTTATTTGCGTCCAGTGTTAATAAAGGACATATATACAAACTTCCATACATAAATTATCTTGCTAAGTAGAGCTAATAAAAGCTAATAAGAAAAAATGCAGCTAAGAAATTTAATGCAAAAGTTGTGCTCTTCGTTTGTAACAAGTTTTTATAATCTCTAGAATCGAAATCTCTAATTAACTCTAAAATCTACAAAATTGTAAATATCTCTTTTCTACTTTTAGCTCCTAAGTAGCTCACTGCCTTCTAACACTTGATACTAAATACTAACATAATGGTATTGCTATACAAAGGAACTTTTAAGATGTATCAGCTAAGACGTCTTGCCCCGTATTTGCCCCATAGTTACACTTTACTTAAATCATGAAGCTTCAAAGTGCAATGTATTCAATTTATTGAATCTAGTGACTTTGTTGAAAATG
The DNA here is from genome assembly GCA_947086405.1 of Esperia sulphurella. Classification (NCBI taxonomy): domain Eukaryota; kingdom Metazoa; phylum Arthropoda; class Insecta; order Lepidoptera; family Oecophoridae; genus Esperia; species Esperia sulphurella. Next base: position 12,460,630 of record OX352273.1, on the reverse strand, counting down.
AAAGAGCCTTCAAAAACAGTGAAAGCTATGTGATATGTATGAATAACATATAAACATACATTACTTTTGACCTTTGATAACAATTTTGTGGTCTCATTGGCAGAATATTTGATTGAATTGATTTTTTTTAAATAAAACGTTGCTGCAATTATTTTAGAAAACGATCTACTTAAACAAGCAGACAATTTTTAATATCATACTTAAGACTAATTATGACCGGCACATGAGTTTTCCCTTGCTTTAAAACTTGTACTGTTTTACAATTATGCAATTGTTATAATATTTTTGTACTTTTTTGTACCCTATCACTACATAGACAGCCATGAGAACAAATGACTCCATTCTTAAAGAGCTCAATATATCGAAACGGCTCTCTGCAATGAAAAAACCCTACGTTTCTTCGGTCACATTGTGCGGTCTCCCAAGCAAGACCTGGAGAAGCTCATCATCCTGGGACAAGTGGAGGGCAGGCGTGCCAGGGGGGGGACCCGGTGAGGAGGGTGGTTGGCGGATCCTTATATCAAGCGGTGTGGCAAATGATCGCTATGCGTGGAGGCGCATTTTATACGGTCTCGATCCTCAGCAGTGAGGGAACGACAGAGAAGAGAAATGTAGTAATAGTACGTATCGAGCACTATAGATAACTGTCACGTTCCTCCAACGGTCTTTAACTCGGTATATAAATACATTCGCATAACTGACTTCGGTTGGTGCAGTTCTGGAGTGGAGACAGGACTGGTAAGCTTAGGGTGGGACGTTTTAAAATGGACTGACGACTGAAATATATGGCTGAAGCGCGGAGGACCTGGTCAGTGTTGCTAGATTGAGGGTATTCCCATCAAACTTAGATTTTTTTATAGCGTTGGGTGGAGATTAGGAGAATTGCTGATAATTTGCTGAAATGTATATAATAATTTAAACTAAAGCACCAGCGCAGCTCTATTTTTTTGACAAAAATATGTTTATATAATAATCTCCAACTTAAAAAAGTACTTGAGAGATTATTTAAAAATCTCAATTTTGATTGGATATTGGGTAAACTTTGGAGGGAACCCAAGAGATCCATCTGGCAACACTGAAAATGAAATGAAACTATTCGTAAAATAAATTTGAAAAATTAAACAGAAACCATGAGTAAGAAACCATGAGTACATGGTAACAGTAGACGAATTTTTTCTGAAATTATTTATTATTTTCGTAGTACAATTTATATTGAGAATTTTTTTAATATATTAATAACCAAACGTCACCTTGTCTCAAATGATTGGATACTTTAGGTGGTAGTCTAGAAAGTCCACGAAATTAATTTTAGAGAAGGTTGGCCAAATAAATTGAGGTAAAAAAACTATTTTATCGACTGCTGGCGCCATCTGGTGTCACTCAACCGTGAGCAATGTTAACTGACTACAAAAAAATTAAAATAATAATTAAACATATACTTTAATAGAAGCCACAACGGTCCCAACAATTATTTAAAAAAAAGGACTAATGCTTCTCGGTTTCTCTCCTTGGCTCTGAACTTTGGCCATTTAGATCCCTATGGCCAAAGGTAACACGCATAAAACTTCTGAATCATTAAGAGGGTAGTACTGTACTTGTTCTCAAAATACGTCTAAAACAAAAGAAATGCCGCTATAAAAATTACAGAAAAAATAAAAAGCAACAAATTTTTTTATTATGGTAGACAGTGATAAAATAGAGTCAAGGAAAACAGTATAAGGGAAGCTAAGGTCAGGTAAACTGGAGTCATTGGGGTCACGAACAGTTGAATTTGGGGCTCCAACGGTCCTTATTCATATATGCGACCCAGACAGGATGGCGGTGCGTCCATACCTCCCAGAGACAGAGTTTCGGCGCATTTCCGTATAAGATCCCGGAGTCTCCCTATACGCACTGAAGGTAGCCATCGAAGGGTCGGTACCTTAATACCCCCACCCCTCCTATACTTCATACCATGAAGCAAAATAATTATTCGTAGCTCATAGTTTCACCTAAAAGTGTTTTCCTTCCTGATTGACACTAATTGGTTATTAAATTAGATAACAGATGCACATTTTAAAATCTTCTGTTATCTAATTTAATAACCAATTTATGTCAATCATGAAGGAAAACACTTTGAGGTGAAACTGTGAGCTACGAAAAATGATTGAAGGGGAAGGTATGGCAAACTTCACTTTATTAGTCAGAGCAATGAGAAAACTTAGACATGTGCCAGCCATCTTTAAGTTATACTTAAGTAACAAAATAAAATGTCAAAAAATAATATTCTCACTTATACCTAAAGTTATGTAACGCAATATATAATATTTCTTTTTTTTGTTGACAGTAAGTAGGACAAATGGAGATTTTTTTATTGTCATTTTATGGCACATGAATTGCCAAACAAAAATTCATAGATTTCATTCAAATGGCTTTTTTACATAACAATGATTGATAAAAAAAAAGTAAATAACATGATTTCATTACATTTTTTAAAATAAACTGTGATACTTAAAAGTTTTTGTATCAAATATGTGATTGTTTTAATGTAATAAATTATAGTTTTTAATTGTTCGCTGTACATTTTATGTTGTAATTATCGAAAATGATTTATAAATAAATATGTATTAAACTTGTACCATAACTTGCTTACAAACATGATGTTTTTCTAAATAATTTTTTTTTGATAAATAAATTGATATAACAAAAACGATATTTCACTCAATTTCGTAATAAATCTCATAAAACGTTCATGGTGTAGGCGGAGTGCATGAACTGCGCCCCCATCTGATATCTATTTGGATTCCAAAGATCAGGAGGAAATCCTGCATTTTATCTACAATCCAGTTTCCTTCAAGTCAAACATTTTGTGTACTGCTCTGTCTGCTGTTTTGGAATTGTCGTCCTAAATGTTTATGATCTTAAAATTTATAAAGATATGCTTAATATTAAATCCCGGGCTAGTGCCCGTAATAGTAATGTTATGTTCGTGAATTGTCCAATACTTGCTTACTTCCCGAACTACAGGATAAAATCATAGTTTTGGATTTAGACAAGTGTATGTAGATATATATATATATATTTTAATTTATTTAAATTATATGTATTATATGTGTAATATACCGATACTGCAGTAAATATTGAGTACAATAAACTTAATATACTACATTTTCCGTAGAAACCAATTCTAACTGCGTTTGGTTGTGTATAGCCTGCGGTTTGAACTAAATATTAAGATATATGTGATAAAAACGCGCTAAAATAGTTAATTTTATAGTTTGGCTCTGTATAGTCTATTGAGCTAAATATGAAGTGCAAAAAATGCAGTAAAAATCACTATAAAAATAAAATTCATAGCATAGACAAAATATTATCAAAACGTTTGGCTTAAAGGCACCTCAATTCCAACAATTACACTTAATAACTAAATTACGTATACTTAAAGTAGGCCATGTTCATCTGCTCCAGGAATATGAAAGTGAGCACTGTGTGGGGCCCCAGGCGCGCGTAGTAGGGCAGGAAGCCCTTCCACAGGGAGAACACGCCCTCGCTGCGGAGCAGGCCCGTCACTACGGATAGCTGGCTCTGGCCCTTCGCTGCGTTTTGGATTCTGGACAGAAAAAATATGATCATGTATTTATTTATTAGAGTACTAGCTGTGCCCTCGGCTCCGCCCGTGTGGACTACACTTACTCTCAGTCCAACTCAGACTTTTAGTACGACTCCAGCTCCGACTCCGACGCCCGCTATGCCCACTATTGCTCTAAATGAAGTCCTAACTCATCGCAATCTGAATTGCACCAAACATTATAATTTTACTGATTTTTTATATTACACTACTTGTTAATGTATTTGAAAACTAAAAGAACAATGGCGAGATGGAACCCAAAAATAAAGAAGGCCCGTTCATGATTGGGGTTGTTATTATTATAAAAACAATTTTATAAGAATGTTAATAAAAAAATCACGGAGTGAAAAGAAGTCGGGAATCAGCTACAATTTAATGTTTTAATTTTCATAAATTATCACCCTCAGCAATACTAAAACGCAGTCAGATTATGAAAGACTGACTCTGACTGGGTCCCAAATTACATGTAAGCTCGCCATCCTTCTGTCCCATAACTTTTGATTGAGTAAGCCGACTGCGATGAAATAAAGATTAAATGTTACTTTGAGTTAAGTCCTATGTTTCTCTGAAAAGTCTAAGAAAATCGGTTCTTACGTGATGCGACAAAAATTCCTAAAATGATCGAAATGTGTTCTGTTATTTATTCTTAGTCCCCCTAATTTTTTTTGCAAATATATTCAATATACAGGCACGCGAAGTTTACGTTTTATTTATTAGATGTATGTATACTGGTCTGAGTATGCCCCTACTATACTCCTACCTTTATTTAACTACACAACCCACCCTTTGCTATTCTCATCCTCTTCCCAAATGACGTTGTTTGTGAAAATCGTAGTTTGAGATAAGACAAGTGTGTGTGTGTGTGTGTGTGTGTGTGTGTGTGTGTGTGTGTGTGTGTGTGTGCGAGTGTGTAATATTTATTTATTTATCACTTAAAGTGGTGGTTACCTGGTCTTGATGATGTCGACCGGCATGGAGGCGATGGTGGTGACGAGGCCCGACACCATGGACGCGCAGAAGTGCAGCCCGATGCCCTCGGGGACGTACACGAGGAACATCTCGCGCGCCTGCGCACATCATGATCCATAATAAATAAATATGTCAGACATTCACACCAATTAGTCTCAAACTAGGCAGAGCCTGTGTTATGGTTAAATACACACTTAAATAAATATATAAACATTCAAGACTTGGGTACAAATATTCATATTCATCATACTAATAATTGGTACTAGATATTACCCGCGACATCGTCCGCGTGTACTACTTTACATTACAAATTATTAAATATTTCCCGTATGAATAATATGTTGTTTCGGGATAAAAACTATGTGTGCCAAGTTTCATCCCGATCCGTCCAGTGGTTGAAGCGTGATTGAGTAACAAACATCCAAATATCCAAACTTTCGCATTTATAATGTTAATAGGATTAATAAAAACACGCCTGAATATTTAAAGGGGTAACGCAGCGAGCATCCTCAGCGCTGTTAAAAACTCTGCAGAGCTGGAGGAGATTTTCTATCTGTAGAGCGGCCCCTCCCATCCCTCTTTTTTAGTATTAGTATACGAGTATGTAAATTTTTGTATCACCTCTGTTTCTCTTCTATTAAAGTATAATTTCATAAATACAAGTCATACAGAAAAAAATACTTATAGGATTTCAACGAAGTTTGCCAGGATCGCGCAAAGTGGAGGTACATCGTCTGTGCCTACCTCCTACCTACAGAGGTACCTACCTCTGGGACCAGGGCATGAGCATTATGTGTGTGTATATTATTATGATGCACATTATGGGCCCGATTCTGAAGGCACACATTTAAAATTTGACAGCGCAAAAATTAGTTTCGTCTTTATCTTCATAATACTGTGTGACAAGGATAGCAACAGTTTCAGTGCTGTCAAATTTTAACATTGTGCCTTCAGAATCGAGCCCTATTTATTTATAAAATTAAGTTGCAAAATCCATTTAGTCCGTCACGAGATGAATAAATATTGCTTAAATATCGTCCAAGGAAGCATGCAGTCGGGGGCTGGGGTTATCACTCCAATAACATCAGTACAAAGTTCACGCAAGTTATGTGTCTTGCTTATTAGAAAAACAATAAGGTACCTGTGAGTACGTGCTGAGCTGTGCGGCGTTGACCACCATCGCGCGCCCAACAGTGGGCATAGCGCCTCGCCATAGCTTAAGTACACCTTCTTCTTTGACTATCCTGTAAGAAATAAAGCTTTAGTATCCAACCAATAAACGGTCTCTAATATATACTTATAATAAAACTGTAACTGGCCTATGTCTGTAAATGGGAGATATTGTAGAAAAATGTGTATGAATTAGATATAGAAGCCAAAATAATTGTTTTTAGAATTTTTGTCTGTCTGTCTGTATGTATGTTTGTTACCGCATCACGCAAAAACTACCGAATGAAATTTGATGCAGTTTTCACAGTTGTCTTGCTGGTGGTCTAACTTAAAATCTGGTGCATGTTTCATCTTGATACGCCACTTAGAACCTGAGATATTAATAAAGTAAATTTTTCTAGAAACAATTCAAAATTCTAAAAATAAAATGTTTTAGCTTCTATTGGTCCTATAAAGACCCCTCATAATTTTTTTTTAAATATCTCTCATGTACAGACATAGACCAGTTACAGTTTTATTATAAGTATAGATTGATTTACGTTTAGATAAAATCCGGTCGAATGAGATACAAGTCTAGAAAACTCGTTTCACTTCATGGGCACTTTCGCTATGCTACCCGGCTATGGTTTTTTGAAAGGAGATTTCCTCCACTAAACCGAATGTCGACTTTACGCATCGGCACCATTTTTATAGGTTTTTTTTTTGGGACATCTCACACACGGACATCTGATACCAAACTAGGCAGAGCCTGTACTACGGCTATCGGACTGCTGGTATATAGTTACACCTCATACCATGAAGCAAAATAATTTTTCGCACCTCATAAGTCACCTCAAAGTTTTTACCTTCATGATTGACACTAATTGGTTATTAAATTAGATCACAGATGACTTTAAAATGTGCATCTGTTATCTAATTTAATAACAAATTACTGTCAATTCCTCCTCACCATTCTCCCTCCGCAACTCCTCTGAGCGAGGATCACCGGAGGTACGCAACACATAACACCTACCAGTGCAGGTAGGGCGAGTCCCAAGGACTGAATCTACGCTACCTCGGGCCCCAGGTATATTAAGTTAAAGAAATATAGAGTCGAAGTAGCAAAGGTCCCACTTTCCCTCTGGAAAATGGGTTAGACAGTCAGTCTGCTGATGCCCATTGAGCCCACTTTCCGTCTCATATACCTAATAAGCGCGTCGGCGACATTCTTATAGTTTCTTCTCTGTTCTTTAGGCAGCCTGCCATCGGCCGTCATCCGGATAAGCGCTACTTCCGCGGGTGTGCCAACGAAAGCGCCTATGGAGCCGGCAGCGATACCCAGTAGAGTCTTCATACCGAAACCAGGGGCTTGTCCCTGGTGAGTTCTGTAAATAATAAATACATATGTCAGACATTCACACCAATTATTATCATCAGGTTATTTTTGTCTCCACTGCAGGAGCACAACCCTCTCTCATCTGCCGGAGACAGACGGAGGATTTGGCCTACACTCCCCGCGCTGGCCAGACGGGTTGGGGAGGCCTGATTGATGTTTTATAATGTATTCCCTTAGTCGCCTTGTACGACATCCACGGGAAGAGTTGGAGTGGTCCTATTCTACTCTACCGGAAACCACACGGCATAACCACACCAATTATCCAGTCCCAAACTAGACAGAGCCTGTGTTATGGTTACTAGATAACGGATACACATATTTAAATAAACATATAAACATCCAAGACTTGGGTACAAACATTCATATTCATCATACGAATATTTGCCCCTAGCGGGAATCGAAGCCGCGACCTCCGGCGTGGCAGTCCGAGTGCTACCCCGTTCCGCGACGGAGGTCGTCAATAAAGCAATTACGTTATAATTACACTAGCCGTTGTCCGCGACGTCGTTGACTGTCCTCGTGAATTTTAAAAAAACCTCTTTCTTAGTGGTTGTCAGTTGAGGAAACAATGCAAAACTTTGCGCCATTGAAACGTGTATGTTTGCTTTTTCTTACGAAAGGATATGAAGAGGTAAACAATAGGCCTAGACCACATAAATACCCACATGAAAATAAGCCGCTCACGATTTCTATTGAGGACAATTAGGCGCGAGTCGTCTAATTAGCAACTTGTCAAATGTAAACAGATCGTTCGCATCTCGATCAATTTGCAGCTCGTCAAGTTTGTATTGTAACTCGTTTTTCGCAGCTCGTAATAATGCCTGTCGACATCATTGAACATCAAATAGTTATCAATTTGTATAAACGTTCATGGTGACAAGTTAGAGCTACGACTGAAACCGCTGATGTTTATAAACGCCTAGCTACTCAACACCTGGTCCTTCGACCGGATGCCGAGGGTCTAGCTCTGAAAACTACACTTAGACATGGTAATGACATCAGTGTGTAAAAAAGACGAAATAGTGCGAGGACTCGCGTCCTGAGGGTACCGTACCGTTATAAACACCAGGAGTCTGTTAGACCGGAACAAGATTACAATTAAGATGAGTCCCCTCCCCCTCTAAGTACTTTTTAATGTATACCCCTTTTCTACCCCTACGGTACAACTTCCTAATTCACTTTAGTGTCATTTTACTCCTTCAACTTCTCTCTATGCCCTCCCTTTGTTCCTATGTTTTTAGTGCAAGTAACATTTTGACCCAATTTATGGCAGTAAATTCTCCCCTCTATGCCCTCCCTTTATGCCTATTTTTTTAGTTTAACAGTTTGTATTTCTTATTTTTAAAAACAAGAAAATCTGCATATCTGAAATTTAATTTTATCAAAAAATTTAATCTTAATATTTAATGAGTTCTTCGAGTTTCAAGCACAGTTTAATATTCTATTACTCTCATATTAAATTTGTAATATTTTATATTTTATGTTTTGGATTTTTAATGCAGTTTTATAATATTTATAAAATAAAGCCACGTTTGAGTTAAGTTTGCCACCTTCAATATTAAGGGTCATTTCCTTCCAGCTGGCGTTCGTTTTCTCCAACCTGTATACTGAACTTGGCAGGAGATTCAACTAAAAAATTGTCTTTACTCTCATAGATAGCATTTGATAGCTAAAATATAAAATATAAATACATGAGATAATGGTTATTAGCAAAGAGCTTTATCTGATATTTTTGGAAATCCACATGTTAACATTGTGAAGTACCGCCTCTTCAACGAATCTATTTATAAATGTTTGACCATGTATATTGCTTGATAAGAGCACGAACTAGCCTCTGTCCTACAGCTTCTGACGTAGTTTCTACTAATATTAGTTTAATAATATGTACATAGGAACCGCTGTTATCAGGAAAGGGCATTAAAATAGTCAACTCTGAACATGAACCAAGCAATGATTTTGTTTAAATTTATTTAGATAACTACCTACATACCACAAATATCTCAGATTTCATCAAATTAATAGATATAGTTCGGTTCACGACGGCACGTCCCCATCTTCTGAGTCGTTTACATTTCATTGTATGCGTTATATTGTTAGGTACTGTGTTAGTTCTATCGTTACCCACTAATCATCAATGTTTCGTTCACTGCGTCCCGCGCACACCCCTAGCTAAAAGTATCGAGGGTGCCATCGTGAATTGAACGATCTACCTACTGTATGCACGAGTTACGTACAGACTGAAAATATTCACCGCGGGTTGTATTGCCGCAATAGCACAGTGGTTGAGCGTGACCGCGTATAGGTCGGTCGCAGATTCGAGTCCTGCTTGCGTGCGAGTTTTCTTTGTTTCTTTAAAGTTAAATGGACTTTAAATTAATCTGTTAAGATCAATTATAGATTGTGCAAACAGGACTGTACAACAAAATCCATGTTTTCTACTAAAATATGGAAGTCTATCTTTGTCCCGGTTTGTTTAAACTTGCCTTAGATACAAGTGAGCCCTGAAATATCGATAGCGACGATAAAAACATCACGACACGATTACATGACGAAATCGGTACATTCTGATGTTTATTTTATCTTTATCTCTACATTTATTACAATAACTGATTACAAGTTATTACAATACAATATTATTTAACAAGTGAGGTATGAGTATCATGGAGCGATAAGTTAACCTTTTTTATAACTTAAGTGACGCTTACAATCAAACTCACTGGTCATAATAACTGTATAAGTTATTATCTAGAATGTTTGTATAATAGTTTCGTTATGAGCCGCCGTAATCCGCTCCAGCCAAGCTGCGTTGCATTACTAAGCTTTCCCGAGGGATTTTTTATATTTCCCACAACATAAGTAGCTTAGAAATACAGAATACTCATACTAATTTATTTCAACCTTTTGGGACATTGGGAACTCTAAGCAATCTTATCTTATAATCCCTATTATAAGATAAGATGGCTTATGGCCCCCTGGCCAGGAATACCCGGGGACACGTCGACCCTGTGGAATCTTTTGTGTCAGCACCTCTTTCTATATGGTGCTACCATCTTCCTTAGTCCGCTGTATATATACTACTATGCAGCTAAGGGGTAGAAGTCCTTGGGTTCAGCGTAAGCCACACTCATTCGCCTTGCAGCTAGTGCATTGGATTCACACAGCAGGTGCTTCATCATCTCGCTCGCATCTTCACAGGCACTACAAGGTTAGTCTACATTGTTTTGTTTACATTTTGCTGTATATTTATTTTATACATGACTGGCGTTTATACGTTACAGCATATTTTGGAAACACATGGCAAAGAGCAACCAGTTTCTACGTTATAAAAGTAAGCTGCAGTAAGTAAATTGTTGATAACAGAAAACAAAATAACTATAAATATCGATAGATAAGCATTGGGCTCGATTCTAAAGGTGCATAATTAAAATTTGACTGCACTAAAATTAGTTTCGTCTTTATCTTAATAATACCGTGTAACAGGGATAGCAACAATTTTAGTGCTGTCTAATTTTAACATTATACCTTCAGAATCGGGCCCATTATCAGCTGCTGTAGTGTCATTTTTTAATGAAAAAATTTTTTTTGGTGCATATTAATGACCATGTCACCCTTATCATTACAAGTCTTCGAACAAACTCTTCGAAGAAATATAAATATAGTAAGTTTATATAGCATCCTGGCCTCCTTCGATGAGGGGAATGCCAGGATGCTATTACAAACTCCCACATCACTGAAGTAGCATAGTCAACATATAATTTAAAAAAAATTACAACTATGTCAATTTGTAAGCTGCTTTAAAGAATCTGCATGTGTGATATAGCCAAATAGTATACAGGACACAAAGAAAAAAATTTAAGAGGCCGAAGGGGTTTCATTGTGACTGGACTTAATGATGATGATGACCCATTCGGTCCAGTCACAAAGAAACCCCTTCAGCATGGAACACAGACATTATGAATCAGAAGAAATCAGATTTGGATGTTATTAAATCATGTATGCATAAGGCAATTTGGCTTGGTTACTGCATGAACTGACTTACTCCTTATAATTATCGAAGAGGTAGTTGTAAACCCCGAGGCGTGTAGTGGTGTAGGTGGCCTGTCTCAGCAAGCCCGCCGACAGGCCCGTGTAGAGCGAGAAGAACCCCTCCCGCGCTACGATCTCCCCCGCCACAGCGAATGACGTGCGGCCCCCGCCGCTCAGCTGCATTCGGGTCTTGATCAGATCCAAAGGCTGCACGACGCATGTCGCTGCCATACTGAAAAAATATTATATTAGTTAGGTGTGCCTCTATTTTTTCCTATCCTCGTCGCCACGTGTTATATATTGGGAAACTGAAGGTGAGCGATGTCAATCAAACATGCAAGCTAGTTAGTGGCATGCTGGTTTACTGACAAGGTGCTGTTGCCCATAAACCTGTAGCATTAGGACAGTACAAAGGCCACAAATGAGTTGCTAACTTATTAGAATTCCTTATGATACACTAGTTCTGCTACCCTGTTTGGCAGCAAAGAATGGTGATTATCCAAACAAATCCTGCTCTAGAATCTTTCCACCATTAATTATATATCTTATAATAAGATTAATTATATATCTTATAATAAGATATATAATTAATGGTGGAAAGATTCTAGGTGGACATTTCGATCCTGGGATCATTTGTATCCTTCCCACTGCTCCCAAAAGTCCATGGCATAAAGGTTAAAATGCAGCTAAGGGGTGTGAGCCTGGTAGACCTGGGTTTTAATAAATAAAGATAAGCTGAACACAGGACACTCATTCTCAAAATTTGTAAAGGGGCTGTACCACATCAAGGGGTTTCAAAAGACTTTCTAGGTCAATCATCATCATCATCAGACTGAAAGAGTTCATTGCTGGACATAGGCCTCTCCCAAGGTGTGCCACTAAACACAATCCTCAGCTGTTCTCATCAAGTCACTGCCAGCTGCCTTACGCAGTATGTCTAGGTCAATGAGGCAGACAAAATAAAATTTATAGAATGTTTTCTTTATATCTCTGATTTAGAGACCTCTGGAAAAATTTTGAGAAAATTTTCAGTTATTTAGAAGAAGTTTTTAGAGTACATCAAGCTATAGCAATAGGGCGTCGCGTCGAGCAGCAATGATTTTAGTAAAACATACTATGATAGGTCTCTAGTGCAGGGTCAGTTTATGTGGGTACCACCCTCATTCATATTTATGCCACGAAACAGCAAAGCATTGGTTGAATGATACCTAAGAGCAATTTAACTGAATCCTCAGGGACACTGGCCTGTACACTGTTTGACCTTGGCATCAATCTAAAGGCTAAAGGACAGTGACCACTATCTTATCCTTGTATACCTTCCGATACAATGACCCTACGCGATCTTTTGTATGCGATTTTTTTTTCTAACTACAAGAGTCTGCTGCATAAAACTGTTATGCAGCTAAAGATACTCGTAGAAGCCTGTAATCCTTGAGTTCAATGCTTTATCATCTCTCTTTCTCTTAATAGACTCTAAATAGACAGTTGGCAGTCTCTGATAGTAAGAGGGCCACTATACCATCAATTTCCCACTTGACTCCATAAAAAGTGAATGTCTGACATTGGAATAATATTTTCATGTACATAAACAAAATTATGTTTGTGTCTCTGTAATCAGCAATTGACATTGGCAGAATTCTTAAAAGTATTTGTGTAGCAATAAGAAAAAAGTTCTAAAGTCCACTTTTGTATACTTTTTCATTTTTAAAAATTACATAAAAATTACCTTAGTGAATATTTTTAAAGTGTAATAAAGAGTATATATAAAATAACTATATTTTGACAAACAAATGATACATGCTGGGCTCAGTGGGTAAATAAAACTATTCGAGGAAATTATATGAAGCAGATTAATGAAATATTTGTAGAATCATCATCATCATCAGGTTATTTTTGTCTCCACTGCAGGAGCACAACCCTCTCTCATCTGCCATCTCTCATTTGTAGAATAGCAATCCTTTAACAGAATTACTTCAATAACATAAAGAAAATCTATCTTTGAATATTGTCTGAAAGGCCTACTAAGAAAATATACCCTGATATCTTGAATTGTCATGATTTATGATAAAAGGGTTATATATACAAGAAAGGAAAGACATTTATTTGTTACTAATTAATAATAACAATTATCACCAGAGATTGGAATTAGGTAGTGTCATTTATGTACTTGCGACGAAAATATGATGTGAAAGATTAATATGTGCATTCATTTTCACGAGATGTTATTAATTGTTGTAGGTAATAATATCCGAGGACTATTAAAATTAGTAATACTTAATTAATATTCTGTCAAGACTACTTTGTAAGTCCAGAAAAAGTTCAGTCAAAAAAAAAGCATTATACCAGTCCTTTCAGTTACTCTAAGGTTTACTGGAAGAGCTCCCTAAATGTGTTCAAGCCAAACAGAGTTTTTTTTCCTCAGCACCTCCTTTTACCCACCCCAACCTCACCTATATCTCAGAAATATGTAAATATCCATATTAATATAAACATTTCGTTGCAAGTACATAAATGACACTACCTTATTCCGATCCCTGATTATCACTAAGCGAAGTTGAAAGCTGCAAATTTAAGACAAGTCTATGGAAATTTTATAATAACTAACAAATTACATAATCATAAACGTGATAATTAAACATTGTACAGTAAAATTGAAGGTCATTTGTGACTGTAGTTTAATTTAAAGAGTTTAACGTCTGAGTGTTAACAAGGACAAGGTCTTATTGCAGTGAAAATTACACACGTTGATAATACAAATTATTAGTGTCATATTTCAAACGAGCTCGGTGACAAAATCCTATGGGAAAATAGCAAGTTTAGGCTGACGAATGTAAATGAAATGGATGCAAGGTAAAGCAGAAGTTCTAATTTCAAAATAAATCGAAGTATCATACCCAGCAAAGCCACCGAAAGCGAATTTCAGCGCGTTCGGTATATACCGCTCCTTTGGCGGAGTTATTTCACTTGTGGTCTTTTGCGCCATCGTGGATGCGTTGTTATAATTTTTTACACTAAACTAATTGCACTTGTAACCTGCAGTGAAATTGAAACAAATTTTTAAACTTTCACCGCGAAGCAATTATTAAAAACGGAAAGCCGGGCTGAACGCTCCTACAGCACAGCACAGCTGAATTTGACTAACGTTTGCTGTCACTGTCAATGTCATATTCAGTCATAGACAAAAACCTTCCTTTTACGTTCCGATACAAATTTACGTTCAAATAGCAATTCTTGCACCAATTAACAACAATCTACAACAATTACAAATTACTAGGCTATCACAACCTTGAGTAGCTCAGGTTTAGGTAAATTCGTGTCCATCGTGCGCTTGCGTGGGTAAAATCACTTGCGCCACACTAGCTTACTCAAGAACGACTTTCTCAAGTCGATCTGATTTTATTGACCTTTGTCACTTTGTCAAATAATTTAAGTTTTACTTGAATAGTAATAAAAAAAGGAATTCTTAAAGAAAATTATACGAGATTAGAAAAAAAAATTAAAAAACTTAGCACTAAATACTTTGTTTAGATTGTTTATACGAGTTGCATGCAAATTTGCCATAAACAAAATGTACAATAAAATAGCTTACTATTTCATATTTAAATAGCTAAGATTTATTCATGCTCAATGTTGATCCCCAAAATATAAATAATAATTTTGTATTCTTAAACGAAATACTTAGATGAAACCAAAGTATTTCAAAGATGAAATTCGCCCCTCATTATAAAACAAATACTCTGTTTATAAATTTATCTACATTTTCGCGGGTCTATGATTCCAGGTAGAGTAGAACAACACATTCATGGTAAAACCACCCTTATCTGGCACTCCATACAAGTGAACCAACCTACTTTAAAGGGAAGTGGTCAGAGAGGACAGTTGACGAGTACCTATTTAGCAGACAAACTGTTAGATTTAAGTTAGTTGTTATTTTTTATCATAGTTTGCCATACCGAAAAGGTCAATCATGTTAGCTCTAAAATAAATATTGTAATAGGTACCTATTGTAACTCTTAATTGTGCAAATAAACTAAAAATGAAATATGAGGAAGGGAAGGGGCACCGCTGCGTACAGCCTGGCATTTTTTTTCTCAAACGTTTCATGAATGGAAGACGAGATGTTTAAAACTACCTCCATACCGGGGTGATGCATGGCGCCTAGTGGGCTTAATTGGATGGAGAAAGTACTTTACTCTCACTTGGACTTGCATTATACTTGTCCTTTCGATTACTCTAAGGTTGACTGGAAGCGATCCCTAAGTGGGATAAGTCCGGGTTTGTACACAGTTTAATCCCTATTTTATTATTGTTGTGGTTGTGATTTTTGGTACAATAAAGCGTTGACATACTTTGTGCGCGTCGGTCGTGCGTGGCGCAAAGGAATTTGTATGTATGGAGCCTAGCCAGTGATTTTTCCACCACCGCCTATGTACGTCTGGTTTAATAAAAGCAAAGATAATATATACTAGAAGATAATAGTAAGTTATGATATCACGTCACACGCGGTTAATCAAGCACGCTCAGTCGCATTTACTTTAACATTGAGGATTATTCGTAAAAAATAAAATTTATATTGTGTGCTTAAATATTTATTAGGATTTTATGAAAATAACAAACATTTTTGGAACAAATAATCAAAATAATTCAACATATTAACACGTTCGTGGACACGACGTCAATAGACGTCACACCGGTGGCTTCTACCGTGACATACGTCTATGGACGTCGTATTTCGTATTGACTGGCGCATCACGAACTCTCATCACGTGGGCTCTACTATATCCACGAGCTTGTTAAAATGCATTGCTTTTATAAACCAAATCAAAATAAGTATATGTGGGTTCTAATTTGGCATACTACTTTCTTAGACACAAGCATTCATGAGTCATCTGTTATCTTATTTAATAACCAATTAGGATCAATCATGAAGGTAACCAATTAGTGTAATCATGAAGGTAAAAACTTTTATGAGGTGCGAAAATGATTTTCCTTCATGCATGTATGACCCCTGTAGGAAAGTACAATAAAGTGTATATTTCCTAGAACTGTAAATTGATAGGCAGAGTTTCTGTCTGTCACACCGTTCTCATGGTAGCGTAGGCTGGGTGCACATATGTAGGATTTTCGTGTATCGTATCTCTGTCGCGTGGCAGCGATCTTGGACGCAAAAAGATAGCTTATCATTTACGTCCAAACCATCATGACACACGTCGGTGCCACGCAACAGAAATACATACCAAAATGTTACAAATGTGGCCTTAGATTTACAACACAGCGATTTCCCGCGGGCAGCCATCTTGCGAAATTCGACTTTTATCACAATATGCGTAAAAAACCTATATATCGCCTATTATTATGACGCTGCATACGTACACTTGCATAAATAAAAAAAATACTTAAGCATAATCCAATATTACATTTGACGTTTCAATATCCTGAAAATACAATAAACATCTGCGGAAAAGAATATATACCTCGAAATACTCTTTGGAATGCGGTAAATCATGCAAAAATGCCAACGCCTTGCACAGCTTCATGTATATTTCAGGTATATTCTTCGGGTTAAATCTCATCCGCATTTCTGGTAGGTTTAACTTGCGGAAGGTCTTCTTTTGAATGTCTGTTAGCATATAACTGTTATTTTTAGTGGTATCTACTGTGCACACTGTACAGTTGCATACAATTCCATATAGATTGAACATGTTTCTTTGTCGTGTCTGTTTGCTAATGTTGTGCTCCAGCCAGTGACCTCTGTAACAAAATAAAAAAAAAACAATGTAACCTTTGGTTCTTCTATTTCCTTTTTCCACTGCATAGTTTATTTGATTTTAAGGGGGAACATCAATCTAATAAATAAAATCGTATACATCGCGTGTCTGTACATTGAAGATATTTGCAAAAAAGAAATTTGGGGTCTAAGGATAAGCAACAGAACACGTTTCGATCATTTTTGAAATTTTTGTCGGTTTGTCTGTGCACGCATCACTTAAAAACTACTGAACGGATTTTGATGGACTTTTTACAGAAACATGGGGCTTAACTTATCCTAATATTTATACTTTATTTCATCGCAATCGGCTAACTCAATCAAAGGTTATGGATATTTTTAGTTTTCTAATACATTACTTAGTAGGTACGAGTATATGCAATGTAACAAAGAAGTAAAACTATTATGTTCAGTATAATTCAGATTGCGATTGGTTTGGACTACATTTGGAGCTGGGCGTGGGCGTTGGTGTGGGTGTGGGCGTTGGTGTGGGTGTGGGCGTTGGCGTCGGGGTAGAGGTCAGGGTCGGGGTTTGAGTCGAAGTTGGACCAAGAGTGAGTAGTCCACGCGAGCGGACATACGAGTACATTAGTAGGCATGCAATATAACAAAGAAGTATAATTAATGTTCAGTGCAATTCAGATTGCGATGAGTTAGGACTACATTTGGAGCTGTAGTGGGCGTGCATGGGTGTGAAGTTTACGTTTTTAGTTATTGTAGAAGTTATAATTATACTTACATGTATGAGAGAGTCAGCTCTGTGCCACTCTTAATTGGTTGCACTGCCACTAATGCTATTTCTTTATGAAGTCCAAGAGCTATTACTTTAGGATTACAAGAATGCTCCAGCTTGCTAATAAATGAGAACCATCCAAAGTTTGGAATGTCATGACACTCCGTCTTCTCCTGTTCATTGACTGACAAACTCAATACTATCTGAGTGTGTGGCACATATAGTGTCAGAAACACCATCAGCCTTCCGAGCGCATGAATCGCTAAGGTTTTCTGCTCTTCAGCTTGTGGTAGAAAACAAGAAATATTTTCTAAGTAATGAATTATAATTGCTGATTTAAAAGCTGCATTATACAACGATCCACTCAAGAAATGTCTCTCATCTTTCACATTTAACAACGAAAACCTGTAGTTAGAATCGTAATATTGATTCACAGGACTTCTTTTGATTCTTCTAATACCCATGTCAAATGAAGCCGCGACTAAATCTGTCCACGACTTAGACATACTTTTCATCTTAAGCACAGCTTGAATGGCCATTCTTGACAAGGAAGATTGTGAAATCGCTTCAACTACTTCTATAATTTGACATTCAATTTCATGATATTCCTCACCGCATTTTGTTTTGCAGATGTCACTGCAGAACAGTGCGACGCAACACTTATCACAAGGTTTCAAGTTCATACTCATCTTGTGACAGTAGTAGCATGAAAAACCTGAGTTCAACTTGTCCGTATGACTCACAAATGCTTTTTCTACAGCTATGACTGCACCTACTTTTATGTCTCTGGTAGCAATTATTTTAGGTAATTTGGACTCGATGATAACATCTATATCGGCAGTAGCACATGGTATTACTGGGTTACGTATGGTGTTTTTATGGAAGTATTCGATAGCAAAGTTTGTGTATTTCGCATCATCGGCTATATGTTCCATCCAAAGGTTATTTTTAGCTTCCTCCTTCCTCTTTTTTAGTTTATCAACTATATCGGAAGGGCAATCCATGGAAAAACAAGTATCTATATCAGAAATACAGGCAGAATATGCCTGCATTTTGTGCAGTAACGCTGATCTGTTACTATATGCCAGTTTCAATGCTCTGGAATTCTTTGGAGCAAATAGTAACGCTTTATTGTAACAGAGTAGTGCTTTTTGGTATTTACTTTTGGTGTACGCCTGGTTACCTTCGTTACGAAATGCAGTGGACATATTTTCAGTCTTCGGTTCTTTTATTAGTTCCGGCAGTTGCTTTGTTTTCTGCAATATGTCTTTGACAGTTACCACCACATGTGCGTAATCAGGGCTATCCATAGCCTGGTATACCTCATCGATCAGGCCGTGGTGGGTGAGATACTCCTGTAACATAGCTGGTCTGCTGAACATTTTGCCTCGAAAATGAGTCTGAGACTATTGTTAGTTTGCAACCACACTGGCAAGTTTATTTTTCAGAATTAATCATAGAAAGAGATCAGAAAATCTTAATCAACGAGATTACCCTCTTTTATATTCTCATTGGATTTATTCTAAGTCAAATAACTTTAAATCTACAGTTCACTTCGGTTCAATTCAATTTTCGTAAATACGAAAGTAAACTTTTGTTTTTTTTTTATTAAGACTTTGGCAACAAGACCATTTATCTAATCATGAATTACATACAGAATTGAATAAGAATAATAAGCAATAACATAAACATTTCACATTAAAATTATCAAATAAATTAATAATGTAAGTAAGTTAACATAATATACATTATTGACATCTAAAGTCGGCATGACCAGCCTGCTGGTCCAGCATGCACCAATTTTCGCCTATAATCCTATTTTATAACTTTTTATTTTTTGAAGAATTTAAGCTTATTTTGTTGCATGTTCTGTGATTCTTTGTGAAAGGTACAATATTGGCCGTTGTTCTCTTTCTTCAATAAAAATGGTGTCCGAATCATATAACAAACGGCCATTTTTTTATCTTATTATTATATAATAGGGAAGCGTGGGAAACGGCGAAGTAGGCGGTCGTGGTTTTTTTTTTTGATTTTGTATTTATATATAGGTTCAGTTGAAGTGGATTTGTACATATAAGTGTATTTTATTTGTATTTAGTGTCTATATCAGGGGTTCCCAAACTTCTTTTGTGTACTGCCCACTTTGAGAATAAATTATTTTTAGCGCCCCCATTTTTTCACCTACAAAAACCGCTATAACTTCAAATTAAATTAATTAATTATTGTGAGGCAGGGGCGTAGCTACCGCTGTATCTGCCGTATCAATTATACGGGACCCCCGGGCCACGGGGGCCTCCAACGTGCGTAAGCAAAAATTAAGAAAAACTTCAAAAAAAAAATATTTTTGAAGAAATGACAAAAGTAAAAAAAACCATTTTCTTTTTTTCCCGCGTAAAGCGTGCGTTCAAAAGTTGGCAACACCCTACATCGGTTATCGCGGGCTGCGGGATTTCCCCGTTTAAGTCATTTACTTCAACGGGGAAATCCCACAATAATCGATGTACATACGATGAAAAACCACGGAGAGTAGTGTTTATTGACGCGTTTTATTTAATTGTGCATTACATTGTAATACAACACAAACAATTGTTCTTCTGGTTTAGTGTTTAGTAGTATTAGTAGCGATTTGTAAAAAACAATGGCTGAAAGGAAAAGAGGTTATCACAGCGGAGCTACGAAACGAAAAAGTAAACAGAAAAGGGAGGAGGTAATAAAAAAAATTGCAAAAATTTGTTAATTTTTTCAGACACCAGTTCCTCTGAGTGATTTAGATTGCAAAGGTAAGTACTACCTAGCGAAGGGTGAATTTTGTTTTTAGGGTTCCGTACCTCAAAATGAAAAAAAAACGGAACTCTTACTTACCTATAGGATCAATTTGTTGTCTGTTTGTCTATCAGTCCGTATCGTAAATTGCGTGTTCAGACGTACAGTGGTCAATTCACGATCCTGCATGCAGGGCGCCGCGCCCACATATATGGCACATAATAGTACTTTGTACTATTATTTGTACTTCCGTACTATTCAGATTGCGATGAGTTTGGATTACATTTGGAGCTGCGAGTGGGAATTGGAGTGGTAGTGGGCGTGAGAAAAGGGGAGTGGGTGTGGGAAGCGGAAGAGGAGCGAGAGCGGAAGCGGAAGCGGGAGTGGTAATGGGAGCGGATTCTGTACTTCACGCGAGCGGAGCCGCGGGCACAGCTAGTTAAAAATAAAACAACGTGATTGATCTTTTTTCAAAGGTTTAATTAAAGTATCTCACTGAATAATCATATCACTTTTCTTCTTATTTATGGAATGGTACAAACACAATTATGTTTTAAAACTCTAATTTGCCTGAGCTTCTGCGGTACCTTCTGTGGCTTCCCTGTGCTGTTCACACCAATGGTCGGGGTTTTTTTCAAACGCCTGTAATGAATGACACTATAGTTATCAATTTACTAATATATCTCTCTGTCGTTCCCTCACTGCTGAGGATCGCGACCGTTTAAAATGAGCCTCCACGCATATTGTGAGTTTATCCAAAAGTACAACTTAGCAGGTAAGTGAAAGTTGGCAGCCAGGCCAGCGCGGGGAATGTAGGCCAAATCCTCCGTCTGTCTCCGGCAGATGAGAGAGGGTTGCTCTCCTGCAGTGGAGACAATAGTAACCTGATGATGATGATGAAAGTTGGCAGGCCCCCAGGTCTCAGGCAGATAAACTACTACGTAAAGAAGCGACACTCTTCTTAACAGTCGCTCGCAAAATAAAGCACGGCGTGTAGTGCGCAGCCGGTTAGAAAGAGAAGCACTTATGTGTTGACGTATAACGTTGTCCCTCTCTCGATAGTTTACGCGAACACACAAGCGTGTAACACTGTCCTACCAAAGAAGGCCGCTACGTGTTTTCTCAACCTTTTGGAAATTTACAAAAAAGGGATCAATCTAGTTTTCTACAATTTTATGAAGATTACTAGTTTCTTCGCCAATTGAAGAATTAGAATTCATTAATCATAAACTTTTACAAAACCAGTTTTGACTCCTTATTTGACAATTTCATAAAGGTTGCCTAAACACTTAGCGGCGTCTTGCGGCACAAGGCAGAATGGTAAGGTGAAATCTGTTCACTTATATGGAGTGTCAGAGGCGTCTCAGGTCTCCGAGCCGACCCTTTTTTTTAATTTTTTTTAATTATATGAAGATATTGATATAACATCACCCTGTCGACCTCACTTAGAGATAATTGCATATGGGGGGAGGGGGGGATCGGCTCGGAGACCTGAGACGCCTCTGACACTCCATATAAGTGGTTCAACTTTCTAGTAGTTTGATAGATGTAATCTTCAATTTAATATTAAAATGTGTAACCTCTGCCATTTTGTTGAGGAGGAACAACTTCGGAACCTCTTCCGTAGCTCGTTGGCCCCATTCAAACACGTTCCTAGCTAGCTCACCCTCCCCAACCTGGATAAAGAAAAAATAAGATAGGTTATACTTTTGATTTTGCCGTGTGGTTTCCGGTAGAGTAGACTAAGACCACTCTAACTCTTCCCGTGGATGTCGTACAAGGCGACTGAGGGAATACATTATAAAGCATCTAGAGTGGGGTGTCTTAGTTTCATTCCATTCTACTAACTTGTACAGAGATGTTTGTAAGGCTTTTGTAAATCGTATCGCTAAGAGAAATTATATCATCTAGATAAGCAACACTTAGAAACTATACAACTAATGTGGAATCAGGCCTCCCCAACCCGTCTGGCCAGCGCGGGGAGTGTAGGCCAAATCCTCCGTCTGTCTCCGGCAGATGAGAGAGGGTTGTGCTCCTGCAGTGGAGAAAAAAATAACCTGATGATGACGATGATGAAAGAGTTCCAAAAAAATTGAAAGCAGATGTTGACTCCTTTCTACAACAACTAGAGAATATAATACATATACTTCTACAAAACACTAGACAAAGACTCGTTATAGCAGGAGACTTTAACATCAACATCCTAGAAAACAATACAGCCACTAGAAAACTACATTTTGAAGAACCCCAATTTGACTATACATATAAATGAAACAACTAGAGAAAGATCCTGTCTGGATCTCATCGTTAGCAATATAAATAATGCAAGCGGTGAGGTGATTCTACTCGGCCTCTCAGACCACGAAATGGCACAAATGCTTAATATCCCTGTCAAAAACAAGGAAATTCCTATAGACGATTATTTTATAAAGAGGGTTTACAGTAATGAAAATCTCTTCAAATTTCGTAACTGCATAATGAGCTTGTCTTTTCTTGAGGTTTACGACACACCAAATTTAAATCTTGCGTTCAATAGGTACCCCGAAACAATATGGTTTTATAATTTGTGTTTTCCTAAACATAAAATCAAAATAAAAACCAGTAAAGCTAAACAGAACTGAATTACGCATGGATTACGGAAAAGCTGTAAAACAAAAAGAGAACTAAGGTTTCGATTCTACAAAAACAAAACAAATTATAATAAAATACAGTACAGAAGGTACGCTAGTCTGTTAAAATACTGTTTTGGAGCTTCACAAAAAAACTGTAATTACAAATACATTCTAAAATCGTAAAATAAATGCAGGGCATCCTGGAATATAATCAAATGTAAAAGAGAGACACTAAATCAAAACACTCATTGACGAATTGCTTGTAGCACAGATTGTAGGTAATCATTTAATAACGGATCCAAAACAAATTGCAGAAAAATTTAACAACTATCTAATTAATTTGACAAATAATAAAAATAATGAAATGTTTATACAACATCAGAGGTGGAGAACATCATTACTTCACTTAACAACACAAAGGCAGATTTTGATGAAATATCGACACAAGTAATTAAATACTGCAAAGCAGAGCTAGCGCCCGTAATAATAACGTATCTAATCAATTAATCTTTTGTAAACGGATGCTTCCCCGAATTATTATGGAACTCTATACAGACAAATAATTCTTAAGTTATTTTTTGGAATTAATATGCCACAACACTCAAAGTAAACACCCTTCGAATAGTCTTTTAAAAATGTTAGTTCCTTGTAGGTTAAACCATTTTTTACTAGAATGTACACACCCCCTCTTTTTTGTTTAATTTTCCTACTGTAAACTGTTGCTAGATTGTAACCATGTAATGTCGGTGTCCCATTTTTTTTTTTTTTTGGGGTTAGCTTTACTTTATCGCCGCTATTTATTTTGTGGCGTTTTACCCTGTTATTGATTTATACTGTGTTGCATTTGTACTGTGTTTTTTATTCCTATTTTTTTTATATTAGATAATCCTATGCTGCTTACTGTTCCTGCTTTGCGCGACTCTATAACCGCTTCCTAGTGTTTTAGCTGAGAAGAAGAAACGGCTCAACAAACTTTCCAGCAACACGTCTACCCTATCTACGACGGTGTCACGGGGGGTTTCGCCATGACTGCTGAGCGGCAGTAAGTGCCTCTGAGCCCGCCCTTGCTTTTTTTTTTTTTTTTTCCGTGTCCCATTACATTTATATCGTTTGGCATTATTTATATTTTTGAAAGGAGTTCGAACTTTTTTGTATGGAAGCTGGCATATCGACCCGCCGCCATTTTTTTTTTCGAAATCGCGGCGCACGATGAAAGTGGTATATATGGGTAGAGGACGTTCTAATACTTATTTATTAGATATATTTCTTTTATTTGATCTGCGAGTCGTTGGTCTACCAACCGTTTTCCAAACGCGTTTAACAAAGCACAAGCGGCTCTTATTTCCTGTTTTAGATGAGGTGCGGCTATATTGACATACTGGGACCTCAGTTGCCGAAATTGGTTTTTTAAACGACCATTGATTGTTTCCACTACCTAACGGCATAAAGTAACTCTGCGGGATTCGTTCGCCTGTTGGATAGTAAGCTGACGTTCGTCGTCGTCTTTTGTAAGTGGTAGGTAGGTTTTATACCCAATCTCGTTCATTTTCTCGATTACATCACGAAATCCTCGATCAAGAAAAAAAATATCTTTGTTTACGAAAAACCAATGGAAAGGGTTATCTTCATTCTCGCTTATTAATTCCTCCATAATAGTGGCATCGGATTTAGTGGCAGCATAAGGCATCTTTAGGAGATTTCTGTACTTGTGGGAACTGTATGATAGCCTTTGGAACCTGTAGTTTGAGCTTTTTTGAATATAAAAATAAGTGCCATCACAAATACTTATCAATTGGTCACAGTTAGGTTCCGTAAATAATATATGTGGAATTCTTAAAATTCGCTCGCGGAGTTGATCTCTATATGAGAATGCCAAATCTGGTCCATAAATATGGTCAAAGCACAAGTGTTTTGTAACAAGTAGACCAGGACAGGAAATACATGTGCATCGAGTGCAAGTGAGACAAAAATATAATATTATCCTCGCCGCGCCGGGACTCCAGGGTAAACAAGTGAGAGGCATGACTGCAAATGTGCGCAGGTGTCTCGCTTTACGTACAAGAAGTCGTTTGTTTGTTACTTTGCTGTGTTTTTGATTATATTACTTGTCATTGTTGATTCTGTTGTTATATACTGTTGACTCTGTTGTTGTATACTGTTGATTCTGTTATATACTGTTAACTGTGTTGTTATTCCGTTGACTTGTAAGTAGTTAGTTATTTTGACAAAAATGACAAGTCATATTGGTGCAAGACAGTGCCTTTTTTGTGGAGTGAGCACTGTTCGTGGACCGCGGCGAAGATCTCAGCGGTCCATACAGTCTTACTTGTTAACTGGAGACTACATAGCTGATCATCCAAACATCAGTGAATACGCTCGTCACCTGTTTGACGATCGGCAGGTCAGTACATAATAAAAGTACCTTCGTGTTTCTAAAAGTGGTGTCACAAAATACATACTACCCGTACGACTTGAGTGTGCACTTCTCTGGAATGCGGCCCCTCTCCCGTTTCCCTGCGTGAGGCCTCACATTCGCCTGTGTTCCGTTCAGTACCTAGCGATAGGATAGCATGTTTGTTCCCATTGCGCGTGTCTTCGTTTTGAATCGTGTGAATATTTTTTTACAGTATTTGGTTGTTATATTTATTATATTAACCCTACTTTCCTTAGGTATGCATATGAACAACAAGGTAAATTAGGAATAATTAATTTATCTTGGTTTGAAGTTACGCGAAATCAATGTTTATTGCCGTCCAAATAATTAGGTAATTATGTTTCGCTATTGTAAAAATGTCTGTTGTATTTTTTTAGATAACGGTGCAGGACAGAATATGCAGACCGTGTTTGCAACGCGCTGATCGTTTTGTGGCAACACAAATAAGAGCTCAAGATGAAGAGGAAGCTGCTTTAGCATCGCAGCGAGCAGCTACTTTTAATGTCCTTGAACCCTCATCCAGTCAATCATCAGAATTGCAGAGCCATCCACCGAGAGGCTCTCCCCAAGAGCATGTCGAAGATATTCCTCTCGAGGAAGATAATATTGCTCCAGAGCAAGCAGAAGAAATGCCACAGATGCCAAATGTGCCTCAGATCTCTGTACCAGGTTTCTCGCGTATACTTTTTAGTTCGACGAACTGTATTATGGCAGGCTGCAATCACAGACAGAATCTGCACAGGATTAACTTGGCGTTAAGAACAAATATTTTGTGTAAACAAAATATATACATTCAGCATGAAGTTCGGGTTTGTGAAGAGCATTCGAGAGATGGAGCATTGTGGCTCGATTTGGCGGTACACGGTCGTGTAACAATAGATACTTTTAATAGTGCACAAATAGCAGATATGTTAAAGATGTTACAAAAAAAGAACTTAAAAAGAGGCTCTTGTAAGTAACTGGTGAAAGTATTTTACTATTTAGACAACTTTGATCTTTCTTTGTGGTACTCATAGAACGAGATTTACATATTTGAGTTATCTGCTGTATCTTTTTTTCATACTGAACGATTTTGTTCTTTAGTGTAAAGTTCTCGGACAGTAAATTTTCAATTTCGTTGTCAGCTATCTTTAGTTTAATTTGCAGATTAGTTAAATTTTCTTTTATTTCTTTCATTTCGTCACTAGTATTTAACAACTTTTAAGGGCAACTCCTATTTAGTTTAATATCGTAAATTAGCTCTGAACCGTTTAATTCGTCTTCATCTGATAATGCATGAAATGAGTTTCCTGCAGACACATTTATTCTATACTAGCTGTGCCCGCGGCTCCGCTCGCGTGGACTACAGGATCCGCGTCCATTCCCACTTCCGCTCCCTATCCCACTTCCACTCAGACTTCAAATCCAGGACCAGGTCCAGGTCTAGGTCCAAATCCAGGTCCAGGTCCAACAAGCCTCCTCTCAACCCTCTCCTCAACTCTCCCCTCAACCCTCCCCTCAAACCTCTTTCCCTCGTGTCTCCAAATGTAGTCCTCGTAACTAATCCATCGCAGTCCAAATTCCGACCAACATTACTTTGTTGCATACCTATACCACAAATTCATCATAATCGGGTAACTCAGTCAAAAGTTATGCGAATTTTCAAACACTCAAATTACACTGGTACCATACCCGCTCCCGCTCCCGCTCCGGTCCAGCTCCGGTTCCGCTCCCGCTCCCCTCCCGCTTCCCATCCCACCCCCCACGCCCACGCCCACTCCCACTCCCACTCCAATTCCTACTCGCAGCTCCAAATGTAATCCAAACTCATCGCAATCTGAATAGTAGGTACGGAAATACTACTTTAAGCAATATATTGCATTATAACCTTAACTAAATAATGTATTTGAAAACTAAAAATGTCTATAACTTTTGATTGAGTTCGCCGATTGCGATGAAATAAAGACTAAATGTTAAGTTAAGTTAAGCACCATGTTTCTGTGAAAAGTCCATCAAAATCCGTTCAGTAGTTTTTAAGTGATGCGTGCACAAACTCACAGACAAACAGATAAACAGACAACAATTTCAAAAATGATCGAAATGTGTTCTGTTGCTTATCCTTAGACCCCCCAATTTTTTTTTTGCAAATATCTTCAATGTACAGACACGCCAAGTTTACGATTTTATTTATTAGATTTATCAGTTGATGTGTGTGGTTTTATTTCTACGGTGTTAGTCTTATCTGTGTCTTATTTTGTCACTATTATAGAGTTATCCCATGTGGATGCAGATGTTGAAGTAGTGCGTTTTGTATCAGTAATTCTTTCTGCATTAACACATAAGTGACACCGCCATTTATTCTTAGATTTTATGGTCATTATCCGAAAAAACTGAATACTCAATTTTTTGTGCATTCGACATCGTAATATTTATGGCAAGTTGTGCATTTTAGGAATTCTCTACTTTTAATTTTCTGTTTACATACTGCACAATCCATTTTGTTGTTTATATAAATATATATTTAGAAGAAAAAAGTCTCTCAGAGACAATTCCGTACTAATAGCCAACTATGGCACTTCTCCTTGCTTATAATCTTTGCCAAACGATTACCGAACAACGCCCACACTGATCAGACCCGCACGCTGCACACGCAACCGCGAGATTCGCTTGCGCGCTTCAGTAGGTACGGAGTTGTCAGTCAAGCATCAGCTGGTACCCACATAATACGCAATATAATAATTAAAAAGATGATTTTTGCATATTTACGATTTAAGTTGAAGTTTCTGATTACCTCTGTTCTTCAAATAACACTCGTGTACACATATTATACACTAAGCACCAAAAAAGCACTGGTAAAAGCGTTATAAACATTTTAAAATAAAATTTAACTTTCATCAGAACATAAACGATGTTTAACGGTTCACGGCGTTTGGCGTACAAAGAGCTATTTTAGAAAGGAAAATTAAAAGCACTCACACTCATGCAATTACGATATTCAAAAACTTGAAAGTCTGCCTATATTACCTTCATCATCATCATCAGTCTAAATACATCCACTGCTGGACATAGGCCTCCCCAATAGAATACCACTTTTGGTAAGTTGTCCATTGGGGGATTTGCCATAATCACGGATTGGTGATCGCAGTAATGATCTTAACATACACACACAGGAGAACAATGCTGCCCGACCCTGGTGCAATTCCTTAGTCGCCTTGACGACACCCATGGGATAGGGGGTGACCCTATTCTAAGCCGGGAACCACATATTGAAGTTATTTAAATAAAAAAATATCTGATTGACAGAGATGCATTATTGCTATAAACTAATTTTTAATAATCACCTTGTTAAATGATAAGTACATCTGCCTGGTGAATAGATTAGTTAATATCTTCTTGCCTACGTGGTCTTCCTCCTCCAACAAGTTAGCCTCCGCTAGGAACTTCCACATTTCATCTGAAAATTTAAATTCAACAGTCACTGTACAGACTATGTTTTATATTCACTCCTGATTTATAAGAAAATATCATACTGGCATTATTATTGGAAGAGCAGCGTGTTGTTTGAGTGCCCCATCCCAACCCCTCAGATAGATGGTTGGAGGCTACCGGGCTGAATCAGCTTAGATTGACCCATTTCAGATCCGATTGCTCCCATGTGTATACAATTATACATGCACAGTATGTGGGGAGGAAATGGTACATTAGAAAAAGTTACCACATTCTCTCCGCAGGCATATAAAGTAATTTTTGTACCGAAAAGGTTGCTAACTCAGCATGATCGCCGCAATGCTGATTTTCAACTGACCCAACTGATGAAACAAATCAGCAAAACAGAGAGAAAAATATATGGTAGTGGCATTGTTACCTTCTTTCACTGGCCCCCCAGACATATAAATGTGCATAAGAGCAGCAACCAGTAACCGTCTGTGTAGTGGATCTGTGACAGTCGCAGGCAATGACTCGCATATCTCATTCAGCACCACTATATACTGGATGCCACTTTTGCCTTCCACTTGCACTAGTTTGTAGCCATACACCTACAAAGAGATTGTATATATGTTCATATGGCCACATGAAGATTGGGATGGCTGGAAAAAGAGGGGTTCTTTGTCTAGCAATGGCACAGCAAATAGACTAGTATCTTCAGGTGCAAGTCCAGTGTCAGGGGTCATGATCCTCCCCAAAATGCCTTAGTATGATCTGATAAAAAAGACTTTAATGTGAAAAAATATGTGAAATGTAACAAAGAAAACATTTTTTTTTCCAAACTTAAGTACAGTTTATTTTCGACCAAGGATTACATCATGCCAAAGAAGATATTCTAAGGCATATGTGAAGTCCAGCGGCCACCGCCGCGCCGCTGGATAGCTTTGACAGTCTAAGGAATAACGAGGAGAGTTTGGTTTGAAAGGGACAACTCAATTTTTTTTATTAGACTACTAACTCTTTTCAATATCTTATCAGCTTGGGCAATGACGGAGTTGATTTGATTTCCTGCTGTCTGACACACACTGCTCAAATGTTTGATGATTTCAGCTCGTTTTATGGGAATTTTGCTGCCTTCCCGACACACCAGGAAACGGACGCATTCTGTAACAGCATCTTCTAGCCTTGAATTTATTTCTTCCTCTTCACCAGTTGATCTGTTAGGCCTTGGATTACCGGATCTTCTTGCATTTGCTGATTTTCTTTGACTCATTTTGTAAAAAATAATATTTACAAACAATAATTGAATGACGAACGAAAAATGAATGAATGAATGAAAACGGAGAGGACTGCAACTTTTTTTTTAGTTTCTGGCTTTGTTACCAAACCTTTAAGCCAAAATCACATAGACTAAGTATGTACCTCAGATATGACAAGTAAATAATAATACTAAGATCGAACAGGATGGTTACATACAATTCTTAATAAGAGTGACAGAGATGGATATAATGTTTTTTGTCTGTGTCATAGTTTCAGCTTTTTGTGTTGGGCACAATATCGGTCTGTGCCCAACAATCAAGTTGTTAGTGCATAACAAATAAGAATCTGCATTAAATAAGCTTATGTACTAGAGAGTGTGCTTGGCTTATTTAATGATTGTATTTTATATAAACAATGGTACATTGTTGTGTGACAGGCTGCAAAAGCCGCAGTGAACAAAAATATGATAACATAACTTATCATACGTAAGTACAAAATCTTAGCTGTACTTGTAATTGTTTTGTGATAATTACTTACATCACACAAGTAAATTTTAATTCAAATCTTTGTAATATAAAGTAGAAGTAATGAAAATAACAGAATAGTTTACTCACATTTTCTTAGTATTAACCGGCGGCGGCGCCTCGTAGTTTATCTATGGTTAGCCCGTCAGTCATTTCCTGTTATATTTTCAATTTATTTAAAAGTTGAGATCAAAATGGTCCAAGCGCTGCGAACAATTAAAACGGTCCGAGCAAGTGGCTCTCAAACTTAGAGTTTTTTTTTATTAGTGATAAGAGCATAGGGGGAAATTTTAATGTGTTTTAGGGAGATTTTTTAAGGGAAAAATGAAAGCCTCTGCTGAAATGCAGTACTAATACACCAGCGCAGCTCCGTATATTTTTTTATATAACACAAATGACATAGTATTATTTTAATTTTACCTTCTAAATGTAATCTAATTATTGTATATTTTGATTTGAATATAAGGTAGGTATTTGCCTTCGGTACGAATAGTAGTATTTATTATTCTGTGCATAGATCTAAATAACTTTTAAAATTTCTAGTCGTTTCTAGTCTGAGATTCTGTGCCTCAGAACAACGAATATATCCAATAGAAGGATTTATAAGGGTCCAAGAACGTGAAGGAAACCAACCCTTTTCACTCTTATGGTAATTTTGCTGTTGCTAAAGTGAGAGAATGCTACTTTTAACAGGACGTCAGATACCATGTCCGTACACTGTTTCAGAAATCTAGAGATGAGGCGGACGTGCAAAACACGGATATCGATAATTATCGGATATCGATAATCAATAAAAATATATTACGTAGTCTTAAAAAATCATTATATTATTTAGTAAAAATTAGAAATTATGTTAACATGAAAATTTAATTTAATTCTGAAGGCACGCACTTAATTTGACAGCACTAAACTAGCTAATATTGTCATCTTATAGTGAAATAATTTTATTTCATTTTAGAGCTGTCAAATTTAAATCTGTGGCAACTAATTGCGTTATTATATCTATAACAGTTGCCAGTGGAAAGTGAAACAGTATTCAATGTAAAAAATTAATCAGTTTATTTACTTACAACTATTTTTAAAAATTAATTTTTTTTAAATAAAATTTAAATTTACTTAGTGTTAATCAATCAATAAATATAATCATAAAAGATTATAAAACAATAAAAAATTTAAATTTCATATTTTTATCATTAGTCATTGCCTGATGTCGATGGTATATCGATACATATACCATCGACATCAGGCAATGATTAGAAATCGATATCCAAGGATATGTGTAAGTCTGGAGATGATAACGTTTGCATTCCAAAAGCTGCAGGGCCTGATAATGACGTGGTACGCGATGTTACTGACGGATCCAAAGCTGCCGGGCCTGATGATGATGACATAGAGCGCGCCGTTTACCGATGCCAAAGCTGCAGAGCCTAATGATTACATTGGGTACGAGAACGTCTGAGGCCCCAAAATTTAAAGACCTGAGACGGAGAACACTACCGTGCCCGAAGTTAATGGAGCTGAAGTTGTAGAAATGCACTGAAAAGAAAATTAATATTTATTGGTCAAGAATAACAAAAAGAGTGGAAAATTAATCTGGCATTAAACATTTTTAAATTACGATTAATTATATATAAAAAAATTGGGTGTCAGTAATCCCAGCTAAGAACTATTTTATGTACTAATAGATTTTTATTATTGTATATTTACTTTTCGCTCACGACGGTGAAGAAAATCAAGATAAAACCTGCTAGCCTGAGGAGAATTGACAAATTCGAAGACAACTGAATAGGCTTGCCCCTATTAGAAACGTTTACTTTTAAAAACTACTTACTCTTCCTGGCGACATAAATAATGTAGGCACAGCATTATCCTTTAGTATTCGATATTTATCATCGGTAATAATAAAACACGATAATTTAAAATGTCTGGAGCACACTCTATGGTGTTTTTTTGCCGTCCAATCAGCTTCGGTGGACACCGCATTAATCCACTTTTCACATAAAAATTTTTTTCATTAGGAAATCTAAATTGAAAAAATACGTGTGTGCACGTAAAAAATACGTGTATACTCATGTGCACAACACATCCAAAACACAAAAAACACTTTTTATACTGTTTACGATAAATTTTTGTCCAGCTCTATTTAAACATTTCTGTAAAATTACAAAACTAACAAAATATATGTGTTCATGCCATATGTTATAAAAGAAAACATATATGTCAATTGTCAGTAATGACAATCACTTTTTCAGAAAATTTAATACAGAAAACATATTTAAAATAATGGTTTTACTTAGATCCAGTCCATCAGGTCATTAAACAATATGAAAGTACACTTATACATGCTCAATTAATATAAATATAATAAAAAGACATTAATTTCCCTTACTTTTAAGCATAAATTTATCTCTTTAACATGGAAAATGGATAGGTAAACACAAAAAGAATGTTTACCTGTGAAAGTTTATAGTTTCGGATTGATTTTCTTTTCTCCCCATGCGAAATCTGCAGCGCCTTATCACACATACCATAGCTTACACCTTCACAAAATATTATCCTGCACTCTTATCACAAATCTGAAAGGATTTTAAATTAAAATAGTATTTCAAACTCGACTAGCACGCAAACCGTTGCATCAATCCTTAATGCAACTAAATTCAAGATGCATTTGTCACTTGACAGCAGCGACCAAAGAGAATACAACAGCGACTATATTAAGGAACATTTTAATCAGCAGGGTAAAGTGGATACAAGGGCACAGAATACTAAATAGGACCAGAAGTCTCTCTTTCGAACAAAACGGCGTTTAAGTACCAAAAACATACCTAAACTACGCTTCCCTTTCTATTGTATAACTCTATCTCGTTCAGACGCGGCACGTGTAACGTTAGGGTTGTCATCTTGTGAACCCATAATTTAAGCTAAGTATTTATGGGTAGGTACAAAAGTACCTATTACTCTTTTTAAACAACGACTTTTGAAATATCGTTTTAGACCCGAAAACTATTTGTTTTACAAATTTCCGCATACATAAATAACAAAGTAGGCAACTTTGGTGTATCTATTTTCACGAAGATCACTATTGTGTAGGTATCTAATTAACTATTTTTGGGGACCACACGAAGCTCCCAGATGCAGTGGATTGGAAAACTCGACGGTGGAGCTGCCGGATTACCAACACCTTGGTCGTCAGCAGGAGAGAAACAACTTTTGACTGTTTACTATTTTTACTTATATTTTCTTCTTAGTATTGTAGCTGAGAGACTGAATTCTGAGTTTGTACTGAATGATCGCAAGACGAGGGTTGCGGTTTATAGTCCCTGGACAGTGGAAGATGGTGGGGTAAACCCGATCAGAGTGGAGGATTTATCGAACTTTCATCAAAGTCCATAACTATCTAGAACCTTCCATCACCTTCCATGACCTTAAAGAACATTCTCGACCCTTCAATATGATGTACCTAAAAATTTCTAGAACATTCGAGACACTTCCAGACTTTTCTCGTACCTTCCATACCTTTCCATAGCACCCAAAATGATTACTAATATTTTCGAGAATACTCTGTAGGCACCTACTTAACATACATAGTTCGGGAACTTTCCATCACTATTAATAAATACTTAGCTTTTCTAGATTAATACAGAAAGTTCCTCTTTACATGGAATTTAAACGTAAGATTCTCGTACGTTCTCATACGAGACCGTGATAGATACTTATTTACATAATTACTTACTTATAACTATATTTTAGTACCTAACTTAACCTACTGAAGACGAGTTGTCCGTAACAACTATACTTAATATTAATGTTGTTTAGTCGTACTACTTTAAGTGTGTATGTAATCTGATGACGACGCGACAAGTAACGGCCATAATAGTCCGGGAGGCGACAGCTAATATTGTTTCCATTAAACACGACTGAGGCAAGTGACAGTTATTCTCGTGCTGGTTGAATGTATATTTGTTTTATGTATCCTACTAATAATATAAATGTGAAAGTTTGGATATTTGGATATTTGTTACTCAATCACGCTTCAAGCACTGAACGGATCCGGATGAAACTTGGCACACATATAGGTTAGATGACATAGGATAGTTGTTATCCCGAAAAAACATCCCATTCCTACGGGAAATACATAATAATTTGTGATGTTAAGTTGTCCACGCGGACGAAGTCGCGGGCAACAGCTAGTTTGAAATAAATTAAATAATAAAAGTCAAAGCATTTAGTAAGATATATTAATTAATTCACACAAGTTATAAATGTTTCACTTTAAAATAATGTTTGATTGACTTTTCACCTTCCTTGAAATAGCGATTGTTAAATCTTAATGTTGCAAAAATACGAAGTCGCACAAATAGTTTTAACAAGTAGTCTATTGGAAAACAAGGACATAACAATTTAGGTGGAATTGCTTTTAACAATTCAAACATTGTGCTTCCTGGTCTGTTTTGAATACACATAGCAAAATTATTTGTGAAAGTTGTTTCTAACTTATCCACATACTGATTGAACTCTTGAGGTGGTATTTTAAGGTTTCCGTAGAACGACGTTTTTTTATTATAGGCTTTGTAGTGGGAGAATAACTTGGTTTGATCTAAACCTTGCACTGATTTCAATGCTGCCACCATTTTGTCACAATTATGTTTTTTGGAACATTTAAAAACCAAGTATCCTGCAACGTACGTCAAAGCATTTGCTGCCGGTAAATCCATGCGGTAATCACTGTCACCGTTCAAACTTACAAGCGATGTTCGCGCATTTTCATGTGGTTTTGTAATATTAGCGCTTATCATATCCTCAGCCTGCAACAATATTTGATAAATATCTGATTCGCAATTAGCGGATGGAGAGCTTTTCAGCATATTCACAAGAAACAATTTTGAGAAAGCCCTCCTAAACTGAATGGGTGTGGGATCAGTGCAACAGCCACCCTGCTGTCTGATGGATCCAAAAAAGTTTTCCAAACTGTCTTGATTTAGCCTTCTTGTAAATATATACGGGAATCCCTCTTTCTTTAAATCTTCATACAATTGTATAATGGACTGTATAGTTATTTGAAAATTGACGAATGTTTTAATCTGTTTTGTATTATTTTTTCCGGTTTTGAGATTAATAGATTTAATACTCGCAAACATATTTTGAGCATTTTCTAAGATTGTTTTCTGATCTTGGGACATTCTGAAAGCGGTTTGTAGTTTTTTAAACGATTTTATTTTATTTGAATTAAGTACATCAAATAGGTTGTCCATAGTTTTCACAAATTTTGCTGTTGCTCTTGCTTCTTCTGGAATTTTTCCAAAGTCGATGTACGTTTCCAGCGCTGCGTACACCGTGTTACTGAATATTTGCGCGGCGTATTTCACTCTCATTCTTTGGAAGTTGTTTGGATTAACATGAGCGTTTGTTATTTTGGGTATTAACCTTAAATTTTTATGTTTTTGTTCTTCATACAATGTTTTAATATATTCCCATGATATTACATTTCCCGCGTGATAAAAATTACTTGAAAGCAGATTATTACGAATACATTTTAATAAATGTGGAACATCGAAAATGTAATATATTTTGTGTTCGCCAACAATAAAATATGGATTATCAACTGTAACTTTTTTTATTTCCTTTGCATATTTATCGAAATTTGATCCTTGATCTGAAATAATTGCCTTAATTACAATACCCACTCCAAAAAGCT
Source organism: Esperia sulphurella (assembly GCA_947086405.1). Classification (NCBI taxonomy): domain Eukaryota; kingdom Metazoa; phylum Arthropoda; class Insecta; order Lepidoptera; family Oecophoridae; genus Esperia; species Esperia sulphurella. Next base: position 12,424,290 of record OX352273.1, on the reverse strand, counting down.
TTTCAATAACTTCATTCATCCACATGTCTAGTTTAGCATAGTTTTTGGTACTGGCAAGGAGAGCGTAAGCAATGGGTTGTTTCCACTTGTAATATATACCCTGTAGCATGATTACATAAGCATTACTCGCAATTTCTGGTGATATTTCTCCGTTAATATTGTGAAATCCAATCACTTCATCAGATTTTACGTCATAGCTTAAATTGCGTTTAATAACCATTTCGTCTACGCAAATAGTGCAGTATTTTGCTTTCTGAGGAAGTGATTTAGTTTTCAATGATAGACTATTTAAAACCCTGTCATCTAGTTTTGCAGAAATGTTCAATTTAAATCTGTTTAACGTACTTTTGCTCGGAAGTTTTAACACAGTTTCGAGGCATCGATATGCTTGTGGACTAGAATAATATAAGCTTAAACAAAACACTTTATATTCAGTATCATACCGATTGCCTTTGAATTTGTTTTTTATTTTATTCTGCCATTCAACTAACTTCTGAAATCTGCGAGAAATCTCTTCTTCCGAGTCTATTGTAATAGGAGTATTTTTAGCTTCTAATTCTTTCTTAATTTTTTGGATTTCATGATCTAACCGTCTGCATTTATATTTGAAATTCTGAAGATCTTTTGAAAGTTTCCGCTTTCGCGGCGTTTTATCTGTCAGTGCCTTTGATGTTTGTGTTGTTTCTTCCGTTGAGACTGATATTTGTGTTTGAGTACTGACAGAAATAGTGTCAGTCTTTTTTATTCTGACATTAGACAATACATGATCCTTAGATTTGGTTGATAAGGAAACATCAGTGGATGCAGCAACATTTTGTGAATGAGAAGTACCTTCCTGAGATTGTTTTGGCAAATTTTTGGTTGGTACTGCATTAGGTTTAAGATGTTTGACTGTCTGAATCGCAGAATCATCAAAATGAGTTGCACAAACTTCATAGCTTTTAACTGTCAAATTTTCTTTTTTTAATAAATCTTCCCTGCCAATAGAAGTTAACCAAATGCGGCACCTAAAAAAAAACATTGCAGTGAATAATAAATAAAGCCGCATCTCAATCGGTCCAGCCGTTTCGAAGAAGAATATATACTATGATATTTATGTTTGGGCCTGATTCTGTTATGAAGTGATACCAAAAACTATATCTAAATCGGCCCAATCGTTTCGGATAAAAACTATGTAGTACTACTCTTATTTTGTGCATCTATACACAAACGCATATACCTTATCCGTTCCGTTGTGGGGAATAAAAGAGTATAAGTCGCTCACTATTATTTTTACTACTATACATATAAACTAAAGAAGATATTTTTTAAAACTGAAACAGACATTATTCCTTAGTTGTAGATTTTTAAACGAAACACACAAAACCAAAAGATACGTAGTAGGTAGGTAACAAATCCGGCTTTGACTCTTGGACTATAATCCAAATCTACGAAAAAATATATCGAAAAAAATGCCTTGTCAATAAATTCTCAACTCTCGGCCTAGGAAAGTGTAAACAATAAACATTTCATTTGTGCCTGTACCTCTTTATTGCCTCCTTAAGTACTTAGGTACCTACCTACTCGTAGCAAATATTTTTAAGGCAAGTTCAAAAAATCCTATAGTCGCAACTGTATTTAATTATGATTTTTTAATTACCTAGTTCAGTCGTCGCAAACCAAACATCATAACCATTTAAGCTAAGCGGGTTAATTTTATATCAAACTTATCTAGTATAGGTACTTGTACAATTTTCTTACCTTTCGTTATCCTTAGGCAGTGAAAAAAATGATAAATCCGACGTTTTATTAGTATTAAAACAACCGAAAGCGACACAATATCGCCTGTAATATTTTCGTTTATTATCCATTCGGTACGTTGGTAGGTACGTTGACCCGTATCAACACTCGCGCGTGCGTGCGTCACTTCGGGCGGGCGACAACCGACTGATTTTGTCCGGCCGACTCTGCGCCGCGATTTTTGTAAACAAAGTCCGGAGTGAGCCAGGCCTGACAAGGGCTACAGTTTTGACAAGTGGCTATGTACGCTTGATTAGTATTATGGCGGTTTCTATTGGATATATTCGTTCTTCTGAGTTCTGTGCCCTCGGCACTGAACAGGATTATTTCATTCATTCATTAAAAAATGAACTTCCAAATTGTGCTCAGACTAAAAACCAAAATCTAAGCTTCCAAAGTGTCATTCGTTCAATCAAAGTCAAGGTCATCAACAAACGTCACGGTCGGTCACCTACTGAAATAGGTTGGTACTTTTTAGTTTGTTGTTTTGTTTTGCCATATAGGTACTTACATAGCTTTGTATTCCTAACCTCATCTCATATATTATAGATTTTTGTTCAAAGGCATAGAAGAATCAGGTAAATTTTATTTATCTTGCTTATTAAATAACGAATTCTACTGAATGGCCAACATTGTGCGGTGATGCCGGTGCGGTGCTGAAATAATTTTGGAAACGTATTTTAGCTAGACCTTTTTACTGAAGAATAACGACCTGATAATATAACCGGAAGCTTTCGGATGGGAACGGTGCGGTGGCGCCCTGGGGATTCTTGTCCAACAGTAGGATAGTTTTTAACTATAGGTAGGGTAGGCTAAGTAACCGCGTGTAACGTTAGTGATTCTGATTACCTAATAAAGCGTAAAGTCAAGTTTAATTACGATACCTACTCTGTATGCATTTCGGATAATAAGTATCCGTCGAATTACAAAGTCATATTCTAACGGGTCATGCATGACGTGACATAATATTCTGATAAGCATAGACACCAAACATCTGAATAGGTATGTCACGTGACCCGTTACATGGTACAAAATGGCTATTTAGTTCAATTCATTTACACTTTATTGCACATAAAAAAAGATACAATAATAAAGCGGTCTTATCGCTAAAAGCGATTTCTTCTAGACAACCGTTTCAGTCCGACTATTATTATTAGAAAATGGTGGATGTTCTTCGCATGGTCCTGTATGAAAACTGCCTTTGCAGTGCATGGGCGCGCTAAAGGCAGTTTTCGTACGGGACCACGCGAAGGCACAAAGCACTTTTCGTTTCTTCTAGGCAGTTTTCTCTATAAATAAAAAATCGGACCTATGCATCGATGTTGTTAGGTTCCTGTAGACCACCACACAAGTACCAGAGCCATCATGTACCACATTTTTCTAAGCCTCTTCATAGTGCCCCCATTTGTTCACTGACTAACACACACTACATATGATTTGATTTAGATTTTAGACTAAGTATACAATTATATTCATGCAAAAGCACCCTCGTACTCCGCTTTGCCCTCAGCTGACTTTCATTTGGCACTGGGCTGACTTTCTTAAGGTGAATTTTGAATATGTTCAATTCACCTAGAACCAATCAGAATTTCAACAGTAAAAGAAATTTGTAATTAGTTTGGTGACTACGGAGATTATTCTAGCTACAAATGTCTCGGCTTTCTGTAAAAAGTAATGAACTACTTAGGAATAACAGTAGCAATTAGAACCTTAATGTTTTTGGGAATAAACACTAACTGCTATGGTCATTCCCAAGCAGTAAGTTGCTTTTTGCAGTAAGCCGACGATACATTGGTGTAGATAACGAGAATTAGAGATATGACATCATTTATCCAGTCTTATCTCTGGAACAGGATTTACAATGACCTGGTTTATTCCTAGACTGCTTCTGATTTATTGCACAGTTTTCCTCAAGGTAAATTTTCCTTTGCTTGTTGCTTCCCCAAGTTAGATATTTAATGGGCCTATCTGAAAGTACATAGACATAAAAAATGTATGGCTCTAAAATGACCTTGATCTCTTTTCAGATGTAGAAATAAATTGCAAAATAAGTTTAAATAAATGAATAACAGATGAGAACAAAAATATAAATCTATCAAAGGAGAAAGTGTAGAATAACAATTTTAAAAACGAACATAGGTATTTTGTTAACAAAATAACATATATTGTATGAAAAATGTTCCATATAACATTCCCTAAACTCTTTAATAGCCTGCCAAATGATGTACAGAATACTTAACACATCCTAGAATAAGAAAATAACAGTAAAAAAATATGCTAAGACAATTAATGTATTAAATAGATAGCTAAGACAGTAAACTATATCTTATAAATCAACTGGATACTTCATAAATTTACTTTATGTTATGTGCTTGATTAGGTTATATGTTTGAATAAATTTAACAATTAGATAACTTATTTTTACTTGTTGCGAACTCATCTGCAGATAAACCTGATTTTTTGTTTTCATTGGAAGTCATTGGAATTATTATTGTTTTGATCAAATAAAAACAATAATAGTAGAAGTTCTAATTTAAGTCTAAAAGTATTTATTTGGTGCTATTTTGTGATGCAAACCTGTTTTTGGTATTGTAGCATTTTTTATTACATGCTTGCTCTTACTTAAATTTTACTACAGGAATTTATACAGTGGGATTGGTTGGTATCTTGAATAAGGAAGGGACAAGAGCTGTAAACTATATTTTAATTTAAGTTCCAAATCATCATAAATGGGATAGTTTGTGTTATTGAAATGAATGTTTATTGTTTATGGAGTTCAGGTAATTTTAAGATATTAGATATTAGTACAAGTTCCACTAATCCCTACACACAAATTATTAATATAATTAGACTAAATACGTCCACTGCTTGACATAGGCCTTCCCAATAGAATACCACTTTTGGTTAGATGTCGATTGGGGGATTTGCCATAATCACCACGCTTGGCAAGCGGATTGGTGATCGCAGTAATGATCTTAACATACACACATAGGAGAACGCTGCTTATATAAGTTATTATATATTAATTAGTCACTTTAAAATATTACAAGGGATGGGGGGATAGAAGAGCCCCCCTCAGGGGGAGGGGGAAGCTCATTATTATGCAAATAGTACCATAGGGGGACAAAAACATTTCAATAGGAGTATTATCCATTTAAACAGTCCTCCATTGAAGAGATAAAATAATCATTTCTTCGTGTGTGGTGAGTCACACATTGGTAGAGCTGTTGCGTGGAGTGGCCTTGTAGCCTTAAGATGCAAACACATCGGCTTAACTGTATCTGGATAGTACATTATTCACTAAACTGTGCACACGTGGTGCACACTATTGGACGTAAGTCGCGGACGCGACCCTGAGCGTTCCGACGTCCTAATGAAATCTGGCAGGCTGGATCCATATATATTCATAGTACTCTTTGGGCTGGATGTCGAACAACCGTGCACACTCGATGGACGCGTCTGTAAGCCGCGGCTGGCGGACGCGTCCGACACTTAATGTGTTTGCAGCTTTACTTTGGGGCTTGGCTATAGGTTGGCAACAACGTCTGCTCTGCCAGTATTCCACTAGACTCGCCGGTCTAAACACGTCTGAGTTTGAAGTACCTTTCACATTAAATCGTAAGTAAAAATGTGATTTGTGCTAGGAAACCTAATATTGGGCACAAAATGGAAGAAGCTAAAATAATTGAAAAATATAAACACTCCATTTATAGAATAGTTTAATAAATAATAACAATAAGACACGAACATTAATTCTTTAAATAAAACATGATTACATACTTAATATTTTACGAAAGTATAGTATGGAACTATATGCGACTAAAAAGCATGTACCTAGAACTATTTTCGTTATTAAGACAGTAGGAACTATTATATTATGAGCTATACAATTATTTAAATAGGTTTCTAATGTGGTACCTAATTAACCTTCGCTTTTTATAATTAATATTATTGGTAATATAAATTATATTTTTACTATATAGGTATGAACTGCAAAAATTGCTTACCGTTCGTAATAACGAATTTATTTCGGAAAATAAAAAAATAATTTTGAAAAATTTATTTTCATAGAATGATTCAAGTTAGCGAACATAATATTTTAAAGAAAATACTTGTGTGTTCAACAGTAATTGCCATTAACACTATAAGATTTACATAAGATTCCTTGTAGTCCCCACCAAATATATTTTTTAAATGATGCCTAGTACCAAATAGAATTGTATTTTTTTTAGGACCCAGCTATGTACACCGGTTTAATTAAGCCATTCGGTACACCGAATCATTTACAGCTTGGGTACTATCCATTTTCCGGTGGTAAATGATGTTATCATTATCAATTACACCATTTTCTTGTAAATAATACATAATTATATACTTGCCGTGTGGTTTCCGGTAGAGTAGAATAGGACCACTCCAACTCTTCCCGTGGATGTCGTACAAGGCGACAGGGAATACATTATAAAACATCAATCAGGCCTCCCCAACCCGTCTGGCCAGCGCGGGGAGTGTAGGCCAAATCCTCCGCTGCAGTGGAGACAAAAATAACCTGATGATGATAGAGTCCCTATCCTTTTCGACTATTAGCGCGATTCTCCCAACCCTAGGTCCGTTAGATCTAATAATTTACACCAATGTAACTTTTCCTCAATGTCACCTGTTTATAGCTAAAAGTAGCTGATTTTATTTTGTCATCTCCTTTTATATTGGCGATAATTTGTCATACAGGATGCACGGATTTGTAAACTTGTATTAATAAATTGGCTTGTTTATATCCTATTGCGCAAGCGCAGGATCTTTTTTTATTTACTTTAATTTGGAGTATGCACCGGTTTTGGCTCAAGGTTATTTGTAGCTTCTATTGTGAAGTGTTATTTATGTAACTATAATGTTTATAAAATGCAATGTACTATTTGGCATTTATAACTCTAGAATCGTCACTAGGAAACCAGAAACCAGCAGCTCTTATTATTCAAAAATCTTATTTAGATGCAATTTGCTTTGAACTTAGAAGAATATTGCTAATTTCCAGGCGTTTATAAAATTGTATATTTTCATTTTTCTACAGAGCCATGCCGAAATACGTGTACAGCTACTTCGATGTCAAGGCCCTGGGCGAGGCCAACAGGCTGCTGCTGGCGTACGGGGGTCAGGAGTTTGAGGATCGCCGCGTCAACTTCGAGACTGAATGGCCAGCATTCAAGCCTAGTGAGTACAAGTTATTTTTTCTAGGATACTGCCTGAGCTTCGAGCATCAGTGGTTAGGCAACGAGCCAAGCCAGTACACAGTTCTTTAGACTTAGGATACTTTGTCCGCGGGTGCGAATGTGGTATATTTTGGAAGAAAACTAAGAAAACTGTCTGAAACTAAATACGACTGGACTGTCTTCTTGATTATGGACACAAGTGTAAATAAATAGATATTTTATAACTGATTTTCTCCTGTGCCAAGGGAATTAGACAAGACGATACCAAGCTCTACTTGTACGACGTTGTCTGTCTTTATTTTAACCAAACCCACGACCTCTGACGACTAAGTCCAACGACTAAGACACTAAGCGTCAATAAGTTTAAGTTTTTGTGCAATACTTTTTTGACATACTTTTTGTCCGTGAGTGTCATTAGCCAGCAAGATGGGCTTTATTATGGGGCTACGTATTTTAGATGATATATTTGGGCCGATCTGAAAGTTTTCAGTAGATTGATCCTAGAAGGGTAGGTTATGAAAAATAACATTCCATAAGAATCCTTAAAGTGCTTTCTAAGACAAGAATAATGTATAGTGTGAGTGCATGATTGTGGAAAGCAGGTGCATTGTCGGTTGTGTAACTTCTGTTTTTCTTATTTACAAGTTACTTAATGGATTTATCATCACTAGGCAACTATCACAGTTGATTATACAACTGAGTCTTATACCTATAAAATATGAGATGATCACAATCATTCAGGTTGTTTTCTAGAACACCGAGCCTGCTATCTGTTACAAGCCCAACTGTTAACAAACAATATGGCCTTATTTTTTAAATGATAACTACCACGTCATAGGAGATTATTGAAGTTTAACAGATAGAGTTAAACAATACAACTATTTTGAGTTGAGAATTCTTGTGTGTTTATTATATTAATTAGTTAGACCTAACAAAGGACTCTCATTGTCCTAAGACGACTTTAACAAAATTTCTAATAGTTATTCCTAGCATAGAGCTAGGAATAACACAGGCTATGGGCCCGATTCTGAAGGCACACATTTAAAATTTTACAGCGCTAATACTGGTTTCGTCTTTATCTTCATAATACTGTGTGACAAGGATAGCAAGTTTTAGTGCTGTCAAATTTTAACGTTGTAACTTCAGAATCGAGCCCTATGTGTATGCAAAATACAAACTAAATTTAACGGAGCTTCCAGCAGTGGACTTCGAAATGCTGATCATTAAAATGATATTTAAAACTATAAAAATCATATTCGGTGATAGATAATGTGGGGCCTACATAAGTGGGTTAAATCAGATACATAAAAATATTCCTATGGTTTATCGACAGTAGATAAACGTGACAGTTTTATCAATTATCACAACCGACGTCCACGTGTTTTAGCAGTTGGTCTAGATATGTAATATAGTATAAGATTATTATTTATTATGGCTGTGCCCGCGGCTCCGCTCGCGTGGACTACACTATTATTCCCCGCTCTCGCTCCATCTGCCACCGTCACTCCAAACGCAGTCCTAACTCATCGTAATCTGAATTCCGCCGAGTATTACACTTCTTTGTTGCATATTGTATACCTACCTTTGTTTACCTCTTCATTAAGTGTTCAACAGTGGACATTAACAGGCTTGTGATCTAGTCACCTCCTGTCCTCGCTCCAAACGCAGTCATAACTCATCGCAATCTGAATTCCGCCGAGTATTACACTTCTTTGTTGCATAGTGTATACCTACCTGTGTTTACCTCTTCATTATTGAAGTGTCCAACAGTGGACATTAATAGGCTTGTGATTTATCAGTTAAGATTACAATCAATTCAATGACGATCCCAAAGGGGCCACTTTATATTTGGACTGATAAACACAGATAAGTGTTGTCAACTGAAAATAATGTTTCGTAATCAAGTTGGGTAGGAACAATTTCGATAAGGAAGCTAACAGATGAATCCAGTTGAGCAGGGCAGCATTTGGAAAACTGCGTTAAGACTCCACGTCACCTATTCCTTTTAAAAACAAAAGTCTTTAATCAGTGCGTCCTGCCTACGGCGCAGAAACGTGGACACTGACGGTGGGTCTGATCCACAAGTTTCAAGTCGCTTAGCAAGTTATAGAGAGGGCTATACTCGGGGTTTCTTTGAAGGATATGATTACAAATCATATATCGCCTATTCCACAATGTTTAAAGACGAAAGTCTTTAATCAGTGCATCCTGCCTGTCATGATCTACGGTGCAGAAACGTGGACACTGACGGTGGGCCTGATCTACAAGTTCAACGTCGCTCAGCGAGCTATGGAGAGGGTTTTCTTTCTCGGGGTTTCTCTGAAGGATATGATTCGTAATTAGGAGATCTGACGAAGAACGAGTGTCACCGACATAGCCGAATTACCAAGCTGAAATGGCAATGGCCGAGCCGCATCTATTGCAAAACTGATGCCATTAGAGCAGACGAGTTCTGGAATGGAGATCGCGGATCGGCACGCGTAGGGCGGGACACCCCCCGGCAGATAAACCGACGACCTGAAGAAGGTGGCCGGAAGCGGCTGGAGGCTAAGGGCGGAAAACCGGGTGTGGTGGCGTTATTTGATGAGAAGGCCTATGTCCAACAGTGGATGTCTAAGGACTGATTTGATAAATACAGTTTTTTTAGATAACCGAATTGCACAAGAATTTCGTGTAATGTTTACCAGCAATTGTTTTACACAAATTCGTATGTTGTTTACTCTTTTTAATGCTTTATCTGCTTAAATAGTTCATAACCATTGATAAACAGGCAAAACCTTACAATAATAAGTTATTATTAATAACAACAGGTAAGTACATAAAGTACAGTGGTATATCTGTCTCCTCCAGAACTGCCGGAGCGGCCGCGTCTCGAGCGGCCCAACTTAAAATTCAAAAATACTCCTCCCTACGTGACCACTTTGAGTTCCTTCCTTTTGCGGTAGAGACAATTGGAGCCTGGGCTCCGGAAGGTAAGAAGTTTGCATCGAATTTTGGCAAACTTCTGAATGGAAATTCCGGCGACCGTCGAGTCAGATCCTTTTTTATCAGCCGCATCAGCCAGGATATTCAAAGGGTTACCCCTTTGAATATAACGCAGCGAACATCCTCGGCACTGTTAAAAACTGCAGAGCTGGAGGAGATATTCTATCTGTAGAGCGGCCCTTTCCATCCCCCTTTTCTTTAGTATTGGTATATGCCAAATTGTATATTTTTTTCTATCACCTGTTTCTCTTAATAAATATATAGTTCATAAAGTAGGTAAAAATAAAAAAAAATAGGTAAAACCTTAAACTAATTCGAAGTTTAGTGGAATGTTAATACTGCTGAAGCGGCATTTTGGGAACTTTTAAAAATATACGTTATTCTGTACTTTATGTTAAACTGGTAGAATAATCAGCGTATAAAACACATTAATTATGTATTCTGGATATATTTTCGATCATTTATATTCTTATACGCTTACAATGTTTAAAGATTTAGTAGGGACATCTTATTTACGATCGTGGAAGTCCCACGATCCAGGAAAAAATCGGGGGACAAAAGATCGATCCCACGAATTTTCTTATAGGATTAAGAAATCACCTGTTGCAAAACGATTCTATTATATTTGCCCATTATTCTAAGCCAACTCACTGAATGAATCAGACACCCCAATGACATAAGGTAAAGAAATTAAGGAATTACGTTGGATACCCCCTGGCATTGTCTTTATTCCTTAAACTGCCACTGTAGACTGGATGATGCAATATTAAGGGAAAAATCGATCTCCGATCTCTGCATTTTGTGGCGATATACTTGTATCGATCTTGTCCTAAAAGATCGATTAGAAAATCGAAGATTGGACTTCCAAAAATCGATTTTCGTTAGGATCAAATCGAGATCGGAAACCCTAGTGCTTGGAACTGGGAATACAAAATAGCCGGACAAAAGTGCAACTGAAATATTGTTCTGTACTATGATGTTCAATTCAATTCAAATATTCTTTATTGTGCACCAAAACATATACATTTTTAAATAAAAACAAAACTTACATAGAAGGATGAATTTAGTGTACAACGGCGGCCTTATCGCTTTCATTATTAGATATTCGGCGTTATCATTATCAATGATGTCATATGAAAAAAAAAACTTGGAACACAAACGCCAAGTGGCATTTTATCAATCAAGTTGCAAAAATAAGTAGGTATCACCCAGTGTAATCTTGTCGCCGGCAGCTGCGTGGGGGCTATATTGTATGATGCCGCTATCAGCGCCGCTATAGTTATGCCAGTCACGCTGACAAGTGTTTCAAATCACTTGTTACCAAGGCCGCTAGGTGAATCATTGATTTTTTCCACGTGTTATACTATATCCGTCCCCGCAGTTCCGCTCGCAGACCTGAAAACAGTTATCGTTTTGCTGCTGCTGGCATTTGAAAGCAAAAGCATATGCATGTCGGAAACAAATTAAACAATAGATGATGTTCTGAAGTGAAATGCAAAGTTAATGTGGTAATAGTAGAACAAATGGTAGTATGCATTCCTTCATGTCCCATGATCCCCCAACGCTATGACGTCTCCACACCGGGTCAAGCAGGCGGACCCGTATTGTTCTAAGGTTCTGAACAAAAACTGCTCATTAAGGAACTGGCACCTCTTTTCCTACTTCTATTATTTACTTCTTTCATCATCATCATCATCAGGTTATTTTACAACCCTTTCTCATCTGCCGGAGACAGACGGAGGATTTGGCCTACACTCCCCGCGCTGGCCAGACGGGTTGCCTGGGGAGGCCTGATTTATGTTTTATAATGTATTCCCTCAGTCGCCTTTTACGACATCCACGGGAAGAGTTGGAGTGGTCCTATTCTACTCTACCGGATCCCACACGGCAAACATTTTACTTCTTTAATTAACTTCAATTCAGGGGCCTAAGGTAGAGTAGAATTAGTCCCAGGGACTCGCCTACCTTTACAGGTAGGCGTTATGTGTTAGTAGTGTACGTCTGTTAATCCTCGCTTAGAGGAGTGCGGAAGGATATGGTGAGGCGGTGGGAGTGCCTCTTAGGGAACTTCATGTGACGAAACAATGATTTAAATTACTGTTCTTAAAGATCTATTATACTGAAGTCGTATGATAACACCGTAATTTATTAATTATAGAGACGCCTTTTGGCCAGATGCCAGTGCTGGAGATCGACGGCAAGCAATACGCGCAGAGCGTGCCCATTGCGCGCTATCTCGGCCGCAAGTTCGGGCTGGCCGGCTCCGACGCCGAGCAGGAGTTCGAGATCGACCAGAACGTCGAGTTCCTGAACGACATCCGCATCCGTGAGTGTCTCTAGCTTAGCTAGATGCAATTAGTTCACTTTACACAGCTATTCGCAAAGTCTTTTTACCTGGATTCCCCTGTCGTAAAGTTTGGGCTGGCCGGCTCAGACACGAGATGAGGAGTTCAAGATCGGTCTGATCGGTCATGCTCTGGATCTCCTTCCATGATACTCTGGACAGCCAGCTTCAGATCTAATCCGGCGGAGATCCATAGGCTCAATGTTACCCCAAATATACGAGTAATGTTTTGGAAACTCCACCCGATTAGTTAGTTCTACTCGTGAGTGTAATTGTTGATAACTCGATTTATGTTCCACAGAGAACTGTCATTGTCACTAATTAACCACAATCCGTTCCCCAGGTGCCGCGACAGTGCACTACGAACAGGACGCAGCAGTGAAGGCCAAGAAACACGAGGAGTTCACCAAGAACGTGTACCCCGCTCTGCTGGCCAAGCTCGACGAGGTCATCAAGAAGAACAATGGGCATATCGCGCTCGGCAAGGTACGGTTTTCTTACAAACCTCTTCAAATATGACCTCGAGTGGCTTGGTCGTTAAAGTCAACTGACAGAGGTCATGGACTCGATTTCCACAAGGGATAGACAACTTTGAGTAAGAAGTTGTTCCTGGTCTTGATCATATTTTTAAAATGTATCTTATCTCCATAGTACAGGATACAATCCTAGTTTGTGATTTGCTTAGGCAAGTAAGGTATATATATAAAATATAAAAAAAAACCAAATGCATGCACAATTTAAGCTAACACAGCAGGCTATTGCTATCTTGACCATTGCCACAGATACTCAGTTGACGAATTCCTGAAAGATGTTTCAAAGTATGTTACTTGACATTTGTGAATTTATGTCATTATTTATTAATTATTATCTGTTACCTATGTGACATTTATTGTTAAAAACATTTTTGACTTGTAATTTTGTTACCAATAAATATGATTATGATTATGATTATTATGATCGCTGACGGGCAGCAGGTGGGGAGGTCGAGTACTGTCATGGTCCTCCATTAGGGAAGGTTTAATCTGGATCTGGATGTTGACAGACTGATAATGATTTGTAGGATTGGTTGGAGATTCTTTGACCACTGAAAATGGATGTAAGGAGATAGAGACTAGGAAAGCATGAAATGAAGAAACTTCTCTGGCTCGAGCAAGTGGCAAGAACTTAGGATGATAGTGTCTTTAAGCAAGTTAATATGTTTTGTGCGTTGTGGCAGACGTGTGTAAGATTTGATAATGTATTCAATGTACTTTCGACATACCGTAAACATTTTGCAACTTATCGATCGATGTCACTTTATGCAATTAAAACATTACTTGAAAAATTTTCCTTTTCTCTTCCAGCTAACCTGGGGTGACTTCGTATTCGCCGGCATGTACGCCTACCTCAAGAACATGTTGCAGATGCCTGACCTGGACACCAAGTACCCCAGTTTCAAGAAGCTAACAGACACGGTATATTCGCTGCCCAAGGTCAAGGAGTTCTCCGCCAAAGCGCCTGCTAGCGAGTATTAAATAACGTTTGCATATCTTAAAGGAAACTTGGCATTCTAACAACATTTAGGATTTGAGATTAGACTGTACGGTCTTGGATACCTTTGCTTTCATTTTTGGAGGGAAACATTTTACTGACATATAAAGTACTCCACGCAAAACTACTTAGCATGGATGCCATTGGTTTTCTTTACTTTTAAATTTTAATTTAATTTTAGTTACTGTTAAGTCCTACAGTTGATTCGTAAAGCCGTAAAGAGTGTGTTGAGCACTTATGATGTTGATCTTTGTTAAATCTGATTTTACACTGCATTTTTTTATTGTACGGATGGACAGTTCTCAATAGTGTATTAGACACTTAAGTAATACACATAGACGAGTAAAACAGCGTAGTGTAAGTATTCATGTACAACTGTTAAGAGAAATAAAAGTATTTTTGTACCGCCGTTATTTGCATTTTATACATACAAAGTATGATAATTCACATTCGAATATACATAAAGTTATTTACTTATTGTTATAAATTTAAAAGATTTGTTAAGCAATGGTCTTTGGTCAGCCATTGTTTTATTTCTTTAAATTTTAATGTTAAATAATTGTTTACAGTTTCTAATTGCTTTAATTGTTCAAAATAGCATCCTATATGTTTTCATTGTTCCTGTAACTTGTAAGTCAATATTTTTGCATGCCATCAATAAAATTATAAGCTTTATTTGTTGGTTTTATTTAAAAAAATAACTTGGTGCCTCTCCTTTATGTAAGTCTTTAACCATTTGGCAATATCTGATGATAAAAGGTCCCATAGGGGGTCGACAGTTCTCAATAGTGTATTAGAAGTGAAGTAATACCAAAGATAATATATACTAGAGGGACGAAGTAATACAGCTTACAAAGTAACTGTGATACAGCTTAGTATAAGTCTACATGTATAAACGGACGATTGATGCATTATTTAAATTAGACAATGAATTCTGAACGGATTCTTCTTTAATCTTTATTTATTTATTGAAGGTTTGGTATAAAATGTTGATCATGTCACCCTCGTAATTAAAAGTCCTTAACGAAATCTTTAATAGGTGAATGTCCAAAGTTCTGCCTGTGTACATATAAAAGTATAATTTCCACGCATAATAATACTCATAATGCCTTTGCCTTTTTAATTTCTTTGGTCATCTGAAAGAATACTTTGGCTTTTTGAAGGCATCGATCTGATCGGAAATAAGCTCTCCTCTAGTATTAAACTTCACTCTTGATATTTTTTACTCATATTCACAGGAAAAACTATTACTTAATATTTACTTAATAAATATTAAGTTACCACAACTAATACACATACAGCATCTAAGCTGGATAACTGTATTGTTATCCAGCTTAGACGCTGTATCTCCACGCTCCTAGCTCCATTGTGTACGGGATGATGCCAGTGTAACACGTAGAGATCACCATCTCGCTGATCAGGAACTGCGTGATCTTGCCCCATGTACTCGCTGCATACAGAAGACTTACGGAAATTACTTCCACTGCACTCAGCAGTGTAATGTACATTTTATGTTCATGTGTCCTGTCTGAATACACAACATAACGCTGTACCAAGTTTCAACAAAAAACGGTTCAGTTCACGCCTTCATCATCCTCATCATCATCAGGTTATTTTTGTCTCCTCTGCAGGAGCACAACCCTCTCTCATCTGCCAGAGGGACAACGTTATACGTCAACACATAAGTGCTTCTCTTTCTAACCGGCTGCGCACTACACGCCGTGCTTTATTTTGCGAGCGACTGTTAAGAAGAGTGTCGCTTCTCTACGTAGTAGTTTATCTGCCTGATACCTGGGGGCTTGGCAACTTTCATCATCATCATCAGGTTACTATTGTCTCCACTGCAGGAGCACAACCCTCTCTCATCTGCCGGAGACAGACAGAGGATTTGGCCTACACTCCCCGCGCTGGCCAGACGGGTTGGGGAGGCCTGATTGATATTTTATAATGTATCAGTTCACGCCTTGACTCGTACTAATAAAATAAACCGGGCAAATATTTATCTCTGCTTTGGGGCTTGGCTATAGGTTAGCAACAACATCTGCTCTGTTAGTATTCCACTAGACTCGCCGGAGTTAGCACGTGTGAGCTTCAAGTGTGCACATTAAATCGTAAGTAAAAATGTGTTTTGTGCCAGAAAAGTTAATTTCTATAAAATTAAATACGAGTAGGTTTACATTTAGTATGAAAGCTCGAGCTCAAAATAAACTGAAAAAGAGGCTTGAAATTAGTGAAAATTAATTAGATACTTTTACAACACTGTTTATTTGTACAATACATGAGGCAATACAATATTATAAAACAAAATTATAAATAAAAAAAACACGTGGAACTATTTTCTATTATTATTATGAAAGAAATATTTTATGAGCTATAAAATTCTTTAAATAGGTTAGTAATGTGGTAAGTAATACAACTTCGCTATTTAATATCACTACCTTATATTACGTTTTCAGTCTGAGATCTCTACATTATATGAACTGCAAAAAAAGGTTTACCGTTTACGAATTTATTTCGTTTTTTTTTTAATATTACGTGTCAGGATAGTCAGGAAATAGTGTTGTAAATATATTTAGGAAATTTTATTTTCACAATAATTCAAATCTGCGTACAGAATTTTAGTACAAAACAATTGTGGTGTGATCAACAGGACTTGCCTATTACCTGCAATAATAGATTCCTGTACCTAGGCCCCACCAGATGTATTGCTTTTTACCAGTACCAAACAAACCAACTGGAAACATTTTAGGCAAACGATGAATTTTATTTCTGCCCCATCCAAGTGTTTTGTCCCGTTTTTGCACGATGTGAGTGTATGTATGCTATGCATTATATATTTTGCGGCGTCTTATTTGTCTGTTTTTTATCTCTGAAAATTAACAATATGATTGATTGAGAAATTTAATGATTAATTTTCCAAAATCATAATATCGCACATCCGCCGGTGGAATAACGACATATTTACCTAAAATAAAACTTGATCTCTATGGATGTTTGAAAAATTTGCTTTATTGAGAATTGCAAGAGACAACCAAGAGATAAGTTTCAACTGAAATTAAATTGTAGTCGTGTGACGTCGTTATTGCACCGGATGTGCGTTTTATTACGTGATGATACGGAAATCGACACTTGTGTGAGAGTGTAACAGGGATAGCATGATTTTATGGGTCAAAAATAAATTGACCGACTGTACCTAGTCTTTTGCTATTAGCGATATCTATTAGCTATTTCTTAGAGCGATTGTTAACAATACCATAATACTACCTTGACTAGGTGTTAGCAAGTATTTAAAAATAAATCAGAATTAATTACAATAAAATTAATAGGTACATTCTTGTTCGGTATATTGCTTGTATAGGTACTAATTGGTTCGCATTATATTTTTATTACACATGTATAAGAGTGATAGACAGAATACTCCTACATAAAGAGTTGTATTTGACTGGTTTTTACCACTAAAATCAGATAAAAGCTCGTCGTGTGCCCCAACGGCCCCCGGTTTTGCGTCAGATGTGGCCCGCCCACTGCCACTTCAGCTTGCTGATCCCTTCGGCTATGTTGGTTACCTTCGTTCCTCGTCGGATCTCCTCATTACGAATCATATCTTTCCTTGCGATTGGTATCCTTTTTGACTATTTATTAGCGCGATTCTCTCGACTCCAGGTCTGTTATGTCAAAGATACCTAATATATAGGTACTAAAGTTATGTCTAATAATTCCCCCCAAATGTATTTTTTTCTATGTCCCTCTGCTTTATAGATAGCTAAAAATATCTGATTTTATCTTATCTCTTTTTAAATTGGCGATAATGTGCCGAACAGGACAGATTTGTACATCTGTTAACTCACATGTCATAAATTGGCTTGATTTTATGCTAGTGCGCAGGCGCACGAATATTTAAATGGACATTAGTATGCACTGGTTTTTACTCAAGTTTATTTTGTTGGACTTCTTATTTATTCGACCACGACCTCCATGGCGGAACGGGTAACTCTCGGCCTACCACGCCGGAGGTTGCGGGTTCGAATCCCGCTAGGGGAAAAGTTCGTATGATGAATATGAATGTTTGTACCCAAGTCTTGGATGTTTATATATTTATTTAAGTATGTGTATCCGTTTTGTAGTAAACATACCACAGGCTCTCTGCCTAGTTTGGGACTGGATAATTGGTGTGAATGTCTGAGATATTTATTTATTATTTATTATATTAGTGCCTCTAATAACGTCGTCCAATGTGAAAATGAATGTTACATAATAATATGATACTATAACATAATTTCAACACTGCTGTCGCCAACGTCCATACCACGTTGAAAACACCGGTTCTCGTCCGATCACCGAAGTTAAGCAACGTCGGGCGAAGTCAGTACTTGGATGGGTGACCGCCTGGGAACACTTCGTGCCGTTGGCTTTTTGCTTATTAAACGTTACAACTTATTATTATTCTAGGATCTAGTCTAGATCTTAGTTATTATTGTTCTTTGAAGTTATTAGGACGATTTTAAAATAAAGAGTCCCCCCCCCCTCCTCCTGTAGAGTTCTGCGTTGTTCGGCAAATTCGCGGTTTAGGCAGAATCGTGTTTGGGCAGAATACAGTCGGCATCAGTCGAATGTTATTTATTTAAAACATGTAGGTGCATAATTTACGAGTATGAAACTTCTTTGCTCTATTGCTGCTAATTTCGTTCGTAAAGCACAATGTTGTTTATAAAAAAGGTGCCTTCTGTTTTCAACAGAGCCATGCCGAAATATGTGTACACCTACTTCAGTATCAAGGCCCTGGGTGAGGTCAACCGACTGCTGATGGCGTACGGCGGTCAGGAGTTTGAGGATCGCCGCATCGACTTCAAGACCGAATGGCCATCATCCCACAAGAGTAGTGAGTGCAATGTTCTTTTGTCTAGGATACTCAGGCAAAGAGCCAAGTCAGTGCACACTTTTATAGAGTTAGGATACTTTACAATATTAATATTATAAATAAATCACATACAAAAAACTACAAGATCGTAATTTGTGTCATTTCAGTTCAACAACTCATGATATTACCATCCAACATTGTCGGTAATGCTTACCTACAGCTTACCTCGCATTATCAGGTTTCAATGAAATCATTTAATAGTAGAATTGAGCAAATTATAGCATTAAACTATTCTCGCTCGTATCTCCTAAACTACCGTTTCGTTTGGAACGAAATTTGGTAGGCATGCTTTTCATATAGCTACCTTTCACCTGATAAACATAATTTTGATTTTGGAAACATTTTGTAGTTTCATTATTTTTTAATTATAAAAGCGAGTACATTCCTATTTGGATGGTAATATCATGAGTTGTTGAACTGAAATGACACAAATTACGATCTTGTAGTTTTTTGTATGTGATTTATTTATTCAAATACCTTCAATTTATATTTTAATTTACTGAACTTATTTGTTAATTAAATGGTGTTTTGATGATTAATGTTATATTTATTAAGTTTAGTAGCGCTTCGCTACAATTCACAATAAAACTTGACTATTTACTAAATATTGACGCTATTTACCCGTAACGTCAATATTTAGTAATAATTAAATGTTCTGCGTAGTAACTGCACAAGTTTCAAAATGAATGTGAACGAGTTGCGGCTAATTGCGTGGAATAGAGCGATTGTTTGGAACGCTCCATCTAGTAGTACATAGAGATCATTGGGATAAATAGATTTCTTTGGAGGAAGCCTTCTCCTGTTAACGGGTGCTTGCAGATTAGAATTCTTGTATTGTATTGTTTTATGTTATGCAAGTGCCGACGTGGTACATTTTGAAAGAAACCTGTCAATTATAGGACTAAGAAGTTTAATCCAAAACTAGATTTTCACCTGTGCTATGGGAATTAGACAAAGACAAGACGATATACGAAAGTTAGACCGACCGACATGTACGAAGTTTAATCTCCAATCAGTGGTAATCGAACCTTCGACCTCTTATGCTAAGCGCCAATAAGTTTTATTCCGAGAATGCCATTGGCTACCAAGATGGGTGCTTATGATGCCGTAACTAGCCTTTTATGCGCCCTGTAACTGCGCCCTTGAAAAATGCCCACCCAGATCATTTTTGCGCCCCTCGTAAGGTCTGCGCCCTATGTCTGGGCACCGCTGCCACCGCCCAAGATATGCTACTGGATAGGGCTGCCTATTTTAGATAATATACTTATTTTCCATTATATATTTTTTTATATTTACAAGTCACTCAACCGATTTATCATCAACTAGCTGTGCCCGCGGCTCCGCTCGTGTGAACTACAGAATTTTCGCACAAAATTTTCGTAAAAAAGAGATGTTTTTTCATGAATGATTTCTAAATGTGATACTGAATTACTGGAAGAAATATTAACAGTCGTTTTATTATCATCCGATATAATGGCTTCTAGAAAAATTTACTTTATTAATATCTCAGGTTCTAAGTGGCGTATCAAGATGAAACATGCACCAGATTTTAAGTTATACCACCAGCAAGACAACTGTGAAAACTGCATCAAATTTCATTCAGTAGTTTTTGTGTGATGCGGTAACAAACATACATACAGACAGACAGACAGACAAATATTCTCAAAAAAATTGTTTTAGCTTCTATTGGCCCTATAAAGACCCCACATACATTTTTTTTTTAAATATCTCTCATGTACAGACATAGCAGTTACAGTTTTATAAGTATAGATACCTAACTAGGTATGACAGTTGATTATACAACTGAGTCTTATATTATCTTCGGTCTTATATAAAATATATGAGATGATCACAATCATTATGTTGTTTTCTAGAACACCGAGCCTGCTATCTGTTACAAGCCCAACTGTTAACAAAAAACAATATGGCATTATTTTTAAAATGATAACCATGTCATACGAGATTATTGAAGTTTAAGAGCTAGCACGCACTGCGGTTTTTATTCGCGTGATTTTTCCGCACGGATTTTTTCCGCATAAAATCGCGCCGCGGCGCGGTGAAATCCGCGCGGTTTTTTCCGCAGTTTCATACAACTTCCATATGTCACAGATTTCTGCGGAAAAAATCGCGCGAATGAAAATCACAGTGCGTAACAGATAATTGGGTTAAACAATACAACTATTTTGTTAAGAGCCTATGCTCCTTCGCTCCAAACGCAGTCATAACTCATCGCAATCTGAATTCCGCCGAGCACTTCTTTGTTGTATAGTGTAAACTAAAGTAATGTGACTTTTGAAACTATTAATACATATAACTTTTGATTGATTTGAGCGGTCTATATCTAAAATGCCGTGTGGTTTCCGGTAGAGTAGAATAGGACCACTCCAACTCTTCCCGTGGATGTCATACAAGGCGACTAAGGGAATACATTATAAAACATCAATCAGGCCTCCCCAACCCGTCTGGCCAGCGCGGGGAGTGTAGGCCAAATCCTCCGTCTGTCTCCGGCAGATGAGAGAGGGTTGTGCTCCTGCAGTGGAGACAAAAATAACCTGATGATGGATGATGGATATCTAACATAGGTTGGCAGTTAGGGGTACAGCTAGTTATTAATAAGAACAGGTAAATAGGTAAAAATAAATAAAAATAAAGAATACCGAAAAACTTTACAATAGTGACATCATTGCCCATTATATAACAAAATCTTGTAACACAAACGACAAGTAGCATTTTATCAACAAGTTGCCTAAAATAAGTATAATCTTGTCGCCGGCGCAGCTGCGTGGGGATCTATCCTTCCTACTAATATTATAAACGCGAAAGTTTGTAAGTATGGATGGATGTTTGTTACTCTTTCACCTAAAAACTACTGAATGGATTTTAATGAAACTTTACAATAATATAGCTTATACATCAGAATAACACATATGCTACAATTTATAAAGATATTGTGTGAATTGTCCAAAATATCAAGTTAGTAGGAAATACATAATAATTTGTGATGTTAAGTTGTCCACGCGGACGAAGTCGCGGGCAACAGCTAGTATTGTATAATGCCGCGATCAGCGCAGCAGAAATGTTTAAAAGCACTTGTTGCCAAAGCCACTACAGGTCATACCATGAAGCAAAATTATTTTTCGCACTAGTTTCATAGTTTTTACCTTCATGATTGACACTCATTGGTGATTAAATTAAAGATAACAGATGACTTTAAAATGTGCATCTGTTATCTAATTTAATAACCAATTAATGTCAATCATGACGGTAAAAATTTGAGGTGCGTAAAGTTATTTTGCTACATGGTATGACCGTAGTTAAATCATTGATTATTTTCCACGTGTTCGATTATGTCCCCGCAGTTCTGCTCACATACTTAAAACGTTTCTGTTTTGACATGTTTCAACACAAATGGCATTCCAAGACAAACGCATATGCGTGTCGAAAACAAAATACTTATGTAAACAATAGATCTTTTGAAGGGAAATAATGCTTACGGGTTGTAAGCAAAGTACAGAGTACAAGAGAGGGTGGATGTGTGCGTAGATCCCTCAGCGAAAAATGACAGAGGATGTTTTGTATGTATGTATGTATGTATGTATGTATGTATGTATGTATGTATGTATGTATGTATGTATGTATGTATGTATGTATGTATGTATGTATGTATGTATGTATGTATGTATGTATGTATGTATGTATGTATGTATGTATGTATGTATGTATGTATGTATGTATGTATGTATGTATGTATGTATGTATGTATGTATGTAAACGCTTTATTGTACCAAAAATAACGACAACAACCTATTATAAAATAGGAATTAAACTGTGTACAAAGGCGGACTTATCCCACTTAGGGATCTCTTCCAGTCAACCTTAGAGTAACGTTTTGCATCGGAAGACGTAGATAACGTCTCCACTCCGGGTCGAGAAGTTAGCCCTGAATTGATCTAAGGTTCTAAACAGAGACTGCCCTTAATTAACTTCATGTGACGAAAGACCGTTTGAAAGTATTTTTTTTTTAAGGTCTTTTCATGTTAAAACCGTATTTTTTTAAAATTACAGAGACGCCTTTCGGCCAATTGCCAGTACTAGAGATCGACGGCAAGCAATACGCGCAGAGCGTGCCCCTCGCGCGTTATTTCGGCCGCAAGTATGGGCTTGGCGGCTCCGACGCCGAGCAGGAGTTCGAAATCGACCAGAACGTCGAGTTCGTGAACGACATCCGCATCCGTGAGTGTTTCTAGCTTGACTAGCTACCATAAGTTTACTTTACACAGCCTATTCGGATTGCCTATCTTACTGGATGACTTGGCCGAAAGTTTACCCGTCTTAGACACCAGACAGGAGTTGAAGATCGGCCAGTACATAGAGTTCCTACACGACATACCAACCGAAAATGACATTAGATATACGCTATTAGTTCACTTTACACAGCTGTTTGCATAGTATACTAATATATTTAGCTGGCTGACCCTGTCTCAAGTTCGGGCTGGCCGGCTCAGACGGCGAGCGTGAGATCAAGAACAGCTACAACGCCAAATTCTTAAACGACAGACGCTAATGATAGATGCCTTTAGTTCATGCAGCTATTTGCATACCAACATACGTTTCTGCCCACATAGTAAGTTACCTCGGCCGCAAGTTCGGGTTGGCAGGCTCAAATGCCGAGCAGGAGTTCGAGAGCGGGATTCTCCCATTACTTTGGGGCCTAGTCCAGCAGCGAATGGGGATCGATTTGGATGAGATCAGATGAATAGCTGTCCGGAGTATTGATGGAGAACTTCACAATTATCCATTAGCCTAAAAACATCAAAAATAGCATTAGAATGTATGCAAATCCATACACTCATCAGGATTCTGAATAGTCTCTGGTGTGAACAGCTTGCCTGATTAAAGTGGCAGGTATGTTTGGCGCTTTGGATTTCATCCATCCACACTCCAGACAGCCAGCATTGGATCGCACCCAAATGGTAATACGGCTGAGATACAAGGGCTTGAAATTACCCCAAATGTATGAAAAATCCTCCAATTCTGCTCATGAGTGCACTACTGCGGATAACGTGATTTATGTTTCATAAATAACACTATGTTTAATTATCATTCACCTCCATCCCTTCTCCAGGTGCCTCGGAAGTGCACTACGAACCGGACGCAGCAGTGAAGGCCAAGAAACACGAGGAGTTCACCAAGAACGTGTACCCCGCTCTGCTGGCCAAGCTCGACGAGGTCATCAAGAAGAACAATGGGCATATCGCGCTCGGCAAGGTGCGGTTTTCTTACAAACCTCTGTTAAAATATGACCGAATGCAGTGGATTGGTCGTCTAAGTCTACCGTCAGAGGTCGTGGATTCGATGTTCCTGGTTCTGATGTATATTTTGTGAATTGTCTTATCCTTATAAAAAATATATAGTACAAGAGAAAATTCTAGTTTGTAATTAGGTAAGTAATGTTTGTATTAAGCTAACACAAGTTTCTTGTGATCATGACCATTGTCACAGATCGGTGGCGGGCAGCAGGTGGGGAGGTCGAGTACTGTGATGGTCATCCATTAGGGAAGGCCTATAATCTGGCTCTGGATGTTGGCAGGCTAATGGTTATTTAGGCGGTACTTGTAGAACTGATTGAGATTCTGGGACTACTAAAAAAGGATGTAAGGAGATGGAGACTAGGAAAGCATGAAATGAAGTAATTTCTCTGTCTCCAGCAAGTGGCAAGAGTGTAGGGTGATCGTGTCGGGAATATTATTTGTGAGGGGTGGCAGACGTGTGTAAGATTTGATGATGTATTCAATTTACTTTCGACATACCATAAACATTTTACAACTCATCGACCGATGTCATTTTATGCAATTAAAACATTTCTTGAAGAATTTTCCTTTTCTCTTCCAGCTAACATGGGGCGACTTCGTATTCGCCGGCATGTACGCCTACCTCAAGGACATGATGCAGACGCCTGACCTGGACTCCAAGTACCCTAGTTTCAAGAAGCTAACGGAAACTGTGTATGCTCTGCCCAAGGTCAAGGAGTTCGCCGCCAAAGCGCCTTATTGCGCGTATTAAATTAATTAACGTATGAGTATCTTAAAGAAAACATGGCGTTGTGAGTAATGACATCTAGATGTTTGAGACTAGACTGTACGGTCTTGGATACCTTTGCTTTTATTTTTTGAGGGAAAAATAAAACTGATGTATGTTCTCTGAAGTACTACGCGCAAAACAGACTTAGCATGGATGCCTTTTGTATCCTTTGTCCTACAGTAGCAGTACTGTTGATTAGTAAAGTCGTTAGGAGTGCTTCAAGTACGTATGATGTAGATCCTTGTTAAATCTGATTTTGCACTGCATTTTTATATTGTACGGATGGATATCTATCCATCCCAATTAGTGTATAAGACACACCAATATAAAACAAATTAAGCAATATTGCCTATTTTTCTGGGCTGGCTCCAGACAATTAATTTAAAACTGTTAAGAGAAATAAATCGGTGGATTTTTGCATTGTATCATTGTATGATAATTCACATTCGAATACACATAAAAAGTTATTTATTGTTATAACGTCTTACCTATTTGTTTAAATTTTAAAGCATTTTTTGAACAAAAAAAAATTACGGTTTCTAATTGTCTTAATTGTTCAAAATAGCATCATACATGTTTTTATTTTTGGTTTCTGTAACTTGCAAGTAAATATTTTTGCATACCATAATAAAATTGTAAGCTTCATTTGTTATTCTTTTTTTAAACTTAGTGCATGTCAAGAACAACTTTTAAACATGTTTACTTTCTCAAAACAATAAAATATCAAAAAGTTTCTATATTATATTTCCTAGACGCAACAAATAGCTTTGTTCTCGTTTGCAACTTCTATAATTTGATTAGGTATATAGTTGGACTCTTGGTTTTTAAATTACTAAAATTATTTCTTATACATGACATTTGAAGACCACATGTAAAAAGTTATCATCATCATTATCATATCATCTCTTAGACGTCCACTGCTGGACATGGGCCTTCCCCAATGAACGCCACCACACCCGGACCTCTACATCCAGCCACTTCCGTAAAGAGTCATTGTAAGACACAATTTTGTCAAATTTGGCATTTTATTGTAATTTCGTTGCTAAAACTTCGAATTAGGTATCATTTTCCGAAATAATCAGCCCAAAATATAAATTACTATCTAAGATACAAGCAATTTTAAAATATGAGGTCATAAATATTAAATACTGTTTGTCTCAGAATCTTACAGGACTCTTTCCATGCGGTCTTCAGTTGAAAGGTCAAATTTTTGTGACAACTGTCTCGCAACACTGCGTATTTTCACTTGCGACTCTCCTGACACTTTTTTCAACTTGTTCTATGGTGTCCATGAGCGGTAGATCCTTAGTCTCTGGCGTCAGAGTCATGAGAATGCTGGAGAGCAGCGCTGAACCACCGAAGAAGATCGACGGGAGGGCTGGTGAAATCGGAGCCTGTAATGATATTGAATTATAGTTTTTTGCATGGCGTTACCAAATATATTATATACTAGAGTATATATTATCTTAGATATATTATGTACTAGCTGTGCCCGCGGCTCCGCTCGCGTGAACTACAGAATCCGCTCCCATTACCACTACCGCTTCCGCTCCCACTTCCGCTCCCGCTCCCACTTCTGCTCCCATTTTCCCACGCCCACGCCCACGCCCACGCCCACTCCTACTCCCACTCGCAGCTCCAAATGTAATCAAACAAACAGACAAACAGACAAAAATTCCAAAAATGATTGAAATGTGTTCTATTACTTATCCTTAGACACTTCATTTTTTTTGCAAATATCTACAATGTACAGACACGCTATGTTTACGATTTTATTTATTAGATGAGTATATATAGTAGAAGATAGTATGAAAAGTATCACTAAAATAATCAACAAGCTATAAGAAGCTTTAACCATTTGGCAATATGACAAAGATCCCCTAGGGAGTCTAAGTACATAGGCCTATTGAACCTACTATGAATTCTGAACAAAATGTTCCTTAGGAAAAGCTCTGCCTGTGTATAAATAATAATGCCTTTGTCTAATTTCAAATTTCTTAGGTCATCTAGAAGAATACTTTGACATTTTGAATGCAATTAAAAAAAAAAATTTAGACTTTGTCCATATAAGGCGTCGTCGTATGCCCGGAACTGGTCTCCGGACTGATCGCAAATTGCTGACTTCTAATTATTATAGATAATTTTTTCACAACAGATTAGAAGTCTACTTTTATAACTCGAGACTGGCAAATTATTTATTCAAAGAGTTAATAGTAACAAGAGGAATTCAACATTAGGAATACGGTGTACAATCTACGTTACGTTAAGGAAGAACTAATTAATGTCTACTTAGGTTCTTATAGAACTGCAGTGGGCCTTATTGGGACCACTCTTCACGGGAAAATAAGATTGTCGTAAAGTAACATTACTTATGTAGACAAAGACCTTTCCGTCATCTATTCCGGTGATGGTGGCGCCCCTTCTAAACAAAACTATCAATGTACTGTCATCTTCATAGATATGATTAGTTCTTATAGCGTCATCTATTACACAATATGACAGTGCGACAATGAATCATATAAATACTCCCATCCGATTCGCTGATGCCAGCACCCAGCCCGTTTTCGGTCACCCTGTTTATAATGTTCCGCTCTCTTGATTTTGTATACGCCCCGAAAAGAAGGTCCCATTCCCGCTACATTATATTAATTACAACCGGATGGGCGTACCAGTATTGGCGTGAGTGGTGCCAGCATGGCTCCGATTCGAGACATGAAGGCGCCCATGCCTAGTAGCGACCCTCGCGTGCTGGTGGGGAACAGCTCCATGGTGTAGGTGATGATGCCCGTGTAGCACACAGAGATCACCATCTTGCTGATCAGGAACAGCGTGATCTTGCCCCATGTGGTCGCTGGAAACATCATCATCAGGTTATTTTTGTCTCCACTGCAGGAGCACAAACTTCTCTCATCTGCCGGAGGCAGACGGAGTATTTGGCCTAGCTCCCCGCGCTTGCCAGACGGGTTGGGGAGGCCTAATTGATGTTTTATAATGTATTCCCATAGTCGCCTTGTACGACATCCACGGGAAGAGTTGGAGTGGTCCTATTCTACTCTACCGGAAACCACACGGCAAAACTGTACGGAAAGTTTCTTACACTGTTGGTACGAACCTACTCAGCGGTATTGTATTTTCACATAACAAAAAGAGCTGTCCATTCTCACTTGTGTGGATTTTTGTAGATAGACGCGCTCACATCACTTTAAAATGGTCTTACCGTGTATTGCGAGAAATGCACTTGTTCAAAGGCACAGAGAGATGAGGAATCTCAGTTACGAAAACGGCCGGAGCGACTCTACCCGGCTTAGAAAGGCCAATCTTCCCATGGATGTAGTCAAGGCGACTAAGGGATTGCACCAGGGACGAGCAGAAGCGTTCTCCTTTGTATATTAAGATCACGACTGCGATCAAAATTCGCCTGCGTGCGTGCCAGGCGTGGTGATTATGGCAAGTTCCCCAATGGATAGCCCACTAAAAGTGGCATTCTATTAGGAGAGGCTAGTGTTCAGCCGTGGACGTATTTCGGCTTATGATGTAGGTACACAGATCTTTATAAATGTAGTCTAAATCTCATTTGTCTCAGATGACCTTCGCCACCCGTGTTACTACCAGTCTTACTACCAGTAGTAACAAGTGGTTTTTGCCCGTGTTACCACTAACTGCTCTAGTAGTCATCATCAGGTTATTTTTGTCTCCACTGCCGGAGCACAACCCTCTTTCATCTGCCGGAGACAGACGGAGGATTTGGCCTACACTCCCCACGCTGGCCAGACGGGTTGGGGAGGCATGATTGATGTTTTATAATGTAGTAACACGGGACAATTATTATTTCCCATATTACTACCAGCCATTATCTATGTTGACTTCTTCCTGTTCGGAACACACCCGAACACAGAATATTTGTATGCTGGCAACATATAATATAAAATAAGAAGCGACTAACTTCCGTTTCCACATCATTGGATTCGCCATCTTGGGGTAAAACGTGTGTTCCAAATATATTCCGGATTAGCGGGCCATTGTCGCTAATAAAATTAAAACCTTCATTGTTCCTAGTGCTATAGCTAAGAAAACCTAAATTTTATGTTGGTGAAGAAATAAATACCAGTAAATACAGTCCACGATTTCATTTTAAAAGACCTTCACCCAACACTTCCTTTTTCCAAAAGTATTGACATTTATGACATAATTAAGAAAGAAATATATTAGTGAGTGACGTTTATTGATACGTTTGACGTTGCATTTCAATGTAATTTGCACTGACAATAGAATGTCTTACTACTAGCAATTATCTATGTTGAAACTGAGCGTATATTTTAATTTGAATAAAGGTTATGCCTTTTTTTTAACTAAATAATAATATGTCTATTCGTATTTGTGTTAATATTGGTTGGGAGGTAGTTGGCAAAAAAATGGTAACATTGCTTTCTGAGTTTGGAAGTTTCATCAGGAAGCAATGTAGTTTAAAATAGATTACTTACGCACATAAGCTGAAGTCACGCATAACACACCACACAACAGATATCCAGACATTAAAGGCACTTTCCTTCCAATCTTATTCATGAAATACAGTGCAATCAACTCCCCTGGAAAAGACATCACAGTGGACAGGAGAAAATTTGTATACTTGTCCCCTGGCAACCAGACGGAGTTTATCATCAGGCCGTAGTACACGAACCCTACTGTGAATCTACACACAGAAGCCACCAGCAGCCTTTTTAGCACTTCCTTTGACGTAAAAATGGTTACAAACCCTTCCTTTTCCTCATATTTCCCAATGTTAAACTTCTGCTTCAATTTAGCATCATCTATGTATTTTAAATCTTCAATACTAATGTTTATTTTATTCATTTTGGCAGCGATTTCGATAGTCTTTTTTGCTAGATCTATTTTTCCGTTCAAAATCTGCCATCTAGGACTTTCTCTAATGAGAAATATGTAGAATATGAATATGAATGGTGGGGTGTATACAATTCGTATAAGATTCTTCCAGTACGGGACGACCATGGCTATGCAAGCGAAGACGGTCTCACCCATGTAAACAACGTAGGAGAAGATTATTCCAGCGAGGATTCTGTTTTTCTTACCGCCGATTTCAATCACTGGAAAGTAAAATCGGTAGATATAAGAATTATCAGTAAAAACAGTCGTCTATGTATGACTTGAACTGACAGAGAGGTTACTACCAATAGTAAAAAAGAATTAGTAAGCTCAGACCACTCTTAATTACGGAACAGATCTGAGGCGATAATCGTTGAAGCCATCTGCTGGATGAAACTAGGACACAAAAAGGTAGTTTGAAAAAGAAGGAAGAGCGTTTAGGGGACCGGATATGATGAGACCGGAAGCCAAGTCTTACAGTAAGGATGATAATTGTAAATCAATCAATCACGATAATTTAATTATCATTGCACAGCATCGGGTTCAATTGAACCCGACATTCGCCAGTTCGTATACAGCGCAGGTCGCACTTACTATTATATCAGTCGACTGGACAGGCAGAAGCCTGGATATACGATTTTGTGTGCCCATTTGAGGCTTAATTCCAGAGACAATGGCTAAACTTGTTCAAAACGGTATTTTGCTCTTAAAGTATTTCCCCAGAAGTACAATCCAACATGCTTTATAATGTAGTAGATAAGGGTGTTTGGATAATGCAGTAGAAATACATGGATATACGTATTGCTCCTGGGGGAAATAATTTAGGAGCAAATAGATGGCCTAACCGCCGATAGGCCCTTAAATATTAGCTCCAAAAGTTTTAGTTCCATGTTCGCTCGTTACGTGACGAGTGAACATGGAACTATAACTTTTGGAGCGAGTCACATGACGTGACGTCATAGATTTAATACTACCTAGACTGAGCTAGCGTCTTAGTCTTCAGCGTCAAAATGGCGTATATCAAGTTGACGCCTGTCCAGTGGTACAAAATGGCAGAAAATCGTCGCTTCATCTGACAGGTAGCGTCACACACTACCGCCTGTAGTCTCGTCGCCTGCATTAGTATCGGCATTGATGTTCCTTCTTCATATTAGGTACAATAAACTATTCTATAGTCTTACTCATAACAGTGGTGGCTGGATAGATGCCTCCGGAGACGAAAGACTCGAAGAACTCGACGGTTACGTACATGTAATATGAGGTCGAGAAGGTCTTCAGTTGCCCAATGACGCTGGCTACCGCGCAAAATATTACTGTCGGCTTGCGGCCCAACCTGGAATAACGAATAAATTTAAAAAGACAGTGTACCTGAAGAAAATACAGTGAATATCATGGGTACAGCTTACCCTGAACCCAAGGACTACAGTCTCCGACTCCTTAACTGCGTAATAAGCTTTTAAGCAGCTTACTCTTGGGATGGAATCAACATATACACAAAGGGGCTGACACAAAAGATCCTTTTGACATCCTATAACTATCATATAAGTATTATTGTATTACGTTAGTAACAATAATGGATCATTGACATCTGAATAAACAAATTTAATAATAATAATAATATAACAGGATCAAGGGTATGCACCTATGCAAAATAATTTTAACTTTGTCTCTGTTAAAGAAGGTACGTACTTATCTGACATCCATCCAGTGAGTATCATCGAGAAGAGCATCCCCACGTTGTGTATAGTGCCGATAAGGTTCGACTTCCACGGCTGGCAGGCCAGGTCTAACTGGAGACAAAGTTGTTAGGTTTTAGAAAACTTGATATATTTCTGTAAAGGCCTTCAGGCCTCGTTGGGTAAGCGGTTTGGGCATCTGCTTCAAGCTTTTGTTTATTGTTTATTGTTGTTTATTGTATAAGGTACAGGTTTATACATTGTGCAGCTTACATTGCTAATTTGCTAGTTTCACTGTGCCCTTACCTTTCCAGGCATATACAAATACAATTATTACTACTAGACTACAAATACAAATTACCTATCAAAATTTAAAAAACAGATATACATATACAACATAACATTAAAACCATACATTAGACCAATTCAAGTAAAATTAAATGGCATTTGAGATTAAAATTAAAGCATGTCAAATACAAAATACAAATAGAATAAATTAAATTGAATAAATTAAAATGAATAAATTAAGTAACTATCTCAAATGAACGTCAAACAGAATGGGAAATATGTCAAGATTTTTCAATTCATTATGTCCTGCTAAAACTCTTAATCCTAATATGTCACTCTTTATAGGCTAAAAACTCTTTAACACTATAAAAACATCGTTCTGAAAGCCAATTTTTTAATGTATCCTTAAACTTATTGCTTTTTAAACCCTTCAACCTATCGGGCAACTTATTATATATTTGTATGCTCATTATGTAACTGTTATTTGATACTACTGCTAACTTTGTAGGTGGTTTATATAACTTATGGATATAACATGATCGTTGTTTACGGCTACTAACATCCTTGAGCTTTTCAAAAAGGCTTTCATGCTTGTGTACAAAAACGCATACGTCCATAATATACAGACATGCCAGTGTTAATATCTTATAATATCTAAAGAATGGCTTACATGAGTCAATTTGTTTAAGTCCAAATATAGCTCTCATGCACCGCTTTTGCACAACAAATAGCTTGTCAATGTCTGTTGAATTCCCCCATATAATGATACCATAACGCAGAACGGAGTTGATATAGCCATTATAAGCAGTTATAGCTACTTTTTTTGAGACTGCTTGGCTAACTCGTTTAAGAGCGTAGACAAAACTATTCACTCTTGAGCAGACATTACTAATGTGAATTTTCCAATTGCAATGACAATCCAACATTATTCCTAAAAAGTTTGTTTCTTCAACCTCTTGAATTGGTGTTCCTTCAAATGAAATTTGAAGCTTTTGCGGGTAGCCCTGGCAAGTGTAGAACTGTAATAAGTTTGTTTTGTTAATGTTAACCTTCAAATTATTTACTTGTAGCCAACTGATGGTTTTATTCAGGGTTTCATTAATTAATTGTTCATAAGAATTTATGTCAGCACCATTTATTACTATTGAAGTATCGTCAGCAAATAGTATACATTTTTGATCCACCGCTGTTGGCAGGTCATTGATATACATTAAGAATAGTAAAGGGCCTACTATACTGCCCTGCGGAACCCCAGATTCATTTATTCTAAAGGTGGATCTAAAGGTTTCCATTCCTTTGGTTTTAGAGCAGTATGTCGTTAGCTCGACACATTGCTCTCTATCTCTCAAGTAGGTTTTTATCCAGTCGTAAGCGGGTCCCCTTACTCCATACCTGTATAATTTCGCAAGTAATCGTTTATGACTTACCATATCAAACGCTTTACTCATGTCCATGAAGAGTACTGAGATGGGCACTCTAACGTCCATATATTGCATGATACTCTGCATTAACTTGAATACTGCTAGTGACGTACTCTTATCTTTTCTAAAGCCATTTTGTTCTTCTTTAATCAATTTGTTTTTTTCGAAGAAACATGACAATCTTTTGTACATAACTTTTTCATAAATCTTGGAAAAGATTGGTATAAGAGTGATCGGTCTGTAATTATCCATATCACATCTCTTGCCTTTTTTATGTATAGGTTTTACTAGCGATTTTTTTAATATTTCTGGAAATAAACCTTGCATAAGTGACAAGTTTATTGTGTACAGAAGTGGATCGAGAATTGCCCCAATACTCTCCTTTATTATCTCTGTGCAGATTCCATCATATCCAACTGCCTTTGAATTATTCAATGATCTAGCAACTTTTCTAAGCTCCTCTCTGCATACTGGATGCAAATAGATGCTCTTTTCAATAGATGGAACATATTCATTAATAAATGTCAAGTTTTCATCAGCAGCACAGCTGTCCTTTATCACCTTTATAAAATAATAATTGAATAGTTCTGTAATGGCCTGTGGATCACAAATCTCACTGTTATTGTGGTTGATATTGGAAATCGAGTTCTTGTCAATGTCAAATTTAGTATATTCATTTATTGTATGCCATACTGCTATGCATTTGTTTTGTGATTTATTTATATATTTAGTATGATTAATTTTCCGCACAGCCATCATACAACGTCTTAATAGTTTGGAATAGCTTGCATATATTTCTTTGTTACACTTAGTATTTCTATAGTCTATATACATTTTCCTTTTCGTTTTACAGCACTTCCTCAATCCCTTAGTCAGCCAAATTAGTTTACTATTATTGCCAAACATTTTTATCTTGATAATCGGAAAACAAAGTTCATAAAATAATACAAAGAGTTCGTGAAGCTCGTTAAAGGATTCTGATGCATTATTTGTTTTATACACTTCACTAAAGCTGAGACTTAATAGACATTCCATGAATTTTTGTTTATTTTCGGTTGAATAGTCTCTTCTTTTTATATACCACCACTTCATATATGGGCCCTTACGGTTCATGACTGGAATTTGATACGACTGCGCCGTATGGTCTGAAAGGCCTAGGTTGTGTACTTTTGCTTCACCTCCCTTCATAGTGGTAGCGATATTATCAATACACGTTCTGGACGTTGATGTTATACGTGTAGGTTCTTTTATCCTTAGCTTTATATTGTAAATTTCTAATATCCTCTTAAATTCTGTTGAAATTGTAGTATCTTTCAGTATATCAATGTTAAAATCTCCACACAACACAAATTTTTTTTTCCTGCTTGTACATACTTATACTTATACATACAGCTTGTACATACAGCTCTAGGTGCCATGGATACCCAACAAATACTCACCTTCGGGTGAAAAAAAAACCAAGTGCTCAAAATATCATCAACCTTACCATTGCTTGTTGACATACCAAGCTTTAAACAGCGAACAATCGTGGATTTCATTCATATGTCACAGACTTACGTCATCAGCCACTGCTAGACGTAGGTCTTCCACAATACGCGCCACGACACCCGGTCCTCCGTCCTACCCATCCAGCCACTTCTGAATACGTTTTGAAGAAGGAGTCCTACGCTTCCTCAGACGGCCCGTGCGGGGTATAATAGCCCTTTTATGGGCATTACTCCAAGCGTTGTTGAAGACAACACGAGTGTCCAACAGGTTGGCCTCTCACCTCAGCTATTATAGAATTGTTGCTCTCATAAACCCAACCATCCGAAGCAGTACATTCGCCAACTTCGTCCGTGAAATTATTCCTCGTGCAAGAATAGTTTCCTGATTGGTAATCCTTAAAAATAGGCTTTGAACATCTGTCTATGGTTGTGTTTGGCCACCACGCCGGTGAAAATTCAAGGGATCCTCTGTCACCACATCCCTGGATGCGACATCTGAAAAGAGAGGCAACGAAATCCGTGTTTATTGTATACTAACTTCGTTTGCGTGAACAACTTAACATTACACAATATTATGAATTACTAAATTCTAAAAGAAATCTATTAATCTGGTTATGCATTGAAAATATTTAAATATATATGACAGGATGGAGTAAATCATTGTTTCCCTTCTTCTTCTTAGTCCCTAGACGTTCACTACTGGACATAGGCCTTCCCCAATGAACGCCACCACACCCGGTCCTCCGCCCTCCGTAACCAGCCGCTACCGGCCACCTTCTTCAGGTCGTCGGGTCACCTGGCAGCCGGGCGTCCCACCCTGCGCGTGCCGATCCGCGGTTCTCACTTCAGAACTCGTCTGCCCCAACGGCCGTCGGTTCTGCGACAGATATGGCCCGCCCACTGCCACTTCATCTTGCTAGTCCTTTCGGCTACATATTATAAAACGCATCGTCTCTCTGTCTGTCTGTCCGTTAGTGTGCTTATAACTGGTGAACCACATTTCATATATATGTTTTTTTCTTTTAATTTAGATATGTTCTCTGGTCAGGTTTTAGAAGCTATATATTTTGTTACGTTAGGTAATATATAAGGAGTAACATAATGCTGTAGTCCACGCTAACGGAGCCGCGGGCATATCTAGTTCATCATAAAATCTACCTTATATTATATTACATAAACAATGATTTTCTCTATCCAGCCATATATATAAACTCTACCTTATAAGAAACTCATTCGTGGACACATTCCATGTGACGTGAGTTCGTGATGCGATACTAGACGACGAAACAATACGAAATACGGCGTCCATAGATGTACTGTCGCTGTAGGAGCGACCAGTATGACGTCTGTTGACATACTCGTACCTACTGTCCACAAACGTGTTAAATGCCTCTGTAACGAGTCAATTATACCATGTTAATTAAATAAATTAACTCATCGTCATCAGGTTATTTTTGTCTCCACTGCAGGAGCACAACCCTCTCTCATCTGCCGGAGACAGACGGAGAATTTGGCCTACACTCCCCGCGCTGGCCAGACGGGTTGGGGAGGCCTGATTGATGTTTTATAATGTATTCCCTTAGTCCATTATTCTTATTCTTAGTACGACATCCACGGGAAGAGTTGGGGTGGTCCTATTCTACTCTACCGGAAATCACACGGCAATAAATTAACTCACCTATAGTTTATGTCTCCAGCAACAAAAATGTAGTTAATGTTGATCATAGTGACGAAGAAGGTCGGCATACATGCGAAGAAGTATTGCGTTAACTGATACTTGCCGAACTTCTCCAATACGTCCGATATATCACTCACAACTTCACTATTCTTCGCCATTTTTATTACGTCTTCAATTCAATTCATTCCGATATTTAATTTAATTTGCAGTTAAATAAAGAAACACTTTACTGAATATTTCATTGTCTATGAGGTATTGTCTCAAAAAGCCACTTCTTCAAGACCACCTGTGGTTATCGTTATATGTAAAGGAATATAAAATGTAACGTCTGTGTCAGTCTGTCTATAACGGTCGTTTTGACAGAATACAGAAGACAATATAGTAGGTCAGGAACTTTCGTGTGTGTTTGTCGTTTGAAACGATTTGGCGCAAATTCCGTTAATGAGTTTTTAATGAAACTTGGCAGGATTGAAATAAACTCTACGCACACAGCTACGAGTTTACAGTTATAACACTTCAGGCATTTTCGTAAAAAAATGTCCAGTTTCGTGTTTTTATAGGATATACTTAGGACATACCTTAAATAAAAAAAATATGTCTCCAAATATTGGTGACGTTTTGCTAGAAATCTAAATCTATGTGTAGGTATTATGCAAATATGAAAATTTTCTTTTTTATTAAAGTTCTCAAAATCAACGTAAACGAAGACGCGAGACGCCAGTATGTGCCACAGCACATACTGGCGTCGGTCGACCACAGCAGAATCTCAAGCGATTTATCTCTAAAGTTCAAATAGCTACCTAATAATTTCATTGACTACACGTCGATGTTTGGGCTAGGTTGGAAATATCGGGGCGACTATAGGCTATTTAAAGACAGTCATCTACAAAATTAAACAAAAATGCCTTCTCCTTTCGTAGATTCTTAGAAACGGTTTCTTTAAGATAATAACAAGCAAAAATTCGAGCTAGTAAAGTTTTCCAGATAATTTTGTTTATATTATTTTTATTATAAAACCAATACTTACAATCACTTTTTATTTTTGAAATTCAAATAATACACCGTTTCAAAAATTTTATATGCAATTTGGGATAGAACTTGATGATAACTTTTGTGGTATTTGGATCGGCCAGGACCTGGCAACACTGCCGGTCTCCACACCAGAACTCCTCTGCCCAACTCGGCTATTGTGAGATGTGGGCTGCATTGCATACTGCCACTTCAGCTTCAGAATGAGACGGTCTTTAGCTATTCGGATAAATGCATGCGAGTATGCCTATACTTATTTCTATTTTATTATGACATAATTTATTATTATACTAGCTGTGCCCGCGGCTCCGCTAGCGTGGACTACAGAATCCGCTCCAATTCCCACTTCCGCTCCCACCTCAGCTTCCGATTCCGCTTCCGCTCCCACACCCACTCAATTTTTCCCACGCCCACGCGGGAGCCCACGCCTACGCCCACTCGCACTCCAATTCCCACCCGCAGCTCCAAATATAATCCAAACTCATCGCAATCTGAATAGTTCGGAAATACTATATAAGGTTAGTATGCAATATATTGCATACTAACCTTACCTACTAATGTATTTGAAAACTAAAAATGTCTATAACTTTTGAGTTATCCGATTGCGATGAAATAAAGCTTATATGTTACACCAAATTAAGCCCCATGTTTATGTGAAAAGTCCATCAAAGTCCGATCAGTCGTTTTTAAGTGAGGCGTGCACAAACTCACAGACAAACATGATAGAAATGTGTTCTGTTGCTTATCCTTAGACCCCCCAATATTTTTTTTGCAAATATCTCCAATGTACAGACACGCGATGTTTACGATTTTATTTATTATATTTGGTATTTCATAATGTTACACACACCACACTTGATTTCACTAAAAGATACTCGGAGACTAAGATACTTGGCTAAACAAGATATCAACAGTGTTACTAATTGTACAGTAGAGACCCTTCTATAAAATGATCCATCCAGTCACGATTTGATAACAGATCTGAAATACCGATGAATAACGGGCGATACGGGTGTTTTCTATTTCAATACCTGAATACAGGTATTTGCCGAAATGTTGGCTTACTACTCTTAAAAAACGCAGAGAAAGAGGAGATATAATTGAGACCTTCAAGATTTTGAACAATCACTACATCACATCCAAGTTAGAGAATATATTTGAAGCAACAGGGTTGTATCCAGATGGTACAAGTTGCCAGAATTTGATAATCATAATCATTTATTGCCAAGTATAGGCAAATACAGATACCCAGAAGATGTTATATTATAGACTAGCTGTGCCCGCGGCTCCGCTCGCGTGGGCTACAGGATCCGCTCCCATTCCCACTTCCGCTCACTATCCCACTTCCACTCAGACTCTCAATCACACTCTCAATCCCACTCCCGCTCCCGATCCAGGTCCAGGTCCAGGTCTAGCTAAAGGTCCGGCTCCAGATCCAGCTCCAGATCCAGCTCCAGCTCCAGATCCAGCTCCAGCTCCAGATCTAGCTCTAGATCCAGCTCCAGCTCCAGATCCAGCTCCAGATTTTTCATCGTAATCGACTAACTCAATCAAAAGTTATGCGAATTTATAGTTTTCAAAATCTCACATTACATTGGTACGATACCCGCTCCCGCTACCGCTCACGAATTCAATCGAGCATTTGCACCCTACACTCCTCGCAGCGTATGTGAGTTTTCGGAAACTATAAACTCCCATAACTTTTGATTGACTGCACCGATTGCAATGAAATAAAGCCTATATGTTACACCAAATCAAGCCCCATGTTTCTGTGAAAAGTCCATCAAAGTCCGATCAGTAGTTTTTAAGTGATGCGTGCACAAACTCACAGACAAACAACAAACAGATAAACAGACAAACAGACAAACAGATAAACAGACAAAAATTTCAAAAATGATCGAAATGTGTTCTGTTGGTTATCCTTAGACCCCCCCAATTTTTTTTTGCAAATATCTTTAATGTACAGACACGCGAAGTTTACGATTTTATTTATTAGATTAGGGCCGCTATACCTTGCCTTTTGTATAACCATGCATTATTTATTAAAAAGGAAGCACCAGCTATAAGCTGCATTTCCTTTTAAAATAAAATAAATAAATAATAAATGTACCGGTACGCATTTGCGGTTGCAGAGCAACCGGCCAAGCGCAACTCGCTCTCTACGCTAGGCTCCGTCAATACCCTGGTGACGGAAGCCGGTCGCCTATGTGCTTGCGAAGTTGCCTCTTCGTTGAAAAGTCGGTTACCTTATACCAGTAAAAGTATATAAAAATAACCAACCGCTATTATCTTAGCAATATGAGACTTACTTTACTGAACGCAGTCTAAATTACCCGATGATACTATCTAACAGTTTATTCCGATTGTGGACTCTGTCGATAGACGACAAACCGGTGGCTCTTCACCGACACCTAGGTACCCTGTGGACTTTTTATTTATTTGATTTTATTCTTTATTGTACACAATTTACACACAATAGTATAAACATAATATGATGTACAAAGGCGTATTAATTCTAAGAGTTTTTTCAAATCAAAATCAATCAAGTAATAAACCTAAAAATAACATAGAAGGTTGAATCTAGTGGTCATATTATTTCGTCGTCCTGTGAACTCACGCCACGTGGGCTCTGTCCACGAAAGTGTCAAATAGGGTTAGCTTCCCTACTGTAAGTTCTTTATACTATGATGTATTGTGCTGTGGTAAATAACGTTAATTTAACAAGATTGTATTCATGAAGTCAATTAACTGATGTAAGTCCCGTTACAATTGGGCCAAATGACATCAATTGTTTAGCTAGTCAAACGGCCTGGCTCTGCTCTCAATTGTAACAGTATCTTTTCATCTTATCTTCTTAGGGGACCAGGAAGACCTGGCGATACTTCGACCCTTCAGGATCTTTTGTGCCAAACCCCTGACCACCAACGGTGTCCCAAGCAGATTTGGTGGACTTCACATACGCCTCAGAATTTCTTCTTTGGCATATGCAGATTTCCTTACGATGTTTTCCTTCACCGAAAAGCCTGTGGTATTATAAATAAACCGTACTTAAGTTTCGTAAAACTCATTGGCACGACAACTCACGGGCGGGGTTTGAACCCACGACCTCATGAACGTGAGGCGAGTGCACAACCAACCGGCTACCACGGCTCAATGGAACAGTAACTTATTTTAGTAATTTCTGACTCAAAAGAGTACCTTTGTACCTTGAGTAACTTTGTCCTGACCCCGCGCCGGTCCAATATCATCATCATCACTGCATGTTTGGTCACTGTCTTCAGGTGGGAGTATCGCACGTTCTCGTAGGTTGGTAAGTACACACGTTGGCCATTGCTGTACGAACCCTAGTACAGCACATCATATCGCACATAGTATTTACATACACATTTCATCATACCAACCTATCAACAGCCTTTCCCTAATGACCGCCACCACACCCTGTCCTCCGCAACCAGCGGCTTCCGTCACCAATCCAGAACTCGTCTGCTCCAACGGCCGTTAATTCTACGGCAGATGTGGTCCACGGCCTTTTCTGCTTGTTCATTCTTTAGGCTATCTATGACCTTAGTTCAGCCTCATGTCAGCCCTTAGACATCCACTGCTGGACCTAGGTCTTCCCCATAGAACGCCACCACACTCGGTTCTCCGCCTGTCGCATCCAGCCATTACCGGCCACCTTATTCGAATATATAATACTGAGTTTGTCTGAAGTACAAAGTTTTGTATGCCAGTAGGCGTGTAAGTTGGTATTTAAATTTTTTCATGTTTTTATGCTTTTCGCACTACTTTGAACATTTGGAACATTATTTCTTTAGATTTTCGAAGCAAATTTAGTTCCAATTTTGCTTCGATTATCTGAATCCTAAAATAACCAGGACCTAAGATAGTAACAATTAAATAAAACAGCTTATTTGTATCAATATTCTTTATTTTACGCAACGATAACAAGAAAAATAATAAAAAAATTAGATAAAGTTAGTTTAATGAAAAAAATTTTTTTTAACCATGTTCCAAAACTCAGTGTTTTTGTTGTTGTTGTTGTAATATTTTAATGATCAACTGTGACATACTTAAACATACCTATTGCCTAGAACATTGAACACAGAACCTAGCCAAATAGACAGACTATAAACAAATAGACAGAAAGATAGCGCAGCGCGTCGCCAAACAGAATCTATTCATTGTTCTGCTCCGCTCAATATTTTGCGTAGTAAATGCATGACTAAGCAAAACAAGTCCATGTTCAGGGGGCCTAAATACTCGGTAAACATTTCAAATAGCCTTTAATACAAAAATTAATTCATATAAATAACATGTAGCGTGGAATGGTTACTTTGATCAATTTTGATACTTTCTTTTCTACTTAAATAAATCCGTAAAAAATGGAAATATCAACGTTTATCTTTCTATTGTTAGATTAGGGTAACTAATGAAAGACTATTTTAAACAATTTAAATAGAAGATTGTATTATATAGGTATGTACTTATTTTTTTAATATAGGAGAGGTGTGCTCTCTACTGTCGTAATCAAGACAGAAAATGGTAAGGAAATGGAATGCCCTTCAGGTTCAGGCCTCACCTGCTTATATGAAACAAGAGGTTGTTAATATAAACATCATGTATAAAGGAGAAGTACTCTCAAGCTATGCTAAAGTGAGATAGATTCATTTTGCTG
The DNA here is from genome assembly GCA_947086405.1 of Esperia sulphurella. Classification (NCBI taxonomy): domain Eukaryota; kingdom Metazoa; phylum Arthropoda; class Insecta; order Lepidoptera; family Oecophoridae; genus Esperia; species Esperia sulphurella. The sequence continues at coordinate 12,382,314 of OX352273.1, read as the reverse complement.
TATTCCAACATCTACCATCCAATTTGAATTTACTATAATTTTATGACGGAAAAAAGAAGTGGTGATTACCGAGAGTGGGTTTATTTTAGCACCCCCATTTTCTTAATAGAAATCGTAACACCAAATAGAAGGCCTGTCGTACCTAGCGGAGGCCAGGGCTGCCTGGTCAGCGGCTCTTCCCAACTGCGCGCCCCCCACGATTTCTCACTCGCAAATGCAGTGGGACGAGCCGCTCTGCAAAGAAATCCAACAACACCTGTTAGACTCCTGCAATAGCCCCAGCGAACGTACCCATCTTCTAGCAGTTTCTGCAAGAGAATCAGGCTCCTGGTTGCAGGCTCTCCCTTCGGCGAACGTCGGCACCTTATTGGACAAGAATACTTTGTCCTTAGCGGTTTGCCTACGTTTGGGCGCCAGGGCTGTCCATCCACATCCATGCGTCTGCGGCGAGCCTGTTGGCGAGCTAGGCCACCACGGCCTCTCATGCGCTCGAAGCGCCGGCCGCAGATCCCGTCACGCTGCCCTCAACAGCATCATCCGCAGGGCCCTTGCCACCGCAAATCTGCCGGGGCCTGGGGCCCGGAGGCAACAAAGTTGATAAACGAGCTGTCTTCGCGCCTCATAGAAGCTTCCGGTGACCAGAGGGCTGGCCAGTACCTCAGGCAACGCATTAGTTTGGCAATACAAAGAGGGAACGTCGCCAGCCTTCTGGGCACAATGCCCCAGTGCGACCACCTCGACGGCCTTTTTTATTACTTGTAGTTTAGTGTTAGTAGTTTTCTATTTCTTAATGTTTAGTTATGTTTGGCTTATGTCTTTATAGTATTATAATTAAATGTACCAAGTGTACTCATATGCAAAAATAGAAGGGTCATTCCTGGGAGAAGCGTTCTTCGCGTCAGATTCGTGTCTTTAATTTTTTCTCATGACATTATCTATAACGTCTTCTACGTGAGTGCCTTATCGATAGCTTGACTCGTTTTTAAGCCTTCTTTTCCCATGTAATTTTAGTTTTCACCAGTAACGAGAAAAAATAAAAGCCACGAATCTGACGCGAAGAACGCTTTTCCCAGGAGTGACCTGGAAGCATTTTTATAAAGAAAAAAAAAACGGTTAAAACGGTTTATAAGTTACAGGAATTTTTAAGTTTACAAATCAACTTCACTGATTTCAAACGACCATCGACGATTGATGTTACACTTGTTTGCTATAATTTTTGTAAGACCGTGAGCCCAAACGTTTTGGCATGACACTGAAAAGAAACGAAAGTAAAAGACAAAAATTCCTGAGAATACTCTGAGACTAGCAATAACAGTACATCGAGGGGTAAGTTTGATCAATGATCAGTGTCCCCTCTCGGAACGATCAGACGCACCCCATCAAGAAAACTGCCGCCTATAAAATATATTTTGGAGTTTATGGTACACAATGTGATTTTCACCGGAATATCCAGAATAGTTTAAATACATTACTTACGTTTTTTTATATTTTCTCGACATATGGCCACGTCCGTTTGTATTGCGTCTAATCGATGACAAAATACATTTAGTCTTACACTTTATTGCACAAATGAAAGAAATACAGTTACAATTTTGTTGTAATTTGGTTTCTTCTAGACAAGAAAGTGCCTTATACGAGTATGTCCAGTTGTCTTAGAGGATAGTACTCACGTCCTTGGGCGTTCAAAGCTAAAGCCCGAACGACTACTTAGTCCACCGAGGCGGCCGAAACATAAACTGATGAAAAATACAATTGTTTATATTTTCCCAAGGCTCGCTAAATTGATTTACTCGTTGGCATAATATTTGCATGTCTACGCAAATAACATACAGAGTGTATACCTCCCAAAACTTAGACTCCAGCTTTGTCTGGTACTGTAAATAATAGAGAAACGAGATTTCATCTGTCCATTTAAATTGATCCACTAACATTAACATTAACACATAATACCAACCAGTGGAGGGAGGCAAGTCCCTGGGAATAACTCTACGCTACCTTGGGCCCCAGGTACAAGTAAGGTCAGAACTGACTGCTGTTGAGGCAGACGTGACAGGAGTGGACACGTCCCGCCGACATAGGACCGAACACCTGAAGAAGGTGGTTGGAAGTGGTTGGATTCTGAGGGGGCGAAAGACCGAGTCTGGTGGCGTTCAAGACCTTTCTTCAGCAGTGGACGTGGATTTGCTAATATAATGATGATAATTTAATAAGTCTGGTGTAAAAATATACTTTCAGTTTCACGCAAACACAACCATTCATCATTAATATTGTAATACTTGTCGACGACCACGGCTGGACTTATGCCTTGCCCAAAGTGCAACCACACCCGGATATCCAGGCTTTTCATCCAGTCTCTTTCAGGCAGGCGTTTTGTCCATCTGTCAGGGGGCGTCAGTCCATCTGTGTCTGCTATGAGCACGATTCGATCTCTACTCCAAAACTTGTATGGCTCAGCGGCCACCGTCAACGGATTGGTTTGCCCACTGCCACTTTAACTTACAAATTATTTTATTTCTACATCGGCGACAGAACCCTAACAAACATTTTCCGCCTTTATCTATTATTAGAATATGAATAAATGAAATTAGACTACAAAAGTTAAAGAGAAAAATAAAAAATAAATACACATTTTTCCATTGCAAATGGCGCTAAGTGACCGATAATGCGATGAACATCGCCTCTTGTTATAACTACAATGATTATTGAAAAGCAAAACAATACTGCCCGTATAAAAGATTTACGGCAGAAGTAAAATTCATATCAAATTCAAACTCTGAACGTAATAGAGAAAACTAGAATTCAAAATGGGCGCCTTTACAAAGTTAACGGCTCTTCTATTGCTTGTGTGTTTCGTGGCTTCATTTAGCCAGGCTTCAGCTGACAAGCCTCATAGCCCGCCACCGAAGAAGGGATCCGACTCTCATGGACATGACTCTCACGGCCACGACTCTCACGGGCATGACTCTCACGGGCACGACTCTCACGACTCTCATGGTCACGGAAGCTCTGGATCCAGCCATGGAAGCTCTGGACATCACTTCGTGAAGAGGTCCCTGAACCACCAAGACGGTGATGGCAACGAGTACTTGGGCTCCTCCTACGAGAATGCTTTTGAGAGGCCACACAGAATCCGTGTGATGCCAGGTTTCCTCCACTAAATGATTTTACCAAAAAAACACGGGTTTGTGCAATGATTTTAGTTAATTTTTAATTACTAAGATACATATACTGATTAAAGGCATATTCAATATCAAGTTTTTTGTTTCAATTAACTGTTTGCTATTGTCCCTACGTGCTCCATTTAGATACTTATATACATAAATTAATGATATTCGCGTAATATAAATTTTAGTATACCTGCTTACCACTTATTCCCGGTTTAAATCTGTGGTTGTGGAAATATTTCATAAGTATAGTAATATTTTATTGGAATAAAAAAATATAGTTTAATAAATTTTTATTGATAAATGTAAAAATCTTGGATACATTTTTAAACTACTTAAGTAACAGATACAATAATATGTTCATCAATAATAAAGTGACACCGGTATAAATAATTAGGTACTGCCACAGAGAATAATAAATTAGGCGAAAAACGAATTATATACTCAAATCTTTTCTATCAAATCATTGCGTGTTAATTTTTCAATTACGCGATGATTATTTACAACGGTAAAACGTTAATAGGAGGAACACAAGTTCTTAGAGATGTACCTATTATTTATTTAAGAATGTTAAATAGTATATCTCTATGATATAGTTAGTACTCATGGTCAGTGTCACTTCGGTGGCAAAATGTCATCATTATGTCAAAAATAATCAAAATATGAAATACACAATTAAAATTTTTGTACATATTAGACGTTAAATTTTGTCAATTACCTTTGTAATTTCAACGTTTTCTGGAAGCCAATTAATACACATTTATATAGACTTGCTACACAATATTTCTATTAATATCATAATACAAAAGCACCGTTGATTCAGCGATATCTTATTAAATTACTGTTAGTCAAAAATCTTGTAGGCCCAGAGAAATCAAAAATTAAAATGTTTTTCCAACAAAATACTTAAATCTAACACAAATATAAGAACTTATCAAACCATATAAACTCGTTACAAAATATTAAAAATAAAGTTCAAAATACAATTTAAAAATTCTTCGATCAAGTAAATTTAAATGACAGTTCGTAAATAGTACTTAATAGTAAGTGGTAAAAACAATTGTTTTTTTAAACAAAGAACACATAGAAACTATTTTTGGCACATCTAGGAATTCACGTTCTTTGGGCATATCTTACATTAAATTAATACTTAAGATATAAATTGTAAAAACTATGTTATGACACGTAGGATTCAATTTCCATTTCTTTTTCTGCGAAATAAAGGAGGGTAAAGGGGGTTTAGGGACGTCAAAGTTAATTCGGGGCAAGAATAATAATGTTTTTGTTAGTTTTGATAAAAACATCAAATATACTCGTATATATACATTACAGTAACATCTCTCTTTAAAGAATAAACGCAAAAGTTAACATGTTAAGAATATGTGTTATCTTCAAGGCATATATTTCTAACAAAAACATTTTACTGTCTAAATATACATATAGAATCCATAAGTAACTGTAATGCCATTTGGAGTAAGTATATTCTTTTGTTAACAATAAGGACAGCCACACATATTCGGGTCTGCATTTTCGACTTTCTGCTTGATACTTTCAGGAGAAAACTATTTGCATCAAACAATGTAAGACATAACATCATACGTTTTCATTTAATATACTAGCTGTGTATAGATTGTCATACATAATCATCAATTAATAGGGATGCAACGAATACGAATATGAATTCGTTTTTACGAATATTCGTAATCGCCGAATATCATTTGGGATATTCGTAGAGTTTTTAATTATATTTGCTGACTGAAACGAAACGTAAAAATGAAGTTGGTTCCTTAAGACTTGTCCCAGTATGCAGATCTACTTTTATACTTTGCGTGAAAATCAGCACTTTCAAAGAGATTAGCGCAAAAGTGTTTTTAAATTAGGCTTTACAGATTAGGCTGCCTTTGACTCCGAACTTTTATTTTCAGCGGTGAGCAAGATACAGATAATAAACAAAGAGCATTCGTGTAATATTTTTAAGGTACCTAATAGAACAGGTTTTTTTTGAACAGGGAACCTTTTTAATAAATGTTTATTTATTTAAATTATACGAAAAGTTTGTTTTGGGGTGTACAAAAGGTGTTTCAAATTAGTACCAGACTAGCACTAAGACGGCGATGACGCTATGAGGACTCGAATATGTGTGATGACCCTAACTTATAACTAAGTAAAAATCATAAAAACACAGTTTATAAAATCTTTTGAAAGGCAATCTTCGAAATATACATTCATTTCATATTTAAATCTTAGAATGTAAAAGTCATAAACTTAAAATTACAAAATAATGCAAAATTGTGGTTTTACGTCGTTTTCCAAATATAGGCAGAACTCACGCTAAATATTTGTATTTATCACGACAAGACGTAATTTTAAAACCACTTCATTTATTTCATTCAAAATATATAATACTAAAAACTAATAAAATTTGGTTGGTAATAACTTGTATTTCAAAATCTTTGGGTTTCTCAAATTCAATGTACCTAATCAATAATTAATTACAATACAACCAATTATTGGTTTTAATCGTAGTATCTTTAGTCACAGGCATTCTGAGTTATATTTATCCTGAATAATCAGTTATGAAACTGATAATGAGCGATTTTCAAGTAGGTTTGGATCTTTTTAAAGGAAGAGTGAATAGGCATCTTCTGGGTAAGCGCGCTCCATCTTAGGCCACATTGTCACTTACCATCAGGTGTGATTGAGGTCAAGTAAACCCATCAGGAATAAAAAAAAAGGTAGCTAGAAATAAGTAAAAGCTAAAAATATACATTTAAAGACATATATAACACCACTCACTGTTTCGTTAAAGTATACTCAAGGATGTTAGCAAAAGCCCGTGAAGCAAGGCCGTAAAATTAGAATAAAAATGTATCGACCGAATTTTACGTGCCTGGAGTCTTCAATGAAAGTTAAGATCAGTGCAATTTCATATACCTATTGCCACAATTACCAAATAATATTTAGAAATTCCCGCGGTAGCTGCTGCCTATACGGGAGCAACGCAAAATTTTTGCTAGGGTTTGTTAAGTTTTTGCGATATTTAGTGTGTAATGAATAATGATTACCATAACACTAGAATAAAACCAATTTATTGATAATTAAAATAACTTCATGCTACAACTAATGTCGTTTGCACTTCTGAAGATGTCTTCCTACGGGAGGTCTCGTGGGCAGATCAAAGGTTATGGTGATATCATTTGATCTGAGCGACACCCTCGGTGTTTTAGTGGAACAACCCACAGCTTCACTTCGGTAGCTAAGTCCGCTTTACACTTGACATTGGCAGACCATTTTAGCAAGAAGTACTAATATTTAGTACCCACTCAAAAATCGCTCATTGGTTTTGTATCTTACTATGCGAATGCGCGGCGGCGGCAGTAGTACCCCAGAGCGCGGCACTTCTGGCACAGATGCTGTGGATGGATCTTCGACTGGTCACTCACGTCTAAGCCGTCTGGCTTCTCCAGAGGTCTCTGAAAAGACCATTTTACAGATAAAAATAACGATGCCATAGACGTGCCGCGCTCTCACTGCCTGATGCCAACTGTGGCCAATAACACGTTGTAAAAGATTCGTTCTTCGGTGTCGCTAATATTAGATGGTTTAACTATTGACTACAACACAGAAAACCTATAAAGATAGAGTGGTTATAGCTATTTGTTTACTTCAGTCTCGCGCGTGCCGATTTTCGGGGAAAACGCGCCCCTCCCGCTCACACTTATGCAGATATACAGTTATAACTGCGCAATATGGTACTTTTGCAGATTTTTTATCGACGTTCACCCGATCTTGACTCGGCGTTTGATAGTTCTTGCAATATATTGCAAATTGTTGGCACTCGTGTCGCGCCTACTTCACCATTCTATCTTGATAGGATTTCTATGGACTGTAACGACCCATTACCCATTATTAATTCTTAATTTCAAGATTAGGTTTATTGTTTATCATGCAACAATGTTGGTCAGGTTGTTAGGTTTTTATTATACAAGAACGGTTATAATCAGGTGAGGTCATATGTTACTTCTTCTTCTTCTTTTTTATATGTTACTTCGTAGTAGTTTTAGGCAGAATTTGACATCAAAAAGAGAATAATGTATTCCAATTTTGAAAATAAATATTTTGATTTTGATTTCGTCAAGCATAGAGGTAGCATGTGACATCTGTCAATGTCATCCACCACACCTCTTTATGCTCAGAACAATTCATTGTTGTATAAGCCACTGATTATTACTAACCTAGTCATTAAGCAATAATTACTAATCAAAATATGGACTTTTACTCTGAAATAAATGTTTTCATTCATTCATTTCACTCATTCGTATACAGAATGCGTTATGTTCTTTTAGCAGTTCGATTTTTAAATTACGTACCCTAAAATATTATTAAGTTAGTGACACCAAAGAATGAAATTTTTACGAGACTTTGCCCATATATTATGTCGTATCATGCCACTGTGTGAGATCGGACCTCTTAATCGGACGCCCTCATTTTATTTCACAAATAGACAGCAGTTATTTCAAATGCATGACTAGAGCTCCCGTGTGATAATTCTGCCTAGTTTAAAGAATTTTTTGTTGAAGTTACCGAATTAAAATAATTTTTTTTTCTAAATTATGCACCTAGTAAGTTTTTGATAAAATGCTTACAGTTATAAAAATGGCGTTAGAATACGTAGTTTTTGATCCCTAAATCTCAGTATTTCAACCACTGAGTCAATTTGTGAAATAAAATGAGGACGTCCGATTTAGGGGTTATAATTTTGTTTTTCTTTTATAAACCACAAACGCATTATACCAGTCCTTACAGTTACTCTAAGGTTGACTGGAGACCCCTAAGTAGGATAAGTTCGCCTTTGTACACAACTTTATTAATATTTGTTATTGTTGTTGTTAATTTTGGTACAATAGAGCGGTTACATACATACATAGAGATTCATTAACATGACTTGGAGTTCATGAAAAAGGCCAGGTTTTTTTTGCTGCAGTTCACCTGTTTGTGTGGGAACACGTTGATGCGGCATTTGATGCACTCCTGGCCGTTGTTGGCCCACGAGTTGCCGCTCATCCACTTGCGCTTGCATTTTGGGCACTTGTACTCGCCGAAGCACCGCTTCTTGCCCTGGTACGGGGTTAGACCCTCGCCCTTGGGGCGCGCCTGGAATAGATTGAATTCATATTTAAATTATATATTTCATTATACATACATACTTATTATATCTTAAGCTGGAATTTACTCCCATACTATAGGAATTAGATAAGAACAAAACTTTGCGCAAAATAGTTAGGACATTCACCGAAGAGAAGAGTCAAGAAAAAAAGGGAATGGGTCGACTGCATTCAGTTGCCATGTCAAGGGCAGGTCTAGTCCATCAGTGAACTTATTTTGACAGTTGATGATGATGTCGGTAAAGCAGTTCAGGAAACTACAATATTATGGTTAACAGTTAAATAGTGTCAATGCCACAGTCACAGCGTCCCTCGTAATAGAAGAAAATGTAAAAATAAGTTCTCTGAATGATTTGGCAGCGTGCCCGTACGACTGCGGGATTCGGGGCGGAAATAATTGTACTCTACTCGATATAGAGACATAATAAAGTAAATTATTAATTCAGTAGCATATGCCCGCGATTTTGTTCGCGTGGATATTAGAAATCGATTGTTAAAGTGTAGTATTTCATGGCGGCCATCTTGAATTCCGATTTAGATAGAGAACCGCCGATAACCTACGAAATGACACCCATATTGTAATAAAAAAGAATCAAATGTGGTATCGGCCATCTTGTATTCCAAAACCAACGACAAATTCAAAATCGGTTCCCGCGAAATCCCAAAAAATTACACCCATATTCTAAAAAGTGGCAAATGTCACGTAAGATTCCATATATTCTTATTTAATTGTACATATTTGCAAATTATTGTTTTAGTACTTTGCGCTAGGAAAGTCAGTCTAGGTTTAAAAGGCCCCGTAACTACAAAGCTAAATTGAAATCTTCACGACAACTATTTCATATTAAAGCATTTATGAGAATAGCTCTTCAGCTAATGAAAACGATTTTGCACCTGATATTTTGAATGACAATCATCAGCAATAGATTCCTTCACTCCAACATCCATCATCAGACTTCCCCGCCCACTGCTGGACAAAAACCTTCCCACTACACCATCTAGGTCGTTTATTTATCATTCTTTATACTCTAAGCCATGAGAACAAATGACTCCATTCTTAAAGAGCTCAACATAACAAAACGGCTCTCCACTATCTGCAATGAAAGGACTCTAAGCTTCTTCGGTCACATTGTGCGATCTCCCAAGCACGACCTGGAGAGGCTCATCATCCTGGGACAAGTGGAGGGCAGGCGTGCCAAAGGACGAGCTCCGACGAGATGGTCAGACCCGGTGAGGAGGGTGGCTGGCGGATCCTTATATGAAGCAGTGCGGCTGGCCAATGACCGCTATGCGTGGAGGCGCATTTTATACGGTCGCGATCCTCAGCAGTGAGGGAACGACAGAGAAGAGATACTCTAAGAAAATCCTAGAAGTTGGTCGCGACCTATTTAGAGCGAGTAAAGTTACTAGGTTCACACTAAGTCAAAATAACCATTCCTCCACTTACACAAAACAAAGACCCTTTCTATACACTAACCACGTGGAGCATATTTTTTCACTCTACTTTTAATTTATTAGACTAGAGTTACGAACTTAAACACGGATCGTTTGTTGATTACAAAAGGACCACTGTGGGCAGTTCCATAGACCTTTGACTCGTTCTGAGTAGATTATTTTGTATATGTACTTAATAAGTTTTAATAACAAATATTCGAGGTACTGATATGAAAGCTAATCATTATATTACGTACTGTTGCTGTTGACTCATGATCAGCCGAAATACGTCCACTGCTGAACGTAAGCCTCACCAAGAATGCCACTTTTGTTGGACTGTCATTGGCGAATTTGCATGTTTTGATTTGTTTGCGTGTTTTTTCTAATAATCCTTGCTTTAGTGGTATGGATGCTACTTTCTTCAAAATTTTATGTTCTATAGCTTTCAGCTCAATTCAGTGCTTAGTAGATCAGATTGTCTGCTTGTCTGTTTATTTGTCCATGAATCACTTAAAAACTAGTGAACCGATTTTGATAGACTTTTCACAGAAACAGAGTGCTTAATTTGTTGTAACATATAGGTTTTATTTCATTGCGATCGGCTTAGTCAATAAAAAGTTATGTGAATTTATAGTATTGGAAAACTCGCATACACTGGCATTAGTATAAAACAAAGACGTGTAGGGTGTAAATACTCGATGGAATCCGTATTTCAATGAGTGAGAACTACATTTTGAAGTTGGTAGGTGGTCATGGAAGTGTAGGTGGAGCGGGAGCGGGGAGGGGGGGGGGGAAAGGAACGGTACTTAGCGGGAGTGGGAATGGGAGCGGATTCTGTAGTCCACGCGAGGAGAGCCGCGGGCACAGCTAGTACTTACATATTTGTATATGTATAATATATATAGTGCCTACACTTTTAGGTCTAAGCTACTGCATCTCTTAAAAACGCAAAAATATATCCCGTTTCTATAAAATATCTACAACTTTATCATTGAATGCTAGATAACTATGAATATTTTAAGCGTTGCAATATACCAGTGCTATCTTAGGTTCACCTGACTCTGACAATCAACAATCTCTATGTACTACTAGATGGAGCGTTCCAAACAATCGCTCTGTTCCACGCAAGTAGCCACAACTCTTTCACATTCACAATGAAACTTGTGCAGTTACTACTCAGAACATTTAATTATTTACTAAATATTGACATTATTTAACCGTAGCGTCAATATTAAGTAATAATTAAATGTTCTGCGTAGTAACTGCACGAGTTTCAAAGTGAATGTGAAAGAGTTGTGGCTACTTGCGTGGAACAGAGCGATTGTTTGGAAAGCTCCATCTAGTAGTACATAGAGATCGTTGCTGACAATCAATTTTGTCGTATGTAGGTATATCCCGAAATTTAAAAAATAATGGCGTTTTATGCATGTTTCTATCCAAAGTTATGCCTAAACTCCACGTGAAATCTGCATGGTATCATGACCAAAATGATCACACTTGATGTAGTTTGGATTAATCCCCAATTTATAATATAATTAGTCGAACTATATCCCATAGCGCAATCGCTAAGCGTGATTGATGTAGCTCACCTGAGGACAGTCTCCAATGTAGTGTCCTTTCTTGAAGCACAAATGGCACATGTAGTTAGGTGGCGGTGGCCGAGCGGGCCTGCGCAGTGACATGGCCGCGAGCTGCTCGGCGAGCGAGTTGGTGTCGTCGGCGGGGGGCGGGGCGGACCGCGTCGCCGCGGTGGGCAGGGGGCCCCATACTGAGCCCGGCACCCACTGGAATATAATGGTTGGGTTTAAATATGATATATGTTGATAAGTTTGAGAAGAAAGTGCAGGTAGATAACCTCCATCACTTGTAAAAAAGTTAAAGTTCTCTCCATGGCATAGTCCTCTATTCTATGGTCTCATAGAAGTGGTTTATGTTTGCATTTGTGTGAAAATCAGTAAATGGCATTGCATTTTTGCAAATAAAATAAAGACTCCCTTGAGTAAAATGTTCTATGTCAATATTTAAGACTAGCTGTTGCCCGCGACTTCGTCCGCATGGACAACTTAACATCACAAATACATAATAGTATTTTCCGTAGGAATGGGATCCTTTTTTGGGATAAAAACTATCCTATGTCCTAATTCAGGACCTAACCTATATGTGTGCCAAGTTTCATCACCATCCGTCCAGTGGTTGAAACGTGAAAGAGTAACAAATATCCATCCATACTTACAAACTTTCGCGTTTATAATATTAGTAGGAAGTAGGATACATTCCCTCCACCTGGACCTATAGTTAAGTTAGTTTTTTCCACCCTATCCTATGCCCATCATAGTCTATGGACCTATGATAACAGATTTAGGATAGTTCAGGTTCAGGACTGATCACCCTATGGTAGATGGATAAGAGGCCCCATATTCATAGATCGGACATTTATGTCGATTTTGAGTATTTTAGGACTTATGTAGCTTTTCGCGCATTTAAACCGTATTTCGTAATTCTGGCTAAGCTAGATGTTTTTCTAACGTTAACACCCAAACGATATCTACATTCTTAACTAAACTTCGTACATAAGGTTAGGTAGGTACCTAATTTAATACAAAGTTTTGTAATACACAAAATGACATCCGCATATTATAATCAATGCGGCATCCAGCAAGGCGATTAGACAAATAAAATGGTGGTAAATATCGAGCACGCGCTCCGATTGGCCAGCTGGCTGCGCCCGCGCATCTGTTTAACGAATTATTGCGCCCCGTTCCAATTCCGAATACGCGGCGAGTGCGTTGACGCCGCAGCCGTGAATCATGGCCAATCGTATGTTAGCCGAAGTCCGACACTAGTTAAAAAATTTAGTAAATGCTGCAAGCTGCTAGCAATACATAGACACTGCATTTTTTTATTGGGGAATAAAAATAAGTAATAGACATTAAGATCAAGAAGATTAAGATAACTTTTACCTATCCAAAGTTATCCTGTTTATTAGTGCATGGATTATCGGACCATGAAAAAAATACTGACCCAATTCTGACAGTGTTTTATGAAAAACGTCGAGCTTTACTTGGTCTAGGTACATTCATTCAAAAGTAACCCGAGGGGACAAAGGTAGAGAATAGGGTAGCTGTAGATATACCTACTTTAGTAGATGATCATATTAAAGTTTTCAAAAACTCATAGAGACAATTTATTTTTTTAAAAAGAAAAAAAAAAACTAACTGAGCGAATTATTTCGCTTTGCCTATTGACACAGCCTACCAATACATCGTGAAGATTGAGACAGTAACTATATTTACGAAACAAGACAGTATTAATTAATGTTACTTATATATAAAACTTAAAATTAAATAGAGTTAGGTAGGTATGAGACACTGTTAGCTAAGGGTGAATAAAGATGATTCATAGCTATGCCTAGCGAGTCCTTAAGAACATCAAGGCAAATTCTTGTTTCTCGTTATTGCATTTATACGACAAAAAAGTTTAGGTATAATTATTATGATTTGGCGGGATTCGTATTACAATAAGTGAGGACTACATTTAGGTGGGCATAGAAGTGAGGTACAAAGTATATAGTATGTGAAGTGAGGAAGGGGACGGCAAACAGGAGAATTTCAATTTTTCAGTTCTAGTTTTGGAATTAAACATGTAATCCATAGTTTGATATACCTAATAATGAACATAATATAACACTGATTGTCTGTATCGACGCAAAAAAGCGTTAACTCTGTAACCCACGCCGATGTAACGTAAGTTTTTAACGTAAATGTCTTCGTCTACATTAGACGACCAGTTTCTGTCGACTCAGTCTACCAAGAATTTTTATTCTTCATTGACAACATGTTGTCTAATCGGAATATGGGGAATTATGTATTTTTGTCCCGTAGAGACACGGGACTAGACAATTCGACGTAGATTTTTCCGATTCCGAATTTATTAATATAAAAAAAAATTATTAAAAAAATTACATCGGTGTGCGTTTACGCTTTTTTGCGCTGTATGGGTTACAATGTTTATGTTTTTTGTGTCAATATGTTTAGGATATTTAAAATATATTATATACAAACATATTCATTTTAAATCAGCTCTCTTTACTATGGTTACAGATTTAGTAGTGTAGTGAGATCTATCCGATGAAAGGAAATAAATAACAACCAAACAACAATTACCCAAGTGTTCTTATCTTCCAGTTTTGTACACTATTATAATTATAGTTTCCATTGAAACCGTACTTGTATTCAGCAACGTCAGATAGTAATCTATTATTATATAAAATTGCTACATATCTTCTTGGTTGAATATGTAATTCATATAGATTTATTTACAGTTTATTTTGGTTCTATTAATATGGAGCATACACGAACAGTGGATGGAGTGTGGAGTTATTTTGGAATTCAGTCAAGTTACTTACGCTTTTACTACGGGCGTAATGGAAGTTTTGAACTTTGCGTGGAATTTATAATTAGAGATATTTGAGTAGGTAGGTATGTAGTCCCCATACATCTCACATGTCCAACTTTATACCCAGTTTGGGATCATGAACTTGTCAAAGGGAATAACAATATGTATTTACATGCGGAGGGCAGAGGACCGGGTGTGGTGGCGTTCATTGGGCAAGGCCTATGTCCAGCAGTGGACTTCTAGGGGCTGATATGATGATGATGATTACCAGGACTGGCAGATATCTAGATGTGATCCTAGTATGGAGACGTTATAGTATTACATATGTACACTTGCCAAACCCCAACTAGGATTTTCTCCTGACGTAATGGGTCGTTTTTTCGGGATAAAAACAATCCTATGTCCTATTCCAGGACCTAACTTATATGTGTGCCAAGTTTGATCCCGATCCGTCCAGTGGTTGGAGCGTAATTGAGTAACAAACATCCAAACTTTCGCATTTATAATATTAGTAGGATGTGGGATAGTATTATTCAGTTACTTACAAGGAAATCTTAAACATTATATTACAATTAATAGAATATTTACAAATAAAGTATCTGTCCCAAGTCATGCGTGGTCGGAGGGGAGCATAATACCAACCTAATACGCTGGACGCCTGAGCCTTTGCGCCCCAGGTAGAGGCCGACCTTCAGTTGTTTAATTTTGAGACTTTGGCCAGATTGAATAATCTTTATTCCTGCGTCTCTCACCATTCATTTTAGTTTTATTTACATTCCTAAACTTGTTGACAGTTCAAGGTTTAAGTTTCAGTCGTCGCATAATGAATCAGCATCCGGCGATGTCTACGCTGTCTTTGATCTCCAACACCTGACTCGGGTTACCTTCCTTAATTAAGAGTTTAACTAATAAATAACGGTTCAAGTTCATGCAATACTCTTTTAGTTGACGCCGACTTTATCAACAAAGGAAGTGTGGAAGACGTCATTTTTAAGAGTGAAGTCTCTGTGTACTTTATTCCGACTATATCATCAGGTTATTTTTATCTCCACTGCAGGAGCACAACCCTCTCTCATCTGCCGGAGACAGACGGAGGATTTGGCCTACACTCCCCGCGCTGGCCAGACGGGTTGGGGAGGCCTGATTGATGTTTTATAATGTATTCCCTCAGTCGCCTTGTACGACATCCACGGGAAGAGTTGGAGTGGTCCTATTCTACTCTACCGGAAACCACACGGCATTTCTGACTATAGCGTTGTTGTAGATAGTTGTAGGCAGAGCCGGATTAACCATGTCAGGGTCCCAAGGCAATGCACGTGTCGAGGCCCCTTTACCGTGTTCAACTTCCTGAAATATAGTTTTTCTACCAAAATGCAATGCTCCGTACGTGCTCACGTTCGATCCGACTACGACTCCGACCCGAAACCCACGTTAACGCCCACGCCCAGGTCCACGCCTACTACTCTTTTCACTCTAAGAAACATGTTCAAGAAAGACTCGGGGCGCGGGGCCCCTTGCCGATGCGGGGCCCCTAGGCAGTTACCTACACTGCCTAATGGATAATCCGGCCCAGGTTGTAATACCTATTTCTTACTCTATATTTTATTAATTAAATTAATATCAAGGTACTAATTTTTATTAGGTTCAGTTTAACAATATGAATAAATGAATATGTCAGACATTCACACTAATTACCCAAACCCAAACTAGGCAGAGCCTGTGGTATGGTTACTAGATAACGGATAGACATACTTAAATATATAAACATCCAAGACTTGGGTACCAACATTCATATTCATCATACGAACATTTTCCCCTAGCGAGATTCAAACCCGCAACCTCGTGGCAGTCCGAGAGCTATCCCGTTGCGCCACGGAGGTCTTCAAAACAGTAATTATAAGAAAAACAATTATTTACCACAGGCGTATGCCGTCCAACCCCTCGTGGTGAGGCATAGTCCCCAAGACGCTGGCGCTATTACCTCGCTGGATGGCCAGGCTCACACTTTGTGTGAGGTAGGCGCCAGCCCTGAAGTCAACCAATACTACCAATCGTTTTCTTAAATCTTCCCGTGGGTGTCGTCAAGGCGACTAAGGGATTGCACCAGAGACGGCCAGCGACGTTCTCCTGACTGCGATCATCAATCGAATTTCTAGAATATATTTCTTACTTATCCTTCGACCCCGAATATTTATTTTGGTAATATTTTCTATGTAAGTTTTTATTAGATTATTATTAGTCAGGCACAAGATACAAACAATTATTTTCATCAATTAAGGTACAGTCGGCTACCCACGCGTCCGTGTTCCACATCCCATTCCATGTTACCCACGAAGCGGCCGTAACTCTATATTTAGATGGTCATGTCCACATTTACCCTACCTGTTTGGTTTACATCAGTTTAGAGAGCGGCGGTATTTATATGAAAATTCATGAATTTCCTGAACCGTTTCCTTTGGGAGTTTATTAGAGTTACAATACAATACACTTTATTGCACAAACAAATACAGTTAAGTTGAGCGATATTGTTCGCAACACCAGATGGACCGACGACCTAAAGAAGGTGGCCGGAAGCGGCTGGATGCGGAGGGCGGAGGACCGGGTGTGGTGGCGTTCATTGGGAAGGCCTATGTCCAGCAGTGGACGTCTAAGGGCTGACATGATGATGTTCGCAACACGTCACGTCAAGTGGTATCACGGAGCGAAATCGGGCGAAGGAAAGTCGCTGTGCGACATTGGATTGCGTAAAGTGGCGACACCCCTCTCTGCTTACCCCTCTGGGACCAAGGCGTGCCATATACTACGTGTGGTCACCGAGGCGGGGGAGGGGGGTAAAAATTGTAAAAAATGTGTCACGTAGTTTGGGTACGTTCCCTTACCTATATTATAATATGTATTAAGGGGATTTTTAGCCATAACAGATGACTCATCTGTTATCTAATAATGTTTATTTAATTGTTTATTTTTTCAATATTTTTGTAATTTTGTAAAGTTTTCTATGGGCTTAACTGGCCCGAAATAAATAAATATTATTATTATTATTATAACCAATTAGTGTCAATCATGAAGGTAAAAATTTTGAGGTTTTCCTTCATGGTATGACCTGTAGTTATAAATTTGAAGAATAATACCTGTAAAACACCTAATTTAAAAAAATAACCTGCTGCCAGTACGATGAACTGATATAAAAAAAAACAGTCCGTTCGTCTTCTAAAACCTAGTAGCGAAAAATGATACGAAACCATACGTTTTTATTACTGTACTATTTCGATAACTGCTGGACTTTTGACCTTGAAATATATAACTCTTTATGGAGATGATAAATAGGGCTTTCGATTGGCGTTAAAAAAATAACCACTTATAGAAAATAACTTTAGTTCCGGGACTTTTTTATGATATTTTATTTATTTTTAGTTACTTCGTTTTTTAACACCAGGCTACTTAATAGCTATATCAGCTTGAATTTTTTGGATATCTTAATTAGTTTAGGAATAATTGGCTGGTACCTATCACTTTTTCTGTTCCAGCCTGTATATCGCTTGCACCATAGGATAGGTACTACCTACAGTTTGTCTTCCATAGACACTCAAATTACGAATTAATTTATGGTTCCGTTCAGTTTTGCGCGGACGCTAACATTCATTCATTCATCATCAGGTTATTTTTGTCTCCACTGCAGGAGCACAACCCTCTCTCATCTGCTGGAGACAGACGGAGGATTTGGCCTACACTCCCCGCGCTGGCCAGACGGGTTGGGGAGGCCTGATTGACGATTTATAATGTATTCCCTCAGTCGCCTTGTACGACATCCACGGGAAGAGTTGGAGTGGTCCTATTCTACTCTACCGGAAACCACGCGGCACCACACGACAAAAAGTAATAGTTTTCTCAAAATTCATAGAAAAGCCTTTTTATTGGGTAAAAGATCAAAGTTAATTGATCCATTAGACGGTATCTGACGGTAAAACTTGACACATAGAAACGTAAGAATTATGATGAAAATAGAGTTTACCGCCGGACTAATTCGCTTACGATTCACAGATAACACAACAGCTGCGTAATACCTAATCTCTTTTTTAATCTCGTCTGTACACCACATAGATATTATTTGCTAATCATCAGCCTAAATACGTCCACTGCTGGACATAGGCCTCCCCAACAGAATACCACTTTTGGTAAGTTGTCCATTGGGGGATTTGCCATAATTACTACGCTTGGCAGGAAGATTGGTTGTCGCAGTAATGAATTTAACATACATACATAGGAGAACGCTGCTGCCCGTCTCTGGTGCAATCCCTTAGTCGCCTTGACGACACCCACGGGAAAGATAGGGGTGGCTCTATTCTAAGCCGGGAACCACACGGCTATTTGCTAATAGGTCGTATGTATATATTTGAGTGAGTGTTGCCAGATACACCGGTTTTCCGCTTTTTACCACGCATGATTGACCTCGGTTCCGCTTTTTTTTAATATTTTAATTTGTAAGTTTCCTTATCCTTGTATGAATAAACAATTAAAAACATCAATAAGTATATCAAGTGATAATGTAAATCGTAGTAAATGTTTAAACAAGAAACTTCGCTATGCTATGTTGTTATTGAAAATCCGCGTTTTTTGAAGCATTGCTACAGTATTTTCGATTTCCCCACCTGGCAACACTGATTTGAATAGATTTTAATTCGATATTTATTTTGTTTGGTTAACGTTTGACTTAACTTTCCTCAGTTGTTTGAAAGTATTTAGACTGGTTATTTTAACCGAACTTTCGTAAGTATCGACGGCAAAAACTAGAAAATACAAAAAGTTCGCAAAAGTTCAACTACATACTTATAAGTATTAGTAATCAACTAACGGATGAGAATAAAATGAGTCATTAACACTTTATATAAACATTAGAATCTGTTCAGGACTAGACAGAAGAACCATATTGTAATCCTGTGGGCTCTCAGGACTTAAAGCATCTGATCCTGAGCTTCCAGTGTAATAATCACTTTATACCCTTCGAAGCTAGGTCGAAAGTTGAAATCTGAATTGTAAGAAAGAACTCAAACCAAAATATACATACCTGATCATTGCTCAGATACAGCCAACCAAGGGGGGCCTGTGAGGTGCGGCTCTGAGCCTTGTATGGTGCAGACCAGCTCTCTGTTTTGAACGGCGTGGAGGTGGACCATTGTGGAAGCTCAGTGCTGACGGTGTTTCGACTCTGGGCCGAGTATGGTGTGGAGAATGTCGGAAGATCAGCGCTGAGGGCTGTCGGTGACATCGCTGCATCAGTTTCACCGCCACTCAAAACACAGCACACCCCTATCGTAACTCCAAATAAACTCCGATCGAAATTCGGAATTTAGCGTTCGAAAATAGAAATTTAGCGATCGAAAACTAAAGTTTGCGTTCGAAAATTATAATTTAGCGGTCGAAATGATAGTAAATTAAAATTTTGCGTTCGAAATTCGATTGTTTTCACGGGTTTTTCGCGATCAGCCCATGTCAGTATGTGGCCGGGCACAGTGGGTCGGTATTTTTGGATCGCGGCTGCGTGAGCACTGCGAGATGCGCGGGCGCCGGCCGTTTACACTGTGAGTGACTGCGAGCGGCCGCTCCTTCAAGAAAGACGGGAGATGTTGGGATAGGGCTGCGGATGCTTTTATTTCCATTTTTGGTTATCGATACTTAATCGTACTTGAGCCTCCCTGATGATAAGCCACAGTTACTACCTATATAAAAATATATAATACCACGAAAAGCTAAAATTTAAGAATTTCTTTATGTATTTTCAAGCGCTTTACAAAAGTATTTGCGCAACTACTACCGGAAATTAGAAAATTTTATGATTATAAATTTTATAATACGATGGACAACTCAATCAGATATGAATATAATGTAATTAGGAATGACTTATGTAGTGTGGGACTCCTCCTTTCCAGAACAGCGACGGTTTGCGTAATGCAGCTGGCAGTGACTGGATGAGAAGAGCCGAGGACCGGGCTCAGTGACGCACCTTGGGCGAGGCCTTTATCCAGTAGTGGATTCTTTTAGGTTTAGGATGATGATAAATGTTTTATGTACCTGTGATTACACTGGCTTTCTGCTTGGTAATATATTATTTCTACTCAGCTATATATCACTATACTAAATCCATAAATAATGTAAATGACGGTGATTATAACATACAAATATGTTTGAAAATATATCCTAACCATATGGACTATATTTTATTCTGTATTCCAAATTTGCATCGCTTTTATAAAATGCGGATTCTTAGGCATAGTGCTATATTTGTCTACATCAAAGAACAAAAGTTCTTTAAGCGCTTTTATTTAATTCTTATTTCGTATGGCATAAAAACATTTCCTGAACTAAATGACGTTTATTTTTTATCGATATCGATAAATAGACCTGTAAACATGTCGCGTCCCTAGCCGGGAACATGTGGGCGCACCCGACCGCCGCCGCCGGAGAGCAATATTTTCGTTCAGCCTCCCTACCAAGGAACCATACACCGCCGCGTCTTCCTCTACCATGCCACATTCGACGTCGTATTGCTGACGTAGCCCATCATGGCCACGTGTATGTGCTTGCGCAGACAGAACTGAGGGTTCTAGTCAGTCCCTGGATTATCCATATAGGCAATGGGCCGGCGCCGCCTAGGGGCCACACGGCCCGTGAGAAAAATAAATCAAGTAGTTTTAATTTTATGCTTTCGATTACAAAGGTTTCAGATTTATCTTTTAAATTAAAAATAATTTCACAAATAGTTACTTGATATAAGCTTATAAGTTACATGCTTTTTTCTCTAAAATAAACTCAATAAATAAAAATAAAATAAATTTATTTTATTTCAGACTCAATATTTTGACTATAATAATGTTAGTAAACATGACAATGTTAATTTGGTGTTGGTATAAGATTGAGGCTACATAAGGGGAGAAGGGCCCCAAGACTTGCATTGCCTAAGGGCCTCTATATGGCTTAATCCGGTTCTGGTTTTGTTAGCCAAGAGTGTTCAAGCCGTTGGAACCAAGCGTTGGAAGGATTCTTATAGCCAAGAGCATTCATGCCATTAGAAGGATTCTAGTGCAGGATCATGCAGTAGCGTCACTACTCAGTTACCTCTTTATATCCTTCAAACAGCAATGATATTCCGGTTTGAAGGATATAGGAGAGTCAGTATAAGTTGTCACACGAGGCATTCTAACATACCTAGTGGCTATGCTCTTGCAGTCTATCGGTTGCGACAGTGACCGCTCACCGGCAGGCAGTTGTTTAAGGCATGTATTTAACGCGGCGACACACTAATCTGATTTAGGGTTTTAAAAATAATTAAAATGGGTAGCAAGAATAACAGGTTGGCAGCTACAGTGAAGTCGCATTTTAAGTTAGTCCGTTTTCTATTGGGCAAAAGTATGACATGTAAAATATGACGAAATACCTAAAATAATATATGGCCGAAGTAAAATATGACGAAATACCTAAAATAATAAATGTTAAGTAGTAAAATTAGGCAAATAAACCCATTTATTTTCAGATTTATATATGAAACTTCATATGAAAAAAAAACACTTTCTGAAAGCTCATTTAATGTAGATTATAAAAACAAGATTTTATTTTAGTGAACTTTAGTTTTTATAGATCCTTGCCTTTTGTAGCTCATATAATATAATTGTTGCTAAAATATTTAATCGCTACAAAGTTATTTTTTTTGCAAGTAAGTAGTTAGTCGCCTAATAAGTTGTTAGTCGCCTCATAAATAATTAGCCGTTGTTTAACCGTTTACATCCGGTCTTAATTCCTTCCCCAATCCGGTCCACCGTTATAAGATTGTCGTTAGTCCATCTGCAAGAACCAGAAGTATTTAAGACTTGTACCCTAACAGCCTTCGGTTCTGCAACATAGGTATGTGGTTTGTCCACTGCCACAACCCGCGAATCCTTTCGGCTGTGTCGGTGCACTTAGTTCTACGTTTGATGTCCTTATTCTGGATTTGATACTTCAAAGGAACTCTGAGCATAGGCCTTTCTTGCCAAGGCTACCATTTTATTGCAACGTCGATAAATATAAAAATTCTTCATATTTTTTTTAATTTCCGCATCATTGCAAAGGTTTAATCGTCGAGTAGTTTTCCAGTTATCCAACGAACAGATACACAGGCGAACTCTGACAACTGAAATCAAGATGGGTACATTTTATTTAATACAAAAAACAATTAAGAAATATATTTTTTCCACTTTTTTTTTATTAATTAAGAAAAAACAATAAGATAATCTTAAATTTCTTAGTCTTCTAACAAAACCAAAATTGAGGTTTATCTGTAGAAGACGAGTCCGCAACAATAAGAAATCTACTTTTAAAGATTATAGCATTTACATACAACTAAGGTACATTTCATATTTATAAGATGTAGTCATTATTATTATTATTAAAATAGATAAGTTAGTTTTTTTATATATTACTGCACTTATTTAGTTTTAAAAAGTTAAAAAAATAAAAATTATTAGAGATGTCCTATGAGGAGGTTCGCTTCTATATTGTGCAAAAAACATCGAACGCCTCACAAATAAAATATCGTTGACACTTTGTTTAAATTATGGACTAAACTAAGACCGTGACACGTTACAAGTGGCTCCCGTCCACACTGGAGTGCGATTTTGACAGAATTATTGCAACGGCATGTTTGTTCGCGCCCTTATGGCTCGCGGTACTCTGAACACCAGTGATGGAATTAGGTGGCATCATTATTATATATTACTTGAAATAATAATAAAAAAAAATGCATGGTATCACAGATATTGCATAATATGTAGGTACTTACTTACCATTACACACTTATAAACTAATGATTAGTAGTATATACACTCCTTACATTCACACATGCACACAAACACTCCCACACCCACACACATACCTACACTCACTACTCACATCCTAACTCACACTAAACACTTAATAATTACTTACTATTGTATTTTACGGTCCGGAGGTGGAGCCTGGCGACTTGTATTTACAGGCTACTGTATAATCTAGTTCAGGCACCAGACTTCACAAAAAGTTGTGAAGTAAATAAATTTGAATTATTGCACTTGCGATGAACATATGGCGCGGTAGGTTACTATGGACATTGGACATTCCTTTTCACTGGACTTAAATAATTGTTTTCATGAAAAGCCCTGGTAAAAAAAGTATACAATACGCTCGATTCTGAATTCACAACGTTACAATTGGACAGCAGTAAAATGTTTGCTATCTCTGTCATACAGTATTATGAATATAAAGACAACACTAATTCTAGTGTTGTCAAATTTTAAATGATTATTTCGCACATGAAATCATAAACCGTCGTAACTCAAAACAGCATGTTTTTAGAAAACACGACTTTATATGTATAATATTAAGTCGTGTTTTCTCTAAATTTTTGTGAGTTATGACTTTTTATCATTTCATGTGTGATTTGTATTTTATTTTACTGATAAACGGGAGGTAGAAGACGAATGATAGATAATTAAATGAGTGATGTAATGTCCATATTTATATTACCATAAAAGTTTTTATAGGTGAATGACGATTGATGACGAATAAATGGTGAACAAATCCCACTAATATTATAGATGCGAAAGTTTAAATATTTGGATAATTGGATGTTTGTATGTTTGTTACTCAATCACGTTTCAACCACTGGACGGATCGGGATGAAACTTGGCACACATATAGGTTATGTCCTGGAATAGGACAAAGGATAGTTTTTATCCCAAAAGAACATCTCATTCCTAAGGGAAACACATAATAATTTGTAATGTTAAGTTGGCAACAGCTAGTTTTTAAATAAATCGCGGATAAATCTAGGAATATCCATATTAACATATTCATTTCGTCGAAAGTACATTAATGGCACTACCTTATTCCAATCTCTGCTCATAACATACCATATTTTGTCGAACGAGTGTTTTAGGCAAAGAATTCCTATAAGTGGATCCGAAGTCCTTACCTTGCTGACTAATAAAATAAACTGTTAGAGAGCTATAATGGGTTTTTATACATTAGATGTTAGAGATCATTTTCATTTGAACCCATCTTTCCTCGCCTGATCTGATATTTCTTCCGGCAACAAACACTTAACGGTTTTCCACTTACAAACTCTTAGGAGGTCCTATGTACCTGGAAACTGTTAAGTATAAACTTAGATTATTCGAATTTTACTTAGATTATGGGCAAACTCCCCCATGAATTGCAAACTAACCCACGGCTCCCAGTTTCAAAGTCATACTAATCCTGGCTACGACCTGAAGAAGGTAGCCGGAAGCGGCTGGATGTGGCGGGCGGAGGACCAGCTGTGGTGGTGTTCGTTGGGGGAAGGCCTTATCCATCAGTGGACGTCTAATGGCTGATGTTGATGTAATAATTATTTTTGTTGTAAATTGTAGATGTTAATTGAACATCAGTTACAAAAATAGACCGCAAAAATCATAACATAACCCTCCTTTTGGCTTGACTTAAATCGGATTATCTCGCTCCAGTGTGACGAGATTCGACTCACGATATTTTCGAAAAGCTAGTTTATAAATATAGGTTGTAAATTCTCCGTAGCCGATGGTCTAAAAACGCAACTGTTATGGCTCTTTGATTGGTTGATAGGCGATCGACTCCCGCGCACGAGTTAACGCTGTGATAGTGGTCATTACCCTAATAGTTTATTTAGATGTATTTTTACCCAACACGCAGAGCAAAGTTGAATTAATGGTTTTAAGAATATCGCAATTAAACGATACTATACTGGACGCACTATTGACTTCATATTATACTAAGTATGCATCTTGCCGCAAATTCTAAACGAATTACCAGAAAGTTTGGTAGACGACATGCTGGGGGGCAATGCGCGAAAAGTTAAAGTTGCTATGAAGGGGTACTATCTGGCGAGCAGCAGTGCGACCTAGATAGTCTCCATTCATGTTATCAATAGAATAAGATTGTACAAGTAGCGACCACCATCCTACAAATAAACCCAGTGGTTACAGTAGGATGGCCTAAGAAAAAACATATGTAATAAAATATATTTTAAATAAAAATAAAAAAAAGTAGTTGAAAGGGCCATCGATCACTTGCAATACCTCCAAGTCATCATGTATACTAATTATTATGCTCCTAGAATTTTAAGAAGAAACAAATAAAGTTTTTTATTTTTAAGTTTTGAGATTTGATGACTCGATTTTGAAAATTTTACTTGGCGTAATGTACCTGGCAATTTTGTTTTTGTTAATTATTGTACTACTTATGTGATTTTTAATTTTTTGGAATTTGTATTTCAAGAAGAAGAGAGTAACTTATCTTTTTTTTAAATCTGATTTATTACTGAACTGTTTCTTATACTGTGTTCAGAAAAGTGAAACAAACGAGAACATTTCCGAGCAGGACCTACCGATTTTTTTTTTTATTAATTATTCACATTATACCTAATTGCCTCCCCAACCCGTCTGGCCGGCGCGGGGAGTGTAGGCCAAATCCTCCGTCTGTCTCCGGCAGATGAGAGAGGTTTGTGCTCCTGCAGTGGAGACAAAAACAACCTGATGATGATTATACCTAAGCAGTGTGATCCCCAGCTTAGTATAGGGCCACCACCAAACTTCCCGTGGTTGTCGTCAAGGCGACTAAGGTATTGCAGCAGGGAAGCATTGTACCAAATACACATAATATTCACGATTTTCCCGAGTGCACGCCGTACCAAGTTGAAAATTACACTTCTATAAGTGATCCAAGTGATCAAAAAAGTTCTATTAATGACAGTTTCTTGCAAAATTAACTTAACAAAACTATTCAGTAATAGCATGCTAATAAGCAAACACATTTACACGTGCTACTAGCAAACCCCCTTCCTCCCGCACCACAGGTAGCATGCTGAATAATCAACCGGCTTGCGATTTAGTAGCATGCCCATTACTAGCACGTGTTGTATACACATGCTAGTCGGTAGCATTGGCTCGAAATTAGGATGATTTCGTTCTACTACTGTGTATTTGTACCTTTAGTTCAGCAGTGGACGTATTTCGGCTGATGATGATGATGATTATACCCACAATACATTTCGGGCGGAACGGGTAGTTCTTGGACTGCCATGCCGGAGGTTGCGGGTTCGAATCCCGCTAGTGGCAAATGTTCGTATAATGAATATGAATGTTTGTACCCAAGTCTTGGATGTTTATATATTTATTTAAGTATTTTTATCCGTTATCTAGTAACCATAGCACAGGCTCTGCCTAGTTTGGGACTGGATAATTGGTGTGAATGTCTGAGATATTTATTTATTAATCTACCAAGCTGACGCAGTACGGTTAGCTGAACTAATTTGTGTTGGCAACTTCAGCGTAGCGGCGACGGCGCGCAGAAGTGTCGCATTCCTGGCCAGTGTTTATATTAACAACATTAGGCTCGTTGACGACTACAACAAGAGTTCTTTGTTTGTGTCCGTAGAAATGACTCTATGTTTAAATGAAATGTAAAAACAGTGCGGATTCATTCTCTGTACAGAACGGTTGTCATAAAGAAATAAACCGTGCATTAAATAACTTAAACGAGTTATAACTATTGTACCCTCTAAGTCGGTAGTTAATATCTAAAAGTTTTAACATCCGAAGTGAGATATAAAACCCAACCCACAAATAATGGGCAAAAAACATAAACGTCAGCGGGTTCGCTCAACCTCGAGTTCTAGCAGCAGCTCGAGTAGTGCCCGGACCCCGTCACCTCCACCGAGACGGAAAGCAAAGGTATCACGTATTACTGATACTGGAACTGTGAGTACAAGTAATCCATCTAATTTGTGCAACATGATACCTGACTTTGATCCATTAAAGGATGATATAAATGCTTGGCTTAAAATTATTAAATCTTACACCCGAACTTTTAACTGGTCTGATGATATGATCCGCTATCAAGCTCTCAATAAATTAAAGGGCTCCGCGAAAGTGTGGTATGATTCACTATTGCGTACCGGAAATGAGTGGCCTTCGTGGAAATGGAGTGACTGGAAACTAAAGTTAAATTCGATTTTTCAAATTCGACGGAATATGTTCGATCTTTTAAGGGAAGTAATAGACAAGAAACCGAATGAAAATCAATCACTTTATGAGTTTTTCTTCGAGCAAAAGTGCAGAATTGATCGATTAATGTTGAACTTTTCGGAAAAAGACATTATTTCAATTATTATTGGAAATATAAACGAAAGCGGTTTAGGCGCGTCAATTGAAGCTAGTAATTTTGTTACGTGTGACAGCCTGGCTAGTTTTCTCCACGGACGTACTTATAAATCAAAAGGCTCAAAACAATTAAATGCAAAATTATCATATCAGCCATTGTTAATGCCTCAACCGAGTACATCAACAACGCTAACATCTTCCGTGGATGTGTCGAGTCAATCCGTTTCTACAAATAGCGGTCAAACACAATATCGGAGACCAATTAAATGTTTTATTTGTGACGGTAATCATAAAAAAAGTCAGTGTGATAAAAATAAGTGTGATTATTGTGGGAAACGAGGTCATTTGGAAGCTACCTGTTTTCATAAAAAGAATGCAATTAAACCAGAGAAACAAGAAACAAAATTTATTTCAACAGCAGATCCGCGCAATAAGTTTGTAAAAAAAGTATTTGTAAACAATTTTAGTCATGAGGCGTTTATTGATACAGGAAGCAGTTGCTCGCTGATATCGGAATCATTGATAAAGAAAAGTTCTTTAAAACTTATCTCACTGCCGTCCCCGATTTTGTTACAAGGCTTTTCAAAACAAAATTCCAAATATGTTGCTTACAAAGTAACAATTGAATTAAAAATAGATTCTGTGAGTTTGACCAACGTGGATTTGTACGTGATTGATGATCTAGTAGGCTGTGAGATTTTAATTGGTAGAAATGTAACGGAGCGACCTGACCTTATGTATTCACGGATAGGGGACGTGCTTAAATTTGATTATACCAAAACATTTTCTGAATTTTGCAATAATGTGAGTGAATTTGAGTTAAATGCCGACTTATATCAAAATGAATTAATGATTCTTTTTCGGAAATATAGCGATTGTGTCGCCAGAAACATCAACGAGCTAGGAAAAGCAAATAATCACGAAATGGACATTAATTTAGTTAGTTCACAGCCGATTCAATGCAGGCCTTATCGGGCATCTCATGACGACAGAAAAATTATTCGCGAAATGGTGAACGAGTTGCTAGAAAACAACATAGTGCGCGAAAGTAATTCACCTTATGCGAGCCCTGCTCTGTTAGTAAATAAAAAGAATGGCGAAAAAAGACTTTGCATTGACTATCGCGCGTTAAACAAAATAACGATCAAAGATAAATACCCTATGCCACGTATTGAGGAACTTGTGGATAGGCTTCAGGGCCATAAATGCTTCACTAGCTTGGACCTTAAAAGCGGTTATTACCAAATTATGATGAATTCCCAATCGGTAGAAAAGACTGCGTTCATTACTGAAGATGGCCATTACGAGTTTTTAAGACTTCCATTTGGGTTAGCCAATGCACCAGCCTGTTTTCAACAAATGATGAACAAAGTGCTTGGAAACCTAAGATTTGGTAATGTAATTCTATACTTAGATGACGTCTATTTGGTAACGGAAACTGCTGAGGAAAACTTGAAACTACTTGAAAAAGTCTTAAAAATACTACGAGACCACGGACTGACACTTAACTTAAAAAAATGTCATTTCTTTAAAAATGAAATTGAGTTCCTTGGCTATAAAATAAAACCAGATAGTGTGATGCCAAACGAGTCCAAATTGGCAGCAGTCGAAAATTATCCCATACCCAAAACAGTACACCAACTTCGACAGTTTCTCGGCCTCATAAGCTATTTTAGAAAATTTATTAAAAACTGTGCGATGATTTCGGCTTCATTGACGAAACTGTTGAAGAAGGACTCTGTTTGGACATGGAATGCAGTTCACGAAGAGGCATTCCAAAGCCTAAAGAACAAACTTACATCTGACAGTGTACTTACAATTTTTGACCCAAATAAAGAACACATTTTATATACGGACGCAAGTAGGGATGGTATTGCTGGCATTCTTATGCAGGTTACAAATGAGGGTGAGAAACCTATCCATTATTATAGCAGACAAACGACAGCGGACGAGAAAAAGTACCATTCTTTTGAATTGGAATTGCTGGCAATTGTGTGTTCGCTTCAAAGATTTCGGCTTTATCTGTTGGGATCTTCATTCAAAATTATAACTGACTGCAACGCTGTTAGGTACGCATTAACAAAGAAAGAGATTATTCCCCGGATTGCACGGTGGGTTTTGTCCACACAAGAATTTTCATTCGATATTGTACACCGGATCTGTACACGTATGCAACACGTAGATGCCTTGAGTCGAAACCCTGTGCCCGCCGGAGAAAAATCTGAAACCGAAATTATAATGTCCATATCTGAAGCTGATTGGCTGCTCTCTGTGCAGCTGCAAGACCCCGATTTACAACGTATTAGAGCGATTTTAGAATCAGGAGAGGCCGAAGATAATAAGGACGTTTTCAAAAACTATGAGATGTTAGGTGGCAAAGTCTATAAACGAACGTTTCACGGACGCCGGTGGGTAGTACCAAAGAAATGTATCTGGCAAATCATTAAATACAATCACGACGACCTGGGTCATTTTTCCGTTGATAAAACAGTTGAACGAATAATGTATCACTATTGGTTTCCACGTATACGTCATGTCGTGAAAAAGTACATTAAAAATTGCTTGAATTGTATCTATTATAAGAATAAAGGGGGTCCTAAAGAGGGTGAACTATATCCATTGCCAAAATATGCACAACCTTTTCATACTCTTCATATTGACCACCTAGGTCCTTTTGTGGAAACAAAAAATAAGAATAAATATTTATTGGTCGTTGTTGATAGTTTTACTAAATTCATTTTCATTTCGGCAATTCACTCAACAAAAAGTTCAGCTGCTATTAAACAATTGGAAAATATTTCTATAACATTTGGGAATCCTAAAAGAATTATAGCAGATGCAGGAACATGTTTTACTTCACACGAATTTATCGAATATTGCAGAAATAAGAATATTCGTTTACATACTGTGGCAACCGGTATGCCTCGTTCGAACGGCCAAGTTGAAAGATTCAATAGAACAATCTTAGAGGCCTTAAAAGCCACAGGCGCTACCACAACGGACGACAGATGGGATGAATACATTAAATCTTTGCAACAAGGTCTAAATAGCACTGTTCATAAATCAACCAAAGCCGTACCGTCCGAAGTTTTCCTTGGTTATAGGTTACGCACTGATAGTGACGCGTTAGCCCCGGATCTTGATGCCGGACATGTCGTAGATGTGACAAAGTTACGTGAAAGGGTAGATAAAAATATTAAAGCCACCGCCGATTCTCAAAAGCTACAATTTGATAAAACACGAACGAAAGCACGAAATTATGCCGAAGGAGATTTAGTACTAACAAAAATACAAAGTCAGAGTAACGATGGAAAAAGCAGAAAATTATTACCCATTTTCAAAGGCCCATTTCAAGTAAAAAAGATATTAGGCAATGATAGATATGAGGTGACAGATTTAAGGGGTAGTGAAAGAAGTACCAAAAGATATACTGGTATAACAGCAGCCGAAAACATGAAACCATGGATTCGGCTAGCCGAGTTGGATTCTGACTAAACTAATTTGTTTAAGGAGGTATGTATTTACTAGGTTCAGTTTGTATTTGTTTTTTTTCTCTCTATTTTGTTTCTCCGTGTTGGCAAGTTGTTGGCAAAATGCTTCAGATATTTTGTTGGTAGTGATGTAAAAAGTCTTTTCTTCTTTCAAACAATGTTTGCGACTGTGCGAGTCTAGATAAAATACTTAATTGATTCTGTACTCGTAAATTACACATTCAAAAGGCAATGATTTAAGGTAGATGAAATTTTAGCGCGTTCCTGCAACTAACTTGGTACACTTAAGTGAACGAAATGTCTTTAAGTGCAAGTAGTTCTAGGAAGTTTGACGAGGTACACTTAAGTGAACGAAATGTCTTTAAGTGTGACTTCTAAGACATGGCCAGTTATCAGTGCGTTCCTGCAACTAACTTGGTACACTTAAGTGAACGAAATGTCTTTAAGTGCAAGTAGTTCTAGGAAGTTGGACGAACCTGGTCTCCTAGATGTGGCAAGTACCCTTTAGGTGCGGGTGGTCAACTGAATTAAGCTGATAATCAGATAAATGTCTTTAAGTGCAAGTAGTTCTAGGAAGTTGGACGAACCTGGTCTCCTAGATGTGGCAAGTACCCTTTAGGTGCGGGTGGTCAACTGAATTAAGCTGATAATCAGATAGATAAATAGTAATTTGAATTTTGAGTGTGTAATTGTAACGATAATGGAATTGTTGGACGCTGTACAACAATTAGAAATAGTAATAAGACGTTTTATGTTTCAGCATTTTATCAGACTCGTGGGGTGTCTGGGACAGACACCACGCAGGATGGCAGTGTTGGCAACTTCAGCGTAGCGGCGACGGCGCGCAGAAGTGTCGCATTCCTGGCCAGTGTTTATATTAACAACATTAGGCTCGTTGACGACTACAACAAGAGTTCTTTGTTTGTGTCCGTAGAAATGACTCTATGTTTAAATGAAATGTAAAAACAGTGCGGATTCATTCTCTGTACAGAACGGTTGTCATAAAGAAATAAACCGTGCATTAAATAACTTAAACGAGTTATAACTATTGTACCCTCTAAGTCGGTAGTTAATATCTAAAAGTTTTAACATTTGTTTTTCAAGATCAATATAGTGTTTCATTTAATTTACAAAAATTGACCATAGTTCATTTTTAGTACCATCAAAATCTATTTGAGAGTCTTAAAATCACGTTATAATCCAACTGATTTAAGAAGTCCTATCATACGAACTGTTTTCTGTAATACAGGGTGTTTGCAACTTGTCCGGGCGGGAGTGTGTTGAACGGGCCTCATTGAGACAATTAAAGAGCGTCAGACTGCCAATTGAGTTTATTGCTCAGCTGATGTAACAGTTTATTCTAATGCTACTTGTACCCGTGCATTTTTATATTTTAGGGCTTTAAACGAAGGCTTTTTGAGTCTAAAAACATGTCCAACAAAACCAAAGTGACTAAATTTGAAATGAAATGAAATGAATCTTTATTGTGTATGAAGTTCAGGTAATTTTAAGATATTAGATATTTAGTACAAGTACCACTAAACCCTACCTTTGCAGGTGTATACACAGAATATAAATTTTATACAAGTTAAATTAAAAGTAAAAACTGTCAAGAATAAAATGTCAAAAATAAAATGTCAAGAAGAATTTAGAATTTAGACTTAATTACAACACTAAGGGAACACTGCACACCTGCATCAGAGTACATTAGAACTAACCATATTATTAACATCGTCTGTAAAACACTGTACTTTTGGCAAATAAAAATTTTCATTTTCAATGCGCAGGCGCAGGAATGAGAGAGTAGTGGCGTCTTTTACCATCGGAAGCCAAGACCACTTAAATAAATAATTTGTCTGTCTTAGTAGCTTGGTGGTTGGATTCTCGAAAGATCGTGGGTTCAATCTCTACTCGGGACAGACAACCTCAACGGTAAGCCTCACTTTATACATAAATTTTCGTTTATTTGTTTGTTATATTTTTTATGTGTGTGCAATACAGAGTTAAATAAATAGAATTTGAACAAACTGGTCCTGGGTCCGGCTATTATACAGGATGAAAAATACTGGATGGAGCAACTGTTGTATGGCAGTTTAGAAATTCGGAAAAGTGCAAAACAAAGTAGTTTAGTGTCTTTTTTGCTTCAACCTGTAATTATGTACCTACTTATTGTGTAAATTACCATAGAACAGGAGAAAATCATAGTTGTATATACCCTTCTAAATATTAGGGCATATAAGGACTAAAATACGGAAATATTAAGTACGAACAGTATTTCACTAAAGTGAGAATGTGCTCGCGACATGCTGAAGAAATATATTTGAAAACTGAAGACCCTTTTTATTTTGCCACTGTACATTTTACTATTAAAATTAAATAAAATAAATAAATTTTACTATTTGTAACTTTTATAACGTGTAACTGTATTTGTTTGTGCAATAAAGTGTATTGTATTGTATTTTTACTGACTTTTTGTAAGCAGTACTTAACCAATTTTTGTGCAACTTTCTGTGTCCACACGTTTTATAAACAAGGGACAATTTCACCCTGTATCTGTGCCCAAAGGAATCTATTGTGTCCACTGCTGGGTGGTGATTTGACAACATCTGTTTCAGCTGTCTTTGTTTAAAATGTTTCTTGACGCAACGCAAGGAGCTTTCGTTTTTATGGCGCTTTGTCAATCAATGAAATATGAATGGGATAATGGTTGGGTTTAGGTAATTTATTTTGAATTGTGGGTATTTTTACAGCCTTAACATTTTGCGTTAGATAATTAGTTGGAAATAAAACAAGAGACAACAAACAGTAATATACACATTCTATAGACTGTTTGTTGCTGTGGGGTTCCCGGCTTAGAATAGGGATACCCCTAATCCTCTCGTGGGTATCATCAAGATGACTAGGGTATTATAGCAGCGTTCTCCTCTGTATATTAAGATCATTACTGCGATCACCAATCCGCCTACCAAGCGTAGTGATTATGGCAATCCCCCAATGGACAGCCCACCAAAAGTGGCATTCTATTAGGGAGGCTTACGTTCATTAGCTGAGGATGAGAACTTATAATCTAACAGATAACAGATTTATTTATATCTATACATATAATAAAATCGTAAATGCAAAAAAAGTCTGTATATTGAATATATTCGGAAAAAACCCTACCAGGGCGACTTAAAATGAGTAACATGTTCAATGTTAGAACAGTTTAAATTTTTTTTGTTTGTTGTTTCTTTGTTAGAGCATCACGCATAAACTGCCGAACGGATATTGACGAAACTTTGTGTGACAGTGTATATCCCGGAATAACATAATATATAATCTTTGATAAAATTGTTGTTAAAAACTTAAATAGAGATGTTATGTAAAGGGTTTTAGAAATTAATTAATTACTGGCAGTTATAAAATCTTGACTGACTTTTTGAGACAAAAGAAAAAAGTACCGATGACATTTTTAATAAAATCATCCAAAATTGACAGTTTCTGTTTGTCACGCCATTTCTATATTTGTTAAAGATTTTATTCCCGTGACAGTGTTGTATTATTTATTTGTTTTTGCGACGGAAAGTACTGTTTTATCCATCTGGATTGTTTTAAAGGTAAGTTTTAGATATATTAACTGTTTAAAAGGTCATGTGTATTAAAATTAATATAACGTCGTTGTCATTGCGGAGGGGAACGCCTGAGTTTGGCGATTCCCCTCTGTCAAGGAATACTTACTCGTAATTATAAAATTACTGACGATCCCTCCGTGTTGCTTCAAGCCTGGTAGAACTGTGCGTTTCATCATATCAACCCTTAGATGTCCACTGCTGGACATAGGCCTTCCCCAAGAACGCCACACCCGGTCTTCCGCCCTCCGCATCCAGCTGTTTACGGCCACCTTCCTCAGATCGTTGGTCCGTCTGACGGCGGGGCTTCCTACCCTGAACGTGCCGATCCGCGGTGTCCACTCCAGAACTCGTCTGCCCCAATGGCCGTGGGTTCTGCGACAGATTTAACTCGCCCATTGCCACTTCAGCTTATTAATATTATGTGTCGGCTATTTAAAGTTTAAAATAGATTCGGTAGCTTTGTGGATTACCTCGAGCTAACTGACAAAACTAGCAGTGGGCTGGTCACATCTGTCGGAGAACCGATTACCGCTGGGGTAAACGAGTTCTCGAGTGGAGACCGCGACTGTTCAAGCGTAGAGTGGGGCGCCCCCTGGCTAGATGGAGCGACGATCTGCGTAAGGCGGCTGGCAGGGACTGGATGAGAAGAACCGAAGATCGGGTTCAGTGACGCACCTTGGGAGAGGCCTATGTCCAACAGTGGACTCTTTCAGGCTGATGATGATGATGAACTGACAAAAGTATGATGAAACTCGGAGATCACCACTAGTCAATTGGTGCTATACAGTTGAATTCCGAGTCAGTGGTGTTCTGACACACGTTGGTCAGAGAATCTTATCTTACTAATATTATAAATGCGAAAGTTTAGATATTTGGATGTTTGATACTCAATCACGCTTCAACTACTAGACGGAACGTGATGAAACTTGGCATACATATAGGTTAGGGCCTGGAATAGGACAAAGGATAGTTTTTATCCCGAAAAAACATTCCATTCCTACGGGAAATACATAATAATTTGTGATGTTAAGTTGTCCACGCGGACGAAGTCGCGGGCAACAGCTAGTTGAGAATATAATGATGAGCGTAGAGCTCATCGCCCGTTATATTGTTGTAATTTTGCATGCGAATGCTACCATCTTGTTCTTATTATTATTACTCGAATGAATCCTAGGCCTCATCTTGCCCGCCACCGCTCCAGTGTGGGGGTGGCTTTACATGTTAACACTACCGCAACCTTAGCTCTATACGAAAATTGTATCGTAGTCCGTACATGGCCCGCGTCAGTCTGAGGTCTCCATACAATCCTACATATTGTCACATATGACAACTGACGGTTCCCGCGCCAGTTTGACGATGGCTTAAACTGTGACTTGAAGTCACAACATGCAAGGCAGTAGGTATGTGTTCAGGAAGTGTACTTGCCGGAAGTCGTGTGTCGTCCGCGTGGCTGACACTTCCGGTACCCGGTCGGGTCACTGTGTCGCAAGTCGGCCTAAGTTATATACATATATATTTCATTTTGCATAATGATGAATTTTTTTCGCTATCCGCCGTGTGGTTTCCGGTAGTGTAGAATAGGACCACTCCAACTCTTCCCGTGGATGTCGAACATGGCGACTAAGGGAATACATTATAAAACATCAATCAGGCCTCCCCAACCCGTCTGGCCAGCGCGGGGAATGTAGGCCAAATCCTCCGTCTGTCTCCGGCAGATGAGAGATGGTTGTGCTCCTGTAGTGGAGACAAAAATAACCTGATGATGATGATGATGAATTTTTTACTCATCTTTCTTGATTTAAAGCATAATGAATTCATCATCATCAGCCAAAATACGTCTACTGCTGAACATAAGCCTCTCCATTAGAATACCACTTTTGGTGGGCTGACCATTGGGGGATTTGCCATAATCACCACGCTTGGCAGGCGGATTGGTGATCGCAGATATTACACCGGATAATGCTGCTACCCGTCCCTGGTGCAATCCTTTATTAATTTATTAACTTGATATCTTGGACAAAGAACGAAGGTCACCGACGTAGCCGAAAGGATGAGCAAGCTAAAATGGCAGTGGGCGGACCACATATGTCGCAGAAGCGACACGGCCGTTGGGCCAGACGAGTTCTGGAGTGAAGACCGCGGATCGCCCCGCTGCCAGATGGACCGACGACCTGGAAAAGGTAGCCGAAAGCAGCTGGATATTGAGGTCGGGGGACCGAATGCGGTGGCGTTTATTGAGAAAGATCTTTTATGTCCAGCAGTGGACGTCTCATTATATCTGGGAACTTCGAGTCCGATAGATCTAGGTCTATTCTCACATTACGTTACGTTACGCTCTCCCACGGTACCATAACATTGTTACAAATCGAATATCTTGAATGTAAACAAATGTAGGCAAACAGTTATATGCAAAGTAAGCGGCGGTGTGTAAGCTCGGATAAAATTCATAGAAAGCCGCGTCAGCGCGTCTGCAAATACTGAACCGATTGCGAACACGTTACTAGGAACTGATAAGCTACATTGTTGCAACGTTCGTGTCAGCTTTATTGTGGTTGAGACTAAACAATGGTTAATATATCGAATGTCAACGTTTGATTGTTTAAAACTAGGCAAGTTAACAGCAGTTTTTTTTTCTACAAATTCCGATTACATTAAACGACACTAAAAAAATCAAGTAGAGCTTTTAGAGATGTGGTAGCCTAGTCGGTTGTGCACGCCTCACGGTCGTAGATTCAAACATCGCCTGTACTGAGTTTTTCGAAACTTAAGTAGGATTTATTTATAACTAGCTGTTGCCCGCGACGTCGTCCGCGTTGACAACCTAACATCACAATTTATTATGTATTTCCCGTAGGAATGGGATGTTTTTTTCGGGATAAAAACTATCCTGTTTTCTATTCCAGGACCTAACCTATATGTGTGCCAAGTTTCATCACGATCTGTCCAGTGGTTGAAGCGTGATTGTGTAACAAACATCCAGACATCTAAATATCCAAACTTTCACGTTTATAATAATAGTAGGATATATTATTTGCGGTGAAAATAATAATATAAGTATATATGTACAGAGAATGGATAGGGGTTTGGCACAAAAGATCCCAAAAGATCGAAGTGTCGCCAGTATGTATGTATGTATGTATGTATGTAAACGCTTTATTGTACCAAAAATAACAACAACAGTCTTCCTGGCCCCCTACGAGGATAAGTAAGCAATTGATGAGATTTCCGCAGTTGCAATTATCCAGACTTGCAGTTATAGGAAGTGTTTGTATTTAGTTCTGTTTTATTAAATTGATATGTTGGTCTTCGTTTAAAACCAATATTGGGAAAATTTAGTATAGTAGTCTAATTTTCGTGCTTTCGTACACTGGAAAAACAATTGTTGATTTGAACAAGATCTTGTTAACCGTGAACAGCCATCTTAACTCTATACGAGCGCACCAAGAACTTGTTCCCTTAAACTAACTCTTGTCCCCTTGCACTAAGTCAACTTATTTACTTGATCATGCACTGAGAAAAAAATAAGTAGCCCTCCTACTTACATAAGGATAAAAATATACCACTATTACGTAAGTAGCCGCTCCCTATTATAAATGGTGTCGTCTACAACTGATTCAGTAGCCGGCTACATTACTAAGTAACCACACTACTTAATAACATGGCCGGCTACTGAATCAGTTGTAGGCGACACCATTTATAATGGCGGCGGCTACTTACGTAATAGTGGTATATTTTTATCCTTATGTAAGTAGGAGGGCTACTTATTTTTTCTCAGAGTGGTTTCAAATAATCATAAAAATTATTGCTTTAGCTAACATACAGCATCAAAGACAAAATGTCACTCAGTTCACCCTTTTTTCAGTGTAAATGATTTTTATAAGTCGTTTTCACACTGTGTCAAGTTTAAAGAACTTTCTGTTATTTATTCCTGTAGGCTTGACTAGTTGAGGTCGTTGCACTGAAGTGTGCAGCCGATGGTTATCGGTAACTCCATCATAGTTGCCGAGCTTGGGGCAATTTACTTACACTTCGCTAAGCCAGGTTCAAACGTTTAAGTGCCCACTTTTAGCCAGGATTTATGTTCGAAACCATATTTTGTAAACTTTTTTTGAGTGTAGGAAAAGGACTTTGTTATTCAAAGTGGGCCATTCTGGTTCGTTCCTTTTAAGGGTTTCATAAAAAAAGACGTGTGTTTATTTGTAAGGTTTTTTATCTTTACGCCAGATGGACCGGCGACCTAAAGAAGGTAGCCGAAAGCGGCTGGTATCGGAGGGCGGATGACCGGGGGCTGTGGTGTTTATTGGAAAGGTCCTATGTCCAGCGGCGGATGTCGATAGGCTCATATGATAACTAACAGATCCCAACACAGACAATAAATCAACTCTAGAGAGGAGTGTGCCGTCATATCGAATGTGATGCTGTATGCGAGAGGTTCTGAATGTGTTGTGCTATTTATTACGTGCTGTGTTTCGTAGCTACAGCGTATAAGTATGCATGTGTGTGTACCAACAACTCCCCCCGCGAAAAATGCTAGGTTATTCGCATCTGGAGAAAACACTATGGTTTCTCCACTTCGGGTCCAGATGTCGCCACATGTTACTCCAGCATAAAACTGTTAAAACTACCTGGGTAATGATGAGGTCTATAATTGAGACTGCTAACGACGACCTCCGTGGCGGAACGGATAGCTCTCGGACTGCCACGCCGGAGGTTGCGGGTTCGAATCCCACTAGGGGCAAATGTTCGTATGATGAATATGAATGTTTGTACCCAAGTCTTGGATGTTTATATATTTATTTAAGTATGTCTATCCGTTATCTAGTAACCATACCACAGGCTCTGCCTAGTTTGGGACTGGATAATTGGTGTGAATGTCTGAGATATTTATTATTATTATTTATTATTATTAACACATCTGCCTAGAAATGTGAATATGAGAATTGCTCATCCATTATAGAAGGAACTACAGCTAAAGGTTATCCTAGGAGGAGGTTAAATGATCAAATTGATGACGTTCTCAAAATGGCTGGCGTCCGCAGTGAGAAGAATAAAAGGAGGTGCATGAAAAGGTTAATGAATGTGAGTGAGGTGTGTAGGATCGCGCAAAGTGGTGATACATCGTACCTACCCCTCTGGGACCAAGGCGTGAACGTTATTGTATGTATGTAATAGAAAAAAATTGTGACCAGAAACGCAAAATAAAACAGAACGTTATTCAAAGGCCAGAAGTTTTACAAGTTATCGAATTAAGGTCGCAACAACGATAGCGCCAGTGTGCCGCCGCCATAATTATTTGCCGTGTAATCTGTCGCAAAGCTGTATAGTCCAACTTGCTCATGACTTGCCATTTAAGCGTAGTACAACGAGCACGACGTGAAAGAGTGCGAATATATAAAATTCCTGTAATGACCGCAGATGTATGTACTGACGTAATCCTAGACCTTGCATCGGTGAGCTGCTGTCCAGCCATACGTCTATGTGTTAGCTAGTTTAAATGGTTATTGGGCTCGATTCTGAAGGCACAATGTTAAAATTTGACAGCACTAAAACTGTTGCTATCCTTGTCACACAGTATTATGAAGGTAAAGACGAAACCAATTTTAGCGCTGTCAAATGTTAAATGTGTACCTTCAGAATCGGGCCCATTGTCTTGCCAGAGTAAAACGGTGGGTTTTCTTTGGACCCTTTACAGTCGCGGAGGAATGTGACAGTACACATAGCACCACTATGATTAGAAGTTTGACATTCCGAACGTGGTGATTATGACAAATCCTCCAATGGACAGCACACTAAAAGTGGCATTCTATTGAGACGGCTTATGTTCAATAGTGAACGCATTTAAGCTGACGATGATGATGATTGATGATTCTATGGTTTGATGTCACCTACCTTACCGCTGTACTTATTGTTATCGTTCCCTATTATTCTGTTTCGGCTGATAATCCCAAAAATGCACAAAAAATTACAATTTCCACAATGTCTACTATACAATGATCTACTATATAAAATTTCCTATATGTTTACATTTTAATCAATGATTAATAATTACCAAGTGTCTTATCGTCAGTCTGTTAATGTTCACAGCTGGACATAAACAATTACTTATGCGTTAGGAATGACTACCTACCTACACTACGGGAGACAACAAATGGTTTGGTTGTTACCGTCAACTGGAATGCACTGTAGTTTATCGAATAAATTGTATTCCCGGCCACCCCTTGACCGAACCTTGAATGTCACGCGATGCGGGTCGCCGACCTCTCGCCCCACGTGGTCATACGGAATCCAAGTGGTATTAATTGCTAATTATGTGTACTATGCTGTAACCCCAAATGATTGCGTAAAATTTCATAATTTATTTGTGAAGAAAATTCTTGCTATAGAGTGGAAAGAAAAACGGACCCTGGAGAGAAAATACTTTAAACGTTACAGCTAGCAAAGTTTAGTCAAAGGAATCATTCCTTTGTTTTAAAAAATGAGTAAATATTCAAACTTTTATGAAAAGTCATTGCTTTTTATCCCTGATGGGTTAAGCTTGACCTCAATCTCACCTGATGGTAAGTGACGATTAGGCCTAAGGTGGAGTGAGGAGATGTCTATTCACTCGTCCTTTAAAAATATCCAAGTTGTACTTGTCCGGAAATACCGAAGCTGGCAGTTCCATTCCTTAGCAGGTCGCATTATAAAAGAGGAAGCAAAACTTGCCTCAGCCGGGCATCACCATTTGTAAAAGTTTGTAAGCAGTTTTACTTATAAATCAAGGAATGTTTTCTTTCAGTGAAATTTGATATCTTTCATAGATTAAGGTATTTTTCTCTCCGGTCCTGTCGTTCTTTTTACCCTTTAGATTAGTGTTTTGTTGTTATGCAGGCCTAAATTATTCTTGCATATTAGGAGCATATTAGTGCCTTCTGGTCCCCGGCCAGCCCCAATCTTCCCGTGGGTGTCGTCAAGGCGACTAATGGATTGCACTAGGGACGGGTAGCAGCGTT
Organism: Esperia sulphurella; assembly: GCA_947086405.1. NCBI lineage: Eukaryota > Metazoa > Arthropoda > Insecta > Lepidoptera > Oecophoridae > Esperia > Esperia sulphurella. The sequence goes on along the minus strand of OX352273.1, from coordinate 12,340,878 downwards.
CTCCTGTGTATATTAAGATCATTACTGCGATCACCAATCTGCCTCGCAAACGTGGTGATTATGGCAAATTCTTGAATGCTTGAATGGACAGCCCACCAAAAGTTTCATAGACGTATTTCGTCTCATGATGAAGTTATTATGGTTTTAAATATATACATCAATCATCAGGTGATGCAAACTTCAACGGCTAGATAAATTCGAAAGCCTAGCAATGTTTAGCAGTGGACGTAGGTATTTCGCTTGATGGTGATTAGGGAGCTACTGCCATTAATAATATTGGCTTTAGACATCAATTCACACTTCATCATCATCAGGTTATTTTTGTCTCCACTGCAGGAGCACAACCCTCTCTCGTCTGCCGGAGACAGATGGAGGATTTGGCCTACACTCCCCGCGCTGGCCAGACGGGTTGGGGAGGCCTGATTGATGTTTTATAATGTATTCCTTTAGTCGCCTTGTATGACATCCACGGGAAGAGTTGGAGTGGTCCTATTCTACTCTACCGGAAACCACACGGCAAAATAATTCACATTTAAGTCATGGTAAATCAAAGAAAGGTGCATCACTTGAAGGTTACAGTCTTTGCCAAATATATACTTGATCCTAGCAAAATATGTTTAAATAATGTCGTATCAACACGTCAAATTTACAATGAATTATATTTTTTATGTTTATGCAGATCATACCATAATTCAATTCAATTCAATTCAAATATTCTTTATTGTGCACCAATAAATATAAAATTTTAAAAAAATATATGTACATAGAAGGATGAATTTAGTGTACAACGGCGGCCTTAAAGCTTCAGTGATTTTTTCCAGGCAACCTTTGGGTCGTGGCGAATTATTGATGAGATCATGTTAAATGTCGTTTGAAACCGTCATCTACTTAAACATGCTTACACATACGTATACATCATCAGGTTATTTTGTCTCCACTGCAGGAGCACAACCCTCTCTCATCTGATTTGATCAGGAGGATTTGACCTACACTCCCCACGCTGGCCAGACGGGTTGGGGAGGCCTGATTGATGTTTTATAATGTATTCCCTTAAGAATAGGACCACTCCAACACATACGTATGTAAACGCAAAACAGAAGCGATTTAGCTATACTATAACAGAAATAAATATAGATTAAAATGATTGTATATCTCGTATCGTAGTTCTGAAGTGTTATTAGAAGTAAGGTTGGCGTTATCGAGAATTCATAACGCCCCAAAGGAACTAGGGCGTTTAAACATGTGGCCAGAAATACACTGCGACTGAATTTTTTATGCCTCATGGCCCAGTTTTGAAGTGCCATCCACAAAAAGATAATGTAAATTCCACAAAGTATCTGTTTAAAAAATATTATTTTACACATTAGATATCTTTGTCATCAGTTTTCGCAGCGCACGCGATGTAAGGATTTTCTTGTCATTTTTTTTACACCTTATGTTACATTATTGGAGTTTTAGTTCCTTACTAAAACTCCAATAATGTAACATAAGGTGTAAAAATTCATAGGATTCCTTATCCTATTATTTTAAAATATAATATTATCCTATGTCACCCGGGGATAGTGTAACTTCCCAACAGGAAAGAATTTTGCAAATCGGTCCAATAGTTTCGGAGCCTATTCAATGCAAACAAACAAACAATCAAATCTTTCCTCTTTATAATATTAGTTTAGATTTAGATTACATCACTGCTGGCCCTTATTGATGTAGCAGATACCACAGATTCTGGATAATTGTTCCGTCTGTATATATATCATCATCAGGTTATATTGTCTCCAGTGAAGGAGCACAACCCTCTCTCATCTGCCGGAGACAGACGGAGGATTTGGCCTACACTCCCCGCGCTGGCCAGACGGGTTGGGGAGGCCTGATTGATGTTTTATAATGTATTCCCTTAGTCGCCTTGTACGACATCCACGGGAAGAGTTGGGGTGGTCCTATTCTACTCTACCGGAAACCACACGGCAATAAATTAACTCACCTATAGTTTATGTCTCCAGCAACAAAAATGTAGTTATCTATACGTACATAATATATATATATATATATATATATATATATATATATATATATATAATGCTCACGCCCTGGTCCTAAAGGGACAGGCAGAGACGATGTATAGTCACTTTTTGCGTTCCTGTCAACCGACGTCGCGTCGACTTTCCTTCGCCCACTTCTCGCCCCATGATACCACTTGGCGTGATGTGTGGCGAACAACATCGCCACCTCCGCGTTGAGATCCATTGTGGTATCACGATTAGCTAGGAAAATAATTGCCTGTCTACCTCATCAGAGCCTCGTATGACTCGGTAAGGCTAATAGTGCCCGGAGTTTGCCCAGCTCCGGGATGTCGGCACGCTTACGACCAGGCTAGCCCCTGGACATGCATCCATTGGCACGGCAGACCTTGGATTGGCGGACGGGACAGGGATCGGGGCGAGGGAGACAGGAGATAGAGCATTAGTAAGGAGAGGTTTGATATGCAACCGTGTACAACCCGGTTACTATAAAAAAAATTTGATAGTTCAGGTGAGCAGTTGATCTTTGTAATCTTATGTTATGTCCTCTGAGTCATTTAATGGGGTTTGAGTTAAATATATTAGTTTTTTTTTTTAATTTTATATTAAAAAGTAAATGTTACAGTGTACATGTGACAATATGACAAATAAGTATCTGACAAAAAAGACAAACGCAAAAACCGTTCCTTGTCTGATGAATAAGTTTGCCATGCACCCCGGTATTGTTAGGGTTCCGTGTAAATTGAAAAGAAAGAACGAAAGAAAATATATTTATAACGATAATATACACATTCATTATTATTATTATAGACTAGCTGTGCCCGCGGCTCCACTCGCGTGAACTACAGAATCCGCTCCCATTCCCACTATAATCCGTTAAGTAGTTTTTAAGTGATGCGTGCACAAACTCACAGACAAACAGACAAAAATTCCAGAAATGATCGAAATGTGTTCTATTACTTATCCTTAGACCCCCAATTTTTTTTTGCAAATATCTTCAATGTACAGACACGCGATGTTTACGATTTTATTTATTTTATTATTAATTAAATTACATTAAATTATAACTTAACTTAAAATTAAGGGGTCGACGATGCTGTGCAAGTGAGAGTTGGTATCCGTTTGTTGGGGTACAAATGTGCCCTTAACTGGCGAACTTGACAGAGTTGTAGATTGTGGTTATTGCGAAAAATTTACAAAAATGGGTTTGTAGGAGACAGAGCTACAAGAGTGCGTCCGCACGTCTCTTCCCCCAGATGTCGTAGTCATTCGTCGCAGTCCGAATTTATACTACTTTTAATCGCTCCGAGTATCGTAGAATTTGATTATTTTGCGGCACGATTAGTTCGAACCTCATCTCAGATACAATTTGACGCTTGGCGCTGTTAGCGTTTTAAAAAAAATAATGAGCGCTTTTAAATAACATATAATCATCATCATCAGCCCAAACACGTCCACTGCTGAACACAAGTTTCCTTAATACACTTTGGTGAGTTGTCCATTGAAGGATTTGCCGTAATCACCACGCTTGGCAGGAGGATTGGTGATCGCAGTCATGATATTTATATACACAGAACTGCTGCCCGTCCCTGGTGCAATTCCTTAGTTGCCTTAACCAAAATTACTAGGTACCTTAACGGAAGATTTAGGGTGGCTCTATTCTAAGCCGGGATTCACACGGCACATAACTTAAGTTTGGAATAATATAATTAGAATATCATTGTAAGTATAATGAACCTAAATTGGACAGAATAGAGTTGACTTTCAATTTGAATTGTTCCGATATTGTTCTACAGGTAAATTCAAACAAATTTAAGTGAATTAAAATGTGAAACCCGTTAATTGTGCTCGAAGTATAACTTGGCTGAAATTTTTTGATATCAATGTCCCAGAGGGTATCGTGTCGTCCCTCGTTGTCGTTGCAGTTTCCATTAGTTGGTGGTTCCGTGCCGGTTTTGATTTATACGCCGCTCGCTGCGACTATACTGTTCACGTGGTTCGTAACCCTAGCCATGTGCGTTATGCCAGCGGCACCATATTCCATCTGCTGCAAATGGGTTGCATCCTATTTTGAAAATGACTGTTTTTCTGTACTGTATTTTTCATTTTTTTCCTGTTATTCTTACACTTTGGTCACTTTTGGGCACTTTTGTTGGGCTGTCCACTGGGGGCTTTGCGATAATCACACGGTTAGCTGGCGGATTGGTGATCGCAGTAACGATCTTAATATACACAGGAGAACTCTGCTGCCCGTTCCTGGTGCAATCCCTTAGTCACCTTGACGACACCCACGGGAAGACTGGGGTTGGCTCTATTATATATGTTGGCCGGGAAATACATTATTTATTTCAATTAAATTAACTACTAATACATACAACTTTTTCAATAAATACTTTAGGGCCACTTGACTAAGGGAACGTACCCAAACTACGTGACCCATTTTTATTTAGCCTCTCCCCCCTCGGTCACCACCCGTAGTATATGCCATGACCCCTCCTAACCCCTATAATTTTCACATAGCTCGAAAAAGCGCGAGATTTTCCTAGAGGATATTGACTATGTGACGCAAACCTAACCCCGCCCCCCCACCCTATAACTATACTACGTTCCCTAAATAGAGTGGTAATCATTGGTGTTTATTGTAGGTAAACCTGTGGCATGATCACCAGCTTCCCACTGTACAAATAATTAAATAATTAGTATCAATTACATATAAAAAATAAGGGTGTCTGTTGTTTCAGGTCAAGGTTTATTGTAATCCTTTCAATTAGGGAGGCCAATTTGAAAGCATTTGCAAGTAGCGACTGACAACTTTTTATACAAAGCATGTGTTCAGAAGTTGGTCAAGGTTGAACCATTGTGCGGGCTTTGAAGTTTGTAAGGTGTTAATAGTGTCGTTCACTATCTTGTAATGACACATTTCTCATCATTATTATTAATAATAGTAATTAACAAGCATTAAATTGAGATATATTTCTGAAATTTGACCACTTCGATGGTCTAGTGGTTTGGTAGTTATACTCGAGCTTCGAGGTCATGTGTTTTACGAGTACCTCTTTGTACGAGTTGCTTTGTATCTTCGTCTAATTCTTATCATACAGGATAAAAATTTGGTAATAGACAAGTGAATGTATAAATGAAATATATATTTATTTTATATCATTACAAGGTGGTAAAATTAATGACTCACAAAATAGACGCATAATAATTTATTGAATATTTTTGAAACTTATTTGCAGCATAGACAGCTATTTCATCACTAACTGACAATAAAAACGCCTTAGAATTTTGAGTTGTTGAATGTTGAGATAAATAATTATTTCTCACTTATATTTTACCTTAAAAATTCTAACTCATTATTGGTTATGCCAGTATAACGCACACCCTTCCGTTTCCTATCATAATTTCATAGTCAGTTTACGCTGTGCGCTGTCGTAGCTGCCCGCCCCCGTAGCCTGTCTCTACGCCGCGTAGCGACCGCGCTACGAAAATACTTACGATTAATAATTCGTGGCAATCAGAACTCACTTTAATATTAGTAAAATTCGTTGATTAATTTATTTATTAAGAGTAATTATACAAAATGGTGCAAATAGTTGTGTTTGTTCATAAAAAAAACAGCGAAATGCGGTGAGTTGTCGGATTTTTTACGATCTTGTTGCTTAAAGATTTTATAGCGTGGAGTCTAATCGAATTTGGTTTTATGATTTGTTTTTTGATTTATTGAGGTTGTATAATTTCGTTTCATATTGTTGTAAGTAGGCTGTTGTGATGAATTATTTTTTGTGGTTTAAATTAGGGTTTCGAAGCAATTTAAATACAGTATAATAATAGTATATTATATGTATCATGTATATAGCGTACCTACATATGTTTAAGCTATAATTCATACGGGGTAGGTAGGCAGAAATAATTATAAATTTTATTTATACTAATATTATAAAGAGGTAAAGTTTATGAGTTTGTGAGGTTGTAGCGGGTAATCTGCGGATCTATAAAACCGATTTTGAAAATTCTTTTACCAATAGATAGCCACGTTATTTCTGAGTGTCATACGTTATATATTAACCCGAAAAATTAAAAGACTCTTTCGTGGTAGTCGGATTTGCAAAGTAAGTCGGAGAAAAAACGCTCGAACGAAAATGTTTCTTACGAACGCTGCTTTAACGATGAGAGATCTATGATTGAGTTCTAGAGCATGATAATGCCTATAAAAAAGTCAGCGGCAGTATATGTCTATCATTTATATTTAAATCACTATAAATAGTTTTTTTATATTAAAAAAATATTTAAATCGTTATGTCATGTTTATTGGTCATATTATCAACAATTATGAATTCTTATCAAAATAAGTAAATTTATCGTCTCAAGTGTCTAAAACAAAAAAGTCTTATGTAATTTTGACGAATGGTTAAAGAGATAATACGACATAGGTATGCTAGCTAAATATCACTCGATATACGACCGTGTCGTAATCGAGTGATATTTCTATTAGACGGCAGCACGTCAATCTATTTATTTAGAAATAAATTACTCTATCAATCACCAAGAAAATTTTATTTAGATATAATTCGTTTTTTACAGATATTAACCTATGTTAAGAGATAATTAAAAATATCAAATACGCGAGAAAAATGTCTACCGCCCAACGAAATGGGACGGGTCAGCTAGTAATATTATTATTTTATTTAAAATTTTATTTACAATTATCGGGTTCCTAACTTACTTTTCAAAATCCATTTTTTGTCTGTGTGTCTGTCCGCTGGATAACTCGAAAACTAATGAACCGATTGAGCTAAAATTTTGGGCATATATGAAAAATTTCACAACAATGAGTAGAGTTAAGGATTCAGTTATAGATAATTTAGGAAATGATATATTTTTCGACGTATCAATGAAGAAAAAATAGGTTACTTACTCATCCTTAACGCTGACTTTACAAATATTCCTTTAATTAATAATTACGCTTGTCATGTTGATAAACTTGGCAAATAAAACCATTAGAAGTTCGACAAATATTTGATGATCTGTTTTTATAGACTTATCGAAGTTCATAACCTCATTAAATTCAATTACTTTATTTTTCTGCATTTTAAATAGACCATGAACTTATAATTAATCATAATTATCTTTATAATAACTTGCCGACTGACCTGTCTAATGTCATAAAAATCCCACATTTCTTAGAATTATATCAAAACAACTTGTTTATACTAGCTTGTAAAAGTGATTATAAAAACTAGTTGTGCACGCGGCTCCGCTCGCGTGGACTACAGAATCTGCTCTCCTTCCCGCTCCCGCTCGTGCTCCCGTTCCCGCTCCCATTTCTAAGTGATGCGTACAAAATCCAACAGACAAAAAATTCAAAAATTATTGAATTTTGTTGTGTTACTTATCCTTAGACTCCCCAATTTTTTTGTTGTTGTAAATATTATGAATGTACAGACACGCGAAGTTTACGTTCTTATTAATTAGATTATTTTAGCTAACATACAGCAACCAAGACAAAATACCCAATTTTTTTCAGTGTAGAGAGGGTTTAGAGTGTTTTTCAGTGTAGTTAGCACACATGGTCCTCGGGTGGTGTCAAAATTGTAAAACATTTGTTGCAGCTCATCAAATAAAACGGCCATACGATGAAAAAATATTCTAGCCGTGATAAGGTCAAGCGGAGATAACAAAGATTTTAGACATGACTTATCTGGTACCTGATAGAAGTCATAACTCCGCCGTAAGCATATCGATTGGTAAACTACACCGCACAAATCGGCGAGCGCACGCAATGTTTTGCGCCGTACGTACGTACACCCTGCAGGCCATAGAACTCGGTGCCTTGGCATTGCTGGGATTTTCAAATTCAAATTTTATTTGCTAAGAATAGGTTACATTTAGGTCTTAACAGTATAACAGTTTCTCTATTCAGCTATATTTGAAAATAGCATGCAAATTTATAAGTGCAAAATAATATGTATAACAAAGTCAACGGAGTCAATAGAGTCAATAAATAACTTGATGATAAAATAGTATTTAGCGTTCCCTTAAGGTGAAAGGTTAGTTTTTCATTTCATTTATTTAAACAAGCCAGTTTACAGCATTTCGGTATAACCAAGGCGCTATAAAGCCATAAGAATTTGCATTGACTTTAACTTAACTTAATAAAAAAAATTTAACATAGGTATTACATTATATACATACACTTGTCTAATCTAAAACTAGGATTTTCTCCTGTGCTATGGAAATTAAACAAGGATAGGACAATTTACAAATATAAAATCCAGACCGGGACCAACTTGTACAAATTTGTCCCCTGTGGAATCAAACCCACAACCTCTGGCGCTCCACTCAACTGACCGCTTCGTTGGCCTAGTGGCCATATAAATAAATAAATATGTGGAGACATTTCACACACGGCCACCTGATCCCAAACTAGGCAGAGCCTGTAATATGGGTATCAGACAGCTGATATCTAATAAATAAAATCGTAAACTTCGCGTGTCTGTACATTGAAGATATTTGCAAAAAAAAAATTGGGGGGTCTAAGGATAAGCAACAGAACACATTTCGATCATTTTTGAAATTTTTGTCTGTTTGTCTGTTTGTCTGTTTATCTGTTTGTCTGTTTGTCTGTTTGTCTGTGAGTTTGTGCACGCATCACTTAAAAACTACTGAACGGATTTGGATAGACTTTTCACAAAAACATGGTGCTTAACTTAACTTAACATTTAGTCTTTATTTCATCGCAATCGGCTAACTCAATCAAAAGTTATAGACATTTTTAGTTTTCAAATAGGTAAGGTTATTATGCAATATATTGCTTAAAGTAGTATTTCCGTACCTACTATTCAGATTGCGATGAGTTTGGATTACATTTGGAGCTGCGAGTAGGAATTGGAGTGGGAGTGGGCGTGGGCGTGGGCGTGAGCGTGAGCGTGGGCGTGGGCGTGGGCGTGGGCGTGGGCGTGGGCGTGGGGGTGGGATTGAGAGCGGAAGCGGGAGGGGAGCGGGAGCGGAACCGGAGCGGGAGCGGTAGCGGGTATGGGACCAGTGTAATTTGAGTGTTTGAAAATTCGCATAATTGGTCGGAATTTGGACTGCGATGGATTAGTTACGAGGACTACATTTGGAGAGATGAGGGAAAGAGGTTTGAGGGGAGGGTTGAGGGGAGAGCTGAGGAGAGGGTTGAGAGGAGGGTTGAGGGGAGAGTTGAGGATCTGGATCTGGACCTGGAACTGGAACTAGGCCTGGCCTGGACCTGGACCTGGATTTGAAGTCTGAGTGGAAGTGGGATAGGGAGCGGAAGTGGGAATGGTAGCGGATCCTGTAGTCCACGCGAGCGGAGCCGCGGGCACAGCTAGTACATACATAAATAGATAATATAATATATAAATAACGTCCAGTCGCAAGGCAAACACAAGTGCTCATGACACGAATGTTTGCCTTGGGCGGGGTTCGAACCCGCGACCCCGAACTACGCAGGCAGGTGTACTACCGACTAGGCTGCGGGGCCGATATAATAGGTATAATAAATTAAAAATACATTGATGGTTATAAAATTATATAATCGTACTTCTGACCGTTATAGATTCTAAGTATTGTCCAGCCGATGTCATCAATTTAATCAATCAGTAAACTAAACAAAATAAATCTGTGAACATCTCACTATTGTGTGAGTGTTTGCCGGGACCCGTCGTGTATTTTTTTAAAATATATTATGTGAAAGGGTAATGAACCCCTACAATCAATTGTCCGTAGTTCGCGACGGTACACCGATAACTACGGATGGTGGTGGATGGTGGTTTTGAGAAGTAAATGTTAAAAATGTTCTTAAATTTTAAATAATAGTTTAATTGAAATGTTAATGTTGTTTTGTTAGTGAGTTGATTAGAACTAAGTTTAAAATGTGTAACTATGTGCGAGGCGGGCCGTGCGACATAATTCGGGTCACACGCGTAGCGCGCCTCGATCAAAGTTCTCGATATGCAATTCTGATTGTGCATTATGTATGACTGATGACTGAATGCAAGGGAATGCTGGAGAGAGGAATGCTTGTTTCGTCTACAGCATAAGAAGTGATTGTACCGCAATGGATCATTTAATGTACCAATATCATTATCATATTAGCCGCTAGACGTCCACTGCTGGACATAGGCGCTCCCCAATGAAGGCCACCTCACCCGGACCTCCGCCCTCAGCTTCCAGCATGTATACCTGTGATAGTATTTTATGTAACAAGTTCATATGAATATGTTTATTTTGCATTAATATTAATTAGTAGCGTGTTCCAGTTCGTTCCTAATTGATCCTTGTTCAGTGTTTGTTAAAGATACTATCACTTTAGTATATGTAGAGTACTGTTAATCGCCGACTAGCACTAGTCCATGTAATCGATGTTTCTTTTAATGTTTTTAAAAACAATTTAGACAGGCTTAAAAGGACTTTCTTTCCGGGGCCGTAATAAACCCCATTATAAAAAACTCACTGTTGGGTGATGGTAAAAAAGTCCTTACAATGGCTCTGGATACAGACCGGACCCATTCTTCACAGTGAGATTGATTATGATTTTTGAAAGAACGCCACGTGCACGTGAATGCTGCGTAAGGAATAAAATACCTTTTTAAAACAAGCTTTATTTAAGTATACTAAAACTTATGAAAGAAAACCAATACCAGTAACCTTAGACACTTTATTCAGCTCCACAACTTCAGCTTACAACCTCTGTATACGGTGCTAGACTGCCTTCACCACTAAACTGACCGTCGTCTTTTGATCCCCCCTCGCCGCTCCCGCAGGCCGCGCTTCTCTTATTAAATTAAGGGCTAACACGCACTGCGAATTTATCGCCGCGATTTTTTCCGCGCGGATATTTTCCGCATCCGCGGCGCCGCGCTGTGAAATCTGCAGCAAACAACGATCTCTATGCACTACTTCGATGGTCTATTTCGATGGCAGCAAAACACAGATTTGGTTGCGAAATTTTTTCCGCAGTGTGTGCAGCTTCATACAACTTCCATATATCACATAATTCTGCGGAAAAAATCGCGGTGAATAAATTCGCAGTGCGTGTTAGCCCTAACTAATCCAAACCTAAGAGCTAGCACGCACTGCGATTAAAATTCGTGAGATTTTTTCCGCAGAATTCTGTGACCTATGCGAGTTGTATGAAGCTGCACGCACTTGCGGAAAAAACCGCGCGCGAAAAATTCCGCAACCAAAACTTCGTTTTGCTGCAGATTTAACCGCGCCGCAGATGAGGAAAGAAATCCGCGCGGAAAATATCGTGGCGAATAAAAATCGTAGTGCGTGTTAGCCCTAACTCTTATTTTAGTTTATGCTTAAATAAAGATTTTATAAATAAGGTTTTTCATGTTTGTTAAATACCCCGCTGTACATTACGCACGTAATCACTGTGGTGGTTATCTTTTAGCAACGTCCCTAAACAGTTATTAAGTCAACCAACATTGATTATTACTCAAATTAAAATACATAATCCTTGTATCCACTGCATTTCCGCCCAACAACCAGCCTTCAGCCCATATTTTACAACTCGGCTTGCTCACGCACCGCTTAGCACGACATTATTGGAGTTTTCCCTTTTTTTTCTGTTCACAAATTGCTTAATAAACATTCCGGAGTCACCCGGCTCGGTGCAGGCACGGAATTGATGAGCTTCAATAAAAAAAAACGTAACGTGACTCGACGTGATTAAATTTATAGAATATTTCACCGATTGGTACTAACCACAGAGCCCTATCAAGATAGAGCGGTTGTTATAGCCATTTGTTACATACTGCAGTTCCGCGCGTGCCGATTTTCGGACACAGCGTGCCCTTCCCGCACACCTTTCATGCCTCGCTGTCACGTTTCTAGTGAGGAGATGGCAGTATGGAGTTCAAAACCGGTTCTCTAGCCAAGTCTGTGACCTCATGACATAATGCAACACAGAAGGAAGTTATTCTCGCTCTTTTTTTTGGAACGCCTGAGAGCGATGCCTTTAAAGGCACAAGTCCACTGGCTATATGCAGTACCGATGTGTACGATAGGTTTTGGATGTGTTGTTCGATTTGTTAAGTGTTTATTAGCGACAGCATACTAGCTGGTACAAGCGTGTATTCCTATATCCTCGCGAAAAATGCCAGAATGTTCCGCATCGGAAGAAACCGCAATTTCGTATTTGTTGTTGTTCAAAGCTTTACACTTGTGTTGCTATGATATTATTGTTGCATGATTGTTGCCCTGTCCACAGCCAGCCTTTTTGTCAAGACAATAAATTAGTGCGGTGGACAACGGGGTTGACATTGACCTGGACCATTACCCGCACGTAACGTCGCTGTCTGTCCCCACATGCAGCGCTACAGGGTCTTACTTAGGGGAGGACTGTTTTGTCTTTGTTACGGGTACGAATATAGACGAATATATAAGTAAACTGGGCTTTATTAATTAAAAACACAAGTAACAAACCGACTCATTACGATCCTCGTTCCAGAAGAACCATAGACAAAAACATAGAGTGACTTATCTATTATAGACTATTACAGCCATGACATAATGTCACAAGGACGATCTTTTTATTAATGATAGCTGTTGTCTTTTCCTAAAGCCTTTCTTAACACTTACCTACGCTATTTGAGGAATCTCAATGCAAAATGTACCTATAGTTTTTCAAGATTGAGCGGTTTGTTGGATATTGAGAGGAGCAAAGCACATCAAGTTAAATGCTAACCTCATTTGCAAGCTATACACCCAGTGGTTTGCTACAAACGGTAGCTCGTATGTAATTTGCAGTTTAAATTGCAACATACTTTTCCTAGCTTTTAATTAATAATTGCACTACATTCGTTAGTAATTATAATTACATAACCACTTATATATTTAACTGATAGGTAAAAGAAGATTTAGATAAGGAAGTCAAGGACGGCCGGGCTAGTCATGTTGTAAAAACAACTCAACTTTAAGAGAATTTTAACATCTTATGATAAGTATCAATGTTGCGCAAAATTGAAAAAGTCAACATCCCCCTTTCATCACCGGACTACAAGGCGTGGTGAGGGACTTCATCCTTATGTAGTAGACGTACCACGCTCTCGCACGAAGCGTTTTGCTTCCTCTTTCATAATGCGAACTGCTAAGGAATGGTACTCCCTACCAACTTGGGTATTTCAGGACAAGTACAATTTGGATATTTTTAAAGGAAGAGTGAATAGGCATCTTCTGGGTAAGCGCGCTCCATCTTAGACTTCATCGTCACTTACTATCACGTGAGATTGACACATAAGCATAAAAAATAATTGAAAATTCAACATATTGAACAAATAATTTCAATATAATATGCTGAAAGAAAAACTACCACTCTCCCCAGACGACTCTGCGGGCCGGCCCCAGGCCCCCACTTTGTCGTCATCGATCCTGCCCTTAGACGTGTGTAAATCATTCATTTTTACGGCCACCGTTTACGAATGACATTCAAAGCCTTCCCTCATTGTCATTGATTTGTTTCCGACCCTTTATGAAAACATGAGTTCAGAGACAGACTTTTGTTCGCAATGTTCTCTCTTCTCTCTCTCTCTCTCTGTGTGTGTTTCGGCCTTTTTAATAAATTATTATTTATCGCACACGAAACGACAGACCGTCATAATTAAAAAAAAATGCAGTGTTGAGTTATAAATGCCAAAAAACCAAAAAAAACGTACTCGTTTTCCTATATCTTTGTTTTCATTATGTAAACAGATAATCATCTATACATATAATAAAAGAGTAGAAAAAACAAAAGAAAAGCGAATCTGTACATTGAAGTTAAAAAAAAAATTTCACTGCCCGGACATTACTAAAGACCAGTAGAGTCCAAAAATATAATTTAAAAAATTCTTATCTGTCTGTATGTATGTATGTATGTACGGGCTAATCTTGGAAACTGCTGAACAGAATTTGACGGCATTTTCACTGTTTAATAGCTTTGAGTTCGGGCCTCATACTGGTATAAATCATATCTCAATAAAATGTTAGGATGATGATATACAAGTTGACCTCTCATTTCATATCATTTGTATGAAAGTGTAGTTCAACATTACTGGTCATTGCAAGAACTTGACAGAAAGTGACAGAGATGTTTTAAAGCTCATTTATAGATTTATTTTAGCTGATGTATTTCCACAAGTATCGTTACAAAAAGTTCGCTATTCGATAATTAGTGGCCCTGTATTAGACCGGTGATCGTCGACAATGTCAATATCGAAGCTGTTCAGGAGTACGTCTGCCTAGGACAGACAATATAGTTGGGTAGGATCAATTTCAAAAGCTGACAGAAGAATCCAGTTAGGGTGGGCAATCTGCTGCAATCATTAATCAGTGCGTCCTGCCTGTCATGATTACAGGAGACGTGGACACTGATGGTGGGCCTGATCCACAAGATTCAAGTGGCTCTGCGAGCTATAGAGAGGGCAATGCTCGGGGTCTCTATGAGGGATATGATTCGTAATGAGGAGATCCTATGAATAACGAAGGTGACCGCCATAGCCGAAAGAATTAGTAAGCTGAAATGGCAGGTCACATCTATCGTAGTACCGAACGGACGTTGGGGCAGACGGGTTCTAGAGTGGGACGCGAGACGTCGCACGCACCATCCACCACGCGCAGGATGGGACGCCCTGCCGCCAGGTGGATGGACGACCTGAAGATGGTGGCCGGAAGCGTCTGGATCTGTAGAGCGTTGTGGCATTCATTGGGGAAGGCCTATGTCCAGCAGTTTGACTGCAAAATAGGAAGGGAATAGAAGGAAAGGAAGGAAGTCGGATGGGAAAGAAGAGAGGGATTAGGATAGGAGAGGAAAGATGAGGGGGCAGTGGTAAATAAAGGGCGTAGGAAGGGGTGGGTTAAGGGAAGGGGGAGAGGTAGGAGTAGGGAGAGGGAAGTGGTGGGGGAAAGGGTTTTCAACGTTGTGGGAAGGGGATGAAGAAGGAAAGAAAGAAAGGGTATGGAAAGGACAAATTGGAGGGGGGGTGGGGAAGGAAATATCACCTAATTTGCACAATATTAAAATGTATATTTTTTTATTGATTATATGATAATCTTTTAATTCATGATAAATGTAAATGTCAACTTTATTTAAAAAAAAAGCGGCCAAGTGCGAGTCGGACTCGCCTATGAAGGGTTCCGTAGCAGCAAGTAACATAATATAAAAGTTATTGTAGTTCGTTGTAACTTTGATCGATGTTTTAATAATAGTATTGTGGTTTACGATTTATGACTTATAAAAAAAAAACTAAAAAAACTAAACACTTTCAAACCAATTTTCGGTGGAAAATTGCATGGCAATGTACATCATATATTTTTTTTTGTTTTATCATTCTCTTATTTTAGAAGTAACAGGGGGGGGGGGGGGGGGACACACATTTTACCACTTTGGAAGTGTCTCTCTCGCAAACTATTCAATATCATTTTTTAAGACCTATCCACAAGTATGGGTTTGATGAAAAAAAAAATTTTGAGTTTCAGTGCTAAGTATGGGGAACCCCCAAAATTTAATGTTTTTTATTTCTATTTTTGTGTGAAAATCTTAATGCGGTTCACAGAATACATCCACTTACCAAGTTTCAATAGTAAGTTCTTATAGTTTCGGAATAAAGTGGCTGTGACATACGGACGGACAGACAGACATGACGAATCCATAAGGGTTCCGTTTTTTGCCATTTAGCTACAGAAACCTAAAAAACTGTGGTCCAACGGGCGAAACCGCCGCCGGAACGCAAATTTTTACCCGACTTCAAAAAAGGAGGTTCTCAATTGGATAGTATGTTTTTTTATGTATATAAATATTTTTAATGCATAACCAGATTAATAGATTTCTTTGAGGATTTAGTAATACACGTAATACGAATGTGTAATGTTAAGTTGTCCACGCGGACGAAGTCGCGGGCAACAGCTAGTTCTTAATAAATAAGTTAAATTTGCGTACTTTTTAGTTTTCTTTATACATATAATTGTTTAAACTTTCAAATCGTGTTTTCTCAAAACATGCTTTTTTGAGTTGAGATGGTTTATGATTGCATATGCGACATACATACATATTATCTTTTTGCATATACCTAACGGGATATATGTGATTCAGACCCCTGCTGTCACAATACTATCGCAAATTTTTACCCCACAGCTACATATTAAGTAATTTATTTAACCGACTGATACTAATTCTATCATCATCATGTCAGCCTTTAGACGTCCACTGCTGGACATAGGCCTTCCCCAATGAACGCCACCACACCCGGTCCTCCGCCCTCCGCATCCAGCCGCTTCCGGCCACCTTCTTTAGGTCGTCGGTCCATCTGGCGGCGGGGCGTCCCACCCTGCGCCAGACGTGGTGCGGTGGCACTAATTCTATACCCACTCCTAACATGACGTATCATTCATTGTATTCATATTTCATCTTAAGGTCAAGATCTTTCTTTGTAACTATACCAAATATTGAAACAAACAGTTAATTTGATCGAATTATTTCTCTTATCTTATCAAATAATTACCTACTTCAGCCGGCCTCGATCCCTTCCAAACACACAACTTCTTTGTGTACGTTTCAAAGAACTTCTTTATCACTACGAGCTTTATTATTATGGCTATAGCTGTGCCCGCCGCTCGGCTTGCGTGGACTACAAAATTATTGTATTTTTTAATAAAGTTGATATTTATAACTTATATTACTATTATTAGCTGTTGCCCGTGATTAGCTTCTTATATTTATATCTACTGTTGTAGTGTGTTTAGGATAGCTGGACGTCTAATTAAGCTAGTTGTAACTTAGCTTTTAGGTCTGAGCTTAATCAGTTATTACTTATTTTATACTAGCTGTTGCCCGCGACTTCGTCCGCGTGGACAACTTCATAAATTATTATCTATTTCCTGGGAATGGGATATCTTTTCGGGATAAAAACTATCCTATGTCCTATTCCAGGACCTTACCTATATGGTGGCAAGTTTCATCACGATCCGTCCAGTGGTGGAAGCGTGATTGAGTAACAAACATCCAAATATCCAAACCGCATTTATAATATTAGTAGGATAGTAGGATTAATTTAGACTTAGATTAGTACCTCTTAGTGTCATGTCAGTTTCTTCTTCTTCTTCTCTGTCGTTCCCTCACTGCTGAGGATCGCGACCGTATAAAATGCGCCTCCACGCATAGCGGTCATTGGCCAGCCGCACTGCTTCATATAAGGATCCGCCAGATGTCAGTTTCATGTTAACGTAAAATTAAAACAAAATCCTGACATAAGTGGCATTCTATTGGGGAGACTTAGTTCAGCCGTGGACGTATTCCGGCTGGCGATGGGCACACCTTCGGGTCTACAACTTTGTGAGTGTGGGTGCTATAAGTGAAACAAAAGGTATATATCCTTCCCCCACAGGCCGTTATCAGGGCACCTATCAACAATTCTAACGAATGTGACCTATATTTCAAGGAATGCCAATTATTCGCCGCGTTATCGCCTGTCTATCGCATTCGCTGCTACTCATGCATGCCTTACACGTGATACAGGTGTAATTAAAAACGAACTAAGGGCCTATCCACTTCATTTACTAGTCAAATTGGAATTCACATACTATCAGCCTGTGAGTCCATTGTTGGACAAAGACCTTCCCCCAATATCCCTTACCACACTCGATCCTTCGGGTTGGTGGCTGGACATTAGACAAAAACTCCCCACATTGTCTTAGTGGAGTTACAGAATAAGTAATAGTACAAACAAATACATAAGGCGGACTTCCTAAGAAAGGTTGTTCAATTTATCTTAAACATATACCCGTCCCTCAATTGTCCATCACAAGTGACATTCTATTGGGGAGGCTTATGTTCAACAGTGGACGTATTTCAGCTGAAAAAGGCTAAGAAAGGTTGTTCAATTTCTCTTAAACATATACCCGTCCCTCAATTGTCCATCACAAGTGACATTCTATTGGGGAGGCTTATGTTCAACAGTGGACGTATTTCAGCTGATTATGATGTACAAAGGCGGCCTAAGCGATCTCTTTCAGGCAACATTTGCCAAGGAAATTAAGAATATACATCGTTCATTTAATAATCTATAATTATTCTTTCGCTTCCAGCTTAGCAGTATAATCGTCTTCATATCAGCTCTGGTACATAGGCCTTCCCCAATGAACGCCACCACACCCGGTCCTTCGCCCTCCGCATCCAGCCACTTCCGGCCACCTTACGTCGTCGCAGTAAATTAAAATACAAAAATATGAAATTATCTTTTTTTAATTTGATATTGTTTTTAACTTACGTGGAGGTTCAGAAACGGAAACATCCTTTTTAATATCAACCTTTCTTTAATTCTATTTGATTTTTATACACAAAGCCGTGTCGACTGAGCTCTGACTTGGGACCATCTGCGTCATAGGTAGTATATAATTGACATATACCAGGTATATGTCACTGATACCTTAAACTATTACTGGTACGTCACAGTTATCCAATATACTTATACTAGAACTTATTGCAAACGTTAACATTGTAACAAGCTCGGACAGTATTTAACATTCAGAATAAAATTGATATAAGTTGATATTGATTGATCCCTTTTATGGCTAAGATAGTATATAATATTATATATTGTTTTATGGTATATTAGCGAAATAAATAAATCTAAATCTATTTACAAAATTAGATTTGTTAACATTATACTGTATTCTTGTGTCCATTTGCGTTGCATTCCACCTTGACCAGCCATGCCTACCGCCATCGACAGTCGTACGCTTACCACAATTCGAGAACCTCTGATTTAAGAAGTGTAGTTCTTAGAACAACAGTGGACCAGTGGCCTGGCGAGACCCGCGGTATACCTTACGTGGTTAATATTTATTTAACAACATAATTTGGACCAGTGAGCACTTGTAATAAAAGAAAATGTACGGTGTAGGTACGGTAACCTTAAACGCATCACGCACGCTCTTATGTAACGGTCCAGGCAGAATATCAGCGTCGCGCCGCTGGGCTGCGACATTATGCTGAGTGCGGGCCCCTTTCTGCAGCACAGCACTACAAACACTGTTACTGTTTCCTAGTTATGTTTGTGTGCTGTACTTCTGTACCAATATGTCACCTATTTGTAACATTGTATTCTGTGCTGTGTTTAAGAATAAATGGATTATCTATCTGTCTATACTTAGTGAGAAACAAAATTAAATAAAATGGAGTTTACGTGATACACGAAAACTAAATTGATTCAATGTCAATAAATTATATTTAAGGTCATACATAACATAACGAAGTGCGTCACGTCAGTGATATGGGGACTAATTTTACTTTCGAACGACAATAGGAGTACAGACAATATTTAATATAGTATATTACGTACGGTATATATATTGTTTTATAAACTATATATGTATGCATAGGACTCTAGTATATATTATCTTTGGCATAGGTATGTATTTAAGTATATGTGTATGTAAATTGAATTGTGTAATATTATTACTAAGTATTTACCATGTTCTAAAATTATAAATTTATCTTCTTTCACCTGCAATACTCTGTCGCTATGTCTTTCTTATTTTCCTTCTGAAAGGTTGCCTGGAAGAGATCGCTTTAAGCGATAAGGCCGCCTTTGTACACTTTCCAAAAATCTGTACCTATTTTATTGTTATCCTTGATTTGTGTGCAATAAAGAGTTTATCTATCTATCTATAATACCTAGTGCGGAAAGTTTTTGATCAACAGCGATTGCATTACAGTTAAAGGAAGAAAAAAAGCGGCCAGGTAGGACTCGAGCACCGAGGGTTCCGTATAAACTTTTATGTAAGCACTGAATATTTCTCTAACGAAAAGATAAATATAATCGCTCAAAATAGAGACAAACTTACTTTGCCGTTGGAAAACTTTTGTCCTCATACATTGACATAGGTTGCGGTCAGTTTACCAATTGCATTTTATAATCGAAAAAATATTATGTAAATACAAACGTACGGTTTTTGGGTTTTTCCTTTGCTTGTGCTATTATAAGCTTGTGCTATTTATAATATGCGGCATTATCGGCAGTATCTTTTGATTGCGTTCACTTAGAAGTTTGAGTGTTTCACAGCTTCAAGGGATTGCAGACCTAAGTATTTCATATTAATTTCAACTTGATACCTATACGCGTTCCTGAGAAAAGGGGTAGGTATTGAGAGACAGACAGACAGATGGACAACGAAGTGATCTTATAAGGGTATCCTTTTTTTCTTTTGAGATACGGAACCCTAAAAACGTGAAAATACGATTTTCTCACAAATTATTGAAGCTATTAAATATTCACTGTAGAAGAAGTTTCGTTAATTTCTATATAGATTGTCACTGATTTTGGTCAAAAATAGAAGAAAAAAGCACAGGTCCTAGGCTTTATTACCGAAATGTCCAATAGGTCCATTAGATCTATTTCAGTTCAATTCAATTACTCTATATTTCACGTAAAAAAATTACAATAATACTATTTCCTGGAACGTCCATTCCCATCATTGTCGATTAAATTTAACTTTCATGTAGGGAACACAAATTTGTTTCTAAATTCCGATTTCCAATCACGCCTCACACGACTTGTGGTCGACGGCACCATGAGAAAGTTAGTGCGGCGTGCCCGCAGCTTTTATTATTGATGTAAACTGATGAACGGTGGAGTAATGGCTGCTACTCGACGTCCAGCGGTGGCCCTGGCCTTTCGGCGGTGTTTGGTCAGCAATTTGTCACGGCTGCTGAACATAAATATCAACTCCAATGTAACGATTATTTTGACATTAATGGAACATTACGTTGATACAAAATACACGCTATGGTTAAGTTCACGCTGAACCACGCAAGCGAACTACCCCATAGGAATATCTTATCACTATGGGCTATCCGCACATATAGATTTTAGATTAGATGAGATTTCTTTATTTCACATTACAAATTTTAATACATAGATTAACTTACGTAATAGGTCAGAGTTAATGTGATTGTCAAAAAATAATAAAAAATAGTATACAAAATGTCAAAAAATAATAAAAAAATAGTATACAAAATGTCAAAAGATAATCAAAAATATAGTATACAAAGTGTCAATTTTACACAACTCGTGTATGAGATTTATAACAATGTATATAAAAATAAAAAATTAATCAATTTTCATAAACTATGTCGCAGTTTAAATTCAACTTTGTATGTCTATAAATTCTTTGACAGAGTATAATTCTTTATCCAATAAAAGGTTTTTCAGTCGGCGACTAAACGTTTCATCATTCGGTTCGTTCTGTAGGTCCCCAGGGATATGTTGGTAGTAGGTGGGCCCTATGACGCGCGGGTTGCTCTCTGCGAGGGCGGGGCGCCTAGTAGCCGACCGGCGCTGTATATATTACGCATAGTAGTGAGAGCTCTCACAGGACATTGTGGCCTGAACAAACATATGTTCAACCTCAAGCTCCGAACCACAGGAGCGTGTAGGCTCTGTGAGGAAGCAGAGGAAACCCCCATGCACCTCCTGTGCGAGTGTGGACCACTGATGCGTAAAAGAAATATACACCTAGGTAACTACTTGCTTCACCCTGACGAAGTAAAACAACTCAGTGCTAAAAGCATTGTACAGTTTCTAACTGCTGCAAGGCTTAACACGGAACTATAGCATGGTGGCGATCACAATAGACCAGAAATGGTCGCAGTGATACAAGGTCTAGACTGAGACCTTGAAATAGCCCCAACTCGAATAATAATATCCGCACATATACATTGTTTATACGGGAGTCATACCCATCACAGCAACACCGCTACGTGCAGTCGACCGGTGGGGTGGCCCCAGTGGCCTACGAGGCGGGCTGCGTGCCATTTTGCTTGCGCCCAAATTTAGCCCTTGTCCATGGCCAGCCTCTCCGTGTTGACTGCACTAAATGTATAAATCTTTCTGTCTGTCAAACTGTGTTGTATATGTGTGCCAAATAAATGTTTTTCTATTCTATTCATGAACATAGACACACAGAAATCCTATCAAGATAGAGCGGTTATAGCCACATGTTTACTTCAGTCTCGCACGTGCCGAATTTAGGAAACATCGCGCCCCTCCTGCGCACCATTTATGCCTCGCGGTCACGTTTCTATTGCAAACTATTAGGTTCTTCACCGATTAAAGAATTAGTATTCATCAACCATTATATTATAGAACCTTCTGGAGCAATATTCAACGATCAAATTAGTAACGTCCTCAAAAAGGCTACGGTCCGCAGTGAGAAGAATAAAAGGAGGTGCATGAAAAGGTTGATGAATGTGAGTGAGGCTAGTGAGGTGTGTCAGGATTGCGCAAAGTGGCGATCCATCGTCTCTGCCTACCCCTCTGGGACCAAGGCGTGAGCATTATGTATGTAATCTTACATCTAACTTAATTAATTACTAATTTTTTATAACAACAACATTGTTAGCTAAAAAAAAATTGTAAATTATAAAAGCATCTTGTTACTAATAGCTCTGTTAACTTTTAATCATCATCATCAGCCTGTAAGAGCCCACTGCTGGACATAGGCCTCTCCCAAGGCACGCCACTGAACCCGACTTTTAATAACTGTCGAGTATTTTGCTATTAGCTTTATATATTTCGGTAAATGATTGAATATTTTTGTAGCCATTTGCTATATGCCTGATCTTACAATATGTAGCTTTGTAAATGGTGCTGTCATTTTGCCTCTTGGCCGTAAGTTGTGGGAGTCAATACAATGATCTTCAAATAAGTTTTTGTGTAGTTTTACAAATTTCCACATTTATATTTTCGCTGACTCTCATGGTTTGTACCAGTTATGGTATACCTACCTATTAAACATTAATAGTCACAAAGTCGATCGTCCTCTGCTAAAATTGTCCACGGTCTGAACCGTAATTACAGATCATTAAAGGAAATTCAATTTCAAACTGTC
The DNA here is from genome assembly GCA_947086405.1 of Esperia sulphurella. Lineage (NCBI taxonomy): Eukaryota > Metazoa > Arthropoda > Insecta > Lepidoptera > Oecophoridae > Esperia > Esperia sulphurella. The sequence goes on along the minus strand of OX352273.1, from coordinate 12,317,962 downwards.
TCTTTGTTTCGTTTGTTAAATTATTCAGCTCGCCTGGGCTACGTTGTTGCTATTATAATTTCAATCTGGAAGTTGTGATGTAATACTTTATAAGTTTTGTTGGATTCCTCAGTTTTATTTGTATTTTTCATGCAAATTCAAATATGTCTATTTCTGTGCCTTCAGTAAAAAAGGAACTAAGAAAATACAACTTTTCAGGAGACCTAATATACTATTTTTAATATTGTTTTTTTTTCTCTTTCTTGAAAACCGTTAAATGGGTTTTATGGAATTTGACACTAATATGAAGGTACATTAAACCGTTTTGAATAAATAAAAATCACAATATTAAAATTAATTTATTTGGTCTCATAAAAAATAGCATTTTCTAAGTATTTCACTGGAAGCACAGAATTATGGAAATTGGTCTTGTCTAAAGTGAATAATAAGGTAAATTCGTAAAATCATAGTTTTCATTCTTTCGAAATTGTAATTTGTAATGAAAACGATGCACTTGTGAGTAAAATATAACGTATGACCATAACTGCATTTAAAACAAACAATATATATGCTAAGTACAGGCAGTGCTCTAAGACATTAAGTGATCAAGTTGGTTCAAATTTTAACTATATCATAATTGGATAAGGAGCTAGGATTGGTCCATAATTTCTAAATGTGACTTGAATACCAAAATCCTTGAGTTTTGCAACTTTAGTAGTATTTTTTTACCTTGCTTTAGTAGTATTTTTTTATAATATTTATCTATAAAATTATATATAAATATTGAAAGGCGCAACTTTAGGAATCACACATTAAACTTGATAAACAAATAAATAAATTATGCACAGTATTATCAAAGTATGTATAATTACCATGACAACTAACATCTTATACGAAAATTTCGATAGGAGTACAGAGACGCAATTATTGAAGCCAGAGCGAGATAGGTAATGTGCTTTCCATGGATTTTATCAATACCTCTAATGCAGATTGCAGCGAGCGCACTATTGGCGTAAGAATTTCAATAGAAATGTATCAGTATCTTTCTTCCGCAGGTGTTTCCAGTGTTTTGTTTGAAGATGTCACCACTGAGCAACTATTGCGATGATGGACCGTCGCGCGCTCTCGCCGTCCACGCCTAGCAGCCGCGGGATGGACAAATATGAGCAGTTGGCTGTGGTAAGTCCATCATCAGTCGCAGTACAATCATATACAGCTTAGTCTCCTTCTACTGTGAAGTCAGAAGAATTGACAAGTGTGATGTTCTTGCACTAACTTCCCTTTTATATTTCTCAACAACGAACTGTCAAATTAATATTGAAAAAGGTTCGATTTTCGGCCGCTTAGAGCGCTGGGGTGAATCTTTTCGTCTGTCGCCAATTTGCAGTATTGAGGAGAAACTTTTCGTTGAAGATTGCATTTGTACAGCACTTGGCGATAAGAGGTGTTATCCTGCCCGTTGATACCAGTATGCAAGTTGATGTTGTATACAACGCGTGGAATCCTTCATTGAATTTTTGGTCTTAGAATAGGTATCTCGTAATTTCCCCGTCGTAACCGGGAATTTTTGGACCGACGACAACCTGAAGAAGGTGCCCGGAAGCGGCTGGATGCGGATGGCGGAGAACCGGTGGTGGCGTTTATTGGGGAAGGCCTATGTCCAGCAGTGGACGTCTAAGGACGAATATGATGATGGTGAGGATGACCCGGGAATTTTACATATAATCCTCCAAACACCTCAGTCAGTCCGGCAGTTTATGAGGACGAACAGACAATAGAAACTAAATGAAAAAGCTTGATGTACCTAATTAAGTTTGGTGTTTTGTGTGAAATAAGTTTGGTCGTTTGGTCCAGGTGGGTGAGGGCTCGTATGGGGTGGTGCTGAAGTGCCGGCGCCGCGACACGGGACAGCTGGTGGCCATCAAAAAGTTTCTCGAGACCGAGGAGGATGCTGCCGTCAGAAAGATGGCACTCAGGGAGATACGTATGCTCAAGGTACGAAGAACTAGCCTCTTGACGAACATTGCGGAAATAAGATAATGGTATATACGCCCTCTTTGTGTAAGGTCTATTTTGGGATTTGAAGATGATAATATGTTTTTATCGTTATCGTGTCAACGTCCTCTGTTGCCATTCCCTTTCTTTCTACGTGAGTAATGCTGTTATTGACCACGCTCGGCACAGTATTCCTACTTACAGTGGCCAAAGCTTATCACGCGCTGCCGCATAAGATGATTAGATCTTTGTAAATCCCCCAAAGGTCTGTCTGTTAAAAAGCAGACGCTGCATGCGTGAGGCTGGCGTTTAGAACACCTGATGTTGATGTGCCCTCTTACACCCCGACTTTCAATAACTAGTTTGTCTGGGGCATTTAATGCTTAGCTAGTTTGGATAGTTAGTTATCCCAATGTACCATTCCTACCACTGTTCAGGCACCAGGTTAGTGGTTGATGTTGCAGCACCTCCTCACTTCATATCATCATTAGGCCAATGCCTGTCACCGTCTACTGCTGCACATAGGTCTTCTCCAGTTAGCTTCCACACCTGGTCCTTTTCACACTCCACTGATCCTATCTCAACATTGCAGAAACTCCGCCACGATCACCTGGTGAACATGATTGAGGTTTTCCGGCGCAAGCGGCGCTTTTACCTCGTGTTTGAGTACCTCGACCACACGCTGCTGGATGAGCTGGAGGCCACACCTGGAGGCCTGGGCGAGGACACAGCCAAGAAGCACCTCTATCAGCTGCTCAAGGGCATTGACTACTGTCATCAGAACGCTGTGAGTATCCAAGGGGATGGACTACCGTACTGCTAACAAAATAACCCTCATTATTGATGTTATTTGCCTAGCTTAATTGATATTGTATCATAGCTTGTGAAGCAATATTGGATTTAAGAAGCCGTGAAGCTTCCAGAAGAATAAAAATGATCCAGCACAACATATCATTGTAGATACAGTCGATTTTTAATGTTTAGATTATATTTATTTCTTTTTTCAGATAATTCACAGAGACGTGAAACCGGAGAATGTTTTGGTGTCGAACGCGGGCATCGTAAAGCTCTGCGACCTGGGGTTCGCGAGAGCTCTGGCGGCACCCGGGGAACCGTACACAGAGTACGTGGCCACCAGGTGGTACAGGGCTCCGGAGCTGCTGGTGGCCGAGCACAGGTCAGTTGGGGTCATTCATCATCAGCATCTACATCTACTGCTGGACATAGGTCTTCAATCAGCGTCGCCGCACACGATCCACCGCCCTCAATACATTTGCGTCCACCTTTTCAGGTCGTAGTTCCATCGGTAGGGGTACGTCCCACCGTCGTGGGCACGGTGGGTATGTCCACAAACCTAATTGAGGTCGATAGGATGATTTTATATAAAAAAAACTCTACGTCTTGGTCGGGGTGTCATCATAGTTTGTTAACGTCTCCTTTGTAGGAATGCAGTGTATCGATCGTGGGCGAGTCCGTAGTCCGACTCGCACTTAGACGTTTTTCGGGTGGCCGTGACCACAGCCTTTTTTGAGGGCTGGACCCGCGTCTGAGTCCCACGTCTAGAATCTTCAGCTTACTAAGCTTTTCGGCGACGTCGCCCATCGGTTACGTAATAAAACGTCGCATATTCTCATTTTTGATTCATATCCTCCAAAGCAAGTTGAAGCGGCCTTTCCATAGCTCACTGAACGTCTTTGAACTTGTGTATCAAGCCCACTTATGATTAGACCTACATATTATACGGTGAAGGAATCGTGTGAAAACTGGCATATGGAATACGTAGAAGAGGTAAGCAGTGTAGAAATGGCGTGAGTCATTCTATAATAAAATGTGGTTGCTAAAAATTGAAGCTAATCTTTATGCTAAACTAAGTCCAGTTATAGATAGCTCAAATTAAATATAAACTTATGGCCGTTGTCTTTGACTCACGAATGAAAATATCATAGTGGTGGAAAACTGAAATTATCGACTTCCAAGGTATCGATTACTATTGCACTCCTAATCACAGACTGAAGGCATTATTATAAGTTAGCATTATAACAATAATATAATAGATATCAGACGAAGTTGATACGGACAGAAAAAAAACCTAAGGAGACTAAACTGAAGGGGTCATAATGAGAAAGGCCCAATTATAGAACATTTCAAAAATCAGTTAGGCCCTTCTCACTTTGACCCCTTCAATTCATCATCACTGAAATACTTCCACTGTTGGACATAGGTAAGCCTCCCAGATACAATGCCACTTTTAGTCCATTAGGGGATTTGATTTGCCATAATCACTACGTAGCCGTGTGGTTTCCGGTAGAGTAGAATAGGACCACTCCAACTCTTCCCGTGGATGTCGTCCAAGGCGACTATGGGAATACATTATAAAACATCAATCAGGCCTCCCCAACCCGTCTGGCCAGCGCGGGGAGTGTAGGCCAAATCCTCCGTCTGTCTCCGGCAGATGGGAGAGGGTTGTGCTCCTGCAGTGGAGACAAAAATAACCTGATGATGATGATGATGATGAATGCAAATAGTAGGACCATGTAATCCTTAGGTGCCTTAAATTACTCTTTATTTACAGTCGTTGATTTTTAGATGTCATTCGGTGGTTTTACAAAGTCACGTCTACTTGACAGGTATGGCCCGGAAGTGGACATTTGGGCCATAGGCTGCCTGTTCTCGGAGATGCTGACTGGAGATCCGCTGTTTCCCGGCGATTCTGACATAGATCAGCTGGCACTCATTGTCAAGACTGTTGGTGAGATTTTTTATTGAAGTAACAAATAAACATGTTATCTTCTCGTATAAACAAAAATATATCGGAGGATGAAGGATAAGTATGTATGTATGTAAACGCTTTATTGTACCAAAATTAACAACAACAAAAATAAATAAAAGAAAGCTGTGTACAAAGATACATAAGGCTATAAGGGAATTTTTTTATGTCTGTTTGTTTATCAGTTTGTGTGTACATGCATATAAAAACGTACGGCTGAATTTGGAGTAACATTTGGTCTTTATTTCATCGCAATCGGCTTACTTAATCAAAAGTTATGCAAATTTATAGTTTTAATAAACAAGAAGTGTTGCTTGGCGGAATTTAGATTGCTACAAGTTAGAACTACGGTCGCTGGCAGTGGTCGTTGTAGTTGGGGTAAGAGGAATGGGGGAGGGAGCGCTCCTCCCTCCCCCATTCGCGGATGCTGGAGCGTATTAGGGAGCGGGAGCGGGAAGGTAAACAACTTTATTAAAAAAAAAAACAATAATTCCGTAGTCCACGTGAGCGGAGCGGCGGGCACAGCTAGTCGTAAATATTGTGTCTTTGCAAGGAGTAACTTTTAGATAGAATTGTGGGTAGTATCTACGAATACACATATTTCACTTCATCAGATACAGCCCGAAATATGCGTAGGTGATATTTGACATTCATATAAAATACGAAGTTATCTGATACGAGATATCAGATAACTTCGTATTTCATATGAATTATTGACAGCCTACGATAAATTGTACGAGAGCCCGAGGACACCAAAGGAGTAATTAGTTAGATATCAAACTGTAGTGTGTATGCTGGACTGGGATATCGCGAATTCGCGACATTTATAGCATACGGCTGCCCGCTGCCAAGTATCAATTTAAAAGAGGCATAAATTATTACTATTAATATAATTAATAAGCATGAAATCGCAAAACATATTTAAAATTTTACCGTCTCGCTGGCCTAGTGGTTTGATCGTTAGACTCGAGCGCCGGAAGTCGTAGGTAAAATTTTCACTAGGGTCAGACAGTACAAAACAATTTGGTATCGGTCTGGATGTTATTTATATTGTTGAATTGTTTCATCCTTGTTTAATTCCCATAGCATAGAAGAAAATCCTTGCTTGGGATTAGACGAGTATAATAAAATAATAGGTATAAATAAAATATTTATTTCCCTATAGGTAAACTAGCACCCCGCCACCAGCAAATCGTATCTAGATTGGCGGGGGGCGCCGCCCTGAGCGCCGCCCCGGCCGGGCGCGGCCAGGTGCCGGGCGCGGGGCTGGCCAAGGACCTCCTGGCGGCCTGCCTGCGCACGGAGCCGCGGGCCAGGCCCTCGGCCGGCGCGCTGCTGAGGCATAAGTGAGATTATACTACTTGCTGTTACCTATAGTCGGCCTTCCATACCGATAACCGTTGGGGTAGACGAGTTCTCGAGTGGAGAACGCTACTCGGCAAGCGTAGTGTGGGACGCCCCCGGCTAGTTGGAGCGACGACCTGCGTAAGGCGGCTGGCAGAGACTGGATGAGAAGAACCGAAGATCACGTTCAGTGGCGCGCCTTTGGAGAGGCCTATGTCCAGCAGTGGGCTCTTACAGGCTGATGATGGCTCCGGGAGCCGCAACTCGTTCACATTAACTTTGACATTTGTGCAGTTACTATTTAGTAATAATTAAACGTTCTGCGTAGTAACTGCACAAGTGTCATTGTGAATGTGAACGGGTTGCGGCTCTCGGTACCGCGGTTGCGTGGAACAGAGCGATTGTTTGGTTCGCTCCATTTTGTAAGTACATAGAGATAGTTGGTGATGGTAGTTTTTACTGCAACTATTAGTTCACCAAAACCTCAGTCGCTATGAACTTAGCCATCATGTTCTGGTGTATTCAAAACTTGTTTTGAATACACCAGAATAGGTCTTGACCTACCAGGGAATTCTCTCGGTAGAAACAAATGCTAAATACCAAAAGTTTGGATGCGAAATGAATAGGTATACTTTTGTTTAAAGGTACTTCATAAGTGACGGCTTCGCAGACAACTTCAACGCCGAGCTCAGGAAGAAATTAGGAAAGGAAATTGAGGTAAGAACGTTCCCTTGTTCCTGTGGTCGAGACCAAGGAGATTCCACGTGGAATGAAGACAAAAATAAAAATAAATAGTTAAGGGGATTCTGGAATTTTTTGGAATTTTTGTCCAGAAGTCCCCTTAGTGTTTCCTTTGAGCATCGGCAGGGGATTTCTGGAGAAATTTTCCAAAAAATTCCAGAAATCCCCTTAATATTCGCAGGGGATTATTGGAATAAGCCGAATTATGGAGTAACTAATTAATCTATCCTATAATAAATATTAGACGAAGTTGTTACGGATAGAAAACAACTAAGGAGTATAAAATAATTGAAGGGGTCATGAGAAAGGCCCAATTAGAAAACATTTCAATAATCAGTTGCGCCCTTCTCATTTTGACCCCTTCAACTCATCATCAGCCTAAATACGTCCACTGCTAAACATATGCCTCTCCAATAGAATGCCCCTTTTGATGATTTGTTCATTGGGGAGTTGCCATAATTACTACGCTTGGCAGGCAGATTGGCGATCGCAGTAATGATCTTAATATACACAGGATAACGCTGCTTCCCGTCTCTGATTGCAATCCCTGAGTCGCCTTGACGATACCTAGGAGGTTATTCTAAGTCGGGATCCACACGGCCAAGGCTCTCTACTCGTATATGACGGAAGAACTTGTATCAAATTTATTATACTTACAAATAACATAAGCTTAGGCTTAGGCTTTTAATGGCCTTGATTTTTTTTATTTGGATAGTTTGAGCGTGTTTATAACTTTATCTGCCTAGGTATCTTCCCATTTTGACTGTGGGAACAGGCCTTGGTTTTACATTTAGTAAAAGCATTCGTTTTGTCTTTAGTCCCCGCCACCGTCTCAACAGAGCGCGGCCCGCATGGCAGGCAAACCTCGTCAGCAGTGGACCCTGAACATAATTCCAGTAAGTTATATACCAACAACCAAAATTAACGGAAGGGTTTCTCATAGGCCTCTCTTAAGGCCTTGTATCTCCGCAGGGAATCGATTTGGGTTAGATCTGATGCTAGCTGTCCGGAGTATGGACGAAGAGGTCCTAAGTGCCAACACACATCCAATTGTTAACGTCAAAAATTGCATCAAAATGTATGCAAATCCAAACACTCAGGGATCTGAATAGTCTGGTGTGAACAACTTTTCTGATCAACAAGATTTTTGGTGCTCTAGATCTCATCATCAGGTTATTTTTGTCTCCACTGCAGGAGCACAACCCTCTTTCATCTGCCGGAGCCAGACGGAGGATTTGGCCTACACTCCCCGCGCTGGCCAGACGGGTTGGGGAGGCCTGATTGATGTTTTATAATGTATTCCCTCAGTCGCCTTGTACGACATCCACGGGGAGAGTTGGAGGGGTCTATTCTATTCTACCAGAAACCACACGGCTCTAGATCTGATCTATACATACTCCGGACAGCCGGCATGTTATACATATAACCCAATGCATCTCCGGCGGAGACCCAAAGGCTCAAAATCACCCCAAATGTTTTTAAAAAACCTGTTCGGTTAACTTTGCACATTAGTGTTTATTGCGTTTTGGTTAGCCTAGTTGTTTTGGGTATGAAATGGAGCGATGGAAGCTTCTGAATGCGAAAAGCGGAGAATCGCGTGTGATGGAGCGCATTGTAGAACTCTAGTACAGCAGTGGGTGGCGATTAGTGATTACAAAACGTTTTATAAGTGTACACGAACCCAGTGCAGTAACTAGACTTTTATGCGCCCGGTGCGAGCTTCTATAACTGCACCCTTGAAAACATAACCCAGATCATTTCTGCACCCTTTCAAGGTCTGCGCCCTGTGCCTGGGCACCGCTGGCATCGCCCTAGTTACGGCTCGAACCTAGCAAGAGAAGACCGACAGTGTGTGTACTAGACGGGGCCGCTGCTGCACCACGTCTGTAGGTGGGCCCCAGCTTCCGTACAAAGGCTGACATAAAAGATTCCATTGAGACGCAGTGTCGTCGGGAACTTAGTACCTATACCTGGCCATAATAAGATACTTTGCGTCCATCTTTGAGTCTACTATTGGTATTCGTATATTCTAATGTGTACATAACATGATAATGTATTATTTGCGTAGGACCAGAGCAGATCGTGTACAGACAGCACGGCCGGGGAGTCGCCTCTAATTGATTATAACTACACACCATGTAAGTCATAAGTCATAGCCAGAAGAAGCATGAAGGCGGGTTATATGCTGTTGAGATGCGGTGTTTAAGAAAAATATGTGGAGTGAAGTTATGTGACAGAGTGAGGAATACGCGAGAAGTGTGGTTTGAAAGAAGATGAAGTAACGAAGTAAGAGAAGGGTATGTTGCGTTGGTTTGCATTTAGAGCGTATTAGTGAAAGAAGCGTGACAACAGAAATTTGCAGCGCGAATGTGGAAGGAACTACAGCTAAAGGTCGTCGTAGGAGGACGTTCAAGGATCAAATTGGTGACGTCCACAAAAAGGCTGGGGTCCGCAGTGATATGAATAAAAGGAGGTGCATGAAAAGGTTGATGAATGTGAGTGAGGCTAGTGAGGTGTGTCAGGATTGCGCAAAGTGGCGATACATCGTCTCTGCCTTCCCTTTTGGAACTAAGGCGAGAGCATTATGTATATTATTGATAGTCAAGGGCATCGCCAAGGGGCAGCTGCTCCTGCAGGGCTTCTCCCAGAGATTCGGATAAATCTAGGTAGGAAAATAAAATGTTTACAGAAAGCTTATTTTTGACAACCTAGAGAATTTTATAAATAAAGTTGTCGACTACTTTGCAAAAAAGTCAAGAAGATTATGTTTTAATTAATACTTCTTTTATAAACTTTTCTTGTATTAAAATTCTTTCTTTAAAAATTGAAACCATTGTACTTATTTATACCTACAACTCATATTTTCTCCATTTTGTCTCTCATCTTCAAAATAAGCTATTTTATGTGCAAGCGACGCCACTCGACTCGTTACGGAGTACGAGATGCCTTTTTCCGTCAGACTGTGTTCGGATTTCTTATTTAAAATTGCAGCCGTAATTTACAAAATGCTATCTATCTGGTGTGCAATACACAAATTCATTGCCTATCTCCATTCTAGGTTCAGAGACGCAGCTAGACACAGGTTCCCTGGAGAAAAAATCACAGGCACATCCCCCGGTTATTGGCATCATGCAGACTGAGGTACGTTTACAAATCACGGGTTAAACAAGTTCGTTCCTGGGTTCAACAATAATAAAGGTACCTCCAATGGGTTCAAATAGACCAGTTGTTTCAAAACAGAAAGAACTAGTAGTATGTTAAAGAGCGCAGTCCGTCTTATCATTAGGAGTCTTTGCCGGCCACCTCGGTGTTATGTATTACCTACCATCTGAACTGTCAGAGACTGCCAGTTGTAGAGCCTGTGGAGAGGATAGCGAGACAATGAATCACCTGCTGTGTAAATGCAATGCACTGGCTGCAAGGCGAATAAATGTCCTGGGTTTGGCTTACCCTGAACCCAAAGACTTCTGCCCCTTAGCTGCATAATAGCTTTTTTGTCTGAACTCGTCTGCCCCAATGACCATGATTTTTTTTTTTTTTTACGGACCGATTATTTTCCGCGAATTTGACGCTATATGTACTTGTGTTTATCTTATTAGTTTTAAGCGCTTTATTTTTGCACTTTTGCCGAAGGCCATTTATGGGCGTCGGCAGGCCTTATTTTTGACAATCTTGTGTGCCTTTGTGTATTGTTCGCTTATTTTTGACTTTTAGACTTTTTCCTGCCTACGGCCAATTTTGGGCGTTGGCAGGCCATATTTTTGACTTTTCTTGTGTGCCTTCGTGATTCTGTATATTTCTAAGTCTTTTGCCCACCGGACAATTTTGGGCGTTGTCAGGCCCGGACATAGTCGCCGGACCACTAGGCTGCGTCCTCCTGGTCGAGCGACGCAAAAATTTTCTAAGTCCAAAAATTTTTTGGACTTAGAAAAATTTCGGCAAAGCGGATATGTGCCTTGCCCATATATATATCCACGCCATGTAATGGTGTTCAGCCAGGGCATTTTTTCCACTACAAGTGGAATATCTCCGGAACGGTTATAGATAGGGCAAAAACGAACTGAACCATTATTGTGTGTCTTCACGAGACGCATAAAGTGACACCATCTTATTTTTAAATAAACAATTTTTAGACTATTTTTTTGTGACTTTCAATATTTCTTCATTATTTTTCTAAGTCTTTTTACCACACTTTATTTTTTTTTGGTGAAAAATTTTTCTATCTTTTTTATCAATTGTGCGTATAAATTTGTGCGCCTTGTTAATTTTGCGCTGACCCGGCTACGGTGCTCGCGCACCAGTGGCCCCGGATGTCGCGCATCCACCGCACCCCCCCCTCTCTAAGAGGGACGGCTGGCGCTGCATCAGGCATGGAGGAGGAGCCCCTTACGATGACCAGCGACCCTTTTCAGAAGAGTACTGCGACCCCCCGAAGCCCTCAGGAGCGCGTGCAGGAGGCTATGTTAGAGATGGCGGCCGCTATGAGCGCAATGAAGGAGACTACCGAAGTGGCTCCAACAACCGGCAAGACTACGGTGCAGTCCGACACTGCGACTGACTCCGACAGGCCAAGAGGAAAAAGGTGCATCGAGGACATTTCTCCTGACTCCCTGAGAACCCCAAGAGCCTCCAAGAGGAGATTGCCCTCTAAAAAGAACCCACTGCCGCCAACCCTACACCTTGACACACCGCGGGAGTACATGTCGGCCCACTCCAGGTCGTCATCTCCCGACTCAGGAGACGAACCCCAGTCAGAGCTGTCGAACGCCTCCAAGAGGCAACTCGTTGACAAAATCCAGCGTGCTCTTGCGGGGATCAACGAAGTGGTGACGGGAGACAAAAACGCGCGACTAAACAAGTCTAACCTGGCGGCAATTAACACCCATGCCAACGTGATCTCGGCGGTCACCGCACACCTAGGGATTTTGGTCACCGAGTCGGAGATGAAAAGGGCGGTCGCCGAAGAACGCCTGCGTGCAATGTCCGAGCAGGTGGCCTCACTGACGGGCCAGAACAGAGTGCTGGCAAATCGCCCCGCCGAAGCTATGTCGGCCTCAGAGCCAACAACACAGGCCTCCTACGCTCAGAAGCTACAGCTGCGCCTGCCAAAGACGGCAAACGCAGCAACGGTGGCTGTGGCAGCTGGAGTGAGAGCTCCACTGCCATGTATCGTGGCGTACCCATCGGCAGACAAGCAGGGGGAAATGAAGACCGCCACCCAGACAAAGGAGGCCCTCATGAAAGCGGTAAATCCTGCCGATGAGGGATACCAGATTGTGGGCGTCCGCAAGACCTCGCGGAGTGGAGTCCTCATTAGAGTAACGAACGAAGCCCAGATCAAGAAACTCCAGGCGTCCGAAGGCATCAAAAATGCGGGACTCACGTTGGAACGACCAAAAGGCAGACTGCCCCGCATCCTAATTAAGGACATACCCAAGGACCTGACAGAAGACGAATTCTTGAGAGTCTTAATCGCTCAGAACATCTCTGGCGATAACGAAATGGACATCCCTCACGATACAGCTATTAAAGAGATGAGCATAGTCAGAAGAAGAACTCTGTCCAACTCAAAATGGTACGGCCTCGAAGTGTCCTCACGCATTAGGCAACATCTCATTGAAACCAAGCCTAAGGTCCACATAGAGTGGAATACATGCCGTATCGAGGACGACTTCGAGGTGGTCCGCTGTATGAAGTGTCAGATGCTGGGGCACGTCCACAAATACTGCATCGAGAAAGACAGCACTTGCGGGCACTGCGCGGGCAAACACGACTCTAGAGAATGTCTGGAAATAAACAAAGAGGGCTTCAAGCCCAAATGCGCTACGTGCTTCACTTTTAAAAAACCAAGCGACCATAAGACTGGCAGCGCTGAATGTCCCGCTCTAAGGCATCGTGTTGAGATTTTAATTAAAAACACAGAATATGGCCAGGTCTAATCTCATAAGAATTGGCCAATTAAACCTGAATTGCAACAAAACTGCAACCCCTGAGGCTATTCAAACGGCAAAGAGTCTAAATTTAGACTTCTTACTGTGTCAGGAACAGTACCACTCCCGTGACCTGCGAGGGTCGATTGTTGAACTAAACGAGTCCGCATTTGCGGGCATACTGGTTATCAACCAGTCCATTACCTTCACATTTCTGCGCCATCTCTCGACCCCCTGTTGCGCGGTTGTGGAGGTTGTTTATCACTCCCACCGCTTCTACGCAGTGAGCTGCTACTTTAAATTCATGGACTCCGTTGCTCCTCATTTGGCACATCTAGGCCACGTAATTAGAACCCTTAGTGGTCAGAACATTTTAATCTGCGTTGACACCAACGCCTCTTCTCCGTTCTGGCACGGTCCTGTTAGGACCTCAGACTCGGAGCGTAGGGTGCCAATTGAGGAGTTCGTCGCGGAGTTCAACCTTAATGTTCAAAATCTCCCTGGAACACCACCCACCTATAGTAGCCCTTCAGGCGAGTCTTACATCGACGTCACCTTCACCTTAGGTGACGTTCCGATCACTTCATGGAGCGTCCTCCCGGACGCCTCATGCAGCGACCATCGCTTGATCGTTTTCGAGTTGGAATGGGGAGCGGCAGACTCTGCAGGTTATTGCGACGGATTCACTTACCGCAAGGCCAATGTAGATTGGCCTTCGTTTGGTAACCTTTTCGGCGGCCTATCGCATGAGTTCACAAAACCTGACCTAACGGCGGACGAATGTGCCAATCTGATGACCCACACACTGACATTTTGCGCAGACGTCATCATCGGGAGGAAGTCCTTGGTGCGGCGCGGAGGATGCGACTGGTGGCATGGGGGGTTGACGGAGCTCAGGAAGAGCTTCCGCAAAGCACGCCGAAAGTACAATAGGCTGAAACGGCAGCAGGCCGGTGAGGAACTGATGCTGGGTGCCTTGACCGAACTACGAGTAGCTCGGTCAAGGTACCGGGCGTCGGTCGCCAATACCAAGAGCAACAAGCTGCGCGAAGTTGCAGATGCTCTTGGTAATGCCGACCCTTGGTCTCACCTCTACCATGAGTATAAAACCTCATACAAGCCGAATCTCTCGTATTTTAACAACCTGCGGACACTGGAGGGTCACACCACAACCGTTGAAGAAACTGGCCAGGAACTCCTGAGAGTCCTCATGCCGGACGACGTGCCGGAAGAGGACTCATTGCACCACCAGGAGATACGGCGTGTACTGCCGATTGTCCCCGAAGCGCCAACTTCGACCCTAGCGTCGGTTGACGAGCTGGCTATTATAGCCCGCTCGTTAGCCACGAACAAAGCCCCGGGAGTAGACAGGATCAACAACCGCATGCTGAGGGAAATCATCAAGGCAGCCCCCGAATCCGTACTATACGTGATGAATCGCTGCCTCGAATCCGGTGTGTTTCCCTCAGTATGGCGGCAGGGAGTCGTTAGGATTATCCCCAAAGGTGGGGATAAACCTCTCGATGACCCAAAATCCTTTCGGCCAATCACGCTTCTCCCAGCTTTGGGTAAGCTGCTGGAGAGGCTGATAGTGCCGAGACTACTTCCGGGGGGCCCTTCAGGCCATGACAGGCAGTTCGGTTTTGCTAAGGGACGATCGACGGTGGACGCCATAGGCCTGGTCAGGAAAACTGCTGAACAGTCGACGTGTAAGTACGTCATTGGCATATTCCTGGATATATCGGGCGCTTTTGACAATGCATGGTGGCCAATGATTATGCTCAAGCTGAAAGTTAGGGGTTGCTTCAGCAACATCTATCGGATGTTGCTGCAGTACTTTAACAACGGCTCTATTGTGCTTCGATTGGGACAATGTGAATTGCCAAAAGAGCTCACGCGGGGATGCCCTCAGGGATCAGTCCTGGGACCCTATCTGTGGAATGTATGCTTTGATGATTTCCTGGAGATCCCAACCCCCAGGGGTTGTCAATTGCTGGCGTACGCAGATGATGGTCTCCTGATCGTTGAGGGGAACTCGAGGGCGGAGCTGGAGCGGCATGCAGGGACATGCCTGGAGCGAGTGGGTGAGTGGGGACTGAGGAACAAGCTGGACTTTGCTCCGCACAAGACCCAACAGCTATTGCTGAAGGGTATCCTCAAGGAACCACCGCGCATTCGCTTCAGGGGTGTGCCTGTCGCTAGCAAGACCTACGTGACATACTTGGGAGTAGTCCTGGAGAGGAACTTTGCATTCACTGAGCACACTCGTACCGTTGGCGAACGCGCCCGGTCGAATTTCTACGCCTTCTCCAGGATCTCTCGGGCCACGTGGGGACTCCGGTTCCCCGTCCTCCGCACGATATATCTGGCGACATATGTAGCCAGTATGTGTTACGCGGCTCCAACCTGGGTGGACAGAGCCACCATGGCTGCGGTGCGCCGAAGACTGCTCCAGAGTCAGCGTATGGCCTTGCTCTTTATGTGCAAGGCATACAGAACGACCAGCACCGACGCCTTGCCAGTCATGGCCGGTGTTTGGCCGATAGACTTGGAGATTCAGCGGCGCGCCAGTGTTCACTTCAGAGCTCGACAACTCACTTGGACCGATTTTGGGGTTGGAGACAGGGACCGCACATGTCGACTGTTCGGGGAGACAGCTTCGGTTGTGGACGACCTTCTGGTGTCCGATTGGCAGCGCAGATGGGAGGAATCTGAAAAGGGCAGGCACCTTTTCAAATTCTTCCCAAGCGTTGAGGAGAGATTGGAGAAACGGTGGCTAGAGGTGGATCACTGCGTCGCGCAGTTCCTCACCGGTCACGGCAACTTCCAGGCGAAGCTTCACTCCATGAAGCTGGTCGCATCTCCCGACTGCGAATGTGGTGAGTCGGATCAAACCGCTCATCACATTCTGTGGGAGTGCACACGGTGGGATCGGGAACGTGAACTCATGCTATCGGATCTAAATTACGTGAACCGTCCGGTATACTATGGAGATCTGGTTGCGAACCGTCACAATTTCCGAGCGTTCAAGCGTTTTTGCCATGCCTACTACTGGCACTATTATACGAAGTAGCCTTCTGCTACTCCGTCACAGCTCACTGCGTCACAAAGGCGCTAAATACGTCCGTGGTGTTCAACTAGGTGGCCAGGCTTATCTTGGCCACACCAATACCCCCAACCCCCCGACGTGACCACTCTGGTCATCGTTTCATTGCTACACTCCCATTTGCTAGAGGGGAAGTGGGAACTCTCTTCCTACTTTGACTCTTTACTTCTTTAATTAACTTTGTCTGGGGCCCAAGGTAGCGTAAATTCATGACCTGGGACTTGCCCTACCTTCACTGGTAGGTGTCTTTGCAGTTACCTCCGTTGATCCTCGCTTAGAGGAGTTGCGGGGGGAGAATGGTGAGGAGGCGGGAATGCCCCAATGACCGTCGGTGGCGCTGCGACTTCAGCATGCTAATCCTTTTCGGCTCTATCGATGATCAGTTCTTCGTTGATTCTCTTTATTGCAGATCAGATTCTTTAAACTAACCCCGAGCCTATCCCTCTCCATAGCTCGCTGTGCGACTTTATACCTTTGGATCAGGTCCACCGTTGGTGTTGCAGCTTATAGCAAGTAGGGAGCTAATGTTGATGTCACCGCAGGTCCCCGGTGCGGGCGGGGCGGCGACGGGCGGGGTGGGTGTTGGGGGCGAGGCGGGTAGAGTGGGCGGGGCGGGGGTCGTGGCCGAGGCACCGGCGCACACGCAGCCGCTCCCCGCGCGCTCCTACCCTCCACGCACCCTCGCCAAAGCCATCAATGAAACCTTTCAGGTTAGTAATTATGGCTAAAATTTGGAATTCTCTGCCATCCGATTTAAAATACATTGTATCAGGTGGATTACTAAAGCAAGAACTGCACAAGCTTCTTGTCGATGGTTGTAGACTAATGTACTGATCACGTGAGCGCTCTGTTCACATACAAATGGGCTTCCATTTCTGTGGATATATCGTAAAATTTTGTTGATAATAAAAAAAAAATTGTGTCTTTGTCATCCCAAAACCCAAACTCAGATATCATCACAGTGTTTGGTGGGGTGTACTGTTTTTAATGGTTTTCTTAACAAGTTAGGGCATTGTCATCCTAAAATTCTTGTTGAAATTGAAATTTAGTTTTTTTGCTGATGACTGTTAGGGTAATGGAGTTCTCAAGTGGAAACCGCGACTTGGCAGGCGTAGTGTGGGACGCCCTTTGAATAGATGTGACTGGATGCGGAGAACTGTAGATCGGGTTACGTCGGAAGACGATATCTCCAGCAGTGGACTGCTGATGATGATTAACTATGAAACTTGTGTTACAGACATTCCCTGTGCCTGTAAATACTTACCCGCGCACGCCGTACATCAAAAAGTAAGTACTTACCTACAATAGACACCCTACGGATTAACACTGAGAGAAAAGGCATTTTACCGTAACGCAAAACTATCGCTGAGAAATAAGGATCGGTATCCATAATAAACTGTAAGTTCTACCATGAAACTGTTGTCGAGGATGCCGTGGATGCAAAGCTAGTGTGGTGAGAAATAAAAATCCAATCTTCCAGTATGAAATATACTCACTAAATTTACATGCAAATATTATTGGTTTACATAAGTTATAATGGTGATTAAATATGATTTAACTATAAAGACAACTAAAGCAGAACCTGACGGCCATGTTGGAATTTTAAGAAGAGAGAATAAGAATATGTGTGAAAGAGAATCGTATAGTACCATAGACAATGTACAAGGGTAGACACATACATCATTAACTTTTTAACAGGAACTTTCAGTATTCCTAATAGTTTATCAGGGCACTGATCTTGTCTCTGAATTATATATTGTATTACACATTACCATGCTGGTTCATTACGGGAATAAGTAAGACAACATTTAAGAAACCTCCTACGTGACTTTATATCATCATGTCAGCCTTTAGACGTCCACTGCTGGACATAGGCCTTCCCCAATGAACGCCACCACACCCGGTCCTCCGCCCTCCGCATCCAGCCGCTTCCGGCCACCTTCTTTAGGTAGTCGGTCCATCTGGCGGCGGGGCGTCCAACACTGCGCGTGCCAGTTCGTGGTCACCACTCCAGAACTCATGACTTTATATCAGTTTCCTGTTAATTCTTACGTTTGGACGCCTAGTCATTATTTAAGCGGTATCATAAATGGTTTAGACTTTCTGTTATATCGAGGGGTACATTTCTCTCAGTGTATCTCAAACTTGCCTCTTAAAATTATAATGTATAATAAAACTGGGCCTATAACCTAACTCTTTTTGCAAGGGTAAACAACAAACTGGTGATGGACGAGGAACTGCTGCGAGGTCGCGCCGCCGCTAAGAAGACCACCAAGAAGACTGCGCCGGAGTTCTCGCTACCGTATGTGCCTGGAGGTAATTCGTTGATGATAACTTGATAACCTAGACTGCCTGGACATTAAACTTCTCTCTGAGGTTCGTCCTGCAAGTCTGAAAACCATAGAAATCCTATCAAGAGAGAATGGTGAAGTAGAAGCGACACGCGTGCCAACGATGTGCAATATATATACTATCAAACGCTTACTCGTTTCACGCCGAGTCAAGGTCGGGTAAACATCGATAAAAAAAATCTGCAAAAGTGCCATAGTGCATGATTTCTATCTGCGTAACTGTTTCTCCTCACTAGAAACGTGACCGCGACGCATAAATCGCCTACTCAATACAATTGTGGCACATCTCAAAAATTGGGCTTCTGCAATTTAACATCAAATTTATACTCTATGTTACGCAACAAAGACACCTAAGTTACAACTTGTTCTTTTCAGTAGATGGTGTAAGGTGTCTTTGTTGCGTAACATAGAGTATGACATTAAGATACAAAATTTGATGTTAAATTGCAGAAGCCCAATTTTTGAGATGTGCCACAATTGTATTGAGTAGGCGAAATAGTGCGCGGTATATAGGCGCGCTGTATCCGAAAATCGGCACGCGCGAGACTGAAGTAAACAAGTAATGTACCACTTCTATCTATATCCGTTTCTGTGCCGAAACCCGTGAAGAACATAACCCTACATCTATGGACCGTAATAGGAAGCACCTACCGATTTCATCGAAGACAATTTCGATTTGTTTAATAACATCTAATGATAACCAAATAATCTATAATTTCTTAAGTGCATTAGATACTTTGCCGTGTGGTTTCCGGTGGAGTAGAATAGGACTACTCCAACTCTTCCCGTGGATTTCGTACAAGGCGACTAAGGGAATAAATACATTATAAAACATCAATCAGGCCTCCCCAACCCATCTGGCCAGCGCAGGGAGTGTAGACCAAATCCCCCGTCTGTCTCCGGCAGATGAGAGAGGGTTGTGAACCTGCAGTGGAGACAAAAATAACTTGTATGGTGTAAGATTTGAATTATAATAAATTGAGTGAGTGTAATAGGAGTCTTAAATCTAGATTTTTGTTTATATCACTGATCTAATTGCTACGGTAATATTTTTTTTGAGTCTACTTGATTTTCGTCATTTTAACGCTGAAGATAGAGGTCAGTAGTTTATATACGAGTAGATAGGATAGTAGTACGTTCTGCTCGGAGATTGAGAAGATATTAAAACATTTATGATTTTTTATATATATAGGTAGTTGTTTGTTTGTAATGAATTAAGGAGTTTAAAAGGTAAAATTAGAGTGTACGATTTTTTTTGCACAAGTTAGTGACTGTCTTGGCTATTGACTAAAGTGATAGGTACTTACTTATATTCCTGTGTTGTTGACCGTGGTTGAATGACCTATTCGATTCTATTCTATTCTATTCTACTTATTTGGTTCTAATTTATTGATTACTAGGCTAATGGTTATTCTTTCAGCGAGTAACAGCCCAATGAAAAAGGCGAAGAAACCGCATGCGCTTAACATCACCAAATTGTACGAATCTTGGGAGAACACTGTAAGTACATCAACTCTTGAACTCTTCACAGGGTAAGAACGAACTGGCTGTTACTAAAGGTGCAAATCATCATAAGCATTTCGACAACTAACGATTAAGATAACTAGATAAGAGCCGTGGTAGCCGGTCGGTTGTGCACTCGCCTCACGTTCATGAGGTCGTGGGTTCAAATCCCGCCCGTACCAATGAGTTTTACGAAACTTAAGTACGGTTTATTCATAATACCACAGGCTTTTCGGTGAAGGAAAACATCGTAAGGAAACCTGCATATGCCAAAGAAGAAATTCTGAGGCGTATGTGAAGTCCACCAAATCAGCTAGGGGCACCGTTGGTGGTCAGGGGTTTGGCACAAAAGATCCTGAAGGGTCGAAGTGTCGCCAGGTATTCCTGGCCCCCTGGGAAGATATGATAAGATAACTATATCCTCTGCTTTCCTCATTTAGTCAAGTATATTCATAATCACCCCTGTTTCAGGCCCTGTCCATGTCCGCATTGTCACACATTTAATTTTCAGGCACAACTCTAGAACACTTCCACCCCAACGACTTTTGATTCTGTGATATATGTGGCCTGCACACTGCCACTAAAACATCTTTCCAACTACGTCCGTAACATTAGTTTTATGTCGGATCTAGCGGGCAGAGGATAATGGGTATAAAACCTATCCTCTGCCCACTACATATACTTAAGAAATAACATGGGCCCAAAAACACTTCCTTATGGCACTCCGTAAATATTTCATAGCAGTGTCGATTCATTAGTTTGTTTATGTGATTGGTGGTGCACATTGGAGAAAGTAACAGTGGTGCGGTAGGGTGGTAAGGCTGATGATCTCAAGGGTGGGCAAGGTACTTTGCCACCATTGTTTTCATACAGGCTCAGGGTCTTCCCTAGCTGATCATTAATTTTCCCCCCACAGCGCAGCGGTGTGGAGTTGTCGAGTGTGAAAACGCCCACCAACCTGCCTTACATGTGACCGTGCGCGCGTGGCTTCTGGAAAGCCACCTACTTCTGACGCGTCTGATCATCCGACGGCGCAGTTCCCAGATATGTTTGTTATACCGGCGAGAATAGGGGGCTTACGCATTATTACGAATTTTACGGTCCGGAATCAGATGACTTCTTCGAAAGAAACAATTCTGATATCGAATCACATCAAATTTCGAAACGAAAAGTTCCTTGTAATCGTTAGCTCCCACGAAAAACAATAAAAGAATGGAATAGTGAATAAATGAACCGATTAAGTTTGTGTAAATTGAACCCACTGACTTGAGACAATTTATTTCCCCTATAGGTATAGATAATTATTGCTTTGCAATAAAATGAAATTGTTTGCTTTGTTTAATAAATATGCTGGGTTTTTTTTTCTATTTGATTCTTTTATTTATTAGGACAACTTACAACCAATGCCTTGCTGGTTTGTATAATTGTGAAGATACTTTCTTTGTTCTGAATTAGTATGGTTTTGTCCTTATTTAATAGTCCGAGAAAGATTTGACAGTGTTTTTTTATTAGGCTCAGAAGTGGAAAATTTCAGTAACCTAACTCTTGTGCTTTTTAACGTTGCTTTTTAATTATAGCACGTTTTTGTGTAACTTATGGTTCTCAACTCATTGTAGTATTGTTTTTTGTTTATTCATCATTACTGATGAAGTATTTGATTGAATCTCATTATTTTGTTTAAAGAGTATGAGAGGTAATATTTTTTTCGAGTTTACTAAACTTTTTAACCAAAGTTGTAAGTTTTAGATCGTAACTTGATCGTAACCGCCATGATTTCGGATCCGGTCACAACTTAATTTCACCCCACACTCTAACCTACTTAAATCTGTATGTTGGTTGAAGCGAGTGTAAGATGCGTCCTTTTGAAATTTGGAAACTAATAAAAAAGATAAAATTGTAGAAAAAAAACTTATTATGGATAAATGACTGCACACTGCTATGTTTTGAAAATATTTAGTTAGTTGAGTATTGAAATGTAAATTTATATTTATCTCTAAAACGTGAATTACTAATGTGATTGTTCCAGAAGTATTGTTTCGGCCTATGTGAGACGGTTTCGCGGATAAAGGCCGAAAATATGTCGAAACGAACTGTAACAATTTACACAAGTAATTAATATAAAAATTAATTAAAAGGGTCCAGTTGCTTTCGCTTCAAAAACATTCTTTTGGAAAAAGTTAACAAGCACTGATTTTCCATTTTGTTTTTTCATGCACTACATGTCTGTCTAGACATTATTGTGAGTGTGATATTGGTTAAATTTATAATAGTTATTCACTGCCAAACGGATTTTAGAGTATCTAATTTTGTTATGTATTTCGAGGAGTTTTGTGTAAGTAAGTAGGTTTTGTTACTTAAAAGAAATGGAAAATAAATGTTATTTGTAAATATTGTATAGTGTTAACATTTTATTACACGCGGTATTACATAAAACGGACTTTTTATAAAACAATACCCAGTTTCGAAGTACCTAGTCGCCATAGGAAGTAGTACTATCTCTATCTTCAGCACTCAGCAATCAAGAGAATTCTGCTTGCAATGCAGTTACATGCATTAAAATGGCCTTTCGTTCAGTCGAGTGCATAATATATATCCAAGGAATCGTTTCATAAATATGTATTCTTCGTCAGCGTCACATTTCATAATCTTAAGTCAATGTGACACGGTACTTTTGTGTTAAGATTATGAAATTTTAAGTATTCTTTAAGCCCGACTCTGAAGATTTTAAGACATTTAGAACTTGACGAACTAAAATTAGTTTCGTCTTTATCTTTATAATACTGTGCGACAGAATTAGCAACAATTTAAGTGCTGTCAAATTTTAACCGATTCTGAAGGGACATAGCCTCAGAAGAACGAATGGATATTATTCTTCTGAGGACATAGCCTTCAGAATCGGGCCCTTTGTCAGCTTAATATTATGTCAGCTAAATATGTATAAAGCTGACAAGAATACTTATTTTCGTTAACGCTGTGTGCATACATGTTTTTGCCCTAGACTGTGCATTAAGAAGAATAGTTAAACGTATTCCTGGAATTCTCTAAAACATTTACAAACGTCGCCAAGGTCAACTGTAATAATTAAAATACACAAAAATATATTTAGTATTTATTTATTATTTTAATTGGCAGTTTATGACTAATATACAATAGTTAAATAGATCTGTAGTTTATCTACAAACGGCATAGTAGTATACATCGCTTTAAATAACTAAAGATCTAGGAATTAAATTTTCTGGTCCGTCTAGCTAGAGGCATAGAACATTGATTTTACGTCTAGATTTATCTGTCGATGATAAATTGACGGTCAGCAACTCGACTGGGCGAGAAGCCTGTCGCTACAGTGATTCTTTTAATAATCGCGATATCTGAGAATATTTCAGATGAATCTATTTTTTATAATTACAATGTTCTAAAACTTCACAAATTGGAAAAATACTGTTGGTGTACATTGTTTCACTAAATATACTCCCGGACGCCACCTGCGCCATATATACAGGGAACTGATTTTGACGTGTAAAGCAATCCCCACACTGGTGCGGTGGCGGTGGCATAGCGGCGAGGCGCGGCCTAAGCCCCATAGGAAATTATGCTGGGCAGCAGACTGCGCCTTACCCGCATCAGTAGGGGGTCCTATATACAGTTCCATATATCACAAATATCCGATATACCGCCGGAGCATAAATCTGAAACTTGTTTTTCGACAAGGCGGGCCTACGAGATACTAAGCAAATAGGTAGTACTAAAGCAAAACGGGCCAAGGATTTCAATTATCACAATAAACACATTTTGTTCACGGGTTGAGTAACACTAAATCGAAGGCGCCAGTGGATTAAATAAAAGGCAATTTTGCACATAAATTCATTAACTAAACGTCAAAACTGTCTCAAGAGACAGTATTTTATAGTACGGAGGTTGCGGGTTCGAATTCCGCTAGGGGCAAATGTTCGTATGATGAATAGGAATGTTTGTACCCAAGTCTTGTATGTTTATATATTTATTTAAGTATGTCTATCCGTTATCTAGTAACCATAGCACAGACTCTGCCTAGTTTGGGACTGGATAATCGGTGTGAATGTCTGAGATATTTATTTATTTATTATTTGAGATGACCGGAGATAGTATTTTTTAACGATATTTGCAGCCAAATAAATTGATTTTATCTTAAAAGGAAAGGCAACTTCGAGCTGGTGCTTCAGTATAGACTTGGTTGAAGATTTATTTAAGAAATTGCCTAGTCTGTTCTTAAACATGTTTACTGATGTGGCCGATACAACAGATTCTGGCAAATTGTTCTAGCTGGATACAACCCTTTTGTTTATAATTTTTTTTTTGGGATTTAAGTGAACATTGGATTTTTGTAATCTTATATCATGTTCTCTCAGTCGATTAGAATGGGATTGAAGTTAAATTCTCATCTTTAAATTCTGAATATAAAATATATTTTAGACCTTTGGCGCCGTCTGGTGTTACTCAAACCGTGAGCGACCGCTCTAATAATGTCATAAAAATGCACAAAGATAATTTCGCCAACTGTCGAGATCAACTCCCTTAAATATTATATCGAAATTAAGTATAAGTATTCGAATTAGCACCATTTATTTATTATTACGTCGGACAACATTTTTAATATCTTTGAACAATAATATTATAATTTCTGTATACGCGAAAATATGTTAATTATTGCAGTCTGCCTCTATCCGATATGTTTCCGCCCCATATTACATGTTTTGACATCGCGGCCGGATAGCTTCGTCTGAAATATACTTTTAAATAGAATCCCCTAACACTCCCCCAGGAGATCGTACAGCTCTCGGTTTCAACTACGATTCCACGGGGGATCCTACAGCACTTGTTACTCCACTACGATTACCCTGGCAATCCCACAAGAACTTGTTACTCTCCTACGACTCTCCTGGCAATCCCACAGAACTTGTTACTCCACTACGACTCCCCTGACAATCCCACAAAACTTGTTATTTCACTATGATTCCCCAGGGTATCACACAGTACTTGTTATTCCATTAAATACCCCAACGGGGTCCCACAGCATTTATTATCCAGTACAATCTCGCACGACCAAGAACTAATCTTTTTTTATGACGGTTTCCGGATGGGGCAAAACATACATCGACTACCACAATCTAAGTAATTCTTTTATATTTAATATCATGTGAGTTTAAATAAACATGCGTGAGACCATAACAACTGCTTTTACTCGACTGTGGAAGCGAAAGAAGGCAATGTTTTGTTAGAACTATCTTCGAAAATCAAGAATTTCGGTCACTCTGGACAAAGTCAAGATCTACTCGTAAGCACTTAGATTCTTTACATTTTTGAATATTTAGGTGCTGTAGCAAATCTTAATTATAATACCAAAATCGGAACGTCATCTATAAAACGCAACATACCTAACTTAATAAAAGTTTAGAGTATAACTAAACGATTACAACTTAATGACTAAATATATGACTGATGTTTGAAATGACCCCTACTGTTTGCTAGGTTTATAATTAGTACTAATAGTAAAGTCTGTTTTACATAGCACTGTGCGCGACTTATTTAAGTCACAAGGCCTAATCAAATACATTTTGGAATCGGTAATATTTCGTAAATATTTTATATTAAATAGGCGCAAATAACGAAGAAAACTGTCTTATTGTCACATGCACCATCTTATGGAAGAAAAAAATGCAGTTTGAGTAAGAGTCCCCGCAGACTGCAAACTTTATATCGGCCGATAATTTAGTCGGATTGAGCTGCTAGTGCGCACACTGGGCCAACAAATCGTCATAGTGTGCGCACTTGCATACATCTTTATACTGTTTAAGAGCCTGACTAAATTATCGGCCGATATAAAGTTTGCAGTCTGCGGGGACTCTAACGCAGTACAGCAACACTGTAGCCATATATCTCCATACAGTGGTTCAAAGGTTGACAAATTAACAGAGAGTGTTGCAAAAGTATCGGCGGCGACGTCTCTATTTTCTTGAGCCAATCCTCAGGCGTCTATATTCAAACGGATCCAAGATGGCCGCTAGAATACGGTGGGCGGGCGCGCGGGGGCGCAGGGTGTGGTCAGAAGTTCGCCGCCGGTCTCCGTGATGGCCACTGTCTTGTGGTAGTTTATAAGGTTGGCTGTAAAAATAAAATATGTAGATTAGTTAGTTACTTTCGGCAATAAATTTGTAAATATGTATTTAAATCGTGATTTTTTTTGGTATATATTACAATTTCACCTATTTAAAATATCTTGTATAGGTAAGTCATTCATAAGATATATAAAAGTGTCAAATAAACGTGTAAAAATGTCAAATTAACGTGTAAAGCTGACAAAATGTAAATGTAAACAGTTCGAATGAAAATGTTAAATTGTTTAATAGTCCCCACAAATTAATAGTTTAATACCTAACCCACTGCGATTCGCCTCTACCTCTGTACGATATCGAGCACCCGTTAACTTATATAGACTTTGTATAGACTGTAAGTTTCCTGAAAATAAATAAATTAAAAATTATATGAAAGTGTCTTCGTAGTTTACACTTTTTTTTAAATATATAATGCAAAGTTAAGCTAAATACAGTAATTGATAAGAGCTCTATAAGTGTCAAATCAACGTTTATAAATGTCAAATAAACGTTTAAAACTGTCAAAATGTTAGTGTAAACATATCGAACAAAAATGTAAAGTAGAGATGGTTAACCACCAGCGCGAAAAACCAAGATCCAGTTATCACCCGTTTCTATGATGAATATGAATGTTTGTACCCAAGTCTTGGATGTTTATATATTTATTTAAGTATGTCTATCCGTTATCTAGTAAGCATACCACAGGCTCTGCCTAGTTTGGGACTGGATAATTGGTGTGAATGTCTGGGATATTTTATTTATTTATTTATTTCTACACGCTTTGTGTGGAATAATAATCTAAAGGCATTGGTTTTCACACGCAAAAAATATCCGTGGGTAGAACGATTTAGGGATATATGTTTACACTTACACTTTGTAAATTTTACACATTTACTTCACACTTAAAATATTACACGATCTTTTAAACAGAATCTTTGTATTTTATATTTTAATTAAAAAAGGAGTATAACCACTTTCGTTTTTAGTGGTGCTACCCATCCTATGCGAAAGTATGAAAGGTGTCATTTACCTAAAGTACTGTGCGTTATCTGCCCGGCCGGCAGGAGGCGGTACCCCGCGGCCGTCTCTATGAGGTAGTGCTTGCACCGCGACTCTCCTCGGTACGAGATCGCGTAGCCCCACACCCGCTCCGACACGCGCACTAGGAAGCTGCCCGCTGGCTGCTGGCTGAGGAGCTGCTCCGCTTCTGATCTGGTGATCAGACCTGGAAAAAATTATCAACATTATTTTTGCTCGTGGGAAAGGATGAATTCCTAAGTTTAGTCCGTCACCAGAGACCCATCATTATCAGCCGAAATACGTCCACTGCCTCTCCAACAGAATGCCACTTTTGGTGGGCTGTCCATTAGGGGATTTGCCATAATCACCACGCTTGGCAGGTGGATTGGTAATCGCAGTAATGATCTTAATATACACAGGAGAACGCTTCTAAAATATCTCCAATGTAGTTAATTTGTTTGGTTAGTTTTTTGACACCTTTTTATAGCCTATAAGAAGAAAAAATATTATATAAAATGCTGTTAAAAATAAACCTAAAAATTTAGGTTAAACCCAAAGCAGTTATTTTAGAAACAACGACGATATGCTAAAGGATTCCTTACTGATCCATTAAATCACAGCTTGAAAAGCATTCCTCGAATGAACTTAAAATGATTTTTTAAATGTTGGTTAGGGTCTAAGACTTTAAAATTACATACGAACGAAGCCGCGGGACACAGCTCGTCTAATATAAAACAAAGATATTACCATGGAACCAGTCAACCGGTTTGTTGTTCTCATCCAGCCCGACCCCTCGCTTCAACTCCTGTATCCTGAACCACTCCACCACCGCTTCCCTGCTCGGTGGCTTGTTAGCTGAAAAATATACCAAAACATAGTTAGAAAAGGCTAGAATAGAGGTCTTGTATTTCCCACTGAGACCCTAGTGACAATTAAATGGTGTTTTACAAAATCAACACTTATCAAAAATATTTATTTTAAGACTGCTTATATTCTTGACGTAACGAAAAAGCGCAAGCAATTGAAATTTTGAGAGGCAATATCGTGAGAATTGAGCATATTTTTTAAAGAAAATCACGGTTTTAGAACGATTAAGTCTCGATTGACTGCAGAATAGAGCAAAAATTTAATTTTTAATGACGGTTTTTAACGAATGAAGCGACAATCTATGTCGTTTTTCGAAAATATGCGTTAGAGTTATATTCCTGGTCGATATAACCATTATAATGTGCCAATACATTTAGATCGTGTTTTTTGGTTAGCGGCTCAGCGCTCTCATCCACAACAAAGTCATTGGTAGTATGCGGTAGTATTAAGGCGCGATCTAGAAGATCGCGTAGATTTTGACTTACGCTAAATAGAATATCGCTCATAAGATAAAGAAAACGCGTGTTACAGTAATATTGTAGTAATAGTCCAATAGCTATTTTTACTTAATATTATTTTTAAATAGATGCCATGTTAGGTGTTGTAGATTATTTTTAAATACACTAGATTGCATTCAAACATGTAATTCGTAGGAATTGACAAGCGCTGTTTTTATAAAACACCCTGCAGTTTAGTATATATTGTTTTGGGTCTAAGTTTTATACCAATTTCTTTTATATTACGTGAGTGCACTCGTAAAACTTATTGAGTAAAATTTTATTTAATGACAACGGTTGAAAGAGAACAAGGAATGCGTTGGTAGGTTTTTCATCTCCTTCCTTTCTTTTTCTTTCTGCGTTGGATCTTATCAATGTGACAAGGGCAGGGCATAGTGTTTTAGGGCTTACCATCTGCGATAGAAGGAGTAGGGCTGGAGTCAATGTCAGCGCTCCTGCGATGCGCCTCGCGCGCCGCTCGTGCTATCTCTCTCATCGTTGCTTCCGCCTCTTTCGCCTTGCGTTCTGGAATAGCAAATAGACTCTTTAACAATATGCGCGCTAACACAGACAAGGTTCTAGGATTCAGATAAACAACACTGTAGTAGGTACAAGTAATGTACATTGTAGGAAATTGTTAACATTTTATCCCTATACGTTTTTAATTTTAGTGCAAAAAACGTACTCTGTAGCCGCGGACTCTTCACACCATTTTTCCCGGGCTATGTTTATAATGGACCTCGCGACCGCACCGGACACGTTGGTCCTTCGAGCCGGATGTGATTTCGCGATAGCGCTGGTGAGAATGTTTGCGTCGCCAATAAGCTGTTTTCCCTACCCTGCTCCCTCCAGGCCGCGTCGTCTTCCTGCGCGTGCAGCTGCGCGTCCCTGAGCGTGCGCGCGCGCCGCGCCCGCAGCCCGCGCAGAATGTCTCCGGCGCGGGCGGCCGCCACGCGCCGCTCCCACGCGGCCACCCGGTGACTGACGCCGTCACCATTGTTTGGAGCGTCTAGGTCCTGTACAAAAGCAAACATTGTAAATAGAGATATGATTTAGTGGGACTGCGAGACGGTACGACTAATCAATAAGTTTAAGTACGAAGGGAAAATGCTGGGAATATCTTTAAAGATTAAGATGACATGAAGATATCAGACTAAGGTCACCAACATAGCCAAAAGCCCTAACAAGCTTAGTGGCAGTGGGCAGGCAACATCTGTCTGCTTGTTCACAGCGCTAACGCCTAGAAGCGGTAGTCGATAAAAAAATTACGTGTACTAATATACCAAGCTTTTGACTTTCACTTTGTCGTAGAACCTTTGGTGGTTAGGTTAGGTAGCTCATTCTGAAAGGTCTAAGTCCAGCATTGGACGACGTTAAGCTAATAATCAGAGTATAGGGAATCCTAAAACGAACACTAAATCGCAATACCACATAGCAGCCAGCTAGCACAGCCAGTTTTACTATACAAGCTTTGTGGTAATGATCTCTTCATCTCTGCATCTACAGCTCTCGCATCAGCGAACATCCGGACGCACTATAGAAACGCGTAAAATTTATGAGATAGTAGATTACTGGGTCAGTTTCCTAATCCGTAATTTTCGCTACCTAGTTTGTCAGTTTCGTTCATTAAACAGTTTCCTTATCCGTCACTTTCCTTATTCGTCAGTCTTGTTAAATTAATGGTTTAAGCAGTTTCTTTTTGTTACAGTGTCTAAAAATACACCTATTTATATACTAGATTCCCACTGGGGACAGAAAACTTTGTACCGTTTCATCCCGGTCTAGATGTTATAGTTGTGAATGGTCCTATTCTTGTTTAATTTTCATGACACTGGAGAAAATCCTAGTTTGGGATTAGACATGTGTATGTATATGTAATATTTATTTAAAAAATGAGTTTATGAAATGAGATTACCTGCAAAACGTCCCTCTTTCCCTCGATAAAGTTGAAATGCAACGTGTTCTTGTTGAGGTCCAGTTGCAGGTTCTCGCTGCAGTAGTCTGCCTTGTCTCGCTCGTCAAGCTTCACCTCCGGCTCCAGGGCTTCGATCCTCTGCCGCAGCTCGTCCACTGCGCAGTAGATCTCTATGTTGTCTTCCAGGGAATCCATGCTCTTTGGAGATATGTCAAACTTCTGGAAAGTTAGGAGAATTGTCTGGGTTAATCTATGTTAATAAAATTCATGGTAGCCTAGTTGGTAGTTCCGCCGCACTTTCATATTAGGTCGAGGCCCGTACTAATGATTTTTTACGGATTTAGGTTCATTGTCATACACAGGCTTTTCAGTGAAGGAATACCATCGTGAGAAAACCTACATTACGTGAAAGAAGGAATTCTATGGCGTGTGTGAAGTCCACCACTGGGCGTACGTGGTGGACTACAGCTTGTACGTTCTCCTTAATAGGGTATTAAGCCTGTGTCCCATCAACAGTAGGGACATATTAATAGGATGTTGTTTGATAGGACAATTTGTTATGAATTAAATGCAAAGAGTGTGGGATATATTTTTAATGAACTTGCTCTAAGAAGGCAGACGCCATAGCGTTTTCTTCTGATATTTCATGCCATTAGGGTTTCGTACCAAAATTATAAAAACGGAACCCTTATGGTGCGACTCTGTCCGTCCGTCACACACGTCAATTATCTCAGAAACTACTAATGATATCGACTTGAAATTTGGAATGGTTTCAAACATTGCCCACCCAACTTTATTGCAAATGGTTTCAAACATTGCCCACCCAACTTTATTGCAAATGGTTTCAAACATTGCCCACCCAACTTTATTGCAAATGTTATTTTTATTATTATCAAAAGAGCCAAAACGGGGTGGGGGGAGGAAGTTTTTAAAGTGCGGTTATTTTTCAAGTGGGGTTCCACGCACCTCTCTCTCGACATATGTAAAATTCACTGGTATATTTTGAAGGGAGCACAGCAAAGACAGTCTAACAAGTAGTAAAGAAGAGAGGTACCTGCTCCAAGCTGTCCATGGGCTTGTAGTCGTCTATGAGGTGCGTGAGTTCCTTCTCCACGGACTTGCGCAGCTGGTGCGCCTCCTGGCGCGCCTGCGCCAGCGCACTCGCGCGGGTCTCCTCCGCCAGGATCGTCTCGATCGACTTGTCGGCGGAGTGCTCGCCCATCACCCATACCTGACCAGGGAACACCAATATCACTTTAAATACAAAATACAAATAACCTAACCGTAGAAAATAAGAAATTCCCGGTAGAAAATTGTTTTACGAGGTATTTCAGGAAAACTAAAGAAAGATTTATTGTTTGACTGCTTTTTTAGGGAACCATCAATACGGATACCCCAAAACCAACGTTTTTTGGCCATCTGTCTGTTCGCCGAGTAACTCGAAAACTACTGAACCAGTTCAGCTAACACTTGGGTCATACATGTAAAATTGCCCGGCAATGTTGGGGTGATCATAGAAGTTTAATGAAAACAATGTTTTTTTAAAGAATTATTAAAGGACAACTCTAACTGTATATCCCCTCAGCAACTTAAAATCTACTGGACAAATTGAGCTGAAAGTGTGAATATAAATGTAGGATTGCTGGCTATGGTGGAAAAATAGTTGGAATTTAAGGCACAATTTATTTTCCGAAATATTTCCGGAAAACAAAATATTGACGAACTAACAGACTGCTGTACATTTTGGGAAAACTATTTCGCACTCTTAATAAAATACTGAGCAAACTCAAGATATGTATGTCTTTAGTTCAACATAGTAGACCCAATAGACAGGCTTTACAAACTTAGTCACGAAAAAAAAACGCCTCTTATAACCAAAATAATCTGTTCTAAAATAGTATATCGGACATACTTCAAACGGAATCCCGCTAGGGGCAAATGTTCATATGATGAATATGAATGTTTGTACCCAAGTCTTGGATGTTTATATATTTATTTAAGTATGTCTATCCGTTATCTAGTAACCATACCACAGGCTCTGCCTAGTTTGGGACTGGATAATTGGTGTGAATGTCTGAGATATTATTATTATTCATACGTTTTCACGTATATTAGGTACAATACCTAAGGTTTGTGATTTTGGATGAGGTCAACTCAGTATTTTACTAAAAATGTGATGTGCCGCCCTTAATACTCACCCACGGCTCACCGTCTTCTCCCTTGAGGAACTGCACCTGCTTCCTGGCGTTCTTCTGAAACTTGGGCTGGTCTATCTGCTCTGTGCTGATCTTCTGATCCCAAGCCTGCCAGCGACGTACCTGAAGACCAAAAACGCTGTCAGAATATTCGGTATTGGGCCCGATTCTGAAGGCACACATTTAAAATTTGACAGCGCTAAAATTGGTTTCGTCTTTATCTTCATAATACTGAGTGACAAGGATAGCAACAATTTTAGTGCTGTCAAATTTCAACATTGTGCCTTCAGAATCAAGTCCATTATCTATTTAAATAAAAAGGGCTAACGCACACTAAAATGGATAGTTCTGTGGTGACACAAAAGATGGCGCTAGAGCTAATAACTCCGAAGTAAAGATCCGTGTCCCTTATTTTTTAAGACACACTATTATCCCATATTTTAAAACGAATCAAATTCGAGACTAACAGACACTTTACTTTTCTTGTTAGTGTGTGTATATAACATAATACTAAGTATGTAGATACCGGCAAACACACGCGACAAAGCACGAAAGTACTGCGAAGGGGAATGATGAAGCCGGGACCGGACGTGAGTCACTCTTCCAGGAATTTTCATTTAAACATCCAGACGACATCGTTTTGTTTGACTTGTGACTGTGCGCGCACGTATTTAGATTAGTGTAAAATATTCCATATTCCAAAGGCAGTTCGTAGATAAAGAACGTCGTATCTTTCATAGTGTCAAGAGTTTATTGTTTGTAACTAATTTTAAGACTATTTATTGTGGCAACTTTAATGTCAGGATTTTGTAAATATTATTGTGGCAACATAAGAGGCTGAAAGACAGTTTTTTGGCTCAAAAGGAATTCGCTTCCAGAGCCGTAAAACATAGTTTAAAAAAGACAGCTTTTGAGGTCGTTCCCGCGGTTTTTTCACTTCTTTTCATCTGTTAAATACGCCATTATTAACAAAATCATTTTCAATAATATTTAAAAATTAATGCGGTTTGCGCGAAGAACAAAGTAGGATTTGGGTTTCAGGCAGATTTGGCATGATGGTCTTCTAAACGAAATCAATACTCACTCCACTAAGAAGAAATTATATATTTTTTAACATTATTTAAAATTCATTATATAGCAGTTCCCTCTATTCCACTGGCATTCGGTAATCTTTAGTAAAATACCGATTCAAGTTATGTCGCTAACCGATGGAAAATAATCACATGAAGGCCGGGGAATTAAGTGATTATTTTTCCTAATTTCAGCTTTCCAGCTAAAACTGTTTAGTTTGTCAGAATGTCAGAGGAACTGAACGACACCAGCATAGACATAGTAAATACACAGACACCAGAGTGAGGTCATTACTCATTAATATTAGGAGTAGGGGTTTATATGACGACCTGCGTGGTACGAACGGGTAGCTCTTGGACTGCAACGCCGGCGGAGGTTGCGGGTTCGAATCCCGCTAGGGGCAAATGTTCGTATGATGAATATAAATGTTTGTACCCAAGTCTTGGATGTTTATATATTTATTTAAGTATGTGTATCCGTTATCTAGTAACCATACCACAGGCTCTGCCTAGTTTGGGACTGGATAATTGGTGTGAATGTCTGAGATATTTATTATTATTATTATTATATTACACTGAGAAAAAATTTACGTAGTGTGGTTACTTAGTAATGTGGCCGGCTACTGAATCAGTTGTAGACGACACCATTTATAATGGGGGCAGCTACTTACGTAATAGTGGTATATTTTTATCCTTATGTAAGTAGGAGGGCTACTTATTTTTTTCTCAGAGTAGGATCAGGGGTTTCGTCATTTCTGACTATGACAGTATAGGAAAATTACTTGAGATTTTTTTTACAACTACCTTACATAAAATTTATAAAGATTGCATAGCATTCCGGCCTCCTCAGAAGATTGGTTGACTGTTACAAACCTCAATATTGTTAGGCAGAGGCAGTAAGAAGAGGGGTTATTACAAACCCCAATATTGTTAGGCAGAGGCAGTATAAACATTCGTTGGACCTTTACTCATTCATTTAGTATTCCGTTCCGTTCCTAGTTGGTACAGGGGGCCTACTATGAGCTCTTATATCCATTCTTGACCTGCCTGGCTAAGTCGTACCACGACGTCCAATTGCAGGGCAGTTTAAGCCCGTAATCCTTTCAGCGTGCAACAGTCATTCACCCTTTTTTACTTACACAGAACACTAAAAACATATAAGAACTAGTGACCTTTTAATTCCACGTCCCATCAAGTGGCCTGATTGTAAGCAAGTGGTACAAAAAGTTGCGTCGCCGCATTTAGCTCGGCGACGGGCAAAAAGTGGCCTTGGACCGTAATTGAAAGTTCAGCAATGGATTAATGCTCCCATTTGATCGGTAATGTTGTACTGAGATTAAGATGTCAATCAACAGTAACTAAGTATTGGTTTGTTTGAAATGGCATTGTATATTGTGTATATAGTATTGTATATTTTAGACATACATATATTTATTTATTAAAAATATTGTAACATACATATACTTCATTGCGTTACAATACTTTTATGCTATAGACGAAACAGGCATTACTGTCTATAGCATATTAGTACTAGCTTGCATTTTTACACCTTGTGTTACATTATTGAAGTTTTAGTAGGGATCCCTAATTTTTATAGTAATAAATATAACATATGTTACTCAAGGGTAATGTAGCATTATAATCGTGAAAGAATTTTTTAAATCGGTCCAGTAGTTTTTGAGTTTATTCGTTACAAACATACAAATCTTTCCTCTTTATAATATTAGTGTAGATGTAGACATGTTGTATTGTGTGTGTTTGTATTGGTTGTATATGTGTAGTTTTACCTAAATATTTATTATTTATTTTTTATAATCATAACTATTTATCATTTAAATTTCCAAATCTTCGCAACCTACGAGTACCTTTTTTTTCTGGTATAATATTTTCTACCCAAAGGTTGTTTGTAAATAAACCGCTTAAAGCGATAAGGCCGCCTATTGTATCATTATAACTTTTAAAACGTGTATATGTTCATGTAATAAAGTGTATTGTATTGGGAAATGACTTTTAAATATACACGTTAGGTAGGTGTACCGCAGTTTTCACTTGAATAGAAAACTATCTATTTCCTTTTTTTGGTGTGTAAGCTATCCAACTGTTTATGTCTGGGTCTGCTTCTTAGTCTTTGTGGCAGTACCATGCCGATTTGGACAAGTTTAAGGCAATAATGCCAAAAAGCGATTGATCGTTTTTGTCATGTAGTCATGTCGTATTTATTATATACATACAGTTATCTAAATCCCAAAGTAGGATTTTCTCCTGTACTATGGGAATTAGACAAGGATATGACACATCCAGACCGACCGAGATAACATTGTACAGAGTTATCTGTCCTCGGTGGGAATCGAACTCAAGACCTCTGGCCCTCGAGTTTAACAATCAAGTTATTAGGCTATCTTATCTTTAATAGGGGGCCAGGTGTACCCAGCGACACGTCGACCCTTTGGGATCTTTTGTGTCAGCCCCTCTGTCTATACTGTGCTTCCGTCCCCCATAGTTCGCTGCATAAAATCTATTATGCAACTAAGGGGCAGAAGCCTGTAGTCCTTGGGTTCTGGGTAAGCCACACCCAGGATATTCATTCACCTTGCAGCTAGTGCATTGCATTCACACAGGAGGTGCCTCACCGTTTCGCTGTCCTCTCCACAGGCTCTACAACTGACAGTCTCTGCCAGTCCCATCTTATGCAGGAGGTGCCTTACATCGAGAGTTATTAGGCTAACGAGGCGGTCAATCGTTTGTGGAAAGAGTAATTATTTATCGTGCAATAAACAGTAATTGAATTCAAAACAGCGAACTATACATGCTAATTGTATGCAAGTAAACTTTACATTGAACTGAATTAAATTGTATTGTATTAAAAAATAAATGGTCGCTACAGCCAGTAGTAGCCACTCAAATCGGCTTCTGCCCATTTGCCACTAAGTGGTAAAATTAAATTAATAACTAAGTACATTTATTTTACGGAATGAAAACTTTATTCCATAAAAAAAATGAATTTACAATTTTATTTTATTTAGTGCTAAACTAATAAATTTTCGAAAGTGTGATTTTTATTACATTTTTTAATAATAATGTCATGACCTCTATAAACATAGTAACTGTGAAAGTAAATCATATTTTACCGATATTAAAATAATATACGTTTTAAATTTTTTATACCTTTTTAGCTTAATATTAGAGGTCAAACATCATTAACTTTTTGTAAAAACTTTAATTTAGAAAACATGCAATTTCACTATTTTTGATTTATGCCAGCTTCGATTTTTTTCTGACAGTGATATTAGATTTACTTTTACTGTCGACTTACTCAGGGCCATACTTCATCATCATCATCAGCTGACATACGTCAACTGCTGAACACAAGCCTCCACAGTAGAATGCCACTTATGATGGGCTGTTTATTGGGGGATTTGCCACATTACCACTCTAGACAGGCGGATTGGTGATCGCAATAATGATCTTTATATACACAGGAGAACGCTTCTGTCCGTCCCATGGTGCAATCCATTAGACGCCTTGACGACACCCACGGGAAGATTA
This sequence comes from Esperia sulphurella, assembly GCA_947086405.1. Classification (NCBI taxonomy): domain Eukaryota; kingdom Metazoa; phylum Arthropoda; class Insecta; order Lepidoptera; family Oecophoridae; genus Esperia; species Esperia sulphurella. The sequence continues at coordinate 12,281,008 of OX352273.1, read as the reverse complement.
TTTTCGAGGCTTTTGTTCAGCAGTGGAAGTGTTTCGGCTGATGATGAATCATCAAGAGATATCAAAGTATTGTCTAACCATCGTGCATCCTCCGTCTGTCTCCGGCAGATGAGAGAGGGCCCTGCAGTGGAGACTAAAATAACCTGATGATGATGATCGTGAATTTGACGTTTTAGGGTTGAGGTACATACCTGAGGCTGGAAGAGATGTATTTTAAAGATAAGGGAACGTTCCCAAACTACGTAACGCATTTTTTACAATTTTTACCACCCCCCGCCCCTCGGTGTCCACCGGTAGTATATGCCAAGACCCCCCCCCCCCTCCCCCTATAGTTTTCAAGTAGTAATGCATAAATATGTTTTTAAAGCAATTTTTGCGAATAGAAAGTAAAAAGAATTTTTTTTTGCTCATATTTGTCTTTATTAAATACGGCGCTAGCCGCGTGACGCCAAAAGTGCGTGCATTCCTATAATTACAAATGAAAAAAATATTATCAAGAAGAACAAGAATATGACTTATGAAACAATATATGATTAATAACCAAATCTACCATTCTTCTACAGAACTTTAACAGAATTTATCTAACATCAGCCATTCACCTGTTCCTCTCTCATCTTGCAGAAGAGCGTCTGCTTCTGGGTCTCGTCCAGCTCGGCCAGGATCTCGGGGTCCACCCACATGTCTCTCAGGATCTGCTGCAGCATGATGCTGACCCTGGGGACGAGAGAGAAATAGCCTTAGGGTCATGTGTATAATATAAGCTGTCTAGATGATTTAGTATCTTGGCTCCAATAATTGAGATCTCGTCTTAGGATATTTGGATGTTTTTACTCAATCACGCTTCAACTACTACACGGATCGGGATGAAACTTGGCACACATATAGGTTAGGTCCTGGAAAAGGACATAGGATGGTTTTTATCCCGAAAAAACATCCCATTCCTACGGGAAATACATAATAATTTGTGATGTTAAGTTGTCCACGCGGGCGAAGTCGCGGGCAATAGCTAGTATTCTGATAAGCGTTTATCTATTACTTGCTGTTGCCTGCGACTTCGTGCGCGTGGACAACTTATCATTATAAATTATTAAATATTTCCCGTAGAAATAAGACGTTTTTTCAGGATATAAACTATCCTAAGTCCTATTCCAGGACCTAACCTAGATGTGTGCAAAGTTTCATCCCGATCCATCTAGTGGTTGAAGCGTGATTGAGTAACAAACATTTAAATATCCAAATATCCCGTAGGAACAAGATGGTTTTTTTCAGGATATAAACTATCCTATGTCCTATTCCAGGACCTAACCTAGATGTGTGCCAAGATTCATCCCGATCCGTCCAGTGGTTGAGGCATGATTCATTCATCAACATTCAAATATCCAAACTTCCGACTTTTAATATCAGTAGGAAGGATTTATTAGAAGATTCTAATGCTTCTCAAACACCGGTGAAAGTGGACGAGTAAGTGAGTACAGCTGGTATTTTAATTAATTTAAGGATTTCCGTGTGCCTTGCTGGTCGATTGGCCATCATGATGACTGTAATAGCCTCTGTTCACATACCGAAGTCGGCTTCCGTGTAAAGGTAGCTCATACTCGTCAGGTAGTAGTTGGCCTTACTCTATGTAGCAAATTTTATGCGTAAGGTCACTCATGAGCATTGCTCTTGTCATAAATGATAGAAGGATTTACAAATGGCAAATTCAATACAGGTAGGTATATTTATCTTACTTATATGTCTATAGTTATTATTATACTAGCCTCCGGAGGAGGGCGCTGGTGTCTGTAACACAGGCTCGCCTAGCATGGATACCAGCGCACTATGTTATAGCACCACTTAGTATATATATGGTTTAATGTAAGAAATTTACTTACTTTTAGTAATGTAAATGATGCACTTATATATATTTCATTCCAGATTAATAGTCCTATGAAAACCAACGCTATTTACGTCTCGGTAACATATACATGAAAGGGTCACCAGCAGCAAAAACAGGTTTGTATTACCATGTAAACTTTGCAGTCCACTTAGGAACACCATCTATTGTGTATTTTGTTTTCGAGACGCAAATGCGTTTGTTTTCATAGGACTATTAATCTGGAATGAAATATAGTTTCTAGCTGTATTGTATATATGAAATAAACTATTTCATTTCATTCATTTCATTTCATTTCATTTCATACTCGATTTAAAAAAAACTATTGAACAAGCTAATATCTTGAAAGCCAATTTCCCAATAAAACTTGTTAGAAAATTAGGTTTCCTTCAGAACACGGCCTCCGTGGCGGAACGGGTAGGTCTCGGACTGCCATGTCGGAGGTTGCGGGTTAGAATTCCGCTAGGGGCAAATGTTCGTATGATGAATATGAATGTTTGTACCCAAGTCTTGGATGTTTATATATTTATTTAAGTATGTTTATCCGTTATCTAGTAACCATAACACAGGCTCCGCCTAACTTGGGACTGGATAATTGGTGTGAATGTCTGACATATTATTATTATTATTAATAATAATAAATCAAGCATCAAAAGGACCTGAAGAAGGTGGACGGAAGCGGCTGGATGCGGAGGGCAGAGGACCGTGTGTGGTCGCGTTCATTGAGATGGCGTATGTTCAACAGTGGACGTCGAAGGGCTGATATGCAACAAAAAACAAGACATCCTAGTTTACTATTGTCTACAACTGATTCAGTAGCCGGCCACATAGTGTGGGTTACTTAATAATGTGGCTGGCTACTGAATCAGTTGTAGGCAACACCATAGTATAATGGGGGCTACTTACGTAATAGTGATATATTTTATCTACACTAATATTATAAAGACGAAAGATGTGTATGTTTGTAACGAATAAACTCAAAAACTTTTGGACCGATTTAAAAAATTCTTTCACCATTATGAAAATGAAATAAAATGAAATGAAATGAAATGAAATGAAATGAAAATGGTTTATTTGCCAAAAGTACAGTGTTTTACAGAAGATGTTAAGAATATGGTTAGTTCTGGTGTACTCAACCTGGTGCAGGTGTGCAAATATTAATATTAGGAATTATAATTAGATAATTGAATAATTAGATCTACAAAATTATTTAAACAATACTCGTGAAACAAATAATAATAATAAGATTAATTATACATTATAGTTTTTTAAATTCAACAAACTCTTTGACACTGTAAAAGCAATGTTCTAGAAGCCATGTTGTCAATTGTGATTTAAAAGCCGTACCTTTTAAATTTTTTATGTTCTCTGGCAGTGAATTAAATAATGTAATAGACATATTAAATACATTTTTCTTATATATATCTTTGTGGCAGCGGGGTTGACACAACAAATTCATGATTTTAGCCCTCGTCTTCCTCTGAATAACTTCCTCTCGCGTCTTATAATATTGAGGGTGAGAGCTAACAAATACACAAACGTCCCTGATGTACATGCACGGTAGCGGTAGTATATTAAGCTTTTTAAATAATGGTTTGCAGCTGTCATCAAACCATGCATTGCAAATAGCACGAATACACTTTTTTTGTACCTTGAGTGCTTTATCTGAATTCACAGAGTTTCCCCATAAGATCAGACCGTAGCTAAGTACAGACGACACATGACCATGGTAGGCGGTAAGTGCAGCTTTAATTGAAACAGTCTGTCTCAGTCTCCTCAGGGCGAAGACGAAACGATTTAGCCTATTACAGACTTGTTCAACATGTTCTTTCCAATTTAGATGTTTATCTAATGTTATACCAAGGAATTTAAAAGTATCGACCTCTTCTACTTTCTTGTCTTTATAGTTTAACTGAATGGATATAGTTTTCGAATTATAAGAAATAAATTGCATGAACTTTGTTTTCATAATGTTTATGTTTAGATTATTTTTATCCATCCAATTAACTACATCATTTAGTGCTTTGTTGATATTTCTCTCAAATGTGTCACAGCTGTCACTTTTTATTATAAGAGTCGTGTCGTCAGCAAACAGTATGCTCTCATGCGTAGTAGCACATGGAAGATCATTAATGTAAAGTAAGAAAAGCAGAGGGCCAAGAATACTTCCTTGAGGGACGCCAGAATTATTAGTTTTAAATTTAGATCTATAAGTATGTTTTATAAGAACGTTATGTGTTTCAGTAATTTTAGTTATTTCCGTACACTGTATTCTATTTTTTAAATATCCTTGTATCCAGTCCAGTGCTCTACCTCTAATGCCAGAAATGTCCAGCTTATGCAAAAGCTTTTGATGATTGACAAAGTCAAAAGCCTTACTCATGTCAAGAAATATAGACATGACAGGAGTATTTTTATTTATGCTCTCTGTAATGTTTCGTATGAAGTTAAAACAAGCTAGTGTTGTCGACTTACCTTTGCGGAAACCATACTGTTCCGGGCGTAGAATATTAAATTTTGCTAAAAACTCGATCAACCTTATATGCATAGCCTTTTCTAGTATCTTAGATAAAATAGGGACTAAGGTAATTGGCCTATAATTATTTAGGTCTAACCTGTCGCCCTTTTTAAAAAGAGGTTTGACAACACAGATTTTTAATTTATCTGGGAAGCAGCCTTCAACAAATGATAAGTTAATAAGGTGGGCAAGTGGGTGACATATATGAGGGGCACAGGTTTTAAGAACCTTAGTGGTTATGTCGTCATAGCCGCTGGATTTACTGTTATTTAATGACATAATTATGTTATACGTTTCTTTCTCATCAACTGGTTTTAAAAATATAGTTTGTGAATTTGTTTTCAATAACTTATTGGTAAATTTCATGTCATTTTTATCCATGTTGTTCTTATTTGTCAAATCTATAAAATAATCATTGAAAATGTTACAGATGTCAAGAGGATCTGAGTAGAGAGTGTTATTAAATTTCATGTTATTTATGTCATTATTGTGACAGTTATTCGAGATCGTCGACGAAATTGTATTCCAGGTTGCTTTACACTTATTTTTATTATTTTGTATGTAGTTACTATTGTGTATTTTCTGGGCATATATTATGCATTTTTTAAGAATATTATTATACCTCTTAACTTTAGTTTTATTAATGGTTTTATTTAAATTTGTTCGATAATTTAAGTATAATTTTCGCTTTGTCTTACAGGAATTTTTTATGCCTTTTGTAAGCCACTGTAACTTCTTAGGTCTATTGTTGATTTTTACTTTAATTATAGGGAAGCACAAATTGTAAAATAGACACATTATGTCATAAAAATAGGCGAACGCCTCTTCTGCGTTATTTGAACTCATAACATCTTTAAAAGAAAGAGCCGTAATGCACTCATAGAACTTTCTAATATTATCAACATTATAATCCCTTCTATACTCAAACCATGTGTAGTAGGCCTTTTGTCGCTTGACTCTTATTGTTATTGTTTGAGCGGTCTCATGATCTGAGAGTCCAAGATGGTGGATCTCTGCCTTTACTTGTTTTATATTGCTAGCAATTTGATCAATGCAGGAGTGTAACGTTGTTGGTAAACGAATATGAGCATTGAAACTATGATTTTGTAAAATGCTTAGTAGATCATTAGCAGCTGTATTTTGTTTTAGTAGATCTATATTCCAATCACCACATAATACTATTTTTCTTTTTTTATACTTTTCAGTAATTTGATATAATAGTGTTTCAAGCTTGTGCAGAAAAATCCCTACATGTGCCTTTTTACGTTTCGTATTTCGGTAGATATTGACTACAATAAGACCCAAGCCAACAACTTCAATACCACAGCACTCAAAATAAAATGAAGTAGCTAACTCTGAGATCCAATGTATAGGTTTATAGTCCAAAACCTTTTTGATTAGAATACACGTTCCACCTCTACTCTTTGAACGGCAGAAAGATGAAGCCAATTTATAGTTACTAAGTCCAATGTTAGCCTCCGACCCTTGCTTAACAAAAGTCTCACCAAAACAAATTATATCAACCTCCCTGCCATCGTCTTTTAGTTCCTTAAAAGTTACCTCTAAGAGATCTTTTTTACTGCACAATCCTTGAATATTTTGGTTAAAAATAATTAGATTGTCGGAGTCAGCTGAATATGTCCGACTTTCATCATCATCATCAATGTCGTTAGGAGGTATTACTTGTGCACAGTAGTTAGTATTGCTTAACCTACCATTATTCATTTTACTCTCGAAAAAAGGTTCCTTCAGTTTGGACTGAGACAGTTTTAGTTCTGACTTTACAGGAATAGTCCTGATACATTAAACTTTTATTGCTATAATCTAATAAGATTAAGTCTCTAATTAAAGCTCTACAAGTATTTAATCTATCTAATGTGTTTTTAAAGTAAATCAAATCAGCTAGGTGAACATTTGCAAATTTTGATCCAATTAATGTCAGCTTATTATTAAGCTTTATTTTATTTATTGTTCTGTTATTTAAGATTCTACCAAACAGTACATTTGTATGCGTAAGTTTATTGAAGCAGTATCTTATGGATGCCTGAAACTTTATTAAGTCAGTGTCATGTTTTCCAGCCAAAATAATTACATAATCGAATTTGGTGAAATCCTTACACAATGGAAAATTGTCCTCTAGCACCGTATCCAGTGGTGCATTTGGTTTTAGAACGGAGGTAATGGAATAGTTGTCACCAATCAGTGTTTCTAAAGTGTTACGCAGACTCCTTCCGGTTTCATCCGTCAATAACAGAACCCGATGCTTGGTTGGTTTTTTTGGCTGTATTTCATTAATTTGTTTTTGTTTAAACGTTGAATCTGCTTCTGCTGCTTTCTCACTAATGTGCGACGCTGGGGATTCATCTGTTTCTCCACTATAACGATTTGTACCATCATTTTCCATAGCAGAAAAATTTAACTTTTGTTTATTTAATCTTTTTGGCTTTTTGTTTGAGGCTTTAAACGAAGAAGGAGTAGGCCCTTTGGTTTTAACGGAGTTTTGTGGAGTAGTGCGACAAACACGCGAAAGCATGTCGATTGGAATACAGCAAAAATTAATCCCTCTCACTTTAGCAAATAGTTTGAGAGTACTTCTCCTTCATACATGATGTTTATATTAACAACCTCTTGTTTCATATAAGTAGGTGAAGCCTGAACTTAAGAAATGGCCATGGAAATGGAAATATCTCTCCTATTAAATCATCATCATTATCATCAGATTATTTTTGTCTCCACTGCACAACCCTCTCTTATCTGCCGGAGATAGACGGGGGATTGGCTTACACTCCCCGCGCTGGCCAGAGGCCTGCTTGATGTTTTATAATGTATTATTCCCTTAGTCGCCTTGTACGACATCCACGGGAAGAGTTGGAGTGGCCCTATTCCACTCTGCCGGAAACCACACGGCAAACACTCCTATTAAATAAATAAGTACATAATTAAACCTTACATTTAAAAAGTTTAAAACAGTATTTTATTAGTTACCCTAAACTAATATTCTCCCCTACATAAAAAGTGCGCGTGTGTTGTTTTTGTTTTTTGTCTGTGTAACAATAAGAACCTATCTAACGACCGAAGCCTTTTTAAGACAGAGCATTATTCAAATGCCAAATAACTACACGGATAACATTTTTCAAAAAAATTACCCCCACCCCTCCCTAAACGAAATCCTGTATCCGCGCCTGCTAACAAACGGAAAAGGTAACTTTAAGATGTTTCTTCAAAGGTAAGTGGTATGCTGAACATTAAAAAGAAAGATACAATGCATCGCAGCAAGTCGTACGTATACAGAATACCAACAAGGCGCGCAGGCTCCGCTTGTGCAATATAAATAATGCATGCGCCGGCGCAGCCGCCTGCGCTCAGACGGTGTCATGTGGCAGTGTAGCCTGAAATACCAATACCCACACATACACACACAATTATACAGGCTGTATACCAGCTGCTTACTGACAGATAAAACATATGAGTATTATTAAATTATAAAAAAAATTAAGTGTAAAAATTCCAGTGCGTTTTTTTTTAAAATAATATAACTATTTGAAGGATCAAGTTCAAGTAACACTTAATAAATAAATACCACTTGATGTGGGGTCAAAGATATAATATGTGGCAATTTGTTTGTATTTATTTTTATTATACATATTTGTATTTTTTAGTTTTACAAAGAAATACATACATATGAATCTGTAAAAAGCTTGGAAAATGTCTTACATTAGGGTTCCTAATTGACATTATTTTACGTGTTTGCAGTGATAGTGTGTATAAATAGCTTGTTTGAGCATAGAGGACAATAAGTAGGTTTCCTTTTTTTTACCGAGTAGGGGGTATATTGGTGGTAGGTGAACTAACTCCGATATACCAGACTATAACGTTTCCATTTGCAGCGATGTTCAGTAGTGTGTTATGTGTGGTGAAAAGGGTCATTATTTTAAAGGTTGCATGCAACTAACGTCATTGGTTATATTATTGTAAGCACAACTATAGACATGTTGAACAGTTTATTCTATAAACAGATAATAATAACTTAGAAACCCCAACAAAGCTCGGTCGTGACCAGCGGTTGCGACACTGCCTACAAATGAACAGTCGACCACACTGGTGTAACCTTTGACACTATGGAATTAATATTTAAAGCTGGGTGTTCTTGTGAGATATGCTGTATCTGCGAGCTCAGGTAAAGGTAGGTAGAGTCTAAAAGTGAAGGTGACTGTGAAATGTCGATGCTATGTAGGTAGGAAGGTTCTATTGTGTTTAAAGCTCTGGAGCTAGCGGATAATACATGTAGCTTATTTGTGAATAAGCGACTACTCTACCAAAGTAATCTTATTAATGGCATTACTGTAGGAGATAAGCCTTTTCAAAATTAAACTAGCATATTATACTTAACCTGTACTTAACTATATAAATCACAAGCGTCGCAAATATGAGTGCCTCAGTGGAGACCTCATCTTTGAGGCGTTTGGGGTCGAGACAAAGGGCGCGTGGGGTTCCAGTGCCCACCACCTTTTCAGGGACATCTCGAAAAGACTGGTGGAGAATACCCGGGACCCCAGAGCGGGCGGCTACTTTGTCCAGCGCGTAAGCCTCGCAATCCAGCGAGGCAATACCGCCAGCCTCCCGGGTACTCTGCCAGTAGGGGACGAACTGGGGTCAGTTTTTTATTTGTAGTGTATAATAATTAGGTTTTGTTTTACTATATAAATTATAAGTAGGTACCTGTTATAACTTATTGTAACTTGTTCTATGACTCTTACTCGTATAATACTACATATAAAATACAATGTATAATTACAATGTAATTTAAATTAAATATTAGTCAGTCGAAGTCCGTAGGCAAAAACTTTATTGCACATGGGTACCTTGGTACATCTATACACATAAATTTTTATAAACTACCATTTCCCAGGTGTTAGCGCTTTGAAGAAGAAACGGCGCAAACTAACTTCCAGCAAAATATCTGTTAAAATCAAGTTATTTTAAAAGATGTGTTGCTCTTTGATATAATCTGTCGTACCTATAGTTTTGTGAGAAATGTTCAGGCAACGATCTCTATCTACCACTAGATGGAGCGTTTCAAACGATCACACTGTTGCACGCAACTGCGGCTCCTGGAGCCACAACTCGTTCGGATTCACTTTGAAACTTGTGCAGTTACTACGCAGAACATTTAATTATTGACTCAATTTTGACTCTATTTACCCGTAGCGTCAATATTTAGTATTAATTAAATGTTCTGCGTAGTAACTGCACAAGTTTCAAAGTGAATGAGAACAAGTTACGGCTCCCGGGGCCGCAGTTGAGTGGAAGAGAGTGATCGTTTGAAACGCTCCATCTAGTGGTAGATAGAGATCGTCGCCGGAACATTTCTCACAAAACTATAGGTATGACAGATTATATCAAAGAGTTAAAATGAAATGCTACGAATCATTCTTAGAGCACAGACACGATAACATCATGCATGGCTATTCCTAACTGCTTCATTATGATCTGAATAATGATAACATTAAACATGAATTAAAAAGGCAAGAACAATAAGCTGTTACATGATGCATAACATGCAATTCCCTTGTTCAATGAAGAAGAAAGTGTGGCGACTGTTCGCGCGCTGTCGTGGGTGGGAGCTATAAGCCTGACCCCGGGCAGTGTCAAGGGCAAAGCCTCGTCTCGTCGTATACCTTTTTCTCAGGTAGTGAAGGTGCCTTTTACGATGGACATAATGAACTGCTTCGATGAAAGAAACTAGTAGCAAGTATACGCTAAGAATAGCGCTGCCGTCAAAACCATAACGCCGTAAGTCAAAATTGTCCGAGATAAAAACGACGTAAGTGTTAACTAAACACACTGCGTGCATGGCATTTATAGGCAAAGCGTTTATGTTTATTAGAAAACAAACATGTTTATACACATGATGCAGTTCATCATCATCAGGTTATTTTTGTCTCCACTGCAGGAGCACAACCCTCTCTCATCTGCCGGAGACAGACGGAGGATTCGGCCTACACTCCCCGCGCTGGCCAGACGGGTCGGGGAGGCCTGATTGATGTTTTATAATGTATTCCCTTAGTCGCCTTGAACGACATCCACGGGAAGAGTTGGAGTGGTCCTATTCTACTCTACCGGAAACCACTGATGCAGTTGTCAGATCCAAATGGGCATAAAGCAACACCGGATGGGAGCCGCTGTCAAAGGTCAAGACCAATGGTCATGCGGTACTTGGATCGTCCCGAGACTATTATGTCTTGAATGCCATTTAGAATTATATAGAATGAATGAATATATTTTATCGCACTCAAATTACAGAGAAATATACAGTAAATGTACAAGTGGCGGCCTTATCGCTTTTAGCGATGTCTTCCAGGCAATCTGAAGTGTAGATTGTGTTCGGTTATGTTGCATTCGATTCACGCTAAGGACAGACAACTTTGTACAATTTGTACAAGCTGGTCCCGGTCTGGATGTTATATTTGTGAATTGTTAAACCCTTGTTTAATTCCCATAGCACAGATTAGATAAGATTAGATTTCTTTATTTCACATTACAAATTTTAATACATAGATTAACTTACGTAAAAGGTCAGAGTTAATGTGATCGTCAAAAAATAATAAAAAATAGTATACAAAATGTCAAAAAATAATAAAAAAATAGTATACAAAATGTCAAAAGATAATCAAAAATATAGTTTAAAAAATGTCAAAAGATAATAAAAGTATAGTATACAAAATGTCAATTTTACACAACTCGTGTATGAGATTTATAACAATGTATACCTATAAAAATAAAAATTTTCATAAACTATGTCGCAGTTTAAATTCAAAATTGTATGTCCATAAATTCTTTGTCAGAGTATAATTCTTTATCCAATAAAAGGTTTTTGACAACAGAAGACTGGGATTAGACAAGGTATGTATATACAATATGTAATGTATAATTTTACCGAGCTGGTGAGAGTAAAATATAGTAACAAATCGATAGACTACAAATCATTAGTAAACCTAGAAAAGAAGAGAAACCCACGAAGCCTCGAATTCATGGTCATTACCATTATCATTAGAACCACTCTATGCTGACCGAGTAATGCCATTGCAAATTGTCTTCACTAGATAAATACTATAACATGGACTATCTTTCTGTTCACTCGTATCTCAAGAGCTACTGAATCAAATCCTCTTTTTTTGTACAAGTAAAAGGAAGAACTAATGTCAAAGAAAGAGTAAGTGGCAGACTACAAAAGAGAAGTAAGAAGTTGATTCCTCATCAGCCGAAATACGTCGACTGCTAAACATAAGCCTCCCCAAAATAATGCCACTTGTGGTGAACTGTCCATTGGAGGATTTGCCATAATCACCACGCTTGGCAGGCGGATTGGTGATCGCATTAATGATCTTAATATACACAGGAGACCTTACTCGCCTTGACACCCACGGGATAATTGGGATAATCTTGTTCTAAGCTGGGAATCAGCTAAAGTTTGTTGGTAGTATAAAAATAGGCCCGAGTATATTTACATGTGGAGTAGTTAATGATGATCGATGTAGGGCATTAAAAGGATTAGCAAGCTGAAGTGGCAGTGCCGCAGAACCGACGGCCGTTGGGGCAGACGAGTGGAGACCGCGGATCGCCACTCGCAGGGTGAGACGCCCCGCCGCCGGATGTACCGACTGAAAAAGGTGGCCGGTAGCGGCTGGATGCGGAGGGCGAAGGACATGCTGTGGTGGTGTTCATAATGGAAGGCCTATGTCCAGCAGTGGACTTCTAGGGGCTGATATGATGATTTATTGCGGGCATCCGAGCCCACGCGAGCGAAGCCGAGTAAAGACTAGTCTTTTTGTGGTTTGTAATGGCTCCACACCCTGGTGCAGCTAAATTGATGTCAATTAGCACGCCCGCCTCCGTTCCATCGCTAGAATGGCGGTCACTCTGCGAAATCGTTCCACTGGAATGGGTGTGGAGGGAATGGGTTCTCAATGCACAATTTTTACTTGGTGAATCATTATGTATTTGATTGACTTTTAGAAATTGTTATTATAAAACCATTTCGTTAAAATGCAATTTTTCTTATAATTTTCACATAAATGTACATAAGTTATAATTTCTGTAGCAACTACATATTACATAGTATACGAGTACATCATACACTTCATTATCATCATCAGGTTAATTTTGTCTCCACTGCAGGAGCACAACCCTCTCTCATCTGTTGGAGACAGACGGAGGATTTGGCCTACACTCCCCGCGCTGACCAGACGGGTTGGGGAGGCCTGATTGATGTTTTATAATGTATTCGCCTTGTACGACATCCACGGGGAGAGTTGGAGTGGTCCTATTCTACTCTACCGGAAACATACACTTTTGTCAAATCCCAAACTATGATTTTCTACTGTGCTATGGAAATTAAACAAGTGCAGGACAGTTCACAAATATAACATCCAGAGCGGGACGAACTTGTACAAATACAAAGGTGTCTGTCCCCAGTGGGAATCGAACCCACGACTTTTGGCGCTTGAGTCCAATGACCAAGGCACTAGGCCAACGAGGCTGTCAATCTACGGTTTTAGTTCTGAAATGTGTGTTAAAACACATATGCTTTGTTTATTTTGATTGTCTGTCACACGATCATACTGATCCTACTTCCTACTAATATTTATAAATGTGAAAGTTTGGCTATTTGGATGTTTGTTACTCAATCACGCTTCAACCACTGGATGGATCGTAATGAAACTTGGCACACATATACGTTAGGTCCTGTAATAGGATATAATGATAATTTTTATCCCGAAAAAATATGTCATTACTACGGGAAATACATAATATTTTTGTGATGTTAAGTTGTCTGTTTTAGCGTGTTTTTTTATCTGTATTTGAATTGTCCACGCGGACGAAGTCGCGGGCAACAGCTAGTATCTAATAAATAAAAAGTAAACACGTGTCTGTACATTCAAATATTTAAATAAAAAGAAGTATACGTCCTACCTCACTACACCTCATTGCCCGAAGGCCTTTGCCTCGGCCTCCTACTGTAATATAATTGAGAGAAGTCATAAAAGAATCTCTTTGTCACATAATACAATTTACCAATGCCATAAAAATTCCGCAACTTTTAAAACAAAGAACTGTCACAATGACGAATGGCAGGTGACACCTGAATTGGCGGGAAACAAACCGCGCCACGAAAGTGGGTTAGTCAAACAAAACAAATTAGAGGTTATGTGGTGCAGTGTCATGTCAGAGCTAATGTAATGAATGACATTAGTCTCGTAATGATTTCTATCATCCACAGTTTGTGATTTTACTTTCACAGACTGCAGACGGCCACAGAGTAGTGTGGAAAGTGATTTTGAACAATGTTTACCTATTAAGAAGTTGAGGTGCAAACATATACGACACCATTTCATTTTAAGCGACTTCAAAAAAGGAGGAGGTTCTCAATTCATCGCAATCTTTTTTATTTTTTATGTATGTTCTTTATGTCGAGATTTCTCTGTTTGAATCTTTTCAATAAATACGTTACGACAACGTAGTGTAATAGCCACCTAGTAAAGCAAGGTTTTTATGTATGTTATTGCCGTTTGAAAATTGCACCATAACGTTAAAACTTTTTCGTTCTATTTCGTTAATTTCCATATTATTGCACTTACATCTATCATCATACACATGTAGGCCTTGTTTATTTGGATAGTCTATTACAGTAATATGATAGTTTTTTTATGACAGAATTTTATTTGAACGGATTTCGATAAATAGAACCTCCTCAATGAACCGCTGTAACCTCAATCATGTTTCATATAAAAAAGTGACAGCTCATAAAAAACCTGGAATAAAATGTAGAATACTTTTTAACGTGGACAAAGTCGCAGTCAAATTATTTCATAATATTAATAAATTAATAGACTAAAGAGATTTTATGATCTCAAATTATGAGTCAAAAAATTAGACCCAAAAAAGGCATCGTTTGTTTGCGCCTTAAGCTTTAGCTCCTAAATGTATAAAGACCTTACAATATCTCTGTTGTAAATACAATAATCGCGAAAATCGACCCTATTAAGAGCAAGTAAAAATATTTGTTGGTTGGTTATAAAAACAAAGAAAACTATTGAAAACTAAAAACTTTACCACGAGTATGTGAACGGTCTTCAGGGGAATCGAACGTCACCAAATTCATAAAGTTTAATCTATATAGTCACAAAGTTAAGTCAAGTCACAAATCAATAGTGTTTGAATGCAATTGAAAGATCTCCGTTATTATAACATGGAGCTTATTGCTTAGAGATCGCTTTTTCATCGTTATACCGCTGTACCTTCCATAAGGTAACAACCATAATAATAAGTATATAAAATTACGTGTATAGTTATTTATAATTCTCTATACTTTTTTGTGACTAGTAAGCTAGTCATATAAGTATTTTGAATTCATGCGCTTGCGCATGCCCGCTCGAGACGCACGTGTGCGCAAAAAAAACACGTCCAAGCCCAGAGACATACTTGCGCGTTTTGATTTACTCTCCGGCTACCATTATTGTGTCAATGAACTCTACTTACAAAGCTTTGTAATTTGTAGTATGAGCTTGAATATTTGGAGCAACGTATCCTTACTTTGCCCACTGCGTCTACATTTAACCATAGTTAGGTATTTAGTAATAAAATAACTCTGTACTTAATGATTTGGTAATCCCAAGATTATTTGGTAATAACTCAGTAAGTATTATGGATTTAAATTCTCAAATTCACTTAATTATTTGATGTTCTATTGTTTAATAATGGGTCCTTAAAATCCTTTAAGTTTCGTTGAACAAAATGTACCGTATTAAATCTTTTTGTATTAATTTATTTATTTGGTAAATACAACCCAAATTAAAACTAAACTCACATTAAAATTCAAGGTATAAGATTTTGACTCAATAGTGTGCAAGAAATATGAGATAACACTGGTTAAAGCATCTTATAGCAGAAGCTTAAACATATTTCTAGTCAATTAATTGGTACTTAAAAACCCAGTTTTGCGTAAAAGTGCAATAATGTATCAAAAAACTTAATTTATTTGAAAGTGGCGCTGTTCCTTTCTATTTTATTTCCAAATTAAGACATAAAAATTATTCCAAATTCGGCATCACTCATTACCAGCATAATTTATGCGGTTTAAATTACGCAAACTACTGTTAAACGCAAAAATTAGATTCGCGGTCAACGCCCCGCTGAAACGCCGCTCATGCAAAACCATAAACGCTTGATGTTTTTACTAATCTTATTTTATGTAGGATATTCTATATTTAACTGGGTATGCAGTACAATAATGTACATGCACAAATTATTAACTGATTTAGGTTTAAAAATAAAGTGATTTATTATAACTCAGTTCTTCAGTGAAAATTTATTTTACCGTGGTAAAATGTCGACTATGTTATTGCTCAGTTCTTATATAAAAATATATTTAAATGTTTTGAGTTGTCAAGGTGGAAAGAATAAACAAAAAGTGTACAGAAATCTCATTACACATTATTAGTTAAAATTAGAATTAAATACAAATAAAAACATTTTAGTAAAATAATATAATAAGTGGCAATAACAGCCAAAATACATCATTCATCAGTGTTTAAGGAAAATAAATTCATGGAATTAGGTATTTAATTTCTACATAATGGGCTCAGTTTTGAAGGCACATATCATTGACTGTACTAAAATTATTTGCGTCCTTGTCAAGCAATATTAAGAAGATAAAGAAGGAACTAGTTTTAACCGGTTAGGTTTTTCTTTTTTACGATTTGGTTCATTTCAATGTTTTAATTATGTCTAGGCATTTAGGTTTTTAAGTCATATATGCATTATTATATTTTGTTATGGAGTTGTTATGTATAAATAATTAAACTAAAATATATATCATTAAACTAACTCACAAACTAATAAAAATTCAAACAGTTTTCTCTACGTAACATACATTTTTTTCTCCAGAAAAAAGGCGAAATCCGACCTAGTATTTCCAATGAGAGAAAACTAAGTATCCATCCAAGCGGCATCCTCTTATGGAAGTTTAAGCTCGGTCTAGAACGTTAATGGATCAGCAATCAAATGATGATGGAGATTTCTTTTACCATATATAGAGTCGGACTGAGTTGCAAATTGCCAATCGTAGGATTTTCTCCTGTAGAAATTATATAAACAATAATATACCGAGACCAGAAGTTGTACACATTGTATGTTCAGAGTAGTCTCTCCCCATTAGGACTTGAACCTATTACTGGCGTGCGAGTCGGACGACAAACCCACTAATCATCATCATCATCATCAACCTGAAAGACTCCACTGCTGGACATAGGCCTCTCCCAAGGCGCGCACTGAACCCTCGGTTCTTCTCATCCAGTCTCTGCCAGCCGCCTTACGCAGATCGTCGCTCCATCTAGCCAGGGGACGTCCCACACTACGCTTGCTCAGTCGCGGTCTCAACTCGAGAACTCGTTTACCCCATCGGTAATCGGTTCTCCGACATATGTGCTCAGCCCACTTCCATTTTAACGTACTAACTTTTTGAGCTATATCGAAGACTTTAGTTCTCTGGCGGATCACCTCATTTCTGTTCCTATCCCTTAGAGAAACTCCGAGCATAGCTCTTTCCATAGCCCGCTGAGCGACCTTGAGTTTTCGGACTAGTCCCACTGTCAGTGTCCACGTTTCAGCGCTTTAAGTCATTAAGGGTAGGACGCACTGGTTGAAGACTTTTGTCTTTAGGCACTGTGGCCACTAATCCAACAACTTAATAAGCAAAGTAAAAAATATATTTAAAAAAAGTTCTGTCTTTTCTGGTAGGTATAGTTCAATATCGCAAATTTAAACCATTGACAGCATTTCGTATGACGAACTAACATTTCTAACGGAATAACTACACTTTTTATCAATTAAATATTCTGACAAAATTATTCTATTATCAGACTTATTTTTAGTAAAATAAAGTAAATTACGCAATAGATGATAATTATCATCATTGTTAATCATCTATTACCTAATTTTCATTTGGAGTAATTGACAGTGATATCATTTTGTTACGGTACCTGTTTTGTTTATCAATTCGTAATATTTCTGTTTAAATCAGTAATAATTATCGTAATTACTGTACTGTGTAACGATAACTTTCCACCACTGTATATTCCATAAAAGACAGTAGGTATAAGTAGGTGTACGTTAAAATACGAGCCAAGCCATCTGAGATGAATCGAGAAACGACGCAACGAGAAATACAGCAATTAACACAAATATCTAATTGATTGATTGACGGAAACACGAGAAAAACAAAAGGTATATTAGATAACCTCTTTTTGGTGAGGTTTTTTGGTAGTGGAACGTGCTATCCCAGTCTGTATTTACCAACTTCTCAACCGCGGATCCACAAGGCATGCCCACAACCGTAACTGAGGTCCATAGGCTTATGTTATATCATCAATAAAATCGTAAACATCGCGTGTCTGTACATTGAAGATATTTGCAAAAAAAAATGAGGGGTCTAAGGATAAGTAATAGAACACATTTCAATCATTTTTGGATTTTTTATCTGTTTGTCTGTGAGTTTGTGCACGCATCACTTAAAAACTACTGAACGGATTTTATGGACTATTCACAAAAACATGGGGCTTAACTTAACTTAACATTTAGTCTTTATTTCATCGCAATCGGCTAACTCAATCAAAAGTTATAGACATTTTTAGTTTTCAAATACATTAGTAGGTAAGGTTAGTATGCAATATATTACACACTAGCTGTGCCCGCGGCTCCGCTCGCGTGGACTACAGGATCCGCTCCCATTCCCACTTCCGCTCTCATTCCCAATTCCGCTCCCTATCCCACTTCCACTCAGACTTTAAATCCAGGTCCAAGTCCAGGACCAGTGCAGGTCCAGTACAGGTCCAGGTCCAGGTCTAGGTCCAGGTCCAGGTCCAGGTCCAGGTCCAGGTCCAGGTCCAGGTCCAGGTCCAGGTCCAGGTCCAGGTCCAGGTCCAGGTCCAGGTCCAGGTCCAGGTCCAGGTCCAGGTCCAGGTCCAGGTCCAGGTCCAGGTCCAGGTCCAGGTCCAGGTCCAGGTCCAGGTCCAGGTCCAGGTCCAGGTCCAGGTCCAGGTCCAGGTCCAGGTCCAGGTCCAGGTCCAGGTCCAGGTCCAGGTCCAGGTCCAGGTCCAGGTCCAGGTCCAGGTCCAGGTCCAGGTCCAGGTCCAGGTCCAGGTCCAGGTCCAGGTCCAGGTCCAGGTCCAGGTCCAGGTCCAGGTCCAGGTCCAGGTCCAGGTCCAGGTCCAGGTCCAGGTCCAGGTCCAGGTCCAGGTCCAGGTCCAGGTCCAGGTCCAGGTCCAGGTCCAGGTCCATGTCCAGGTCCAGGTCCAGGTCCAGGTCCAGGTCCAGGTCCAGGTCCAGGTCCAGGTCCAGGTCGAGGTCGAAGTCGAGGTCGAGGTCCAGGTCCAGTTCCAGTTCCAGACCTAGACCAGGTCCATATCCTCAACCCTCCCCTCAACACTCCTCTCAACCCTTCCCTCAACCCTCCCCTCAAAACCTCTTTCCCTCGTCTCTCCAAATGTAGTCCTCGTAACTAATCCATCGCAATCCAAATTCCGATCAACATTACTTTGTTGCATACGTATACCACAAATTCATCATCATCTAGTAACTCAAATAAAAGTTATGCGAATTTTCAAACACTCACATTACATTGGTACCATACCCGCTCCCGCTACCGCTCACGAATTCAGTCGAACATTTACACCCTACAAACTTCGCAGTGTATGCGAGTTTTCGGAAACTATAAATTCTCATAACTTTTGATTGACTGCACCGATTGCAATGAAATAAAGCCTATATGTTACACCAGATTAAGCCCCATGTTTCTGTGAAAAGTCCATCAAAATCCGATCAGTAGTTTTTAAGTGATGCGTGCACAAACTCACAGACAAACAGACAAACAGACAAACAGATAAACAGACAAACAGACAAAAATTTCAAAAATGATCGAAATGTGTTCTGTTGCTTATTCTTAGACCCCCCAATTTTTTTTTGCAAATATCTTCAATGTACAGACACGCGAAGTTTACGATTTTATTTATAAGATAATGGTATTTCCGTACTATTCAGATTGCGATGAGTTTGGATTACATTTGGAGCTGCGAGCGGGAATTGGAGTGGGAGCGGGAGCGGGAGCGGGAGCGGGAGCGGGAGCGTAAGCGGGAGCGGGAGCGGATGCGGGAGTGGGAGTGGGCTCGGGCGTTGGCGTAAGAAAAGTGGAGTGGGTGTGGGAGCGGAAGCAGAAGCGGGAGCGGAAGGGGAGCGGGAGCGGGAGTGAGAGCGGGAGCGAGAGTGGGAGCGGGACCGTAGCGGGAGCGGAAGACCTGAATTTAAAGTCTGAGTGGAAGTGGGATAGTGAGCGGAAGTGGTAATGGGAGCGGATCCTGTAGTCCACGCGAGCGGAGCCGCGGGCACAGCTAGTATCATCAATAAAATTAATAACTGTACAAGGTCTTGACCAGGGAGGCATACATTCTATAAACGTCTCCCTGATAGGAATGCAATGTTTCGATCGTGAGCGAGTCCGTAGTCCGACTCGCACTTGGCCGATTTTTTGGATGGCCTTGATGACCGTCCACGTGTTTCGGCTGATGATGAAGTTATTTGAAAAATACATAGAAGAACCGAGAAGGCTCGATTGTCACTTATTGTGAAAATCAGGACACACACTATAAATTGACTTGAATATGACAAAACTGCCTGGGCGCTAAAAGTGTTGTTTGCTTAACTCTTTATTAAGTTAATATCCTGTTCAGATGTTGCTACTTCATTGTTTGTTGGTAAAAATAGCTGACCTGGGGCAAGATTAAGTCATGGGCCTATTTTGTAAGCACTTTTCATAATGTTCATTGAACCAAAAAACATTTTTCACTCTGTTATGGGTCATTTTATTTATTTTGATTAACGCTTATCAAAATATATCACATGATCCGTTAGAGAGTACAAAATTGCTTTTTAGTTAGACGGATGTTATCCGAAATAGTTTATCAGTAGGTAGGTCATGATCTCTGAACATCACATTCAATTCGATTGATCCTACTGCACGAAAAAATATAAAGATATTTAGAATGATGTGATAATTCCGCTCGCTCCTCGTACATAACAAAGTTACATTACATTACATGTAACATGTATTATTTTTCTCAGTACATTACTTGTCATCTAATTTGGTTATTTATTTTATTTATTTATTTTAGGAAAACTTACAGCTATTTACAGATATTCAGACGACCTCCGTGGCGGAACGGGTAGCTCTCGGACTGCCACGCCGGAGCTTGCGGGTTTGAATCCCGCTAGGGGCAAATGTTCGTATGATGATTATGAATGTTTGTACCCAAGTCTTGGATGTTTATATATTTATTTAAGTACGTCTATCCGTTATCTAGTAATCATACCACAGGCTCTGCCTAGTTTAGGACTGGATAATTGGTGTGAATGTCTGAGATATTTATATTTATTTATTTAAATTTAAGTAAATTACATATATAGTGCCGAAAAGCCAATTACAAGTTTCCACTTCTATGTATGAGGATCGAAATTTCAGCCTCCATAACCTGGTTTTGTAACAGTAATTATTTTTCTTAGCACAATACTAGTAATATAATCGGTTACATACTAGTATAAATAATTCCTACGGCCGAAGAGATAAAAAAACACACATTAGTACATCTAAACGGTCATATAGCTAATAGCGATATATTTTCGCACCATTACCGGACAGACAAAAAGACTTCGCTATACAGATTTTGACGGACCCCGAATGGACCAGAAATCATCTACGGTTTATAGCACAAAATTTAGTAAATGCTCATTTATATATATTTCATATATAAATACATACATCACTTGTCTAATGCCAAATTAGGATTTTCTCCTTATATTTTCTCTTTAGTAGTTAGACAAGGATATACCAAGGATAACATAACAATTTACAAATATAACATTCAGACCGGATGTTATATTTGAGAATTGTTGTGATGATTGTACAAAGTTGTCTGTTCCTAGTGGTGATGGAACTCACGACCCCTGCCGCCGAGTCCAATGAGCAATCCACAAGACCAACGAGTGTTCGATAATGATTTAAATTCATTTGTGTTTGCCATCTCAACAAGTAATTAAGATAGACAAATCGCTAATTGCCTCTAAAATGTACGCAACTCATTAACGACAAGTGAAACGAACAACGATTTTCACTAAACCAAACTAGACGAGAGAAAGTACCGCGAATATTGCTTGGTAATGTCAAGTAATAATTGTCACCTAACTTTCTTATTAGCGACTACTTATTATTACATGATAGGTGTATCATCATCATCAACAACCGAAATATATCTACTGCTGAACATAAGCCTCCCTAATAGAATGCCACTTATGATGGGTTTTCTATTGGGGGAATAGCCATAATCACCACGCTTGGCAGACTGATTGGTGATCGCAGTAACGATCTTAATATACACAGGAGAACGCCTGTCCGTGGTGCAATCTCTTAGTCGCCCACGGGATGATTGGGGGTGGCCCATTCTAAACTGGGAACCACACGGCTTTCAGAATACTATTATTGCTTTTAAAAAAGTCCTTGTTATCAAAACAATGATTCATGTTGTTGATAAAAAGTCAAAACATGATAAATTACTTAAGTTAATTTTTATTCGTTTATATCCGGCTTAATCCAAATTTTGATAACAATTTCTGATTGATTGGTAAATAATACTTATCAGATCAATAAACAGTGTTTTTATTATCAAGTAGAAATCCCTTTAATAAAAGGCACCTAAATAAAAATAAATAAACAATGACTAATATGATGACTCAAGAGTGATTCATGATAATTTTGTAAGTAGCAGGTCATTGGCGTAGGTGATTATAATATTGAACAATGACGTTTAGATATGTAATCAATAATAATAACCATAAAATATGGCAACATACGTTCTAAAGAAAATTTCCAGCAAAAACTATAGATATCAACTTTTTTAAAGTTTCTCAAGGTAAATTATCTTCTTATTGTAAAAAGAAGCCTAACGTTACTATAGACTAGTGAGAAAATTGCATAGACACATAGCTGTAGACATGTTACAGAAAAACAGACAAACATACAGTAATGTTATTCTAAAATAGGAAAAGGTTAAGGGCTCGTTGAAATCTTTTATATGAGTTGGTTGCGTCGAAAAATAAGACATCAACACGTGCTATAACTTATTATGTATATGTACATTTAGGTGTACAGAGATAAACTCGTAATCATCATCATCATCAGGTTATTTTTGTCTCCTCTACAGGAGCACAACCCTCTCTCATCTGCCCGAGACAGACGGAGGATTTGGCCTACACTCCCCGCGCTGGCCAGACGGGTTGGGGAGGCCTGATTGATGTTTTATAATGTATGCCACTCATGGCATCTTTATGACTCATCGCCTTGTACGACATCCACGGGAAGAGTTGGATCGTAATGATTTGTTCTAACTAGTTTAAAAATAAATGTTCCAAAAATATAATAATAATAATAAAAAATAATAAACATTATTATCAAAAGGTTTGAATCTCTGATCTCACGGCCAATCATAATAAATAACTACAATTCTTCAGTTCCACAAAATATATTTAAAAAAAATTACAATACATAAGTGTTAAACACTGCAATTATTTCGCTTGTGAATTAAATTCAAAAAACATTGATACACGACTAATTATCGTGTTCACTTTCGTTTGCCGTTAATTATGAAAATCCAGTCCACTTACACGCCGAAACATATATAATGCGAGATTAATTACATATTAACATTAATTAGTTTAAGTTACCCAACACATTACATTATATGCTACTTATAATAAGTTTAGAATTTGTTTTCACTAATTTCTTTGTTGGTTGGTCACTTTCTCGCTTACATTTTGCTTGTTAAAAATATTTTGTGGAGTCATCCAAATATACGGTAACGATTGTAACTCGTTTTAGACATGTAATAGCTGTAATTATTTAGGTAGATGGTAATTTTTTTATCACTTTCAATACCGTCGTATTTTATTTAGTTTCGGAGTAGAAGGTATAAGTATCTATTGATACAAATTTATGTATTTATTTGAGTATATATATGAATATGCGTATATGTATTTTATTTGCCGTGTGGTGTCCGGTAGAGTAGAATACGACCACTCCAACTCTTCCCGTGGATGTCGTACAAGGCGACTGAGGGAATACATTATAAAACATCAATTAGGCCTCCCCAACCCGTCTGGCCAGCGCGGGGAGTGTAGGCCAAATCCTCCGTCTGTCTCCGGCAGATGAGAGAGGGTTGTGCTCCTGCAGTGGAGACAGAAATAACCTGATGATAATGATGATATGTATTCTATCTAAGTTTATATATCGTAGAAGTATAAGTAGTTTATATATTTATTTAGTATCGCTTATTATGTATGTACACACATGTCTGCCTTTTCACGAAATTTCCCTGTCGCTGGTAGGCTGCCAGAAATCTCTTAAAGAAATAAGCATTACCATTTATACATGTTATTTTTTTCCCTTACTTTTATTGTTTTGTATGTTTTTTCTTTTGTGTGTGCAATAAATTGTTAAATAAATAAATAAGGATTTTTCGTTACTGAATAACTAAGGTTCTATCCAGGCTGTGCACGGGCGGGAGCAAAAAGTAGAGAGAATATAAAACTTCGAGAGGCGACCACTGTCCGCAGCCCGTGCTTATATTCTCTACCAGTATAAAATGAGAATTATTTTATATCGAACTTTTTACGCCGCCCGTGCACAGCCTGTCCTAATGCGGATAGACCTCAAACACAATAAAATATTGGCAAAAACCTTTCTTTTTCGTGGAGAAATGCTATACATACCTATTGGCCTCGGGGGGACGAGTAGGTTATGACGGAATTGCACCTACGAAACTACACGGGGGCTATCTACGACACAGTAACAAAGAGGGACCACGGGATTAATGAAGATTGCCCCCAATGTCCGAGTGCCGGTCGCACTCGGCGGGCCACCTCGGGGGGAGGCCAACTACCTCCCCCCCCCCCCCCCCCTTGGCACCCTCGCGGTGCCTGCAGCAGTACCCCAGTTGTACCGCCCTCCACGGGGACGCATAAATAAATACATAGAGCCAGCTCTTATTAATAATAATTTCATTTCACTTATGTGCTCTATTTATGTATTTAAACAATAAAAATTACGAATAAAATTGTAGTATATTTTTATAGAAGCCTTTAACCACTACATTTTTGTTATGAATATTAAACATTAAGACTGATCAAAGGACTTTTTCCAGGGCCGTTAACCTATTAAAAAACCAACCAGCCTGCCTAAGGTGGCGATTAGGCGAGCGATCCCCCATTATTCATCTACCATATGTAACATTATTAATTACATGGTACGCAAGTAAAACCGGTGTCGGTTACTATAAAGCACTGTATCTATAACAAAGCCAGGTAAGTGCAGTAACTGGATTAGAGAAACGCATTGAAAAGTGGATTCAGTGCAACAGTGCAGGCAGTAAGTAGGTAAACTGATTGTGAAGATCTCTCCACAGTTTGAAAGCGGTACAGTGTGTAAGCGATTAATACTCGTAATGTACTAGGTCAGATGGTTAGGTGAAAATGCACATGATGCACGTTAAGCTTTAGAAGCGAACTATTTCGTTATACTGAAACTAACTGTTGCCCGCGACTTCGTCCGCGTAGACAACATCACAAATTACCGTTTGTTGCCCGTGGTACTACCATTATGTATTTCCCGTAGTAATGAGATGAGATGTTTTTTCGGGATAAAAACTATCCTATGTCCTATTCCAGAACCTAACCTGTATGTGTGCCAAGTTTCATCCCGATCCGTTCACTGGTTGAAGCGTAATTAAGTAACAAACATCAAAATATCCAAACATCCTTTCGCATTTATAATATTAGTGGGATAGGCAATAAGTACGTTAGTTTAGTTTTTAACAAATGAAGCGTACTGGTGAATAACAATAAAAAACATAAAACAGTTAGGGTTTATATTATCTGGAAATGAGACGCCTTCAAAATGCCTAAGTAACCTATTAGTTAGGTTAAATCTCCACACCTCTTATACTTGTTTATTAACACTACTGACATTATGACATCAACGACTCTGAATTAGGGTTTCAAAGCACTTGCTCCATAGTTTTGAAATACTAATTTAGTAACGAAAAATACGCGAAAATATTGTCCTCTCTACTAGGGTTGCCATCACCAAAATTGCCGACGCCGGACAAGAACTTAAAAAACTCGATGTGAAAAACTCGACTCGGGTGAATTCGAGTTTTAAACCCGGACCCCTGAAAAAAACTGAACCCACGAAGCCAGAAGTACAAGATTTTTAATACGTGTTACTTACCTTTAATGTTTCCTTTGGTTTTAACTAAAGCTGCCATCTCTAAAATCTGTCAACCAGGATAAGAAGCATGAAAACCTTTGATTTTGGAGCTTACAACGTTTAATTAAATGTTTTAATGGTAATAATTTTATTTATTTGCTAGCGGTGACTTGTAAACTTTAAAACCCGAACTACAAATGAAACCCCGCCCGGACGCTCCCCGGACGCCCCGTAAACTAGAGAAATCCGGCAAAACCCGGACGGATGGCAACCCTACTCTCAACTATCATCATCATCAGGTTATTTCTGTCTCCACTGCAGGAGCACAACCCTCTCTCATCTGCCGGAGACAGACGGAGGATTTGGCCTACACTCCCCGCGCTGGCCAGACGGGTTGGTGAGGACTGATCGATGTTTTATATTCCCATAAGCGCCTTGTACGACATCCACGGGAAGAGTTGGAGTGGTCCTATTCTACTCTACCGGAAACCACACGGCAATCTCAACTATATTTTTTTTCAATTTATCGAAATTCAATAAAACAAAATATAGTCAAATACCCCATTGTGTAAAAACCTTTCTCGATATGTTATTTCTACCAACCAGTAACACCAGAGTAGTAATACTATAACAATCATATAGTCTTCTTTAAAATGAACTAGGTATATGAATCAGAAGCAAAGGGCATGTTTTTATTAAACGGTTTACGATAAAAAAAAGAACAAAAGCATGCAGAGATGATATTAAATTACGTCAACAACTCAATACTAGGTACAACATACAAAGCCTCGCGATGACCCAGTTGCGCGGACGCAGCATACGTAGATTATATATGTACATGTACAACTTTTATTGGAGTCAGTTTGTCTGTTTATAACCCGAGATAAATTTTGATGCAATATTCACGGAAACTTAGAGGGTCTAGTCGAGAAAGGTTATATTAACCTAATCTATTGCTAGGATAAAAGTTGTAGTAGTCTAGTTGACAGTACGCTCGCCTCACGTTAATGAGGTCGATGTTTCAAATTCGGATGAAAAAAAAATTGGAAATGAAGTACGGTTTACGATACTACAGACTTTTCGGTGAAGGAAAGCATCGTAAGAAAACCTAGCTACATCATAAGGTTTTCTTACGATGCTTTCCTTGCTTCCAAAGGAAGGAATTCTGGACAATATGTGAAGCCCACCAACTTGCATTGGATTAGCGTGGTGGACTATATGCCTACGCTGAGAAGGTAGGTAACCCAACAGTGGGGCCATATTTAATAGGCTGCTCATTTTGATTAAGCAACGACAATAAAAACAGATTTTATCGTACTACATTCAAATAACTCTAACCGCTCCGTTGGCCTAGTGGATTGGTTATTGGACTCAGCCGCTAGAGTTTGTGAGTTCGATTCCCTCTGCGGATAGACAACTTTGTAAAATTTGAACAAACTGGTCCCGGACTGGATGTTACATTTGTAAATTGTCCAGTTGTAATATTTATTTATTTTTATTTATAAATGGCGCGCACGAAGACGTGAAAAGAAACTAGTGTTTTATATGATAAAGCGTATGGGTTGGGTATGGTTCCGTGTGTGCGATTATTGCCGCGTGCGCGTGCGCCGCTGTTTAGCGGAGAGCGATAACGCCGCGCCGGCCATTGTGCCGAGCAACTGGAGCGGAAATTAAAATTGTATGATTTTACACTGACACGGCATGGCAGGGTGGAGCGACTGATCGACTCTCTGCCCTCAGTAGATTCGCTGTTGCTATATAGCTCTTATTATATAAGGCTGTCGCCGTCCACTGATGAACATAATCTCGGTCCTCCGACAGCCGTTTTCTGACACCTTTTTTTAAGTCGTCGGTACATCTGGAGAAGAGGGTCCCACGCTGCCTAACGGTCCGTGGTCTAAACTCCAAAACACTTAAACCGAAAACCAAATATTAGTTCATGGTCTTCGAGGTCCAAAAGACACTGTAAATGTGCCATTCTTCTATTCTCAAACAATAGGTAGACCAGTTTACATAAGTATGCCATCTTATCACGACCAGCTCAGGGATGCCCCCCGGCAGCCGTGCTATATTTTGCGGGTGACGTTAACCAGTCCGGGAGAGGTGAGTGTCGGTTCTTTACGTAGCAATATTTAGTACTAGCTGGTGCCCGCGACTTCGTCTGCGCACGATTCGAGTAGCTTTTTTGTAGGAATTTTTAAGATAAACATTTCCATCATATATTACATATGTGTAACTCTAGCGGTTTTGGCAGCGCACGCCAGAATAGCTCGCAGATGGTAGATTTTTTCCTACTTACTTGATATTTTGGACAATTCACACAATATCTTTATAAATTGTAGCCTATGTGTTATTCTGATGTATAAGCTATATTATTGTAAAGTTTCATTAAAATCCATTCAGTAGTTTTTACGTGAAAGAGTAACAAACATCCATCCATACTTACAAACTTTCGCGTTTATAATATTAGTAGGATTCTCTGGCACAGATTAGGTCCCAAATTGTGTATGTATCAGATAGAGAAAAACAGCGTGTTGAAGAAACGACCGCATAATGGACGTTCATTTTCTTGCCTAACAATACATCTATTTCACTCTTTACCACCAAACGGTTATTCAATACAAAAGGTAGACCGAGAAACTTGTATACAGCGACAACTCACCTTTTATGACCACCGGGCTATGAATAGAGAACGTCAGCAGTCATCAACACCTGAAACGAAACCAATAACAATTATTAGTACATATTCATTATAGTAATACTTATTTTATGCAGTCCTTTCATAAAATAATAGTTGCATAGTATTTCATATTTTTTAAGAAAGTCAGCTTTAAGTAGAATTTGTTTTCTAATAAATAAATAAGTAAACTTCGTAGTTCTGTCGCCGTCCACTGCTGGACATAAGCAGGTTTACTCGTTGTTCCACTGTTGTTAAAATAATAACGTTCAAGGCGTACTGCCAATGCTTTTACATGAGTAGCTTATAGAGTAACTAAATAAGTGTTTATGTACGAGTATATAAACATAATATGCAGACTGGTGGTGATATTACGATTACATACTTAAACACCTATTTATTTTCATTGGTAATCGTAGGGAGAAGTGGCTTCACTTTTTAAGTTCTCATAAATTCTCGACCAGGAGAATGTTCTCGGGAACTTATCAGCACTAAGCCAGACATCACATTTGTGCGTTACGCTGTTGGTTTCGGAAGTAAGTCGTGTTCCGATTTGCAAATTTCGGTATTTATGCAACGGTTACTCGTTCTACGTGCTCTGTGTGCGAATCAGCGAGTTTTCCTTCGTACAGTTACTTAATCATGACTTGGAATATTCGGCAGCACTTCAGATTTACACCGTAATAGCTTAATCGGTGAAGGGACTTTCTTAGACAGCTGTGCATCTATATACTTATAACATTTTGCTTCCTCTTTCATGATGCAAACTGCTAAGAAATGGTACTCCCTGCCAGCTTGGGTATTTCCGGACAAGGTACCTTCTCTTCTCCACCTCCTCATCATTTACCATCAGGTAAGATTGAGGTCAAAGAAACCAAAACGGACACCCATCAGCAATAAAAAAATGCTTCCTTTTTACTGTACACCCGAATTTCGTCAATGAATGCCTTCCCCAATGCACACCATCACAGTCTGTTCTCCGCCCTCCGCATCCATCCGCTTCGGGCCACCTTCTTCAGGTTGTCGGTCCATCTGGCGACGGGGCGTCCCACCCGCCGATCCGCGGTCTCCACTGCAGAACTCGTCTGCCCCAACGGCCGTCGGTTCTGCGACAGATGTGGCCCGCCCACTGCCACTTCATCTTGTTAAACCGTTCGGCTATGTCGGTCACCTTCGTTCTTCTTATACTCTTATATGGTACCTTAAACTGATAGTACAATATATTGTTCAATAGGGGAACGACTCGAAAACACTGTTTTATTTTATCTATATTCAAAGAACTTTGTCATAAACATGACATTGGGCTCGATTCTGAAGACACAATGTTAAAATTTGACAGCACTAAAGCTGTTGCTATCCTTGTCACATAGTATTATGAAGATAAAGACGAAACCAATTTTAGCGCTGTCAAATTTTAAATGTGTGCCTTCAGAATCGGGCCCAGTGTCTCTCTAATAGTGTTCTAAGTATTTTATAACTAACTCGTGAACACGGAGGTGAACTTCGCATAGCTAAAGAAGTTCGCTAATGATTGCCATAAGCCCAGAAGACAGTTGGAGCTGCATGAGAGAGCGTAATACGGTGTATTATTGCATGAACAAAAAGAGCTGCCCGACAGCGAAGTACTGTGCATGTGTGTTGAACCCCAAGAAGGGGTTGGCTTGTACAAGAATGTACATAAAACCGAACAAATGGACTGAATAGAAAAACTTGTATAGGGAAGTCAAGCTGGAAGCGCCGGGAAAGAGAATAAACGCAAATAGGTCTTTATAACCGGGAGATTGGAAGGATCATGGCTGATGGAGGATCCTTTAACTCGGTCCTCCACTGCAGGTAGTATATTTTATTTTATTTCTTAGGGGAGCTTACAGTTACAGTATACATTTTCAGGTAGAAACTAAAACTATAACAAGTTACAGATTTTTTTGTTTGACTCGCACAGCATGTATAACAAGAGAATTTATTAGTTAATTTATATATAAAGATAATATATGCACACACACTCACATACTTATATATTCACAAAATATGTATGTACATATCGAACCACTACTTAAACCTAGATGAGAAGTCACTAGCGAGTTTCTTTTTGGCAGTACCCGAAGCACTACAAAACAGATCTATTCCAGAATCAACTCTCAGCTCATTCAACTCCACACAAGACCGCAACAGGACATTATTTCTTCTATAATTAGTAAGGGATAGAGGGACGTGAAGCAATGACTTACCACGCAAACCACGAGATGGAACTCTTAACTTAGGCCAGGAGCTCAGGACAATCTATTTTGCTCTGAGCAATGTTCATGAGGAAGCATATGTTAGCAATCTTTCTTCTCATGTATAGCGGTAGTACGAGTAGATACAAATATAATCCCCAGTATAAAAGGCTAAGACTGAGGTAGTTGCATAGTAACTCTATCGCTTTTGAAATTGCATCATTGGTACTTTCCCGATATCATTTATAAGTCTTGTGGCAACTTTAAAGAGTACCTAGTCTGTGTTTGACCATAGCTCGTGTAATTAAAGATTAGGTCCTCTGTTGATACGACTTGGTAATAGGAAAATCCCCTTAAAGATTAAAAAGTGATTTGATTAGTACTTTAACTAACTAGATACGTATATTCTGCCCTGATATGAGAAAAGACGGCTAAGTGCAAAAACACACTTTCGAGAAATCGTCAAAAAACCTGCGAAACGGGGATTCTTGAATATAATGTGGTTCTACTCAATTTTGACAATAAGGTCTGATAGAAAACTTCAAATACTATCTTATTAATAAAAAAGTTTTTAAAATTAACTATTTCAAGTAATCAAAAATTTACTATTTCTGTTTAGCTTAAGCAAATATATATCCTAAAATTCTAAAAAAAATACTAAAATGACCGTTACCATACCCTAGCGGCTTTTTAATCTCCAATGGCGCATGACCTCCTAGTAGATACTAGAAGTTAACTGATATCCATACATTAAAAAATGGTTAAGTTAGTTAACGGTTTTTTTTGTCTTTATTGAATAATACTGACAGTATGTTTACTTTTAATAACGCGGTTAAATAGACTTAACCGCCCTTTAACTATTTTTAGGACTAAACTTAATTAAGAATATAACGTTAAACTAATCTAAAAGACAGTTAAATGCACATCTTCTTTATGTAGCCGTCCTTTAATTTAGTATATTTTGAAAACAATCAGTACATTTTGGATATAAAAGAAGGTTTTATCTGAATTTAGCTAGTACCGAAATGTGATTCGTAGGTAAAAATGAAACAAACATAAATATGATGTTTACATAAACTTATATTGGTACGTCATAATCACAATAAACTTTTTCAAAAAGTAATATATTTTAATCACAACCATACTTATAGTTCGAAATAAAATATTAATATACTTCAAAACACTTACAAAGTTACGAAACACTTAAAAATATCAAAATTACGTCATAATTAAAACAACTTCTAAATTGAGATCAATTAAGTTAACAAAAATCACATACAAAATGGTTTAAACAAATGCAGACACAAATTAAATGAAAAATGTAATAAAGAGTTCAAGTAGAATGTCAAATAGTAAGTAGATAAACAACTAAACTACTATAAAGTCTTAAGAAATAATCAGTCGAAATATTTTTTAAACTAATTAAATGACACTTTTAGTACTTATTGTACTCACCTTACTCGTATATTTTCCTGAACTGGGCAACAAAAAATACAATATAATTATAACTAATAAACTTTGAGATACAGTTAACTTAACTACCTATCTACTAAAAGTACCTAATCATCAGTCTCTTCGGTTTCCGCAGTCGCAATATTTTCCCAGAATCTCAGTTTATACGTAGGCATTAATTTGTTCAATTTATTTATTATATTTTGTTTTCTAGTTTCTTTTATGCCTCTTTGAATTGTTCTCGTAGTGACTGGGTCAATTGGGTTTTTCTTTGGTTTCAGGTACGTATCTTTTAAAAAGCAAAGCTCAATAGTTTCGCCTTCAAAATCAGTTTTGTACAACATATTGTGGTTGCCCCTCTGAAATGTGACTTGAACCATATCTTTAATATAAGCACGGGGATTTGATAATTGAATCCTCCTAGCAGATGTGTAATCACTCACGTTAATGAAATTCGACAGCAACATTTCTTTAACTGTAACTTTTCCTAAATTCGCAGTGGACACAGCATCAACAAAATCTTGGAAATCGTATAATTTTCCTTTTTTTTCATGGCAAGTTCCACTTGATGATGGAAATGGTCACAACTCATGTGTGTATGGCCAGGTTCAAAATAATTTAAATTTATTTCTTTGGTACATGTTCTGTTAGAATTAATATAATCGATCAGAAAGAAATACAATAGCCAATTTTTGTTCTGAGCGGAACAATTATCCACCCATAAATCAATGTATTCATAATCTCGACAATTAGTGAGAAATATATTAACAGCACTGATTATATCCCCTTGTTTCCTTCCAGCAATAGCCTCATGCCATAGTACGGCGTATGGTTTTTTATTTGTTTTTCCAACTGGTGCAAATGTTTGATTGTAAGCTACTAAACGTTGACAAAATACAACTGCTTTGAAAGTATCTAATCTTGTGAAGGGTCGTCATCAGTCCGGTTTGCATGTTGCTGATATAGTTTCCTTGCTTTACTGGCACGGGTTTTATGAATAATATAATCTCTACATATTTTACAATCATCTGGTGGATTTTCCAATTCATGAGATGCAGCATCACAATGAATGTCTTGAGATTCACAAACCTCGCATTCCTCATGTCCCAAATGAGCGAAAGATATGTTTAAGTATTTAAGGTGTTTCCTGTACAGATCATAAGAAATTTTTACATCCGAATGCTTTTCACAAAAGTCTTCAAACATGAACTTTACAGTGATATCACTAGGCAAGTATTTCCTAAGTGGGGCATGCTCTCTGCGGTAATGAGAAATGGTAGGGTTAAAAGACTGAATATGTTGTGTTATAATATCTCGGTTGATGAATGTTGCATTCATGTGCTTTCCTCTTTTATCCTCTAAATGCAGTTCTTCTTGTAAAGCGTTGTACAAAACTTGGTCATTTGATTTTTTGTATCCTAATGTTGTTAGAAAAAATATTTTGCACACATCGACTTTTTTTTCTTCGGTTGTTTTAAAAAAATAGGTACGCCTAGGATGTCTTTTCGGTTCAGCTGTACTTTTACGTTTAGGCGTTACAACACACGCACTACGTTGAATAAATATTCGTTGTTCTCTCCAAGTCATACTCCAAAAATGATTATTTATTTCAATTCTTTCTCTTTCGCTTAATAATGTTGTACACTTTTTAATACATTTGTTATTGCAGCCTTCTTTAACATGAAATTTGTTCCTGTATTTTGTCTTTTTCTCTAATTGTCTAAACGGTAAACTTGTATCATATTTCTTTCTTTTGCGTAGTTTTCCAGATTTGGTGTACAGCTGAATATTATCATCTTGTGTTTCTTCTTTGTCTGACTCTTGCTCTATTACGCTCTCCTTTTCGGATATTATCTCTTGTGCATACTCTTCTTCTTCAGTTTCCTTCCCCTCGCATTGTTGTTGTGAAATTGTTTCCGGTAAGGTATTTACATTTTTTCCGGTGCTATTTTGTTCCTCATGACTGCTTGTCTCTTCATCTATAACAATTACTACAACTTCGTTCTTCGTTCTTCGTTCGTTGTTTTCCGTAGATTCGTCTTCATTTATCGATGTTGATGACTGAGTTTCATTAATAACTTTTAGGCACATTAAAGACAATGGTATTGTTTCATTAATTTTCATTTCTTCTACCGGTCTATTTGTAACTTTTTCTCTGAATAAAATGTTATATTCTGAAATATTTTTTTCGCATTCAGATGGATAACTCTTGTCTGGTATAATATCTTTGTTTAAATAATCTTCGTTACCTTCAAGTGGGCTTTGACTTCTAACGCTATCTGAAAGAAGAACTGTCTCTGGCAAGGACTCTCTATCGGAATGTCTTTCATCTTCTGAGTTTGAGTCACAACTGTGCTGTGCGTCCGTAGGTGGTACATAATCCTTGTC
This sequence comes from Esperia sulphurella, assembly GCA_947086405.1. Lineage (NCBI taxonomy): Eukaryota > Metazoa > Arthropoda > Insecta > Lepidoptera > Oecophoridae > Esperia > Esperia sulphurella. The sequence goes on along the minus strand of OX352273.1, from coordinate 12,246,517 downwards.
TTTTACTGAGTCATCTGAATCAAAATCCTCAGAGTCAGAATCAAAATCAAATATATCTTCGTAACAAGTTAGGTCAACATCAGCTGGTGACACTTGTTGCTGTTTGTGCAGTCTTTTTTTATGCTTTAGTGAAGATGTATTTGTATCTGGAACATCTGAAACATTATTTGATGGAAACAACTTTTCCTTTGAAGCCAATATTTGCTGTATACAATTTACATCGCTTGTTTGGTACTCATTAAATTTTTTAAAGAATGGTTGTGTCATGGAATAAGATCGCGACCAGATAGAATTTTTATATTCTGAACTTGGTGGAATAGGTTTCATATTCAAATTATACACATTGACAGTTTTATCGGAGGTTTCAAATGACAAAGATTTCTCGTCAGTATCCTGGTTGAATTTATTTTTTTGCTTCAGTGAGATGTCCACGATACTCCATGTTTGTTTTAAATTTTCATTTGGCAATGAACCTTGATCAGGGGGAGAGTCCGCGTTGAGTATCATGTCTATGATTTTCTTGCCTCTGTCTAACTTTGCCATGTTGGATCTGTAAAATAGTTAACATAAAAGGGTTTTGTATAAATGAAACATGTATAGAAAAAGTATGAAATTACAAGCACAGACAGAAAGGAAACACCCGACGGCCGCATCCGCGACATCGCGCTGTTTCTTGTAGTCTCTAGGTTTCATATAACCTAGCTTTAGACAAGATTTAAATCAAACACGCATTTCTCTGTCATTTAGTTATAAATATATATATAAGTTATTTAAAGAGATTCATACAATCACAATTAAATAATAAAATAAATACGCTTACCAAAATAAATCGTACTTTTGGCGCGAAACCGGCTATTCGCCGGGCGCGCGACCTTCCCCCTCGACGTTTAGAAGCGCACTGAATGTCCCCCCACGTTGATAAAATATAAATCTGCCACGTCGATCGATGAGATTTTTGCCGCCTTTTAATGTAGCTACGTTACTTTGACCGCCTTTTTCATTTAATTGTCAACAAGGATAATATGATTTGATAAGCTATAAAACCGTCACCGTCTTATTGTTTATCAAATGTTTTTTATTTTCATCTGGTATACTACACTACAAAACAGTTACAATACCCAAACTGTAATTTAGCGTATGAGACCATGAAAACTGCGTTTTAGTTTCATTCGAAGAGTGGTATAATAATCAGAAGCTACTAAGTACTAACACCGCTAAACTCCAATAACCGCCTTTAAAGGTACACTAAAGTACTTAGCGGTATTTACAGTAGTTTCGATGAATATTGTCGATTACCATTACTAAATAAAATCACCACAAACAGCCCTTTGCGTTTATTTAGTCTCAATATTTACAATAACTGTTTTTTGACTTATTAAAATATAAAAAGAAGTGCACTTAACGGTCAATTTGCTAATCGTATCTCCCGAACTATGATGAATAAAAAATTATGTCCAAGACTGGTCGATGCGGAATTTCGCGCTTATTTCGCTAGTATAGATAACTCAAAAATGACGAAATGTCACTTAGCCGTCTTTTCTCATATCAGGGCAGTATTGCGTACTAAATAACCGTTTCGATATTGATATAATTCAGCAACGATCTTTATGTACTACTAGATGGAGTTTTCCAAACAATCGCTCTGTTCCACGCAAGTAGCCACAACTCTTTCACATTCACAATGAAACTTGTGCAGTTACTACGCAGAACATTTAATTATTACTAAATATTGACATTATTTAACCGTAGCGTCAATATTTAGTAATAATTAAATGTTCTGCGTAGTAACTGCACGAGTTTCATTGTGAATGTGAAAGAGTTGTGGCTACTTGCGTGGAACAGAGCGATTATTTGGAACGCTCCATCTAGTAGTACATAGAGGTCGTTGTAATACAGTATTCTTTTTATAGTAATTAACCTTTTGAATAAGCTCCGATCATAGTTCGATGACGTATTTTGAACTTTTACACCAGTATCTGCGTAGTTGTTATATAGGTACGTTTAATGTACCTATACAGTGTGTAAAATCAAGACCGCTCAGTATGGAGAAGTCAGAAACTACAAAAGACAGAGAAATTAGTGGTAAGGAACTATAACGTCGATTTTAAACATTAGAAAAAGTAAAAAAAACAAATTAAAAATAGAAAAGAAAAAAATTCAAATAAAGTTACATTAAATGCCGCCTTTCTTTTAAATTACAGACACAAGGTTTTAGGTTAGCAACATTTATTCCTTACAATCTATCAATGTTGGGAATAAAATAAAATGTCCGTGTTCGATTCCACAGTCGCGATGAGATATTTTGAATATCTATGAATGCCGTTTTTATTATCTCTAAAATCGACGTCATGGTTGCTCATAACAAATTGCTCGATCTCTTATAGTTTCTGCATACCTCATACACACCGATTTACAATACAGCCTGTATATGTGTAAATATTGAGTGACATAACGTGTGAAATATCGAATTCTGAACAACAACACGATTAGTATTCAGTATGGCTACTTCCCGTTGTACTGAGAACGTAAAAACGGCTGTCCGGCTGTTTGCTAAGTAAAATAAACATCTGAGAAAGCGGTGCACGGAAATAGGTATGTTAAGTAAATAATGTCATGTAGCAATGTTATGTAAAAGTGAACATGAAACGTATGCAGGCGTATTTTATAAACAGCTGTGGGTGCTACATAATCGGTGTCATCAGAATCAGCTGAAATACGTCCACTGCTGAACACAAGCCTCCCCAATAGAATTGTTTATGCGAGATATTGTGAGGCAATTTTTAGATGTACCCGCAATACTGTACAAGTGTCTGTGCTCGTGTGCATCGTGTGAGCGATGGACAGCACGAGGTCTGGTACTACGACAAACCAAATAATGGTTTACCGGTACCAGTAGGGATGTTAGAGTAATGTGTTTTTAAATTTTGTAATAAATAAAATTACACTTGTGGTGGGCTGTTCACTAGGGGACTTGACATAATCACCACACTTGAAAGACGGAATGGTGCACAGCAATGATCTTAATATACACAGGTGAACGCTTCTGTCACTTCCGGTGCAATCCCTTAGTCGCCTTGAATTTTCTTTTCCCATCTACAATCTTCCTGACACCCACGGGAAGATTGTAGATGGATGAAATGTGGATGGGAAAATCGATTTTTTTAATAAAGGAAGGATACTTATTTAGTAAAGTTAATCTATATTAAAGTATGTTGTATATGTTTAAAGAAGATTGCGTAGTAAATTCAAGGACAGCGACAAGTATAAATACCTGTTTTTTTTTTATTAAGAAGTTATCTTGGGAGAGTATGATGAATTTTAGCCTTTTAAGACTTACTTTAGAACACATGCAGAACCGCGGGCTGCCACTACTCTCTTATTTCCATAACACATGTGTAAGTGTAAATTGAACTAATCAAACACGAATGATTAATAAACCGCTTTACCACCTACACTTCACATTTACGACTCTATTGTATAGCAGATAGCGCTGAAATTATAAAATTTATGGTTATGGCGGTTATTGGGGCCTTCGTTGTTAAACAAACGGATCGCCTTGAACCTAAAACAATGAAAATGAAAGTTAAACAGTGCGTTTAGTGCCTCCGATGAAATCAACCTTTGACCTCGAAAACCACAAGGTGAGAGAAAAAGTGAAACGAATCCTTTGACCTGCAAGTTTACGTGTGCTCTATTTTTGAGAACAATTCCTCAGAACAATAACCAAAACATTATAATAGTTTTAATGCTTTAGTATTCTCAAATATCTTTAGACATTTAATGTCTTTCATTTCTCTCTTTTATTAAGAGAAACAGAGTAGAAAATTTTTTTTTATATATAAACTAGTACTAAAAAGGGGGATGGGAGGAAATCTCCTCCAGCTCTGCAGAGTTTTTGATGGTGCCCAGAATGCTCCGGAGCCCAAGCGCCGAGTGCCTGTGCCGTAAAAGAAAGGAACTCATAGTGGTCACGCAGGGAGGAGTATTTTTAAATATTAAGATGGGCAGCGCGAGACGCGGCCGCTCCGACAGACCTGAAGGAGATGGATTATTATGCTTTAGTTATTTTTTATGCTTTCAGTTAGATGGAGCGACTTCATGCGTAAGGCAACTGGCAGTGACTGAATCATCAAATCATCAGCTAAATACGTTCACTGCTGAAACATAAGCCTTCCCAATAGAATGCCACTTTTGGTGGGCTGTCCATTGGGAGATTTGCCATAAACACCACGCTTGGCAGGCGGATTGATAATGGCAGTAATAATAAGATAAGATAAGATTTATTGTTGAAATTGTGGTTTACAAATGTAGGTCTTAAAATAAATAAATCCTCATAATTTACCCTTTGGGGCATACAAAAAAGTAATATAAAATTTATTCTACGTTTTGAAAATTTTGATATTTAAAATTACAATTTTATACAATATACGTTATTTAAAATTAATCAATATATCAAATTTCTATTCATCAATTATATATAAGTAATAGCGCTATTTTACAATTAATTTTTATTTTATAATTGTTCATAAAAAAAATTGTATAAGTCGCAAAAGTTCAAAAAAATTGACTTCCTCCTTCTATTATATCTCGGTACACAGTCTCACAGGCGCACAGTCTCTTTATGAAAGTAGGTAGGCTCGGAGAGCTGGTGAACTCAGTGGGAAGCATGACTAGTGATCTCCGACCTCATAAAGGTATTTCTTTTAATATGAAGCATACATACATACATACATACGTAGGCGACTTTGCGCGATCCTGATACACCTCATTCACATTAATCAACCTTTTCATGCACCTCCTTTTATTCTTCTCACTGCGGACTGCCCTGCCTTTTTTAGCAATAAGATTTATATATGAAGCAAATAGATTTAAAAAAGAAAACAGTCATTGTTTATAAAAGGCATGCCTCAGAAACAAGGGCATTTTATCTCTCTGTCAAGTGCGTGTAATCAGTCAGTGTGAGTCGTGTGTCTCGTTTTGACAGTCGTTATCGTTATCTTGAGTCTTTATATAATTCCCGCGATAAGGGCCGTCTTTTTTTTTTTTTAGATGGGTTTACGCTTGACCTCAATCTCACCTGATGGTGACGATCAGACCTAAGGTTGAGCGGGCTGGCCCAGAAGATGCCCATTCATTCTTCCTTTAAAAATATCCAAATTGTAAATGTTCGGAAATACACAAGCTGGCAGGGAGTTCTATTCCTTAGCAGTACGAATTATGAAAGAGGAAGCAAATGGCTTCGTACGAGAACGTGGTATGTCTACTACATAAGGGTGAAGTCCCTCACCACGCCTGGTAATCCGGTGACCGAAAGGGGGATGGGAGAATCAAATCGTGCAATTCCTGAGCTACAGAAAAAAGGAGCCAGGGCTGCACTTTTTTGATTACCAATGTGTTTTAATTAAAGAAATATGTATTTTATACAATCCGGTAATAGTAAAACTTTTCTTAGCACCCATATTAGCAGATAATATTAAAATCTACCACCAATTTGTAGTAGTGTCCGACCGAAACAGGATTTGCAGCCGAAACCGAAACCGAATCTTCGGCCTCGGTCTCAGCTTCGGCCGAAACCGAAATCTTTTTTGACATATTAAAATTTCTATTGTATGCAGAAATCTAGTGTGTTTTACATTTTATATAATTACGTGAAGTAGTAATAAATGAAATAATTATAATAAAAAAATAACATGGTATGTAATATAAAATAGATTTGTTTTGTTACAATAGGTACAACACACTTTATTGCACAAACAAATACAGTTACAAGTTTTAAAAGTTAAAATAAAATAGCACAATTTAGGTCTTATCGCTTTAAGCGATTTCCTCCAAACAATCTTTAGGTATAAAATATTATGCCAGAGAAAAAGGCAGGTTGCACTGATTAGTAAATTTAAATAATAAATAAGTACTTATATAACATTAACTTTATGTAATATTAACTTTAACATGAACAAATATAATAAACAATGTTCGTCTTGTAAGTAAACATTACACGAATTCACCCTACAGAGCGCGAAAGTTCACGAACACTGAGTTTCGGCCCGGCCGAAGTTTCGGCAGATTTTTTGGCCGAAACCGAAACTATGGCCGAACTTGATTTTTTGGTCGAACTGGCCGAAACCGAAACTTCGGTCGGACACTAGTTTGTAGTGTAAGGGAGCGCAAAGACATCTGATGCTCAAAATGTCAAACTCATCTGCACGTGTTGCACCCTGCTGATTGACCAACGAGACCCTGTTGACGGACAATGGCGGTATAACCATTCAATCATTCACTGGGCCACCTGCCCATAGCGTGGCCTTATTTGCAAAACTCTCCCATGAACAGCAACAACATATATTTTGTGGTGGCGTTTATTGAGGAAGGCCTATGTCCAGCAGTGGACGACTCAGGGCTGATCTGATGATGATGACCACCAGTTAATTAAACTTAACCAGAGGAAATAACATCAAAAACAGCAGACATGGACATTGCACGGCATGACATGTGTCGCCTACTATCTCCACACCTCTAAGTACCAAGAACCTTGAGACGCCCCGTTATTCCGCCATGACTCATACAAAATGTATGACATACATACAGGACATACATACACCATTGTTACTAATGACCGCTAATAAAGCATCATTTACTTTCTTTTATTGCTGGTCCCAAAGGACCATTTAAACCGTGTTACGCAAAAAATTAACACGGTTGAAATTGACAATTAAGGCTGAACAGTTAGTGCCATTGCCTCTTTTGTTGTAAGTAGTTTTGTCTAAAAAAAATTACGGTCTTACAGAAAACTTACCCATTTAAAAGGTATTGTAAATGGATAAGTTTTTGTAAGAGAGTTAAGTAAAACAGCAAAGTGTAAGGCCGTATCACATACAATGTGCGGTTTCATAAAAGAAATTCGTTTTCATTAATTTCTCGAAAAATAAAACTTTTTCTGATTTGTATATAATTTCCATAAATATGCAATGTTAACAGATTTTTTGAAGATCATATTAGGTACATGATATGGTATCAAAGATCAACAACCTACTTACTGTCATCAAATCAAAATTATTATAGGTGAAATTAAGATGTTACTTTTCTAGGTCAGAGTGTACAAAAGGGGGCGCCATGGAAAAACTCTGATTGGCGTGAAAAATATTTTTGAGTAATTTAAGAAAAATCCTCATCTCCCCGTTTTGTTAGGGTTGTCGGGTTCCCCGGATTTGTCCTAGTTACGGGGTGTCCGGGAAGCGTCCGGAGGTTCATTTGTAGTCCAGGTTTTAAAATTTTCTATAAAAAGTTGATTTATAACAATTGAAACTATTTTTTATTTTACTGAGTAACTTAAAAAAAGTTTGTCCTGGTTGGCAGACAGAGTTTAGAGATGACAATCCTACTCGTAAATGAAACATTCATATATTTTTAAAGCTAATGTAACACTGCATTCAAAAATCTTGTACCTACTTCTGGCTTGGTCACTGGACTGGAGCGACCGAGGTCGTGGCTTCAATCTTTATTTCAGGGATGTCCGGATAAAATTCTTGATTTCACTCAAATGTCCATTTGTACACCTTAACCCATTCCGATTGTATGTTCTCTATGGTTTAGGTACCTATCAGGTGTACAATAATTATTTACACGATCAAAATTTACTTAATCGTTCACTAGTAATATCTGATGGTAATTATTCCTTATTTAGAAATATATATTCGACTTACTCAACGTTATTATAATCTCAACATTATTCTCAACGTGAAATCGAGATAAGAAAGTTTCAGCATTTGAAATGTGGGCAATAGCTTGAACTGCACCGTATCGAATATGTAAATATTCGACTTATTTCAAAAGTATGCGTATTTTCACGATTTATTCAACGATAATAATACTTCCGTGTTTAGTAAGTATTTGGGTGTTTACCTAAGATCGTCTGTCTGCCTGTTTAACTCAAAAACCAATGGACCGATAAAGCGTAATTTTTAAATTTATACGTTTATGTAATCGCCAGGGATTTTTCGAAGTATTCCAGGAAATAAATCAAAATGATAACTTAAATATTTAAGTTCTAATTTTAGGATTGATTTTTACATTTTTACTTTAGTAACTTAATTCAAATATAACGATATCATAGACACGGTACTTCTAATAAATTATAAGTAAATCCATAAATTATAATTAACAAGTTAAAAATATTCTACTGATAACTACTTACCAAACAAAAGTATAGCGATACACTTATATCCTCAAAATACTTTTCAATCACTGCACTATATTAAAAAAAACAATGAACAAGCAACCATGCAAAGACAAATAAACTCTTTAATTCAACTTTATTTTCCGCTAAATTTAAAATTTAAATCGGAGTTGTAAAAGCGCGCGCAACGCGTGCTGCGGTTTCGCGCTCTCGTGTCGACTGGCGCGTTCGGAAATAAGAGAATGCGAACGACTTTGCGTACGAGCTGTCAGCCAGCGCTATTCCGCACAAAACGCATGGACGAATTCTAGACATATAAAAATATTTATTTATTTAGTTCGTAGTCAATTAATTGACTATAAAAAACCAAAGACATTACATTTTGGATATAATAGTAATAATAATTTATTTCAGACAAAGAAAAATACAAATAAATAAAATAAAACTTAATAAATAAATAAAAAATCTATGTTAATAATAAATCAATCATTACATATTTGGATGTTTGGATATTTGGATGTTTGTTACGCAATCACGCTTCAACCACTGGACGGATCGAGATGAAACTTGGCACAAATATAAATTAGGTCCTGGAATAGGACATAGGATAGTTTTATCCCGGAAAAACATCTCATTCCTACGGAAATACGAGTACATAATAATTTGTGATGTTAAGTAGTCCACGCGGACGAAGTCGCGGGCAACAGCTAGTAATATAATATATTTTGTTTTATTTAGGTTTGGGTAATGTTGATTTTTAATTAACTGGACAAAATAGATAATCTGGTAAGTAAAATAAAATGTCCTAAGTAATATATAACAAGAATATTTGTATCTGATAGCTAACGATCTAGTCCTAACAAAGTTACAGTTTCTGCAACGAGTTGCAGAATTAACCTATACGACATACTTCCGCCGCATTCGGCCTATCACGAACTGTACTGGTTGTTGCTTAGTTGTTTATCACGACATGGCGGACCCTTTGTCACTGCCGGCTCTAGCGATTCTATATCCTTCTGCTGCGAATGAGCAAAACATCCTAATTGTTACGAAAAGTCGCGAAATATAACGGTACAAGTACATATAACGTCATTTGTTTAACGTTTCACTTTTAAACTGAAAACTTGTTTTTGTGGTCCACTTCAGAAAGTGGCTAACTCGATGTTTAAACTTTGCGAGCTCTGAAACTGAATCATTGTCAAAAACCTGATAAAGGCATAAAGGTACTGTCACACAGCAAAGAGTTTAAAAAAATTCGAGTTATAATTATAATATTCCGACAAATAATTATCAACGGAAGTGAGATGTAACCTACACACAGAAACATAATGCTCACGCCTTGGTCCCAGAGGGGTAGGCAGAGACGATGTATCGCCACTTTACGCAATCTAATGTCGCAAAGTGACTTTCCTTCGCCCGCTTTTCCTACCTTCCCAATAAAGCGTAAAATAATTTCAATACTGTCTGATTCATCATCAGCCGAAATACGTCGGCTACTGAACATAAGCCTCCTATAGAATGCCACTTTTGGTGGACTGTCCGTTGGGGGTTTTGTCATAATCACCACGCTTGGCAGGCGGATTGGTGATCGCAATAACGATCTTAATATACACAGGATAATGTTACTGCCCGTCCCTGGTGTAATCCGTTAGTCACCTTAACGACACCCACGGGAAGATTGGGGGTGGCTCTGTTCTAAGCCGGGAACCACACGACATGACTGATTAGTAGGGTATTTTCTGTATACATATACCTACGTCAAGATCCTATTAATAATTATAGTAAACAAGCTGGTGCCCGCGACTTCGTCTGCGCAGGATTAGTATTTCGAGTAGCTTATATTAGCGTGCCGTATATAGCGATAAAAGTATATATTTTCATTTAGGAATCAATTTATTACTACCAAATGTGCATTTGAAATAAATTATCAATTTTTATTGTAGTTATGATTCACTATTTTGGCTATAATGGCTTACACATAAGATATAGATATATACTGTGGAGGGCTTTTTTGTAGGACTATTTAAGATAAACATTTCCATCATACATAACATACTCGTATGTGTAACTCTTGCGGTTTTGGCAGCGCACGCCAGAATAGCTCGCAGATGGTAGATTTTTTCCTACTTACTTGATATTTTGGACAATTTACACAATATCTTTATAAATTGTAGCCTATGTGTTATTCTGATGTATAAGCTATATTATTGTAAAGTTTAATTAAAATCCATTCAGTAGTTTTTACGTGAAAGAGTAACAAACATCCATCCATACTTACAAACTTTCGCGTTTATAATATTAGTTATTAGTAGAATAGGATAGTAGTAACCACAGTACTAAAGTACCGAAGTACCGACCTAAAAGACTCCATCATATTTCACCATATTGCAAAGCCAGAAGTCATGATTGTCAATTTCGTCGATGACTCAGTTGGTACAAGCTTTAACCTTGACATGGGTTTGATTCCCACCAAGGATAGACATAATTAACATCAACAGAATATAATATTCCAAGAGGTTTATGCAATAATCACCACACTGGGCAGTGTTATATATTTACCATAAACGCTGATTTTACGAATACTCAATTACTTTAATTTTTTATATTTTTTAGGTCTCATGAACTTCTAACAAATTATAATATCAAGTTTATCATTCCTAACGTACCCATTGACCTATCTATTCTCATAAAATTCCCAAATTACTTAGAATTCAATCAAAATAACTTTAAAAAAACGATTTTATAATTATAAATAACTATATTTTACTAGCTTTTACCCGCGACTTCGTCTGCGTAGCTTTCGATATTTACACATCTTCACTGCTTTTAACGACTAATTTGGTTTCCCGTAGGAATGTGATGTTTTTTCGGAATAAAAACTATCCTATGTCCTATTCCAGGACCTGACAGTGGTTGAAGCGTGATTGAGTAACAAACATGCAAACTTTCGCATTTATAATATTAGTGGGATTTTCTATTTACTAATAGGTATACTAACATTTTTATACACTGTTATCTGAATAAATGATTTAATTGACAAAACCTGATTTAATTTAAATTTTCTGGTCCGAATAGACGTCGGTAGATAGTTTCCTAAGTGATAGCATTCCCCCTATGTATACCTAAGTGTAAAATTCCCTTCTATTGTATGCATCGATCCTAAGGGTGACTCAGGAAATGCGGGTGTAAGTGGTGGTAAGGGTCATGATAAATTTTTAAATGAAAATGCATCACCGCTTGTATTTTTCACCCCTACTTCGAATACCATAGATATTTTAAAGCAAACTAATAATAAACAAATACATATTACTATATACATACATACTCGTACACTTGCCTAATCCCATACTAGGATTTTGGTCTATGCTATGGGAATTAAACAAGGATAAAACAATTTACAAATATAACAATCAGACCGAGACCAACTGGTACAAAACTGTCCGTCTCCGGTGGGAACTGAACCCTGGCGGCGCTCGAGTCCAGTGACCAAGTCACTAGGCCAACGAGACAGTCTTCTGACTGACCTTTAATTCATCTACACTAATATTATAAAGAGAGAAGGTTTGTATGTTTGTAACGAATAAACTCAAAAACTCCTGGACCGATTTCAAAAAATCTTTCACTATTAGAATGCTACATTATCCCTGAGTAACATAGACTATATTTATTAATATAAAAAATTAGGGATCCCTAATAAAAGTTCAATAATGTAACCCAGGGTGTAAAAAAATTAGCCATAAAATGTCTTTCATCGCATGAGCTGCGGAAACTATTAATGTTAGAACCTTGGCGTCTCTGTACATTGAAAATATTAGCAGGAGTCGGAGCGGGAGGGGGAAGGGGAAAGAGGCGGACGACGGGAATTAAGGTTTAATAAGTTTCAACAGTTAATTAATTCTGTAGCCCACGCGAGCGGAGCCGCGGGCATAGCAAGTATTAGGTAAAGAGAGAGATAAACCTTTTATCTTTGATCAGTTAAGGAAAAACAATCGAGGTTGGAGCTGTTTATAGAAATATCTTGACACTTTTATTTCAGAGATGATTTTATGTTTATATTTTTATTTTTTAACAAGAGTTGGAAAACAAAAAAAATACCGGATTTAATTTTTTAGATTAACGTATCTATTCTATTCATAATTACAGATATTTTTTCCGCGTGTGGGCATTAATGCCCATATTGATATTACTGACTCCTGACACAAGGGACTTCCCAGGAGTTTGGGAGCCAGGGCTATATTTGATTTATCGTGTCTATGATCAATAAAGATTTGTATCAATAAAGAACTGCGTCATACCAAAAAAAAACGTCACATATAATTCTATCAGGGTGTACAACAAGTTTTCAAACGACGTGAAATCGCTGTCATAAATGTTAAAGCTTTCTAAAACAAATAATTGTTTTTAGACAGCTTAAAAGCTTTCTGATACAAAAGTGCTTTATACTATAGTCTGAAGGAGTTTTCGGATTCTGAGTTGATCTAGAGAAATCGCTACCTTACTTGCCACCCTTTGAGTAAATGTACATTGAAACCACTGAATAATAATGTTTTACATGACATGTAATTTACGGCAAAATAAACAAACACAAATAAAAAAAATTCTATTATTGACTATTTCGATGATGTATGGTCTGTGATATTTATCACGTTTATGAAAAATCCCCTATGCAATGACTATATTCTTGTCTGAGACAATGTACCCGCTGATCTGTCATGAAAATAGGAAAAAAATGTTTATCAGACAATGTTATTTTGATTTTTAACCCAGCCGCCATATCTGGGTTATCTGGCAGCGGCTGACGGGCGTGGCGCGCGCTTCGTGGCCCCAACACAAAAACTTGATCGATGATAGAGCAGTCAGCACCACCGGCGCCGAGGTCAATGGACGTGTGTTTTTAGCGTTCCGTCAAAACTCAAAACGGATATCTAAGGATAATATAACTCGTTGCTATATGTAGCGAAGCAGATTTGGTTGAAATTTGAAACATATATTATGTAATTATTAAATGAAAGTTTGCTGATCTTTTTAGGGTTCGTTGCCAAATGGCAAAAAACGGAACCCTTATGGATTCGTCATGTCTGTCTGTCTGTCTGTCCGACCGTATGTCACAGTCACTTTCTTCCGAAACTATAAGAACTATACTGTTGAAACTTGGTAAGCAGATGTATTCTGTGAACCGCATTAAGATTTTCACACAAAAATAGAAAAAAAAAACAATAAATTTTGGGGGTTCCCCATACTTAGAACTGAAAATCAAAAAAAAATTTTTTTATCAAACCCATACATGTGGGGTATCTATGGATAGGTCTTCAAAAATGATATTGAGGTTTCTAATATCATTTTTTTCTAGACTGAATAGTTTGCGCGAGAGACACTTCCAAAGTAGTAAAATGTGTCGTCCCCCCCCCTGTTACTTCTAAAATAAGAGAATGATAAAACTAAAAAAAATATATGATGTACATTGCCATGCAAACTTCCACTGAAAATTGGTTTGAACGAGATCTAGTGAGTAGTTTTTTTTAATTCGTCATAAATTGTAAACCACAATACTATTATTAAAACATCGATCAAAGTTACAACTTTTATATTATGTTACTTGCTGCTACGGAACCCTTCATGGGCGAGTCCGACTCGCACTTGGCCGCTTTTTTTGTTTTATATTAGATTTACCTACCATCACACAGCCATGCACACTTTACTCTGAACACTATATTACCTTTAATCTTAAATTTTCAAATCAGCACAACCTATATAGCTTTTTTCGCTTAAAGCGATAAGACCGGCTTAAATTGAACTATATTTTTAACTTCTAGAACTAGTAACTGAGTTTGTCTGTGCACTTAAGTGTTTTTTGGTTTTTTATTTCGTATAATTTTTTTGGTATCTATTACTTATTTAATATTGTGTTTAATGTAACATTTAAAACGTAATCGTTACAACAAATTTATTGCATTTTAAAACGAGGAGTAAACAAATTCCTGAAACGCTGTAACACAGGACATACCTTTTATAGCATTAAAAACCAAAATGTAGGTATCCTAAAAATAATAGATAAAAGATTATTAAAGTGAACCATTTTGTAAGTAAGAAAAGTATAGACAGACATTTACACTTTTATAACATTAGTGCGATTTTGTAAGTTTCTGTAATTCGCTGGATAGATGCCGCAAAAAAGTATAAAGAAACTGTCGTAATACTTATTTTATTACAAAAGCATTATGCGGTTTTTAGATGTTGCAAAAAGTAAGTTATTGTGGGCGAGGTCTGGTTTGGCAGACCAGGTTGGTCGGATTTGTGTATGCCTTTATTCTGACATGCCACCAATTGCAATTCTGAATAGATATCCAAAATATCGTTAATTAGTCTCATTTAGTCGCAAGAAACTAGATTTCATCGATCTGCCGTATAAAAGTGTGGGTGTGTTGCCAGAATAAGGCTTATTTTACAGTACATGTGTGTACTGCTTTAGTCCATTGATCACGTCAATTACTCGATGGATTTATTCTGACGAAGTTTGTCAATCCACAGGCACCTCGCGAGGGTCACCGAGGTCGCGGTATAAAAGTAAAAATCGCCGAAAAGAGTAGTATCGCCAACGCTAGTACAGAGTTGGTATCATGGATCAATGAACCGTTCTTTATTCAGTATTCTCGTTACCAAGGAAATAACAGGAAACTTTAATGATTTTGGACACGTTTGTCATAACTTCATAAGTACCTATAGATATTTTGTCGCACATTCGACACCTCACGCATTGATTCAGTCAAACAGTATCTTATACCGTCCACATCTTCATCATACCGTCATCATCAGACACATTTCTGTTGAGTCATTATTCATCATCAACAGCCGAAATACGTCCACTGCTGAACATAAGCCTCCCCAATACAATGCCACTTTTGGTGGTCTTTCTATTGGGGGATTTGCCATTAACACCCCCCTTGGCAGGCGGATGGGTGATCGCTGAATGATCTCAATATACACAGGAGAACGCTTCTGCCCGTCCTTAGTGCAATCCCTTAGTCGCCTTGATGATACCCACGGGAAGACCCTAGACCCTATTCTAAGTCAGGAACCACACGACTATGGTTTGTTGAGTGAGACCAGAAAATATTCCTTCGAATCGCACCGTAAGTACCATTAAAAAAGGAAGTCTTTTTATATAATTTTTGAATAATAGATTTAGGTGCGTGTATTGAGCTTGAAAAACGATTCCTTTGATGTTCGACGTGATCGGCCGATAGCAAGGTCTTCCGTATTTGTTTAATGCGGTAGAAGCCACTTAGATACCATTTACGTACAGTTTGGTCCTTGTGACTTTAAAGCCAATGTTATTGTGTATTACTTATTTCCGTTTTAGGCGATTCCGTAAGTTTTAAACTGTTCTCTTTTATGTTGCTCTGGTCGAAATATTTATGTCACAAATTGTTTCTACAATTGCACGTCTCATATTTTCATCGCCATCATGTCGTCCACTACTGGACGTAGATCTTCCCAGTTAACGCCACCACTCCCGGTCTTCTGCCCTCCGCATCCAGCCACTTCCGGCCACCTTCTTCAGGTCGCCGGTCTACCTGAATAGTAAGATCATTACTGCGATTACCAATCCGCTTGCCAATCGCGGTGATTATGAACCACCAAAAGTGGCATTCAGGCTTGTGTTCAGCAGTGGACATACTTCGTCTTAATGATGATGAAGTATAAATATTTGCCTTCGATTGATTCTACGTTTGATTTGTGAAGCAACTTCTACTGACGATGACACGAACTTATAAAGAAGCATTGTAACCGGAAGCTAACATGTGTACCAACACCGAACTCCGAGACAAGTTTTTTTAATGTTTAGTTGCTACCCGTACACCGTACTTTATGTCAAAGTGCATAGTAGACGCATATATTCTCGTAAAAGTGCAACGTAACAGCGCAGCGGAAGGCGTGCATGCATTGTTACAGCCAAGGGAAAGTTCTTACGTCACTCCTCAAGAAGTAACTGAGTAATTACATATACAGCTATTTATTTACCTGTTATACAAGTAAATTTGTTGCTGTAATTAGTGTAGATCTTGTCTGTTTAACGAAGCTCTATTTACAGTCGCTAGATATCCTTATTTGTCAGTGTTAACAATGAATCACGATATGGATGACTTTTGTTTTATGTAACTTCATTATCATCAGCTGAAATACGTCCACTGCTGAACATATGCCTCTCCAATAGAATGCCCCTTTTGATGATTTGTCCATTGGGAGATTTGCCATAATTACTACGCTTGGCAGGCAGATTGGTGATCGCAGTAATGATCTTAATATACACAGGATAACGCTGCTTCCCGTCCCTGGTGCAATCCCTTAATCGCTTTAACGCCACTAGATAATTGGGAGTGGCCCTATTCTAAGCCGGGGACCACACTGCCAAATTATTATTTAATGTTAAAACACCTATTGTTGTCCAGGTACCTTTAGAATTTAATAAATCACTTATCATCATTAGGTCTCCACTGCAGGAGCACAACCCTCTCTCATCCGCCGGAGACAGACGGAGGATTTGACCTACACTCCCCGCGCTGGCCAGACGGGTTGGGGAGGCCTGATTGATGTTTTATAATGTATTCCCTTAGTCGCCTTGTACGACATCCACGGGAAGAGTTGGAGTGGTCATATTCTACTCTACCGGAAACCACACGGCACTTATCACTCACGCCTATCTCACTTATCACTTACTGACTACGCGTGGAGTGAAATGGAGATGATAAGTCGTCCTTAGTCGCCTTGATGACACCCATGGGAACATTGGGGGTGGCCCTATTTCTAAGCTGGGAACCACACGACAGAAGTTTATTTACTGGTATTACATGCGGTACATTGCATTTAGTTAAAAATCATATTTAAATCTACCTACCTAGCTATTATTTGCATCAAATATTGAGAACGTCCAGAGACTGCAGTCCAAAATCCTGCAGACCATTATCGGTGTCCCATGGTACAAATGAGATACTAAACAATCACCTCGACATTCACATTGTAACAGATTCATCATCATCATCATATCAGCCCCTAGAAGTCCACTGCTGGACATAGGCCTTCCCCAATGAACGCCACCACACCCGGTCCTCTGCCCTCCGCATCCAGCCGCTACCGGCCACCTTCTTCAGGTCGTCGGTCCACCTGGCGGCGGGGCGTCCCACCCTGCGAGTGCCGATGCGCGGTCTCCACTCCAGAACTCGTCTGCCCCAACGGCCGTCGGTTCTGCGGCATATGATTTATGTAACAGATTAAATACTTGAAACAACTGACAGATATAAGAAGAGACTAATGGAATGTAACGGCTGAAAAGAGAGGACCTCGCCCCAGCAAAAAAGAAAATTTCCCAAAGGCAACAATACCAGAGAACACTCCCCGACACTCCACACAAGCGAACACATTTAATTACCCACTACATGCACACCCGCCTGCCTATACACGTTTCTGTGTGTGCGTTAATTATTGTAGGGCTACGGGCAACCAGCATGGGAACATTGTCGATCGAGACAGGGACAACATTATACGTCAAAGTGTTTCTCTTTTTACCTAGTAACTTTTTTTCTAGTAACTTTGTAACCGGCGGGTAGCTGCGTAGCGTACTGATATCCGTGCTCTGTTTGCGAGAAAAGGTGAGTGTGTCTTCTTTACTTAGTAATATTTACTACTACTTAGTTGTTGCCCGCGACGTCGTCCGCGTGGACAATTTAACATCACAAATTATAATGTATTTAACGTAGGAATGGGATGTTTTTTCGGGATAAAAATTATCATATGTCCTATTCCAGGACCTAACCTATATGTGTGCCAAGTTTTATCACGATCCGCCAGTGGTTGAAGCGTGATTGAGTAACAAACATCCAAATATCCAAACTTTCGCATTTATAATATTATAGTAGGAATAGTAGATTCAAGCTAGAACTAGCTTATTTGGATGCGTCAATGGCTTGGACCTATTAACCTAGGTTTAAGGTTAATGGACGTGTGACTAGCAAATACATGAGATACCACATACTTTAATATGAAACTACCCATTAAAAGTCAAGAAATATGCAGTAACGTATATTTAAATGTTACAAACTTAATAAGTAAATGAGTTAATGTAATTAGCAAATTGTAATGAAAAAAGCTGAAGCAACATTAAAACCAATGCAACGCATTTTTGTTATGTTTGTCAATCGATTATTTCACACTGAGCTAACTTGCAATGTTTCTTGCAACTTCAATGTTGTACACATTTGCCCTCAGATGTGTGGGGTACACACTCACCCACAATTCACACTAACACTCACCCTCCAATATTATTATCATTTATTTATTTTATCCCGGAGCTGGGCGAACTCCGGGCACTATTAGCCTTACCGATTATGCGGGGCTCTGATAAGGTGGACCATTATTTCCCAACGATCTCTATGTACTACTAGATGGAGCGTTCCAAACAATCGCTCTGTTCCACGCAAGTAGCCACAACTCTTTCACATTCACAATGAAACTTGTGCAGTTACTACGCAGAACATTTAAATATTACTAAATATTGACGCTAATAATGTCAATATTTAGAAAATAATTAAATGTTCTGAGTAGTATCTGCACAAGTTTCAAAGTGAATGTGAAAGAGTTGTGGCTACTTGCGTGGAACAGAGCGATTGTTTCGAACGCTCCATCTAGTAGTACATAGAGATCGTTGTTATTTCCCTAGCTTATCGTGGTACCTCAACAAGGCGGCTATGCTGTTCGCAACACATCACGTCAAGGGGTATCACGGGGCGAAAAGCGGGCGAAGGAAAGCCACTTTGCGACATTACATTGCGCAAAGTGGTGATACATCGTCTCTGCCTACCCCTCTGGGACCAAGGCGTGAGCATTGTGTAAGTATGTATGTATTTATTTTATATCTAACTCTTCATTTCAAATCTACACCAAATTCTTTTTCTATTCCTTTAGTGTCCGAGAGAATAAACTGCCAAACGGTCATTCGAGATCCTTTTTAACTAACCTTTAAAACTAAACTAAAAGAGCACTATCGGTCTCACCGGCGTTTCCTCGTGGTCATACCGTATGACTACGAGGATATAGATGTCCCCGTAGTCATACCGATATTTTTACACCTCTCTAGAGAAAAATTAAAAGAAAACGAAAATACCTATACTAGAACTAACAAACCTGTCCTTATGGGTTAGTCAAGTACAGTCGAGGTCAAATATATGTAATACTATCACAAAACGAATACATAACGTTACCATTTCTATGGCACTCCTATGATATGTATTTATTTATGTATGTTTATTACTCGCCGTGTGATTTCCGCAAGAGTAGAATAGGACCACTCCAACTCTTCCCGTGGATGTCGTACAAGGCGACTAAGGGAATACATTATAAAACATCAATCAGGCCTCCCCAACCCGTCTGGCCAGCGCGGGGAGTGTAGGCCAAATCCTCCGTCTATCTCCGGCAGATGAGAAAGGGTTGTGCTCCTGCAGTGGAGACAAAAATAACCTGATGATGATTAAGTAAGTATATTAATTACTAATTATTATAAGTCTTTACTTTATATACATATATGTAAAGTAGTTAGGTATTTAGTTATTATAGTCTATTAGGCACTCTTTTTGCCCCTCTCGCTCTTTAATGCCTTGTCTCACACCCTGTAAGATTGGCTGGAAGAGATCTCTTTTAGAGATAATCTCACCTTTGTACATAAAATTTGTAACTAGTTTTAAAATTGTGCAATAAAGAATATTTTATAACTAGCTGTGCCCGCGGCTCCGCTCGCGTGAACTACAGAATCCGCTCCCATTCCCACTCCCGCTCCCGCTTCCGCTTCCGCTTCCGCTCCCACTTCCGCTCCCGCTCCCGCTTCCGCTCCAGTCCTGCTCCCTCTCCCGCTTCCGCTCCCGCTTCCGCTCCCGCTTCCGCTTCCGCCCTGGTCCCGCTTCCGCTCCCTCTCCCGCTCCCGCTTCCGCTCCTTCTCCCGCTCACGCTCCCGCTTCCGCTACCGCTCCCGCTCCCCTCCCACTCCCCTCCCGCTCCCGCTCCCGCTCCCGCTCCCGCTCCCCTCCCAAAAATAATTGAAATGTGTTCTATTACTTATCCTTAGACCACTCAATTTTTTTTTTGTAAATATCTTTAATGTACAGACACGCGATGTTTACGATTTTATTTATTAGATAATCTACACTCTGTCAGTTTTGTAACCTAGAGTCTCAGGCTCCCCGGAACAGACTGCACGGTGAGTGGGGAGCTTCAGTCTGAATTGTCCTGTCTTAGTCTAATTTAATTTATTAATCAGATGTTCTTTAAATAAACTATTCGTAGGTACGTAGTTGTGTATAACATTCCTAAACCTTTTTCCAAAAGGGATTAGATACACAATGTGGTCCAACGTGCTGTTATCCAATGATTCTGCAAACAATCAAACCGGTTGTTTCGTTGCATAAGAACATCTTTAAGAGCACTTCGACACAAAGCCGTGGTTTCACAGATCAACAAGACCACTATGTCAAGTTGGATCACTCTAGCCATCTATTCGCGACATGAACCAGAATAGGAAACAGATTGCGTTTCAGCTCCATTAAGTGTGTTTATGAGGACCGGATTTAGAAAGGAATTGTCGCCCAGACACATGTGGCGATGGCGGTGCGCTACTGTGATAATAAAAGTAAATATAACAGGTTCGTATTTGCATTTGTGTGAAGAGAAAACACTTATTTTTACATGTGTCTAAATATTACAACTAAAATGCAACGAATGAAAAAAAAATGTATTTATCGTCCATAACATAATAAATGGGGTATAAAAAATATAAACTGATTACATTCTACTGATTTATACTGGCCTTCATTTCACTACTTGATTGCTTGCTGCTTAGAGTAATATACGTTCATGTAACTAAACGTTTTAACCATTTGACACTGACTCGTATAAACGTCAAATTAATAGCGAGACACGCGGATGGCGTTTCAAATCGGCATAATAAATTAGCTGTCAGGGGTAAAGGCAGTTCGTGTAGGAGTTTGAGGTTAGTGTATAACAATGCATATAATCAAAAGTCCATCTCTGTTGTCACTCGTAGTCGTACTATGTATTCAATTCAATTACTCTTTATTGCACGATAAAAACAAAGATACAATGATATAGTAGCTTACACATGTACATCTAGGCGGTCTTATCACTAAAAGCGATTTCTTCCAGACAACCTTGGGGTAGAGGATAATAATAGCAGAAAAAGGTAGGTTGTGCAGTTTAATAAAGTTCAGTTTAATAATGTATTCCTTTATGAGAGTTTATTACCCTATTACATACCACGTTTGGTTAAGCTAATATTACATTCAGATAAAGTTGTAATTAATTGGTACGACAAAAGGGGCGTTAGTTTTAAGTTCTGCGCCCCTTTGTCTCACCCTTGCACCGTCCCTGTTGTTTGTCATAGCTCATTGCTGATTGAACTGACCTCACGGACCACACATTACGTGGTCGCATGACCGGCGCACGTCATGTGCTCATCCAATAATCACTGGCTGCAAAATATCAATTTGTGTCACTTATGCGGCCGTCACGCCTCGCGTCACAACTGTAATTAAGACTGATCGAACTATCATTATTTTAGATTCGATTGCAACTTTTATAAATGTCAAAACAACTGCGACATTCCTCCTCCCTCTGCCCCTGTGTCCTGGAGTTCTTTGTTCACTTCATATCAATAGTCCTTGATGCGCAGGCTGCGGGGCAGCGCTAATGGGATCCTGAAAATGATCAACGAGAGGTTTGACGGCCCCACACTGGGTGGGGCTGTTGAAACCTATATCTAGTTAAGTAAGAAATTAGTTAATAAGTTTACTAACATAGTATTAAGGCTTTACTAACACTATGGATGTATATCTAATCTGAAATAAATAAATCTAATAAATAAAATCGTAAACATCGCGTGTCTGTACATTGAAGATATATGCAAAAAAAAATTGAGGGGTCTAAGGATAAGCAACAGAACACATTTCGATCATTTTTGAAATTTTTGTCTGTTTGTCTGTTTATCTGTTTGTCTGTTTGTCTGTTTGTCTGTGAGTTTGTGCACGCATCACTTAAAAACTACTGAACGGATTTTGATGGACTTTTTACAAAAACATGGTGCTTTACTTAACTTAACATTTAGTCTTTATTTCATCGCAATCGGCTAACTCAATCAAAAGTTATAGACATTTTTAGTTTTCAAATACATTAGTTAGGTAAGGTTATTATGCAATATATTGCTTAAAGTAGTATTTCCGTACCTACTATTCAGATTGCGATGAGTTTGGATTACATTTGGAGCTGCGAGTAGGAATTGGAGTGAGAGTGGGAGTGGGAGTGGGAGTGATAGTGGGAGTGGGAGTGGGAGTGGGCGAAGGCGTGGGCGTGTGCGTGGGTGTGGGCGTGGGAATGGGCGTGGGATTGAGAGCGGAAGCAGAAGCAGAAGCGGAAGCGGTAGCGGGAGGGGAGCGGGAGCGGAACCGGAGCTGGACCGGAGCGGGAGCGGAAGCGGGTATGGTACCAGTGTAATTTGAGTGTTTGAAAATTCGCATAACTTTTTTTTTTTACTATTAGGTACATTGTATAGCAGATGTTATTGCGGAAAGTTGCTCTTGACTGAGTTACCCGATTACGATGAATTGGTGGTATAGGTATGCAACAAAGTAATGTTGGTCGGAATTTGGACTGCGATGGATTAGTTACGAGGACTACATTTGGAGAGACGAGGGAAAGAGGTTAGAGGGGAGGGTTGAGGGGAGAGCTGAGGAGAGGGTTGAGAGGAGTGTTGAGGGGAGGAGTGTTGAGGGAAGGGTTGAGAGGAGTGTTGAGAGGAATGTTGAGAGGAGGGTTGAGGGGAGAGTTGAGGATCTGGATCTGGACCTGGTCTGTACCAGACCTGGACCTGAACCTGGACCTGGACCTGGGCCTGGGCCTGGATCTGGACCTTGACATGGACCTGGACCTGGATCTGGACCTGGACCTGGACCTGGACCTGGACCTGGACCTGGACCTGGACCTGGACCTGGACCTGGACCTGGACCTGGACCTGGACCTGGACCTGGACCTGGACCTGGACCTGGACCTGGACCTGGACCTGGACCTGGACCTGGACCTGGATTTGAAGTCTGAGTGGAAGTGGGATAGGGAGCGGAAGTGGGAATGGGAGCGGATCCTGTAGTACACGCGAGCGGAGCCGCGGGCACAGCTAGTAATAATAATAATAATGCTCTGAATGTTTACAGAATTACCAATGGATAGGTTTCAAAGTCTTCAACCAGAGCGACCTACCCGTAATGACCTACGGCGCCGAAACGTGGAGACTGACAGTGGGACTAGTCTGAAAACTGAAGGTCGCTCAGCGGGCTATGGAAAGAGCTATCCTCGGAGTTTCTCTAAGGGACAGGATCCGAATTGAGGTGATCCGCCATAGAACTAAAGTCTTCGATATAGCTCAAAAAGTTAGTACGTTAAAGTGGCAGTGGGCTGGTCACATCTGTTGGAGAACCAATTACGCCCCCTGGCTAGATGGAGCGATGATCTGCGTAAGACGACTGGCAGTGACTGTATGAGAAGAACCGAAGATCATTACATTCTTATATCTAATACAATTTTGTATTAGATATAAGAATGTATGAAACTATATGTAAAAAAGTCTTCTAACTCTAAAAAGCAAGCTGAAGTGCCAACTGGCGGGCCACATCTGTCGCAGAACCGATTGGAACAGACGAGTTCTGGAGTGGAGACCACGAATCGGCACACGCAGGGTGGAACGCCCAGGTGGACCGACGCAGTGGCCGGAAGCAGCTGAATGCGGAGAGCAAAGGACCGGGTGTGGTGGCGTTCATTGGGGAAGGCATGTGTCCAGGCTGAGATCATGATGATGCACTCTAAAAAGTTATCATGTAGGTTACTTGACAAAGTTGGAAGCTGATAAATTGATCCGGAGCTGTTTACTACTGGCACGTGACATTGCAAACATTTGTTTATTTAAAAAGGAATTCCATTGTGTAGTGCTGCAATGAAACAATGGAACTATAGTTGCTGAGTAACTACGAGCAGCAACCAAACAAATACCTAGCCAGGTCAGTTGGCAAAAACAATGCGGTGTCCAATGCGATATACGACAATGATATTTTATCGAGGCCAGAGACACAATTTTAAACGACCAGGGAGCCTATTCCGTTAGCATATAGGATAATATCCGTCGAGCTACAGTCATTTTTAACTCTCTAATGAGTCACGTGCTATATTCTGATCAGCGATTGGCGTCTAACTACGATGATTAATTAGACATGTTATCCGTTTACAAAGGAGGGGATCAAAAATTTTCCAAAACTAGATCACGTTGATGAATATAATGCCTCGTTGGCCTAGTGGATTGGTCATTGGACTCGACCGCCAGAGGTCGTAGGTTCGATTCCGACTGGGGACAGACAAGTTTGTACAATTTGTATGTATGTAAACGCTTTATTGTACCAAAATTAACAACAACAAAAATAAATAAAGGAATAAAGTTGTGTAGAACGACGGACTTATCCCACTTAGGGATCTCTTCCAGTCAACCTTAGAGTAACTGAAAGGACTGGTATAATGCGTTTAGAACCAAAATTATAAAAGGAACGTACCCATTAATTGCAAGTTGGCCCCGGTCTGAATGTTATATTTGTGAATTGTCCCATCCTTGTTTAATTCCCATAGCACAGGAGAAATCTTAGTTTGGTATTAGACAAGTATGTATATACATAACATAATTAATGCTCACGCCTTGGTCCCAGAGAGGTAGGCAGAGACGATGGATCGTTACTTTGCGCGATACTGTAACACCTTACAGCCTCACTCACATCCATCAACCTTTTCATGCACCTCCTTTTATTCTTCTCACTGCGGACCCCAGCCTATTTGAGGGTATGTATATGTACATTTGACTAGACGTTGTATGTATCTGCATACAATACTCTCGGGAAGTCGCGTGCGCACCTCGTAGCATACAAATGGTCTGATTATACCCGCTGTCGATTATATCTACGCTTTTATTACTTTTATTGGAATTCCTTTCTCCATGGTTAGAAAAACGTTGAACTGGTTAGTTGTGTAAGCCTAATTGTTAGTTTTTTTTATTTCTGTGGGAGCTGATTGTGTTTTAATAATGAGATGTTTCCTCATTGAAATAAGATGTTTTTTCAAGTAATACTTTGAGATTAGATTTTTACAGTTTATGTTTTGTTTGTTTTTGACTTACTACTACTTAAATAGATAACATTAAATCATTTTTTTTTCATACAGTTTAATATGAACAGGTCTTTATGAACAGGCCAGTATCTCCTTGTTCATTTAAATTATTTAAAAACATTAACATAAACGTACGTTAATAATATGATAGCTGATTATTAAGTTAAATTTATAATTAACAACTTTTTAAGGACCGCTATATAGATCGGTCGAAATCAAGAAGTTCCTGTTTTTTACCTTATAAAACATCAATCAGGCCTCCCCAACCCGTCTGGCCAGCGCGGGGAGTGTAGGCCAAATCCTTCGTCTGTCTCCGGCAGATTAGAAAGGGTTATGCTCCTGCAGTGGAGACAAAAATAACCTGATGATGATGACTGTTTTTTACCAGTTCACAATAAAACGATTTGGAAGAAAATGTATCCTTGACTTCAGCGGGCTTACACACTTTGCATTATGTGAAGATTGTAAAAGGTACATTTTTATTCGCTCTACTACAGATTTACAAACTTAACTTCACTTGTAAAGAGATAGATAAGGTGACGGCCGAGTCAAAGGGCTTTGGAGAATAAGGTGCGGTGAGATAGATGGAACGTCAGCGTACGTATTCACAGAACTGTTACATTCCTTACTACTTATTAACTCGTTTATTTCCGGTCCCGGTCACTTTAAAATAAAAAAAGGATGGTAAGATTGATCACGCAAGTACAGCCCGCAGTATATTATACCAGTATGACCTTGATGTCGAAACTCATGTAGGTAGAGATCGTTTAATTCACGACGGCACGTCCCGTAACGTCTCGCGAAGGGTGAGCGTCCGAGCCTCTCCGAACGTCAGTATCTTACTACCTTAGCTGTTAGTTATGAAATAAAAATTAGTGACTGGATTTTGTGAAGTTTTATCGTATTGTCAAGCTGAAATTGGCGTCCTCATTCGTTCTATTGTCAGGCCAAATACGTGTATGTTACAGGAGTTCAATCTAGTTTTCGTTTTTGGTCAAAATTGGTGATGCTTGTCTAAAATCTGTATGGCCGGAAATGGAAGACAATAGGCACGTATACAAAATTATTATAATAACAGTGTAACGCGATGGATATCTAATTAAGGCTGGTACTGACATGCCTCACTGCGTCTGCGCATGATGGCTGACCAGAGAATCTAATAAATAAAAACGTAAACTTCTCGTGAGTTAAGTCTCTCATGAAATCAAAAATATCACATTTGATTTTAATAGATTATATTTTATAAAAAGTCAAATTACACTGATTAAGATATACGTATAAACTCTGAGACTCGATGCTAGAGACTGGAGACTGCCTGAATGTGCCGCTCCTTGCACATTCTTATCTGTTTGTGGGGGATGCATACACAACACGAGTCTGTCCTGTGAATATATTTGCAAAAAAATTTGGGATCTAAGGATTAATAACACATTAAGATTATTTTTGAAATTTTTGTCTGTCTGTTTATCTGTTTGTCTGTTAGTTTGTGCACGCATCACGTAAAAAGTACTGAACCCATTATGATGGACTTTTCACAGAAATATAGTCTGATTCGGAGTAACATTTAGTCTTTATTTAATCGCAATCGGCTTATTCAATCAAAAGTTATGGGCATTTTTAGTTTACAAATGCATTATTAGATGTAGACTGACAGGACGCCTAACCCTTTTTAGCTAGGATCAAGCATTTAATGCATTTTAGGGTTTCATTGACTTTTTATAGTATTTGTTTTAGAATCCGTCAAAAATGTCAAGCTTATTAGAAAGGAAAGAAAAATTTACAACCCCGCGTTTTGCATTGATATTCGTGCCTATTAATTAGTTGCAAATATAACAAGAATAGTTATGTAATTCTTAAATCAGTCAAATAAATTAACTATGCCACAATCATTAACATATCTAATTTGACAGATAAAAATTATGAGACTAGTTTAACAAATTATACAGCTTATATTCTAATTTATATTCCGAACAGCTTAATTTGTGTAACTAAATGCGTGACACGCAACCCTAATCTGTCGAATCTGCAGATAATTGTTACGTCACCGTCGCGGGCGTACGCGGGCGTAGAGTGGACCGTGATCAAATCTGTATACATTGCTGTGTAGTAAAAGAATTTGACATATAAGATACAACTAAATCAACCAATAGATGTCAAACTAGCGTTTTTCACATTTGCACCAATGTTTTAGCGTGGTACAGTTAAAACGAAACTCTTTGAAACGTATGTTAAAAAACCGTGATGGAAATTCATCTGTAATATGAAATAGAAAGATGTTGGCAATGGACGAATGTCCGCAAGTACGGAAAACATATTTTAGACAGATGCAGAGTGTATCATCCCTTTCCAAACCCGCTTAATGCGCGTAAATCAAAAACTATAAAAGATATAGTAATTTATTTTAAGGAAACATGGCGTTGATTTTAAGGAAACATGAGATAAAACTGCATTCATAGATTTTCAGAATGACTCAAAGCGACTTGGGATTCCAATACATTCTACAACAACAAAAACGTTGTTATCTATACATATAATAAAACTGTAACTGGTCTATGTCTGTACAATATCTCCCATATTGTAAAAAAAAATATGAGAGGTCTTTATAGTGCCAATAGAAGCAAAAATAATTGTTTTTAGAATTTTTTTCTGTCTGTCTGTCTGTATGTGTGTTTGTTACCTTATCACGCCAAAACTACTGAATGAAATTTGATGCAGTTTTTACAGTTCTCTTGCTGGAGGTCTAACTTAAAATCTGGTGCATGTTTCATCTTGATACGCCACTTAGAACCTGAGATATTAATAAAGTTTTTTTTTATTAGAAGCCATTATATGCAAAATTCATATTGCGACAGTTGGAGCGGGAGTGGGAGTGGGAACGGGAGCGGGTTCTGTAGTCCACGCGAGCGGAGCCGCAGGCACAGCTAGTTTTATTACTAAAATTGATAGTGTTGGTTAGGAATAGGAATAAATGTTGCTATGCCTTAAATCATTTTTTCTTTAAATTGTTTTTCAATTAGGCCTGCTATTCGTATCGGCTATTCGATGACCTTAGTTGTTCTTTAGATCTCCTCATTTCATATACTCCTATGAAACTCTGAGCCCCTGTGAAATATTATTGCCAAATATTTATCATGCATGAGAAGTAAACTCTACTGTCGATTATTAATCAATCATTCGCAAGATTGAAACATGAAAATTATCGACAAAACATTACAGTTGTATGAAATAGTATTGCGTTTACCTATGCAATTGCACATTTTGCAATGAATTGAGAAAATAATATAGAAACTTTACATGTCATATGTACACACAAAGTATATGTACATAACGTTCTACTTTAAAATGTTAGTGATCAGTAGTTTCCTCATCATCAGCCGAAATACGTCCACTACTGAACATAAGCCACCCCAATAGAATGCCACTTTTGGTGGGCTCTCCATTGGGGGGTTATGCCACATCAGCATACGCATTGGTGGTCTTAAAATATACAGGAGAATGCTGCTGCTGCTGCCCGCCCCTGGTGTAATCCATAGTCGCCTTGACTTGGATGATTGGGGTGGCGTTATTCTAAGCCGGGAACCACACGACAGTTTCCTCATATTCAGTTTATTATAACATATTCTCGGACTGCCACGCCGGAGGTTGCGGGTTCGAATTCCGCTTGGGGCAAATATTCGTATGATGAATAAGAATGTTTGTACCCAAGTCTTGGATGATTATATATTTATTTATGTAGGTATGTGTATCCGTTATAGTAACCATAACACAGGCACTGCCTAGTTTGGGACTGGATAATTGGTGTGAATGTCTGAGATATTTATACATTTATTTATTTTATTTTACATATGTTTTCGGAGAATAATACATTGACGTACCCCAAGTAAGTAAGTAAAATTGGACTGGGATCTATTCCCATTTGTATAAAATTGTCCAGGTCTGAGTATTACCGCATTACACTTGGAAATTCTTCTACAAGTACCTGTTTAAGTACATGAAATTCTAATTTAGGTTTAGACAAGCGTTGCGTCAGTTCAAAACGATAACAACTTAATTTTGTTTCAAGTAAGTAATGCCATCGCTTCGCATTAGCTTGCCTTTACCAGTTCAATAAAACACAATCTTAATAGCTATTATCATACGATACATATACATACTAAAACCTTAAGAAAATTAAACAAATTATCGCAGAAGAGTGGTTTTCTATTTAACTTACCCATTGATATGTATAAATGCAAAACTGACACACAGCCTTTGTGATAAGCGGCCTACAAAACATAGGAAACATTTTAGGATATACCGTGTCAAACAGACAGACATACAAAGGCCTTGGTACAGACCTTCTATCAGAGGGAAACACGCATCGCTGCACTGAAAACAAACGCTTGTCAAAAGAGGCACACCACTTTAATTCTGCGGGTAGCTAAATTATGAAACGTATCTAAACTGATAATTATTGGGATAATTTTAACATGTAGCGCCAACACTGAACGGCAAATAGTAACTTGGAAATCTGTAGATACTGATGCAATTTGCACGGTTTTTATAGCATGTATGGCAGGAATCAGTTAGGAATTATGAGATCTTAGGTTATAGTTTAAAACATTCTGTTATTACGCAGGTTTCTTTGATGAAAACATCAAGTTATCGGCAAAGTGACTGTGGAAATGCCACATCTTTGTCAGAGCCGATAGCAGATAAGATTCTCTTAGCAATAGAGAAGGCGATGGACCGGGTGTGAAAGCAAGCATTAGGGAAATACTTAATCCAACAGTGGGATGTCGACATTGAATGAATAAGGACTCGGATAAAATAGCTGCAATTGTCTGGCACGATATCAAATAGGTAGATTGAAATCACGCTGACATGAATACAAGTCGTTTGCCTGTCAATTCAAACGTGTATCTAGGCCCATAACCTTACCGTTCCACAGCCCCGTTAAACTTAACGCGATCGTTCGCGCATTGATGCGAAACGAAACGCATAATTGGCACGTGGGAACCTGAATACGGGATTCGAAAGTGTTTCCGCGAAATTCATGGTTTACTTTTTATTTCAGCGTCATGTTTTGGTGAATTGATAATATCTGTAGTGGAAACAAGCTTTCAGTTCGAATCGGCAATTTTAACTCTCTATTGATTAAAACCATGACGGCCTAAATTTCAAAATTACGTAATATCTTGTTACTTTATCAACTGTTTCGATGCTAGGATTCAGGATGACTCTTCTTGATTCCTGAATTCTTAACGATTTACGTGACGCGACCGGGTGTTACTGCAGCTTCCGTCATACAAGCACATTCATTAAAAAAACTGCTAACTCAGCAATTCCGCCATAACTGACCCCATAACAAAACAGAACAGCAAAATAGACACTTATGTTAAGTAAGGTAAACACCTATACTCACACATTAAAAGCAAAGATATTTAAGCTTACACGTTTTTTAACCATTTATCAACCGTCATCCAATATTGCGCAACCACTTTCCTTGATAATATTACGCGTGACAGTCAACAAACCAGTCTTACTGGTTACAGTGAGTATGCAAACGAAACGATAACAAACTGACTACAATACAAAAGAGTTTGCAAAGTATATGTTTTATACAATGTGCGGGTTCCGTTAAAAGTCTCAGTGAATAACGACTTTCCTGAAGTCTCCACGGTTCCACCATAGCCATATAATCTTATGTATACGTTTCAAAATTCAATTTGATCGTTCCAGTAGTTTTTGGACATACAGACAAAAAAGCCTCACTTTGAGGTATTCGTTTTCATGAAACTAAAACAGTGCTCATCAAGTATCCATAAGCAGTTTTTTTTACCTTAATCTTTAACATCGTCCAACACCTAAGACGCCACGACACCCCATAGCCAAAAACTCTGATAAATTAGTAAATATATATTTTCACCACAGGGTTTCACTTTAGAAGGGGTATCTCAATCTGCAAATTTATTATATTTCCTTTTATTTTGTCAATAAATAATGAAATTGACCCAAGTCATAACCCTGCGGAACGCCCACACACAAACCGTCGTCTTCGCGAAATAATTTAAAGTTACGAAAGTAATAAATTCAAGGAATATATTATTATTAGGTACCTACTACAAATAGCTTAGCAACAAACGGCTAACGCAAACGGAATGGTTCACATTAAGTCATACTTAGCGACTTACAATGCCGAACGTTTCGTAGTAGTCTGAGTTCTGACACACCCACATTTTTGACGTGACTCTAAAACGAGTTGTTCTGTTGTTAGCTAGGTTCTCAAGGTATGCTTTTGTAGCCGTTATGTGGTCTAAGGTCTCGTTGCATTATTCTTTATAAATAACATGGAATGAGGACAAAGCGTATTGTTATTTTGAAATTCTTCTGTGGTTTTGTAAACTGATATTATGAAAACAAATGACTAGCTGATCCGTCATTATTTTCTTTGTGAGCTAATACTTATAACTGCCAATTATTTTCCCTATTCTCGTAAAAATAATAATGGAGAATTGAGGATACAATCCAACTCCAAGAATTCGGAAGAAAACACATTTATATAACAGGGATAGCAACAAATTTACTGATGTTTTTTTTTTTTTATTATTAATACTTTGGCAACAAGACCATCATCAGTCTAATCATGAATTTCAAATTTTAACCTTCAAAATCGGACCTAGTATCTCGATATTTAGATCTTGTTTTGTAAAGGATAGAGTTACCTAGTTATTAAGAGTATTTGTTTGTACAATAGAGTGTATTTATTTATGCTGCTCCATCTGCTTATTAGTAATTAAAAACTTTTTATCACACTTGTTGGCTTTATCTGTACGCAAGAACGAACGATCACAGACAAAAGACAAAACTTAAACAAAAAAAGTTACTTCGCTATTGCTAATACGGACATTAATCTCTTGTATTTCCCGCCGTCTTGTCGCGACTGTATTTATACTTTCGT
The DNA here is from genome assembly GCA_947086405.1 of Esperia sulphurella. Taxonomy (NCBI): domain Eukaryota; kingdom Metazoa; phylum Arthropoda; class Insecta; order Lepidoptera; family Oecophoridae; genus Esperia; species Esperia sulphurella. The sequence goes on along the minus strand of OX352273.1, from coordinate 12,214,154 downwards.
GTGCGAATCTTCTAATTGCTCCGTAGAAAGTCACTGCTGTGTTTTTTAAACGATTTGCGGCCACCAAGCATCGTCCGGTATGATTTTTGTGCATTGCTTTATATTTTGTAACTAGATACTGCACTAACAAGATGAAAGTCCGATCGCATTTTTCAGGGTTCTGTTAGAACGTGAAACCCATTTAGCGAAATAATTTAGAGCGAGCGTAGCCAGTAGGTAACTTATAAAATATTGCACCGATTGAATATAATAACGTTTGTTATTACATAGTATAGTATGTATATATTTATCTATGTATTAAGTATTTTTTATTATACATATAATGGGCTCGATTCTGAAGGCACAACGTTAAAGTTTGAAAGCACTAAAACTGTTGCTATCCTTGTCACTCAGTATTATGAAGATATAGACCTAGTGTACTTATATATTTTGTACTTTATGTATAGTATAATATACACAATATACACAAAACAACATTTTGTTGTTTTTGCGCCTACCACTCTTTATACGCATGACCCAAAGGTCAACTGATAGAGAATCAAATGTTTTTCGCTTTTTGTACAGTGTGTGCAATACAGTTTTTAATAAATAAGTAAACTAAAATGCAAAAGAGCATTTATGAGAAAAATAATTTGTGAAAAAAAAAACTAATAATTGAAAAAAAAAATTCAATCAAGTATTGGAATATATCGTAAAAATATCTCTAACTACTTACCATTACGCCAAAGTAGAGTAGGGTAACGCCACAAATATAAGGACTAGCCAAGTATACTTTTCTAGCCTGTATCGCTGTCAGAATTAGAGATTTTTATTAGTAGTTCCGTAAACAATAGCTCCTAAATAATACCTCGTTTCAACCACCTCCGTGATTACGTAACGTTTAAGACCTTATACTATCAACATATGGACGGAACTCCTGTAGCGTAAGCCGATGTACACTTCTCTGATTTTTTAAATGAATTCCGTTGCATTCCCGCGGCGACGGGACGCTCGGAAAGTGAAATAGCTCGCGTTTTCCGCAAGAAAGTTCGGCGGGCGGCCGCACTGATTAATTTGTTAAATTAACACCGATTTAACGTGCCGGCCATCGCTGATATATTTTATGGAGGCTTTGTTATTATTTAATTAGTGGTAGTAGTGCAATGTAGACATGTTATTTTTTTTTCTATGGGCTGCCGATCTTTGCTCATCATAATAAAAAAAAATACAGTCTGGAGTGGCCTTAAACAGTTATGACATGACATAATCAAGCGATCCCCTCTGCCAAATGTACAAGAGCACCGCTAATTGTACGGTCATGTGCGCTATTAAAACATATCGACGTATAAACAATTTTGAATTTAAACTGCGCCAAAGTTTTTGAAAATTGAATTATTTTATTTTTATATAGTATATTGTTATTAGGCCCGATTCTGAAGTACAAAGTTAAAATCTGACAGCACTAAAATTAGTTTCATCTCTATCTACACAATACTGTTTGACAGGGATAGCAACAATTTTAATGCTATTAAATTTTAACGTTGTACTTCAGAATCAGGCCCATTACCTATGTACATTAAGTTACGACATTGTTATAAATCCCATACACGAGTTATGAAAAGTAACATTTTTATACTATATTTTTATTATTTTTTGACGATCACATTATCTCTAACGGTTTACGTAAGTAATCTATGTATTAAAATTTGTAATTTGAAATAAAGAAATCTAATCTATAGATCAATTCACGACGGCACGCCCCACTCCGTCTCTAAATCGCTTTCATTTCATTGTATGCGTTATATTGTTATTGAACTAAATCGTTATAAACTAATCATCAATGTGTAAATACGAACTTAAGATGCTGACGTCCGCATTCTTCGAATATTATGTTCCGTGCTGAACGATCTATACGAACTGATTCAACAATATCAAACTCTAAATCGCAATAAATTTATATTGGCATTTTATTATATACGGATCACTGACCGTAAAGTAATAAAGTAAAACCATAAAAAAATAATGACGAAATTTGCAGCACGAGGCTGGGAACTTAGTTCGATTAACTAATATTTATTTATTCACTCTTAATTATTGCATCATAAATAGTTATCAAGTGTTGCGTTGTCTCCAAATACATACATCATCAATCATCAAATTTGTACAAAGTCTTGTTAGAAGAAATTTCTTTAGAAATAACCTCAACCTTTTCTTTTCTTTGTGTTGTTCTTTGTATGTTTGTGTGTACAATAAAGTATTTATAAAATAAAGTCTCTGGTCTGGGTTTAGGTTTAGATTAAGGCTCCCTTCCTCGAAACACGCACTGACGTTTTGCTAGTTTAAGGTATTAAACTGTAGTATTTTGATATCAAAAAATTCGTGTGATTAGTTAAAGAACTAATTAACAATCATATTACTTGAATTTGTTTTACCTATTTTAATTAGTGATAAAAATATATGTATGAAACGTCACTAAAACTGCGTAAAAAGGCTTCTGGTGTTCATATAACTTTGGAAAAGTGAAAAAAAGAAAAAGAAAAATATACAAAAAGGATTGGTTAATTCCGGAACAAAAGAGTTATAGAACACTGCCATTCTTTAAAAAATACTAATTAAATTATATATTTTGTGCAAAATTCAGTCAGTCGGATGTTAGATAAATGTTGCCATGTAAAGGGATGCCAGTCTCTTATTCCCATGAAGGACTCCTTATTTAGGGTAAACATGTACCAACGTCATTTACCTATAGCGTCTATTTCTGTCTGACCTCATCAAGTTATCATTGAAATTGAAACCATATTTTACCTTCCAATAAATACCTAACTAAAACAAAATGCGTGTTTGCATAATTTAACACTTAAACTAATAGTTGCCTAACATATTACTTTAATAATCTTTTCGTGATCGCGTTTAAAGATTAATTGATTGTAAAAAAGTTTTATTGTATATATAAATGTTTTATGGAGCAAAAAGCTGACGAAGCGTCGTTTTGTGACATTGGATTGCGCAAAATGATGATACATCGCATCTGGCTACCCCTCTGGTACCAAGGCGGGAGCATTATGTATGTTTTATAAAATATATAAATGTTTTTCATCATCCATCAGCCTAGGTATGAAATACTACATAATTATATTATGCCCACTCGATACGACGGTACGAACAAAGGACGAAATTTTACCGACCCTCGCACTCGCATACACATACACAAACGTTTGTGTACACAAAACTTATGTAGACCTTAGTTGGACACAGACGAGGTGGGCCATATTGCATTGTGAATGCAGTTTTATCTTCAGTTATTAAGTAACTAAATATTTTAATAATTAACGCAAGTTAACTCACAGTAATATGGAATAAACTAATCCGGTCTGAGACTGAATTTAATTCTTGTATCTTCCCTGAATTTATTCATTACAAATAATAATGTAATTGAAATTCAGTCTCAGACGTAGTATTATTAAGTATTCTATGGTCTCAGGCCGGATTAGTTAATTCCATATTACTGTGAGTTAACTTCTGTTAATTATTAAAATATTTAAGCGTTACATAATTAATTAGCCGCCTTCTTTTATTGCAAAGTTCCTCCTAATTACCAGTACACAGTGTTTCGTAAGATACTGCAGCCTTGGCAGCTATCATATTATTTATAAAACAATAAAAAAACTAATCACATACATATACACATGGTAGATATGCACATACGCATAGGTATAACGCAATACTTTCACATTTCAAGCGTTTTTTTTTATATTCAATCCCCTGGTTCACTATTACATTCAGTTCCCTGGCTACACTGCCCTGATACGAGAAAAGACCGCTTTTCTTAGAATTGTAGAAAACCAGTTACCTTTATTTGCCAATTTTCCAAAGGTTAAAAAAAAAACTCTGAGGGTCTTCTCTCGTATCAGTTTCCTTCCAAAAATCCTGTGCGATAATAATATTCTGCAATAAATTTTCGAATATATAATATATATATAAGTACGTATGTCCAGGTACACTTGACCTCAACCGCAAGAGAAAGCCTCTAGAATAATTTGTAATTTTGTACATCCATACAATCTCCTTCATTCATCAGCCGAAACACGTCCCCTGCCTGCTGAACATAACCCTCCCCAATAGAATGACACTTTTGGTGGGCTGTTCATTGGGGGATTTTCCATAATCACCACGCTCGGCAGGCGGATTGAAGCTCGTAATAATGATCTTAATATATACAGCGGAATGCTTCTGCCCACCCTTGGTGCAATCCCTTAGTAGTCTTGGCTATAACCACGGGAAGATTGGGGATGGCCCTATTCTAAGCCGGGAGCCACATGGCACAATCTGATTACTACAATATAATTCATGTTATCAATAACACTTAAGTACTTACTTGTATTTAATAATCTATATCATTGTTATTTTAAAAATATTTTTATATCCGTCTCGAAGGACCACATTGTTAGATAGCCTGAATGAGAATTCGTATTATGATAGATACTCTACGTATCATTTACAATACCAAACAAACGCACGTATAATTAGTTATTCGATTAACATCTTTGTAAACATAGTAGCAGTCGTAATATAATATTTATGTATAAATTGATAGGTACGTCGTTTGAAACAGTTATCACTAATCACATTTTATTGTTAATACATTAAACAGAGTGATGATTTGAAGAATAACCTCAAAACTTTGTTAATCTACAGAACAAATCGAGATTCGAGTGAGATTAGATCAATCATCGTTTCTTTTCCGTGGATTTTCTCCTGTACTGAGGGAATTAAACATGAACAGGACAATTCACAAATATAGGATCCAAACCAACTTGTAGTGATTGTACAAAGTTGTCTGTCCCTAGTGGGTTTGATAATGCTTTAGAATTGACAAGTGTGACATTTCTTGCGCTAACTTCACGTTTATATTTCTCTGCTACCAACTGCAAATTAGTACTGAAAAAGTTTCAGTTTTCGCCCGCTTGAAGCGCTGTCGTTAATTATGTTGCTCCTCACACACCCTTAAGAGGAACTTTGGTTGCCATAATATTAAAAAAAATCGATAGGGTCAATCAATTATGATTAAACATCTAAGTACTGTAAATTAGTCACAGAAATCAGTCAAACGATTACTTCAACATGCTTACCTACCTTACAAAACCGCATCCGAGTATTGCAATCTCAAATCATCGCGAAATTCACGAGCAATGTCAAGAAACTTCGTTTAAAAAAAACAATAGACAGTTTCACAAGTTTCCCCAACGTCCGTTATTAACGCGAATTTAAAAAATATATATAAGGTATTTTATGGTAGGCATTCGTCGTGCCGCGAACGCGGTGGCTAACCGACTGGTTTGAATAAGAACCTAAGTGCTCTGTAAGACGGTTGGTTGAGCAAAAAGTTTCACTATTGCCGGTTTATTATGATTACTGCGCTCTATTGGTTGTGGCCTAGGTTGTGACTGTACAGTATTGTGAATCCACGGCTGAGATCCACGGTGTATGGATTTGTCATTTGCCCCACTTTTATTAAACAAACATTGGTGGTTTGCGATAGCTGCCATTATGTACCTACCTACTGAAATGACCAGAGAACTTCCTATGGTGGTAGCCATTACGGAAGCAGTCCTAAGTTATTTCTCTTTTGGGTTTATTCAATTTTAGTGATATTTAGTGTGTCATTAATGTTTGTGAAGAGAACCAATTAATCGATAATATAAACAAGGAAATGTCCTTTGCACTTCTGCAGCTGTACAGCTGTACTGTAGCGCTTCGGCAACGATATAACTAACCTATCTATGTACTTATGGAAGGCCATTCTAGGAAGAACTTAGCAAGACTTCTTTAATGTAAACATTTGGATGGCCAGGAAATCTACTGCTCCATAAATTATTGTACAGCACAGTCAGGTTCCTATCGATTGTGATTTTTCTCTATGCTGACCCTAAGCCTCACCAATAGAATGTTACTTTTGGTCGACATCCATTGGGGATATTCCAAAATCAGTACGCTTGGCGGGCAGATTGGTGATCGCAAGAATGATCTTAATATTCACAGGAGAACGCGGCTGCGCGTCCATGGTGCAATTGCAATCTGGCGAGGTTTGCTGGACAGAATATTTTTTCATTTTGATTTTTACAGCTCAGTAGATTGCAATACACTTAACAATATTGACTCTTTATTGCACAAATAAATACAGTTTTAATTTTTAGAAGACATAAAGTGCAATTTTACCGTCTTATCACTTTAAGCGATTTCTTCCAGACAACCTACGCATCATGATTTGACTGAATAAGTAAAACCTATAGTATTTTTTATATAATAATGATATAAAAAACTTGGGAGTCTATTTTTTATTGTAAGGAGCCACTAACAATAAAAAAATAGACTCTATGGGAATGCCTGGCCTTTATTGTATGTAAAAGTCAGGCTCTACGGAGAAAACTAACAGACATAGTCCAACCAAACAAAAACAGTATTTTTGCAGAGCATTTGAAATATCGGCCGACACTAAGTTTATCATGAATTTGCACCTTATAAAACATTTAATCTAAGTTATAAAGGTAGATTAAAGTGAGATGCATTTAAAATAGTATAAACAATTTCTGCGTTTAGTTTCTGCTGAAAATATGCGTTTATAGCCACCTACCATATCATCAATATTTCTAAACGAATTCAGGAAAGTCACAATGACGTTTCAAAATAGGTTATTATTTGTGAATTTCGGCAAATTACTTGAATTTATGAATCATTTAACATAATTTTATTATCATAAAGTGAACCCAAAGTAATATGAGTGCATTTTCATTCCTTAAGTCTACCAAGGGCAAAGTTATATTAGCCACTGTGGTCGCACTTCATCTCACAATTTACGTGGCTAAGCCTTCGTTTTTCAAGGCCGAAAGTGACACAAAATCACGCGAGATGCCTCCTAAATACTTGCCGGAGAACTGAATGACCTTGTCCAGTGTTATCACAAAGGCGGGAAACACGGAAGCATTGCGGTAAAAAGCATAACCAATTTGGAAATTACCATTTGAGTTACCTACTTCATGGTTTATATAGGAGCTTCAATTGTATCTAGTTTAGTTCGTAACGGTGTTCTGAACAAGTTTGTGAGAACCATGAGTGGTGCAGGAAAATTCCAAGTGTATATCACACGGTCTGATATGCCAGAATGTGGTGTAGAGCTGCTAAAAACAGAGTGAGTTTTTATGGATATTTCTGTATTTTTTTTTCTACAGTTTTTATTTGTTATAATAACTCTGTTGTTTATTATGTGTTAAGTAATTTAATTTATTTTGATATGTAACTTTTAAAATCACATTCATAATTATGTAAGTATTCAATACCTAAATAAAATTATAAGTCAAACATAAGAAACTTGTTAAATTATGAAATAATGTTATGTAATTGAATGACTTAGAGGACATAATACTTATGAGATTCAAAGATCAAATGCTCACCTGAACATTCAAAGATTTTTGTAAACAACAGGGTTGTATCCATATGGAACAATCTGCCAAAATCTATTGTATCTGCAATATCAATAAATATGTTTAAGAACAGACTAGATAATTTCAAATACAATAAATAGTAATACAAATTATTCACATTTTAAGTCCAACTTAATAAGTTAGTAAAATTCTTGCTCTAAAGAAAAAAGGAATATTAGGTATGTGGATTTCGGGTATAACGACAATGAAGGGACCACTCTATTTTCGTCGTTATATCCGGAAGTTGTTACAGGCAAAGATACAGACACGTACACATGTGTAGTTTATATTCATTTATTATTGAAAATATTTGCATAGTTATTCACCGGTACATTTAAAAAAATGTGTAATATTAGTTTGCTTCAATTTATTTTTTTGTGCTAGTGTACGCTGTAGGGTGTATTCTATTTTCATTACTTCTTCAATATCTATAATATCCTTTCCATCACCAAATAAACAGTATCTTTTAAGCTTTGTTACAACACCTAACACATCCTTAGTTGTAGGAATCTCACCTTGCTTGCAATCTTCTTCCTCATTTTCCTCATCTTGCGTCGTATGTGATGGAACAACAGTTTCAACAATTTCACTATCGGACAAATCGCTAGTAGTGATAAGTTGACTGTCAATATCAACATATGTTGCCCAGTCCGCAACATTTGTTCCGCTTGATGATACTGTAGTCAGTTGTGCCAATGGTATGTCCAATTCATCATCGGAGTCGTCGTCAATTGTTGTGATAGCCGAAGATTTACGGAACCCAGCGTGTAGAAAACACTTTTTGATCGTATCCGGAGTCACCCGAGCCCATGCCGTAGTTACCATTTCAATGGCATCTAAAATATTAACGGAAAACGGGCCTGCCGAGTTTTCAATGTCGTTCATCATTTTCTGTACTAAAATCTTCCTATAATGACTTTTGAGGGTTTTAATTATCCCTTGATCAATCGGTTGAATCACTGATGTAGTGTTTGGTGGTAAAAATGCCAGTTTTATGTTGGTCAAATTCTCTATTTTAGGATGAGCTGGGCAATTGTCAATAAATAAAATGATCTTTTTGTTATTTCTTAACTGGGAGTCCCATTTGCGTAGAACTTTAACGAAAATCTCTGAAGTCATCCAGGCCTTTTTGTTTGCTTCGTAATCAACTGGCAAAGATTTAACATTTTTGAAACATCTGGGTTTTTTTGCCTTGCCTATGACCAATAATTTTCTTTTTTCCCCTGCCATACTTGATGCAACAAGCACGGTGATTCTATCTTTTGATAATTTTCCAACAACGCACTTTTCCCCTTTAAATTTCAAGGTTTTGTCAGGAGTTACAGTCAAACCTGTCTCGTCAGCGTTCCATATTTGGCTATCAGTATAACCTTCAGTCAATTTTGGGAAAACTGTTTTTAGCCAGTGTCACAGTCACTTTGCGATACACTAGCGGCTTCTCCACAAACTTTGCCTACTACAATATCGTGTCGTTGACGAAATCGGTATATCCAGCTTTCCGAACACTCAAAATCCATTTTTCCAAACAGTCTGCCAAATTGATTAGCCTTTTCTTGCAGCAGACGACCGCTCAAAGGTACGTTTTGGCTTCTTTGGGCTTTGAACCACATTAGAAGGGCATTTTCGATATCTTGATGCGTCGGTTTGCGGTTTTTCTTAATTTTTAAGGATTTGGATTCAAAGCATTCTAATATTTTATCACGGTTTTTCCACATCGAAGATACTGTTGAATGGGAAACTTTGTACTCTTTGCACAAATCAGCATTGTTTTCACCGTTTTTCAATTTTGAAATGATTTCCGCCTTTTCTTTAACAGTGAATGTGCGTCTAGCAGCCATACTTATTCAAAAGTTTACTAAACCCAGTTGCTACTCAGAATATCACTTTGTAACTGAACCATAAAAGCTCTGAAACGTACATGCTTCCCTACCTACTTAGTTGATATCTATAAACAAAAGGTAAAGGTCTCCACACTTGCTGACCATCTGTGTGCAATGGATGTAAACAAAAGATAAGAAATGTTTGTGAAAGAAAAAAATCTTTGTGTCTTTGGCGGCCGACTCCGGTCGCAATATCTGCATGGGATTTCTAGGAATTTGTTACAAATGATTCATTAAAAACAGTCGCTACACCCGAACTCGGCGTTACATCCAAAGTCGCTATAGCCACATGAAATTTGTACTAAAGTATGCTTTAAATTCAAGGGACTTAGATTTAACGTCGCTATAGGTAAATGGTCGCTACAACCAAGGTCGTAATAAATGAAATCCACGTATTTAAATTTTCCTTACAATACTCTCAACATTAGATCAATTCGTTTTGAATTCCAGATGTGACATAAAACAATGGGACCAACCATCACCAGTCCCGAGAGCCGACTTCCTCAAATCAGTCTCCGGAGTCAGCGGCATCTTTTGCTCCCTCTCTGATAAAATTGATAAGGAGGTATTGGATGCTGCTGGGCCAGAGTTAAAGGTCGTTGGAACAATATCAGTTGGTTATGACCACATAGATGTGCAGGAGTGCAAGAAGAGAGGCATCAAGATTGGATACACACCGGATGTGTTGACCGATGCTACTGCTGAGCTTACTGTAAGTTTATCTGGTTTTTTTTTATTTTTATCCTTGGTAAGTCGTTTCACCATGAAATGAACACTTTTATATAGATTATATAATCTATATATAAAAAGTGTTCATTTCATGGTGAAATGACTTACCAAGGATAAGTTATCATCATCATATACAGATAACCAAAGAATAATTTCTTAATGAATTTTCCCAGGGAGGTACTGGATGCTGCCCATCCTTGCTGAGCAATTTAACATTAGTGCGTTAGTGCTCTTTGCCGGTGCGCCCTGCTTGATCCCCCTACAAATTCTTTTGTTGTCCTGGTGCACATTCTGGCAGCCAGCTTTCTGGGGTTTTTAACTCCACAACATATCACTTCGCCGTCGGGGCTCTTTCCTTTCTACACTCCAGATATTGAACAAAGTGAAGATAATAATGAAAACTTTGTGTAACTCCTAGATTCATTTTTTTTCAGATGGCACTCCTACTTTCCACCTCCCGCCGCCTCCCAGAAGCACAGCACGAAGCCAGGACCGGAGGCTGGGTGTCTTGGGCCCCTACATGGATGACAGGCCCCGGCCTCGCTGGCGCCACCGTCGGCATAGTGGGCTTCGGCCGCATTGGCCAGGCCGTCGCCCGACGCGTCAAGGCTTTTAACACCGCAAAAATACTATACTTCAGCCGTAACAACAAACCGGAAGCAAAAGAAACTGGGGCAGTCCAAGTCAGTTTCGATGAACTACTCCAAAAAAGCGACTTCGTTATATGCTGCACAGCTTTAGTCCCAGAGACTAAGGAGATGTTTAATGAATCTGCATTCGAGAAAATGAAACGTACTGCTGTCTTCGTTAACACAAGTCGTGGTGGGACAGTAGATCAAAATGCGTTGATAGAAGCCTTGAAATCTAACACTATACGAGCGGCAGGTTTAGATGTGACAACTCCGGAACCATTGCCGTTGGATAATCCACTGTTTAAGCTGAAGAATTGTGTTGTATTGCCGCATATTGGCAGTGCTTCTATTGAAGCCAGGAATACGATGAGTGAATTGACAGCAAGAAATATATTAGCTGCTTTGAAAGGCTCTGATATGCCTGCAGGGTTACAATGAGATGGTTGTTTTTAAGCTAGAATGAATCTTTTACCACTAATAAATCGATGGCATTGCATAGGCATGGAAATAAATCTTATATTTTATTGTTTTCATAGTTTTTTATTTCAACCACCGTGACTTAGGACTCCTCTTGAACTAAGGATATAAGAAAAGGATCACACATTGTAGGATTTTCTCCTGTGCCATTGGAATTAAAAAAGGATATGACAATTTACAAGAAAAACATCCAGACAGGAGCCAACTCATAACTTGTGGAGTTGTCTATCCCCAGTGAGAATTGAATCTACAACCCCTGGGGTTTGACCAAGCCATTAGTTAAATTCCAATATGTATAGCTGGCTGTGAGGCTCACTGTACCAAGTTTTATCTAATCGGTTTAGCTGTTAAGATATGATGAGTAACAAACATCCACAGATTGATATTATAAAAAAAAGTATTGTCGAAGTTATAGTAACAAAAATGCATGTAAAGTGAAAAATAAAAATTTATTAACAGTATCACCTAAATAAATAAGTAAACTTAATCATTATGTTCATGCTGAGCCTCAGCTTCCCTCCAGTTATTCTGCACCATCTCCACAATCATTCGCCACCATTTAGACTGCATAAAGTAGTAAACGGAACAAACTATAATAAACATCCATGACAACACTAGAAAATAGTCTATTTCCTTCTCAACAGAACTAGAAACTGGCCCTTTGAAATCTTGTGAAGTGACCAGTAATTCCTTAGGGTTTTGTCCAGTTATTGCATGAACAAATTTACTGAAGGAATGAATGTTATACTCCGTTCCATTAAACTTTCCAACAGGTCGGCCATTGTGGAACATTTTTAGTGTCGGTACTCCAACTATTCCATACTGAGCATTAATTCCATGATATTTTAAAGCATCTAATGCGACGATTTTGATGTATGGATATGATCGAGCCAGTGCATTGTAATGTGGAGCAGCATGTGCACTGAACGGACAAGCTCTAGCATAGAATAAGACTAATACACAATCAGCTTCCATATCTCGACTGGTAACATTGGAGTTGACTTGTAGAAGTTTTGTTAAACGAGTCCCATTAATAATTTCAACCTGTGCCTGTGCTTCACTTTCTTCATCAGTATATACAAGGTCTTTACATTTCACAAGTTTTCTGGTTTCGTTGGCAGTTTGTGTTGTGTTTTCAGCGGTAATATTAGCCATAGTTACATGGTTGTAGAGGTTTGTTAATGTTTTGTTTACGTCGGACACTACATTAGAAAGAAGTGATTCGGATTCATCGACGTTAGGGACATCTATTTCGGCATCCTCTTGTGTTTCTACTGATGTATCCTCCTCCACATCAAACTGTATGGTAACTGTTACCAGTCCTGTAAAATCAAAAATTCATTTGCACTACAAATATTTTGCATAAAATCTATAGATTAGATTAGATTTATTTATTTCACTTTTACATCTTAAAAATTCAATTTTACATGTCATTCATCATCATCAGGTCATTTTTGTCTCCACTGCAGGAGCACAACCCTCTCTCATCTGCCGGAGAGAGATGGAGGATTTCGCCTACACTCCCCGCGCTGGCCAGACGGGTTGGGGAGGCCTGATTGATGTTGTGGCCACGGGAAGAGTTGGAGTGGTCCTATTCTACTCTACCGGAAACCACACGGCAGCGGAAATCACACGGCAGCGGAAACCACACGGCAGCGGAAACCACACGGCAGACACCACATGTCATTCGAATATGGTAAAAGGGATCGTCATAAAATAAAATAATGTACAAAATATAAATTACAATGTCAACAATTCAAATAATGTCACAGTATATAACATTATATCTATGTCAGTATATAATATTATAATAAAAATTTCAAACTACACTTTGTATTATCATAAATTAAATTAAACGTCAAACGTACGGAATATAAGTACGGAACACTTTAAGGTAATTTATATAAAACTAAATTAAAATAGCATTCTTTCATTTTCTTCGCTACATGAACTGATTATTTGCTAATATGAACCTTCTAATTATTATGAAATACAAGGAATAAATTATCGGTTGTGTATACTTACCAAATACTACAAAAACTATAAAGATTATATGATGGCGCATACGAAAATACATAATAGATCCTTTCCGAAGTTACTAAATCTTTAGAGACGAAATTAACTCGCTAAAATCACTGCAAAAGCTAATATAATTTGAAATTGCACCGCAATGTTTATAATAGTTTTTATTTGACACCACGTTGCGTTTTTTATGCCATGCTTCTATCGCCAACTACACAGAAACAAAGATAACGCTATGTACAGTTATATGTATCTGTCTCATTTCATATATTGAACTTTGTGGAGAGTTTGTCAAAAAAGAGCATTAAAAAGTGTCATAATAAGCGTTTTGTTACTGCAAATTCCATTACATACTTTTTAAAAGGAAATTAATTTTAATTGTTAATGTTTAGGGGCGGCGCCTCAGAAGAACGAATATATCCAATAGAAGGATTTATAAGGGTCCAAGAACGTGAAGGAAACCAACCCTTTTCACTCTTATGGTAATTTTGCTGCTGCTAAAGTGAGAGAATGCTACTTTTAACAGGACGTCAGATACCATGTCCGTACACTGTTTCAGAAATCTAGAGATGAGGCGGACGTGCAAAACATGGATATCGATAATTATCGGATATCGATAATCAATAAAAATATATTACGTAGTCTAAAAATTATCATTATATTATTTAGTAAAAATTTGAAATTATGTTAACATGAAAATTTAATTTAATTCTGAAGGCACGCACTTAATTTGACAGCACTAAACTAGCTAATATTTGGGCCCGATTCTGAAGGCATACATTTAAAATTAGACAGCACTAAAACTGTTGCTATCCTTGTCACACAGTATTATGAAGATAAAGACGTAACCAATTTTAGCGCTGTCAAATTTTAAATGTGTCCCTTCAGAATCGGGCCCATTGTCATCTTATAGTGAAATAATTTTATTTCATTTTAGAGCTGTCAAATTTAAATCTGTGGCAACTAATTGCGTTATTATATCTTACAGTTGCCAGTGGAAAGTGAAACAGTATTCAATGTAAAAAATTATCAGTTTATTTACTTACAACTATTTTTAAAAATTAATTTTTTTTTAATAGAATTTAAATTTACTTAGTGTTTATCAATCAATAAATATAATCATAAAAGATTATAAAAAAATTAAATTTCATATTTTTATCATTAATCATTGCCTGATGTCGATGGTATATGTATCGGTCGATTAGAAATCGATATCCAAGGATATGTGTAAGTCTGGAGATGATAACGTTTGCATTCCAAAAGCTGCAGGGCCTGATAATGACGTGGTACGCGATGTTACTGACGGATCCAAAGCTGCCGGGCCTGATGATGATGACATAGAGCGCGCCGTTTACCGATGCCAAAGCTGCAGAGCCTAATGATTACATTGGGTACGAGAACGTCTGAGGCCCCAAAATTTAAAGACCTGAGACGGAGAACACTACCGTGCCCGAAGTTAATGGAGCTGAAGTTGTAGAAATGCACTGAAAAGAAAATTAATATTTATTGGTCAAGAATAACAAAAAGAGTGGAAAATGAATCTGGCATTAAACATTTTTAAATTACGATTAATTATATATAAAAAAATTGGGTGTCAGTAATCCCAGCTAAGAACTATTTTATGTACTAATAAGTTTTTATTATTGTATATTTACTTTTCGCTCACGACGGTGAAGAAAATCAAGATAAAACCTGCTAGCCTGAGGAGAATTGACAAATTCGAAGACAACTGAATAGGAATTGCCCCTATTAAAAACGTTTACTTTTAAAAACTACTTACTCTTCCTGGCGACATAAATAATGTAGGCACAGCATTATCCTTCAGTATTCGATATTTATCATCGGTAATAATAAAACACGATAATTTAAAATGTCTGGAGCACACTCTATGGTGTTTTTTTGCCGTCCAATCAGCTTCGGTGGACACCGCATTAATCCACTTTTCACATAAAAATTTTTTTCATTAGGTAAATATTTTCTAAATTGAAAAAATACGTGTGTGCACGTAAAAAATACTTGTATACGCATGTGCACAACACATCCAAAACACAAAAAACACTTTTTATACTGTTATTGATAAATTTTTGTCCAGCTCTATTTAAACATTTCTGTAAAATTACAAAACTAACAAAATATATGAAAGTACACTTATACATGCTCAATTAATATAAATATAATAAAAAGAAATTAATTTCCCTTACTTTTAAGCATAAATTTATCTCTTTAACATGGAAAATGGATAGGTAAACACAAAAAGAATGTTTACCTGTGAAAGTTTATAGTTTCGGATTGATTTTCTTTTCTCCCCATGCGAAATCTGCAGCGCCTTATCACACATACCATAGCTTACACCTTCACAAAATATTATCCTGCACTCTTATCACAAATCTGAAAGGATTTTAAATTAAAATAGTATTTCAAACTCGACTAGCACGCAAACCGTTGCATCAATCATTAATGCAACTAAATTCAAGATGCATTTGTCACTTGACAGCAGCGACCAAAGAGAATACAACAGCGACTATATTAGGGAACATTTTAATCAGCAGGGTAAAGTGGATACAAGGGCTACAGTTTTGACAAGTGGCTATGTACGCTTGATTAGTATTATGGCGGTTTCTATTGGATATATTCGTTCTTCTGAGGGCGGCGTCCTCAGACTATAGTATATAATCTAAGGCGGCGTCGAACCGGGCGCCGTTCAATCAAAATGTAAAAAGGAATCTCAACCATAGGTTGTATATTTCATTCCAGATTAATAGTCCTATGAAAACAAACGCATTTGCGTCTCGAAAACAAAATACACAATAGATGGTGTTCCTAAGTGGACTGCAAAGTTTACATGGTAATACAAACCTGTTTTTGCTGCTGGTGACCCTTTCATGTATATGTTACCGAGACGTAAATAGCGTTGGTTTTCATAGGACTATGAATCTGGAATGAAATATAGTATATATTATCTTTGGTTGTAGTATAGTAAACTCGAGTTTGCGTACGCGCATTTATGAAAGTCTGATGATGACCAGACAAGCATGCTGGATTTACATGCATAGATACATATTGTAAAGCTTTATCTTGAATGAGGTAGACAGAAAGAACGGAGTGTCAAGTATCGCGATCAAACCTCTTTCATATTTTTCAGTCTCATTATTTCTGACCACCTCGTTGGCCTAGTGAAGTGATGTTCATCAGAACTGAGCGCCAAGATATCGTGGGCTCGAGTTCACCAAGGTGTCCAGGGACAGATAACTCTGCACAAGTTAATCCCGGTCTGGATGTATTTGTGAATTGTTCCATCATTCTCTTATTGCTATCGTTCCTAAGTTGGGATAAGACAAGTGAATGTATATAATAGGTACCTATAATAATCTTCATACCTACATGCTCAACGTGAGACTCAAATACTCATCACGTGAGCGTCTTTGCTGGATATTAACGACCTCCGTGGCCGAACGGGGTAGCTCTCGGACTGCCACGCCGGAGGTTGCGGGTTCGAATCCCGCTAGGGGCAAATGTTCGTATGATGAATATGAATGTTTGTACGCAAGTCTTGGACGTTTATATATTTAAGTATGTGTATCCGTTAGCTAGTAACCATAGCACAGGCTCTGCCTAGTTTGGGACTGGATAATTGGTGTGAATGTCTGAGATATTTACTTATATTACAGTGGGAGACCATGTTAAAGGGCTTAAATTGTGAAATAAAGTAAGTAATGATGATCAGTTACACATACGAAGATTTTCAGTTACGTATTAGGCGTGAAAGTTTCAAAAGTTCCCAACTGATCAACTGAAATCACTGAATCACTACCAACTAATACCTATATTATCTGTGGTGAATCTTTATAACTTAAGATAGGTACCTATTTATATAACATAATTTTTACTTAAATCTAATTAACAGAATATTAATAACCTCTTATAATTACTGTATTATTATTAAAATAACCTCAGTTCTTTTACTAATTAGTTAACTATTAATTATATTAGTATTGACTCATTTGCTCGAAGTAAAAAGAGCTTCTCTGATGCAACGGCGACCTTGCAGTCTGCACTGCACCCGGCGATGGCGCGTGCTAAGGGGCGTTCGCATTACCTGACGTCTGACACGACCACATCAGACCTTATCAAAGAGTGATATCAAAAAGGAGTCGCGTAACTAGCTTTTGTCCACGGTTTCGTTGACGTTGTACCACACATTCTAGCTATATGTCATCATCATCATCAGGTTATTTTTGTCTCCACTGCAGGAGCACAACCCTCTCTCATCTGGCGGAGACAGGCTGAGGATTTGGCCTACACTCCCCGCGCTGGCCAGACGGGTTGGGGAGGCCTGGTTGATGTTTTATAATGTATTCCCTTAGTCGCCTTGTACGACATCCACGGGAAGAGTTGTAGTGGTCCTATTCTACTCTACCGGAAACCACACGGCAAGCTATACGTGACACTCCACTGTCAATAGCAAAAGCCATCTAAATCCATCAACGTTCACATCCTGCCTGATGGTAAGCGCTCACAAACCTGCAGCCCAAAACCCCTAAGCTCAATGCCAAACCTGAGGACTATATGTCAGTTCCATAACTAGGGCTGTGGAAGCGGTGCTCAGGTCCGGGGCTGCGTAGGTTTATATGCAGCCCCCTTAACCCAAGCCAGACGCATCCTCTCCCGCTGCCAAGCGCTGGGGAAGCAGTTAAATCGACAGGGTCTTGCGCATAGTCTATAGATATTTGCAGCGGCGTCACGCCAACGCGTGCGCCTCGCAATATTGTTTTATATTCCGTTAATTCGGAACCGGGAGGCGCGGGCGGCGGCCGGCAGTCGCCGTGCGACCGCCGCCGCGCTACTTTGCCTATAAACCAGACTATAGCGTATAGCCTCGAACTACAAGACCACCTAATAAACTACCACCTAATTTAAAAAAAAAGAAAATGGCGTACACCTGGGACAACAGAGTAACGTTCGTTGTGCGATTTCTTTACGGTAAGCTTTGCAACTTATTAATGAGAATGTGTTTTTTTCCTTAAAATAAAAAAATAAATTGCTTTTTTACTAATCGTGTTCAAAACTTTTTGTACAATTTACCGCTATGAAAGTTTAAATTCGCAGATTTCCACTTTATTTGAAAGCTTTTTGCCAGTTCTTTTACACGTGCAGTCTGTGGTTTAATATGCACCGAAGACAGTCAATAATGCGCTCAGGATGTTGTTGGGGCTTCCGAGGCACTACACCCCATCAGGCATGTTTGCAAACTCTCGCATGGATGTCAAGTCATCTTTAGCCGTATGCGTGACAGCATCAACAGCATCCTATGACTTGCAGCTGGCCGAATTGACTACATTATATTGTGGCACTCGACTTGGTTACATAAAAATAAATCGGTAATTTTAACGATCTCTATGTACTACTAGATGGAGCGTTCCAAACAATCGCTTTGTTCCACGCAAGTAGCCACAACTCTTTCACATTCACTTTGAAACTTGTGCAGTTACTACTCAGAACATTTAATTATTTACTAAATATTAACATTATTTAACAGTATCATCAATATTTAGTAATAATTAAATGTTGTGCGTAGTAATTGCACAAGTTTCAAAGTGAATGTGAAAGAGTTGTGGCTACTTGCGTGGAACAGAGCGATTGTTTGGAACGCTCCATCTAGTAGTACATAGAGATCGTTGGGTAATTTAGATTTTTTTTTAATCAACTAACATAGTTCTATAGGATTCTATTAATAATATAAGTCTGAATTAAGCTATTTAGTGACTTTAACAATGTTTTAAAATTTTAGAAGTGATTGATTATTAATTAGGCGCCTATATAGAATTTCTCGATCGATAGGAACATATCGCAACGTAACATAGGCACTAAGAATCTTTAACCAACCAAATAAAAAAGCCCATAAAACTCAAAAATATACTCGAACGAACATTATAAATAAAGAACCACTCAGCAGTGTTGCCAATAATTCATTTAACGGCACATTTAGGTCCATTTATTTGAGTGTAATGAGCTATCATTAGGTTAATAGAGCACATTGTAGTCACATTGGACTTGAACCAACATTACCTATTTTTATTCTGCAAGCAATAAATTTCTCTGCGGTTGTCGCAGTCCGCAATTTGGGACTATAGGCACTTTCATGTTATTCTTGAATAGTTTCGATTCTCTTCCGTGGACTCTGTACACACTTTCAAAAACTATCATAAAAGTTTAAATACTTAAAAAGAGATTATGACTAGACCAGGTGCGGATACAGGGAGCAATTGATGCATATCTGACCCCCCCCCCCCCCCCCCCCCTTAAGACCTAAGCATTTTATTTTCATCAATTTAAAAATTTTGCCCTAACTACCCATCGATCGATCAAGTGTTTCTGGAATTCCCAAAATTCCCAAATCCTGTATCTACGCCCAATTATTTCTTTATACGCTTTTTTGCAATAGAATGGGACAAAAGTTCTTCGACAATCACCCCTAGTTCCAAGCTTTAAAAACCTTATACCTAATTATTTTATTACCACCCATCTATTATTGGCATTGATAGCTCATTCACGGCCATTAACACCGAGTGTCTGATAATGAAGACTAACTACAATACAATAATAGCATCTACCTACTAGACTTAGCTTTTAATTATCTTGTCTTTTGGCAGAAGATGCAATCGAATTTCTAGTTTCATGCTACTTTATTTCAGGCTGGTGTCTAGGAAGCCAATGAAATTCGATTGTATCTAGGAAGCTTATTAAATTCACCTCAACGCTTTCAACGACTGTGTGAAAATCGTAAAATTAAATGTCGTAATTTTGTACAAAGTGTGTTTTTACGAGACTTCCTTTGTCCAAATATAAATTTTACGCCTGTTTCGTCGGCCAAAATGTACAACAAAGATTTACACAAATTTATTTTTATTGGTTTATTATTATGGAAAATTACTGCGTCTATAATCCAATTTCCCGCTTTAAGACTTTAATGATAAGACCTAAATTAATATGAAAGAGTTAAGAATTAAGAGAGTAAAACAGTTCTTGTAAAGATTCGCAGTTGTTATATACATAAACTAAATATTACAAACATCTACTAGATGACCTTTTTTCGGGAGTCACAAAGAAATTCTACAATGACAATTGATCGGCAGTAGGTTGAAGACTGTCAAACAAATAATAACCTAAATAACTAAGGAGTAGATCACTTATTAAGAAATGACTGTTACCGCCTTTTTGTCTAAATAAAAACGATATTTAAGTACTAATAGATGGAGCGTTCCAAACAGTCGCTCTGTTCCACGCAAGGATCCGCAACTCGGTTACATTCACAATAAAACTTGTGCAGTTACTACGCAGAACATTAAATTATTACTAATATTGACGCTACGGATAAATGGCGTCTATATTTAGTAAATAATTCAATGTTCTGCGTAGTAACTTTATAAACGTAAAATAAAAAATAACTGCACAAGTTTCAAAGTGAATGTGAATGAGTTGCGAGTGTGTGATGCTAACTAAAAAGTCGAGTTAATTACACTTACACATTACACAGTTTTCAAGATATCGTCATAATTTTTTTCGCATTTGTGGTGATAAACATCACGTCACCAATTTGATTGTGGGTTGATTGCGGGAATATGTGAGTGTGTTGTGGTCGAAAGGACTAGCCCAAATATGTGACAGTAAAAATATTCAATTATTATAGAATAGAAATGCACATATTATAAGTTGACATATACTTTGATAAATGACGTTGCGAGGTCTAAGTTATATGATGGCGGGATAGCGTTATTTAACTGGCCAATTTGACTACTCAGTAAGTACTGCTTTAATAATTATTGATATTCTTTATTGCACAAATTTTAAAAGTAAATACAGTTACAAATTTTGTGTACAAAGGCGAGCTTATCTCTAAAAGAGATCTCTTCCAGTCAACCTTACAGGGTGTGAGACAAGGCACTAAGAGCGAGGGGGCAAAAAGTGCATAATATACTACATAATAACTAAATACTGAAACTACTTTACCCACATATATATATATATATATATACATACATATTCTTTCGCTTAGACCTCACAAGACCCGCTATCTTATTTTATAACCCTACCTGGTATTGCAACAGCCTAAACATTAAATAATGCCAGAGAATAACTGTGTTTCACAGAAAATGCGTTTAAGTCTCTACCTGAGGTACGTGGTGTTTATTGTCACACATTTGTTATTAGAAATTAAATCTTCCTCATTACTAGAGATAGCGAGAGACAGAAAGGCACATACACATATCTGGGATTGTTTTTGCAATAGTAATAAGACAAGACAACTAAACAGACGCATCTATCTAACATGCTAATGTTAGCTAACGTCAGCTATGACGAAGTTTCAAATAAACGTGTTTTAAAAATCCTTTCATCCAAAACCGCGGTCATGTCTGAAAAACGATGCTGACGAATTGCTTAATGTCTCTTTTAGAATATGACTTCGCTTGTGGAATAGATATGAACAATTCCATTGAATAAGTTTATCCTACGCTCAGGTAGGTAATTAGGGTAGTCAATCACCAATCATCATCATAGTCAGGTTATTTTTGTCTCCACTGCAGGAGCACAACCCTCTCTCATCTGCCGGAGACAGACGGAGGATTTGGCCTACACTCCCCGCGCTGGCCAGACGGGTTGGGGAGGCCTGATTGATGTTTTATAATGTATTCCCTCAGTCGCCTTGTACGACATCCCCGGGAAGAGTTGGAGTGATCCTATTCTACTCTACCGGAAACCACACGGCACTAAATATCAATCACCAATACTGTCCACTAATATATCACTACCGTACTACGTTACGTCTACTACTTACTATATTACTAGAAGTATTCTATTTTTAGTAAGTATTCAATACATTATTGCATACGTATAAGACTTAGGTATTTTGGTTCATTGGTCTATAATTTACTGATATACAACCAAATCAGATCAATATATAATAGGTTAATTTCTTTAATTAGATAAGTGGTAGAATAAAAAAAGGTTTTCAGTTCAAGATGTCGCAAGCACAAGTTATCTTTCAAAACACAAAACGACTTAATTGTGTTCGGTAATATTGACAGAATGGTGTGGGCAAAACGTAAGATTTATTCAAATGTTGGCAATATGGATTCTTGCACAGATACAACCCAAAACAGACTTTAAGATGACATACTTTTTATATCGCCACTGTTCTACATATTCTATTTTTAACCGACTTCCAAAACAAAAGAAGGAGAAATATTATAACAGGTTGGTACGCGAAGGCCGCCGGAAGCGGCTGGTTGCGGAGGGCGGAGGACCGGGCGTGGTGGCGTTCATTGGGAAGGCCTAAGTCCAGCAGTGGACGTCTAAGGACTGATATGATGAATTATAGAACAATTTACTTGTTTGTACTTGTAGTTTAGTGTATAATGCTTTTCAAATTGTATAGTAGGTATAGATAAATAGGTACCTACATATCAATCCATCCAGTTATAAATATCTAGATATAAAAGATTTCTTTAATAATATTAACACTTTAATACATACATACATAATGCTTACGCCTTGGTCCCAGAGGGGTAGGCAGAGACGATGTATCGCCACTATGCGCAATCTAATGTCGCAAAGTGGCTTTCCTTCGCCCGCTTTTCGCCCCGTGATACCCCTTGACGTGAACACTTTAATAATATTCAGAAAATCAGCTATCGTTTTAAAATAATATTTAAATCTTAGTCACTCTACTGACATGGTAACACTAACGCTGGAAAGTCGGTAATTTAAACAAAATTCGAATAGTTCTATAACATACTCTGAATAATTGCACTGTAAATCAAAATTGTATAATAACTTTATAAACTGTCCTGTGTGCTGTGTGCTGCCAAAGCATTCTATAAACAACTACTAGACTAGTATTTTAAGATTTATGCTAAATGTGTAATTGTTTTATTCCGTTGTCTGCCATATTTGCATCATATAAAGCTTATTATTACCAGAAAGAAATATGTTGGGCAGTTTATAATTTGGTACATTAAATATTTGTTTATACAGCTTTAGAGCGCATATATTTGAGCATCTGGTTAGGTTTGCTTTATAAATCACATTCACATTCTGTTACCGAAAATTTTGATATTAACTATACGGTTTAAGATTCACATTAAAAAACAACTTTGTAAGAAAGCCTAGTGTAAAATAAACGATTATTTGAATGACAAAGATGCCTGGTACTAATGTTAATACAGGTTCGCAAAACCTTTATTAATTGTATGCAAACTTGATTTTTAAAAGATGTGTTGCGTGAAGTTTGTTGCGCCGTTTCTTCTTCACGGCGCTAACACCTAGGAAGCGGTAGTCGATAAAAAAATGACGTGTATAAATGTACCAAGTGTACTCATATGCAATAAATTATATTGACTTTGACTGTGACGGAAATTTTCTTTAGATATATCACAGCGATAAGATATCAAGATGTAGTCATGATTTTTTGTGAATACAGTACCTATAATGGAATAGCTACTCTAGAGACACTACAATTAAATATGTTTTACATTACAAATTAAAACGATATGACCAGAACATCCGCATTTCAGACAATTGCAACACTGTTTGCGAAAACACCGCAATATCGGCACCATAGAAATCCAATCGAGATAGAATGGTGAAGTAGGGGAGACACGCGTGCCAACGATGTGCAATATATTACAGAAACTATCAAACGCTTACTCGTTTCGCGCCGAGTCAAGGTCGGGTAAACATCGATAAAAAATCTGCAAAAGAGCCATATTGCGCGATTTCTAACTGCAAAACTGTATCTCCCCACTAGAAACATGACCGCGAGGCATAAATCCAACTCCAACAGTCTCCTGTGCGTTGTTATAAATAAAATTGAGAGTCCTATTATGAGGCACTGGAATCAAACACACGTGTTCGCTTCCGGTGTCTCATATAGAAAATAATTGTTGTTCTGTCTTTTAATGTACCATTGATTTATTACTAACATAGATTAAGTTTTATTAAATTTTTTTGTATTCTTTGTATTACTAACAAACTATTTACTTTGTCTGAAATAAATTATTATTATTATTATAAATAATGCGCGGGAGGAACGCGCTGTGACCAAAAATCAGCACGCGCGAGACTTGAAGTAAATAAAGTGGATGTGACTGTTCTATCTTGATAGAATTTCTGTGATCGGCACATTGGCATTGAAGCTTTTGTGATGGCAGGCACACCGCATGCATCAATCGGTAAATCTGTCGCCAGTTTTATGGAACACGTGCAGCAGTAAATCTTCAACGTCAATTATATTGCTGTAGAAAAATCGCACGTTGCGAAAGGATCCCTAGGTCTTGGCATACACCGTACTATAAAATTAATACTAGTCTATTGTTTACAAGCGAATGGAAGTGGCAGCCAACTGGGCAAGCGCTACCAATTTACGTTCCCATTGCGACATTGATCGGGTTTGAAAATATTTCTTGTTACAATGTACTTTGGCGGCTGTAGATGCCAGATTTGTAACAGTGAATCATATTGGTGATGCCGACAGAACTATTAAAATGTTTTAATGAGGTATAAATTAAACATTGTTAAAATTAAAAATATGATTTATGATTTGTAAAATATACAGTTTTAAAAGCAATTGAAATAATATTTGGATGAGTAGGTCTGCTAATGCAGTACTATAACTCTCGTTTCTATACTAAACTATAACTTTCGGTGGAAAAATGACGTAATTGTTACAAACTATTACTTCAACATTGTGTTCTTTTGTTTGAAAATTATGCTAAGTTTCAATTAAAGTTTAATTGCAATTAGCTCATTATTCCACCGAAAGTGTGATGTTTGGTACGATCTCATCGAGAGCACTTCTTATTCTGTACTAGAGCCTACGCCGAGTCATTACAGATCTTTCACTAGTAGAAGAGTTACTGTGTTATGATAAGAATCACCTTGATATTATCGCCTCAAAGTGTAATTCCATAACCTATATTCGTAAACGCAACCTCCTTTTTACCTACACACTTAAGGATGTTAAACTACAAAAAGCTGCTCAGAACGTGTTCCTGGAGTCACGACTTTATCTATTGTTTGACACCCATATTGACTATATTATAGCTTCGAAGGCTCTGGAGATTTGTAATGCAGAGGTAGTTCTGAAGAATTGATTAAAGTCAAAACATAAAAAATGACAAGTGTCCCACAATATCCAGTGTCAAAATGTTAAAAATATGCAGAAATGTATTAGGTACCTATTTAAACTAGCGCGTTTAAGATCGCTATAACTCGAAAAACCAACTGAGCTTGTAAGAAACACCATCCTTGTTGCCCCTAAAAAGAAGACTCCTTGTAGACTCCGACTACCCAGTTAACGTTCTTTGACAAACAATAACCTGATTTTGTCAGTTTTAATATATTCTAATTATTATTGATGAAATTAATATACGTAGGTAGATGGTGCCTTTTTGCGCGCGCTTCTAAGTAGATATACTATCTGTAACATTTCTTCTTAAGCTATTTCTATCAGTAGAGACCTATAAATTAGCCTCATGTTATATCTTAGTTATGTACAATTATTTTTTAAACTGTCGGGTCTCTCAAGATATATATAAACGAGACCTTGGTTCGTTTAACGACTTTTGTCATACTTAGAATACGTAGGATAGGACATAAGAGCAAAAGAAACACATTTTCTTGAGATATAAATATACAAGGACAGATACAAAATAAACAGGATGGAATTATCGAACGCCAAATCAGTTACCTTTAATATTTAGGGTACTCCAGTAGCGTTCCACTATGTATATTTTCCGAACTGCTACTCAAAATCAATTAAGGTAAAACTTTTACGAAAAATGTTGAAGGATCAAGTTGAGCACATGTAGCTTAAGTGTATACTCTTTACAGATATCGACAACAACGGTTACCTCGACGCCCACGACTTCCAGTGCCTGGCACTGCGGTCGTGTGTGCTGGAAGGCAAGGGCGACTGCACACCCGCCCGTCTCCAGAAGTACCAGCACATTATGATGAGCCTCTGGGAGGAGATCGCCCAGCTGGCGGACTTCGATAAGGTGCCAGACTATGTCGGTTATCATCCTTCCTTTACATTATACGCACGCTTCGGTCAAAGCTACACGCCTTGTAAACGTACCCATATGCACGATTCTAAAAATGTTTAAATCTCAAAGTTGGAAATAATTTCTTCCTTTGATGAACTTTGTATTGTTATTGCGAAGGTTCTTGGCTATTTCATGACAAGTTTCAAGTATAGAATTTGTAATGCAATTATCTGTGATGATATTGGAAACTCAAGTCACAACACAGATACATTGGGTGGAGATAAGCTAAAGATATTCATTGGAATAAATGAGCAGGATAGTATTTAGCACTTGTCTGCAGAAAAAATAATATCGTTAGAAAAAAAAGATAAATATAACTACCTACTTAGAAATTATTTCAACGGTAAACGATCTCACTGCAGGACTGCTTCCAACAATTGATTGATATTAGAATTATGCACTTTGAATCGAAAACTTACTGGGAATAATAGAAATACTTGTAAAACACTAGATATAGATAAAAGTGTATGGGTACGTTTAATTGCTAAGGTAAATAAAGGTAACTACTTTGTAAATCTACGAAATCCGTTTGGAATCTCAACCAATTAAACCTATTGGCTAGTCTCGTGCCCCTTTGGCTCGGAATCTTGGTTTCATGTTCACATAGCCATGACAGAAGGAATATTAATAGATTAATTTGTGGTGACTGTCATAGGTGAAACCTGAATAGATTGTTAAAATAGGTAAATACAATTTATGTTACTTGTCGACCACACAGAAAATTCCAAATGATTGTCAATTCTAAATTTAGTTCACAATATTGTCTTCGAAATTGTGGATTCACACTTTGAACATAGATTATTTATGACTCAAGAATACCGAAGCTAGCTCAGACAAAAATATACAACCCCTTTTCTATACTTTTTGCATGTCGTTTTAAAAAGCACATGACATGTTATTTTTTCGTCACTTCCTTTCCCCCTGTGAACTGTTCAAAGTTAACTATGTTTAGAATGTTTCAATCCTGTTACTAATGTAATATCTGTCAATTTCGTACAGAAACTGGATGACAGAAGTTAACAATTTAAGCGTTTTTGTCCTAAATACATTGAGTGAGACCCTGAGTTTTTGTGACCACACAAAACCTGTGACTAAGAAGCAATTTTACTAACTAAAAACTGTAAAGAACTGAATCATTTACGGTTTTCAGAGTCGACACGACACACAGCACCCTCGAAAATACAGTAGGTACCTACCTGTACGAATGAACACGCTACCGCTGTCGCACACGCTTTTAGCTTTTTGTGTTTTGAATAATATTTTTCTGCTTTTTCCTAACAAATTAAACACAAATTTCCAGGACGGTATGATCACAGTTGATGAATTCAAAACTGCAGTTAAGAACAGCTGCGTTGGCAAGAAATATGAGGATTTCCCTCAGGCGATGAAGGCTTTCATCGAGTCCAACTTCAAGATGATCGATATAAACGCCGATGGTGTGATCGGTGTGGAGGAGTACAGATACGACTGCGTACAACGGATGGTTGTAGAGGAGATCAAAATCATAGATGACGCTTTCAATTCCTTATTAAATGTTAGTATTCTAAATTCTCAACCTTTTTCGTTCAGCTTACTTAAAATCAATTTCGTCTGCAGTTTATTTTTCACTCAACCCTTTTCTGTAAATGTTAAGTCCCAAGTTGGGCGCCAGAATTTTTGTTCTATCTAGCAGTCTTCTTAATCGTCTATATGGGATCATTTGTACCTGCTAAATAGTACATATTTACAATCACTTTTGCCGCTATACGATTCTAACAAGGGAAGTTTTCCATCAGAACAAACCTAAATTAATGAAATTTTGTGGGTATTTTGAAAAACCCTTTCTAATAGGTTAGTATTCCTATTTCTTTCGATATGTTATCTCTATTTATCAGTACAACACAAAATAATATTACGAAAGAAATATGAATATTTGTGGTCCAAAAAGAATTTGATAAACCTATTAGGTAGAGTTTTTCAAATGTTATTTTCCCGCCGTTGGGTGACATTCGGCACGAAAAAGAAATACATAGTTGTATTCATAATAACCTGCTGTATATATTCCTATCGAGTATCGTCAATTTCGGAGAATTCAAGTTCGGAAGTTATCCGAGACAGACAAACATTAGGCAGATATAAAATATGTGGTTGTGTTCAGAATAACCTGATCTACATACCCATAAAATTTCATTCACTTTGGTGAGTTCTGGTGGAGAAACTTCCCTTGTAAGTCGGTATTTTATTTATGTCAGAATGTAAAACGAATGCACGACGAAGATATATTTGTAACATCCACTCACACGCAGCCAATGCATAAATCTCATACTAGCGATAGAATTTAGATTACGCAGCTCTATTACACGGTTCTCGAAATATTCACCGCGTCAGTTTGGCAAACGTTTCGATTTGAATTGATGTCGGAGACGCGACGACGGACAGCCACTGTCGAGTAGAGTGATTGATAGTAATCGCAAACAAATTTTCCTTAAGCGTTAACGTTGTCCAGAAATCACATCACATAACTTTACAGCTGCTTTTCGATCCACATATAAACAGTTAGCGACGGTAATGAAAATGGAAAAGCCTGTTGACGGAAATCAAAGTAGACACAGTACTTAAAGTAAAAATATTTGGCCTTGAGTATTGATGAGATGTTACAGTATTACACAGAAATAAAAACGGATAATTGAAATATCCAAGACGATAGGTAAGATTTAGGCACAATTTAATTATCATCAGATATTAAAAGAGAACTAGGATTAAGCAACAAGATAAATGAATACATTATGAAGCTTTCTTCTTGGCTCGAGTCCAATTCTGTTAGTCTTAACACAATAGCAGAGGATCATTTTCTCTTTTCACGGTCCATTCTTTGCCGTCCACTTTGTACTAATCTAATAAGACTTGGCAGATACTTTTGGCTGTCTCATGAATATGGTCCATCTTCATTAAAAGTTTCCGCCATCTCTAGGGTAATATCGGTTGTTACTTATGTCCACTTCTCATTATATCAAGACAGCACGTCACTGATTTTTAAGGCATAATCATTTGAGTGTTTACTAGGTACTTTCTACACAAGAATATCATGCAGAATTACTAGCCAAACTGCACAACGTCTATATAAGAACACAGTTTAAGCTTCCATCAGTTTCTATTGTTGTTTAAAATATAAAAATGTAGTAGCTGTTTCCTCCTCCCCATTTCAAATACCTACTAATATATCCGTCAATCAATCGCATAAATCGTTTGTCATCTTCACCAATGGATACTGTACCAGCGTTTGTGTGTCGAAGTACATTCAATTTGGACCTCTTAAAAGAGTGTCCCATGGTGTTGTAAGGTTATGTGATATAAAACCTTTTTGTTCCGCTGCTGTTTTGTGTGCTATTTCTAAATTAAAATTTTCATTTTCAGGATGACGACAGAAAGAAGGGCGGCCTAACACTGGCCAGGTATCAAGAGCTCTTCGCGCAGTTTCTGGGTGACCAGAGCGAAAACTGTCAAGCGAAGCACCTCTTCGGACCATTAGAAGTATAAAAGTCATTAAGACTATAGGCCCACGACTGACACACCTATTATTATTATAATTTAAATTATTAAATTTAACGCCGGCTTCGACATGCAAGTACGAGAGACTAGGAACGGAACTAACAACAAAAATGTTTTTATAGGTTATGGAAGAGTGAAGGAGTAAATAAGTTGTTATTGTCAGTTGAAGTCGGTCAAACCATGTGTATTCGACAACGAAAATTACAAGTTAATTTCGGGAAAAATCGGCAATACCTGACGAACAACGTCACGGGAAGCCATCGCCCGACATGTTTTCTATTCCCGCCACTGCGGAAAATGGCGCCAAAAATACACCATCGTCGCATCGACACGGTTCAGAAATAAAACATCCACGATGCGCTCACTATTGTGTAAATTGTTTAACTAAAAATAGTTTACTTGTCAACGTAAAAATAATTTTAGTATATTTATAAAACAATACTATTATTAGATGTTACGCTAGTTGATAAAATTTAATTACTTATTAGTTTTTAAAATATGTTTATTTTGTTATTTTCAATTATTTTCTTAATTGCACTCAGTGATATATTGTTATTAAGAGTTTTAAATTTTCATGTTTCTGTGGGTTTAATTTAAATGGTTTTTTTCTGGAGTGTTAATTTCCCCTTATCGTTTGTTTTTAAGTATGAGATGGTATCATTATAATTATATTATTAAAAAACGAACGAAAAAACTGGCAAGTTTTTATACGAATTAAAAGGTACTCTTACGATACAATGGCAGTAACTTTTATGACTTGTGGGGAATATGTACGGGCAATGATGTTGTGCTCAATCATACAAAATGAATCTAGTCACCGCGATGTTCTTGATATTACTTTTAATTTATTTGTAATTATGTTTGTTGTTGATAAAAACTGATTATCTGAATTGTTTTAATAAAAAAAACTCTAAAAAAATGGTTTTAAGTCACGCCCCTTTTGATTTCCCCTTCAAAATGTTTAAAACGAATTGTTATGCTTTTTATAGGTATTTCATTCATATCAGCCCTTAGACATCCACTGCTGGACATAGGCCTTCCTCAATGAGGTATTAAAAAAATAATTTTATAGAAGTGGACGGATGTGGAGGACCGGGTGCGTTCATTGGGGAAGACCCATGACCAGCAGTGGACGTCTAAGAACTGACATATGATGCTGAAATAAGAAATACATATTTTTTAATTAGTTTATTAGAAACGCTATTACATACAATATACAATTAACACTCAATGCTAACAAATGACATTTTATACACACTATAATATACAAATTACAATTTTATAAAACATCATTTCCATAGGCGCTACGTATGCATTATATTTACACAAAAAAATGGAATATTCATATTTGTTCTAATAATTTACAGTGTTTTAAATAATATCTCAGGACCATATAATTCTAAATGATTGATAAGTTTAGAACATCATGCATTTTGCAGTGAGATTTTCTACTTATCTTAACTACCTATAGCAAATGTAATAAAATATTGTACAAGTGTTACATAACATTTAAAAGAATTGCTTGATATTAATTTACAATAATGGTATTATTTTCTATGCCGGATATTTAAAAAAAAACTTTTATATTTAGGATAAATACACAAATATTTATTAAAAAAATTCTCATGTAAATTATGAAGGTACCTCAAAGAAATCGTATAACTATAAAGTTTCTTTGTATATCAAAGTATAAAAAAATCCATTAAAATTAAACCCAGGAAAATAGTAGAGGAATAAAAGCATTCTATAATAATAAATACAAAAATACATCTAAAAATAGATTCATGGAGACATTTTATTAACAGGATTTGTGAATTTATAACGTTATTTTAAAGCCATGTACGTGGCTTATTATTCCGTTTTTAATTTTTTGTATTTTTACTCATTAAAATTTACTAAAGGTCATACCATGAAGGATCATAATTTTCGTACCTCATAAGTCACCTCAAAGTCTTTACCTTCATGATTGTCACAAATTAGTTATTAAATTAGATAACAGGTGACTCATCTGCTATCTAATTTAATAACTAATTAGTGTCATCGTGTCATCTGTTATTTCCTTCGTTACTTGATGGTATGACCAGTAGGTACCTAAAAGCATCTTTAAACGTTAGATGGATAAAATGAACTTTTCGTTCTGTTCATACCTGGGGTTTACACTAACACTTTTGGGAAAGCGCGTCCCATCGTCGACGTCAATGAACACCGCCATCATCAGGTGAGGCTGAGGTCAACCCTAATACCATTAACTATAAACAAGATATTAAAGCTTTCTCCACACTAACAAAGACATTAGGCAGCGCAGGCGCAGAGACAACAATAATACTTCTTCGAGAACACTGCTCTTGAGTTTATCGACCTTTTCAGATGGGTGATACTTGCTGCCTACATTTTTAGTGTGATTAATTACATATACTTTACCTATCAAAGTACAAACGCACAGCCATTCTTTATTAATTACTTATTTAATAGATACATGGCTAGGACCCAGATACCAGTACCTACACTCTTTAACGTTAAAGGACACTTAAGTCTCTTTCTGTCTTTATCTAAGTTTATACCCAAAGTCAAAATCATTTATTGCATATGAGTACACTTGGTACATTTAATACACGTCATTTTTTTATCGACTTACGACGAATAGGTACTAATAGTCTCAATACACAAAGGAGGAAGAGAAGAACCCTAAGTGAGAAAAGTACACATTTGTGGGTACACAATTTCATTTCTAATTGTTGTTGTGTTAATTTTAGTACAATAAAGCGTTAACATACCTATTACACACATAAAGATGAAACAATTTATTTTATACATAACACTCCAGCGTTAGAGCGTATTTGATTTATTACATTCTTTTACGATATATATTCTTTATATGTATTCTTTATTACACGAATTTGAAAACTTAATATAGTTACAAATTTTGTGTACAAAGCCGAGCTTATCTCTACAATAATATTTTTTAAGAAAGAATTTTATTGAAATTTATAAACGTAGTATGCTTTTAAAACTATGACCATAAAATGAAAAATTAAAGGAAATTGGCAGGATTTGAGACCATATTATTAAAAGCTCAACATGGAACATAAGCCAGTGCCTATGCTCTTTAGAAGGCAACAAAAAAATAGGTATCTTTTAGGGTCACAGACGTAATCTATACTAATATTATAAAGAGGTAAAGTTTGTGAGGTTGTAGCGGGTAATCTCTGGATCTATTGAATTGATTTTGAAAATTCTTTTACCAATAGAAAGCCACGTTATTTGTGAGTGTCACAGGCTATAAACCGAAAAATGAAAAATCTTTTTCGTGGTAGTCGGAAAATGTTTATCGCCTAACGAAGTGGGCACGGGTCAGCTAGTATCTTATAAAGCAGTAACCATATATATGCAAGTACTTAGAATAGTATCCAGAAAAAACAATATGAGGGATACTATTGTTTAGAGAGATTGATTTATCTATCGACTGATTTCGATTTTAGTAACAATCATAGTTATTGTAAAATTTTATTTCTTAAATCTAATAGGTAATTAAAAACATAATTATGTACAAATTTAAAACTTGATTCATGAATTCATAACTCGTAAAATATACTGATAATTTAATTATTACCCAGGTCCCAATTAAAAATACATGCTGTCAACTATCAAGATATATATATTAATATTATAACATGTTAGGCTGACGTTATCATATTATTATTAACTTATATTTATACGACTTAATCGTGTTATAATCATTAATATTAATAATTATGTATAAGTGTAAAATAAATATCGATGTAACATCGATAGAAAATAACTAAACTAAACATATTTCACATAATATTCCAACATTGTTCAGACAAAACAATGTTTTTTAGGACAGAAAATAAATATAATATCACTCTGATAATATCACCGTCAAATGAGAATAGATAACTTAAAATAATGTTCAGCAAGTAATAAATATGTAGGTAATCAGTTAGCTCTAGATTAAAAAATAAACCGCCTGCTATATTCTACATTATTAATTTTTACTACTAATGATAATGATACATAGAGTTCGTAAGTTTTCTGTGGTGTCTAATAAATACAATAGGCTATTAACAAGGCATATCGCATAAATCCTTACCTAGCTTTATAAGCTCAAAGTTAGGGCTGATACTTATAAGTATAATTACATAAAGATGATTTTACATTTCTTGTTAACTAATTTATTACTGTCTTTATTTTGTTGTTAAACATTCGATTCGAAAAATTATGGCTAAACAACGAGAATGTTTGATCAAAAGCTAGTAAAAAAAAAAACAAAGATCAGCCCTATCATTCATTCCTAATACCTGCTTACTTGACGTAGATCAGTCGCAAATATACCTATGATACTGCATAATATCACACAAGCCTTGCCTTTTATTTACCACCTAA
Source organism: Esperia sulphurella (assembly GCA_947086405.1). Taxonomy (NCBI): domain Eukaryota; kingdom Metazoa; phylum Arthropoda; class Insecta; order Lepidoptera; family Oecophoridae; genus Esperia; species Esperia sulphurella. Next base: position 12,179,922 of record OX352273.1, on the reverse strand, counting down.
TTCACCACACAACTTACAACTTTAAATTTTGCTAGAATTGAAACTAAAAGATTGTATGTTCGCTAAATAGGTTTTTAGACACATTTATGATACCCTGCTTCCAAACAAACAGGACCGTCGTCTTTCCTAGTAGATAGGTCCTATCTAGCAACTTCTTGGTACTTAGGATATATAAAAATTTACTAAGAATTTACTTCAGCAAGATCTTTAAATATTTTCGTGCCTACAGAGTGAAAAAAATCACTTAGATCTGTGGTAGGTACTACAGGCAAAGCGCTTAACTGTGTAGGTTCCTGCGGTAGTGGCGCGGTGCGGGAGGGGTGTGTTTTCTTTAAGTCAATTGAGGCGCTGGCGTCGTGTATAGCGACATATCTTCTACGTCACATGTCACCCCTCCCGCACCGAACTACTACCGCAGGAACCTACTCAGTTAAGCGCTTTGCCTATATTTCATAATTTCGAGTTCTTACAAGGGTCATATCCCTAATAGCACTGTGTGCAGTATGAAATCTATGGACATGGTGTCAGCTAATAATTTAGTACATAAAACGAGGTACTAAAGAATTGAAGTTCAATATTATATAGGTCTTGTTCGACGTTTCACGCTGGGTTTCTGCACTTGTGCAGACACGCGATCTAGTCTACATCTCATTGGTGAGGTCGTTGGCGTTGATGGTGCCGCTGGTGGAGGCACGCGGGTCCGGCGTCGAGTCTAGACTGCCGTAGGTGCCGCCTCGTACCGGCAGCACGCGCCAACGTCCTCGACGGCGGGTTATGCCTGCACAGTTTTAGCTTCAGTATGGTATTCGCTGGACTTCAGTTTTTTTTGTTGGATGGCAAAACGATGGTAAGTGGTCAATAAATTGCTCTGATATGAGAAATGGCCCCCAAGTATAAAACGTGAGTTTTGAGATAATTACAAAAAAGACCTTACCGGAAATATCAATCAGCGTAATTGACAAAACGTCATAAAAGAGTTATATTTGAGTTTACATTATAAAGAAATCTGTAAAACTTTAAGTAACCTTGCTCTAGCTGACATTTAAATAGCATTAAAAACAAAAAGATATTCAACATAAATAAATGTAATTGGTTCCTGAAAAATCGTCATTTGTTCCAGAATCGTTAATGTTTCATCTTTGCCCGTTTCGACCAGGTAACAAAGCAAATGTGTACAAAGCGCGAAATACTAAAATGATCTAGAAAAACAGTTGAGCATCTTTTTTGCAATTTTGACATAACTCCCGTTTTACACTTACTTAGGGACTTCTCTCGCATCAGGGCAGTAGAGCCCATGTATACTTTTAATAATATATAGTCTCATAAAAAACAGGAACTGCTATTAAGAGTGAAAACAGCTAAACCATTTAAAAGGTCCAGAGAAAGAACATGTCACAAATTCCATAAAATTTAAATTACATTATCAAAAAAATGCACTTGACTATTATCATAATTATTATATTAGCTGCTCTAGCGAGTTACGAACATGTCATAAGATATTTTTTGAAAAACCAGCGGATGTGCCCTTCAATAAGTGATTTATATGTTTTTTTTTATATATTGTCATTATGGATTTATGACATGAGATGTTCTAACTCTATGGATTCTCTATGACATATTCTTTCCCTGTATCCTTCATTTTGTTTTGACACAAAAATATTATTTCAACTTTAAATTTTTTTTAAATAGGAAGTAGTTCACATATCAAAAGTAAAAATATAATTATTCCCAGATGTGACAGACGACTCCAGACAAGTGATTATCAGTAGGTATAACCATCACTCTTGAAAATAATAGCTTAATTCATTTAGGACACCTGTATCACTTTATGATAAGTAGATTTATTTTTTTAATTAAACTGGCATATGGTACTTACATAAAACAAAATCTCATTAAACTTAGTGATTATAAGAATGATAGCTAAATCTAAAAAAAATAAAGCTTGCGAGTGATATATGTGTAAGCAAAGTAAAGTGTTAAGTATTTGTTGTTTTACACAATGGAAGACACCTCAAAGGGGAAATATAATTCAGAATCATAAATTAGATACCTAAAAATCAAATTGAGTCCTAGGTATCCACTAGCACCATTATATATGAACCTATTTTATTATTTCTTTTATGTCAATACAAACGCCCTGATTCCAGCGATTAGTTGACTTTCCTGTGAAACCCCCGAGAGTAAAAATAGCCTATGTTCATCTAGAACAAATCAGCTTCCAACAGTGAATTTTTTACATATCAGTTTGGAAACACCGCACACTACCTGAACTCATTTCTTTATAATTATAATAATGCAAAAAATACAGAACTAAAATATGTCAAGTTTCATACGGCACATAAACGTGGTAATTTTATTTATAAAGCTATCAGATATTGTTATAAAAATAGAAGACCTAATCAATAGTTATCTACTAACCAAAACGATAAAGGTTGGAAATGAAATAAATCCTGAATAATAAATTAGTCATACAATGGAGACAACACACTGTGCAAATTGTATAGATAATTTATTATCTAACGATACTTTACTGACAGTTGTGTACTATTTTTTGCAAAAATTTAAATTTACTTTATTTCGATAAACGCTAACTGAAGCTATTGAAAAATATCTGGTGTAGATATATAAAACATTCAACATTTTGTTATTGAACTGTTATTAATTTATTATTTTCCAGTGTATTTTTAAAAATTCAGTAACAGCTGTGTGTGTGTATTAATAACACACAAATAATTTAAAATTAGACAACATTTCAAACTGTTAGAATAAAACAGTTTGGTATTTAATACTTTAAAAAAGGGTATCTTTGTAACCAATTTTAAAAAGGGTCCAGAATTAAATCATAATTCGAGTAAGTTAACATAATTCTGTTACTCGTTTCAATTATGAATAAATCAACTAGGTTTTATAGTTAGTGCACTAAATACACAGTTCAAATTACTGCTAATACTTCGTGATTCTGTTGTGTAATTTTTTGCCTAACGCTAATTGCAATAAGGTGCTTTTTATAGAAATGTTCTTACGCTGTTTTGCATCGGACTCAGAAGCTCCTTCCATAAGCATAAAAACGATTAGTTTAATTTTATTATAGTATTTTTAGTAACTAAGTTGTACATTGGACCTTCGTAATAAAGAATAGTGATGATATTTCAATGCGAAAGTGATAATTCTCTTATGGCATCCCCAAATCATGCAAGGTGACGTGTTATAAATAGCAACACAAGTCTGTCTACACAATCATGCATTGTGACGATAGCTATAATATAATATGACTATTAATTAACAATACAACGCCATGCCAACGTTATGGCTGCAATTTTCCGCGCTTCGCGATAAAAAGCTAGTTTCAAGTGAAACTGGTTTGACAATGGTCACGTTTTTGGAGTTGCGATATTTCATCGCGGGCAGCCATCTTGGCGGATTCGGTAAATCACGTCTCACCATGCAATTATGTTGCGATAATGTTGTACTGTAAATCGAATTCACTTTATCGCGACACGTGTTGCGATTAGACGATTAAGTCGTATCCGACAAGATGGCGTGAAATCGCGGCGATAAAACGCTTGCTGGGGTGCTGCATTGTAAATCAAGCTTAAATAAGATCAATTACACCATGTTTTGTCCCTCTTGACACCAACTGAGTATAAAGCATGAGTGAGAGGGATAATGCATGGTTCCTGGTTACGTCTCTGAACAGCACAAACAGTAATGCTTGGTTTACATGTCTCTAGGAAACAATACAAAATAAGTGATTAGTGGTCAAGTTACCTAAATAGAAAAATATACTGTTTTTTTTATGAATTGCTCACTAAATATTTGTAAACCAGACATTAGGTATACGTTTAAAATTTACAGTTCTATACGTCAGAAATTACTAGAAAATAGTCATAAATAGTGCTGTCAAATTTTACGTGTGTGCTTAGACTTTGCTGTAGTCTACGTTTAAGATCAGAACTACACAGGTGCAATACGATAATTTATCAGTAGTTTGCGTTTTAAATAATCATACTTTGTACAGTCGAAGAATAATAACGTTAACCACCCTAAGTTCGATATTTAAATACTGCCAGGAACCATTAAAGATAAGGTAATTTAGTATGCATGTGTTTTGAATCTGTTTATATCATCTGATAAATCTAGCTAAGCGAATGTTGGTCATGAGGAAGTTAAAATATAGTAAAAAATATTTCTTGCAGAATTTATTATCTTTTTTCATTTATAAAAATACTGATACACATTCACAGATCTGCAGACGAATTAAAATGTAAATAAAGTGTTTCTACATTGTAGTTATTATAAAGAACTTCACAAATGTTGAGTGTTTAGGCGTAAGGACGTGGTCCACCAAAAGTAGTAAACAATTTCATTCCGCGACTGTACATTTCATTCTGTATAGTTGACATCAAAGAACAAAAATTAAAAGGTGCTCTAAATTAAAATAAAACAAAAATTATAATAAAAAAAATATAATTTATTTCTATCACATTAATAATAAAAGCTGTTGGTCGGTACATACGACAACCAATTACCTTTGGATATAGATAAGCTAAATTCCCTCTAAATTTAAGTACTATTTTTAAGTAGAGATTCCAGATTTTGATTGAATATTTCTCTCAAGCAATGAGCTCATTATATATTTGTATATGCAGAATGTATTTTCTAATACCATACATAATTATATTACATTTTTTAAATGTCCATTTAATTTTAATAGGAACATAGAGGGCACATTCATTAATAAAAAAAAATCTCTAACAAAATACAAGATCACAAAAATAATACAAAGCTTTACGTTGAAAAATCCTACTAAAAATAAATTAATAAAATTGTTCTTAATTTCCTTGTGGTTACAGACGTACCTGCAATAACACATAGCTCTATAAAATTCAACATTTATACAGTTAATACCGACACCTTGACCTCCTTGCAACTTACACCAGAATTAGTAAAGAAATCTTCTCATTTAGCTTTCGTACCCACTGTTAGTTGTCAGAACCAAGAAAAAAATAAGAAAAACCACTTAATATTAAAGTGCACAGCTAAATGAAGCTAAAATATAAAATAATAGGTCAAGAAATTGACTTGTTTCAAACAAAGGAAGTCCATTATTTCCATTGTGTAAAAGAAAATTAAATTAACATTTTTCTTACAAATACATTTTTCTTATAAATGTTATATTTTATATTTTGACAGTTGAGAAAGAATTTGCTAAAAATAATACAAAACGTGATCAGAATCCGATATGGAAACTGCCCGGTAACAGATTATTTTATTATCAAATCTAAGAAAAAATAAAATTTACTTAACATTGCAATCGAGCAAAAATAACAAATATTTGTGAAAGATTTAAAAGGCGGGATTTGTATGATCTAGTATGGTTTACTCTACTACTCTACGTGTACAAGTCAATTTCTTGTCCATGAAACGTAGACACCTAAAAATAATACGATATCTAACATTGAATGTTACCTAAAACTTACATTTAGTATTCACATGAAGCACATTAAATATCTAAATTAATTCTAAAATACTTCAAAAATAGGTGAACTTTAATAATTTATCAAAGCAATTTATATTTAGCTAGGCGCTAAAAAACTAGTTGATTGTTATATTATCAACACAACAGCCTATGAATTGAACTAAATATAATTTTAGTTATTTTTGTATATTTTATTAATGTGCTGTCAATTTACCGGACTGCCCTTTGTCAAAGAGTTCAAAGTAAGAAATCAGTGTGGCCAGATTAAACATTTTTCTACCATTCATTATATATCTTTCGAGGTATAAAATACGAAACAAACTACTATTAATATTCAGTGGCCAAAATACTGATGCCCAGTTTACAATTAAGTTCCGTTAAGTCTCTCCATCTTTATCTGGATATGAATGTTAAATAAAAATCTAAAACACTCAACGGATACTTGAAATTAAAAAGCGTTACAGTATTCGAGCGACGTGTACCAAAAACAGCAAACGATCTGGTCACACTGTATTTAAGTACCGCTAAGTATTCGTAAGTACTACACAAACAGTGCCCTAAATAAAGCAAAAAATTAAAAAAGGCAGTGGTTTTCGACAAGCTCAACTAGAACAATAAATAAATAAATTCGAAATGAAATAGGAATGACCGTTATTTCAATACATCTAAACATAGGATGTGGACCATCTAACATATATACTTTTTTTTAGAAAAGGCAATGGCTCTAACGGCCTGTACAGCTTATTAGCGGGGCTGAATATGTGTCAACAGTATCTTTAAGATGGCGCTAATAACAGAAGAATTTAAACCTTAATAAAATAGATGGTATCGCCCACCACCGCATGCTTTCGCGAAATATTTAATAGTACTTTATATATTAAATAAAAAAAAGTCTATTAGTTACTTGGTCCGCCACATATACGAACGATTGGTTACATGCAATATAACAACTAAAAAATTAAATATATTCGTGATTCCAATACAAGAGCAGGTGTCCCGTGTACCAACCGTTTTTGGTTAGAACAAAACCCCTTAGGCTGGAGTTTGTGAACAATATATAAACATAATTCAGTTTTGTTTAAAGTTAAGTTGGTTATGTTCAAAGATTTTTATGAACAACAAAGAGAATGTTCACATTTATAAACTCAGTTTCGATTTAGTTTTGTTCAAAAGTATAGAAGTATAGATAGTAAGTTATTTTCTACATCATAAACAAAATAGCTTTATTAAATAAAATACACGAACGCCAGCCATGGAAGCAAGGACGAAATTCGTGACACATTTCATCAACACAGAAATGTCACAAATTGCACAGCGTCCATACAAATAAATGCTTTAAACAATAGAATAAATTAATGGGAAGAAAACCATATTCCCAAATTGGCGAGTTTTGTGACATTATAAATGTAATATTTCACACTAAATATTTTGCAAAGGCAAAAAAGTAGGAATGTCGTGTCCTAACGCTGCTGGCATAAATAGAGTTTTTTTAATGTGTTTTGCGGCTCTGGAAATCAATTGAGTTAATTATTAGTGTTGCAAACTACATAAAAACTGCTGCAGTGTTTCGAAAGATAAGACGAAAAACTGCAGAAAAAGAAAAAGCGTCGTGTGTATGTAAATACACGAAAAAAAACGGGGTATATTTAAAAATTTTAACCTGACAATAATAGTCTGTATTACAGTGTTTCATTAGCTATATGTGATGTATATTGTATGGAGCACTTGATAATATTAAAAATAATACCTTCAATCACTGGATAAGTTCATAATTCCTTATTTTAATCTCACATTTATTGTGATTGGCATAAAGTCATTATTCAGAAATTAACTAAAAAAATTACAGCACTTATTTTATTTAATAAACGCGCGCAGTATAAGTAGATATATAAATACATTCTCCAAAGTCCCTCGGATACTATTTGGTGTGAAATAAGTCAGTTATAAGTCACAGATCTGAGATAGGATTTTAGTAGTCAGGCCACACAGCTCTACACATAGGTACCTATATATTAATGTATCAATGTGCAAGTAGGTATACCGAAGCAACTGTTAGCCTTCCCACTACAATACAACACCGGTGCATAAGTAAGGAAGTACCTGAAGTGAACTTTGGACTATGATCATAATTTACTTCAAAATAAACGATTTTATTGATTTAGAGGAAACTTAAATAGTGAAAGGAACGAATAATGAAAGTTTTCATTCATTCATTCATTCAATTCCATAAACTTTTCATTCAAAGGACCATTATATCAAACTTTAAAGAGTCGATTTTAAACAATTTAAAAATTATCAACGCGAAAAACATGTCCATTGGGTTCACTCTCACTACAAGTCCAAGCTCACGCCAAAAGCGTGTCAAAGTTATATTGTCTGAATGCCTGGCCGGTGCCGTTTCTTACTCGTGTGAGGGACGTCTCCGCTACTGCTGTCTCTTTCCCCCGCAGCATCTGATTGGCCAGCTTCTGCTTGTTCACTGGGGAACCTGCAAAACGGAGTCGAATCACCTGCCTGACGTGGTTCATTGGACATGATGGGTGCTTAGAGCTATGAGTTAGACAAGCTAATATAGAATGTAAGTATGGTATAGTTTAAGCTCCCTTTTTAAAAAGGAAACTTATACAAAGGATTAATTGTTTATACTGTTAGTTCTAACTCCTATATAGTTTGACGTTTGTAGAATTTGTTTGTTTTTGTTTTAAGACCAGTCTAATTACGGTATCTTTTTATTTTCTGTATACTATAAGTATCAGAGTGCCTCAGACCAATACTGGTCCTAATATAGTCACAGACTTCTCTTACTAAAGTTGATAGTAAGCTTTAGTAAGGTTTGAGGTTAGGAAGTTCTCTGATTTAAGATGATCAGCTTAGTCACGTTTATTTATGTTTCCTTCATAGTGGACACACGCACAGACACTTGTTGCATAATATACTATCACTACTAAACACCAGAGCCCGAAGTATACATTATTTTGAAAAAAAAAAAACACATACACAACTAACTGTTCTCCAAAAAACGCGGGAATAACCACCACGACGTTTGTTTAAGTTTTTTTTTACTAATTAGTTTTTATTAACAGGGACGATTCCGCGAATATGTAATTTGTGAACCAGTTCGTAGAACATGAATTAAACACGATATCTTAAGGTAGTTTAATTAAGTCTTGTCCAAATTACAATAATTATAAAACCAAATCGCGTTAGCCGTGTCCCGGTTTCGTAATTCATCTTCAGGCAGATAAACACTGTAAAGTTATCTTTCCTGCGCGGTATATCAAATATTTTATGGAGTTGACTATAGTTTTCATTGAATATTTTGTACTATTACAAACATGCCTTTGCTGTGTAGAATGAATATACGTATCCTATAAAGCATTCTCAATGGGCTAGGATAAAACTTATGACAAAGAAATAATAATTATTATAAAAAAATTCATGCATTAACGATATTCTTCTCACCTAATAAATAAATACTGCAATGAAAAAAAGCGTTTGTGAAAAAAATAACAGCTAAATAGAAAACAGAACAGAAATAAGTGGCGCTGGCAAGTTATAATAAGATATTTAATAGATAATTCGTGTTATATTCACATAGTATATGTAAATAACACGATTTTAGCAACAATATGTCAGACATAGCAAAGCGTCATATGAACATCCTTACCTCGATTGGTTAGTAAGGCACTAAAACTTGTAATATAATCAGAGGTAGGAATGGGATGTGGGTTTTTGTTCCAAACCGAAATAAAACATGTTGCTTGCAATGGAAAGTTCAAAATCATTTCTATGACTTATATCTTTTTGGAAAAGAATTATATTATACAGTACCAATGCTACTGGTATTCTCGTGATTACATTTCTCAATTCCAAAAGAATTCTTTGAATTTTTTTTAATATAAATGAACGTTCCAACAAAGCAATACGGTGTAATTTGGCTTGGCAATCATCATAATAAAAATTATCACAATCCATTTCTACCACTGGAAATAATGAGTTAAAAATGGCGACTCAAACGAAGACGAACGAGTTTCAATTAAAACTGTTTTAGACAATTTAATAATGTGTAAAAAAAAACTCAACATTTAAAACAGGATTTTATATTTTTATTTTTAATATATTTTGCCCTACTACGCATCTACATAGGTATTTTAAAATCGACAAGTGAAAACGACCGAAATTTATACAAAATATACAAAACCGTCTAAAACAGCCATATTTATAGCGATATTCTTTAAACATAGACACGTATTGTAAAAGGTCCAATATACAAGCAAAAGTACAAAGAATGTGCAATTATAATAGACACTGCATGCATATTTATACACTTATAATTATAAACATGTGTAATGACGTATTATTGTGTTGTGCCGTATTATTGTGCAGACGTGTGCAGGTCATACCATGAAGGAAAATAAATTTTCGCACCTCATAAGTCACCTTAAAGTTTTTACATTCATGATTGACACTAATTGGTTATTAAATTAGATAACAGATGACTACTATTATCTAATTTAATAACTAATTAGTGTCAATCATGAAGGTAAAATCTAAAAAGTGCGAAATATTATTTTCCTGTTAATTATTAATTATTATATGAAGGAAAATAATTTTTCGCACCTCTTAAGTTACTACAAAGATTTTACCTACATGTCTGACACTAGTTATTAAATTAGATAAGAGTAGACATCTGTTATCTAATTTAATAACCAATTAGTGTTAATCATGAATATAAAAACTTTGAGGTGACTTATGAGGTGCGAAAAAATATTTTTCTTCATGGTATGACCTGTAGTGCCGTATACTCTGCAGGCGTGTAGTGCTGTGTATTATTGTGAACATTATACGTTGTAATCGTGGTGTGTGTAGTTTGTGAGTCAGGCATATACAATATTTCGCAGCAAACGATTTGAAACAGATATTTCCGATTTGCCTATGCTATGTTACTAAGAGACTGGCGCGTCCAGTCTAGTCTGAGTCCAGTGATAGTCCATCACTTTACCAAGGTCAATCTTCATTCATTATCTTTACGACGTTCACTGTAGGAGATAGGCCTCCCCTAATACAGTGGCGTAGTGGTTTAACGATCTGAAACGGTAAATAGACAGACACGTCTGTAGTAAGTGGTCACTGTTGCCCATAAACCTGCAGCCTAACGGAAACGCGTGCGTTGTCAGCCTAAGGACTATGCTAGAATGCCTCATGCATAAAAATCCTATCAGGATAGTATGATGAAGAAGGTGCGAGACGCGTGCCAACAATTTGCAATATATTGCAAAAACTATCCAACGCTTACTCATTTTGCGCAAGATCGAGTAAACATCAACAAAAAATCTGTAAAATCTGCCCAGCTGTAGTCCCTCACTAGAAACGTGATCGCGAGGCATAAAGGGTGCGCGGAAGGGGCGCGCTGTGTCCTAAAATCTGCACGCGCGGATCTGAAGTAAACAAATGGCTATAACCGTTATATCTTGATAGGATTTCTGTGGCCTCATGTGACTATTATTATACTGTCTCTCCCGCCCTTCAAACCGGAATATCATTGCTGACAGCAGAAATAGGCGACTATTTATACAGACTTTGCACTGGAATCATCCCACCAGTAAATTGTATGTATGTGTGTGTTTGTGTGTAGTATGTGGGCGTGGCCAACTCACCGATATAACTGAGCATGACGGGCAGGAATATGAGGCCGTGCGCCGCGCCAAACAACACGATGCCCAGGTACATTCGGAAGTAGAACACCTGCGGAAGAAGTATAGTTAGTATTGCGAATGAGCGATTATCAATTCATCATCATCATCATCAGCCTGTAAGAGCCCACTGCTGGACATAAGCCTCTCCCAAGGCGCGCCACTGAACCCGATCCTCGGTTCTTCTTATCCAGTCTCTGCCAGCCGCCCTACGCAGATCGTCCCTCCATCTAGCCAGGGGGCGTCCCACACTACACTTGCCGAGTCGCGGTCTCCACTCGAGAACTCGTTTACCCAAACGGTTATCGGTTCTCCGACAGATGTGATTATCAATTAGCTATTTATAAAATTGAGGTGTCAGGCGCCTAGCCTGTGCCTCTGGGAGCAATATGTATGTATTATTTATAAAAAGAAATAGTTCAAAATATCAAAATATGCGACAACTTTGGCAAAAGCCCGTGAAGCAAAGACATAAAATAAAAAAAAACTGTTCGAATTTGACGTTGTTCTCCTGAGTTTTTGAATGTGACAATGACAGTTAATATTCATTGTCAACATTACCAACTAAAATGTAGTTTATAACCCGGTTTTTGATAAAGCTCCTCTTAGTCTATGACAAGACAAGGGCATTCTAGTTACAATGGGAAAGATGTTTTTAAAAGACTAGTTATCCTGAGTAAGGTAGTAGTAAAACATAGTAACGAAAGGTTTGGTAAAGGCAACTCGTTTGTACTCAAACAGAATTTCCCGTTACATTTACAGTTTTTCTTCTATCTACAGCCAGATTTTTCTCTGCGTGCGAATATCAATATTACATGTACTTTCCCTTCACCGACGGCCTTTAAATTCCATCCTGTATACAGGGTTACAGGAAAAGTCGTGCTAGATCCCTTAAGGGTGTGGAGCACCCATCATTTCTGACTTATTTCACTATGAAACACCCTACCCTAAACTTAACCCTTTTCGAGATATTCGACTTTTAATTTTTTTATTGAAAATTGCTGATTTTTAGGCTACTACATTTATTTTTGTTTATTTTGTGTATCTTATTATTATTATTATTGCATTTTTACATGTGTAGTAAGATGCTTTAGGACGTCAATCATTAAAATAGTGCACAAGTTAATTGAATAGACTGTAGTAGACAAGTGAAAGAAAAGAAATAAAAAACATATTAGAAAGTTTATTTTTCTCTAAGGGATATCTAAAAAAAATGTTATGGTAATTGTTCGGCAGATGTTTTTTAAAATATTTACGTTTCATCAGCTATCTAACGAGGTGTAACAATCTAGGGTTTGTATTACATTTCGTGGAAAAAAAGTAGTTGGGACGCTCCAGGTAGCAGTTCTAATACATAACTCGCTACCCCGGTCGTCGAGTGCCGGATGTGGCCGTTTTTGACAGAGTTTATCGAAGACTTCGAGAAACTGGCTCTGTTTTGAGACGAAGTACAGACATGGGAAGACCACGAATTGACGACGAAGAACAGGACAATGAGATAGTGCAACGCTTTCGAGCGGATCCGACTACTTCCACTAATATTGTTGCCCGTGATCTGGGGCTTTCGCAATGGAGAGTGTGGTTTACAGTGCATACTGCTGGCCTATACCCGTACCATTACACGCCAGTACACGTTATTGAAGAAGGGGACCCCGCGAGAAGATTGGACTTTTGCAGATTTATGCTAAATGCTGATGTAGAAGACCCAGATTTTTTAAGAAATATCTTGTGGACGGATGAGTCCAAATTTGATAAAGATGGCATAACTAACTATCACAACGCCCATTACTGGGCCCTAAAAGAACTAAGGAATCCCAATAAGAAAAGAGTGAAGGGGTCCCAACGAAGATTCAGCGTGAATGTGTGGATGGGCATTATCTCCAATCATTTGATTGGACCTTACTTTCTCCCGGATAATCTAAACGGGGAAAGCTACGAAAATTTCCTGAGAGCAGACTTGAGTGATTTGCTGGATGATCTGCCACTCAACCTGATCAGGGACATGTGGTTCCAACACGATGGCTGCCCTGCCCATTTCAGGAGAAGTGTCAGAGACTGGCTGGACACAAATTATCCAAACAAATGGATTGGACGAGGTGGGCCATTGCCATGGCCAGCAAGTAGTCCGGACCTAACCCCCATGGATTTTCATGTGTGGGGCTGCATGAAAAGTCTCGTGTACAGCGAGCCGAATCCAGTTTCGTCTGTGGAAGACTTAAGAGAAAGGATTGTGGATGCAGCAAATAAAATGAGGACCACATTGACCACTGGCGTAGTGAAGACCGGTCTCCGTAGAAGGATGCGACAATGTATTAGAAATAGAGGCGGCCATGTTGAACATGAACTGTAGAAAAAGAAAAAGTTGTGAGAAAACCTTTAATAAATGGCATTTCATGCTTACCTATTGTTTTATTTTACTTTTTAGGGCTAAGTATACATTTTCTTCTCCACTGTCGCCTATGAAACTAAATTTTTTTGAATGCATTTGAATAAAACCCTACATTATTATACCTCGTTAGATAGCTGATGAACCGTAGATATTTTAAAAAACATCTGCCGAACAATTACCATAATATTTTTTTTAGATATCCCTTAGAGAAAAATAAACTTTCTAATATGTTTTTTATTTCTTTTCTTTCACTTGTCTACTACGGTCTATTCAAATAACTTGTGCACTATTTTAATGATTGACGTCCTAAAGCATCTTACTACACATGTAAAAATGCAATAATAATAATAATAAGATACACAAAATAAACAAAAATAAATGTAGTAGCCTAAAAATCAGCAATTTTCAATAAAAAAATTAAAAGTCGAATATCTCGAAAAGGGTTAAGTTTAGGGTAGGGTGTTTCATAGTGAAATAAGTCAGAAATGATGGGTGCTCCACACCCTTAAGGGATCTAGCACGACTTTTCCTGTAACCCTGTATATTATTGTTCATCTTCACTAAGAGAAGTGGAAGAGATGGATGAGGCGAAAATGTGAGTCACTGGCATTATTTCGAAGCGCGTTTCCCAATACTACACATTAAGTTATTCGACTTCGTAGTACAGAGGGGGTCAATGCACTTTTATGCAGATTCATATCTGGCACGCAGTACACGTGTAGAGGTGTAACCGGCCAATATGCAATCAATTCAATTACTATTTATTTGCATGATAAACACATACAATAATGAAGCAGCTTACACATGTACATCTAGGTACATAATGTACATCCATTGATATTTTTTATAATTTTACTTTGTGTTGTTTGACAATGCCACTTTACCGCAGCGTAATTTTATAATGTAGGACCTGGTCGCTCTTTGCCATGTATTTCCAAAAGATGCTTTAGCGCCAGCCATGTGTGAAATGGATATAAAAATGTAAACAAATGTCGACTTAGTCTAGAGTTCTTAATGTCCCAAAAAGTGAAAATAAATGAGTATTATATCGATAAAAGCTATGTTTTCCAGACAACCTTCGGGTAGAGAATAAAGGCAGAAGCTAATAGTATGTACTTTCACTATTATTAACTTCTCTCTTTCCAGACAAGGTTTGGCTGGAAGAAATTTTTTTTTAGAGTTAAGCACACCTGTGTATACGTCATCTCCTTCTGTGTATTTATTGTTTCATATTTACAGTGTATACAATCCCACTAATATTATAAATGCGTAAGTTTCGATATTTGGATGTTTGTTACTCAATCACGCTTCAACCACTGGACGGATCGGAATGAAACTTGGCACACATATAGGTTTGCTCCTGGAATAGGACATAGAATAGTTTTTATCCCGAAAAAACATCTAATTCCTACGGGAAATACATAGTAATTTGTAATTTTAAGTTGTCCACGCGGACGATGATATACATACATATATTCATGCAAGAACGTATTACACAATGTGGTCGATAACGACTAAGTCAGCAAGAAAATGTTCGTGACAAGCTTCGGGTGGAGGATAAGAATATCAGAAGTAATAAGAATCACCTGGAAGATCTGGCTCTTGGCCGTGCCCAGCACGATGATGCCCCCGAACTTGGTGAGCGTGATGCCGGACAGCACGGAGCTGCCCATGCGCGTGAGGGCGCCGGCCGCGCGGCTCACGCGGCTCGCGCCCGCCGACACGCTGAAGCTGTGCACCAGGTGCGAGCAGAACTCCACGGCGATGCCCACGGCCATCACCTGGGAGACCAGACCATCTCACTTGTGACATACTGTTTTCCACATCTACACTGATATTATAAAGAGGAAAGTTTTGTATGTTTGCAACGAATGAACTCAAAAACTCCTGGGCAGATTTCAAAAATTCTTTCACCATTAGAATGCTAGCAATGCTACATTATCCCTGAGTAACATAGGCTATATTTATTAATATAAAATATTAGGGATCCCTACTAAAACTTCAATAATGTAAACCGAGATGTAAATATGCAATATAAAATAGAAGTATATATGCTTGGTACAATTCATATTGCGATTGGTTTGTTTGTACTACAGTTGGAGCGGGAGTGGGATCCGTTTGAGATTGAGAGTCTGAGTGGGATATCCCATTGTTGTGTGGAGAAATAATCTACATCTACACTAATACTATAAAAAATTAGAGATCACTACTAAAACTTCAATAATGTAACCCAAGGTGTAAAATGCAATATAACAAAGAAGAATAATTATTATGTTCGGTACAATTCACATTGAGATTTCTTTGTACAACAGTTGGAGCGGGAGTGGGATCGGGATCGGGATTGGGATTGAGAGTCTTGAGTGGGAGTGGGATAGGGAGCGAGAGTGGGAACTGGAGCGGATTCTGTAGTCCACGTGAGCGAAGCCGCGGGCACAGCTAGTTTTATTATACATATACAAAAGAAGACCTGTAAGTACGATATTATGATTTAAAAACCAGTTCGTTTTCTAAAAACTAGTAGTATGACATTTCATACCAACGAGGGCATCGCATCGGCGCGTTGTTGTTAATGGGGACGGCAAAAGTGTGCTTAATGGCGATGTAAGCACGCTTTTTTCTTAGTCGCGTTTTTATTGCAAGGTGTAAGGATGCCGAATTGTCATGAAAAGTGACAAAATAATACCCGCAACGACGCAAACAAAAGATAACACGCGAAAAAGTTTAAAGAATGTAGTAAAATAACGAATTCTCAGTAAATATTAAAAACTAGTAAACGTGCCATGTTTTGGCTTTGTTATTGTACGACGTCATACGTCCATGATATGAAATGTCATTGTACTGAGACGGGGAACGAGGTCTATGTTTAGTACAACTTTTGTGTAATATTTTTTCAAACTATAATAAATAAACATGTGGGGACATTTCACACACGGCCACCTAATCCCAAACTAGGCAGAGCCTGTAATATGGGTATCAGAAGGCTGATATACATACATAAATACATAATAGAATATATAAATAACATCCAGTCACAAGGCAAACACGAGTGCTCATCACACGAATGTTTGCCCTGGGCGGGATTCCAACCCGCGACCCCGAGCTTCGCAGGCAGGTGTACTACCGACTAGGCTACGGGGCCGACATACATTTTCTAAAGTATACTACTTACCAAGTTGACAAGCGACACTGCGTTGAGGCTAATGCCCCACCAGTACATGAGCCCGCCAATATTCACCACGATCATGGTGATCGTTATCACTACAACCTGCAAAAAATAATAACACTTATTATACATTTTACAGAGGCTATGGGATGTGTAAATATCGAAACCTACGCGGACGAAGTCGCGGGCAAAAGCTAGTAATATTATAATATTTAAGATCAGTGGGCCTGATCCAGGATCGGACGGCCGTTGGGGCAGACGATGGAGTGGAGACCGCGAGCCGACACGCGCAGGTGGACCGACGACCTGAAGGTGGCCGGAAGCGGCTGGATGCGGAGGACGGAGGGTGTGGTGGCGTTCATTGGGGAAGGCCTATGTCCAGCAGTGGACGTCTAAGGGCTGATATGATGATGATGAATTATTTTACAGGCATACAGCTAATTTGATGGTCAGCGGCCACTGTCACCAATGAACAGTTTATTATTTTAGATTGATGTTCGTACAGGCGTAGTAGTAATTTAAATATATTGTATGATCATGAATTCGCCGTGCGGTTCCCGGCTTAGAATAGAGCCACCCCCAATCTTCCTGTGGGTGTCGTCAAGGGATTGCAACAGGGACAGGCAGCAGCGTTCTCCGGTGTACACTAAGATCATTACTGCGTTCACCAATCCGCCTGCCAAGCGTGGTGGTAATGGCAAATCCCCCAATGGACAGCCCACCAAAAGTGGTATTCTATTGGGGACGCTTACATTCAGCAGTGGACGTATCTATCTGCCGAATGATGATCATTAATCTTCGTAATCCACAGATTGGACAAAGGTCTTACGATGACTGTAGGAAGCCCTCCTCAGTCGCTTTCACACGGTTTCAATCCATTTCTTATTGCTGAAATTCAGCACAACTAAAGACTGACCGGTCGAACTGTCACCGCCATTTGACATTATATCTTCTTATTAGCCACAAAGATAGACCGACAGCTACATAAACCGACGACTTTAGCCAAAAGCGACTGAATAGTCTTGTGGTGGCGTAGAATGTAAAAGGCCTATATTAAGTAGTAGGTGGATGATTAGCGACAAGTACAGAATTTCCCCAGTTTTAAGGTTGCCTGAGAGAAATCGCTAAAAGCGATAAGGCCGCCACGTGTACTTTTACTGTAAATTTCTCCAATGTATTTTTAAGATTTGTGTGTAATATGCATTCATTCATTCACTCACTCACTCATTCAATCATACACTCACTCATTCATACATACAGAAAAGCGAATCCCGTTTGATAAAAGTTAACCATATTACTCACCAAAGCCGAAAACAGATCGAATCCCATAAGTATGAAAGTCACGATGAAAATAGACAGCACAGATATGCCCATAGACTTCAGCGTATCCGGCCACATAGTCAAATATTGTTCGTAAAACACGTAGAACACAGAATACGGGAACACATTCACCGTAGTGTTCTTGCCTTCCTCCTTCAAGTTCCTATTCAAAGTCTCCGTTAGATTGGCAGCTATGTTCCTAGCGCCACGTAACGCTTGGTAGTAATCGTAGCTAGTTTTGAGAACTGTGTGATATCCTCGGTAGTACGTAGCGCCGACTTCAGCCAGCGACTTGTTCCGATCTAGGAACTTGTAGTTGACGGCCTCGGCGTAGGCCGCGTGGCCGGCCTTGGGGCAGTTGCTGTTAGGGTTGTCTTGTAAGAAGAACGGCACGTAGTGTTTGAAGTCGGAAGTGCTCGGGCGCTGTTCGGGCCCGAGAAGGGGTATGTTGCACTGTTGGCAAGCTGGAACAATACATCATTATGTTAAGCACTAGCTTTTATTCCTGAAATAATAAAAAACGAGATTACATTTTGACGTTTCTGTAATTAATGGTAAATTAAGACATGTTCTAAAAGTGTGTCGTGGGGATAATAAATAGGCTCTTGTATTACGAAACGTTTAGTCGATGACTAAAAAAAACCATGTATTGGAAAATGAATATGATTCCATTAATAAATTCTCTAATTATGAAATCGGTGGGCCCTCTGACATTTAATTTAATTTGTGATAATTTAATACCAAGTGCAGTTTGAATTTTATTTTAATATTATATACTGACATATTATGAGTATGTTATATACTTTGTCATAGTATTTATATATTTTTTTTTATTAAATTTGTTTTATTTCAGGTAAAAAATCCCATATAAAAATACAATATAAAACAAAACAAATAATAATAAAATACAATAAAATAAGTCGGGTACAATTTATAATAAACATACCAGAGGCAAGGAAGCAGCATATTTTGTATTTAAAGTTATTTTATGACGAAAAAAAACGTAAATAAGAAATAAATTAATGGAATCTAATCTATTTTTTCAAGCTTATATTTAACTTCACCTGTTGCGTAGCTCAACTAGGCAGGAGGAGTGTGACTTTTGTCGGCGTCACTTAAGGTGACAAGTCGGGGAGAGTAAAGACTAGACATTTTGATGAATATAATGTAATAATATCTAGTGAAATTACAATGTATATATACTAAATAATAACGTTTACTCATGAGAGTTAAAACTGACCGCCATCACGTATACACGGAAAACGTCCTAGTTATTCTTTCAGACTATTTGTTCTCTGTGTCATCTACAGGTTGATGTAGAAATGTCGGTACAGTACGTTTGGGTCAATACTTGCAAGTTAATTTTAAATTCTCTTTACGTTTCCGTGTGTCAGTGAGCGCACGTAAAAATCACTTTATTTGTAGAGTACTTACAACTAAAGTCGTGGGGACAGAAGCTGCTATTGGAGGGGAAGTATTTGCAGCAGCCGGGCAGCGCGGCCCAGTCGAAGAAGTCGTCCATCCACGAGTTGGCCGGCTGCGCGATGTACGTCTCGTTGGGCGTGCGGTACGCTGCGAACGACACACACATATCGACATATTTACCTACTGAATGAAGTAGAATCTTAGCGAAAAAACGACCAACTTCAATTCGTACAATTTCCTCATCAGCCGAAATACGTCCATTGCTGTAGTGCTATTCTCTAAAATACAAACTCACGTCCGAGTCTCCCTCAAGTGACTTAACTCACTTTGAAACCTAATTTATTGGCATTCTGTAAACATTCTAGACCACTGTCGACGTGAAGTGAGTTGTTTGTTAACTTCACTTCGATAGTGCTCAGGAATCTTTACAGAATTACCAATGGTTAGGTTTCAAAGTGAGTGAAGTCACTTAAGTGAAGCACTACTGGACATAAGCCTCCAACTTTTAGTGGTGCGATATCTGTGTTGATTGAAGCATTTGCCATTATCACCACGCTTAGCAGGCGGGTTGGTGGTCACAGTAATTATCTTAATATACACAGGAGACACTGCTACCCGTTCTTTAGTCGCCTTGACGACCTCCATAGGTGACCCAATTGTAAGCCAGCAACCACACGTCCCGCTTCTTTATTCATATCAGCCCTTAGACGTCCACTGTTGGACATAGCCCTTCCCCAATGAACGCCTTCACACCCGGTTCTCCGCCCTCCGCTCCAGCCGCTTCCGGCCACCTACTTCAGGTCGTCGGTCCTTTTGGCGGCGGGGCGTCCCACCCTGAGCTTTAAGTAGCGCAGGGTGGGACGCCCCGCTCACTGTGCATTAATGAACTCACCCGAATATATCTGCATAGCAAGACTGTCCTGCCGACAGAACCTGGTCCCACATATCATGTTCTGTGTGTCTTTGTCGGAGTAGTCCAGGCCCTCGGTGATGACGAAGTACATGGGCGGGCCGATGTTCAGGTACCGGTTGAGGTGCTCGAAGTACTTGAGCTGGAAGCTGTCCTGGGGCATGGGCAGCCTTTGGTCGAGGCCGATCTCTATGTGCGGCGCCACCTAGGAAACGAAACAGAATAACTAACTGATGGCAAACTTTAGTGACTCTCCGCTTTAGCTACAGTTCAAACCTATGAGCTTTTTCCAAACTTAAGTACGGTTCATTTATAATACAACCTTCGTCTGGAAGAAATCGCTTAAAGCGATAAGACCGCCTAAATTGTATTATTTTTTTACTTTTAAAACTTGTAACTGTATTTGTTTGTACAATTTGTATTGTAATACAACAGGGTTTTCGGTGAAGGAAAACGTCGTAAGGAAACCTGCATTACTAAATTAATAAAGAAATTCTATGGCGTATGTGAAGTCCACCAAATCGGCGTGGGGCACCGTTGGTAGGCAGGGGTTTGGCACAAAAGATCCCGAAGGGTCTCAGTGTCGCCAGGTCTTCCTGGCTCCCTTAGAAGATAAGACTACAGGTAGTTTACAAAAACCAGCGTGCTATACAAGTACATAGTAACAGCTCAGAGTTGCGTAAATGATAGAATCACTAGAAACTATTAAGAATTAGTATTAATGCTATAAAAAAGGTATGGTGTTGTGGTGAAGAGCAAATATTTTAAAATAAATTAATATTTTTAAAGTTTCCAATTTTTATTTTTATATCAATTTTAAAAGTTTCTTTTATAAGATTCTACTAATAAAAATATGGACAAATGTCTGAAATAATTTGTTTGAATTTGAATAATACGTAAATTTTAAAAATATCTAATAATATTATAACTGTTTGCTGGGGGACTATCTAGTACAGCATGCGCCAGTGTATTGTTTAGGTACATACCGCGACAGATGAGCAGAGCCAGGCGAAGAATATGATCATGACCGAGGCGCGAACTTCCCGCTTCATGAGGAAAGGCACGTACACGTGCTTGAACAGGTTGTAGAGCGCGCCCTCGCCGCTGTCGTTGGCCGACTCCGCCTTCGTGCCCTGCACGCAGCACAGCACGTCGAACCTGGCCGAATAACACATTCATATCATCATATCAGCTCCTAGAAGACGTAGGCCTTCCCCAATGAACGCCATTATATAACTTAAAGGGTGGAACCGAAAATTTACACAAGACGAGACGATTTATGCCTTTACTAATAAAGTTTTAATTTTTTTTGTTTGTAATACCATTACAGTGTCATTACAGGTAACCTAATTTGACACTGTAAGCAATAACTCTTAAACATTAAGATTTTACATCTAGGTAATCGGGTTTTATGCACAATATATATTTGTCACCTCCTAACACTTAACACTCGAAATGCGGCTCTTGTGCATTCCGTCTGTGAACAGTTGAATATATCCAACCCCTCCCGAGACAGAACATTCAGATCCCTGACTGCGCACGTCTCGAGATGACCTACGGCGCCGAAACTTAGACACTGACAGTGGGACTGGGCGGAAAACTCAAGGTCGCTCAGCGGGTTATGGAAAGAGCTATGCTCGGAGTTTCTCTGAGGGACAGGATCCGAAATGAGGTGATCCGCCAACGAACTAAAGCCTTCGATACAGCTCAAAAAGTTAGTACGTTGAAATGGCAGTGGGCTGGACACATCTGTCGGAGAACCGATTACCGCTGGGGTAAACGGGTTCTCGAATGGAGACCGCGACTGGGCAAGCGTAGTGTGGGACGCCCCCTGGCGAGATGGGGGGACGATCTGCGTAAGGCGGCTGGCAGTGACTGGATGAGAAGAACCGAGGATCGGGTTCAGTGGCGCACCTTGAGAGAGGCCTATGTCCATCAGTGGACTCATTCAGGCTGATGATGATAAATAAATATGTCTGTAAAATTAAAACTGACATAGCTGCTAAGAAGCCTAATGCTAAAAAGGATGTAACCAGAAATATAAAAAATATCACCAGATGATAATACCAGAACAAAAAACCCATAAGGGGTAATTTTTTAACGCAAATCGAAAATTGAAAAACAGAAACTGTTTCAAAATACTGCTGGTTCAACGGACTCCACCACATCCTCCACCCTCCGCATCCAGTCGCTTCCGGCCACCTTCTTCAGGTCGTCGGTCCATCTGGCGGCTCGCGGGGCGGGGCGTCCCACCCTGTGTATACAAACCTGTTAGCGTTCTGACGGTGCGTGTCTATGGCGAGCAGCGCGATGAAGCAAGTGACTTGCAGCAGGAAGTCTATGAGCAGCGCGACGCCGGCGTAGAGCGCGAAGGCGCGCACGGCGGGCATGTCGCTCAGCGCGCCCAGGAAGAAGCACACGGACTCCGAGATCGAGGTGAGGAACATCGACGGGCCCACTTGGCCCAGCCTGGCGACAACGAACGTACGTTCCATTTATAATATTGGTACTAAACGCATTATACCAGTCCTTTCGGTTACTCTACGGTTGACTGGAAGAGATCCCTAAGTGGGATAGGTCAGCCTTTGTACACAACTTTATTCTTTTGTTTTTGTTGTTGTTAATTTTGGTACAATAAAACGTAAACATATATACATACAAAGAAGCCTCAGTTTTGACTACGTCGATTGAGTATTCACAAGGATTCAAACGTGCTAGATTGGGCATATACATTCATTATTGCACACAGATGATAACAGCAAGTTAGGTACAGATTTATGGAAAGTGAGCAGGGAGCCGAACAGCTGCAGTGCGCGCGCGTACAATCATCATCATCAAGTCATTTTTGTCTCCACTGCAGGAGCACAACCGTCTCTCATCTGCCGGAGATAGACGGAGGATTTGGCCTACACTCCCCGCGCTGGCCAGACGGGTTGGGGAGGCCTGGTTGATGTTTTATAATGTATTCCCTTAGTCGCCTTGTACGACATCCGCGGGAACAGTTGGAGTACAATGCGTAATGTTTATTGTATCTGGTAAAACACTCACGTCCTCCCGATATGCTGGGCGACGGTCTCGTTGGCGCGCCGGCCCTCGCGCTGGTTGGTCTGCACCAGGATGAATATGTTGTCCACGCCCACGGCCAGCACCAGGAACGGTATCACCTCGATGATGATCAGCGTCGCCGACACCTGGCAGAAGCCGAAGATGCCGATCGAGCAGACCACTGAAGCTATCACGATCAGGACGCCTGGAAATAAATACAATAAAACACTTTATTGCACAAATACAGTTAAATACTACAATTTGGGCGGTCTTATCGCTCAAAGCGATTTCTTCCAGATCGCATTTGGGTAAAAAGTATTATGCCAGAGAGGAATGTAGGTGAAATCCGAGTTATTGTATAAAACAATGTGATGGTGTGGTAGAAATTTAAAAAGTTAGATAGTTAAGCTAGACAGTGGAGGTTGGCTAGAAGAGATCTCTTATAGAGATAAGTACACCTTTGTACACTTTTATATTATGACCGTTTTTTTGTAAAATTTATGTGCAATAAAGAATATAATTAGATACAGCATATTGTGACACCCTTAAAGGGTAATTTAAGAACAAACCAACATATAACTCATGTAATAACCACATGTGATGCAATAAATGGTTATCATCATCAGGTTATTTTTGTCTCCACTGCAGGACCCTCTCTCATCTGCCGGAGACAGACGGAGGATTTGGCCTACTCTCCCCGCGCTGGCCAGACGGGTTGGGGAGGCCTGATTGATGTTTTATAATGTATTCCCCTAGTCGCCTTGTACAACATCCACGGGAGAAGTTGGAGTGGTCCTATTCTACTCTACCGGAAACCACACGGCTTGATAAATGTTTATGACTATATATATTGATATAGACCGTAGCCACACGCCCCTCTAAGTCAGCGTTTTTTGGAGTTCATCCAGCTCTCCTTTATCAGCTGTCAATATCCACTTTGGGATACTCTCATAATAGCCATTGTAGTACTAGGCCTCTAACCAAATTTCACATAATATATACAACATAAGGTTTTTCCCCTGGTATCCCTATCAGTCGAACATACATACATAATGCTCACGCCTTAGTCCCAGAGAGGTATGCAGAAACGATGTATCGCCACTTTGCCCGATCCTGACAAACGTCGCAAAGCTACTTTCCTTCGCCCCGAGATACCAGGCGTGATCAGGCCAAAGACCAAATTATAAAACCCAGATCAGGACCACTTGTACAAAGTTGTCTGTCATCGATGGGAATCGAACCCACAACCTCTGGCGGTCCAATCCTAAAGCTTGGAGATTAAGCCAACGAGACAGTAATAATAAAAAAGAATCTCACCTCCCATCCCCAAAGTGACTTTACTGTCAATCAGCAGCCTTGAGAAAGTCGTGAACCTTCCGAGCGAGATGGAGATATACGCGAACATGATGAAGTAGGAGACAAGTATAGTGGATATGTCAGAGTGCGACGCGCGGTCCAGCTCGTCCTCTATGGCCCGCTCGGCGGTGTACGCGATGTCCATAATATGCGTGTCCATTTCGTTTTCTGTATAGTTCTTCATGAAGTCAATGAATATCTTCTCCCATTCTAGTGCTGGTTTAAGCTGGAAATAAAACATTATATCGATACAGAAAATAAAATAATATGAGTTATATTATATTTCAATGTAGCTGTGCCCGCGGCTCCTTTGTTATAAGAGTATTGCACACTTACTAATCTGAAACCAAAAATTTCCATAACTTTTGATTGAGTAAGCCGACTGCGATGAAATAAAGACCAAATATTACTCAGAGTTACGCCCTACATTTCTGTGAAAATTCAATCAAAATCGGTTCAGTAGTATACACGTGATGCGTGCACAAATCAACAGACAAAAATCCAAAAATAATGGACCCCCCCCCCCCCCCCCATTTTTTGCAAATATTTTCAATGTACAGTACAGGACACGCGAAGTTTGCCTTTGTGTATTTACTACATCATCATCAGGTTATATTTGTCTCCACTGCAGGAGCACAACCCTCTCTTATCTGCCGGAGACAGACGGAGCATTTGGCCTACACTCCCCGCGCCGGCCAGACGGGTTGGGGAGGCCTGTTTAGATGTTTTATAATGTATTTACTGCATATGAGGGAAATTCCCCAGTTTTTTTTTGGTGCGACTCGAGTGCGCCTGTGGGAACATCTGAGTGGACAACAGAAAGAAACGGGCACATACGAGGTCCTTGTCGTGCTTGTTGTTGACGAGCAGCGTGAGTATGAGCGCGGTGGCCTCGTGGTAGCGCGTGGCCGCCGACAGCTGCTCGCCGGGCGCCAGGAACCCGCCCAGCGCCACGGCCGGCAGCACGGGCCCGCCGTACTGGGCCATGCACTCCAAGTTGTATGGGTTGCTGGGACAAAACAACACATTTTATATCATATACTTCAATAGCCGTTACCAGCGACTTCATCCGCATGGACAGCTTAACATCACTAATTATCATGTATTTCCCGTAGGAGTAGGATGTTTTTTCGGGATAAAAACTATCCTATGTCCTGTTCCAGGACCTCACCTATATGTGTGCCAAGTTTCATCACGATCCCTTATTTTTAATTTAATTTCTTTTTTTTCTAATTCAAAACTAGTTGCGAAGAATGTATTATTCTTCGCAACTACGACTTTATAATTGCACTAGCTGTGCGCTCACGTGGACTACAGAATCCGCTCCAGTTCCCACTCTCGCTCCCTATCCCACTCCCACTCAAGACTCTCAATCCCAATCCCGATCCCGATCCCACTCCCGCTCCAACTGTTGTACAAAGAAATCTCAATATGAATTGTACCGAACATAATAATTATTCTTCTTTGTTATATTGCATTTTACACCTTGGGTTACATTATTGAAGTTTTAGTAGTGATCTCTAATTTTTTATAGTATTAGTGTAGATGTAGATTATTTCTCCACACAACAATGGGATATCTACCACGTCACTGTCGAGCACTGAATAAAACTGCTTATGGTCTGGAGACCGATAGCATGTTAGCAAAGTATCATAGATTTAGTATCAATATCAAAGTATCACTCGCGCAGCGTTGACCTAATCATGACCACTACACCAATCTACTCACTTGCTACACTTGAGGATCTTCTCCAAATATTTGTTATCCTCGAGGTAGTCCGTCAGCTCGGCCGGGTCGTCCTGCCACCAGCCCCACACCGACTGGATGGCGCACGAGTCCGCCGTCATCGACGAGCCGAACGGCGACGAGAGCGGCGCGAAGCAGATGTCTTTGATGCCGGTCGAGTTGCCTAGTTCTGTAGGAGTTTTAAGGTGTTATTTTATGTGATAAAGTCTATGATGTTCTATAACTAGATTTTCAATCATCATATCAGCCCTTAGATGTCCACTGCTGGACATAGGCTTTCCCCAATGAACGCCACCACACCCGGTCCTCCGCCCTCCGCATCCAACCGCTTCCGGCCACCTTCTTCAGGTCGTCGGTTCATCTGGCGGCCGTGCTGCCCACCCTGCGCGTGCCGGCTCGCGATCTCCACTCCAGAACTCGTCTGCCCCCACGGCCGTCGGTTCTACGACAGATGTGGCCCGCCCACCGTCACTTCACCTTGCTAATCCTTTGGGCTATGTCACCTTCGTTCTTCGTCGGTTTCAAACAAACCCCGAGCATAGCCCTCTCCACAGCTCGCTGAGCGACTTGAAACTTTTGGATCAGGCCCACCTATTCTTAATATATATATTACTAGCTTTTGCCCGCGACTTCGTCCGCGTAAGTTTCGATATTTACACATATTAAATTTCAAAATAGATGTCATTATTTCTAGATAGATAAATCTCCACACTAAGAGGCGCCACGTTGTAAGCAAATTCACTGCTTTTAACGATTAATTTGGTTTCGCGTAGGAATAAGATGATTTTTCGGGATAAAAACTATGTATGTACCTATGTACTATTTCAGGACCTAAACCTATGTGTGTGCCAAGATTCATCCCGATCCGTCCAGTGGTTGAAGCGTGATTGAGTAACAAACATCCAATCTTTCGCATTTATAATATTAGTGGGATATGAACCACTGCCGGGACTGTGATGCCTTGAAAATACAAAGGTATACTTTCAAATTAACTCGGAAATTAGAAATTAAATAAGCAAAAACGTCATTAGTGTAACTTTTATAAGTTATTTTAGTATTAATTATTTTGTATATTATAAGTAAAACAAAGGAGCACTTTTAAAACGTTTTCTGGTATTTTATAAAATTACCCACGATCACCATATTTATTAGTGACGTTCGAATACTGCAATTTGATTCTGTAACACTGGCAACACCACCCTTTAGTTTACTGCTTTCCTTTCTCTCTTCATCTTACATACTTATCGATCAATCTATCTCATTTCTTCTCAATCACGTATATACAGTTCATTCTCACATCAAATCCGATTGGTCACTTCGCAGCCATGACGACCGGAGACGATCAGTTCACTCCGAAAGACCAGACTACTAACAAGTAGTCAATCCACCGAAGACGGCTTCGGGTTTTATTTTATTTTATTTAGGAAAACTAACAGTAGTAGGTAGGTACAAGGTTCATTATAACATTTGAAGTGTGGCTATGAACAGGTTTCCACATAAGACGTACAAAGAACAGACATGTTTCAGATTTAATAACAGCCACAGAAATAGCTCACCCATAATCCTATTCTGAAGATCGAGCACGTTCAACAGGAAGGTTGCATTGAAGACGGGCCCGAACATCTTGACCTCCCCCAAGTCCGTCGTGTACTCTATCTTGGGCATATTCTTGGAGCTGATGATGAGCATCTCGGTCCTGTAGAACGGCTCGAAGTGCGAGTCGAAGTATTCGCGCTCGATACGGGAGCGGGAGTTGGGTGCGGCCCATAGTTCAACGGGGTTGGTCGTCACCTGCATGTATTTGATACCGTGGCCGAGGGCGACCACTACCACTAGACCTGTAGGAACATTTTGTAAGCATGTTACATTGTAATTTTATATAAATCTGTGACATCGCTAAATTCGGCATTTTTAATCATCATCATCATCAGGTTCATTAAATTTCTACCACACCATCACAATGTGATGGTGTGGTAGAAATTTAAAAATAGTATTAAGTTAGATAGTTAAGTTAGACAGTGGAGGTTGGCTAGAAGAGATCTCTTATAGAGATAAGTCTACCTTTGTACACTTTTATGTTATGCCCTTTTTTGTAAAATTTATGTGCAATAAAGAATATAATTAGATACAGCATATTGTGACACCCTTAAAGGGTCATTTAAGAACAAACCAACATAACTCATGTAATAACCACATGTGATGCAATAAATGGTTATCATCGTCGGGTTATTTCTGTCTCCACTGCAGGACCCTCTCTCATCTGCCGGAGACAGACGGAGGATTTGGCCTACTCTCCCCGCGCTGGCCAGACGGGTTGGGGAGGCCTGATTGATGCTTTATAATGTATTTCCCTTAGTCGCCTTGTACGACATCCACGGGAAGAGTTGAACCACACGGCATTTTTAATGACTAATTAATATTTTTTTGCTGGTGCATTTAGTCTATAAATGTGGGACGACACCTTGGGTTAGGTTCTGCTGGACCATCCTAGACATCCATTTTAATCTTTAAAGAAAGGTAATTTCATTCATTACACGTCATAATATGAGAAATTACAATTACCTCAAAAAAATTACAACTAGCTCTTGTATCCTGGTCAAATCGTCGAACAAAGATAAAAAAAGTTCGCGTATAAGACACGTGTTTAAAGACGAACCATCCACAATGGCGAATTTGTCGATAGATCATGTTGCGGTGGTCCATTAATAAATAATAATAAATATTACATATATACATATACACTAGTCTTATCCCAAACTAGGATTTTCTCATGTGCTATGGAAATTAAACAAGCATAGGCCAAATAACAAATACAACATTCAGACCGGGAGAAACTTGTCGGCCCCGTAGCCTAGTCGGTAGTACACCTATCTGCGAAGCTGCGGGTCGCGGGTTCGAATTCCGCCCAGGGCAAACATTCATGTGATGAGCACTTGTGTTTGCCTTGTGACTGGATGCTATTTATATATTATGTTATGCATTTATGTATGTATATCAGCCGTCTGATACCCATATTACAGGCTCTGCCTAGTTTGGGATCAGGTGGCCGTGTGTGAAATGTCCCCACATATTTATTAATAAAAAAATATAGTACAAAGATGTCTGTCCACAGTGGGAATCGAGCCCACGACCTCTGGGGCTTGAGTTCAATGACAATGTCACTTAGCCAACGAGGCGGTCAATATTTTAATATTCAGTAACCATACTGACCTATAAACAGCACGAGCCACGGCGACGACGCCATCAGGCAGCCCCACCACTGGAAGAAGTCCTCCAGTTTGGTTTCCGTGGCTGCACCGAGTTTCTCGAAGAACGTCGCATCACCGACGTCGTCGGTCTGGTCGGCCGACCACGTCGGGTTGGACGCCATCTCGTGGTTGTGCTCTGACGCTACGCCTGTCGTAAGTGCGTTATTATTGTTGGAATTTACTAGTCGGTATTATGCGTCCCCCCCCCCCCCCTTTACACGTTGAACAGCGAAAATAGATATTGGTTCTTCGCTTTCGTAAGTAGCTTTAAAAAGATTCTTAACGAAATATAGCGCAAGTTTAAAAATGTGTGATACATTATTTGAAAGTGTTTTTTTTCTTTATTTAATACATTTATAACATGTAACTGTACACACTTATTCCTATTTTGTTATTGTTTTTGTTGTTAATTTTGGTACAATAAAGCGTTTACATACATACATACATACATATATACAGTGAGTCCACAGAAATGGAAGCCCATTTACATGTAAACAAATGTTGTATTTTATTAGGACCAATATTTATGGTACACAATTTTTTTTAAATATTACTAGTAAAAGGGTAGGGTAGTTTCACATAATACAGATTTTCTGTAAACACTGCAAACACTAGTACTTCCAAAATATACTGTCTCCTGATTGGAAACCAGAGTAACCTCCTTCGTGTATTTTCCACTACTTTGACATTGGCGGAATTAAAAAAAAAAAAAAAAATATACTGTCATATTGATGATCTCACTTTATATCCGATATGACATGAATTTATAACTATAAACTTGGAGGTCCCCCAGTACAGCCAAACCTGTTTCTTTTGTCATTTACAGAATCACGGAGTTGATTGTCGTTGAATTTCTTGCCAGCAAAATATGAATACTGTCAGTCAACTTATAGTTTCATTTGGCAGAAAAAACACTGGCAACACTGTACATATTCTAAAAAGCTAGACGTTACATTTGGACAACATGTGTTTAAGTGTAGTATAATAAATATATTGGTTTTAAGATCTTATGGTTACTTAAAATCTGGGTAGCGAAGGATAACTATCACGATAATTATGCATGATAAAAATGATCGAATAAATTGTAAGAATAAAATACGTCACGAAAAGATGTATGTATATGCGTGTACAGAACGCGTAAAACTTCAGCCAGCCAAGACATTTAATGGTTTTAATATCGACATTAAGCGAAATTTTCGTCATATTTAATTCATATTACAGTTTGAGGCAAATGTAATATCGAGATAAATAAAAATACATATATATGGTTAAAGAATTTAACTATATCAACTAAAAAATAATGTTTACGGTAGAGTTGCATATTGCTTAGAATGTAAAAAATATTTGGATAATTATCAACGAGCATAACCATCTTGATAATTTGAAACCATACTTAAAATTCACCTCTCGACGAATATAGCCAAATATGCGTTTGGCCAATAAAAAATAATGTAGGCAAACATTTCATGAAAATTCGTGTCTTTACATATGCAGCTTTGAAGTTATGTTTAACGAAATATATATTTTAAAATACAAATAAGGAAAGACTAGAGTAGTTTAAATCTAAAAACAAGGCATGAGATTAATCATTTTAAATAGGTACATAATTATTTAAATATAGACAAGAATAAGCAGTGTTAGTATAAAAAGAAACGTCAGTCAGATAAATACGTACGTATGTATTAAAGTGGCGATCCATCGTCTCTGCCTACCCCTCTGGGACCAAGGCGTGAGTATTATGTATGTATTAGAGCGGATGCTGTGAGAATGTGTGCGCATATTCTCTATGCCAATATAGGACTGTACGTAGAATATGTATATTTCATTCCAAATCAATAGTCATGTGAAAACAAAAATATTTGCGTCTCGAAAACTAAATAAATAACAGATGGTGTATCTAAGTGGACCGCAAAGTTTACATGGTAATACAAACATGTATTTGCTGCTGGTGAGCCTTTCATGTACATGTTACCGAGGCGCAAGTAGCTTTGGTTATCGTATGACTATTGGTGTACGAATAAGATACACACTGGACTGTACGTACAGGCTGTGCGAGAGCTGTAAGTGTGAGAATAAGGGGCATATTGGGTGCGAGTGCCGGCTCTAGAGCGGGTGGTGTGCGAGAAATAAGGGCAAATACGTACTAGAGCGGTGGCTGTGCAGCGGACTGGTCTCGGGGCCGCCTCCGCGCCGCGCCTCCCCGCCGCGCGCCCACCCGTCTGTTCCCAAGCACCGCGGTTAGTACCTCATACTACCACATATTGTTCATCGCTTCTCAACCTGTCTGATTCTAGCCCCAGGGGATCATATCCCCATACAGTGTTAAAAAAGTGAGGGGTTTGAGTAATGTCAACCAAGAGACTAAATTTTAAATTTCGTTAAACATTGAGTGTGAATATCACTAAGTTGTATAGTTTTTCGCCAATCAGTCTAGTTGACTATGAAAAGAGTTGAAAATCATACATCACTAACACTTCTCTCAATGTTTTGGCGAATTATTACACGAGTGGCGAAAAACTAAAAAGAAAAGTACGTCATGAAAGCTAACAACTTCCAGCTATTTACTCATTTTTGATCATTATAAACCTTTTAAAAATATTCCAACATTAACCGAAACAATTTAATATTTGCATTACGCTTTACTAACAATTATTGAGGGCAGATAGTTTTAAAGGTTGAGAAACGATGCTGTAGATCAATTCTATTAATTTTATTAGTGTACTTTATTCTCATTATAAAACATTCTACACAACCGTTCCATTTACGACTCGCAGTGTTCAATAAGCGAGCAAGCTATGATATATTTACAGATACTGTTACGTATAATGTAATTTATACACAATGTAATGATAATTTCGGACCATTTTGAACGAAACTGAATATGATACGTAAAGTAAAAGCGGTATTTTTAAAAAAAAGTAGGTGAACTATAGAAAGCTTGAAACTCGAAATATACATAAATCGTGTGTATACTTATATAAGATCATTAAAAACAAAGCTATCCATAAAATAAGATTTTAGTATTTTCATTATAACAGTATTCATTTAGTACTGATATTGTTCAGGTCTGCTTTAATATAAACATAACATTCTGAACATACGAGTATACTGATTTAAATAAAATTATAGAATTGACGTACAGGGTGTAAGAAAATAAGGGTGTAAGTCACCACAGGGGTGATCTGTCAATACTGGATACCGAACAACTTCTTCAATGACTTTTGGAATAAAAACAAAAAAATTAATTAAGGTGAGTTGAAATCCAAAAGCTATAAAACAAAGTTGTTCAGTATTCCGTCACACACTGTGTACTATTAAAAAAAACATCAACAATTTCCAATATTAATTAAGTCAATCTTTTTCCATGAAAACCGATTATACCTCCACCTTACTTATACACACTTAAGGCTCTATGCAGATCTAGCGGACGAACCCGCTGCGGCTATTAAAGGCGGCAGCGGGCATGCCGCTAAACAACTCACATTGACTGCGGATAACCGCTCGCGAGCCTAAATAATAAAGACTATAATGACTTGACGCCACCAGCGGTAGCTAGTTTCGACGTAGGCCCGCTGTTGCATGTGCATGTTATTTGTAATCTATTGATTACAAAGGGTTTTTGATTACACTGTTTGTTTGATTACAAGGGTTTTTTTGCGGCATGGAATTTAAAGTAGTTTTAGTGTGCTGAATGAATACAACAGTATCAATAGATTTGTTTAATTGGCTCTGTGTTTTTTTGTGACAAAACAAGTTACTCGGATATTTAGTGTAACCACTTGGCTGTCCTTAATAAGAAGTTTGCCAGAGTCAATCAGTAAAAACTTAATATACATAACAACACAGAGTTTATTTACTATAACAATTATTAGTATTTTTTGTTCCCCGGTGTTATTAATAAATTAGAATGTATATATGTCTATGCAACATGCTAAGCCATACTGTAGAGCGGTCAACCAGTCGCGACCCATCCGCTGGATGTAAACAGAGCCTTAGTTAATTCTAGAACTATGCATTCAAAGTGGAGTATCCATATAATAAAGTTACATGAGTAGTAAGTAGCTCAGTATTCTAACATTCAGTAGGAGAAAAACAATTTCCGCCACCAGTACAGATAAGAAATTCAGAACAGGTAGTTTTTTCATGCCATCTGCATACATAAAAATAATTAGAAAACTATACATATATCAGACACTTACAGCATGTCATTTTCTAGTATCATATGTTACCTAGGTAACTTCTATTAATGCATTTCGCACATCGCATTGAACAATGACGTAACTCCAGTTAAATTTCAGTTGAAACTTGATCTATAATGTCGTTTGAAAAATTGTGCTTTATTACGATTTTCAAAAAACCTATTCAAGTAAATTTTTACGTCTTTGTTCTATGGGATTTAAGTCTGATGTACTTTGTAAAATATTGCGAGGCTGTAATTAAGGAAATCATTAAAACTTATTTTAGATTAGTTGTTGCCGCAAAGTAGGAAGCGCTCGTCTCGTAAGTCGATGGGTTCAAATCCGGGAAAATAAAAATGTGTTTCTCGGAACATAAGTACAAGGATTGTCCTGGAAAATTATGTGGATAATATTTCAAAATTTGAGATCCACCCCCAATCTTCCCGCGGGTGAGGTAAAGGCGTCTAAGGGACTGCACCAGGGATGGGCAGAAGCATTCTCCTGTATATATTAAGATCATTACTGTGAGCTTCAATCCGCCTGCCGAGCGTGGTGGTTAAGGCAAATCCCCCAATGGACAGCCCACCAAAAGAGGCATTCTATTGGGGAGTCTTATGTTCAGCAGTGGATGTATTTCGGCTGAAGACGAAATGTCTTTAACGATTGGTGCGTTAAAAAATTTCAGAATTCATTACCATTAGCCTATCAACAATAAAACGTCAATCAGGCCTCCCCCCAACCCGTCTGGCCAGCGCGGGGAGTGTAGGCCAAATCCTCCGTCTGTCTCCGGCAGATGAGAGAGGGTTGTGCTCCTGCAGTGGAGACAAAAATAACCTGACGATCATCCCACATTAAGCGGATCATCATCAGCCTAAATATGTGCACTGATGAACATAGGCCTTCCCAATAGAATGCCACTTTTAGGGGATTTGCCACTATCACCACGCTTCGCAGGGGGAATGGTAATGCCATAATGATCGTAATATACACAGAAGAACGCTGCTTCCGTCCCTGGTGCAATCCCCTAGTCGCCTTGACGACATCCAGGGTATAATTGGGGGTGGCCCTATTCCAAGCCGGAAACCACGCGTCAATCTTAACCATATAGATCGTTAAACTCTAAATAAATAAAAAAAAAGTGTACTGACCAACGGCGTTCTCCTGCTGATTGCAGCAGAACACACCGCCCAGGAACAGCGTGGTGAATATGACGAAGACGATGGCCATGACGACCGCGTACCCGTCCGCGCCGCAGATGCTGAAGGGGCGGGGCGGCGGCGGGCGGGGGGGCGGCGCCGGGCACGCCGAGTCGCAGTCCAGGCAAGAGCACCCCGGCTGGCCCTGGGGGGAGGGGGAGGGGGCACACCACTTGTTATTCACTTCTACTGGCTGTAGGTGACGTATCTTACGGCAATCATGATATGAGTAAAAAAAGGAAAGTGATGCGATAACTTGCAAATGACATTGCTGAATTGAACTGAATTCTGTGAAGTTTTTCCCTTATGTAGTCAAAGTGAAAAGCAGAATATCTAACTCAGGAAGGAAGATATTCCTTCCTTTCTTCCTTGTGAGAAATTGCATGTGTGCGTACAGAGGTGTCGAGATATAAACATCTTGTATGGATGCACGATCTTAAGACGCGAATTGTAGTGTGTATATGTTCAGGAAGTGGAACACCAGAATGCTGTCACTTTCACACTAACATTATCCTGGCCAGTTGATGGGGCGCAAATCAGCGTCTAGTTTAGTCTGACAGTTTTAGTAGTTTTTTCTTCTTGATAAATATTTTATTCACTTGTAGTTATAGGAATGCACGCACTCTTGGCGTCACGCATCAAGCGCCGTATTAATAAAGACAAATATGAGCAACTTTTTTTCTTTTAACTTTCTGTTTGCAAAAATGGATTTAAACCCATATTTATGCATTACTAATTAATGTCATAAAATATGTCAATTGCCCTTATAATTAAAAAAAATCTAATAAAAGAAAAACCAAAAACAAAACATTCCCTCAGCAGAAGAAGCCTTAACTTTGTCTTAAAGCAAACGCGCGTGATATCTTCCTTGAGCTCTACCGGAAGTGCATTAAATAGAAATACCTCATTGCAGCGCGGCCGTGCCCGCGCCCGCGCCCCCGCCCCCGCCCCCGCCCGCGCCCGCTGCGCACCACGCAGGGCCGCGCTCTCGGCGCCGGCGCTTTAGGCACGACATCGCGCCTGCGCGTATCGACCCTTAACGTCCTATCATTCTCAGTCTCCTGTTCTAAAAGCTTTCCTTTAAAGTTAATTTGAAACTTGTTCTGCTACTAAAAAGCCCATAGACGCCTCGTGAATGGTGAACACTCCACGTCATCTAAATTCCGACCAATTAACATGGCGCGTCCTTCGACGGGCCAATCAGCGTGCAGGTACCTCCCCCCGCACACCTCAGCACTTTGACAATTATTTTTAGTTTTAGAAAAATTAGCACTATACTGGACTTATCATTCGATGCCACACTCTAACGTTGACGCTTATACTCACATTGATCCCGACTTTGCACGGCCTAGTGCTGGGATTGTACGGCGTGAACCCGTCGACGGGATCGTCACCGGGTATGTAGTTGATATCGAAGGGCACGAAGGGGTTACTCCCGTCACCCATGAACTCGAACCAGCGGTCCGGCGTGCAGGTAGACCACTCGCCGCACATCACGTCCATTGCCAGGCCGTTGGTCGAAGGCACTTGGACCTGAAACATTAATAATATTGTTACTGGTCTGAAGTAAAATCCTAGCATCGTTTACGAATACGAACATGGATTCACTACACACCGGAAACCACACAACAGTCTTAACAGTGGGTGGCCCACCACCAAAAAAACTAAAGTCGGGGCCGGGAAAGACATGACCAAGTGTTTTCTGGCAAGCAAAGGGCTTTTTTCTCATTAATTACCTTGAAAATGGTAAAACTATAAATAGGTAATACTACGCAAGTCTTCTGGCCCAACTGGGTAAAATGAGACCAGGATTGCGAAAGAAATAAATCATCCTTCATAAATACAATGCACCTGTCCACAAATGTGCTTTGGCAATGGGAAAACTAAAATAATTAAATGTTCTGCGTAGTAACTGCACAAGTTTCA
This sequence comes from Esperia sulphurella, assembly GCA_947086405.1. Taxonomy (NCBI): domain Eukaryota; kingdom Metazoa; phylum Arthropoda; class Insecta; order Lepidoptera; family Oecophoridae; genus Esperia; species Esperia sulphurella. The sequence continues at coordinate 12,142,848 of OX352273.1, read as the reverse complement.
AGGTGAATGTGAACGAGTTGCGACTCCTTGCGTGGAACAGAGCGATTGTTTGGAACGCTCCATCTAGTAGTACATAGAGATCGTTGAGAAGCCATTACTGAATGCTTACCTGCGAACAGGAATTGAAGGTAGAATCCATGTACGTTCTGCTGAGATGGTAGTCGATCTTTTTTATTCTTCGATGAGTTGCTGAAAATAATATAAATTATCTTATTCAGATGAACAATTTTATTTATTTGACTACGCTCGATTATAAACCTCTCTATCCCTTTGCATATATAAGTAATTCATAATTTATAATTCGTTTATTTGCACAATCAAGAGTTATATAGGTATTACAATATTTATTTTAGATCTAACATGATTGACCTTGTCGGTATGGTAAAACAATGATGAGGATGAGAGTAATTTTCTTTAAACTAACTTTTATCTAACATGGCCAGGCTTACTGCTTGTAGTAATGTATCTCGATTTCGAGCCTTAGGCACGCTCCCGACACTCGATTTAATAACCTACTACTACTATAGACACAGCAGCCTGTCCACCACGGCGTGTGTATACGTGTGTGCGAAAGCGCAGTAGTGCGTAATGCCAGCCGTACTCAAGAGTACGCAAAATATTGCAGGCGACATTAAACTGGCAGTGGGAAAGGTAAGGGTCGTCTTTATGTAGTAATATGTAGTATTATTTAAGGCGGCACCTTATTCACGTGATCTAAGGATCTAAGGTTCATCATAGGCCTCTCTCAAGGTGCACCACTGAGCCCGATCTTCGATTCTTCTCATCCAGTCACTGCCAGCCGCCTTACGCAGATCGTCGCTACATCTAGCCAGCGGTCCCACACTACGCCTGCCCAGTCACGGTCTCTACTCGAGAACTCGTTTACCCCAGGCAGTAATCGGTTCTCCGACAGATGTGACCAGCCCACTGCCACTTCAGCGTACTAACTTTTTTAGCTATGTCGAAGACTTTAGTGCTCTGGCGGTTCTTATTGCAATATAAATTTCTGAAGTAAACGGATATCTCACTGTTGTATTGCACCACTTCCACAGCCTTCAAATGGTCACTTTGGGTGGGCGAGCAGGTCATCCCACATATGTGCTTCTTGAAGTTGTCCCAGCAGGACGGGCATCGGGACAGCATGGTGCTGGCGAGGCTGATGCTAGTGTCCAGGTTGTGGAGCTGATCGGCGTTGCAGCAAGAGAGACCTGTAGCTGCGATCTCGGGGCAGTACTTCTCGATAAGAAACTGTAACGAAATAAATAGTATTCAATACCTCGCTAGATGGCTCTGACAGTTTACCAAATGTCAAAATAGGCAAGATTTTTTTTCAAAAGACATTAAGTTCATCATTAGCCTAAATGCGTCCACTGCTGAACATAAGGCTTCCCAAATAGAATACCACTTTTGGTGGGATGTCCGTTGGGAATTTGCCATAATTAATTACCACGCTTGGCAGGCGGATTGGTGATCGCAGTAATGATCTTAATATACACAGAGAACGCTGTTGCCCACCCCACTGGTACAATCCTTAAATTCGTAGACAAATCTACAACATTACATATGTTGCCGTGTAGTTTCCGGTAGAGTAGATAGGACCACTCCAACTCTTCCCGTGGATGTCGTACAAGGCGACTAAGGGATACATTATAAAACATCAATCAAGCCTCCCCAACCCGTCTGGCTAGCGCGGGGAGTGTAGGCCAAATCCTTCGTCTGTCTCCGGCAGATGAGAGAGGGTTGTGCTCCTGCAGTGGAGACAAAAATAACCTGATGATGATGATATTACACATGTCGAAATCGGTTAAAAATACCAGCCTACTCATGAATGAAGTGCATTCATTCCTTATCAGTGCGATAAAACACAGTCGATTGTCTGGAGTGAATCTATACCGGACCGTTGCAATTAACCTGAGGTTATCATCATTATCACTAAACTTATTACACGTATAATATACGTTGGAGACTGACAATCTGCGCAATCAATAGACTTATGTCTTAGGGCAAATATCTTATTCATATATTAAACTAGAATAAGTAAACTTATGAACAACTAGCGTGCACCCTCGACCTCGTCCGCCTTATAAAATATTAAATTAATTAATTGCATGAAAGTACTATAAAATAAATTGATTTTAAATAATATCATGACATACTAATATTAATAGAATTTTTATTTTTTTACTTTGTAATTTTATCTAATGTAAGTATATAGTATTTTCAATTATTATTATTTTTTAAATGTTTGTATTTGACTTTGTACCATTATGGATTGTTTCTGTTGGGGTACAAAAGATGTTGGCAATAAATTAAATTAACTTTATTAAATTAATTCTATATCGACGGCAGTAGAGTAATTAAAGTCAACTACAAATTATAAAAATATTTTTATTGCATTATTGCGCTTAGAATTATATATTCTTTGTCATGATTACCGTTAGATTTTCAAATAACGGATAGAGGTCCTAGCTTTGACCTCTGCTCAAAGACTCTCACTGTGAAACATCAGCACAACAATTCTGATTGCGCTAATATGGCGAACAAACCAACAAGATCTAAAACACTCTGCAAATGAAAGCCTTACAAACGCTAATTGGCAATTAGCATGCAATTATCTGACTCACGTGCCACATTAATGGAAAACTAATGCTTGAGTTAAGAGGGCTATTACAAACTGTCTCGCATATAAAATTTCAATTCAAATATATTTTAAATGGAAAGGCCGATTCTAATGACACTTTATACACGTAAGCAGGACACACCATTATTGAATTTGTACAGTATATAATAACAATAAAACTTTATTTAAGTAGTAAGTTCACATAAGACAAAATTTACATTAATTTATGACAGTAACTTAAATTAATTACGGAATAATTAACAGTGTAAATATGTGGTACTGAAGCATAAACTAGGTTGTCCTGTATCCTCCAAACCAAATTGTAGGTTTTATGTACAGTGAGTGATATGTGAACTTGAATTGGGTTGAAGTATATACGAAAGGCAAATAGTAAATAGAAATCTCAATCAGGCAACAGTGCCGTAACGTTGTTAGTCCATTGTACTTGTAGCACAAATTTATCCTGAAATTTTATTAATTACCAATGTTTATCCAGGCGAGAGACGAAAACATAAACCAATGTTGACAAGTCCTGGTTCGTTGCTTGACGTCATTCGCGATTGCAGAATCACATTTACATATTTCATCGACCTTAATGTTTTAAGACGTTCATCTGAGAGTATTTTCATTAATCGACTAAAGTACCCATAGTGGGGCACCGTGGTTAATACTATACCTATATTTGTATCACTATTCCATTTTTTAATTGAGACTAAAACGATCGTAAAAACCTTGCTGCTCTAACCAGATTGTCGGCTTAGATGTTTCTAATCGGCACGCGTTTATAAAGACGCCGCAAATGGGTATGCCGAGACACCCGCGGGAAGATAGATAGTGGCCCTATTACGAGACTGTTGGGTAGGACAAGAGATAAAAATAGATCTCTTAATATTCCCATTACAATGGGTAATGGGTATATATTGAAACCTACCCGGATCGTCGGAATATTTTATCATATATTAATATTTTATTTACTATTTTTAGCACAGCAACAGGAAGTTTGATATTAGGTATGTTCCCTTATAACTCACCGCACCTCAGCCCCAAAACCCCCCTTTGTACATACTCGACCCCCCTTTGTACATATTTAATTTACCTAAAAAGGAATATGCCGTTTCTAAATATTCCGTGTGCATTCAAAAAAGAGACAGGTTTACTGTTTGTTAGGTTTACGGTTTACTACGACGAAAACAGATGGGGAAGGGGAAAGTGAAAGCCTATGTCCACCAGTGGACATCCACAGGCCGATGACGACGGTATTATTAAAAAAAGGGTAATGTATTGTAGGTAGATCTAGTAGTTACTGATCGGAAAACATTCATAATTTTTCAATAAAAATCGTTGGAATTTATGTCATACAATAACGCGATAGTACAGATGATACTTGAAAGATAGTATTAGGCAATAAAAGATAAGATATCTATATATTCCTAGATATCCTACAGGTGTTCACACGCAGGTGTTCCGAAGATATAATAAAGATAATTATGTATGAGCTGTCATACATATACCCACTTCCGCTGTTTACGTAAATTGACATGACCAAAAACATACATATTTTAATTTTAATAGTATATATTTTACCGAAATTGTTTTTAAATTGTTGTAGGTATTATTTTATTTAAAATACATTTTGGTTCCCGAGGTTTACATCATTATCATTAGCCACTGCTGGGTGGAGGCCACTAAACCACTGTATCCATCTTCGGTTCTCCGCATTCAGTCCCACACTACGCTTGCCCGACATCTTCCAATTCAATCATTAGCTATACTAACATAAATCTACTTGCTATAAAATGCAAACCACCGTATACCTAATTATCACGAAATACGATTCTTTTTCCCGTTAGCGACACTGTGTGGTGGCGGCATGCCGCCCCTTTAGGAGAATGTAGCTTTTCTGTTTATGTCCTGCCTGTTGTCATGTGTTTCGACCATTCGAGCTAGGCTAGCCTAATGAGCAGTAGGTGTGGCTGTAACTCACAATACCTACTTACCTACTCACTATACACGTTACTAGGTCAGTGCGTAGTTTTTGTTTTACCAACAGCCATAACGAGTCATGTGAAGTCCTGCGCTCCATTATACAACTTGGACCAGGACGAACGAAGGAAAGCGATAATCTACGATATCAACCGCCACATGGCGTAGTTCAGAAGTAACCAGGGTCAAGTCTACTTGACCCTTGATAAATAAAACGGAATCCCATCGTACTGTTTAGTTTCATGAGTGCAATTTTGACAAGAACAAGAGGTAATGAGATATTTTAAAAATGATAAAGAAGGGTCTACTACAATGCATTATGCATTGACTATCGAACACTGAACCAATTACTTGACTCACAATACAAAATTCTTAATAAACAAATGATTTGTAATACAAATTGCTCGAATTGCATTCGAATGGATCATAAGAGGTCTTACTGTACTTAGTGTTCAGAACACGTACAGATAATAAACGAATTCTAGGAAAATTACTAGGTAAAGCCTACATACTTCATAACTTATAAAAAAGTGGTAGTGGCAACACTTTAAGTATCTGGATCCAGAGGTTTGAGGTGTGCGTTGATAGATCAGGGTATCCTTTTTACATAAAGATATATTTTTCAAAAACTATGAAGTAACTAGTGTTTTAAGTTTGAGCAGAGGTCCATTCGTAGAAGGTGGTGAATTACCAGAGTGCGATCGATCTGTTATATCGAAAATCCAGCAGGATCTGATCATAAGGTGCTATAATATCTTAAACGTTTTCAAAAAAGTGAGAGAGCGAGAGACGACGATGCCGCAAACCCCAAAAAAGCTAAGATTAAATAATATGAAACCAAGACGACGACAGTAGCGGACGCGATCAAAGCGCTCTAAGAGTATAAACAAACAAAATCATGCCAATTGCTACATTGTTGTGATATTAACCAACGCGGTTGCTTGCCAACATATATCTATAAATTATATATGTTCGATATCACTCCGCATGCGTCAGCGCATGTATGTGCTATATGTGCATGCAAGTACAACGTTATTTACGACTATTTGTAATTATCACGTTCGTTGTAACGGAGGAATGACGAGCCTTTTCTTGGAGATATCAAATCGTTATCAATATTTAGGGTAGGTCCTTTTTGTTAAACAGTGAATAGGCCTGTGCCCAGCGTTAGGACATACACAGGGACATGCCTATATCCAAAATTTTATAAATAGAGGTGTGATAAATTGATAATACACCAGCCTTTGCTTCATCTATAATCGTCAGGATTGCTAAAAAATTAAGTACCTACTTTTTCTTTGTTCCCGGACACAAACACATCATGTATAACTAAGTCTGTAATTAGCTTTTGAGTAAACACAATTTATTTATCTGTCAGACAGAATAATTAACATCAGTTATTTATTGCTCTCAGCATCGTTGTCAATACAGGTAAGAAGAGATTTATAGAGTGAATGTTAGTTTATCCTACTAATATTATAAATGTGAAAGTTTGGATATTTGGAGGTTTGTTACTCAATCACGTTTCAACCATTGGACGGATCGTGATGAAACTTGGCAAACATATAGGTTAGGTCCTGAAATAGGACCTAAGATAGTTTTTATCCCGAAAAAACATCCCATTCCTACGAGAAATACATAATAATTTGTGATGTTAAGTTGTCCACGCGAACGAAGTCGCGGGCAACAGCTAGTATGTAATATATCGAAAAAAATTAAGGACCACAGTAAGCCACAACATAATATGGTTCCTGACCGATTACGAGGCAGATGTCAAAAATCCTTGACTGATTTTTTCCCATGCGAAGGGTAATAATTTGGATTCATCAGACGTAGTACACTATGTTATCAATTATTAAAAACTCGTACAGATAGATGCAATGACCTAATGATTAGTGTAATCGTATAGTTACGACCCCACACAAGCGATACGAATAAAATACATCGACTCCCCGAGGATCGGTCGACCTTCGATGCGATTGCCGAATCGTGGTACGTGACTCGCATCCTAGTATCGGCAAATCTCGGGCGCAACGTGTCTAAATCATTTAAAAAGAAAACAGGTCAGGGATATCTCATACCGCATTAAAGGGCAGTCTTTAAAATCCTTATTGATATAATAATTCTAATAAAACAATCTATTTTCACCGCCCAAAATACGAAACACTATCTGGCTGTTGGAGAGGATCGCGACAAGTCAATTGGCCAAGTACCAGTATACTGCATGTTAAAATCAATTACTCTATGCAAAACTTATATCCGCGACAAAGACAATGCAAAAGTAGGAACGACGGCTTAACCATCAATAGCACGTAAATTTATCCATACACACTATGGCGTACTATCCTATGTCATTTGTACTCTATCGACGTATATAGTTATCTTCCCTAATGTATGTGTTATCGTCCCTAGGCTGTACATGTTGACTGCTAGGATGTTGGTTCCCTACTCTCCTTCCAGGGCCATTATACGACTCTCTTTAACCCATCGGTATCTTGAATTTTATCCTTGACTTGCATTGTGCTTCGCCGGTTAATCAATCATCTGCATGAAAGATTTTATGCATTATGTAGTACCTGAACAGCCCAGGTGTTTTATGACAAACAATTAAAGTAGAGTTCCTTTGAAGACAAACTTAGTCATAAACAGGACTGCAATCTCAGGTGATCAGCTCATATTAATGAGGTGAGTAATCAGATGCATTGCTTTTAAAAACAGTTACACTAGCCAGCTCTATCGGGTGAAGTAGTAAGCGTGGATTTTAACTAGTTTTAATTCTTTTCGTAGTTTCTAGAACTAGCTGTTTAGGTGTTAGTCAACAATTCCGCAGTAGGTATTTTAAATTACATAATAATAATAAAACTCTAAATTGGCGTTTCTTGCTATTTGAAAAAAATAATGGAGGGAGGGGGGAAGTGACATATTGCAACGTACAAGGGACAGACTAGAAGAACTTGCTTGCAATGAGTGAGAACTACAATTGGTGGAATGGAAGGAGGAGAACGGGAGAGGTAGACAGTACTCTATTGTTAATTATTCCTGTGACTATAGATAACAAAAAATATAAAATGCATCGTAAGCAACACAACAACGGCTCACGGCATCGTAGGTATGGTCTTCGGCGGAATCCATTCAAAAACATAACTCGTATGTCCCGGATACACGAACGTAGATACGTATCAAACGCTTTGACATTGACATCGGTCTTGAATTATTGACCTTACCGACAAAACAATCTTGATGATACCAACATGTCCCCCTTTTCATTACCTATCGACCGAAGTAGCCAAGTGAAGTGAGTGTTTAACGTGACCATACGTCCGTCTTTAGGCGGGACCCGCCTGACTGGGCATATGGCCTTCTCTAATAGCGTTATTGACATGCTTCGTCTCCATCTCGAAAGATCCCAAGTTGTGGCTACACAGACGTCGACCGTGTTCTCTCCCGACCTTAACTCTTCTAAACCAACTATCGGTTCTGTCTGCCTGAGACCTTGTGTGGAAGAAGAAAGGAAGGAGAAGTTGTGGTCCACCCTGTCTACTGCCACTTCAGTGAATAATCTGTTCAACTATATCGCTAGGCCTTTGTTCTTTGTACATAAAAATTTAGGTTACATTTATGAAGTTTTAGGATGTACTATTTATTTAATTTCTTTTAGGCACCCATTTAAATTAAGATATAATTGTAATATAATAATACTTAATTTTAGTTGCTATTTGCAATAAGTAGATGCAATGCAGTTGCACAGACCTCAAATGTATAAGTCTAAACTCGAAAATTGCAAGGAGAACTTCAATTTCATTATGTACTTTGTTTTATAATTTCGCGGATTTGCTTCACAGACTTTTCTAACATTCCCTTATACTTTGACATTTAGAACATACAGAGGTATTTAGAACTTTTTTTTTCATAGCAATGGACTTGGAATATTTCTCAGTGAATACAATAGTGTCCTGCTGAGCTTAACGAAATCTGGTCACATCACTCTATACTACGGGCTACGGGCCAGCGTTTTACCGCAGTGCCGTAGGAAGCGCGTAGAACGCTCCCAAGGCCAATGTCGTCGTAGTAATTCGGTCGAAAGTTCTTTACACTCGCACTCTACAATGCCGCTTTGTTTCTGGAGATAGTCCATCTTTCACAGATACGTTGATACCATTGTTTACGCGAACAGAATTAGAAACGCACTAAAAACCTAACATCAACATTCCACACAAATCATAACACAGAATTATGAAGTCAGCATATCCCTGTAACGAGTACACTAGTCTTGAAAGGTTAATGGTTTGTGACCTGGTCCTTTGAAACTCAAATACAGGCTTTTCGGTGAAAGGAAACATGACCATGAAGAAACCTTTTCAAATTAATGACAATGACATGAAAGAGGACCGGGTGTGGGGGCATTCATTGGGGAAGGCCTATGTCCAGCAGTGTACGTCTGATATGATGATGATGATGTCCAATTCTAAATTAAGGCGTGGGTGACGTCTCATTACAGGCGTAGGCTAACTAACTACGATATACGCCAAACTCTTACCCGATTGTCACATGACCCCTCAGAGAGTACAAACTGGAATTTTAGTTAAATGATACTATCCGAAATACTTAGGCTTCCAAGCACCTCAGTAAGGCTGTGCCCCGAAGTTAAAGAATCGATTATTTAAGTATCGATTTTGCGTCAACACTTCTAAACTATCAATTAGGTACATCTAGACCCTATAATAAGTAAACCAGGTCTGCCCTTAACCAATGAGAAGCTTATCACCGGCGTCATATTAATTGATATGATCAAATTTGGAAAGTATCTCACTAAAATTATAAATGCGAAAGTTTGGACGTTTGTTACTCAATCACGCTTCAACCACTGGACGGATCGGGATGAAACTTGGCACACATACAGGTCAGATCCTGGAATAGGACATAGGATAGTTTTTATCCCGAAAAATATCTGATTCCTACGGGAAATACATAATAGTTTGTGATGTTAAGTCGTCCACGCGGACGAAGTCGCGGGCAACAGGTAGTAATAAAATAATTTCGTGACGCAATGAATTTTTTGACATCGTACCTTGTACCCAACTGTGTAACGCTGGCGAATTATTTAATGTTGATATAATTGTAATGGAAATATTGACACTAATGACAGTGCATCAAATTTTGTGATAAACTATATCATACGTTTATTTATTTCCTGGAAATTATCTATTGTTGGTTATTCCGGTGACTAATAATCATTATACAGACGAAATGACTCGATACATAAAACGATATCATCAATTCGAAGATATAAGTATGATATTAGGTGACATTACAATTCTCAGATGTAAATTGTAAACTTTAATATTGGGCAAGCGTGACATGGAAGTGTTTAACATAAATACGGACGAATGTCAGACGTTTACGCAATGAGCAATGCATAAAGACGCACCTTATATGATGAGAAAATGCGCCAATACAGACAGGAACTACTTCAGCAAAATATGAAGCTACATAAGGCGGAAAGAAAGAATTTTTCTTCTTAAATCTTATTTCTTCAAAACTATTTCTGTCTATTAACCTGTTTGGGGGCTAACGGGGGAGCAAAGTCCTATTCCCAGAGTACAGAGGCACAATTCTAAGCTGTCTTAAATATATATATGTCACTGGGCGATTTCATGTCTATTGGCAACTTGATATACACCCTGACAGCATTATATGTAGTGGGTTTCTGGTATGACGCAGTCCCACAGCTGGGTAATTTTAATTCCAGTTCAAGTTTAAGGTTCCAGTAACAGTAACAAAGTCTTTCCCCAGCGTCTCTTCTAAAGGGTTATGTTTGCCCCTGCTGGTTGTTGTTTATACGAAGTACCTGTAGCGATTGAAAGAAGGCAATCTACAAATAAATAGTAACTTTCGAACTTTTCATATCAATTTCCAAGTGTTCGTTACTGTCACGATCTAAGTTGAACCAAGTCAATTCTTACCATGAAAGTAAAAACTTTATGGTGGGCGTGGGTAAACATTTTTTTTTTCTCTAATGGTCCTTACCTTAGTAGTTTTCCACGAACCCGCCACAATCCTACGCATAAACATACATTACGATTACATAAGTCTATAATAGAAAACCTCATTTTCGTTACTTACAAAAATAGACGCAAAAACCTGTCTTATTGTCTACTTATAAAAAAGTTGTCGGCATGATCAATACGACCCAGAGATTAAAGGTTGTTGGTAGGTCAACGAGAAGCACAAATAAGACCAGACTGTTTAAGACCCAATCATAGTCTCGTCCAGAAAGCTTCCAGACCAAACGATGGCGCCGCCGCTCCGCAATTAGATTCATCAGGAACGATTACATGACATATGTTGACTTTAATTTCATACACACTGTTTAAGCCAGGGGCGGTTTAGGCTATTTGGGTGTGTGGGGTTATTAGAGGCAAAATGATTCGATTCATTATCAAATACTCTTGCCCACGACTTTGTACTTATAGAATTTCAACCCCTCAAAATTAAAAAAAAAACTGGTCGTACTGTTTTTTTTAAATTGTTGTTGACATCATTTGATAAACGAAATGTAAAACTTCTGGAACCAGCAGTTTTAATAGCTGTGTGTGAACAGAGCACTCAATCGAAATGATATCGATACAAACAGTTTCAAGATAAAAACTAATCTCAGATTAATCAAAAATAAGTCAAAACATTGAAAATATTAAATTTCATTTATCTTAGAGGGCTCCTCATATATTTTAGCAGTAAACAATCTAGAACCGAAGACTACGAACCAAATTTACGAATGGATCAACAAAATCAGTAAACCCTGGAATTTATAGAAATGACGAAAGTATGACGTCAAACGGTTGATCCGTTCGATTTAAAGACTTTATCAGTATACAGTGGCTTTTATCGCTCACGTCTGCACCACACGTGTACAAATTTTGCAGATAACATCTTTATAACGGCATATTAAAACAAAATGTCATCCACTGTGACACCATATCATAGCAAATAGAGAGTGCCCGAAGGCTCATTGGTGACGATGCTCTGGTAAATACCAAGTTACAGAGCCTCAAACATCATTGCAGTGTGGCCTGTCTTTCGGTTTTCTACAGGTTACATTTTGGGGAGTGTGCCCAGGAATTACACGATTTGATTCCCCCATCCCCCTTCCATTACCGGACTACGAGGCGTGGTGAGGGACTTCATCCTTATGCAGTAAACATACCACGCTCTCGCACGAAGCCTTTTGCTTCCTCGTTTATAATGCGAACTGCTAAGGAATGGAACTCCCTGCCAGCTTGGGTATTTCCGGACAAGTACAATTTGGATCTTTTTAAAGGAAGAGTGAAAAGGCATCTTCTGGGTAAGCGCGCTCCACATTAGGCATCATCATCACTTACCATCAGGTGAGATTGAGGGCAAGCGCAAACCCATCAACAATAAAACAAAAAGAGTTCAAATGCGTATAGAAACAATTGGCACCAAGGGAAACAAAGACTTATCTATGCATACTTCATCAATTATTATCATCAGCTATCAACTTATCACAAAGAAACCAGATAACTTTGCCAGGAACAACGAGATTGAAGATACGTTTAATTTTTTCGAATGGCTAGTACGTATATTTCTGATATTTGAACGACATGCCTCAGATTCCTGTCAAACTTGTACCTAATGTGATATTATTTATGACAGAGATACAATATCTTTAAAATCGATAATGTCTTTGAAGATGCAACATCTCCACTGTGTAAGAGTTGTCACTAATGAGAGCAGGAAGAACGTTAAAGGGGCACAACAACACATGGCAAACGCATCTACATACACGAGGAGCACACTGTTCTAGCTGCTGATGCTAGCTAGTCCTAGAAAAAAATAAGACAAGACGTACGTTCCACAGCGTGGATTCAACAAACGTCACACACATCATTCCTCCTGCCTTGTAAGAGTCTACACCCACAACGACAGTGGACAGCTGTACCGTGACAGCCATGCCATGGTCTTCAATACCAAGTCACATCAGAGCGCACTCCAGACATTAGGCAGAGTTGCCATCGTCGGATACCACGCGAAGGAAATTAGCGTTGAATTTCTTTAATTCAGGTAAACGTGTATATTTCTACGCGCGTAACAATTATCTTCGGTTGTAATAATTATAATATCTTATCGGTCGTTTCTCCTGACGTGTTTATGTATATCAATTGAATAGCTTTATATAAAGACATATGAATATGAAGATAATCAATAATTCACACTTTGTGTAAACATCGGATGTCAAAAAGAATGCTATTAAATGCCATCCTTGCTCACATCCTTTCACATTTGGTCCAACAGAATACAGACTCGGTCACAATCGATACATGGCATTCCTACAAAGGAGACGTTTACAAAATGACGCCCTGGCCAAGACCTTGTACAGCTATTTAATTTTATTACGGCATTGGATATAACATCAGCATATCGACCTCAATTAGGGTTGCTGGCATGCCCACCGTGCCCACTACGGTGGATCTGCGCTTGACCGAATCCCTCCGACCAAGTCACATGCGTTTAGCATGACATCGCGGTATGTTTGAAGGCTGTACGATAAAAGTCTACTGTGTTGGTCTACCAACCAAACCTATCAGACAAAACTCGTCTAACCAGAGGTCTGTAAACCAAATCAAAAACTGTTACGAATAATGACTAGAATCCCATTTTGGCTGTCCAAGTTAAATATCGAAAACGTTTGTTATCACGTGGCTACAGAGCTCAATTTTTCCCCAGTAGTAGTTTGATAGTTCCTTTGAATGAACTACTGGAATTTTTTTCTCCCAGTAGTTCCTACATATTAAGGTGGCGTGATACATGAAAACATAACCTATGAAGGACGTGTATGTTTTTATTTAGTCTGCAACAGTGTTTTGTTCTTGAATTTCGCCGCAAGCGACTCTCTGGCAAATTGCCAAGATTCTGCCAAAAATCCGCGGAAGAATTGAAATATAGTCTTGGTTTTATGATGGAACTCGTAAATAAGGATGCATATAAATAATGTATAGGTGTGGCTCGATGTTTACCGCTGTCGGGAAGGTGAAGTCAGTTTCCTTTTCAGTACCTAAAATATAAAGAAAATATACGGACTTCAAAGAATTTATATAACTTTGAAGCAATTGGTCTGTCCTCGCACAGTAAGTGGTGCGTGAGACCAGCTGAGACACCAGAAGAATGGCCGACATTGAAGGATTTTTTTCTTTTATTTCTACAATAAAGTTTATTGTACTATGTAGTTCACTGTATACTGTGTACTGGGTACTTCCTAAACTATTACGCTCAGTCCTCCGCACCCTCCCCATCCAGCAGGAAAGCATCAACAGTATGCAGAATGCGAGAGAGCACCAACAGAATGTTGTAGGTCATTTATTATTACAGAGCAGTTTGAGAGTGCCATACTTGGGAATTGTATGGAGTTGCAAGCTATCGTGACTCGGTCAGCCTTCCGGTACGTAGTAATATTAAGTATCCCCCCCCCCCTCCCCTCCCTCCGAAGCAAATGAGCATGTCTATTTATTACTGTTTACTTTCAATTTAATTTACTAACATAGAATAAGTCGAGACTAACCTATGCTGTTTTCTTATTATTCTGTAACAGAAATTATATTTTTTGTTTTAGCTTTAAATATAGGTAGTGACATTGATAATAGACCTTCATAAAACAGGTTTGAGATTCAAACATAACATTATCATTTACGGTTCGTCATTCCCATACATCATGCACAGAAATTAATTGAAATTAATTGAAATTAATACAAAAAGTTGAAGGACTGCAGAAGATTAGTTTTGCAAACAATTTGTATATTCATTAGACGAGTAATATCATCATCATGTCACTGCTGTCCACTGCTGGACATAGGCCTTCCCCAATGAACGCCACCACACCCGGCCCTCCGCCCTCCGCATCCAGCCGCTACCGGTCACCTTCTTCAGGTCGTCGGTCCACGAGGCGGCGGGGCGTCCCCCCTGCGAGCGCCGATCCGCGATACACGAGTAATATAAAGTGTGATCAATTGATCATTCATGATCATGATCCAACATTGGACAATTATACGAGTGAATAAAAAAATCAGGAAAATGTACTATACACAAAATGAGCAGCACGACAGCTCTGTAAAAAATAGGGTTTCTAATAGTATTTCAGATAAACCATCTTTTTTATAATTTTTAAACAAAGAAGAAATACATTATGATCTACATCATTTTCCATATCTCTCAACAGGGTCATTGTAACGTCACGTTACTTTTTAGCTAACTTTATGCTAAACGACCTTCATGAATCAAGCTTTAAATATAGTGAATTAAACAACAAAAAACACATACCTACCAACAGAACGAAACGTCATTTTGTTTAAATAACAACAACATCATCGTAATACAGGCTAACAAACACTGCTAGCATTTACAAACTGAAAGTCCGTCTGTGTGTGAATTCGTTTATAAGTCACGGACAGCGGGACCGATTTTCATGCAGTTTTCTCTGTTACTTAGAGAGGCTTTCAATGTAGAGTTTCGTAACAGATTCATCTGAGCAGTAACGGTAACGCAACAACCGTAAAATGTTTATTTGTATCGCCTTTACGTATCTACAACACAATGGATTTTGTTTGCAGGATAACTTAGGCTTCTTTTTTCACGGTAAAAATTTACAAAGGTAGCACCGCGGGGCACATGTTAGGTTGTTAATAAGTATGGCGTGAATAAGTGACTATAATCACTGACAATACTACGTCATCGATATTTATACCAACTACGGCGAAGACAAAAGGAGAGTTGTGTTGATTATTTTGAATCATCGTCGGCAAAACCGTCCCGTTTAGTGACTCGCTTTATTATGAGGCGATAAGACAGCTTTGTTATGTATGACTTCGCCTTTTTTAAACAATAAAGAAACATCGAGATAAAGAAAGAGTAGATAAATGATAAAATCAGTCAAAAAGAACAACAGATCAAAAACCTTATTCGGAAATATAAACTGTAGTTCAATGACACAAGGTACAGTTTGATGTCTGGTCCACTTACAAAATAGACACTTTACATTAGCAGGAGCAATACCTTAGGGAAATGACGTCATAAGCCATCGACCCACTTTCCCTGGGCTTACGGTGGCGTAGAAACAAATCTAGAACATTCCAGCAACGAGAAGCTGTCGCTAATGAACGAATTAATGAGTAATATTTACAAAAAGACAATTTAGAGATGTCACATGATTTTTTAAATAAAACGTACAATTGTCTAAACTTTACAGATTCGGGTGAGCCAATCAGCGTGCAATCATTTCCGCCCGCACACCTCAGCGCTTTGACAGAACTGTCTGTTTGTAAAATTATGAGCACTAAGAGTCAATTAGATTGTCCCAGACTAGGGCCAACTTTTACAGACTAATAGTTATCTGTGCGCAGTGGAAATCGAACCAGAGTATGAGGTACACACTCAAACCACTAGACAAGCTGAACGGTTGGTGGAACCTGTAAATTGTACGCCATTAGTTTCCTTTAACGTAACTGAAACAGCTATTGTAATGACAACTGGTTTTTTTAAACTATTTATAGCATTTATGTAAATAATAGGTTGTATTGTATGGCTATGTAAGTAATGGTAGCTAATGTTTTATGTATGAGCAATAAGTTGATTAGTAACACAGCTATATTACTAACAGACAATGGACACGGATCTTCCATTTTAATCTTAAAATACATAAGTGATAATTAAACTAACCAAGCAGAATGGCGGAGTGCGTAAACACTTTAAGACTCATAATACGCATTATAAAACTTATATTACGCAGCCTGTCTACTGTTGGACATAGGCCTATCCTCATGTGAATCCATGATGTGCAGATGCATATGCATTCTTCAAAATACCACGCTTCGTTATAGATTTTCTTCACGTAGTCAATATCCTCAAGGGAAATCTCGCGCTTTTTCGAGCTATATTCAAATATGGCGCGCAGTTTTTAGCTCTTTTTAAACGCTACGTTGCGCCTAGGGCCGTTACATATTAATTAAAACTAATACACTAATAATAACTAAATCGTTACATATTAAATATTATTTATACTACATATACTAACAATAACTAAAACTGACACTACTAACCTATTTTTTACCAATTAATAATAAAACTAAAAACTATAAACTAATAACTATCTAAATTACATAAACTACATAGCTACATAAACTACTTAAAATACCTAAACTAAATTATAAATAATAACTATATTCGGAACCTTAAATTATAGCTGCATAATCTATCCCTCGCGAAATGGTTTCCAAACCGCCGCATCGTGGCGCGGATCCCTACTTAAAACACTCGCGTTCTTGCCAAACAGGTAGATTGTGAACTTCGATCGTCATACGCACTCGCACCATCGCTGGGCACACTACTTACGTATTTAATATCTTCCTGGCTTATGAGAACATCTACCTATTTCGGTCCTATTTGTTTCTAAAGTTTTAATAGTGCTGGATAACCCACTAGGGTGAGTTTTCATGAGTAATTACACTGTAAGCTGTTTTAAATCTAATTAAATACCTTGCCTGGCTGGCTGCATTCTTTTGATAGCTAAATTTTCAAATTGTAACGAACACTGGTTCTCAACGGATAGCAGCTAGCCATGGTCATGAGCTGCTAGTGACCGAAGGCCCTCGTTCCAGGTTTCCAGTACAAGGTTCTAGAACCACTTTCCAGTACAAGCTTCTAGAACCACTTTCCAGTACAAGGTTCCAGACTACATTATTTTACGAAGCACGTTCCTGATATTTCCGGAATAACATTATTACATTGGACGGACGTGTCCCGCTTCTACTGGACCGGACGAGAGGAGGACCTTACAAGGCTTGCGTACTGTTGAGGCCAGTGTCAGAACATATATATATTTTAACTCAGACCAGGACGAACGAGGAAGGCAATAAATGTTTAGAACCTAACTAATACTACTTTCTTTAACGACTCTACTACACTACCTGCTGGCTGGAGGGACCTAAAATCCCTACTGCCACATCAGGTGGCAACACGAACATCAGCTGATTGAAAACCGACAGTTTTTCCTTCTTGATAATATTTCTTTTTCACTTGTAATTATAGGAACGCACGCACTTTTGGCGTCACGCGCAAGCGCCGTATTAATAAAGATAAATATTATCAAAAAAAAAAACTTTTGTTTGCAACAATTGGTTTAAAAACATATTTATGCATTACTACGTGAAAACTAGAGGGGGGGGGGGGGGGTCTTAGTAAATACTACGGGTGGTCACCGAGGGGTGAAGGGGGGTAAAAAGTTGTAAAAAATTTGTCACGTAGTTTGGGTACGTTCCCTTATGGTCAGCAGTGGACGTATTTCGGCCGATAATGATGATCATCATCATCATCAGGTTATTTTTGTCTCCACTGCAGGAGCACAAACAAACCTCTCTCATCTGCCGGAGACAGACGGAGGATTTGACCTACACTCCCCGCGCTGGCCAGACGGGTTGGGGAGGCTTGATTGATATTTTATAATGTATTCCCTTAGTCGCCTGGTACAACACCCACGGGAAGAGTTGGAGTGGTCCTATTCTACACTACCGGAAACCACACGGCAAATAAAAAAAAACGCTACGTTTTACCATGAGAATAAAAAGTACCGCGATAATCTCTCGGTCGGTTGCTGGCAGTGGTTAGTAATATAAGCATGCATTGTAGAAATAGATGCAATCAAAACAAACAAACGTGATATTACACGCATTTTGCATTTGATTACGTTCGCCCGAGAGTTGGAGAGCCATAAAACTTCAATTTGGCGTAATGACTAGATTAGTTTCACGTACTATGCATCCAAGATGACGCAGAGTATAAAAACTTACGTACAAAAGTTTAATCTACAAAAAGGAATCCTAAATTCCCCCGCTTCCGCTCCCGCTCCCAACACCAACCCGAATCCCACTCCCAAATGTAATGTCAGTCATAATGGCAACGTAATCTGAATACCGAGCATATATTATACTTTGTTGTTTTGTGTATGTTTTTTGTTGTTTACCTCTAACGTACACCTTCCCCTGCCCTCACCCCCTTCCCCACCACTCGCTCTCCACTCTACTCACTACTTTCCCCTACACTTCCATGACGACTTTCCTCACGACTCCCCTTTCTTCTTTTTATCTCCCACCCCTTTTTTGCAAATATCTTCAATGTACAGACACGCGATGTTTACGTTTTTATTTATTAGATTAGATTACGTCATCTGTGAAGAAAAGACTAACACATGCAAACAGAATTGATGCGAAATACTTTAACATGTAATTACATTATTAGTTTAAATAAACAGATAACCTCCACACAACATTTAAGTTATTTTTAAACACTACAACAATGTACAACTTCAAAGGCAAAGGTAATCAAGACAGACCGGAGACGCTAATGCGGTGAGTCGGTACAATTATCTTTGCGTGCGATTGTAGCGCCACTTTATATCAGTTCACAGATAATTTACAAGGCGCGGCGCTTAGTTCCATTTCACCCCGCACGCAATTTTGCTGTACAATCTGAAAACTCAGAGCTGACCGGCCGACCTCACATTACACGATATCTTTTACGATTAGCGACATTGTTATAATCTTCTTTGGAGAAATAATTGTAATATCGACCACCTTAGCGACAAATCTCAAGTACTGTTACAAAGAACTCTGAATGTATACATCTGTTACACTGTGACAGTAAAATATCTATAGTAGTGCAATCATTAGCACTGTGACCGCTTCATTGGCATAATATACAATGGCGATCATTTCAAAACGCAAGAATTCGCAAAAAATTCGATCGCCAATATGTATAAGACTTTCGACCTAATGACTTAGGTAAATATTTGTAAAATTCAACAAACAAAGCCGTTATTTAATTTAAAATGATACTCCCGAGTAGTAAATCTAAAAAAGAGGTCTCTTGTCTTAAAGGTACACGCTAAAAATACAGTCATGGAATTAGCTTTCCCATTTCTTTTAGGCTGTCAAAACCCTAGAGCCTTTCTAAATATGGCACATTAAATGCCCAAGCAGTGGAAATGTATACAACACTACTCCAAAGTCTTAAAATTTCCCGGGCAATCTGTGACATAAATGAACAGCATCTTTATGACAGTCGGGGCATAAAGTTAATAAATTGAACCGTCGACCGTCGTCGAGGCAACTGTGTGACGTCACTGTATCTGATTTAAGGCAATCAGGGCTGCATGCCAGAAATGTCCTGGTTTTTTTTTAAGTAAACGAAATAACTAAGAAATGGCTGAAAGCGATAAGGCCGCAGTTGTACACTAAATTCATCCTTCTATGTATTTTTTTTTTTATAAAAATTTATATGTTTTGGTACACAATAAAGAATATTTGTATTTGACCAATTTATTGACCACATTATGTACCAAATGTTATTCCAAAATAAAGGTTTTTATTTTAACGTAAATGCAAATATACCCACCCGGCTACGCCCGTCGCACCTCGAACAATATGCAACACCCTAACATAACCCACAATTTTACAACCCGCGACCTCTACCCCTACAACCATCCAATCTCACAACTGGGCCAAGGAGAAATGCACAATATGTGAAAGCATTTCATTCCACAAACAATTCTGGCTCTCGTCCTTGTACCCGCTGGTAAATTCAGTGGAGGTCGTGAGTTTGACGTATGGCGATGAAAACTGCATGCTCAGAAATAAATTTAGAAGAGGCCAATGACTTAAATAACACTAAAAAGTATCCGGGGAAAACACGGAATAATTTTTTTAATAAATAAATAACATATTACCTATATACATACTCATGTCTAGTCCCAAACTAGGATTTTCTCCTGTGATATGGGAATTAAACAAGGATTGGACAATTAACTAATATAAAACACAGACTGTGACTAACTTGTAGAAAGATGTATGTCTCCAGTGGAAATCGAAACCACGTCCTCTGGCGCTCGAGTCAAATGACCAAGCAATACATTTATTAGTTTCAAATGTTAATTAAGTAACTTTAGATTGTGTAAATATTAATCGTACAACTGTAGAGAACATACAACAGCAATTTAACATCTTAATCTCACCTAGGTCAGAGTGTACAAAAGGGGGCGCTATGGAAAAAAATCTGTGATAGGCGTGAAAATTGTTCAATAGTTCAACAATAAATATGATTTGATTTGAAAATCCACTAGGGCAACGAGGCGGTCAAAGACAGTAGTTCTGTCTCGGTTTAGACGGCATTTGTGTCCATGTGCTCTTAGTGTCCTAATCGTATCCTAGGGCTTGTGCCAAAGGATTCTATTAAACAAGGACGTACGTAACGACGTCTTTACTACGTAATAATGCTGGTGCGATCATCCGAAACTTCTTCCATAAGAAATTGTTCCAATTTATCCCGATATTTGGTTGAATCAACTTTTATGGTGTCAAAAAAAATATAGAAAACTCAGGAAAAAATATAGTTTCCAATACATAAAAGCTATAACTATATCTTGTGTAAGCCGTACACTTTGCTAACTTTCCGCTACCCCATGCATGACGCAAAAAACTATTTTCACCCTGAGCAGAAGGGTAAACTTTTTAATATAGCTGCAGGTCAAGTTCCTAGTCCTCTCTTTGTAAAACTAGGGCTTTGTGACGTCACAGTGCCTGCTAAATATAGCATCAGAGCACTAAGTAGTTTCACCCGATGACCCAGTTCGTCGGCGGCCGCCCTTGGCTGACAGAGAGTGAAAATTGTCGCAAAATCAATCGAGGAAGTCATTGAAAAACATGTCACACAAACCGGAAAACGAGTTGCCAATAGCAATAGGTTACGGCAGATTCGAATAAAATCTCAATCCCAACATGGTGAATTCAGCTCCAAGGAGTCGAGCCACCCGTGGTGAGAAAAACTCGCTATTGGACATTTTCAGGGTCTCGACCTCCACGTCATCGGCCCTCCAAAACGGTTACCTCTAGAGAAAAGTTTATTTGAACTAATATGTCCAGAAACCTGGGTGATTGGATGACGTCTTTTTTTTTATTAAAATGGAACAACTATTATTTTTCTTCTGACAAGCTAAAATTTTGCACACAGGAGCGGATGAGCTTTTGTCTTTTTCCCCCGCAAAAACGTCATCAGTACGTATACAGTAAATTACACACATACATAATGCTCAAGCCAGAGGGGTAGGCAGAGACGATGTATCGCCACATTGCGTGATCTGACAATCGTCGCAAAGCGAATTTCCTTCGCCCACTTTTTGCCCCGTGATACCACTTGAGGTGACGTGTTGCGAACAACATCGCCGCCTCCGTGTTGAGGTGCTACGATTATCTAGGGTAATAATTGTCCACCTCGTCAGAGCCCCGCATGACTCGGTAAGGCTAACAGTGCTCGGAGTTGGCCCAGCTCCGGGATGTCTGTAGCTTACGACCAGGCATCCATCGACACGGCAGATCTTTGATTGGCGGACGGGACACGGATCGGGGCTAAAGAGACAGGAGATAGGGTATGAGTAAGGAGTATAGGTTAGGTATGGGATACCGTGATAAATCTTGTAGTAGCGATAACTCGGGAAGCCGGGACCGCATACCCGTGAGTCGTCTAGACAGGCAACTAACTAATAGAACCAAGTCCCCTGTCTGTAATTAAAATCAAATAATGTACTAACCTTAGCGTCAGGTTCGATGGGCTTCGCTGGGCCGTCATAGTAACAGTTCATTTTCTTTTCAGTCCCGTTGGAGCATACCCCATACCATATGCAGCGGCCCTCGGCCGCGACCGTGGGTATCTGTGAGACAAAAATCATGATGTTAAAGTCGATCACGCACGTACGAGGATAGTAGGATGTATATTTCATTCCAGATTAATAGTCCTATGAAAACAAACGCATTTGCGTCTCGAAAACAAAATACACAATAGATGGTGTTCCTAAGTGGACTGCAAAGTTTACATGGTAATACAAACCTGTTTTTGCTGCTGGTGACCCTTTCATGTAAATGTTACCGAGACGTAAATAGCGTTGGTTTTCATAGGACTATGAATCTGGAATGAAATATACGTCAGTAGGTGGTTATTGGGCATTCAAAATCACTTTTTGGCTCGCTGTCGCTCGCAAAGTGATTTTGAATGCCCAATAACGTTAGTGGAAATCGTTTCATTCCACTCTATCGTTGTTGAATGATACCAAAGTGATTTAGAATGCCCAATCGGGTTTCGGAAAAAATCGTTTGATCCCGATCTACCGTTGTTGGGTTGTTGAATGATAAGAAAGTGATTTAGAATGCCCAATCGGGTTTAGGAACATCGTTTAATCCTGATCTATCGTTGTTGGGTTGTTGTTGAGTGACAGCAAAGTGAGTTAGAATGCCCAGTCGGATTTGTGAAAAATTGTTTGACCCTAAATAGCGTTGCGTTGTCGTTACATGATCGTTCAGTGAGTTGGAATGTCCAATAGGGTTTGCGAAAACAACTGGTGGTACCATGGGCAACGCGCTGTAATTAGTATGTATAAATACTCACCATGATATATTGATGTCCACAGTCTATTCGGACACGAGCCCGATATCTTGTTCTGTTGATTATTCTGGCTTTTAATAAAAAATGAAGTTTGTGAAACAGCCATATTCATTGAAACTAGAAAAAATTTGTTTAGATTCTTCAAAAACGGTTTGCCGTCACGGAAAACTTTTACCTAATAGCATTCGTTGTATTATTTCTGGACCTTCTAACTGTGGTAAAACAAATTTAATAGTAGGGCTACTTTTACACGAAAATGGGCTACATTACAGAAACGTATACCTATATTCTAAGACTCTTTTCCAACCTAAGTACGTATTTTTAGAAAAAGTCTTCAAAAAAGTGCCAGAGATATCGTATACACAGTTTCAGGCAAATGAAGAGGTTCTAAGTCCTCATGCAGCTGCTCCTAATTCAGTTATTATATTTGATGATGTAGCTTGTGAAAATCAAAATAATATACGTGATTATTTCGCTATGGGTAGACACAAAAATATCGATTGCTTTTACTTGAATCAGACCTATAGCAAAATCCCCAAGCAACTGATACGTGATAATACTAACCTGATTATTCTGTTCAAGCAAGACGATATAAACTTGCGGCATGTTTATGATGAGCACGTTAATACAGATATGACTTGGACAAAATTTCGAGATATGTGCTTAAAGATATGGAGTATTCCTTTCAGCTACTTAGTAATAAATAAGGACTGTGATAAAAGCAAAGGATGCTACAGAGTGAAATTTGATACATTTGTTGTATTTGATTAATGCCTTAAAATAGTTTATATCATTACTTGGGCTCCATTATTACCTATGACTTGGTGCAGTAAGGTACAAACATGGATAAGGAACGAACATTGAAAAAACAAATAATCAAATCGGCTGAATCAGTCAAAAGAAAACTGAAGATGATACGAGATATTGATATGAGTAATGAAATGGTTATGGAATCTGTTCTTAAACCAATAATAGACCCACTAAAACAACTGACTTTCAAAAGTTCATCTGAAATTAATAATATTACACCAAATACGAAAAACCAAAACACTAAATTAAAAAAACAAAGGACTTCCACCAGTGCATGCATAAAACGTTCGTTAAGTTATGACATTGATAATGATAACAGTGATACCAGCAGTGACCAAAACAATCAAGACAGAGATAAAACATTGTTTATGAAGAAACGTAAATCGGATGTATATTTTAATGAAGCTGATAAAAATAACATGCAACCCAATGAAGATCTAGATGAGGGGAGCTCTGAATATAGCGATATTAGTAATTCGAGACCCGATACAAGTGCTCTTTCTTTTAAAACAATTGAAAGTATTAGTCCTAATACATCGTGGTCTATGGCTTTAGAATCTTTTGAAAACATTCCTTTCGGCGTCAGGAGGGAAAGGGATAAACTTATGCTAGGAACATCACGATTTTCTGTTAATGAAGATAGTATTACTGTTGCTGGTCATACTTACATAAAGACTCCAGGACTAATGGAGTTGCTATTTAAAAAATCACCCGAAATAAGTGTAATAACTGAAAGCGATAAAAAAAATTATAAAACAATGTTGTTAGACACAAATGCTCATCGTCGTGATTACGACCCTACAAAACCGATTAAAAGTAACAAAGGTCGTAAATATACCCAAATAATTAAACCTTTATTTATAAAATTAGCCAAAAATTGTGTAAGCACTGAAAGCGTGACTCAGGGATCTGGTCTGCCAGTTACAAAAAAGCTTAATCAAAATGTTGATTATGTTTATTGGGACGATCCTAATGAACTTGTTGATCGGTTAAAATTATTAATGGCTTCTCGACATGCTGGTAACACAGGGCTAGATAATGAAATTATATCTATCATTGAAGAGTTGCGAGAAAGTGGTATCATTCATTAAATAGCAGGCACCTATGAATATTCAGACAGTCTCGTCTTATCCATCGATTTAGATAGTTCTCAAGAAATGAATATAGATAAATTCGGTCATCACGTTCATAAGCGTTTACGTTTATCGGAACTTCTCGACTTTGAAAAAGTTTTAAAGTCAGAAAACGGTGAATTTGATTTACATTTTACAAAATTAAAAGGACTCAAATCTCCGTCAACTGCCGACGAAGCTGTAAATAGGGAGTTCGTTGATAATCTGCTGACGGCATATTGTACTAGACTTGAATTACTACATGAAATCAGAAAATTGAAATCTGAAATATTATGGCATTTGAATAAAAAAGATTTAGAAAATTCTTCAAAAAGTTTAAAAAATGAGCAGGCTACAAATCGTTAACGAAATCCATAAAACAGCAAGAAAAAATTATGTTCGCCGTCACGTTATCTTAAAAGGCATTGATGATTTGTGGCAAGCTGATTTGATTGATATACAAAGTTTTACAAAAGTAAACCGTGGCCATAAGTATATTTTAGTTATAATAGACGCCTTTTCGAAATTTGCTTGGGCAATCCCTGTTAAAACAAAGAACAAATTTGAAATAACAAAATCATTTCAACATGTACTTGACAAGTCTGAACGTGTTCCAATAAACTTGCAAACAGATTTAGGAAAGGAGTTTTATAATGAAACTTTTCAAAAATTATTAACCGCATACAAAATAAATCATTATTCCACATATTCTAGTAAAAAAGCTTCGATTGTTGAAAGACTGATTAAAACTTTAAAACACAAGTTATATAAGTATTTCAGTTTTATTGGTAATTATAAATGGGTTGGAAAACCTTTAAAACACGTAGTGGATTCTTACAATAATAGTGTGCATCGTATCACTAAATACAAACCAAAAGATGTAAATAAACGTAATGAATCTGTAGTGTTAAACAATATCAAAGAATCGTGGATACTTCCTGCAGCCAAAAAAAATAAATTTAGAGCCGGTGACTGTGTAAGAATTAGCAAATATAAAGGCGTTTTTCAGAAAGGTTATACTCCTAATTGGTCGACAGAAATATTTACTGTCTCAAAAGTTAAAGCAACAAATCCAATAACTTACGAGATTAAAGATCAACGCAAACAGTTGATATTAGGTACATTTTACGAAGAGGAACTTCAGAAAACAAAATACTCTGATATATATCTAGTTGAGAAGGTATTGAAGAAAAGAGGTAACAAGCTGTTTGTAAAATGGCTAGGACTAAATAATAGTGAAAATAGTTGGATCGACAAGAAGTCCATCATATGAAATGTATATATTCAGTCGACCAGTGTAGTATTCTCATTGGTTTTTCAGTGATGCAAGGAGGAGGACTTCTTAATACTATAATAAACAATCTACCTTTCGAAGTACATATACCGGGTTACAATTATTGTGGTCCCGGTACCAGGCTTCGAGAACGATTACGACGAGGTGACAGAGGAATTAATAAGTTGGATGACGCCTGCATGCGTCACGATATAGCTTATTCAAATTATAATAACTTAGAAGATCGTCATAAAGCCGATTTAGAATTAATGAGCATGGCTAAACAAAGGCTTAAGTCAAAAGATGCAGGTCGAGGCGAAAAATTAGCGTCATGGTTAGTAAGCAAGGCTATGAAGACAAAACTAAAATCAGGCGCTGGTGTTAAAGGTTTTAAAAGAATCGTGTCCCAAATTCGTAGCAAATTAAAAAAATATAATCCTAAAAACAATATCTCTGCGATTAAATTTGCGTACCAAGCTGCAAAAAAGCTTTTGTCAAAAAATAGTCAAGTACGTTTACCGCGAGTAATACCAATTCCAAAAACAGGAGGTATTTTACCTTTAATACCTATTTTCGCTGGATTATCAGCATTGGGCGCATTAGCTGGAGGAGCAGCAGGCATTGCAAAAACTGTAAATGACTATAAATCAGCCAAGCAAAGTGCACGAGAATCTGAACGTCATAACAAAGTGATGGAGGCCATCGCATTGGGGAAAGGTTTGTACGTAAAACCATACAAAAAGGGGAGCGGTTTATTTTTACCTATTTCAAAAAACTAAAGAAAAAGCTACCTAGACGTGCTCTTACTAATCTTGATATTATAGAGTATGCAAGTGATATACCTTATTTTAGAGGTGTTTTTATGAGAAACGAGCTGCCAAAAACACCTAAATCTATTGAATGCGGTATTATTAATTTAGACAGCTCTGAAAATGAAGGAACTCACTGGGTAGCGTATGTAAAATTTAAGAAATACTGTGAGTATTTTGACAGCTTTGGCGATTTAAAGCCGCCATCGGAACTGACGCAATACTTCAACAATCGTGACATCTATTACAATTATAATAAATACCAAAATTTTAACACTGTCAATTGCGGTCACTTATGCTTAAAATACTTAAAAAGTTTTTGGAAAAAGCATTTAAATTGACATGCACCATACTTGTTAATATCATTAACAAAATGACTTTCACGCTGTCCATATCTGATACTAAGTCAACATTGATAACTAATTACTCTCCTAATTTACTGTTGGATGGTGAATATGAGTGTGGTCTTTTATATTTTTCTACATTTAATTCTATACCAAACATAGATAACAGAAATAATAAACTATACTATGGTGATAATGAAGTAATAGAAATACCAGAAGGTTCCTACGAACTTCAAGATATTAGTGACTATTTAAAAGATAATATCAAAGATTGTTCATTCAATTTGCAATGTAATAACAATACTTTGAAGACAACCATTTTTTGTTCAAAAAATATACATTTTGACAAAGTTGATTCAATCGGTAAACTATTGGGTTTTGGAAAAGAAATTTTACAAGCAAATATATTACATGTATCTCGTTTACCTGTTAACATTTTATCGACAACCGTGCTCAGGGTTGAATGTGACATAATTAGCGGATCTTTTATTAACGGGAAACCTAGTCATATTATTCATGAATTCGCTCCTAATGTTCCACCTGGATATAGAATAATAGAAGTGCCAAAAAATATTATTTATTTTCCAATAAACCAGAGTAGCATAAGCTCTATAAATATAAAAATATTGGACGTAAACAATAATTTAGTTAATTTAAGAAACGAGGAAATACAGTTGTATTTACACCTAAGAAGAAAATGATTGATTTCACAAATAAATACCCTGTTAACGTTGGAAAAAGCAACAGTTTGAATTGTGCTTCTAAACCAACAACATCTTTGAAATTAATTGCAAAGAAACAATTACCTAAAAAAAGGTTAACGCAAGAAAACAAGGAATTCCTTAAACTTATCGGACTAAAATGAGTATTTTAAATATAACAGATGGCCCAATTTACGATAATTCAATCGAAAGTTATGAATATTATTCATACAAACCATACGTGACCAGTTTTAACATGAATGATGAGATACGTATACCCATAAATCAGCAGGATTCGTACGTATTACCTTCGGCTAGTACAATATATGTAGAGGGAAATGTGCAAGTATTCAACAGAGAAACAAAAACAAAAGTAACTCGGATTAACTTTACGAATAATCCAATATCATTTCTTTTTCAAGATATACGTTATGAGCTGAACGGTATAGAGATAGATAAAATTAAAAATGTTGGTATTACAACAACAATGAAAGGTTTATTGTCAATGAGTCAGGCTGAATCAAAAATTTCCGAATGTTGGGGTTGGAACGTAGATGGAACTGACAATCACGGTAGTAGTTTCTCAGTATCCATACCTCTTAATAAAGTGTTAGGATTTGCCGAAGACTTTAATAAAATTATTATGAACTGCAAACACGAACTTATTTTGTTGCGCAATAATTCTAACCTTAATTGCTTAAAACTTACTGATAAAGAATATGTTCATGATATTGAAATTACGAAGCTAGTCTGGCGCGTTCCACACGTAAAAGTTTCAGATCGTGAAAGAATCAACCTTCTTCGTTACTTAGAAAAAGACCGCCCTTTAAATATAGTGTATAGAAATTGGGATTTATATGAATATTCATTACTTCCACAGACATCTAAACATACTTGGACAATAAAAACCTCTTCTCAGCTAGAAAAACCAAGATATGTAATATTAGGTTTACAAACTCATCGAAAGAATCGATTAGATAAAGATATGTCCCAATTTGATCATTGTCATTTGCGTAACGTAAAGGTATTGTTAAATTCTACCATCTTTCCATATGAAAACTTAAACGTGGATTTTGCTAACAATAATTACTCTTTATTATATGAACAGTATGCTAAATTTCAACAGTCGTATTACGGACGTCGGTCGGACCCTTTGTTAAGTTTCCAAGATTTTAAAAACAAAGCACCGTTGTGGCTCATTGATTGTAGCCATCAAATAGATAGCATTAAATCTGGGTCATCAATTGACGTTAAAGTGGAGCTGGAAAGTGCAACAGACATACCTGCAAATACCAGCGCTTTCTGTCTCATAATTAACGACTCTGTTATCGAATATAAGCCATTGACAAGTATTGTAAAAAAAATATCATGAACGGAAATTTAATTTTTGTGGACATACAAGGGTTCAAAGACTATAAAAATTGTTTCATAATTAAAGAGCTTGCGTTGGTGTTACCAGAATTTACACAAGTATTTTTGATTAAACCGCCTTGCTCATTTTCTAATTTAACTACAGAAGAAAAAAAACACGTCTGGTGGATAGAAAAAAACAGAGGTATTCTTTGGAAAGAAGGGTTAATTGATTATCGGGAATTCAAAAGAATGATTGTTCCTCTGTTAGCCCACAAGAACATAATTGTAAAGGGTCAGGAAAAAGTTAAATGGCTCTCAGACTTATGTCATAATGAATGTTTTATTATAGACATAGGTGAAAAAGGTTGTCCTAGTCTTCTTTCTTTACATAAAAAAAATAGTGATAAAAATATTTTAAATTGTTTACACCATAAGAAAAGTTGTGCTTTGAAAAATGCTATATGTATAAAAAAATGGTATTATGAAAATAATATGTATCTCTTTAATCTAAATACTTTGTAAGTAGTAATTTTATTATTTAAGGATTTAGGTAGTAAGATATTATACAATAAGTTTTTTAAATTTGTCTTTTATTGAAAAAATAGTCTTCAATTTATAAGTTATACAAAAAATCGTATTTTACATTATATCGAACATTTCAATTCATTCTACAATTTTACTACATCTACAATTATAATTCTACAATTTATTGCTAATACATAAAGATTAAGACTAAATCTAGTTTCACCTAAAAATATGAACTACATACTATTGTTTCTACTTCTCAAAAAGGTAGATGGACCGCCATGTGTTACGTTATCTGTAAAGTAAAAAAATATATAATTTAATATCATCAATTAAAAAAAGAAAAACATTAAATCTCATAAAGAATACTTACATAGCTCGCGTGAAGCAATTGTTATAGGGTTTCAGTTCGTTCTCCCAATTCTGCGCTGATCTGGTAGAGTATCTGCTGTATTTTACTTAGCAAATTGTCGGTCTGATGGTATACCACATACTGAGACCTCACGCGTGACCTCATGACCACTGCCGTTTCTGTCTCATCTGCATCGCAAACCTCGATTTTAATAACATATTTTGGTATACGACGATCAAACGTAGCTATGTAGCTGGTTCGAGCCATTTGAAGCTGTTGATCTTGCGACATAATGAGAAATTCTGGTATGGATGAATGAGTCGAAGACAAGCAAAGCACCCGAACGGTGTCAACGATGATAACAAATTAAGCGGTATGTAGGTATTCACTCTTCTATTTAAATGGAGGCAATGTAAAAAGACACCTCAAAGCATGCCTGCGCAGATCTTGCGAGCAGCGTATGGGCGCACCAGCTTTGTCGAAACATGTTCAAACATGCTTTTGTTGTACACGACCAATAAGCACAAATAACATACCTAAGTCTAATTCTTTTATTAAGTAGGTAAAACTGTTAAGAACCTAGTAAATTAAATAGAATGTAGGTTGATATTCGAAAATAAAACAAATGTAGTAAGTACTAATTTTATTTTATTAAAAATTTAAAACATTACAAACTAGAAAATACATTTTAAGCCAGTACGTGCTTAATAAAAAGAATTACTTATATATACATTTGTAAAAAACTGTTTAACCAATACATGATAAAACTAATATAAAAATTGGAAAAAATATGAGTAAGCCAAAACCAATATTTCTTGTTCAATTATTAGAGAAGTTTCGCGTTTTTGGCAATTGACAACTTTTATAAAATCGTTTATTGACGATGCATAATTCAAAGTAATTTCTGTTTTAATTTTATTAACAAAATTCATAGCAATTACAGAATCTATTTTGATTAGGTCTCTTATTTTTAATTCTACACAAAATGCGAATGTGTTTAATGCCTCAAACACTAAAGACACCATATTTAAAGAACAACGTTTGTCACAATGTATAAGTTGAAATAACAAGTATTCGTGCATATTTTCATGGACCTCATATTTTCCCTTTTCTATTAATTCTTTGTATACATGCTGCCACTCAACAATATCTAAAAATAATTCACAATGTTTATGAAACATATAAATTTGTGGACCAAAATCATTGATAGCCCATAGCCCTGTAGTGATACTGATACCATTTGGATGTTTATAGGTGTTTTTTGAAATAATTATGTCAGACAAATAACTTTCTGCCATGGCCTTCTGCACGGAAATCAATCAAAAGAATGAATAATGACCCCATGCAAATGTAGATATATTATTTTTCATAATTTTACGCTTATCGTCATTGGAAGACAATGCAATTTTATTTACTTCTCGCGTGAATATTTGATGCTTAAGAGATTTAAATAGAACATTTTTTTTCCGTATTATCATTTCGTTATTTTTTAGAACATCATTATAGTCGCTGAAACAAAGATCATTTAAAATATATTTTTTTACACCCTTCGCCTTTTTTATTTCTGTCGTTTCTGTTTTTATGCAGTACAACTTGGACCGTAGTCCCACAAATTCCACAATATTTTGTCCTCCAAGTTCATCTT
This sequence comes from Esperia sulphurella, assembly GCA_947086405.1. Classification (NCBI taxonomy): domain Eukaryota; kingdom Metazoa; phylum Arthropoda; class Insecta; order Lepidoptera; family Oecophoridae; genus Esperia; species Esperia sulphurella. The sequence goes on along the minus strand of OX352273.1, from coordinate 12,110,829 downwards.
TAAATAGACCAGGTACCTTTTTATTAACACGTTCTATTTCATACGTATTATCTTCACGATAATTACTTGTGTCAAAGAAATGTTTAAAATGTGTTTTTAAATCCTTATAAAAGTCTTCTGTCTCTACATAGTACAAGAAGCTGTCTGTGTCAGTGTAACACAATTTGAGATTTGGCCCGTAAAAAGGTTTCATAATCGAATAATGAAAATTATACATGTGACTCTTAGACAGCTCAAGAACCGTAAAGCCTATGTAAATAGGTTTGTCAAGAATGACACGTTCCGGTTTCATCTGAATCGCAACAAAATTTTCGGTAAATATAGTTGAACTGTGAAAATTTGGCCTAGCTACCAATTGAGCAGCAGAGTAACATTTTTTTGTTTTATTTTTTTTATCACTCCATTGATTGACTAATTTAACATCAACTCTTTTTTCTGTATCTTCCAAAGTTTTACCAAATATGCTATTGTTCAATAGTTTAAAAAAGTCTTGTTCAAATGTGGACTTAGCATTTTGTCTCAACTTTGTGTTTAAGTCTATATATTGCTTCAAATACGGACTTTGTTTAAATTGTATAGCCCGATGAATTGCAATCAACTTTAACCCATGTTTTAAACATTCCTTCAAATGAACGTAATGAATAACATAGCGAAATTTATCATACAAATTTGGAATCAGTTTCGGTGACTTTGAACCTGGAGGAATACATTTTTGTGGACAGAATGGTAAGTCATTATGCAAATCGTGTAATTCTTCGGGATACTCTAAGTCAACTTCTAATATATACCCATATTCACTGTCATCTGGAATAACGTAAACGTCTAAATTATTAATTTCTAATTTACTTAGTAATCTAAAATTTGAATATGGTAAGTATGCACACATAGCATACCCGTATAAATTGTTACAGTCAATATATATTAAATAATTATTTGGTTCGTTAGATTGATAGTTGTTTAAGTACTTGTTATTGGCCTTCGCGTACCTTGTAGAACATAAACATACTCCACCGCGAATACCTTTCTGAATTATTCTGATAATTTCTAAATTATCGATAAGTTCCAGCTGAACCTTAGTCTTAAGCAACATTGCATCAAAACTTAAACTAGGTGCTGTTAAATAAAAAGCTGGGTCTAATTTGTAGTTGTTTCTACAAGTCGTCCGAAATTTTTGAAACACATCTGCTAACAGCAAAACATCTGTTTTAAGATATAAATCTGTGTACTCACCCATACTTTTGATATTAAATGTTTCCCAAACTTTTATTGCATGTTTATAGTTATTTCGGGAAATTTTTTGATTGCACAAAGTATTAAAAAAATTATGCTGTGATGGTAATCTATTTTCTTCATATGACTGCCAACACTTCATATATTCATATGGATATACACCTTTACGCTTTAATAACTGAAAATGCTTCTCATTAGAAAAAAATCGTGATAAGTGAATAAAGTCCTTTCTTTCTAAATTTTCAATCAATTTTTCTAAGCTAGTTCCAAGAAACTTAAATGAGTCTACAAAACGAACTGCTACATATTGACCTTCTTTAACGTTGAAAAATTTGGTAAATGAGATATAATTTTCTTTGCTCTTGGCAATCACTTTTATTCTACCAGATGTTTCGCCTAATTCGCGTATAAATAAATGCGCATCATACCCAGATAAGTTATGAAAAAATACTGGCACAAACTTTGGCAATGCAAATCGAATATTACAGTAAGAATGTGTAGCGCCTCGAAACGTGCCCGTCAGATGACAATGATCTCTCACTCGGTCATCGAACAATAATCCAGAACAGATCGAGCAGTCCCTCGCTTCAGTAAATTGTTTTGACTGCTCCTCCGTGAAAATAATTGGAACAGGCTTATTTAAAATGTCATAAATTTTTGAGATGTCGTTTTTGAGGTATTCTATGAATTTTTCTATGCAGTCTGGCCCGCGATATGACTTATACTTGTTTAGGGAACTATTGTAAGAGCAAACAATGTAATATCCGAATGCTGCAGCAACGTGTTTCTGTAAATCAGTTGTAATATTCGAGGGCTTCTGCTCGGATTTGCATGGCTCTAGAAACGACTCAAAGTCGGCATAGATAACAAAGGGCATATCTTGCATTCGTTCAAAATGTTTAAACTGTATTACCGAACCTTTATTGGGTAAAATGGTTGAAACACCGCCGCATACATGATTTTGGAGCGTATTCTTAGTATTAAAAAACAATAAACAGTCGTCGCAAAAATGAATTTTACCATGATGCTTAGTAACCTGCGACCTTATTAACCGTTCTAAGTTTCTAATTAAACAATAATGAGTGCGTTCACCATTCTGTAACAATAAAAGATTAACGTGGTATTTTTTTCTCTGTCGCGTTCTGTATAACGGTCCAACAATGTTTTTATTTTTATTGAGGCCGTAAACGTTGACACTAATTTTTGGATTATTTTTTTCAAATACTTTTATGTCTAAAAAAGAGGCAGGGAATGTCATATTATTCATATTAAGTATTTTCTGAAAATAAGGGTAAGCTGTAGTCCGATCTGCATTAGATTTGGCTGGAAACAATGCAGCCATTATACACCATAGAAAACAAAAGTTATCGTCATTTCTAATGTTTATACAGGCACGTTTCATTTTTAATATTTTTGGAAGTTCTATGTAACTAGAAGCTCTCAGAGGTGAATATTTATTCACGTTCACCTCAAGATACAAATTTTTTAAGAAAGACCAACCGCTATCTCTTTCTTGAAATTCGTCAATTTTTTTACATATCGTTTCAACAACTTTTGCGAACAAATCTTTAAAGGAATAATTTTGGTGAATGCAGATATTTTCCGTAGCAAAAGATTTAGTTTCGATCAACTCATTTTTCACTAAACCGAACTCAGCGAACAGTTCAAAATTAACTTTAATGTTAATATGCTGCGCTTGCTTTGCGTCGATAAGCTGACGTACAGTGCGTCGTACGTTTATTAGAAACTCTGCGGGAGCATGAAGTTCCGACTGCTCACATTCACTATCTATACATCGAACCCGATAGCTTGCAATACGACTCCGAAACGCGGAACTAAGTTTTTCTACGCGATCATTAATTTCGACCGCGTTATTATTCTTATGCAAAGTACTGCGAAGATGAGCGGAAAAGGCTTTACTTTGTATACATTGATCACACACGTTACAATAAATCTTTTTTCCTGACATGATAGATATTTAAAGTTGAGTGGAAATAAAAACTGACTTACAAATGAGGTATTTCTATTTGCATGAAATTATTTTTGTTTTATTTTTAAAATTACTCTGAGGTAATATAGAATGTAGAAAAGGCCGATTTCCAGCAGGGGATGTCTACAGGCCGGTATTAATTTTATGTGTTTATCGTTACAAGTACTGTGTGTAATCTAATTAAACAGGCCAAAAAGCATAGAAACATACAAAATTTATTTTCAATTATCAAATTAACATTATGTAAGTTTATTAATAGAGTGTTAGTAAAATCCGATATATCCTATGTTAGTTTAAACTAAAAAACAATTAAGTAAAAATAACGACGGGTGTCCGTGTCAATGAACTTATTAAGTAAATTTTACAAATTGAGAGGAAACCTACTTTTTTGTATCACCAAAGAACTTTCCGTCCTCCTCTCTAAGTTTCTTCTTCACAACTTTGATAAATCCCTTTAATTCATTCAACTCCGGCGACGTAGACTCTGTCTGATATTTCAGTGCCAGAGTCGCCTTCTCCAGCCGCTCCTTCCAGCCAGTCACACCTACCAAATCTTTGGAGTTGTATACTCGCAACTCCACAAATAAGTCTCCACTGAGCACTCCCTCCCGTCGGAGAACTCCGTCTGCGACTCGCCGCGTGATGTGTGACTTTAATGTGCTCTTTTTTAGAGCTACTTCGTATGCCGCCCGGCGTGCCTCCTTTTCGTCCTCGCTATCAGATGACAGCAGCTCGCCAGGCCGATGCGTATATGCCTTGGTAGCTGCTTTTGTTGGGCGCGATTGCTTCTCAATAGGTTTTTTCTCCGCCTTCTTTCTTGGTTTTTTAGTAGAGGCGTCTACCAGTGGCTGATTATATCTATAACAAAAAAACAAAATGTAAATAAATGAATGCTTGCCTTTATATATTTTGTGACCAGTAGAACATTCTGAATAGAATTAGATAATTAGAATAAAATCGAATCAAAATACCTAGTTTGCTACTGTAAAAATATAGGTTAGAGATATAGTAAAAAAAATTATTACCTGCTCTCTTCTTCTGACTCGCTTATCGAGAACATAGATCTTGCGTTATGCTCTCCTTTTCTTTTTAGCGCCACCGTCGATTTGTAGTCAGACTCGGACCTGCGAATCAACAAACAAAATTTAAATTAAAAATAATGCAGCATGAACGTTGTGTATTCAGATTGAAAATAAACACCTTTTTTAAAAATGTCGCTTGAGACAAATTATTACCAATTGAATTAAATGGGTCATAGGGTATAGCATTATAAATTATGATATAAAATAAAACTTACGAACATTATAGAATTTGCTTGGATCCTCAGGGTTTTGCAGTTATATCTGTAGTGTATCACTTAGAGTGACTGTGACAGCTGATCACCAGAAGTCGCAGCTGATTACTGGAATTCGCAGATGATGCACCAGAAGATGGAGTATCACGGACAAATTCGCGATTGCACTTGCGAGTGTCAATTAGAAAATAATTGTTTTTATGAATTTACGCTTTTATATTTAAATGATGTCAGGGTTTGGCAACCATTTAACTTTATGATATGTTTTTAATGCTATGTTTCAATATATAATTAGAATTTTGTGACTGTTGGATCTAATAAAAATGCATTTATTATTATTATATTAGTATGTACTGCATTAAAATTATTAGAAAATTTGTTATGGTAAGTTCATTATTTGTTACTGGTAGTGAATTGTTTAAGTTGTTACTATTCGGCTCCACAATCTAGTTGGTAGTACGCGTATCTGCAAAGCTTGGAGTCGCGGATTTGAATCTCGCTCTGGGTAAACATTCGTGTGATAAGCACTTATATTTGCCTGTGTCTGGATGTTATTATTTATATAAGTATATATTTATGTTTTTAAGTATGTTTATCAGCTGTATGATACCCATAGTACAGACTCTGCCTAGATTAGGATCAAACGGGTGTGTGTGAAATGTTCTACATTTTATGAGGGTTGATATTGTTTTCAATAAAATGATTTTTCATACGTTATTAGTCATATTTTGTAGTTTACGAATAAAATGTTGCTAATGTCTGGTCTGTTCCAAGTCAGCAATAAGTTTGAAGTCAGCAATAAGATTCATTCGAGGAAAACATTGAATAACAAATGTATCAACTTTCAATTCTACTTTATTATACACCGAACACCTTACATCAAAAGTATCCGTCAATTTACTTTGTTACAGACCGACGATTACAGGTCTGGACTTAGGGTGCGGGCTTCAATTTATGGAGTCCTTGTTGTGAATAACGTGGACGACATTATGCTTTTAATGCATTAGCGATTGACAGGACTTGTGCAGTGCGATTGTTTGATTTCTGAGTTCACACCTGGTTCCGTAGGACCAACTTCAACGAACCTGTAAACTATAGTTAACTAAAGTACCTAATGCTAAAATAAAGTCGGAGTACATAGTGAAGATAAAGAAATAATAAATATACGCCAGCTTAAAAATGCGAGGTAAGGAATGCAGTTGAGCTCAATTCATACTAACAGTATCATTTACAATCGTCATAATTCAACCCGAAATACGTTTACTGCTTAACATAAGCCTACCCAATAGAATGCCATTACATTACCCATTTTCAATAAGTATCCTTAATCCAATTTTAGTTAAGTGCAATTTTAATTTAACCATAACTTAATCATTAGTTACCTTAATTGTTGAAACTGGCTGCAATGTGTTTACGATTACATGTCGCTTGTCGGCCCGCACCGCTGACTGGACATTATACAGTGTGGGATCGCCGTGACATAGTAATACAATACATTGCATGTTATGTTAGGGTTTCGAAACCAAGTAAAACCATTTTATCATACATCTGTTTATAGTAATATTTTAAGTATTAAAAAATTTTGAAACTTAGTTGTAATTTTTGGGTAAGTTCTTAGCCACAAATTTTGTTAATATTGTAGAAGAAAACTTAAAAGTTATTAAATTCATTTCATTAAATTAAAGATATTTACCGAAATAAATACCTATTTAATTTAATTCTTCTAATTTTGGATTCGCTGAGACATAGATCTCTTTTAATTGAACTCATTTTGGTACTTAGTAGATAAGGTAATAAGACAATAAATTAATTATTTTTATGTACAGAACCCGTCAATTTTATGAACACTCTGGTTTTACAATAAAATACCACAGTACGGCAGTGCCCGCTGTACTGTCTTGCATTCGCTAATTTGTGTAATGATTGTGAAGTAAACGTACGTCATTAAGTTAATTAGTGAAATGGTCCAAATTCAAGACATATTAGTAAGTAATTCAGGGTAAGAATGTAGAAACCTGTCTCAATCTTCAAATGATGGTTCGTGAAAGTATTAATTAGATGTGGAAACCTTTCAAAACGGTATGACCAAAAGCGCCTTACAGGCACAGAGCCTAAGAAGGAGGTCTTGCCTAGTAAGTTGGGTGACCTTTCGAACAATATAATTACGGGCTTAATCTGACGAAGACAGGCAGGTGCCTACTGACCGACAGTTAGATTTGGAAACCTTTCCTAACGGCGTGACAAAAAGTACCTTGAGCAGTAAGCTATAAAGAAGGTTGTCAAAGCCTATGAGTTTGGTGACCTATCTGAACGGCATGGCAAAAAGTACCTTGAGCACTAAGCTATAAAGAAGGATGTCTTAGCCTAGAAGTTTGGTCACCATTAAAAGGAAAGAATTTTCTAAAGTTTTTTCTTACAGATTAATAGGCTCGTAACCTTCCTGAATGGTATGACAAACTACCTTGAGCAATAAGCCAAAGAAGGTGGTCATTGCCTAGTAAGTTTGGTTACATTTAGTTAGACCATTGAATAGAATTTTTTTTTAATACGACACTATTATGCTTGGATAAAGGCCAGTGTTAAAGTAGGAAGTGTTATAAGTACTTATTTATTTTGTGATTGTGCATTAGAACTAAATGTTTATGCAGTTACATAATTATGAGAGAAGCAATATGGTGAGTTTTTGTTGTCTACTTGCGATTTTATTCTTTGTGATATAAAAATTATAATCTATGGTTTATGTATTACGTTCGCGTAGTTTCAACAACGGCAACTCCACGTGAGATCGGGATAAAACGGTTTTTCAAAAACCCCATTGGGCATTCTAAATCACTTTCTTATCATTCAACAACCCAACAACGGTAGATCGGGATCAAACGATTTTTTCCGAAACCCGATTGGGCATTCTAAATCACTTTGGTATCATTCAACAACGATAGAGTGGAATGAAACGATTTCCACTAACGTTATTGGGCATTCAAAATCACTTTGCGAGCGACAGCGAGCCAAAAAGTGATTTTGAATGCCCAATAACCACCTACTTACGTCGGAACTGCGGAACGCGAAGGACAAAACGGAAGGCTTCCTACAAGACGGACCACAAGAGCCTATGCACCGGGATAAATAAAAAAAGCGAGGGGAGATCTTTGGATGCACTGGGATAGCATATAAAGGTGCATTCGCTGCCATCAGTGCAGTAACAGTTTAGATGTGCCAAAGAAAAATATGAAAAATGAATACATGCTTATTTAGTTACTGATGCAATACAAGGTATATTTTAAGAAGTTTCTTAAATTTCACGGAACTGAACTGACACTGCACTGACGCATAACTGTCGTAATACGGTCGCATGACGGATCGATAGCCGTCACTGCACTGACACAGGACCGAGAAGGCACTGATTGTCCGAACTAACCTTAAACATCATTTTTTTACATTTCTACAGTCGCCTGTTACTTTCAAAGTAACACTGTATTATTCTATTCCGGATACCACACAATTTAATATTGAATTTAGAAACACATTTCGATAAAGTAATGCGTGCTTTAGCAAACCGTGTGATTTTAAATATTGTTTTTCTAAACTGTACCATAGCTTTGACGTCATAGACTGCTCGGAACTCATGTATGTTGATTATACGTATATTCCATATATTTGAGACTTTGTTGAGAGTAGAAATCAGATTTCCTTGAGCGATTCCGTGTGAATTCCGAATAATTCGAATCGAGTTTATACCCGAAACGGGAAGAAATGCGACCAATAAAATACAAAGCACTTAATTACTAAAATTCCAATTCTATAATTCATTATTCAGTGAGTGAATCATCAACGCCCTATATATTTAGTCAATACTGCGATCAAATACAATTGTTATATACCATTTCATGTTATTTATTTATTTAATAGTTTATTGTACACACAAATATACAAAGAACAACACAAAGAAAAGAAAATTATACAAAAGGATAAGCTTATTTCTGAAGAAATTTCTTCCAGCTAACCTGCGGTGAAGACAAGGGATTATGGAGAGGCAGTAGTCGCGTGTACCTACTATATATTAAATAATTATATATATGTTATTCAGTTTCCTAAATATCTTATACGTCGTTTAGGCTAACAATTACTGATTTCAGAAAGGTATTGTTTCCGCGCATAAGTATTGTACAAAAAAAACATCCGTTTACCCAACGATCTCTATGTACTACTAGATGGAGCGTTCCAAACAATCGCTCTGTTCCACGCAAGTAGCCATTCTTACACATTCACTTTGAAACTTGTGCAGTTACTACGCAGAACATTTAGTTATTACTAAATATTGACGCTACGGTTAAATAATGTCAATATTTAGAAAATAATTAAATGTTCTGAGTAGTAACTGCACAAGTTTCGAAGTGAATGTGAAAGAGTTGTGGCTACTTGCGTGGAACAGAGCGATTGTTTGGAACGCTCCATCTATTACCAGCCTGTTTAGTCTTAAATGGATAATCTTCAACCTCAGTAACACCCACAGAGCAAGGCACAAATATAAGATGAAGTTGTAGACAACTCAATCTAACACCCTCATCGGCCATAACAGGCTTAACAACGGTCGTAAGCGCATGGAACAAGTTACCGCAGATCGTTTTCGATGCCCTATCAGGTAAACACGTAAAAAAACAGACAAGGCAAGTTCTGTTCTTCAAAACCCAGTGTTACAAGTGACAATTCAGACTTAAATCATCATCATCAGGTTATTTTTGTCTCCACTGCAGGAGCACAACCCTCTCTCATCTGCCGGAGACAGACGGAGGATTTGGCCTACACTCCCCGCGCTGGCCAGACGGGTTGGGGAGGCCTGATTGATGTTTTCATAATTCCACAATGTATTCCCTCAGTCGCCTTGTACGACATCCACGGGAAGAGTTGGAGTGGTCCTATTCTACTCTACCGGAAACCAAACGGCAAGAGACTTAAATACACCAGTTTAAATTCCAGCATTTTTCTGCACGCCTGTTATCCCCACAATAATAATCTCTTGAAAAAAGTGGTTGTATTGGAACGGAAAAGGATCGAAGTAGCTATATAATGGGCCTGATTCTGAAGGCACTAATTAAAAATTTGACAGCGCTAAAGTAGGTTTCGTCATTATCTTCATAATACTGTATGACAAGGATAGCAACAGTTTTAGTGCTGTCAAATTAACGTTGTACCTTCAGAATCGAGCCCAATATGGACTTTGTGTCTGAATTAAAGGAATTCTATTTTATACGGTTTTATTAACATTCGTTCCTTAGTTCAGAAAATTTAATAATCCAGCTGCTAGAAAATATACTGCCGTTAGATGTAACGAAGAATAGCCAATGGGTCAAAATATCAATAAAAGATGCGGGCCGGTTCCGTTACTTGCGGCCGATAGAAATGTGAATAATTCCCCCATCCCAAGTGGGTGGAAACAGCCGTGGTACACGTGTAAATCATTTGAAATTCACATCTAACATATAGGTTTTAATAAATTTAAATAAATATCAGAAACACGACCCGGTCGTGTGATTTTATACACGGAGTATGGCATTTGTTTAAGAGCCACGAGGTCCTAACGTGTTTACGTAACTTACGTTTGAGGGTAGAAAAGCTAATGTAATTGTATGTATGTATGTAAACGCTTTATTGTACCAAAAATAACAACAACAACAATAATAAAATAGAATTACAAATATTAGAAATGTAATTACAGGCACACAAAGCATTTCATACGCGTATGGTTGCCGGCTGAGAATAGGACCACCACCAATATTCCCAAGCCACTAGGCCAGCGAGGCAGTCATAAAAACTAGATTTTTTCCCGTACTATATGGGATTTAGACAATGATAGAAAAATTACATGCTTAGAATAGGGCCACCCCTATCTTTTCCGTGGGTGTCGTCAAGGCGACTAAGGGATTGTACCAGTGACGGGCAGCAGCGTTCTCCTGTCTATGTTAAGATCATTACTGCGATCACCAATCCGCCTGCCAAGCGTGGTGATTATGGCAAATCCGCCAATGGACAACTTACCAAAAGTGGTATTCTATTGGGGAGGCCTATGTCCAGCAGTGGACGTATTTAGGCTGATGATGATGATGAGAACAATTACAAATATAACATCCAGACTGGGACCGACTTGTACAGTTGTACAAATTTGTCTGTCCCTGATGGGAATCGAACCCACGACCTCTGGAGCTCAAGTCCAACGACAATCGACTAGGCCAACAAGGTAGTCCTACATTAAATAGTTACGTTTGGTAGCGATCAGCTATTCAAAATTACAAATAGGTACGACAATGGCCTGAAAGTTTTGAAAATAAACACTGTATTTTAATAATTCAAAGGAAGGAATAAACCATACCTACCTATACTATATAAAAAAAACTGTAAGTAACGCGAGACATTATGGTTGCAGGTCAACACTGAATCAATGATTAAACTGCTGCTAAATATTAAACATGTGTTAAGAGACCACAATTGACAGCCAAGTTTCGGAGTTCTGCCAGGATTCCGTCACTCGAACGAACCTACCGCGATAAGTACCTACACTTATGTTTTCGCCCTGCCCGTACAGAGTAATAACAATGCTAAATCGAGCTCGTTAAACATATTTTAGCGCGCTGCGCGGCACGTCAAACGCCGCCCGCACATCGCGCGCTGTACTGAGTAATAACAACACTAAGTCGAGCGCTTTAGACACACTTTTGCGTGTATTGTCTGACAGTGGAAAGAAGGTGAATAAAAGCGTAGATATTTTCGTTTTACTTAAGAGTGATGTATTTGTAACGTAGCAACTATTAGGTACGTCTGGCCAGCGCGGGGAGTGTAGGCCAAATCCTCCGTCTGTCTCCGGCAGATGAGAAAGGGTTGTGCACCTGCAGTGGAGACAAAAATAACCTGATGATGAACTCTTAGGTAATCTGTGATTTCTTCCCGTGGGTGTCGTCAAGGCGACTAATGGATTGCACCAAGGACTGGCAACAGCATTCTCCTGTGTATATTAAGATCATACTGCGATACCAATCCGCCTACCTGGCGTGGTAATTATAGCAAATCCCCAATGGACAGATCACCAAAAGTGGCATTCTATTCATTTCATTCATTCATGTTCAGCAGTGGACGTATTTCGGCTGATGATTACTGGCGCAGTTAGGTAATAAACATCTATACTTATAATAAAACTGTAACTGGTCTATGTGTGTACACGAGAGATATTGTATGAGGGGTCTTTATAGAGCCAATAGAAGCTAAAAAATTTTTTTTTTTAGAATTTTAGTCTGTCTTTCTGTCTGTCTGTCTGTCTGTCTGTCTGTCTGTCTGTCTGTCTGTCTGTCTGTCTGTCTGTCTGTCTGTCTGTCTGTCTGTCTGTATGTATATTTTTCACCGCATCACGCAAAACTCCTGAATGAAATTTGATGCAGTTTTCACAGTTGTCTTGCTGGTGGTCTAACTTAAAATCTGGTGCATGTTTCATCTTGATACGCCACTTAGAACGTGAGATATTAATAAACTTATTAGTCGAACTCTTTTACAGGTGGTTCAAAACATTAGACGAGAGCTTTGACCCCTGAATTACCGCGCTGGATACGGGGTGATCACCTTTCATTTAATGGAACCCCTTTATTCGCAGTTCCTTCACCCTTCGAAGTAACTGAATACATCCTTTCATTTGAAAAAATATTGTAAAAGCCTTCAGTCCAAATATGAATAATGGCGATTTTATATTACAGTTTTGTGGAATTTAATCAGTTATGTTCCTTACTACAATCGTAGATCAATGAATTTCAAAGATTTGCTAGTAGATATTTATAGAAAGAAAAAATCGGTAAACTGAACATGGCCGTGTGGTTCCCGGTTTAGAATAGAGCCACTCCCAATCTTGCTGTGGGCGTCGTCAAAGCGACTAAAGGACTGCATTAGGGGCGTATATAATATTTTGTGTAAGAAAGCATATTATAAGATCAGTGACTACTTGGACGACAAAACGGCATGGTGTTAGTCCATCTCAGTACTTTTATTATTTATATTGTGTATTATTGTGTGTTTGTGTGTAATTTGGTATGTTTAGTGTCTGACCTTTGTAAGAAATGTGACGACGACGGATGTATACAATGTATACTCCCTACATAATATCCTGATAGTTTGTAACGTTTAATAAGTGGTACCTATATTTCATTCCAGATTAATAGTCCTATGAAAACAAACGCATTTGCGTCTCGAAAACAAAATACACAATAGATGGTGTTCCTAAGTGGACCGCAAAGTTTACTTGGTAATACAAACCTATTTTTGCTGCTGGTGACCCTTTCATGTATATGTTACCGAGACGTAAATAGCGTTGGTTTTCGTATGACTGTTGGTTTGGAATGAAATATACATGTATCCTATATTGAATAAATTAATTTGAATTAAATTTGAATTTGACCAATCTGCCAGCCAAACATGATGATTATGGCACAATCCCCCAATGGTCAGCCCACCAAAGGGATATTCTATCGGGGAGGCTTTTGTTCAGCAATGGACGTATTTGGGCTGTTGATATTTCGGACTTGCTGACCCGTGCCCACTTCGTTGGGCGGTAAACATTTTCCACCTACCACAAAAAAGTCTTTTAATTTTTCGGATTAATATATAGCCTATGATACTCACTAATAACGTGGATTTCTATTGGTAAAAGAATTTTCTAAATCTGTTCAGTAGATCAAAAGATTACACGCTCACCTCAACCTCACAAACTTTACCTCTTTATAATATTAGTATAGATAGTATAGATGTGCATACTCGTGTGCACCACAATATAATTGTATGTTAAGGGCAGACCTACCTCACAGGTATAAAAGTATACCTACGTGGCGTGGCCCCAATTTCCGAGCCACCTAGACGAATCGCATAAGACTGTCAATTTTGCATGATTTAGCGGTTCAGGGTAACATTGACTTTATGCTATGCGTGTATGACCCAATTTGGCTTGGATTGACTTTTGTAGATACTTATTTTGTGGTCAGGGGTATAGGCATGTGGGTATTTAAGTAAGATGTAAGGTATGAAAATAATTCATAGTTGACAGATATTCCTTTAGTTGAAAAATTATATAAAACGGGTCTGGGTAAACCTTTCCTTACGAATTTAATGTAATCATATATAAAATAATTTCCCAAGGGGCATATTTCTTCATTTTTATTACCTACATACTGCCTTCAAGGTTGTATTTACTAAGGCAGAGTAAGAATCTTCATTTCAGACGAAGCGAGCGAAGGCTTTGACTGAAGCCTGTGTAATACACTTAATATTGATCGCTAGCCTTACTGCGAGCGAACACGTATTTACATTAACAAGTTATTAAGTTCAGGTTAACTCAAGGTTACGGTGTATTTGAATATTTGTTTTTAAGTTTTTGAACATCCATCAATGTGCATTAAATAGGATACTTTTAATATCACACTTGGTAAATTAGAAGACAGAAAAGAAGAAATAATATATCAATGTCAGCACACTCTTCGATAACTACTGGAATTTCGATAATGAAGTACATCACCTTTTATGTAGATGATAAACGGGGCTTTAAATTACCGTGGAATTTTTTTTATTTTGTTCGGGTATTTTTTTGTGATTTTTTTTAAAATCCTTTTTAGCGTCAGGGCTACCTGGTTAGCCATTTCAGTTTGAACTTTCCAGATATATTTCGGCTGATGACACTTTTCTGTTCCAACCTGTATACATACATTCTAATATTGTTTCTGCATGTAAGTATGTAATGTTAATGTTTCATTTCACTGTATACGTTTTGTTGCAGCTAATAAATGAATATTCTGTTCTAACAAGACAAAATGTATATTTATATGAAAAAACAAGTTTCTATTACTACGTTAATTTTGCAGTCCACTTCGGAAAAGTATTATTGTTCACAGATGCAAATGAAAATCGAAAGCCTTTGTGGTGGAACACACTTTATATTATCACGAACACGATTTCGTCTTCTACAGATAAACCTCAATTTTGGTTTAGTTAGAAGACTAGAAATTTAAGAATTATCTCTATTGTTTTGATCAATAAAAAAAACCGAATTATTTTTTACTCGATTACAAGCTACAACGAGAGTACTGCTTTTCGAGCAATGACCTTCCATAAGATCATTGTTTTCGAGCGTATGTTTTCTTAAATGAAAAGATCCCCAATTGTTTTTTTCTTGGTATCAAATAGCCTAACATAAATGGCAGCACATAATATGAGCTCTGATTTGTGCCGGCGCTCACACAAATCAAAGCTCAAGCTACGTGGCGCCAACTATTCCATACCTTGTAAACGTAACCATTAATAAACAACATCGCGTGCTTCACCCGCCCGTAATGGTTGTCGAAATATCGATCCAAAATTTCAATCCAATTACTGTGAATACCATAAATTGTTTAGTCAAATACTCCTGTAACAGTTCCGTGGACATTTAGGTATGTAGGTAGGTCTCTTGGACACTTAGGGTAATGGACTGGAATCTATAGAACTAGGTTACAAAGGTTCTTCTTGTTAATTTTTTACTTCAACATCAGTCGACACTAGTGCCTGACGATGATAATTGCAAATAATTATGCACTGTACGCCATCTAAGGAAAGCCATCTATATGGCTCCCTATGTTAGAACTGTCAGACCTTTCGATCGAATTTATTAACATTGTGAATCCATAAATTAGTATCAGTTTGTTTTTAAAATCGCTAATATTACACTTAATTCTTACTAGATAGCTTAGTATGGTTACTTCAGGTGATGAGAAGTACATCATCATCAGCCGAAATACGTCTACTGCTGAACATAAGTCTCCCCAACAGAATTCCGCTTTTGGTGAGCTGTCTATTGGGGGACTTTACATAATCACCACGTTTGGCACGCGGATTGGTGATAACAATAATGATCTTAATTACAACAGGCACACGAGTCAGTCCATGTCGTGTGGTTCCCGGCTTAGAATAGCGCCACCAATTTTCCGTGGGTGTCGTCAAGGCGACTAAGGGATTGCACCAGGGACGGGCAAACGGCGTTCTATATAGATTACGGCGATTACCAATCCACCTGCCAAGCATGGTAATTATAACATAACAAAAGTGGCATTCTATTGGGGAGGCTTATGTTCAGCAGTGGACGTATTTCGGCTGATGATGATAGTCGGTGAAAATATCCGATTTTTACCAAAACATAAACATTCTAGTGTTTAAAGAAATGTGATACATGAACCTTAGTAACAACGTGATATTACGAGATCAAATTCTCGAATTAGAGTCCCCAATTATTAGGTTTGTTATGGTGTTTCACACTTCAATTTACATAGCACTAAAGGTTTTAGTGTTTACTACTAATGATTCACAGAATTTTGTTTGTTAAAATATCGTTTGTTAGAATTAACATTTATTTTAGCGCTTTTAACAAAAGCAAAAAGTTATAGTTAAAAAAATAAATATAATAAATGACAATTTCGTTACGTATGCTTGGATACAGCAAACAGTGAATTAATAATTTCAAAACAAGGATTGTCGGCTACGAAAACCACGAAATACTACTATTTTAAAGCCGATTTCCAACAGTTGGACATATCAAGTAGTTGATGATGAATTATGACGTCAGATATTTAACATAGTAGTTAAAACTTAGAACCACACGATAAGTAAACATGTATGAGACGTGAGTCACTCGTGCGACGAAGTCCTCTGATGGGGTGAGTCATAAGCGAGAGATCTGTGGCCGAGTCGTTTCCTGCGCTTGTTATTAATTCAAACAAGCGCGGATTTTAGTGGGTCTTAGGTTGAAAAATTGAGTTTTAGTTAGTTTTTAATTTATAGTAATTTATCGTGTCTATGTAGCATAGATAATTTTGTTTGATAAGGCTTTAACATTAGATAAGAATTGTATCATCCTTATGTAAGTACGATAAGAGACTAAAATATATAGTGAATTCTATAACACTCCAATGTCAGATTGTACGAAAGGAGGCGCAATAAGGCTTTGGTAGAAATTGGCTCAGGTTCGGTGGTCTACGGACTTCTACTTATAACAAGTTCCTAACTTATCTTGGAGTAGAGTATTTTTTCATAGTGCCTCTTTTCTAAACTCCAACCGAAAATTACCCGAACTTTAATTACGATTACGGAGTGTAAGGATGTGGACCAACGTCAAATGTATGACGGCCTAATTTGCAAGGCGGTGAACCTTGCAAATTAGGCCTTAGAGTATAAAATGGCATCGCTGGGCAGACGTGTCGTCCATCGTATTACTAGGATCAGCGGCGCTGGTGCAGACTTCACTAATCTTTAAGGCTAAGCTTGTAAGGATGGTTATACCGCCTTTGTATAGTAATCAGAGGCAAAAGCCTCGTCTGTACCTAGCAGAGCGCATGTACATACAATGAGTCGTAGTAAATTTGGCCCTTTCCACTCATTAAACCGATTGATAAGTACTAATGGCCTTTAGCACGCGAGTCAAGCACAAAATCAATAAACTGTACTAGAATGGACACTAAAATATAAGCATATTTATTTATATGTGATCATCATCATCAGGTTATTTTTGTCTCCACTGCAGGAGCTCCCTCTCTCATCTGCCGGAGACAGACGGAGGATTTGGCCTACACTCCCCGCGCTGGCCAGACGGGTTGGGGAGGCCTGATTGATGTTTTATAATGTATTCCCTTAGTCGCCTTGTACGACATCCACGGGAAGAGTTGGAGTGGTCCTATTCTACTCTACCGGAAACCACACGGCAATATATTTATATATATTTTTTTAAATAAATATATTTTAGTGGTCGTTTACTAAATACGCCATGTAGTTCCCGGTTTCGAATAGGATCCTATTCTAAGGCCCTTGGAGGTGTCAAGGCGACTAAGGGATTGCACCAGGGATGAACAGCAGCGTTCTCCTGTACACATTAAGATCATTACTGCGATCGCCAATCCGCCTGCCAAGCGTGGTAATTATGGCAAATCCCCCAATGGACAACCCAACAAAAGTGGCATCCTATTGGGCAGGTTTATGTTCAAAAGTGGACGTATTTCGGCTGACGACTATGTTTTTTTATGAAAATACAAAACAACTTGGAAATTGAAAAAAAAAATTTGATTTTCAAATCTTGAAGAACAAATCTTTTTCAGTATTCAATACTAAATGTGTCTGAAGTCGTTCACTACAGGTATTAAGTATGTTATAACACCTCCGGTATAAAAAGGTATCGAGTCCCAGTCGCAGACTGTGGTAGTGGATTAAAATCAATAGTTTATTAACTGCCCCTAATATCCATTTCCTTGCGTGCTTAATTCAACTTTAACAAGAACACATAAAACTCAATTTCGACAGTTATACTTTTAAACATGTGAAGTCAAGTGAAAGTAGTATTTATAGTTCAATGTTAACGATCATATTAGAGTGATACAGTATTTTTTTGTAGGGAATACTGGGTTTTCCCTTGTTAAGTATGAGTCAGGACTCAAGTAGAAAATTATAGATTTGAAGACTGTTTTTAATAATAAACTCGCAAACTTTACAGTAACACACGTTTAAACACGATTATTAATGCACTTTTATTGGAAGGCTCTGTCTGCCTCTACATAATTCCCCCACAATAATAAACCATAATTTAGTACCAACAAGACATATCCGTGATAATCTGTTAGTGCCACTATTGTGAGTTAAGTTACTTAATCCTTAAACCAAAGCAACAAAGTCTACTTTTCCCCACGGCGACATAAAACTGCTTTTATAGAATTTTACAACCAAAATGTAAGATTTTGCCTAACAATCTCTATGTACTACTAGATGGAGCGTTGAATACAATCGCTCTGTTCCACGCAACTGCGACTCCCGGAGCCGCAACTCGTTAACATTAACTTTGAAACTTGTGCAGTTACTACGCAGAACATTTAATTATTTACTAAATATTAACGCTATTTACCCGTAGCGTCAATAAAATGTTCTGCGTAGTAACTGCAAAAGTTTGATATGAATGTAACCAAGTTGCGGCTTCCGTGGAACAGAGCGATTGTTTGGAACGCTCCATCTAGTAGTACATAGAGATCGTTGCCAAAATGTTATATATTGCCAGTACCTTTCCATCATTTCCTAGTACGAAAAGTTTTTATTGCTCGACTACTAACTCCGAATTCACTACTGTTATAATAGTTTCAATGTTCGGGGAAGCACACAGCACAGACAAGGTAAATCGTCTGCCAGAAGGCCACGGCATTGGTTGCATGCGGTCTTGTGACGATGCAGTCGTGTTTACTCGTTCAATAATTAAAAGTTATTTCAATCGAGTTTGCAGTAACTGCTCGCTTTGCGGAACTAGCTATTTCTTTTTCCAATGTAGACTATAAAAAGTCGACGACAGGATAATGGACCGTCGTCAGATGAATAATAACAAATATTAACACATTACATACATATACATACACTTCTCTAATTCCAAACTAGTATTTTCTCCTGTGCTATGGAAATTAAACAAGGACTGGACTATTCACAAATATAACATCCAGACCGGGACCAGCTTGTACAAATTGTACAAAGCTGTCTGTCTCCAGTGGGAATCGAACTCACGACCTCTGGCACTGGAGTAAAATGACCAAGACACTAAGCAAACGAGGCGGTTATCTAATAGTGGTGTGCGATACGGACGTTCCCTCCCACCTTCCCTCACCTCATTCCCCGAAGTCCTTTATCTCGGTCCCCCACTGTATATTACTCCTTGGCGATTGAAGAAATAATCCATACAAGTACATTACCACACCTAATATTATATTAATGGCATTTATGCCGTGTTGTTTCCGGCTAAGAATGGGGCCACCCCCAATGTTCCCGTGGGTGTCGTCAAAGCGACTAAGTGATTGCACCAGGGCCGGGCAGCAGCGTTTTCCCGCCTACCAAGCGTGGAGATAATAGCAAATCGCCCAATGGACAGCCCACCAAAAGAGGCATTCTATTGGGGAGGCTTATGTTCAGCAGGCAAGGGACGTGTTTCGGCTGCTGATGGCATTTATAACTGAAAACTAGTCGTTTAATTTAATTTGCTGTTTCACATTATGCGTAACTTTATTTCATTTTTCTTACGATAACGAACTTAAACGCTCAGTTTCCTCGTGCTATTTTTCACTCCGTTGGGAGTGGATAATTGGCCAGTACAGTGATGTTGCCCCAGCGGGCACTGGCATGTAGCAACTTTTGTTTTCATTTGGTTCCCAGAATGGCTTGCATGTTTCTTTGGCACTAAATTGTCTGCCGGAGTATGCAATCTTTTTTCGCACGATATATCTCTGGAACCTGTTTAGACTGAAACAAGTTTGGTAAAGAAACCAAGGACGCCCGAAATCTGCAGTTCATTCTTAGTCTGATCAGCAACACATATTGTCATGTTCGTTTGATTTTAAATGAAACATTAAATAAACTTGGCCGTATGTGGCTCCCGGCATAGAATAGGGCCATCCCTGGTGCTGACAGAATACCAGCGACGGAGTTCGCGTAGCGTGCTGCAGCATTATGCTGAGTCAGCGCCATTTTATTGCTGCGACACATAGGTACCTTGATTATTTTTAAATTGTAATTTATTAATTTATGTTCTGTTTATTTGCCAGGTATGTGTGTGTCGTAGCTATGAATAAATGACCTATTCTATTCTATCCCCAATCTGACCGTGGGTGTCGTCAAGTCGACTAAGGATTGCACCAGGGACGGGCGGCAGCGTCCTTCTGTGTATATTAAGATCTTTACTGCGATCAACAATCAGCCTGCCAAGCGTGGTGATTATGGCAAATCCCCCAATGGACGCCCCACTAAAAGAGGCATTCTATTGGGTTGTGTGTTTATGTCCAGCAGTGATAATTAAAGTAAGAAATAATTAAACCCGACCAGGACTTAAACCTTGAACCAAGCTGTCCGGGGTCATGATCTACCAACTGGGCTATCGCTTTCAACTACTACCGACGACTTCTCTGAACTAGAAAATTTAAACAATTACGTGATAATGAAAACAATTTAAACGATTTCGTATTTTAATGACGATGTAACTTATTCAGGCGCAGGCGCAAGCTCAGACGTTAGATCGTAGACTTAAGAATCCTACTTCCAACTAATATTATAAATGTGAGTTTGGATATTTGGATGTTTGTTACTCAATTACGCTTCACCCACTGGACGGATCGTGAAGAAACTTGGCACACATATAGGTTAGGTCCTGGAATAGGACATAGGATAGTTTTTATCCTGAAAAAAACATTCCATTCCCACGGGAAATGCATAATAGTTTGTTATGTTAAGTTGTCCACGCGGACGAAGTCGCGGGCATCAGCTAGTCCCAAATATGTAAAAAAAATATTTATTGAACAGAAGCATAATCATTATGTAGCCCTGGCTCCCAAAATGGGATGTCCCATGTGTCAGGAACCAGATTTATTCCAAATCTTATTATAACAGTCAGTAATTTCAAATTTACAAGGGGAGAATCAAATGTTGTATACATTGATTGGTCTATATTGGCAGACGAATCACTTTCAGCGGTGTCTAGTGGCTTTCCTGGAAGAATGCAAGCACGAATATTACTACCACCGTGCCGATCGCTAGCGATATACGGTCATCTCATCTTTTTTCTGATACTTTTTCTTATAAAATATTGTATTTAAAAAGGCATTCAATCACAAAATGTAATGCCAATGGATTTCGTATGCTTTCTAGACTTTTGCACGTTATAATCACGTAATACTGCATTACTGTCGTTTTTTAAAACACGCTTGAACCACGCAGCATTACGGTCGAGCACAGACTGAGCGGGCGTTGAGCGGAGATTTTGAATTGCGCGGAGTTTTCGTGGGCTAACTTACTTCATACAGTTTATTTTTTTTTATGATCAAAGAATACAAGACGCCCAGAATAGAATCGCATATAAAAAATGACAAAGATAATTATGAGCTCTCGCTAACATAAATGATGCGTATCAGCCTCCATCGACCATTAGAAACGATGCAAGTAGTTGGAGGCAAGGACAAAACGCCTCCCCGTAGAATATTTTAGTATTCCTACAGCCGTAATAATACGACTCACATTCTCTTTTATTAAAGGAAATAAGGAGACCGACTCCTAAAATTCTTTCGCGGAAGCGAAAATATCGGTATTAATTTTGCGTCTTACCATATGAATCTAAACTATTAATTTATTATTTCCTCCTAACTAAACAGCCTACGTTTAAGGACGTGTTACAATAATAACAGGTGTAATTAATAATTATGTAGAATATTTCAGTATTTTCCTTAACAAATACGTAAACGGTTTATTAAAAAAATTACTTTTAATACAAATGACGCCATCGCTCGGTTCGGACACGTAATTAGTTATTCATTTGCAATAGGTTGAAAAGAAAAGGATGGCAGGATGGTAATAACGGAAAGTGACATTAATTGCAACTTTAACTACTTCAAAATGTTAGCAAGTGGCTAATTAGGAACAGAGAGCTTCTTGCAAATACTTTGCAATACATTCATTTAATTCTCACTAGCTATTGTCCGCGTGAACAACTTAACATCACAAATTCTTATGTATTTCCCATAGGAATGAGAAGTTTTGTCGGGATAAAAACTATCATATATCCTATTCCAGATCCTAACCTATATGTGTGCCAAGTTTTATCCCGATCCGTATAGTGGTTGAAGCGTGCTCCAACATCCAAACTTACGCATTTATATTAGTGGTATTTCAATTGCATAGAAAGAATGGTTTGTACAAGTAACAATCTACCTCATACTACTTTTCATCATTATAATTAAACCCCACAAAGAATAACAAACAACACACCACCTGATTTGCAGAACTAGTTTCGTTTATTTAGAGTTTCTAGTACCTACATACTTTTATAACCAAAGTTCCAAGGGTACGTACCTTGATTCTGTGTCATAATTATAAAGATGTTCTGCATGTGTGCAAAATGATAATATCGTGCGGTGCGTTGCGTTTTCCTTAATGACTGCCGTCAAGGTAAATCGTTTGAACGGCTGCGAAAGATCGGGGCGCTACCGAGGCATTCCATATGAATTAATGGAAACATTGCTGGAAGAGTGGCCCGAAATCGAGTAAGAGTCTGTATTTGTAACTAGTTACTAGATTATACAACAAGAATCTAAAGTAATACTTAGTTGATGGACCACATGTGTCGCAGAACTGACGGACGTTGAGGCAGAACTGGAATGGAAGTGGAAACCACAGACCGAAACGCACAACAGACGCCCCGACAGATCTACCGAATACCTACAAAAAGTATGACGGTAAAAAGGTTTCTCTGACTGTCTGACCTATGAGCAGCTCAAACGGTTATGTCTAGGTTCCTCAAAGGCAATCACTAAGAAAAATATTTGATAAAAGAAAACAAGAGGTTAAGTCAAAGACAAGATGCAAGTTAACTCAGGTACACAGATAAATGTGAAACTGCGGAATATTGCACTTATATAAAGAACTCTTAAAAATAGTTGAAGTCCATCAGAACGACAGCACCCCAAACCCCCAAGGCCCCTCTATTTATGGCCGTGTCGGAACTTAAATCGTTAATCATCGACCGAACGTGTAAATATACCCTTCTCGCCGAAAATAGAACCCGCACTTGATTGGCTGGAATTTGGAGTATTTCCACTTTGTATAGGAGCTTATGAACGACGACTACTAATATTAATCATTTCATTGAGTGTAATTAGCGCAGACTCTACGTATAGAACATGCAGCAATCTAAAGGCAATACATAGGCAAAAGTTACCGCTCTCAAGTTGTCTACCGGTTGTCGTTTTTAACCATAGAGAAATAGGATACATTTTCCAGAAAACGGAAAAGCAAGATATTATAAGTAGTGGTCCACATAAAGTTACTGTCATTTCACATCTTATACTTCTACCCTAATCGTTTGTATGAAAGTCAGTGTATGGCGTGGCATAAAGTGCCGGTTTTGTCAATGAACCCTAAAAATGATACTACAATCGACTTTGCATTTTCCCATATAGTTCCTAGAACTCTATTATATGACAGAGCCTCTCATCGGAACTATAAATCGCCTTCTTAGTTTAAGTACATATTTATTTGATTAAATTGACTGTATTGAAAGAAATGCTGAGAATTACTATCAATTCATATTATATTAACACAATGTACCACAATGGGAGTCCAATTCTAAACACAATGTATGGCAATTGTAGCCCTGACATCTCGTGATTGGTATAAATTAATCTTGATTGTCTGTTCTGACCATCTGTCTTCTTATTGACATGCATCATAATGATGGAGGATACCGTTTAGCGTTATGTACATCTGCCGAAATATGTCCACTGCATAAGCCTCCCCAACAGAATGCCACTTTTGATGAATGGCGTTAAGTGAGTTTGTGAGTGTCAATATTGAGAACTTTTCTAGATTATTCACCAGATTTTTCCAGAATGTTCTAGGATATTTTTAGTTTAAATGTGTGAATGTAATTGGTCCCGAATGTTCTAGATTGTTCTCAAAAATTCAAGAATGATCTGGGAAGTATCAGGCAACGGGCAACAGCTAGTTATTATAATTTGTTGAGTTTATTAGTTCCAGATCTAATTGATTATTATCATTTGTTGGTTTTAGTTCCGGATCTTTTGGTTTCTAAGTCATTTGTATTTAATCATAATCTTTCATTCTTTTTTCTATTCACTTTTCAACAGATGATTTCTCTTCCATTGTTGTGGTAGTTTACAGACTCAAATAAAGATTGAAACTACTCTCCTGAATTTTATTTTAAAAAGTTAACACATATGATTTCTAATTTGAATCTGATACACATTGTTTCACTATCTTATCTAACAAATATTTTGCATACATATATTTAGATCAAATAACATATTTGCTTTTAGAAGCCAATAGTTTTATTTATAAATAGATTATTTTAGAAATTTTATTACATTTATTATTATGGTATACATTCCACAAAAGTTTCTCTACATAGCAAAAATAAAATCACATGTGTTTATTAATTTAATGTGTTATTTTTAGCCTTGTAAGATATTTAAAAAAAATGCAGAATGAAGTAGTTATTGGCACAGAGCAGCATGTTTAATCACCATTGGTCACAAACACAAAATCACATGATTTTAAAGGACAATGGAAAATACTCTGCTATCAGTCACGGTTCAAATCAGTAAATGCATGTGCTGCTATCACTAATTTTAATCTCTTAGTAAACAATGCTTTCTTTGCACAACTATGTATTTTGTTATTGTACATGCAACATTTATATAGTTATATAAAATAACTTCTGGTTATGAAATCATACCCTTGGTCTCATCTATCATATACATATATTTAACATGAAAAACATGACTGTTCTTCTAGGGCTACACAATAGTATGAGTATAAACAAATTCAAGCATATAATAAGCAAAATCAACACTATAGGAAGTGTTAGTAAAACTATTTTTTCAGTTTTTTTTTTCATTTTTTTCAATTCAAGTTTGAACATTTACCAATTTCTATAGGTATAGGAACAATTGTAGTAGAACAAGTTCACATTCATGTAACAAGCATCATAATATATAAATAAATCAATTTGATATACAGCTGATAGCTGGTCAGTAATGTTTAGTTGAATCGCAACAAATGGATTTTATTCCCTAACCAAGGATATATCGATGCAAAAGAGCATAAATGCTGTAGCCCACATCGAAGAGATTCGGTTTTTTTTTTACATCGAACCTCTGGGTCTTGTCCTGTGAATAGACATGGATTTTTAGGGATTCGGAATTTGCACTAACAACAATATTAAATCAGTGTGGGATACAGTGTTTATGCTGTTTTGTGCCATGCTCTGGTTGGTTTTCTTTCTAAACGAACAAACCATATTCAAGTGCATAGTAGAGCCTCCTCAAAATGAAGCGCCACCTTCTGTACACTCGAACCTTTAGTTACTGTTTCATTAGATTGACCAGCAGGCTTTTAGCCCTAAATAGAGAGTAGAAAAGAGAAATTGGCAACACATTCAAGACACTGTAAGTGTTTATGCTGTTTTGTGCCATGCTCTGGTTGGATTTCTTTCTAAAAGAACAAACCATATTTAAGTGCATAGTAGAGCATCCTCAAAATGAAGCACCCCCTTCTGTACTAACGAACCTTTAGTTACTGTTTCATTAGATTGACCAGCAGACTTTTAGCCCTAAATAGAGAGTAGAAAAGAGAAATTGGCAACACCTTCAAGACTTTCTAATGGTTAAAATATGATGCGACAAAAAACTACTACAAATACTATCTATCACTAACAGGGCGATAAAGATTCAGGTCACACAGCAAGGTCTTACACAATAATATGTACATAAAACATTTTTAATAATCACTAATCACGAATGTAGGTAACCATGTCATAAAACAAAAAAATCTACAAATTCAACTTTCGACCACTCCGCATATTCTATCAGAAATCAATGCAGCTATGGACAGCCGGTTGGTCTTGGTGGGTTTTCCACAAAGTTTATTAGCGCGGAACAATATAATGTAACCATTTCAAAGCACTTACGCATACAAGATGAACGAAGAGCAGGCATCCAAACAAGGCAGGTAGAAATCCCTGCAGATACCTCCCGTCGAGACTAGCCATTTTTTTTTCACTAATCGTCACAAATCAAGTTCAAAATGCACAGTTATATATCATATCATAATTACACTAGTTTATAAACGTTTTGTGAAGAGTCAACACAAAAATTTTCATAAAATATTTGCGTCGCACTCTCCTCCGCCATTCACGGAACTTGAATGAATGAATGATGATGGATGGACGGACAACCGACCGACCGGTTGACAGACAGCTGACAGGATAAGAAAACAAAATGGCCGCTACATACTTGCCAGCATTGAAAAATTCTCGGAAATTATTCCGATACATTTTCGGTATAACCCGATTTTTAGTAGTGCGTTTTGTTTACTCGTGAAAGAATTTTCACTAAGATATTAATAGTAAAGTTTAAACAAGATGAAGCTGTGGATTTTGTTACATGTCTCTATTTATTATTATAGAGTTTTTTTTACCACATATTTAAGTATTCCATCTATAATAAAAATTGACAAACATGTACTTAACCGAAAATAATAATGAAAATTACTATTTAAATAATAATTTGAAGAGCTGGATGCCCTATGTTAGTAGTTAAGTCTTTTGTCTCGTCCTAGTGGGCATCAAAACTATTGCGAATTCCCAGATAGTGTAAATCTGCATTATTTAATAACCGAATTACATTACTTTGTTTTATTACATTTATTTAACCTGATTGACATACAACATCAAAATTACCCGATTTTCGAGTAACCTGCTGCTGGTTGGCAGACAGAAGAGAATACTGAGAGAGAGGCACTGGTTGTCAACAAACAAGTGGTTGAATGTCAAAACTTGCAACATCCTCTTTGGTCTTAAGTATTTGTTGCGTTTTTTTGCATCGCAGCGCGTACGCGCGTACTCTCATTAGTCATTTGGAAAGCACAGTCCGTTAGCAAGTCTTTGGTTCATGAGTAAGAGAAATTAAAAAAAAAACTGAACGAGTGAATTTTGTGTGTGTTCTATTTATTTTGTGTTCGTTGTTACCAGTACAAAAGCTATTCAAATTCTGTTGCCTTTCATACATAATATTATGTAGAACCGTCTGAGTTCATTACGCATGCATTGCAGTGCAGTGCTATGTTAAATTTTAACTATTTACATAATGGATGAAGGAAAGAGACACAGAGGAATTTATGCTACCGCTCGTCAAAAGAAGAAACTCGTAGAACTAGTGACTAGACACCCCGAACTGATAGCTTGTAAAGTAACACAGGACTTCAATTATAAAGATTCGCAGAAGCTTTGGCAAGAGATAGCTAGTCAGTGCAATTCTATACCTGGAGCAAGAAAAACTTGGAGGCAGTGGAGAAAAGTAAAAACTTCAAACTTTTTGCTGATTCCTGGTCACAGTTTACGAAAGTGGGCACTACGAAAGATACAAAGAAAAAATGAAAAAAAAAATTCGTTTTCTAGTGTCCTCTTTTGTTCACACTGACCTATGTCCAATTCTAAAAAATAATTTGAAGTTTATTTTGCTTAATATTCATTTATTTTCATCTTGTAATCTTAAAAATTAAATGAAAACTAATATGCTCTCTTGTCTAACTAATCAAAAACTATAAATAGTGGCAGAATAGTTGTTTTTTGGAGTAATCAGCACATGTCTTTTCTACATAAAAATGGCTAAGTGCCTTGACAGATATTTATTTAATTTTTTATACTTTTCCTAAAATTTTATCATTATGTTTCAGACCTGGCAAGACCTGCGTTCAAAAACAAAGAAACGTCAAACTGAAATCAACGGTGACCTTCCTTCGTCAGTTATAATGCTTACAGAGGCAGAACAGGAAGCTTTGGGCCTAAACATGTCTTGCTCAACATACCAGGAATCTACTGAGTTTGTGCCCTTGGAACAAGACTGCATACAAAACGATATTGATAATGAAATTGCTTCCACTGCATCTATTAGTGAACCAGAATCTCCTCCCGAAGTTAAAGTCTTCACACGATCACAACACAAAATGTCAAAATTGAAGAATAACACAAAGCATAGCAGAAAACATTTTGACAAATGTTTCTTCAACTGTGATATGTTAGCGGTACACGAACAAAGGAAAATACAAATTAAAGAAGACTATTTAAATTTCAAGAAGGATTATTTAAGGCAAAAGTTAAAACTAATGAAAGAGCAAACAGAAGCTCTCAAGACTATTGCTAAAGAACTAAGTGAGAGTAAGTGAAGTGAAATTAACAATTAGTAATCTGTATTATAGAATTGGACATGTAATTGTTGAAGGGCTGATATAATGATGATAATAGAATAACATCACAATTTGAAACTTAAGAAAAACACAATAATCATTTTAATGCAGTGGCAGTTTAAAAGTGATAGTTAGTGACTAAAGTACATAGATTCGCTGTATCTTTCTCTCTTCACTTAGAAGAATGGCCCAAGTGATTTAAAATGTTCAGTGTATAATGAGTATCAGTCATGTTTTTTTTTGTTAAATATGCAGATGTTTAGTGGTAAAAAAAATATCTGAAAAATATATTTAAATCTGGTCAAAAATTATGAAATTACAGCACTTTCAGTGTAGTAGTTCCAAAAACGTGCGAAAAGGTTGCGACTGGATGTGACATCATCTGGTGCGTTGCTGGTGGAGCGAGCCGCACTAGCGCAGTCTGCCGTAGTGCACTGACTTGTCTCCACTGTTGGGCAAAACGGAACTTAACTCCCAGCTACAAACTGTAGCTACATTTATGTAGTTTAAGTTGCAAACTACCTTTCGTTGTTAAACTAAAACATAATTACATTAGTTAGTATTTATTATTACACAACTATTTATACATATATTTAAATGATAATGGTAAATTATATTTTTTTTATTGAGCAGAGGTGACCACAGGGTTTGATAATGGAGCAGGAAGGTGTTTCGAATTCATTTGAGCTGTATGAGCTGTAACTAGATCTCGCGGGTTGCGACTAAGCGACGTCACGTGAGTGTATCGGTATAGAGCCAAGCGGGAGCGCGCGTTTCGGAGTAGCCGTTAAAAAACTTTAATAACTTTCGTCATTTCTTAATGGATTTTATACGCCATACTAATAAAAATTCACATATGTGATTTGATCCTCAATGTACACCTATAGTGCACAAATAATTAGAGGGCACAATCATATTGGGGAACAAGATTAATATGGAATAAAATTTATTTTTACCTTTTTAATATTTTAAAGATAAACATTCGAAATCATGTTCCCTTGTTTTGAGCAGTATATAATCCGTTCTTATAAAATGTATAACAAATTCTGCCCTAATACGAGAGAAGGCCTGCTCAGTCTAAGAAAAAAGCTGAATCTAATCCTATACGTTCAGGTTTAACCATTAGCCACTATTTACGCTGTGCAAGATGCGACAGTATGTATAAGCTGACTTTTGGCCCACTGTAGTACTGTACGTTAGTGATTTAAGTACAGTGGTGTTTTTAAATTAAAATATATGCTGAAATCAGTTTTTTGGTTTTTTCACCTAATAAAAGACTGTACAGACGACAGATTCCTTGCCTATTTTATTTTTAGTAGTTTTGAGTACGTGTTGGCAACCCATAGACATAGTTGACTTCCTAAATGTGGCAACCCATTCCATCAATCGAGGTTAGCGAATGATTTTTCCGATTGTTAGTAGACCCCACGGATTTTTACTACTTATAAAGTCTTTGGTAGACCCTACGATTAAACCGGTTGTAAAAATATGCTACAATTTTTTTTAAGTTAAATCAGTCGCAAACCAAATGTAAAAATAGAAATTAATTTTCAAATCAATCAACTGTCAATCGATGCGCAAGTCAACTCACCGTTCACATTCATTCATATCCACTACCACGGTCGTATCTTTGGTTGTCATTTTAGAGGAATCAAATCACTAAGTAATACGAGTTTTCTTATAAATTACCTACAAAATATTGCAATGAACAATTGCAGCTAGCAAAAAAGCACATTAAGGGTAGAAATAAAACAACCAATAAAATTCAACTTTACTGCAATGTCTAGCAAACGCTATAGCAACTTCGTTCGACCAGCATCTCCCACTCCCACTGCCAAATATCCTACACAAGGTAGTCTAAGGGGAGAAGAAGCCAGAAGACTATATTTAGAAGAAGTCAAAGACATCATAGAGCCTACACTGGCAACAAACGACGATTATCACAAGGTACAAACTAATAAAAGGTGTTTAAAACGTAATGTCTACGAGACACAATTATCAGATAAAGATTTGTTTGTATCAGTTCAAAATGACGATGTTGACACTGTGAGACGGATCTTAGATAACATTCCAGATAAGATAAATACAGTTGATGACTATGGATGGAGTTTACTCATGATAGCGTGCCAAGCTAATTCTATAGAAACTGTTAAGGAGCTGCTTAAAAGGGGTATAGACACATCTGTTAGGGACAAAGGGGGAAACTCTGCACAGAGTCTAGTTATTAAGAATAAAAACTTAAATTTAGCTAGTATATTATTAGAAAATAAATCAACGAAGTCTGAACTGAGACAAAAAAGGAAACATAAAAACTCTAAATTAAAAGAGGAATTTATATGTAATATTTGTAATAATAGAACATTTCCTGATAAGCAAGAACACTTGTCTTCAACTATACACAATATAAATGCCAGCAGAGGTAAAAAATTACCAACTAATTATGTTATACCAGAGTCTAATAAAGGATTCCAGTTGATGCTAAAAGTTGGTTGGGACAAAGAGTCTGGTTTGGGACCGGAAGGTATAGGAAAGAAGTACCCAATCAGAACAGTGCAGAAGAAAGACAGAAAAGGTTTAGGTCATGGGAAGAAAAGGGAAGAACAGCTGAAGCAAGAAATTATAAACCACATAAACAGAAAAACATTTGCGAGAGATCATCAGAATAGCAGAAGAATGGAAATCAATTTCAGAAGGCAATTCTACTAATCTATTGGCATTGGAAAGTATATCAAATAAATGGATTTCTGATCTATTTTATTCTCTACTTATTTGTGAACCCCTTTCTTTTTTCTTCAAGATTTACACTGCTGGATTAGAAAGACAACTAATAAAACTCAGTTATAATAATTTTGTAAAAGAATATAATTAAAAGTATTACAAATAGTGGTAAAATAATAGAAAAAAACTAGAAAATTAAGATTGCATACAGGAATAATACACATATTCATACCTACATGTAATATTAAAAAGTTAATTTGATTTAGTGGAACAATTTATTAAACGACTAAAACAAAATTTACTAAGTCAATTTAATCTATTTATCAATTTGTTTATAAAACATACTTATGGAAATAAATAATGATAAAATAATAGGAAAAAGAAAAAATAAGATTGCAAATAGGAATAATAGCCATAGAAACTGCTGTCATACATGCAATTTCTTTTCATAAATGAAAAATGTATTACACAACTTTAAAATAAAATGTACTAAGAGTCATTTAAGCTATCTATCACTTTTCTTATAAAAAATATTTATCAAAGATTAAATTCACATGTAAAGTAGATGACAGCTACTAACAATAATTAGTTTTATTATTATGTTTATTTTTTATAGTATGTGCAGATTTTAAAGCTCAATGGATTGGCAATTATATTTACATATAAAATTGTCATGTTCTTTGGATAAAATCTGAGAAAATGTAAAAAATAACTATATGTATAAACAGAGCTGTACAATAACTCTTGAACCTAATAAAATTATGTCTTATAATATTAATTATACATAACAACCAGTTCACATTGTTGTATCTTAGTGCTAAGGCACTAATCAAAAATTAGGCGCCACCCAGTTTAGGAACTTAATAGCAAATTCAAATCCAACAAAGCAGGCTGCATTCGCTGGAAAAGCCCTAAGCATTACTGGGGTCACACCTTTGTATAAGGCTCTAGGACCTTCTCGCTCCATCAATTGTTTGAACACATCTCTCATGCCATTAGGGTATGTTCCTTCTGGGGCAGTCTGTAATCTACTTTTCAATACATCAGCCGGCATGGCCACTAACCAGTTAGCTATACCAGCGCAACCTCCGGCAAATATTGTCACTAACATTTTAAATTTATTACTAGCATTCTCCGGTACTAATGCTTCCTTCACCCACTCATAAGTCATAAAGTACATACCACTGGCTGGCACGTCTCTTAATAACGTGGCAACACTGCCTTTATAGATACTTTTGATACCACCTTCTGAATATAACTGCTTGGCACAGTCAACCATGCCATTGTATTTTTGAGGGCTGTGCCCACCCTGTTGGATTTGTAGCAGACATTTTATCCGTTCACCAGGTGCCATGATTGTGGTTGTGAATATGCCGGAAAATGATCCCGCAGCAAAAAGTTCCAACTTCGTCAATTCCACGTTTTCGTCGGTTTTAATCAAACTTTTTCCAAGGCCAAAGCCGAAAAAGCTTATAGCAAAGATAGGGGCTACACCAGTCAGAGGTGCCGACATGCCCTTGTACAGACCACGGAAGCCTTCTTTCCGAATTATCTTCCTGAAACAGTCGAAGGTGCCCTCGTACAAGGCTATCTCGCCAGGTTTGGGGATAGGCATTGTTTGCAGTCGTACTTTTACCGTATCCATTGGATGCCCGGCCAAAACAGTGCACACACCCCCGAATCCCCCACTTAGAAAATATTTTGCAGGGCTACTCTTCTCCGACATTTTGCTATCGAATTGTTGTTCGGAAGAGAAAGCAAACGTTACTTCAGAAAACTAGTTTTCGGTCAACTTCGAATTGAATTAGTTTTCCTTCGTAACAGCTGATGAAAATGTCAAAGTCCAACTTTTGCGTTCCGTTTCACGCAATAAGTTACTATTACAGAAGTAATTTATTTATCTATAAAAATTAAAGAGTAAGATTTGATAGGGTCTAGAAATGAAATTAATAAATAAAACATATAGTAGAGGTGAGATTTCGCATATAGGACTGCCAGTGAATATTTTTAACTGCAACTTGAGTGGATTTGTTAGATCACTCAAAACGTAGTTAATAATCTAAGCTCAAAACGCATTTTTTTCATTTAGATTTTTTCGATTCGCGTTTGCTTAGCTCATAAACTACCAAAAGTAAAGTGTTTTTTTGTTTACAGCAACACCTACCAAAAATCATAGAGATGTTACCTATTTCTCCTTTTTCCGGTTTTTATGTGTGAATAAAGTGTCGGTGTAATCAGTAAAACTGTGCAGTCAATAAAATGTTATATCAATTAGCATTGAAACAAGATTGACAAGACGTCACTCGACTCGAATCAATTCATTCATTACATTACTACCTAACGAATTGAATGAGAACGAGAACCGTCACCCAGGCCTCAATATTGTCGTCAAGTTTTTGTTTTGTTTGTAAATTATTTTTCTAACGATGCTTTGAATTTCAATTAATGTTGATTTTAGTTTGAAAACATGAGCTGTTCTAAGGAGGAAATAGAACGAAAACGCCTTGCGGCACTACAGAGACGGCAAAATAAAATTACCCAGCATAATCCTTCAAACTACTCCCCCATTAATTTAAAAAACATTCCTTCTGTGAGCCCTTCGTCTTCTGGCGACAAATCTATAGTTGGTCCGGTGAGAAACTTCAGCAGTAATGCCAGTAAAAGCTTCCATCCGTATGCTAAACCCGAAAACAACGGTTATACGGCGCAAAACACCCCTGTAACGAAAGTTGTATCGGGTACTGTTTATTTAATATCTGAAGATAGATTTGAAATAAATCCGTCGGAATTCTGCACTCCACTCATTAATGTTTTTAAGACTATACCTTCTAGAAACTATGGTAAGTAGAATTATAATTTTAGATAAATTCTTTCGCTAGCTAGCAAGCAAGGATTCTCATAAACATGCATTCTAATTGCAATATTTTATTTCTTCGTCGGATCTCCTTATTCTTCATATCCTTCAATGAAACTTCCAGTATAAGCCTCTCCATTACTCTCTGAACGACTTTAGATTTGTTATTAGGACTTTATTATTTTTCTTGGCAAAAATTGCCTGAAAGAGATAAATTTAACTATGTTGTCGTATTTGTACACGTTATTGTTTAAATATTCTTGTTTCTATTAACTGCTTTTCACTAAGTTTTACCTTTTGAGTCTTTTTTTTATGTTCTAACTAAAGTGTTAAAACCTTATGCCTGTGAGCACTTGAAATCTTTGAATTTCTGTCCAACAATCCAAGGGCTATAACTATGTTACTGTTTATTTCAGATGCCAAATCAAAGCTATGGAATTTTTCAATAGATGATCACCAAGAGCTGATGTCTAAAGTGGCCCCATTAGCACCACATATAGTCCTGGGACCATTGCCATCATATGTGTTAAAGGTAGTTTAGTTCTTTAACTTATTTTGAAATATCAATAATAATACACGATTTGAGGATAAGCCACACTAACTCTAACGCCAATATCGCTTTACACTTTCTGATCAATAATGTTTTATGGTTTGGCCTGCAGGCAGGGCCTAGGCTCTAAACAAAATTATATCACATACTGTGTCTTGCCGTCCTCATTGTTCAATCTCATGGTTCCTTAATATATCCCTATCACAACTGGTCCTTACCACGCTTCATATCAGACTTCGATGTTCACTTCTGGCCTTCCCTGATGAACGAAGGTCCACCGGGCAGGGGGGCTTCTCACACTGCATGTACCGATACAACAGATGTGGCCCGCTTGCTAATTTATTCGGCTATGTCGGTGACCCTTATTCTTCTCCTGCAGTCAGTTCTGTGAAAGTTGTGACTAGCCCATAGACACTTTAGCTTTAGCCTGATGACAGTTCTTCGCCTGATCTCCTCATTGCAGATCATATCCTTAAAAAAAAACCCTAGCATAGTAATCTTCATAGCTCGCTAGTGACTTTAAACTGGTGGACCATCCCCACTGTCAGTGTCCATGTTTTGCTCTGTAAGTCATGACAGGCAGGACATGGTCATCAAAGACTTTTGTCTTTTTGTATCACAGTGCTTAATTTGTTTTTATTTCTACAGGTATTGCAGGAGCAGACAATCAATCTTAACAGTATAGACTTGTCCCCAGTGGAGGCAACATTAAGAAACAAACTGATGCCTTTCCAGGAAGAAGGAGTTAGGTAAAACGATATAGGTATCAGTTTTTCTGCACCACTGTGCAAATTAGTGTAGGATTCATCATATCTGCCCTTAAACATCCACTGCTGGAATACTATAGGATTATTTAATAAATAACTAGATTTTTGCCCGTCAGCTTTGCCCATGGAAGCTGAGGTTTAACCAGCTGTAAAAAATTGGCTGTTTTGTTAAGCGAAAAGATGCTGATATTAATGTAAAGACGAGAAGAGTTTTTAATATTGTAGTACAAACTTATTTTTTACCCAACTATGGCAAAGCCAAAGGAGTTATGATTTTATTATTTCTATGGCTTGTATGCACAAGCAACAACAGGCCGTCCGCTGAAACGAGCGCTCGCGGCGGACTTCGGACGCGATACTTCGAGTTTATGCCGTATATTTATTATATACATGCTATTTTAGCCTTTATTATCCTGAGTCTGCTGGGTTTCACCGCTTTTGATGTGAATCGTTGAGCGGTGTGCCCGCTGTCGCTTTGAATATAGCAGATTCCTTTGAATAGAGATTAGAGTGGTGGCCTATGGGGCCTCTGCTTTGCCCAACAGTGGGATGTAAATAAACTTATTTACCAGTAACTGTGTTACCCAGATAGTTTAAGTTAACCAACAATATCCATAGGTTCGGCATATCGCGGCGCGGGCGTTGCATGATCGCTGACGACATGGGCCTGGGGAAGACGTTCCAGGCCCTCGCCATTGCCAGCTACTACAGGCACAACTGGCCGCTGCTAATTGTCACCACTTCTTCTATGAGGTAATATGTTTTGCAAGAGTTTTGGATTTGTTAAGTGTAAATCAGATATCACCTTAAAACATGCAGATGGAAATTGCCATACTCTTATATATTATATCCGTCGAACTGAAAGCTATTTTGTACTCTCTAGCAGGTCATGTGATATCGTCGTCTAAGATATTTATACGCCAAACGCTTATCCTGATAATGACATATCCTGATATGTCATATGAAAGTACGAAATTTCTCTAAGTCATGCGCTGTATCGAGCGTATGCACGCACGTTCTCCAGAATGTATTCTATAAAAAACCTAAACTGTGGACTGCTTGTTGGACTAGCTTAATCCTGTTTGTTTCCTGTGATCGAAGGAGTATCCATGCTTTTTCAGGGACACATGGCAGAGTAAAATCCACGAACTACTGCCGTCCATTCCACTCGTGAACATAGTGGTTCTTACAAGCGGTAAGGACTCACAACTAGTCGCAGACAGGCAGGTGAGTCTCAGTTGATCAAGACTGGTCAGTATGGGGAAGACAGAAACTATAAGAGATAGATTGATTTTTCTACATTTTTCTACAAGGCACCAAGACGTCAATTTAGAATCTAAAAAACATTTCCAGAATAGCTCAACACTCTATGGTATCGAACCCGGACATTAAAAAAACCTGTTATTTTATTATGATAATTCATAGTGTAGACTGTGTGGAATATGGAATAAATGCTGCTATGGAACCTTGTTCGTTTCTGCAATTAAAAGAAAATGCTGCATTGAATATATTTTTTATTTATTTATTCTTTATGCACACAAATGTACAAAGCCGAACTTATTTGGATTATGCGGATAACAGTAGTAGGTGCAAATAATACAGAAATTAATAGAAATTTTATCTTTTTTTTAATTTTTTTTTCTTAACTCAACAAATCGCCGTCGTGGCTTCTTACAACAAATTGCTCTATCTCTTACAGTTTCTGACTTCCATATACTGGCCGGTCTTGATGATACACTCTGCATATTGATTACCTGCCGTTATTTCGAGAAGTTCTAAGATTAATATTTTAAAGTGCAAGTTAAAAACTATTCAAAACTATTCAAAACTGTGAAATAGAAATATCATTGGAAATTGACATATTCGCATATTTGCTGCTCGTCGTTAAGCTGATTATATTTTAAAAAAAGGACGGCTACCTAAATGTTGGACAGACGATATAAAACAAGCTGTGGGCCCACTATGGACCAGATTGGCCAAGCAAAGTGAAGAATGGAAGAAGCTGGAGGAGGCCTATGTATCAAAGGACACTTAAATTTTATTTTGTAACATGGACCAGCAAATAAAAGCTTTGAATTGCACCAAATTGAAACCTTAACTGAAAACATATAGTGCCACATACATACGTATACAATTATTCATTTCAGACAGAAATAGTCATAGTTAGTTACAAGATCGCCAGCATGCATACGGAGCTTCTCAAAAACAAGAAATTTGGCGTTGTCATAATTGTAAGTAGATTTTTTCCTTCTTAATTCATTAGTTTTTCTGTACCTATATTTATCTTTTCTACTCTTACTACATTTTTTCAGTTTAAAACATAGAATTCTGTCATTGGCTAATTTCAATTTCCATTATATTCAATATACAATAAAATAATTACTTTTAGGCTTGTGGTAGAATAACCCTTAATGTTCCCGTGGGCGTCGTCAAGGCGACTTAGGGATTGCACCAGGGCCGGGCAGCACCGGTCTCCTGTGTATAATAAGATCATCATCAGGTTATTTTTGTCTCCACTGCAGGAGCACAACCCTCTCTCATCTGCCGGAGACAGACGGAGGAT
Organism: Esperia sulphurella; assembly: GCA_947086405.1. NCBI lineage: Eukaryota > Metazoa > Arthropoda > Insecta > Lepidoptera > Oecophoridae > Esperia > Esperia sulphurella. Next base: position 12,073,055 of record OX352273.1, on the reverse strand, counting down.
TAGGCCTACACTCCCCTCGCTGGCCAGACGGGTTGGGGAGGCCTGATTGATGTTTTATAATGTATTCCCTTAGTCGCCTTGTACGACATCCACGGGAAGAGTTGGAGTGGTCCTATTCTACTCTACCGGAAACCACACGGCAAGTATAATAAGATAATTACTGCGATTACCAATCCGCCTGCACAGAGTGGTTATTATGTCAAATCCCCAATGTACAATCTACCAATAGTGTCATTCTGTTGGGCCTGTAATGTTCAGCAGTGGACGTTTTTCGGCTCATGATGAACATTTTGTAACGCCTTGTAAAACCATGTAACTATAACTTGTTCGTACAGGACGAGTCCCACTACCTGAAGTCCCACAAGGCGCAGTGCACCGTGTCGCTGCGCGGCGCCGCGCGCTCGGCCAGCCGCCTCGTGCTGCTGAGCGGCACGCCCGCGCTCAGCCGGCCCGCAGAGCTGTACACGCAGCTGGCGCTCATCGAGCCCAGGCTGTTCCCCAACTACACTGAGTATGGTATGGACATACCGGCTCGGCTGCGACATTATGCTGAGTCAGGGGCTTTTCTGCAGCACAGCACGGAACACACTGTTACAGTTTCATTGTTCTGTTTGTTTGTTGTACCTCTGTACCTATCTGCGTCTTATTTGTGACATTGTTTTTGTGATGTGTTTAAGAATAAATCCCACTAATATTATAAACTAACTATTGCCCGCGACTCCGTCCGCGTGGACAACATAACATTAATTTGTGATGTTGAGTCGTCCACGCGGACGAAATCGCGGGCAACAGCTAGTGGATTATAATACCAAATACGGCGATGATTACTCACCATCAGGGGGACCATCTGCCCTTTACCACCCAAGTTATAAACGAAAAAAAGCATTGAAGATACTTCTGAGCGGTATGACCAGATGTATGGGCATTCGGGACATGCTTCTGAGCGGTATGACTAGTTCGGTCGTACCGTTCAGCGGCATAACCAATCGGGACAAACAAATCTTCAATCAATCTCAACAAAGACTATTTTATTAATTAATCCAGGTAAAAGATACTGTGCTGGCAAACAGACGAACTTTGGGTGGGACATGACGGGGCAGTCCAACTTGACGGAGCTACAGATCATACTGCAGAGGCGGTTCCTCATCAGGCGCACCAAGGAGCAGGTGCTCACCAAGCTGGAGGCAAAGACCAGGTAACATTTATTGTTAGTATTATTGCTAATTGAAATAAATATTATAATATTAGAAAAAAGATAAATTAAAAGTCCAAACTTTTTAATTGGAAGTCAAATATACTAAATATATAAATAATTAATTACCTTATCAGTAAATATAAAAAAGTCGTTCTACGTCTACAAAATGTCAATATCAAGCTGCTGCATCAAATCCAAAATACATGGTTATTAGAAAAATGGTTTTTCAAATGTCGGATTTATCAAATAGATAAAGAAAATTGTAACGCTTTCTTTTTTCCTTCGAGTTGTAACATTATAAATTAAGCACCTTATATATGTTCTAGGAATTCGATTTCCTGTAACTGTCCTTTACAGCTACCTAATAAGTTTTATTAAAATTAGGAAAACTTATTCATAGCTCTGGTATAAGTAATACTGTTTAAATCAAGATTTTTCTAAAAAATACAAACTAAGATTATTCCGTACTAGTTTGGAATCCGAGGAAACAACAACTAACGGGGAACAAGCAAAACAAATAACTCTAATAATTTAGTCCTCTGTCCTCTTTTCCACACCAGAGGACTGTCCAATCTATTTATTAGCTACCATTTTCACTCTGTTTAGTATATAATAATAATAAATTTCTTTATTCAGGCAAAAGACCCACAATAAAAATGTATAAAAGGTATAAATTACAATAATAATAATTGACTTGCATAAAGTATATGTATCTATTATACATATTTTTCTATTTTTTTTCCATAAAAATCTACAGCACTTAAAAAAGAACGGATTTACGTTTCCCTTATAGGCAGTAAGAACTATAAATTAGATTAATATTGTTTTTTAAGTGGTATGAATTTTTGAGATATATATTTTACAGTCTAGTGTTCTGTGTGTGTGTGTGTGGGGGGGGGGGGGGGGGATGTCTGTGGGGTGTGTGAGGATTCTCGTCTCGGTAACATGTACACGAAAGGGTCACCAGTCCAACAGCAAAAATAAGGTTTGTATTACCATGTAAACTTTGCGGTCCACTTAGGTACACCATCTATTATTTATTTTGTTATCGAGACGCAAATTCGTTTGTTTTCATATGACTATTGATTATATTGAAATGTATATAAATCAATCTATAATTGTATATATAAATTGTATATGTTGTTCAAATTTTAATAACCATTTTTTTTTCAGGGAATCTGTGATGTTAGACCAGTCTCTGCTGCAGTACTCGACGGAGGATAAACAGGGTCTCAGTCAGTTGGCGCAGACCTACAAGGCCACCCGGGCGACCGAAAGACACGCCGCGTTAATGAGTTTCTTCAGCGAATCGGCCAAAGTCAAAATACCCGCAATTTGGTAAGTGTTAATTAACAATCTTATAAATAATAACGTAAACTTTGCGTGTCTGTATTGTAAGTTGGTCCCGGTCTGGATGTTATATTTGTGAATTGTCTTATCCTTGTTTAATTCCCATAGCAAAGAAGAGCCAAGTTTGGGATTAGAAAACTGCATGTATTTATGTTTCGTCTCTGCCTACCCCTCTGGGACCAGGGCGTGAGCATTATGTATGTATGTAATATTTATTTATTGAATATATTTGCATAAGGATAAGTAATAGAACACATTACCATCATTTTTGTTTGTTTGTGCACACATCACATGAAAACTACTGAACCAATTCAGAAGGATTTGTCGGATAAACATAGAGTTTCATTTGGAGTAACATATAGTCTTTATTTCATCGCAATCAGCTTACTCAATCAAAAGTTATGGGAGTTTGTAGTTTTCAAAAACTCATTCAAATAAGTATAATGCCCGGCGGAGATTAAATTGCGATGAGTTAGGACTACGGTGGCGGTGGCAGTAGCAGTTGGAGTGAGGGTGGAAAGGGAAAATTAAAGCTATGTTTTTATTTAAAGGTACCAGAATATCAATATTTCACATTTTTTCGCATCAATCAGGCCTCCCCAACCTCAAGTCTGGCCAGCGCGGGGAGTGTTGGCCAAAGACTCCGTCTGTCTCCGGCAGATGAGAGAAGGTTGTGCTCCTACAGTGGAGACAAAAATAACCTGATGATGATGATGAAATTTTTTCGAACCTACATACCTCGTGAACGAGCAACACTGGGGGCACACTAATAGTGTAGGATTATAGTCAACAAGCCAAAGAATAATGCTTAAGTAGTTTCAAAGCAAGACCTGTCAAGAATTTGCCGAAACAGAGAACTTTCGGTCTCGTTCCATACAAGAAATTTTGAAATTATTTTATTCCTGCTGATCAGTTTTAGACAAAACAATTATTCATCAAAATGACGCGATCTATCGATGAAGGTCCTAAGTCATCATTTTGCAGTTCCGATCCACAGTGGCAGATGCCGTGTGGTTTCCGGTAGAGTATAATAGGACCACTCCAACTCTTCCCGTGGATGTCGTACAAGGCGACTAAGGGAATACATTATAAAACATCAATCAGGCCTCCCCAACCCGTCTGGCCAGCGCGGGGAGAGTAGGCCAAATCCTCCGTCTGTCTCCGGCAGACGAGAGAGGGTTGTGCTCCTGCAGTGGAGACAAAAATAACCTGATGGTTATCCACAGTGCGTCGCCTTCAAAATGAAACACAGCGCGAAAGGGATGCATTTATATATTGACGTATAATGTTGTTCCTCTCTCGATAGTTTACGCGCACACCAAACTTGTAATAGTAGTAGGTGAATGTATGGAGTGTCAGAGGTGTGCCGATAGCGTCTAGATGAGGAACGATTGGTGTCGTGACGAGCGTTGGAGTCCAGAGTCCACAAGTGGACGTCGGCAGAATGATTAATGATTATGTTGTTTTCAGCAAATACATAAGGCAGCTGCTGAACGATGAATCTACTGGCAAATTCCTGGTATTCGCTCACCACCGGAACATGGTGGACGCCATCTGCCTCACGCTGGACGAGGCCGCGGTGCACTACATATGTATAGTCGGCTCCACGCCTGTCAACACTCGCGCGGTCAGTATTGCCAGCCTAATAATAAATAAATTTACTTATTTTCAGGCATCTCTGGCCCACACATACCGCAGGCTGCGACTTGGCCCTTGACCTGTACAATCCTGTATCGTTTTACCCACAAATTGTATATTAAAACTTTATCATTTATATTTTGTTACGGAGGCGGCGATGTTGTTCGCCACACGTTACGCCAAGTGGTATCACGGTAAGCGGGCGTAGGAAAGTCGCTTTGCGACGTTTGTCAGGATCCCGCAAAGTAATACATCGCCTCTGCCTACCCCTCTGGGACGAAGGCGTGAAGCATTATGTATGTATGTATTTTATTTAAATTAAGTCAATAACATCGTTCAATATTCTTGTTAACTACAGTTTTATTGACTATCTAACGTGTTTTAATTTAAGTTGCTAAGACAGCAAATTGCATCCAATGAAGAATTTTGGGGTAAACATGTTTCAGAAAAATATGAAAATTGGAAAAACCTAGCTATCAACCTGGCTCCACATATGTATGTCAATCATTTTTCTCAAAAATGATTTTTTTGTAAAAACAAATAGCGTTCGAGATTAACTTTAAAGACATTTTTCGCATTAGCTGTTCCCCGCGTGAACTAAACAACAAAAAACTGGCTAAAAACCGCATTATTATTATAGGAAGAGTGAATAGGCATCTTCTGGGTAAGCGCGCTCCACCTTAGGCCTCATCGTCACTTACCATCAGGTGAGATTGAGGCCAAGCGCAATCCCATCAACAATAAAAACAAATCTGTCCCCGACTCACTCCAGGAGCTGGTGGACAAGTTCCAGTTCGCCGCGTCGTGTCGCTGCGCCGTGCTGTCCATCACGGCGGCCAGCGCCGGCCTCACGCTCACCGCCGCCAGCCTGGTGCTGTTCGCGGAGCTTCACTGGAATCCGGGGGTGAGCACCTTTTCTGCTATTCTTATCATCTAGATACGAGTCCACGAAGAACCAGTTTACTTCGCTGATCTCGTGAGTTCAGAGGCGAACTTCGCGCGACTAAGAGAATTCGCGAGGGCGTGGCTTACGGCGTACGTGTATCCGAACGCGATTGGCCGCGCATATCCAAATGTTAAAAAATAACGGTTACAATACAAACATTGTGTTTACCAACAAACGGAATACTTTTACAATTTATATTTGTGTTAAATTTTATCACTATTTGACTAGGGCAAAATAGTGATTGTATACGAAAATGACTACCACAAAGGGAATAAAAACCATTATTAAAAATTACACTTAAATAAATAAATCTTACATATACCGGAGAAAATCCTAGTTTGGGATTAGGTATGTAACACTTGTCTAATTCTCCTGTGCTATGGAAATTAAACAAGGATATGACAGTTCACAAATATAACATACAGACCGGGACCAACTTGTACAAATTGTCTGTCCTCAGTGGAAATCTAACCCACGATCTCGGGCATTGGGTCCATTGACCAAGCCACTAGACCAACGAGGTGGTAAAAAATCATTATATATTTTTTTTCTGTAGATCCTGACGCAGGCGGAGGCGCGCGCGCACCGCCTGGGGCAGCGCGGCGGCGTGTGCGCGCGCTACCTGCTGGCCGCCGGGACCGCCGACGACTACATGTGGCCTATGCTACAGGACAAACTTAACGTAAGTCGTATACCTGAGGGCACGGGGCCGTTGGTTCTCTGACCCTACCTGCTTTCAAAAAGAGGCTTGCTTCTCAAGCAGTCATTTTTATAACTGTAATGAGTTTTTTTACTTTTTTATATAATTCATTTTTTATAGAATCTCATTAAATTTACATGTATTTTAAATTTGATTGTGTTATTTATTGAATTTGTTTTATTTTTTAAATTAATGCTTGAATTATATGGACTCGTATCAAAAGTAATCAATAAATATATGTCTATGTCTACCTGGCCTCCTTTTTATCACCGCATAAACTTACTCGGAAGAAAAAGAGGAAGGATACTACAAGCTTAAGCTTATTCGAGCGAGTGTAGCTTACCCTGAACCCAAGTACTATAGACTACAGGCTAATACAGACGATCCCATAGGGTCGACGTGTTGCCGGGCGTATTACAAGATAAAATACTCGAGCAGAACAAAGGCTTATCTAGTAAAATATATATTTCCATGAAATCAGCTCAATTCGTCCTCAATTTGACATACAAGCGAGAAAATCAGTTGTAACTAATCTATATTTTATTAATACATACATAATGCATAATGCCTTTGTCCCAGAGGGGTAGGCAGACGATGTATCGCCACTTTGGCGCAGTCCTGACAAACGTCGCTAAGTGACTTTCCTTCGCCCACTACTCGCCCCATGATACCACTTGGCGGGATGTGTGGCGAACAACATCGCCGCCTCCGTGTGGAGACACATTGTGGTACCACGGTTACCTAGGGACATACTTGTCCACCTCATCAGAGCTCCGCATGACTCGGTAAGGCTAATAGTGCCCGGAGTTCGAGTTATATTAATACACATCTAATATAATCCATTTGTCACTCAGGTACTGAATAATGTGGGCCTCAGCAGAGATACATTTGAGGACACCAAGATGAAACATCAGGTGGGTAATATTTATAACTATTTTAAGAGTTTATGCAAACTCTACTAACCGGTATGGACGGTGTGGCCTGATATATAAACGACTAGCCGTTGCCCGCGACTTCGTTCACGTGGACAACTTAACATCACAAATTATTATATGTTTCCCGTAGGAATGGGATGTTTTTTCGGGATAAAAACTATCCTGTGCCCTATTCCAGGGCCTAACCTATATGTGTGCCAAGTTTCATCACGATCCGTCCAATGGTTGAAGCGTGATTGAGTAACAAACATCCAAATATCCAAACTTTCACATTTATAATATTAGTAGGATTGTTATTCTTTTCTTAGATTATAGATAAAAGGAGATAATATGTGACTGGAATCTTATCTGATAAATAAAAATGTAAACTTTGCGTATACGTAAATTGAAAATATTTGCAAAAAAGTATTTGTGGGTATAAGTAATAGAATATAAGATCATATTAGGATAATTTTTAGAGTTGTTGTCTGTTTGTTTGTGCACGTGTCACGTAAAAACTGCTGAAACAATTCTGATTGAGTTTCCAAACAAAAAAACCTTTAACTTAATTTGAAATAACATTTATTCTTTATCTCCTCGCAATCGACTTCGACTTACACAATCAAAAGTTATGGGCACTGAACACTTGTCTAACCCCAAACTGGTGTTATGGAAATTAAACAAGGATATGTAAGACCCTATTAACTACATGAAACAATAAATGATATGATTATGAATATGACAATTCACAAATATACCGGAATCGACTTGTAATTTTTTTAAGTTGCCTGTCCCCAGTGGGAATCGAACCCACGACTTCTGGCGCTCGAATCCAGTGAGGCGGTCGTTGATTGTTTTTTTATTTATTTTCAGGACAGTAAAAGCAGCATAACACAGTACCTGTCCCCTGCTTGCTCAAAAAACAAAAACGACTACATCCCTGGGACTAACATAAGAAAGAACCCTCTATCTTATAACGGGAAGGACAGCTGTGTAAATCCGTCTAGTGAAAATCCGTCGAGTATATATCCGTCTAGTGTAAATCCGTCGAGTATAAATCCGTCTAGTGTAAATCCGTCGAGTATAAATCCGTCTAGTGTAAATTTAGAAAACTATTCAAAGTGCAGTGGTTCAGGCTGTGATATTAATGGACAAATGAACAGTGCTAATGACGATCTAGATATAATGTTTTTTGATGATGAGGAAGGTGATGAAATGTTAGCAAACTTGGACTGGTGATACAAAAAATAAATGTTTTAAGGAATCTACGTTTTGATGAAAGTTTTGTTGAAAGTTTCTGGCGAAATTGAAATGTTACATAATCTCACTGTTATTTATTTATTTATCACTGTTATTTCACAAAAATTTATCGTTGTTGTTTCTTAAATACCTTCCATGTGGTCACGGGGCGAAAAGGGGGCGAAGGAATGTCGCATTGCGACATTTCTCAGGATCTCACATAAAGAAAGTATACATGGTTTCTGCCTACTCCTCTGGGACCAAGGCGTGAACATTATGTATGAGGTAAAGTTCGTTTATTTTTTAACGCCATGTCACACCCCCGTTACTCCATAAAAGAGAACAGATTTAATACCTACTACTACTACAGGCGCATCAGCCTGTCCGTACACGTTTGTATGCGTGTCTAAATAACAGTAGGGTTGGCTGCTGCACCCAGCACAATCAAGAGAAGGAAAAAAGAGCTATTTCTAACTGTCCGCGTACTGCCAGCTGTGCTCCGTTTTAGGGGGAGGGGGGTTTGAGTGTCGCTTCTTTACTTAGTACCTAATATTTAGTAATGTCTGACAACGTTATTATAGGAGGTATTTTAGATACAACGACGTTATGTACGTACTCGTAACATAAAATAAAAATTTAAGTTTTTTTAAAATTAACATAAATAGTTTTCCTTTACTTTTAAAAGCTTTTTTTTTGTTTATCTACAAACAATCTTAGTTGGAATGTTTTAGGCTATCTCCGTTAAGGTTCGCGATTTTTTTTACCATGATGATAAAACAGGCGTCAGTAAAATGATAACATATTAGTTTAAAAAGTAATAAACATGTTTTAATAGATAATAACAGTTCAATACATACAACTAAAATACATAAAAAACGTATAGATCCTTATTACCAACAAAAACTTTAACAGATCATTTCAGACTGGTTATTGGTACTATATTAACGTAAATACATAAACCCAAATACCTAATCGGGCATTACCGTAAAGTATTAATTAAAACTTAAAATAAGGGTGAACACAGACGGCCTGCGTGTGAACTGCCAGCCAGCTGCAAAATATCAGTTTGGATGCAGTTTTTTTGCGGTTAGCATAACTGCATCAAAACTGCGATTAGACCAACAATCTCTATGTTCTACCAGATGGAGCGTTCCAAACAATCGCTCTGTTCCACTCGAGTAGCCACAACTCTTTCATATTCACTTTGAAACTTGGGCAGTTACTACTCAGAACATTTAATTATTTACTAAATATTGACATTATTTAACCGTAGCGTCAATATTTAGTAATAATTAAATGTTCTGCGTAGTAACTACACAAGTTTCATTGTGAATGTGAAAGAGTTGTGGCTACTTGCGTGGAACAGAATGATTGTTTGGAACGCTCCATCTGGTAGAACATAGAGATCGTTGGAATAGACTGACGCAATCCGCATGCAGCCAGCTAACTGCAACAGAAGGATATTTCAGTTGCTGCACGCGTTTCATACACTTGATATAAATACAGCAGAAGTTTAACTGACTCTTGGAAGTTAATGACCGTTCAAGTATTCGGGTTTCGTACTTTGGTAATAAAAAGTCTTAACAAGGCCCTGTCCTCGCCAAGTCCTTTCCAGCGCAGCGCAATAAACATGCATTGTTGTACGTCACGCCGTCAGAGCCACACACCGGCTGCAAATCCCTCGTGCACACGCAAACTGGCGCCTCTGAAGCAGACTGCTCCACAACTCTGACCTGAAACAACGAAGGGAATTTGGTATAGGACTGTTCAGCCTAGCCTGTGTAGACTTCCTTGGTTTGACGGCGCACAAATGAGCAGAGGTGACATCGTAACGGCCCTCAGGCTTCGTTCTGGATGAGAAGAGAAGAAGAGATGGATGTTGGTATCTGTAACCAACGATCTCTATGTACTACTAGATGGAGCGTTCCAAACAATCGTTCTGTTCCACGCAAGGAGCCGCAACTCGGTCACATTCACTTTGAAACTTACTACGTGCTGTTACTACGCAGAACATTTAATTATTTACTAAATATTGACGCTATTTACCCGTAGCGTCAATATTTAGTAATAATTAAATGTTCTGCGTAGTAACTGCACAAGTTTAATTGTGAATGTAACAGAGTTGCGGCTCCCGGAGCCGCAGTTGCGTGGAACAGAGCGATTGTTTGGAACGCTCCATCTAGTAAGTACATAGAGATCGTTGTCTGTAACAGGGCCTTAGCTTCTCCCATACCGGTGAAAGCGAAGGCACTTTACGAGATGGTATTAGCTTCCATTAGACGTAGAAATTAAGTAAATTGTGCCCTATGAGGGTGGCATTTTCCTATAGTGGAAATAACCCTCTTTAAATTAATAAATGATTAAAAAACTTACCTTCAGGTCGTCGCACTGGCCTTCATGGTCCAAATCAAACTTGGTAGTGCTCTTTTCTGAGCCGCAGTTCAGTAGACACGGGTTGTCGTAAGTTATTCCGTTAGTGCCGCAGACTGGTTTCATTTCCCGCGTGCAACTGCATGTTGATAAATCGACGACCTGGAAACAATTTTGTTATTGCAATTAGGACATTTTGCGGATTGGCACGCGCAGGGTAGGACGCCCCGCCGCCAGATGGACCGACGACCTAAAGAAGGTGGCCGGTAGCCGTTGGATGCGGAGGGCGGAGGACCGGTGTGGTGGCGTTCATTGGGGAAAGCCTATGTCCAGCAGTGGACGTCTAAAGGCTGACATGATGAATTAGGAAATTTTGCTCTGTTAGTGGTACTAAAGATTTTTTTAGGAGTATTTCTTCAAACTTCGCCCAAGTAATATCATAAACTAGCTTTTGCTTGCGACTTCGTTCGCGTGGACATCTTAACGTCACAAATTATTATGTATTTCCCAAAGGAATGAGATGTTTTTTCAGGATAAAAACTATCCTGTCCTAATTCAGGACCTATATGTGTATATCCTATATCGTCCTTAGCATGACTAACTGTCGTAACTTTTTGTCTAAACTAGTTAACGGGGACCAACGATGTCTATGTACTACCACCAGATGGAGCGTTCCAAACAATCGTTCTGTTCCACGCAAGTAGCCACAACTCTTTCACATTCACTTTGAAACCTGTGCAGTTACTACTCAGAACATTTAATTTTTTACTAAATATTGACATTATTTAACCGTAGCGTCAATATTTAGTAATAATTAAACGTTTTGCGTAGTAACTGTACAAGTTTCAAAGTGAATGTGAAAGAGTTGTGGCTACTTGCGTGGAACAGAGCGATTGTTTGGAACGCTCCATCTAGTAGTACATAGAGATCGTTGACAGGGACCTATTTAATTTTGTATGGTGATCAAACTCCGCTAACTTTCGTATCCGTATCAGTTACTGTAATGGATTTATTGACAATGAACAAGTATCGTATCTTCCAAGACAATAGAATGTGAAGTGTAAAACCGAAAATACCTTGCCCTGCAACATTTGCTTGAAGCTACTTACGACACTTAGTCATGCGAGGGACGATATGTGTGCAAAGTTTGATCCCGATCCACCCAGTGGTTGAAGCGGATTGAGTAATAAACATCCAAATATCCGAACATCCAAACTTTCGCATTTATAATATTAGTGGGATGGGATTTGTAGATGCGTTTGTGTCGAATCACCATAAAACAATGTAAGCAGACAGTTCGCCTCTTTTTACCATTGGAATTTATATTCGGGAACAGTAATACCATTAACCAGTGCACGATATTTAAATCCTTTGAAGCGACAACCTTGTTTGTATGAAACGGATCGCTATTATTTAAAACTTCTGTAAATCGTACTTAATATCTACATACTTCAGCGAAACTTAAATCTAGTTTTAAAGTATGACGTAGACTGTTTGATCTAAGTTTTGATACTGCTATACTGCAGATGCAAGTACGGCCGACAACTGACAAAAAAAAAACAAAAAAAAATGGTTTACTTCGTAACTATTGAGATTTAGGTAGCCAAAACTACGTACTCTTACGCTTTTTTTAATACTGTAATTGATGATTCATCATCATCATCAGCCTGTATGAGCCCACTGCTGGACATAGGCCTCTCCGAAGGCGCGCCACTGAACCTTGATGATTGATGAGTATTAATTGATGAAGTGCGGAAAATTGTAATAAATTTTTTTTTTTTAGAAAAATGACGGTAACTACAATTATTTTTTCTTGAAAACTAAGCAGAAATTCCACACTGGAATTCTAGTCATGCATTTGAAACATTAACGGCTGTCGATTTGTGAAATAAAATGAGGGCGTCCGATTTAGAGGTCCAATCTCACTGTGCAGAGGTTCGATCATATTCTACCAATTTAAGAAATTAAACTAAAATACCTTGACCTCCTCGTTTTGGCACTGGCCTCTGGACTTCACTTCCAATTCTGGCGACATGGCTTTCTGACAATTCAGTTCGCATTCGTTCGGGTAGCTCTTTCCATCCGAGCCGCACACCGGGTTATATTCATCAGTGCAGATGCATTTTGGCGACGGTACATCGGCCACCTTGGATGATAAAAATTGATTAATAATGAGCTCGATTCTGAAGGCACAATGTTAAAATTTGACAGTACTAAAACTGTTGCTATCCTTGTCACACAGTATTATGAAGATAAATGCGAAACCAATTTTAGCGCTGTCAAATTTTAAATGTGTGCCTTCAGAATTGGGCCCATTGTTTTGGCTGCTACTTTTTAGAAAATTCTTGATAATTTGCTCTTACTTTGCAGAGGATTTCGAAGTCGCCGATAGATTTTCCCTAGCGTTTTTTTTTTGAGCTGCGTTTTTCGTCTAGGCTCAATTACTATATACAGAATGACATGGAAAGTCGATATTCAAGCCCATCAACCATGGGTCGGAAATGAGCGGCTACCGAGATATAAGTTCAGTTTTTTTTTAACTTTTCCGACTTGTCACACAACATTTTTTTTTATAAATAATCCTTAAATCTAGGCACTTAACTAATACTTTTATGGAAGCTCATAAAGTGAGTCACCTTTTGAAAAAAAAGCATAGCCAAAATTATCGTCATCTCAGAAATAAAAAGTCTTTATTAGCAAAAAAATGTATTTTCTGTATTTATTCCGAAAATCTACTTAAATTATTAGAAAAAAAATGCAGTCAGCGTACAAATGACTAAAAAGACTAACTGATGTCATAAGCTAGTCTAGCCTGTTTTATAATCTTATCCTAACATGAAACTAAATAAATACCTTGACTTCCTCGTTTTGACACTGGCCCCTGGACTTAACTTCCAGTTCTGGCGATCTGGCTTTCTGACAATTCAATGAGCATTCGTTCGGGTAGCTCTTTCCATCCGAGCCGCACACCGGGTTATATTCCAAAGTACAGATGCATGTCGGTAACGGTACATCGGCCACCTTCGAAGAGGAAAAATTGATTAATATTGTTTTTAGCCTTTTATGCGCCCGGTGCGAGCTTCTTTAACTGCGCCCTTGAAAAATGCCCTGATCATTTTTACGCCCCTCCAAAGTCTGCGCCCTGTGCCTGGGCATCGCTGGCACCGTCCTAGTTACGGCACTGATAGTGCTACTTTTTAGAAATGTCTTGATAATTTTCTGTTACTCGAGAGGATTTTTAAACCGCCCATTGGTTTTCCTCTCTTTGTTTTGAGCTGCGTAGTTATTTATTCGTCTCAGGCTTATCACTACATATCTCAAAGTAATCTACATGGAAATATCAGCCCTTATCTATCACCAGCACGCGAAAGTGGAAACATTATTTGATTGCAACTAGGAAATTTTGCTCTATTACTTCACTAGTGTAATTACTTCGTAACTATTGAGATTTAGGTAGCCAAAACTACGTACTCTTACGCTTTTTTTAATACTGTAATTGATGATTCATCATCATCATCAGCCTGTATGAGCCCACTGCTGGACATAGGCCTCTCCGAAGGCGCGCCACTGAACCTTGATGATTGATGAGTATTAATTGATGAAGTGCGGAAAATTGTAATAAATTTTTTTTTTTTAGAAAAATGACGGTAACTACAATTATTTTTTCTTGAAAACTAAGCAGAAATTCCACACTGGAATTCTAGTCATGCATTTGAAACATTAACGGCTGTCGATTTGTGAAATAAAATGAGGGCGTCCGATTTAGAGGTCCAATCTCACTGTGCAGAGGTTCGATCATATTCTACCAATTTAAGAAATTAAACTAAAATACCTTGACCTCCTCGTTTTGGCACTGGCCTCTGGACTTCACTTCCAATTCTGGCGACATGGCTTTCTGACAATTCAGTTCGCATTCGTTCGGGTAGCTCTTTCCATCCGAGCCGCACACCGGGTTATATTCATCAGTGCAGATGCATTTTGGCGACGGTACATCGGCCACCTTGGATGATAAAAATTGATTAATAATGAGCTCGATTCTGAAGGCACAATGTTAAAATTTGACAGTACTAAAACTGTTGCTATCCTTGTCACACAGTATTATGAAGATAAATGCGAAACCAATTTTAGCGCTGTCAAATTTTAAATGTGTGCCTTCAGAATTGGGCCCATTGTTTTGGCTGCTACTTTTTAGAAAATTCTTGATAATTTGCTCTTACTTTGCAGAGGATTTCGAAGTCGCCGATAGATTTTCCCTAGCGTTTTTTTTTTGAGCTGCGTTTTTCGTCTAGGCTCAATTACTATATACAGAATGACATGGAAAGTCGATATTCAAGCCCATCAACCATGGGTCGGAAATGAGCGGCTACCGAGATATAAGTTCAGTTTTTTTTTAACTTTTCCGACTTGTCACACAACATTTTTTTTTATAAATAATCCTTAAATCTAGGCACTTAACTAATACTTTTATGGAAGCTCATAAAGTGAGTCACCTTTTGAAAAAAAAGCATAGCCAAAATTATCGTCATCTCAGAAATAAAAAGTCTTTATTAGCAAAAAAATGTATTTTCTGTATTTATTCCGAAAATCTACTTAAATTATTAGAAAAAAAATGCAGTCAGCGTACAAATGACTAAAAAGACTAACTGATGTCATAAGCTAGTCTAGCCTGTTTTATAATCTTATCCTAACATGAAACTAAATAAATACCTTGACTTCCTCGTTTTGACACTGGCCCCTGGACTTAACTTCCAGTTCTGGCGATCTGGCTTTCTGACAATTCAATGAGCATTCGTTCGGGTAGCTCTTTCCATCCGAGCCGCACACCGGGTTATATTCCAAAGTACAGATGCATGTCGGTAACGGTACATCGGCCACCTTCGAAGAGGAAAAATTGATTAATATTGTTTTTAGCCTTTTATGCGCCCGGTGCGAGCTTCTTTAACTGCGCCCTTGAAAAATGCCCTGATCATTTTTACGCCCCTCCAAAGTCTGCGCCCTGTGCCTGGGCATCGCTGGCACCGTCCTAGTTACGGCACTGATAGTGCTACTTTTTAGAAATGTCTTGATAATTTTCTGTTACTCGAGAGGATTTTTAAACCGCCCATTGGTTTTCCTCTCTTTGTTTTGAGCTGCGTAGTTATTTATTCGTCTCAGGCTTATCACTACATATCTCAAAGTAATCTACATGGAAATATCAGCCCTTATCTATCACCAGCACGCGAAAGTGGAAACATTATTTGATTGCAACTAGGAAATTTTGCTCTATTACTTCACTAGTGTAATTACTTCGTAAGTGGCGCTAAAGATTTTTACGAGTATTTCTGCTTCACACTTTCACCCTAAGTACATTTTCATAATAGTGTGAATGCTTTTGTTATAAATTAAAACAATTTCTTAAAAGAAAATAATCGAGTCGACTACTGATATGGAAGCTCCAGCTAGAAGCTGCCTTTCTATTTAAAATAAAATAAATAAATCTCAACGAATCGTTATGAAATTGTGTACCCAAATAGTTCGCATCTTTTTACCACTGGAACATAAAAGTTACCACTGGAAGCAAGAATAATACCATCAGCCAATTAAAAAAATATATGGGGGCATTTCACACTCGGTCATCTGATTCCAAACTAGGCAGAGCTTGTACTAGGGTATCGGACAGATGATATACTGGTACATACAAAGGTAAATTATATCCAGACACATGGCAAACACTAATGCTCATCACACAAATGTTGGCCCTGGATGGGATTCGAACCCCGCGACCCCGAGCTTCCCAAGTAGGTCCGCTACCCTCTATTCTGCAGGGCCCTCAATGGCCGCCAGAGTACAATTAACCTGCCTGTATTATAATGTTATTGTAACGGATTAAAGAAACTCAAAAATACCTTGACTTCCTCGAGCGGGCATTCGCCCCTGGACGCCAATTCTAGCTCGGGTGACTTCGCTTTCTCACATTCCAATGAGCATTCATTCGGGTAATTTTTCCCATTCGAGCCGCATACCGGGTTGAATTGAAAAGTGCAGAAGCAAATCGGTGGCTCTGGTTCACATTCGCCCTGATTTCTAAGAGTCAGGTCTTTGTTCGTGCTCTGTGCACATTCTAGCATGCATTCGTTGCTGTATGTGACGCCGTCTGACCCACAGACTAGTAAAAGGTTTCGTGCGCAATCACATGGTGGGTGCGCTGATGTGACTGACACATACGCTGCTAAAAGTAGTAATCCTGTAATAAAGAATAATATAATCTAATAAATAAATAAAATAAATGAATATGTCAGACATTCACACCAATTACCCAAACCCAAACTAGGCAGAGCCTGTGGTATGGTTACTAGATAACGGATACACATACTTAAATAAATATATAAACATCCAAGACTTGGGTACAAACATTCATATTCATCATACGAACATTTGCCCCTAGCGGGATTCGAACCCGCAACCTCCGGCGTGGCAGTCCGAGAGCTACCCGTTCCGCCACGGAGGTCGTCAATAAATAAAAACGTAAACTTCGTTGCAAAAAACTTGGGGGATGAATGATCAGTAATAGAATGATCTTAACACATTAAGATCATTTTTGGAATTTTCGTCTGTTAGTTTGTTCACGCATCACGTAAAAACGGCTTAACTCGGAGTTAAACCATTTAGTGTTTAATTCATCGCAATCCACTTGCCGTGTGGTTTCCGGTAGAGTAGAATAGGACCACTCCAACTCTTCTCGTGGATGTCGTACAAGGCGACTAAGGGAATACATTATAAAACATCAGTCAGGCCTCCCCAACCCGTCTGGCCAGCGCGGGGAGTGTAGGCCAAATCCGTCTGTCTCCGGCAGATGAGAGAGGGTTGTGCTCCTGCGGTGGAGACAAAAATAACCTGATGATGATGATGAATCCACTTAATCAAAAGTTAGGGGAATTTTTATTTTTCAAATACATTAGTAGGTTGTATAACAATTCTGTGTACAATTCAGATTGCGATGAGTTAGGACCACATTTGAAGCTGTAGTGGGCGTGGGATTGGAGGTGGGAGTGGGAGCGGGAGTCGAATTGAGATTAATAATAATTGTGTAGTCCACGCGAGCGGAGCCGCGGGTACAGCTAGTTATAAATACATGTATAAGACGACCTACCTATACCAACTTTGGTTAGAAAGTCATCATCATCATCTGCTTACTTCAAATTATACTTTGTAGTCAGTAGCAAAAACAGATTCCTGGTGAGGCAAATCACGCTACTTCCAAGTCCTGACCGCGTGGTCTGATCGGACAATGTGAACTATTTTTGAAGTATGCTTGATATAAAGTATCTGGCGTGAGGGGAACTAAATCTAGTGACTTCCAACGATCTCTATGTACTACTAGATGGAGCGTTTCAAACAATCGCTCTGTTCCACGCAAATAGCCACAACTCTTTCACATTCACAATGAAACTTATGCAGTTACTACTCAGAACATTTAATATACATACTAAATATTGACATTATTTAACCGTAACCGGATTGTTTGAAACGCTCCATCTAGTAGTACATAGAGATCGTTGTAGAGATCGTTCACATTGTCCGATCAGTCAGACCACGCGGTCAGGACTTCGAAGTAGCGTGATTTGCCTCTGCTACTGACTACAAAGGTGACTTTATTTGAAGTCAATGGCGCCGAAATAGTAAACTGCATCCTAGTCGTTTTATCCACACCGCATCACATTTCAAAAGTTGGTTTAGTTGGTGCAAGTATGGAAGTTGAGCGATAATACCTAGGTACCTAGTTAATTGTAACATTTTTCCATGACAATGTCCTGGTTGTGATGGCCATTGTTGGTACACTCACGCAAATATTGAATCAACCTTGTTTTGTCACGGAGTGACACCTCCGGCAGCCTCCGGTGTGAAGTAATTGTTATTCACTTAATCACTGCCTGATGATTACAGTTTTGTCATTTATTTTTACCAAAATATGTGTAAATTCGTCAAAATATATAAGGTGGTGTCTGGGAGCAAAGAAACCTGATAAGTTCTTTTTTGTAATTTTTTTTCTCAAATTTTGTATAATTTATACATATAATTAGTTGTTATTAATTAAAATAAATAACTTTATGGCTCATTCTCTTTTTCTTTATGCTTCATCTAGTTTGAAAAGGGAATTTACTCGTAAACTATAAACACTTGTGGAAAAAAGATGCCAGCCTTGATGGACTTATCAGGCTTCTTCCAGATGCCATTTCAGGTTTCTCCCACACGCCACCGATATTTTCGACACGTTTATTATGATTTGTCAAGTAGTGTAATTAACCAAAGTCAGGGAAGACCGTGGTAGGTACAGGAAACAGTGGAAGATAACCGATTGCTGATTATCCAGAGCCAGAATATGAATTAGAATGAGGTTGACGGACGACAGATTAGGAATGATGAGGCGCATTAAAAAAAGCCTCATCATCAGGTTATTTTTGTCTCAACTGCAGGAGCACAACCCTCTCTCATCTACCGGAGACAGACGGAGGATTTGGCCTACACTCCCCGCGCTGGCCAGACGGGTTGGGGAGGCCTGATTGATGTTTTATAATGTATTCCCTTAGTCGCCTTGTACGACATCCACGGGAAGAGTTGGAGTGGTCCTGTTCTACTCTACCGGAAACCACACGGCAATTTCAAAAGTTGGTTTAGTAAAAAAAAGCCTATTTATACCAAATGATCAGCCCAGCAGTGGGCTACTCCCTTGAACGAATTACCACTGAGTAAGCTTTATCGTAGTGAGACGCCAAACGCTTATCCGAAATTGACACTTGATCCGTTACATGAGAGTACTTAATTTTCCATGGATATTCGCAGAATCGCATACGGATGAGTAGGCTCCCAGGTCATGATGACAAATATGATGCCTCATGGTAACACCACAGACGATTTTTTATTTTTTTTTAACCGTACAAAGTCCTAATTTTCATGTACATTATTGTAAAATCTGGATAGTAACGAGATGCCCTGGATTCAGGGCCGGATTATCCATTAGGCAGTGTAGGCAACTGCCTAGGGGCCCCGCAACGCAAGGAGCCCCGCGCCCCGAGTCATTTCTGAAAATATTTCTTAGAGTGAAAAGAGGAGTAGGCGAGGGTTTGGACGTGGGTTTCGGGGTCGGAGTCGGATTGAAAGTGAGTAGTCCACGCGTGCCGAGCATTGCATTGTGGTAGAAAAGCTATATTTCAGGAAGTTAGAACACGGTGAAGAGGACCCGACACGTGCATTGCCCAGGGGCCCCGACTCGGTTACTCCGGCTCTGCCTGGATTGTACCCATGACCTTACGCGATATCTTCCAAGTTTATGTAATATCGAATTTCGGACGTCAAATGAATTTGAACACGACCCTGCTTGACTTCGATAACCCGTGTGCATTTCGTAACTTTAATCTTGAACTTTAAGTCGTTGAGATAATACATGATAATTTCACAATAATATTCCGGTTACTTTGGTTAGCGACTGGCGAAGCACCTATGAAACGTTGAAGGAAATATTATCTTATTCTCGTTTTTATATCGAAAAACGAAATAACACAGCAGTAACATCTAACTGCTTGAGTTGGTCTATCGCTTTCATCATCAGCCAAAAAACCTCCACTGTTGAACATAAGCCTCCGCAGTAGAATGCCACTTTAGATCAATGTCTTTGTCATTTCTAGTAAATATTAGGTCATTGTATAGGCACATTCTCGAAACTGGGATGAGATATGGTTTTTGTAAACGTATAGTGTAAAAGTTAGGAACACGTTGTTTATATATTATGTTGATGTTCAATGACTATAGTAATACTAGGGATCTATAGTAGAATCTAATAAATCTATTAAATCGTACCTTTCTGATGAGATAATAATACCGTACTTAAGTTCTCAAAAACTTTATGATACATGCCTGGATGTGAGCCTACGGCTTCGTGAACGGGGGGCGAGCGCACTACCAACTAGGCTACCGTAGTTTTTTTTAGATCGATTATTAAGATTAGTAGATTTTAGATACTTTTAAGAAATAATTATCATCAGCCGAAATACGCCCACTGCTGAACATAGGCCTCTCCAATAGAATGTCACTTTTGGTGGTCTGCCCGTTGGGGGATTTGCCATAGTCACTAGTAATGATCTTAATATACACAGGAGAACGCTGCTGCCTTCCCTGGTGGAATCTCTTAGTTGCTTTAAAGAAATCTAATCGTTTATTCTTTATTTTCTATTTTAATATGGTATTGGGCCATTCCTGGGAGAAGCGTTCTTCGCTGCAGATTCGTGGCTTTTATTTTTTCTCATGACGTTATCTATAACATCTACGTGAGTGCCTTATTGATAGCTTGACTCGTTTTTAAGCCTTCTTTTCCTATGCAATTCTAGTTTTCACCAGTCATGAAAAAAATAAAAGCCACGAATTGAAGTAATTACTAATATTAGTTAAGTGTATACTTATTGTGGACATATAAACAAAAAGTTGTAGAGCTACAGCTAAAAGTTGTAGAGTACAACTTTTTGTTTATATGTATACACTTGACTAATATTAGTAATTACTTCAATTAAAAATGCCCCAAAGTGAAACTCACCGAATTTGTAAATCATTTTCGCAGATCAAACCAACGCAGAAACACGAAGAAAAACAACTTGATAAAAAATACACGTTAAAAACAAAAGCTTATCAGACAACGACTACAATGTGTGTTTACCGCGAATGCAGCTCGCTTACGGCGTTTGTCCGGTAATGAATCGTCGCACGACCGCGGTCCGTTTATATACTAAAACACAAATATTACCTAAGATTGTACTCAGCGCGCCCGAGGAAATACGCAGGCGTTGTTGGCTCTGTAAATCCCCGGCCCCGGTGCAAAGTGCGTCAGCAGATGACCCTGCTTCTGTTTAATTTTTGAATCGGACCTTATCCCTCAGGGAGACCAAAACAAGGCTTGCGGCTTACGGGGAATAAGGTGCAGTGAGAAAATAGCTGTTATTTTCTTCCTCCTTTAAAAGTCAGTCTCCCACTAGTAGAGTAGAGTAGATATATTCCTAGCATGGTGTTTAGTGCTTAGTAAAGTAAGTTCGATAATGACTCCTTTTCACTCCTATAAAATTTTACTCCTGAAATACAGTTTACCTAGTTTGGCAGTCAGAGATTTAAAAAGTAATGTATGAATTGAATAAAATTACCTATAACACAAGTTACTTAGTTGGGCCCGAGGGTCAAACATCTATATTGACTAAAAGACCCGCTAGGTGGATCCATAGACGAGTCTACCGACCAAACAATGGTGGTTTAACCATTAAACTAGGCTATAAATACCACAGACCGACATCGAGCGACAGCATCACCTATGCGAGGCCTGGTATATTTAGTTCCAGAGCATAGATAACACATCCGCCGGTGTGGCAATTGTGGGCATTACTTCCATATATCAAAGCTAATATATTACTAGGCATATAGGTATATGCCTAGGTATATAGGTATGTAAGCCCTATATCCAACAGTAGGCCTGCGATCACATTGGTGAATGACTAATGAATGAATGGTATAAAAATTCATTTTTAAACAAAAATAAGTATATACGTAGGTGTTAATTCGTAATTTCCCGTTATTTTCTATGCAATGTATGTACCTTGTAAAGAAAAATCTAAAGTACTGTTGCAAGCTATATGAAAAGAAATAGAAGAAAGATGTCACTAAGACAAAAATCCTATCAAAATAGAATGGTGAAGTAGGCGCGACCCGCGTGCCAACCATATGCAATTTATTGCAAAAACTATGAAGACACTGACTCCTGAAATACAGTTTACCTAGTTTGGGAGTTAGGGCTTCATAAATAATGTATCACTTTAAATCGAATAAAGTTATGTTTATGTTTTGATAAACTTAAACGCTTACTCGTTTCCCGTCCGGTCAAGGTACCCGTAAACATCGACAAAATCGACACCTCCAATACTACGCCAACTCGGAAATATACCTAAGAGGATAACAGGAGGAAATCATAAGCAAAAAATTTGATAATTTTTTTAATATGACTATTTTAATGAAATTTTCTGTGCAAGTAATTTATTTACTATTGTTTTGTTTTGAATAACTTGATTTTTGAATTAATTTCTTAGTTTTATAATTACCACCAAAATTTTAGTTGGCGTAGTGTTCGTACATAACTGTATCTCTTCACTAGAAACGTGACAGCGAGGCATAAAGGGGGCGCGGGAGGGGCGTGCTATGTCCGAAAAACGGCACGCGCGGAACTGAAGTAAAGAAATGGCTACAACCGTTCGACCTGGATAGGACTTCTGTGGTCATTAAAATAAACATTGCGAAACATGTTTACTATATCATTGTTTTGTAGTTATTTACGAAAGTATTTCTCTTTAAACAGACAGGACAAGGAAAACCCAACCTCGTTAAAACGATAAGTAAATATTAGTGCTATGTGTCTTCGTCGTACGTACAGAACAAATCTATACCTATAATAAAACTGTAACTGGTCTATGTCTTTACATGGGAGATATTGTAGAAAATTTGTATGAGGGGTCTTTATAGGGCCAATAGAAGCCAAAATAATTGTTTTTAGAATTTTTGTCTTTTTGTCCGTCTGTATGTATGTTTGTTACCTCATCACGCCAAAACTACTTAATGAAATTTGATGCAGTTTTCACAGTTGTCTTGCTGGACGTGTAACTTAAAATCTGGTGCATGTTTCATCTTGATACGCCACTTAGAACCTGAGATATTAATAAAGTAAATTTTTCTAGAAGCCATTATATGCAAAATTCATATTGCGATTGGTGTGTACTACAGTTGGATCGGGAGTGGGATTGGAATTGTGATTGGGAGTGGGATCGGGATCGGGATCGGGATTGGGATTGAGAATCTGAGTGGGAGTGGGATATGGAGCGAGAGCTGGAACGGGAGTGGGAACGGGAGCGGATTCTGTAGTCCACGCGAGCGGAGCCGCGGGCACAGCTAGTGAATAATATTTATGTATCGTTCCTGGAACGTGGTCTGAGCTAAATGGAAGTGCATAGTCATGAATCAACATAACATGTATTAGAATTACATGTAAAATTTATTTTTTAATATGTTAAAGTAAAATAAATTAATCTAATCTAAGTAAATATAAGTTTTTTTTTCGAATTATTGCCCTACTCAACGTAAATACCTGAATATCTTCAGTACCCATAGCTTGCGTGGCAGAAGGAATGGAGCGCTAATACTTATTGACACACACTTCCTCCTGATCGTAATAAAACTTGTATTTTGTTGATGATCAAGAAGCAACAGATTAGCTGATTGTTAACTATAACCGGTTAATTGATTCAATGAATACGCAAATGACCTAGACACATTATTAAGATAATACAGTGCATAATATCTAACACTTAGATAATTGCAAGTCCTGATACTCGTATAAAATTATGATTTGTGACTATTTAAATCCTCTTTTGAAACTTAAGAATAAAAATATAAATGACGAGACAAATAAGACAATACAACGACAAATGAGACAATACTGTTCGTATAAATAATACTAGTAATTCTTAGTAGGGATCGCAAGTACTTAGATAGAGTGATTAATGTACCTACTTGCGACGAAAATATGTCGCGAAGATTAATATTTTCCTTTTCATGGGAAGTTATGAAAATCCCAGGATTCTTAAATCGGTAGCAACACCTTAATACGTCTAACCATTTTTAATTCCGGATTGCTTTTTCAAGCATTCAAAGTCCAAAAATTAGTTTTTCCGCAACTCTAACTCAAAAAAACAATTTCGGCGCAAGTACATAAATGACAGTTCCTAATTGTGATCCCAGATATTAGTTACAGGTCCTCTTATCATTGAGTTACCCTTGTATAGTGCTATAGCAAAATTAACTTTAAATTTATGCTCAACGTAACGGAAAACCTTGCATTGCTCGATAAACCAAGACATTATTGTTGGTAATAGACATCATCAATTGACAGTTTGTGCGAGGTAATACTCATTGTCTCTTTTATTTACATCGTCCTGGGAAACGAACGGATGTGATAACACTAGCTGATTAATAAGGTACTATAAAAAACTTAACTGACTGCAATGTAGTGCAAGTTTGTTCTCGAACGTGCGCGTTTCCGTTGAGACGTAAAGCCGAATAAAGGGATTTCCGTTGCCTTCATAAATGGATTACAAAATCGGTAAGTTTTTTTTATTGTAAAGAGTGATTGATTTCTTGGTGTGATAAATACTTATATAGCTTTTGCTTTGATAATTTTATATTCTACTAGCTGTTGCCCGCGACTTCGTCCGCGTGGACAACTTAACATCACAAATAATTATGTATTTCCCGAAGGAATGGGAGGTTTTTTCGGGATAAAAAACTAATCTATGTCTTATTCTAGGACCTAACCTATATGTGTGCCAAGTTTCATTACGATCCGTCCAGTGGTTGAAGCGTGATTGAGTAACAAACATCCAAATATCCAAATTTTCACATTTATATGTAGGATCAATAGAGTTATTTACATTATTGTACTTAGCTGTTTCCCATATCGATAATTTAACATAATTGTTAATCAAAATCAAAAATCAAAATCAAAATATTTATTGCCT
Source organism: Esperia sulphurella (assembly GCA_947086405.1). Classification (NCBI taxonomy): domain Eukaryota; kingdom Metazoa; phylum Arthropoda; class Insecta; order Lepidoptera; family Oecophoridae; genus Esperia; species Esperia sulphurella. The sequence continues at coordinate 12,048,130 of OX352273.1, read as the reverse complement.
TAACAGTATTTTACAATAGTTATAACGGGGCCGGGACTTCTTTTTAAGCGTAAAAGCCTGTGTTAAGAAGCCCCGCTCTTCCTAATTATTACATACATAGTAAAGACTCCTAAAGATACAAAAATATAAAAATAATTTAAACGATAACTAAGATTAATTAATGTGAATCCGCAAAATACATGTTGTGTGTGTGTTTGTGTGTGTGCGTGTGTGTGTGTGCGTGTGTGTGAATGTGTGTGTGTGTATGTGAGATATCTTTAGAATACTAATTATTATGTAATATATAGTAGAAGTGATTCAGTTTCTTCCCATGTTTTAGTTTTTAGACCATTAGTTATAAGTCTTTTACATTCAAGCAAAGGTTTTTCATAAATCTTTAATTCCTTGTTTATTTTATTGTAAAGGTGGGCTGATTGAGTACCACATTGAATACTAGCAAATTTTGTTTTGACTCTAGGAACGTGAGCTACTGCATGTCTATTTCTTTTTTCCAGAATGCTCTGATCAAGTGGGAGCATTTTATGTAGTTTTAAGACACTATGTAAAATATACAGTTTCCTTACAGAGAGAAGGTTACTTATTTTGTACAGACTTTCAGTGGGAAATCTTAATTTCTTAAAATACATCACCTTAATAAGACCTCTTTGAGCACGCTCAAGCTCCAAAAATTTTGTTTTCGCTGCACCACCCCATACAGAAATGCAATATATTATGACTGACTGTACCAGAGACATATATATGGTGTTTAACAAACTGTTACATGACTTACTGTCTTCATCTCCCATTTCAATATCTCTAGGCACTACATGTCGCAGGGTCTTAAAAATCCAGCTAAGTTTTCTAATTCGACTACTGACATAGTCAAGGTGAGGATACCACGAGAGCCTATTGTCTAGCACAACACCTAAATACTTTGTCTGCTTAACTTTCTCAATAGCGCGGCAGTTACAATCATTAGTACCAAAAAAATTCGAGTTGCCACAGTCATGTATTTTTATTTTAAAATTGTCATTTGGTTGAGTAATATTATAAATACTAAAGCAAATAAAATTTGTTTTGGATATGTTTAGCGATAGAAGATTATTTTTTAGCCACTCAGCAATTTTACACAAACCCTGTTCAGTGCGTATCCTGACCTCATCCCATGAATTACCCGAAAATATTATTGCAGTATCATCTGCATAAGAGAAGACTTGAGCATTTGGTATCTTGATATTGCATAAATCGTTAATGTAGACGAGAAAAAGTGTAGGCCCTAAGACACTGCCTTGCGGCACACCATATGATACATCAGCCTCTTCGCTGATACACTCTCCTATTTTTACTCTTTGCTTCCTATCAGTCAAGTAACTCTGGAATAAGGCAAGACAAGTTCCTCTGATTCCAATCCTATTTAATTTGTCTACAAGAATAGGGACAGAGACGGTGTCGAACGCTTTTTTGAGGTCAAGGAAGACTCCTAGACACTTTTTGCTCTTATCCAGATGTTCTATGACCAACGAGCTCAGGGCATATAGCGCATCCTCTGTAGATTTACCTTGCCTGAAGCCAAATTGCGAGGTAGACAGTATATTATATGTGTTTAAATAATTTAGCAGTCTTGAGTTAAGTAATTTTTCTAAGATTTTAGAAATAGCTGAGAGAACTGATATAGGTCTATAATTGTTTACGTCGCCTCTATCCCCACTCTTGTAGACTGGTGTTATGATCGATTGCTTGAACGCGGTAGGAAAAACGCCTTTTTCAAAACACAGGTTGGTGAGGTGAGTAATAATGGGGACAAGATGATCTTTGGCTAGTTTGAGGAAACGTGTGCTGATATTATCCCACCCCGGGGCACTATCACTTTTTAAGCCCATCAACACACTATTTACCTCCCCTGGGTCAGTGGAAAGCAAGACAAATGAGTTAAGTTGTTGAGGCATATTTCCTAAGAGTGTATCCAGTGCCGGTGTAGCCTCAGAACCCACTATGGTCGCTGCAAGATCTTTACCAATTTCAGCAAAATATCCATTTACAAAATTTACAGAGTCCATAGAGTTTGTTTTAGTATTAAGAAGTTCTGTACTTAAGTTATGTGTTTTATTCGTGTAAGTAATATTTTTTATATTTTTCCATAATATTTTGTTATTGTTAACTGATTTGGCAAGCAATTCCCTATCATATTTCCTTTTAATTTTCTTAATCAAGTTGTTGCAGTAGTTCCTATATCTTTTGTAAGTTAATTTGTTAATTTCGTTATATGGATCTTTTTTATATTTTATTTGTAATTTATTTCGATTTTTGATACAGCGTAGTATACCATCCGTTATCCAGGGTTTTAAAATGATTTTACTATTGGGTATTGAGGTTATAGTAGTATTTTCGCTAATGGAGTCAGTTATTTTTTTAATTAACTTATTTGTTACCACATTGGGGTCATCACAGTAAAGTAATTCCGGTAAATTTTGTTCCTGTAGCTGTTTTAATGCGGATTCAAAATCAGTAGTGGTTTTAGTTTTATTTAATATCTGTGAGCGCTTTTTAATTTTAGATATAACAAATCTGCTGTCCATGATGTATATTAAATTAATAAATATGTATGTATATAAGATTTGAAGTATCATGGTTATTAGATCATGTGCATAATTCCGTCTTGTCTATAGTATTCAGTCTCCTAACAGAATAACTAGCTTCATAGCTAATAGCTCAGATGTTAGAGCCAAGGCCCAGGTTAAGTCGCGGTCGGTCGCAGGTTCAAATCTCGCTCGCGTGTGAACTTTTTACCTACTCTCAGATATTTAGGATTAGTCGACTCGCCGGGAGTCGTAATAAAAAGGGTCAAAATCATACATTTTAATTTCAAATCCCAATAATAGTGCGTGACACTGAATAATTTTCATTAAAAGTTAGTCTGGTTTGCGAAAAATAAAATAAATTTATTCATTCACGCGATTCACGTTTGGGAGCAGTCAGGTAATGGTATGCATGCAAAAATCTTCAACCAGTCCGTCCTACCCGTAATAACCTACGGCACCGAAACGTGGACCCTGTCAGTGGGGCTATAGTTTGAAAACTCAGTCACTCAGCGGGCTATGGAAAGAGCTACGAGTATGCTCGGAGTTTCTCTAAGATACAGGATCCGAAATGAGGTGATCCGCCAGAAAACTAAAGCCTTGAAAGAAAGAAAGAAAGAAAAAACACAATTCACTACCACAATTGGCACACACAAAGAAAAAACCAACAAAGCAAGAAAAAGAAAATTTTTTTTATAAGAACTAGAGAAAACAATTTAAATTTTTTAACATAGTTAAAGTAGTATGCGTGTGCTTTGGCAGCAAAAGGGCAAACGACTCAGCATATGCCTAGACCAAGTAAGATGCTAGGCGCTGATTTTCAGTCTTCGACATAGCTCAAAAAGTTAGCACGTTGAAGTGGCAGTGAACTGGTCGGGGTACACGGGTTCTCGAGTGGAGACCGCGACTGGGCAAGCGTAGTGTAGGGCGCCCCCTGGCTAGATGGAGCCTCCTATCTAAATGGAGCGACAATCTGCGCAAGGCGGCTGGCAGTGACTGGATGAGAAGAACCGAGGATCGGGTTCAGTGGCGCACCTTGGGAGAGGCCTATGTCCAGCAGTGGACCGTTGTAGGCTGATGATGATGAATGGCATGCATGACCGAAATTCTAACCTGGCTCTCGCGACAATTAGGTCGCGTCTTTTCCACTGCGCCATAAATTCGTATATAGTAGTAACTATTAAGTTATCTGTGGTTTTACACCCATTCAGTAAATAACTGTTGGCGATTCGAGTGCTTGTTAAACACTTCACGTATGCATCGGGTATTTTGCAACGCAAATATTCCGTCGCTAATATATTAGTATTTATTTTATGTACCTACCTAAATACCTTTGTTGCGTATTTTTGCTTGTGTAGTAATTTGTAGTTTAACGTAAAAAAAGGTTTAATAACAGTGTCTAACATGAAATCCAACTGTGAAGTAAAAGGTAGGAACCCTAAAAGATGTTGCCTTGGCTCTAAAGATTATATTGCAGTTTCTAACAATAGAAATGTTAAAAATAAGTTAATAACAAAACAATGTTTTTACTACAGACGTAGGTAATCGTCAAATATGTTCGATTATTCAGTAATGAACAGTAATTTAATTTATTTAACTGATTTAAATAGTTTAGTCAAGCTAAGTACCTACCTATATCTGTCTTTAAGTTTATGTCAAGGTTCCCGATTTGCGTGTCGGGAAAATGCTTGTAGGTACTTAGCATTATCATATATTGGCATACCTACCTTTATCTAGTAATATATTACCTTTCACCGTGTGGTTTCCGGTAGAATAGAATAGGACTACTCCAACTCTTCCCGTTGATGTCGTACAAGGCGACTAAGGGAATACATTATAAAACATTAATCAGGCCTCCCCAACCCGTCTGGCCAGCGCGGGGAGTGTAGGCATAATCCTCCGTCTGTCTCCTGCAGATGAGAGAGGGTTGTGCTCCTGCAGTGGAGATAAAAATAACCTGATGGATGATGATGATATTACCTTTGCTACCTGTAATATATTTGGTAGGTATGTTTCAGTTCTGATCAGCTGGAAATCCCCGAGTAACATGTCTGTTTCCGTGTAATGCTATTATTCCAGTCGTTGCATGTATTCTTTAGTATCAGAACATTATCAGTAGAATCTTTCTCATCCGCAGTGTTACTTCTCACCCTAATGGTGACGTCAGCGCTCTGTGCCAACTACCCCCAAGAGTTCAACGACCAGGAGTGGTCCTCCGACTGCCCCTGTGCCAGGATTTACCGTCCGTTGTGCGGTTCCGACGGGAAGACGTACAATAACAAATGCGAGTTGCAATGTCGTGCGAAGTTCGTTATGGAGAAATTTGGAGACAGTCTTAGTGCGGTGAAGAGAGGGCGATGCGACGAATAAGATAAAAAAAATTTATTTAGGTATGTATCATTCTTCTATCCCAGTTTATCGGGCTCGAAGGACTACATTTCTTGCAATTTTTTTGTGACGGTTGCGCATCGAAATATATATTTTTTAATTAGGTACCTACCTAGTATAGAGTAATTTATCGTAACTAGATGGTATTACTTACCCTATAATTCACGTGGTTAATTTTGACTTCAAGAAAAAAACACCAATGAATTTAGGTAGATTAATAAATTATTTATTATTATGATGAGCATGGAAAACAAAGAAAAATAAAAAAAAACTATCGCCAAAGGATCCCGAAAAAAAAGGTGGCCGAGCAGATTGGCTTTTAGAATTTGGAAAATTTACTACGATAGAAAAAAATGAACGAGGAGACTCACACACAAGCTTTAAATATAGCGTTAGAACAAAATACCAAAAGAAAAAAAAACGAGGAATTCCTTTACAAAATGAATAAACCCTAGGGTACTTAAATTATGGCCAGTGTTCTTCGGCGCCAGATCTTCGATGTCAGATCTTCAATTCCTGGTGTCCATCCAAAATAGTCCAAATAGTTTCGGCAAATTCGCTCCTGGTGACAGCTCCTCTTTGTAGGATAAAAACGTCTCTCCTGCTTTGGCTCTTGCCAATGCTGATCTATATGCAGCGGGCTAACCACATAGGTAGCTTATTCAATGAAAAAATCTTAGAAAAATGGGAACCTCTTGTTCTGAAAAACGGTTTCCCTAACAGTAGGGAAACTCACAGTTATAATAATTTACAGAAATCTCAAAATTTTCGTCTTTACAGAAAAATTCACACCCTCCTTCCATTAAGTCAAAAGTCTCTCGTCCATTGTTTTCATAAAATTTTTCTCAATTCAAATATATTTTTTATTAATAATGAATGAAAATGAATTCTTTTTGACCTAAAAGATTTTGTAGCGTAACGCTACACTAGGCAGGCGAGTATTAATTATTATGTATAGTAAATACTTAGTTCATTGGTTCTACCCGTCCACTAATAGCAAGTTATACACCAATGACAAGGTCTTTCATTTCATTTATTTAGCCATAATTTATAAGTACATACATGTTCTTAAAAATACATCCCGGTTCCAGTATAAATTTACCCAAGGGTGTAGCTTGCAATATTCTATATGTAATCGAATTTGTACAATGTCAATATGTTAATTTTAGATTTCCCATTAACTAAATACTTAATTCATTCTGGAATAATCCAGTTCAATAATATCAACAATAAATTCATTCAATATAAATATATAATGCCTAATAGTACATTTGTCACGACAAAAGAAAGGTCTTGTTATAGTTACTATGGCGGCTAATTTCAGCTGTATTTTACCTACCTTCTAATAGCAACTATTCATTACTCATTCATTATTAGTATTACATAAAGCAGTAATGAAAGTATTTGACTTATGGCATGAATGAATATGATAGAATTAGAAATGCCAGCCTAAGCCTATTTGCTATTTATGGTCCGTGATGGTTGCACCTACGCTTGATTTAATTTTGGTTTTTGATAAATATAATAGTTTATGCCAAAAAAGGATGACAATCACTAATTTAAATCACGGTTGTTTATTTGCAGCATGTATCCTGGTTTTGTTCTACGCCACAGCAATATGCCAAAAGTTTTGGGCTGAGAAGGACTGCTTCTGTACCACAGAATATGAGCCTATATGCGCCTCTGATATGAAGAGATACAAAAACATATGCACCTTCGAATGCAGGACACGATTTTTAAAAGAAAATAAATTCGCTACGATACGAAGTGTAAATTGTAGCCTTCTGTTTCCCACAGTAAAATGGTGATTACCATATCATCCACGGGAGTTTAAATTGGCGTAAGGGACAAATCTATACTTTTCAGGAGACGCAAAACCTTGTTTTTTTACTAATTTGGCATTTTGTCTTTTACGCCAATTCCGCCGACGATATTTTTTATTTAAAAACTTATGTTTGTATGAATAAAGGTTTTTTATAATTTATATACAACAGTATGTATAAAAGGTGTTTTATTTGCCTAAATATTTTAAGTACAGCTGTAATTGGACCCAGTTATGCAGAAATGATCTAACCCACATTTATTCATTTTCGAGATAAAAAATTATGCCCAAGTATGGATGAATATTTACAGTACACTTTATTGCAAAAAGATGGTATTTCGTTTGTTTTAAACAAACAAAAACATTTTTTCAGGGCAGTTTGAAGGGAAAAATATTCGCGCCCCCTATGGGGGTAGACACCCACCAAAATGTTTTTACGTTACGTAAAAGTTTGATCGTTTCTGCATACCTGAGAGCAGAGCTCCCTCGTTAAACACTAGATGGCGCTAGTAGTCGATTTTTTTTAAAATTATGTGCACAACATTCTGAATGCATAAAAGTACACTCTGAACGTTGGTGGATGCCGGTGAAATTGATTTTTATCGAAAACTAGCTGTGCCCCCGGCTCCGCTCGCGTGGACTATAGAATCCGCTCCCGTTCCCTTTCCCACTTCCACTGCCACTCAGACTCCCAACCTCTCACTCCCACTCCCAAATGTAGTTAGTCCTAATGTTATCGTAATCTGCATGCCGAATATGTTAGACTTTGTTTTGTGTATGTATACCTATTAATGTACACCCCCTCCTGCCCCACCCCCTTCCCCACCACTCACCCTGCACTCTATTCGCTACTTTCCCCCTTCCATGACCATCTCCAAAATGTAATTCTCACACATTGCAATACGAATTCCGTCGAGTTTAATTCCACCCTACACTTTTTTGTTGAATACTAATGCAGTGTATGCGAGTCCAAGTACAGATCCAGGTCCAGATCTAGCTTCTCAATCAAAAGTTATGTGAATTAATAGTTTTCAAAAACTTACATATATTACATTAGTACCATACCCACTCCCGCAACCGCTCACGAATTCCGTCGTGCATTGACACACTACACTTCTATGCGAGTTTTCGAAATCTATAAATTAGCATAACCTTTGATTGACTGGGCCGATTGCAATTAAATGAAGCTTATATGTTACACCGAATTAAGCACTATGTTTCTGTGAAAAGTACATCGAAATCTGTTCAGTAGTTTTTAAGTGATGCGCGCACAAACAAACAGATAAACAGACAAAAATTCCAAAAATGGTCGAAATGTATTCTATTACTTATCCCCCTAATTTTTTTTTGCAAATATCTTCAATGTACAGACATGTGAAGTTTGCAATTTTACTTATTAGATTGTCGAAATATAAATACAAGAAAACTTTTTTCGACTATTGGAGCCATCTACTCAAACCGTGAGCGATCACCTTAATGTGATGATGATAAATATATTATATTTATCACAGATGTTATAAATTAATAAAATATTTATCATTTATGTACATAATTTTACCCATATACTGGATTCCATAGACAACAGATCAAGTGAATCATTAAATTAATATTCAATCCAATTATTTTAGGTAGTTATATGATTAAAATGTCCCTAAAAACTTACCCAAGGATTAACCCACCTATATTATTAAAATAAAATGTTAATTATACAAACAACTCATGTAATACTTCAGCCTTTTCAACTGTATTGATTCTATCGTTATATTTGTGTAAATCAGATTCTTATATATGTTCAAAGTGGACAAAAGCTCAAATCTCAATATATTGCACCTACTGACCACAATCAGGTACAGAATGCCTTCGGCATTAAATTAGCCTGTTGTACTATATGTTTGTATATCACTTACTGCTACCAAATAATATTTTGTAAAAATAACCATAAATATGTCACATATACATACTGGTAATTTTTCTTAGCATTGAATAACTGTGTAATAAAATTGGAACTTATGATTATCACCACAAAAATATAGTTTCAACTGTAGAATTTAATTCTAGCTTGTCTTCTAAATGTCCCAAAAGATAGAATAAGTAGTAGAGTAAGCATATATTTATTAATGTATTATAATTTTAAACTGAAGATATTTTTAGTATCAATGACAAAGCTCGAAAAGTTACTTTCTCCACCTGCAAAGCTAGGAGGCTGGTAACATTTTGTTTATCGCTATAAAAGGTCTTTGATTTCGAATAACTGACAACCAAAATGGCTATATTGCATTTAAATTCTTTTGGATCATCTGTCAGCTTTGGAAGACAGAGCCTGATGTATTGAGTGATAAAAATTGAAGTAATACTTAGAGTTTAGAAGACTTTAATAGATCATCAAGCTTAAACTTTTTCCTCATAAAGTCAACTTTATAAGCTTCTTCAGGTAAAAAACTCAGTAAGAATATATGTGTAATTAATCCAGTAACACCCCATATATTGTGTTTTCCATACATGTACACTGGTAGACGTGGCTTATACACTAAGTGTGCATGATTACTTGTGTCACAAAACGCCGACATAGGCACGGTAAATATCTCGTCTACCTCGTGAATGTTTGGTTTCAATTTTTCCATTTTGAAATTTTTTATTTCTCCAACTACAGGCGTGATAAGCATTTCCTTATCCCGGCCCTGCATTGGCGCCATTTGGCCCCAAACGTCCACGTCTTCGCGGGAAACTCCGATTTCTTCCTCAGTTTCCCTCAGCGCTGTTTCGACTGCAGTTTCGTTGCCATCCATTTTCCCGCCGGGAAAAGACACTTGGCCACTATGATTTTTTAAATTCGCCGATCGCAGAGTGTAAAGGAGACAAAGTTCCTCGTTGACGACGCACAGGGGAACCAGCACAGATGCGTTTGTAGTTGGTGGAACATCGTGATATTTAATTGCGGGCAGCAGTTTCAGATTTGCGACACAACGCTCCCTGATTGCAGTGGACAATAGCACTTGAGGTGATAACGCCATAATATGCGCAAAAGTTCCTTTTATCATTTACCAAATTAAATTACCATAGTTTTTGTTCACATTTATCTCTGTACTCTGTACAGGTCCAAAAGTCGATTAGCATTTTGACAAATAAATATGTCAAGATGTCAGCTGTTACTAGAGATACCTTATAATACCGGTTTTCCTAGAAATATCAACGAGATCACCCATCTATGTTGAATGAATGAGGAATTCAATTCATTGATGATTGAGTGCGAGGCGAGGAGCACTAATGTGCAGTCAGTCAGCCAACAGTCAGCAAATTATCACGTCAATCAAAATGTCACAAAAAGAACTTTCGAAATCGAATGTTTTTGAATTATTTTGACAACGAACCAAAATTTGAACTTTGTCCTGACTTTAATATAAGGTTATGAAATCAAAAAGTGCTAGATAACGACATGAATGGAAATAAAATTAATATTGGTATACAAAATCTATTTTCGCTTGCATCTAGAGAGCGATGTATTACCAATTTGAAAAAACTTCAGGTGCCAACTCAGTGGAAGACTTTAGCCCCTGACGCTGCTGTCCTAGTGCCTATGTGCCGCGTTAACAATGTTCCTTCTCTACTATATACCGTCAGGACTGCTACTCTAAAGTCCCATGGCGGACAGATTTCATTTCCAGGCGGTAAAATGAATTCAGGAGAAACTCCAGCACAAGCAGCGTTGAGGGAAACTCAAGAGGAAATAGGACTACTTCCTAATAAGATTGATGTTTGGGGCTGCGGGATGCCTATCCCGGGACGCAATAACAACATTATGATCACTCCTGTGGTAGGGACCATTTTAGATTTAAAAAAAGATGACCTGAATATTAATCAGAGTGAAGTAGCAGAAGTTTTCGCAGTTCCTATTGAAACATTGTGTGATCCAAAGACCCAATACTACACGCAATTTAAAAACGGGTTTATTCTGCCTGTATTCATTGCAGATGATTATAAAATTTGGGGAATTACAGCATACCTTACGCATGCATTCCTATCTTGTTTACTACCGAGAGATATTTACAGAAATGATTGGACCAAAAAGAAAATTGAAGTTAAAGATAATCTTCATGACTGTCTATGAAAAAGATAGGATACTATGTAAATTTGATAACTAAGAAATGTGTTCAAACACTTATGATATGTCACTTGTTGAAAAATATTTATATTTTGTATAAATTTTATATTACGTTGTTGAATTATTTATTAAATGTGGACTTAATTAAAACAAATTGTTCAGATATAATATTGTCTTTATTCAAAGTACAAAAGCTACTATCACATTAGCTTAACTGTAGATAATGACCTTAGGGCTATATTCCTCCAAATCAAGTTGTAATAATTTAGAACAAAATACTATCTAAAAATACAATAAAAGTATTAAAATCTTAATACTATCTCTACAGACCTTTATTCGTGTGATTTGATTATATGGGTAAGGTTAAGCCAGGCTGTATTTTACCAAACGTAATTGTAATAAAATTATTATAATTTATTACATAATGGAATATACGAGACACCTGTATATCTAGGTAGGTACTATATCTAGCAAGGCACAGCAAGCATAACTTTTAACAAATACATACATAATGCCTTAAGTCCCAGAGGGGTAGGCAGATATGTATCGCCACTTTGCGCAATCCAATGTCGCAAAGCGACCTTCCTTCGCCCGCTTTTCGCTCCGTTAAACAAATTTTTTTTTGTAAATGCCACAAACTAAAAATAAAGGACCAAAAACAAGGAAACCAAAATGAAACACAAATAAAAAATAATAATATTTATCCAGGTTTATTCCTTAATGTTAAATTATAATCTAGTTAATATTTTATACACTGTCCAATTGACATGTTGATCGACTCTCGCCCTTGTCTACTTGTGTGTACTTTAAATGTAATTAGTTTGCCAGATATATTTCTTCTATTTCATCAAAAAAACTAAACCCATTCTCAGGCAAGACTTATTTTAACTGGGATATTTTTGGGTTGATGTCTTGAGTTTCATACTCTATAGAACTATGTAAAAAAGGATAACATGGTATAAAAAAAATATACTTGATGTAGTGAGACTCCCAAAAATGTCTACTAATTAAATAGGTGGTCCAACTTAAAGCCTCACATTTTAACACTATTGTATTCCTTCATATATATGTAATAAAACATAATTTGAATCATGGAAACCTTTTAAACAGATAAATAAATACTTAATAATAAAGACTACCTTCAAAACAAGGTAACAACAATGGAGGCAGGCAAGAGTGCTCACAAGAATGATTCTTAGATACAAATGTATTTTTTAATTCAGAATAAAAAGGCAGAGGCAATAAAATAAAAATGGTGGCGAAATTGTTTCAATTTCTAAACCTAACAATTAGAAAAAGCCTAAAAAGATAACGAAATGAATACTGTAGACGTAAAACCAATCTTATATCTATTGTGAATATAATACAAAAAATATGAAAGCCTATTCGTTGTGTTTGAACACTGAACCTATTGTACAATTTTTTTATTTATTAAAAAATACTTTGTAATGAATGTAACAAAAAGTAACATTCAGTTTTAGTTACACTTACTACAAAATTTGCAACGGACTACGCAAATTAACATCATACACAATCTTTCACTTACACCACTCATCCAGCACCTCTGCCGAATTAAAAATGCTATTTCAATAAATAAAAAATGCAATTTCTAACATGACAAAATTGTCTATTTTGAGAGACAAAATATCTTTACTATTTTTCAGAACGACTATGCGTAAAGGTTTTAATTAACAAATCAATCACCCACAATAACCTACTTCAATATAATTATCCATAAAAACTTTCAATTGCACCAACCATACATTCAATCTCAAAGATTTCAACGACGCTACAGGAAATTCGAAACACTCTAATATTACAAAAATATATTGTCATCTCGTTTCTGTACTGGCGATAGTAGGCGAGAGGGAAAGGGAGCAAGTATAAAAAGGGGAAACCCCGGTACAAATGACGTTTAGTCTCAAGCCAAAATGGCGGCAAATGGACGGCACAATACTACCACAAATATTACAAACACGCATGCCTTAACAAAGGTTTAATATTTAACAGAAAAATGCATTTAAAGCATATCTTTGCTATCTTCGTCTCACAAGGACAGCATTGTTTCGATGGCATTATAAAGTTGGCAGCGACGTTTTCTTACATAAGAAAAAGCAGAGGTGCCAACGTCGAAATATACCTATTTTCAGTGCGGTGGATTCATTACTGGGGCGTAGCTAAGTGTGAATACTTGCCTGGGACATTATTTGAAGAGTTACTTGAAATAGTTCTTTTGTTACGAGTTTCACAATGATTTTTCATTTCTTGTATAATCTAGCATACACACAAAACAAATAAAGCCAGTTTCATCTAAATCATCTTGGCAGTTAGTTATACATGGAAATGAAAACCTCCTTTTTAAAAGTCGGCTGAACATAACTCTCGCTACGCCCCACAGCTCAAAGTCTATTGTACCAAGGCCATTCGCTCCGCGTGGCTAAGGCTTCGTTTACTCGTTATTTGACTCGTTGACGTCGATCGGGATTGACGTCGTGAACGTAGGCGTTTCAAGTTCTTCATGTTTGTTCATTTTCAACGCCTGGAAATACAAATGTAACTTTAGTAAAGATAATTTTAAAAGAAGAGGGGTTTCCAATATTTTTTTGTACAATTTTATACAGATCAATTTATATTTTTGTGGTACAAGTATTAATATACAGATAATACAAATTAACACTAAAAAAGAACCATTGTTTCTTAATGCATTGATAGTAAAAAACTATACAAAAGTTATTAGTGAATTTTATAAGCTAATCATTAGTAAAAATTTGCATTCCACACAAACATGGCTACAATTTTAGTTTAGCGATAACGAGGCTCAAAAGGCCTCGAATCTGGAGCTATAAAACTCAATAATAAATAAAATTAGCGGTTACGTACACAGACACAAAACATAATGTACAAAGTGCAAATAACATTTACGTGAATTTTTACGATTGTGTGGAGGAATGTGACTTCATTGATATAGTTTGACAAGTTAGTGGGGAATGTCACGGTATGCACACTACCGAGTGAAAATGGAATGGGCGTTAACGTGACGGTGCGAACTTGTAACATAACATCTTAACATTACGGTCGGAGCGATCTTACTACGTTACAGGTTTGTGAGGCTGGATTTACGATTTACAATCCAGTCTTATTCATCGCGTGATTGGTCAATCAAACTGCAACGCAAGATGTGATTGGTGGTAAAACCAGACAAGATGGCCGCTTGTATTTAAACTGGAAGCGAGCATTTCGTTGTATGACGAGCGTATACAGTTGACGAGTATGAGTAACGTTTGCAAGCATTTAACTGCTTAGTTCAATTCCCTCTCGAGTGCTCGCTTTGTGTCATGTTACGTTACGATGTTCTGTTACAAGTCAGCACGCGCCTCAAGGAAGGACACAACAACAACGGCACAGCCCCACCCGCAACGTACCATATCCGAGGAAACGTCCCGCCTTTGCCGCGCCGGCGTTGGCGACAAACCCTTTGAAGACAACTGTCAGGGTGGTAGAAATAGAAGAATAGTAGTTTCTGACGGCAACATTTATAGTAGGAAATTGAAAGAATATGGAAAACTACAGAAAGTAGTTTACGAGAGAGAAAGCACTTCTGTGGGTCCCATAAATATTTACTTCAGATAATAAACAATAAAAAATATTTATTTATATAGGTGTTTTTTAGTAATGGTTTCTAACACGAGATCCCAAATAATTGTACATACTCAGGGATGAAGCAACTACTATTAACAATTACTCCTACGTCGCTAAAACGTTTAACTACTTGTCTACTTTACTCGAGGCACATGTCAGCAGTGGACTAATAATGGCTATTGGTTGGTTGGTATTGTATGCAAAACGATAGACTGCATCAATAATAACGGCACAACAGCAAGACAGGCAGCAGCACTGACTATTAAGGCCTATATATGTATCAGTCGAAGTTGGACAGGTTTTTATATTAGTTACTGTTGGACATACACAATCGAATGACAGTCTTTCTTGACATTGACCGGGTCAATTGCATTTAGAACATTCCACCATTTCCTGATATGACCGGTTCAATTGCATTTAGAACACTCCACCATTTCGTGATATGACCGGTTCAATTGCATTTAGAATACTCCACCATTTCCTGATATGACCGGTCCAATTGCATTTAGAACACTCCGCCATTTCCTTATATGACGGGTTCAATTCCATTATGTCCAGAGGAGGAAGTTGGTAGACTGACAGACACATACCTGCTGAAGTTTGTAGTGGTTGATGATGTCTTGGTCCGCAGGGCAGCTCTGCGTAAACGCGTCTAGCTGATACATGTGATGCATGTAGCGCCACAGAGCGCGGAAGTTCGTCTGGAAACACAGAGTACAAAAGAATGATAAAATAATAGATAAAATGGATAAGATTAAAACGTGTGTTTTTATTTTTTACTTATTAAGTACATATCACCACGTATACAATATCTTAACCTAATGTCAGTTGCAAGTTGCAGCTGATCTTCAGAGGCCCATAATCTTATTTTTTAGCATATTCATTTTTAATCACGTATTGTTCATACTATCATCATACGATATTAGCTCTACGGATCCCTTTTTGTCACGATGTTAGGCTCAATTTACACCGCCGCGGAATGGAATGAAACCGGACAGTATGGGGAAGTAAGAAACTATAAGAGATAGAGTAATTCGTTCTAAGGAACCATGATGGCGATTAAAATATGCCAATTTTAATTTTTGTATAATATTTTGCATATGTTTCTTATCGAAAAAAAATTCTCAAAAAATATGTGAAAAAACCAGAATGTGATTATGTGAAAAAAATAATTAAGATATGATTTTTTTATCTATGTGTATAACAGATGTACATTTTAAAATCATCTGTTATTTAATTTAATAACCAGTTAGTGTCAATCATGAAGGAAAAAATTTTGAGGTGACTTATGATGTGCGAAACATTATTTTCCTTCATGGTATAAAGTGTAGGTGTTTGTTAATGTTGGTGCTCACCGGTATCTCGAAGTCGACAAAGTACTTGCCGGCGACGCGGATGTGCTGCAGCCGCGGCATCAGCTCGCAGTCGAAGCAGCACATCGTGTCGCCCGTTAGGAATCTGCGGACATACCAGAACTACGTCAGATTAACTAGATTTAATCTGTCGTCAAAAAAAAAGCAAAAGAAAGGCGCGCGTAGGAAAGTCGCTTTGCGACATTGATTTGCGCAAAGTGGCGATACGTCGTCTCTGCCTACCCCTCTGGGACCAAGGCGTGAGCAATATGTATGTATATTTCATTCCAGATTAATAGTCCTATGAAAACAAACGCATTTGCGTCTCGAAAACAAAATACACAATAGATGGTGTTCCTAAGTGGACTGCAAAGTTTACATGGTAATACAAACCTGTTTTTGCTGCTGGTGACCCTTTCATGTATATGTTACCGAGACGTAAATAGCGTTGGTTTTCATAGGACTATGAATCTGGAATGAAATATATATAATCTGTCGTCAAGCTAACTAAGGGATTGCACAAGGTACGGACAGCGGCGTTCTCATGTGTATATTAAGATCACTACAATCACCAATCGACCTGCCAAGCGCGGTGATTATGTCAAATCCCCCAATGGACAGCCCACCAAAAGTGGCATTCTATTGGGGAGGCTTATGTTCACTAGTGGACGTATATCGGCTTATGATGAACTAGATTTATTTATCTTGTTGGCCTGGGGGTTTGATCGGTGGACTGGAGCGCCAGGGTGAATATTCATTATTACTACGGTAATGATCAGATTCACCCACAAAAAGATGATGAGTAATAATATATCTTAATTATTTAGCTACAATGAACTTGGTGTTGTTCTTCATCTCTGGAAGGTAGCGGTAATGACGGCGTCTGAAACGCTCGAATTTTTACCCGTCAGAGGTCGTGGGTTCGATTCCCTCTAGGGACAGACAACTTGTACAATTGGTTTGGATGTTATATTTATGAATGTCCATATCCTTGTCTCATTATCATAGAACAGGAGAAAATCATTGTTTGGGATTATACAAATCCTTATTAAACGTAGATACTAGTCTGACAGTGGGCCTGATTCAAAAAGTTTTAAGTCGCTCAGCGAGCTATGGAAAGGCCTGTGCTTGGAGTTTCTTTAAAGGATATGATTAGGATGAAGATATCCGACGGAGAACTAATGGCAGACGACATCGGTAGTAGAATCGATAGTCGTTAGAGTACACGGATTCTGGAGTGGAATCCACTCACTGGTACATATTGAGGTTGATAAGACATACTTTTCTTCAGCAGTAAAAAAAAATAAAAAGGGAAAGTACTGTCCATGCCTCGATCTGTAATAGGCAGCCCCTTTGAGGACAATGAACAAGCGGGGTGGTCCAAAGACATAACTCGTGGTGTGGTCAATTAGGTTTGACTGACGGGCACCAGACAGCGAGGTCCCCTCCACGTAACGAACAAACCGATACGAAAGGTCGATGTGATCGCATGCCTTCACATGCAGCTGGCCATTTGGTCTCGCGCGGTAGTCGGGTCCAGCCCTTACCTGGTGGTGCGGCGCTCGAGCAGCGCGTCGATGCGGCCGAGGTGCGCGCGCAGCGCCGCCGACTTCTGCTCGTCCTTGCGCACCAGCACCAGCTTCAGTTTGGAGTACAGGTTCTCGATCAGAGATGCCACCTCCTTGTCCTGGAAGACGCAATAACCAGTATTAAAACATGCCTAAACTGTAGCGATGGCTTTTGTTTTATGATGTGTGTGTGTGAGAAATAGTGATAGTTACTATTCGGAGAAGTTAAACAATATCACAGCGTAATTTTTTGGAGAGTGTGCTCAGAAAAAGAACAAGTGTATTGTCCCACCGTAGAAGCGTGGCGTAGTGTTGCCTTGTGCAACTGATATGCAACATATTCAAGCGCTTAAAGAATAATCTGCGTATCGCGAAAGATTAAGATTCGTTTTCTGTGTTTCCTTTATAACTTGGGAGTCCTTTTAAATGCATCTTCTGCAGAAGCGCGTTGATCTTTGACAACGCTGCGGGGTGTGTAGCGAGTTACAATACGAAGACAGTCAACCAGTCCAGTTACCTGTACGAACAGATTGTGACCGCCGGGCACGGACTTCATGATGTGCCGCTCAATCTTCTCGTTCTCGAGTATCGCGAGCCCGTTGTCTATCAGTATGGGCGGATGCGTCGCCTCGAAGTTGGTGCGGAAGTCCGGCGGCGGCTTCTGCATGTCCACTGTGGTCACCTGGAATACGGCAAGCCGAAACATTCTTCATCATATCATTCGAGATGTCTTCATGCCGATTGTACTTATTTGAAATGAACTTTATATTGCCACTCTTAAATTTTCCTAATTTTAGTCGTATGAATAATAAGGTTAACTTGGAATATAGAACATTTCAAAAGATCAAATAAACGAGAATGATTTTGTCTAGTTTCTAAAATATAAAAGTGAGGATGTTGTAACTCAATAGGTGTTGAACCAATTTTTATCAAACGTCGTACAGCGACAGCTTATTCCTGGATTTTCACTTTTACTTCCGCGGTAGGCAACGCGGGGTATAACTAGCTAGAATGTACAATTACCTTTAAACTGATGGTCTTGAGTTCAGCTAAGAGGTACAGGTCCATGAAGTACTCCTGGCAGAATAGGCACGCGCCTTTCCGTCGCCCGTCGATCGTCGATGCCTGCAAAACAAAACAAAAATCCCCTTTAGTTATGAAGCAACGTGTGGTGTTGACGTGGAAATGCTGACACAAATTCGTAGATTTACAACCCTCGCGTTGAGGTAAAAAAGGCAATTAAGCAAAACGCACGAAAAGAAATAAAACAGTAAAACCATTAAGAATATCACTTGTTGCAGAGAGTGATTAACTGTGTCTAACGCAGCAGAAAAAAATAAAGATCCACTCAAAATTCAACTTCACAATTATCGAAAGGAAAGACTCCTTAACAAACGCTAATGGCGGCTCGGCTAGATCAATAGAAAATAATTGTACGTCAAGTTGCTGGTTTCGTCACGAGCGCCAGATGAAAACCTTATATAGAATATTCATGAGCCATTGTGTGACAGACCTGTCTGTCTGTGTATGTACGAGTACGTACAACTCTCGGTCACAACAAGGACGGCGATTTACTACTTACATTTCTTGAAATAGTGATATATAACGATAACTACGACGTCTAAAAAATTTCAGTCGGAGCATAATCAACAGATTTAACGCCTTCATTGGGCCTGCTCTCTGTCTGGGATTTAGTCTAACACCATGCGGATCCAGTGGAGATTGGTGGCACACAGACCTTACAATTTCTGCCAAGATATTTCAAGCCGTTCCAAACTAGGCTACCGGGTTACATACTCGTGTAATGTTATTCAGAACTAAGTTCAGAAAGAAAGTATACCCCTACCCGCTTGCCGCAAAGCCTAACAAAGAAAGTAAAATGCTTATTCATACAGCTGCATCACAAATGAAGCGGTGAGACAATAAAGCCTTACAAGGCGAACGAATTCATGTCGCTCAAATGTCACGATTCAGTAATTGTACTTTCATACCATTTCGAGAAACAAATGGACTAAATTAGAGTTAATGTTAGGAACATATGGCGCGGCGGGTAATAAGAAAGCTCTGAGACAAAGAAGAGTTGACAGGCTGTTGATCCAGCCTTTGCAATATCTATACATTTAAAACAAAGGTAAGAATGATTAATGAAAGGTATGTATATTTACTGAAGGTATTGTCAAGACCGTAAGTTATAGCACATAAACTGTATTTTATAGCTTAGTTGGTACGGTAGCTTAGTTTTGAGAAGTTGAGTGACAAGAGTGGGAAATACGCGAGATGTGTAAGAACGTGGTTTGAAGGAAGATGTAGAAACGAAGGTAGAGAAGGTATGTTGCGTTGGGTTGGACATTTTAAGAGCGTATGAGTGAAACAAGAGTGACAAGAGATTTACAGCTCGATTGAGGAACGAACTACAGCTTATAGAGGTCGTCCTATGAGGACGTTCAAGGATAAAATTGGAGACGTCCTCAAAAAGGCTGGGGTCCGCAGTGACGTGAATAAAAGGATGTGCATGAAAAGGTTGATAAATATCAGTGAGGCTAGTGAAGTGTGTCAGGATCGCGCAGTGGCGATACATCGTCTCTGCCTACCTCACCAGGGCATGATCAGTATGTATGTAGTTTGTACAGGTAAAATCAAAAACTGGTCGGAATATTACAGGTTTTAATTATATTTTTCCATACGATATCAGGTAGCTTGAACGAGAAGTTAGTGAATATGACGTCACAAGACAACAAAAGATTACAAATGAAATTTTGAAAGATATGATTTTTACTGGATTAGACCGAGGCCTATGTCCAGTAGTAGACTCTTGCAGGCTGATGATGATTTTTAATGAGACACCACGTCACGCAGTGACGTAGGATATGTGCATGGAGTTCGAAAAGCTCTTTGTTAGCTGCGTGACTGCTATTCACTGACTCATTGGCTTTGTCTATCGAGGTCAAAGGGCTTTCCACTCTGAGCAATAGCGATCGGAACTTTCTACTAGCTCGTTATATATCTTAATTCTTCACTATATGCTAATCGACGTGGGAGCTACTTTTCACTTTGAACATTTCGATAGATTTAAGAGGCCTTTGTATGGAGACGTGAAAGTCGCAATAGGAAAAAATGGGGAGTGAATTACAGAAGAAAACACGAAAATCAATGTTAAGATAATTCTTTAGTGTGTACAAATTCAGGCTTACAATTGCAGATGATAGTACAAATGTCGATCTACCAAATCTTGTCGTCTCGGACGTACACACAAACATAAAATGACGTACAACACTATACATTACAATATTCCTAAAATTATATTGTTATTAACAAAATTGGGGCGAAAAGCGGGCGAAGGAAAGTCAATCTGCGACATTAGATTGCGCAAAGTGGCGATACATCTCTGCCTTCCCATCTGGGACCAAGGCGTGAGCATTATGTATGTATATTGTTATTACTCAGTATTTCCTGCTGTGTATATAGCGGTTTGTGTATAGTATTTATTTATGTCAGCTTTATTGCAGACTATTGTACAATAGTTAAAACGGCAAAAGGGACCTAATTCAAATGCATTCTTTACCCGTAATTTTTGGGTCAAGCTGAGAGATTGTGGTAAGTAAGAAAGTCCCATATAATACTAGTCTTTCCAAAATTATAGCCGTCTTCATATTCATGTTATGCAATGCAAGATATAAACACAGTCATTTTGTCACAACCTGTATAATCAACGGCTGGAGTGTAGTGCATAGCACGGTATATACAGGGTATATCACAGTGACAAAATAATAACAAACGAAATGCAGCGGCATCGTGTTGTCAACATTTGCATGTCACGCTTCAGCGCAGCGCAGTAGGGTGGCCATATGTCGCTAGATTGCATTTTTGATATTCAAATCTTTGACAGTGTAATGGGACAACAGTATCAAGATTAAGAGTATCCTAGTAGTTCTGCATGAGATCCTATTTATATATACGTAGAGGAATCCAATGTAACAGCAAGCAGTAATCTTCAATAATAAGCAACGATCTGCGTAAGGCGGTTGGCAGTGACTGGATCACAAGAACCCAGGCCCGTGTTCAGGGGCGCGCCTCGGGAGAGATCTATGTCCAGCAGTTAACTCTTGCAGGTTGATGATGATGAAGTAAATACCTGTTTCTAAATAAAACTAACAGTCCCATACCAATTCACAGAAGTGCGTGTGGTTCAGACTTATAATTTGATTGAAGTAACAATGAATGGTGACACTAGTTCCACTGAAGAGCGGAATAGAAACCTGGTGGTGCGATGTAGCGTGACGCCTCATCGATGGATGACACGACGCACAGATAATATATGTATAGATACAGATACACCACATACGCTGTAACTGTAGGTAGAGGATAAACGTACTGATGATGAATGAAAGTGTACAAGAGAACTATGAATATGAAAACTTGAACATCCAACTATTAAAGAAGTTAAAATCAGAACAAAAGCTACAAGGAGTTACTTGCAGCTAATTCAAACCTAAGCTGGCTACTGAATTGCTGGTATCAACCAGCAGCCTCCACAGGCTTAAGCACAAGCCTCTACTCAAACTATAATAGTAAAGTAAATTAAATGCAGCACCTACATATTCACTTCCTAACCACCCGTTCAATAAAAGTCGCAAGACTGATTGTAGATCATAATAATAAAAATAATATTTATGCTTTATATTCTTTTTATATAATAATATTGTAAAAGAAAAAATGTAAACCTAAGAAATGTGAATAAATGAATAATAATAATAATAAAGCTAGTGGATAGAAAAGGCGTACTGCCAATATAACTGGACAAACTGGTAGAGAAATAAATTATTAGTTTAAAATGAGCAGAGATAAAGAACGATAAATCAAAAATAATAAATCAGAATTCAAATGGCGGAAAAAGCGTAATATAAAACCGGTTTAACGCGGCATGTCTAATATCTAACATAAATAATAAATTACATACATAATAATATAAATAACCTACTTTCCTTCCTGTGGCACCACAATGATAACATGGCGGAAGGTGTCCGTCCGTTCGTCTACTCGAGCCTAATTAAAACTGTTGTTAATGAATTATGTATCAGTTTGGTGTTACATTATACTAAAATTAAAATAAATATTGCGCAATGTTCGCTGTGAGTGAGCACTTAGGTCACAGACAAACTAGAGTTTTCAGTTTTAACCACGTAAGTCTTCGCGTACTAAAACTAGTACAAATCGCACCCTTGGTAGAAGTCGTATATTCCATACCTTACCTCTAACATGTTTAATGATAACTTGGCTGTCGTGGCGTCAAACCTCTTTAAAAAACAACGTGACTGGCTGACAAAGACGATTTAAAATTTGATAGACGGACAGACAGACAGAACGACAGAAAACGAAAGATAAATGGATAGACAGACATTTATTCACTGACACAACACAAATTCACAAACAAGCAGAAAACATACATTTATTGGACAAAACACAGCAAACTTTGGAGCGTAAGTGTTGTTAACTGATAATTTAACTTTGAAATGTCTGATTCCCTTGATAACTGGTAACTACATGAAAAGCTTGCTCGAGGCAGACACAAACAAAACTAAATTTGTTGAAGCAGTAAATACACGTATAAAAGAAAATACCAGACAGAAGAGTTATCAGATCGTGAACACAACTAATATAATACGCACAAAAGATAAAAAAAAATACATAGTATATACTAATATATACTATAACAAGCATTGTTTCGAAGCGCATAAACTGTAAGTCGTAAAATCCAATATAAGCTATTACGAGCAACAGAGAAAAAACTTGCAGAACAAATTAGAAGAAATATGTACCGGCGATGCTAGGCGCGCTGTAATGAAGACAAGTTGGCAACATTAATAAATCACAGAACCAAATTACTGCATTTCAGACATTTCTAGCAAAACACGAGGACGTCTTCTGGAGCCAACCAGCCGTGGCAAACAAACACAGGAGTCAATGACTCCACCCGAACATAGGCACTTTCAGTTTCGTGAAATCGAAAGCGGCATATACATCTGCCGCACTGCAATTCGCGCCATTTTCGCCAACATGGCGGCGAAATAAACTGATAATCCGTCACGGCGCGCGCGCCGGCGCATCCGCGGCCACCAATTTGTCAAATGCATCGCATTGTTACAAATAAGTGGACGCTCGAAAGAAATTACCAAAAGAATCGCTCTTATTAACACATAATGATCGAACATAGCTGATAGAGACAAAAAAACACTACATAAAAGAAAGTAAACACTAACAACACATCATCCGTTTTTAAAATAAACTAAGTAACAGAAAACCGGAATCAACCAGTCACAAACCAGTCATCTAGATATCGCAAAAGCTAGTTCCAGAAGTGCAGCGACCCATGACAGTGAAAAGCAAGCAACACCTGACCGCGAACAGCCTTAGCGACTGCGAAAGTGACCGCCTCTCTAATTACCCACACTAGTCTTAGATAGGAGTAGAGTAACTACAGAAATTAAAATTTGAGAAAAAGCTTAGCCGGAAAACGGAGGCATGTGTCACATAGAAGTTATCTGATGATCATCATGTCAGCCTCTAGAAGTCCACTACTGGACATAGGCCTTCCCCAATGAACGCCACCATCTGATGATGAATGGGTTGTAGAAAAACTCGTCCACCATCTGATGATGAATGGGTTGCAAAAATGATTAGATGTAAATTGTGTTTTTGTTTACATACTACCTACTTTAAAGACAAGCCTGTCAGACATGAAAATGATGAATAACTATTTTGGTATAGAATGAGTATTTCCAAACAATACAAACAACCTTTAACATTTTACTGCATGAATTATATCCATTTTCTATTTGACCTAATTTACACGATATTTTATTTAGTAATATGCACAATATGTTTCTTTCTGTTACTGACCAACTTTAATTTTATTTCCAATTAGCAAAATTTGGATTCGGCATGTATCTACCTACCCAGCTCGGGTAGTAAACAACTATTTATAGATTATATTAATATTGAGCAATATAAAAAAACTAAGCTACAAATCGTGCGATGATAAGTTGCCAAAGTCACAAATCGCTATACCGCAAAATCGTGTCTAGCAGAGTACATACTATATATTATTCTAAGTTAGCGGTTTGAGTTCAAGTCATTGGTGCGTAGAACAAAACTTGTCGTTTTTTAAAAGCTATAACCGATTTGCTAAAACACACTTTCCATTCACCTGAAAAAGTCAAATTGCATAAAGAAGCAACGATTTACACAAATCCTACTTTCCATTTACCTGAAAAAGCAAAATTGCGTGACGCATCGCCGTCAGAGTTTAATTTTCACAAAGCGCTCCGCATTGCTTCAGACGCTTCCGCGTGTAGAACGATAATATAACTTGACAGGTTTACGATTTTCTGTTACTTACTACTCTCACTACTACTCGAACCAGAACTTTTATTTATGAGCCGTGGCAATGAACTTTCTTCGCCCGTAGGTTCTTAACTGCAATCCAGTGGTTGGATAGATTTATATCGGTGATAAGAAAATGTCTGTGGGTATTTTGAGAACATGCTCAGTATGAAATTGAAAAATATGATTTCGGTATTTTTTTCAATTAAGTCAAAAAAGTTATGTGATGGTTCCAAGTTTTCCAAAAAACACGAGACTTTATGGACAATAATACGCGCGCGTGCGGAGTTCGATGACCGACGCACCGCCGCACTCCCCGCTACACCTCTCCGCTACCCGCCGTTCAGTTAGAGAAATATCGCATTTTGTTCATTAAAAATTTGGAAGATAACAAAATCTTTTCTTTTCACAAATGATTTTTAATTGTGATACTGGTAAAAGTTACTGGAAAAAAACATTAACAGTCATTTTATTATCTTCCAGTATATATTAAGGGTTTTGAATTTCCAAAATATAGACTAAGATTCTTCTCCTGATAGGAGTAGGTAAACGTTTTCAACTGCTAAGTGTTACGAACTAGAATGAAAACAAGACATATGGTAATAAAATTAACTAGTTAGAGCATTGATCAGTTTACTTACTGACTAATCCTTCGGCAATAAATAAGTTTCCTACTAGATTAGATTTAAGAATGCAATTGCTTTTCTCTATATTCCAGGTGTACTTTAAAAGCAGAGTGATTAAGACCGGACGCAGGACATGTCACATTATAACACCGTCTATAAGTCTTCACTAATCGTCTGCCTAGATAATGCCAGTATTTTTAAATCAAACAGGATCACAGCATGTGGACAACAAAAAACTGCATGCGTCAGGAAATCAAAAGGCGCGGTGGCGACTTGCACAATCCGCTGCCATCCGGTGCCTCTTCTATACAATCACAATGCTGTGTGTTAGATACACGTTCAGCTATCTATGGTTGTTACTCTGATGAAAGGGAAGAGCAATGTTCGGATGAAAGCTCAATGGATTTGAAAGCTCAATCAATTTGTTTATAATTTAGTGACCTTTGTTTCAGTGTTAACACTATAGCTTTGAGTATGTGAGTGATGGAACGTCATGAGATAAAAATTCAAGATCACAGATTACTTAGGTAATAGTTAATAATATATTAATTTCGTTTACTTACACAGAAGAAAGTGAGGTTGAATCAACCAGAACAATGAATCAATAATGGAAATTTATAAAAACTTAAGACACAACAGACAATTAGCCAATGAAGGAAAGTATTTAAGTAATTAGATCTATAATAACAGTAATACAAGTAGTTTTACCTATATAATCAAAAATCTTCGTGAAAAACATAGATAAGCAACTCTCCAATGAAATTATAGATAATAGAGATTTACCCATAGTTTCGATGCTGTTATGTGGAAATAGTCTTAATTCTCGTTTAAATACGAACAATTTAATTAGGAAAATCAGAGTCGAAACGGTCTATAGCGAAGGCTAAACTATTGCTATAACATAATTTCCATATTATTATTGTAAGTAGGTGTACTTGTAGATCTAATATCCATAAAGCAAACTAATATCATATTGTTGCGTACACTTGTGTTTTGTACTACTTCACATTGGTATCATTATTAGAAGTCTATGCTTAAAAGTGTTTGTTTTTCTTTAAGGTTAAGTAATTTTTGGATAGACGACTTACTCGTATAATGCTTAGAAGAATTTCTCAATAATTTTATTCAGGTACCGTTCCGCTAGCTTTCAATGGCTATAAGATTTTCTTTAATCTGTATTTCATTTACAAATAGAACAAAGATGTTTTGATTAGAGAAGTGTGAACTGTACGTATAGACTTTAAATAGACGATCGAGTATTTGAACAAAAGCTTAACTAAATATAAACACGAACAAAGCCTTCGAATACAATATTATAAAAGTGATATGGATTTCAACATTGCAAAAAGTTGAGATAGCATTTGTCGAGGTAACAATTACCAAATTGGCCTTTACATTGAACCAAGTGCTAACGTACATTCGAATTGATGAAGATTATTTGTACCTACTAAGACAATTGAACTATATATATTTTATATAAACATTTTACAAGTACATGATTTTTTTATTGATACTTGCATGTCTGAGATACCAATGTGTTAAAATTTTCCAAAGGTAGGGAAATTGTTTACAAACTAATACAGTCAAAATTAGATAAGCAAACGATAACGATTATAACTAGTGAAAGATACAAGGACAGAAAGTATTCCGCAGGGCCGCAGAATTTGATAAATTTGATAATGTGATTTGGAACTAATTATCTGCTGCCCTGCGGAATACAAAACCTAATTTTGACTGTATTAGCTTGTAAAACATTTCCTAGCCTTCAAGAAGAATAACATTAATACCAAACTTTCATTCCAGATAGGATGGGAACATGATGGAAATTTTAATCTGAACAGAATGACGCACGGTTTTAGAACCTGACTAATTTCCTTTAACCAGCTTTACACATTAGGTCTTGGGCATTAATTGTGATGACATCAGCATTGTTTAAGTATAGTCATACGTTAGTAACAGCTTGACGTCACGGTTATGTTTAATGTGTGTATAATGATGATACCTTTGATTTGTAGTTACGAGGATGCTACAGCAATCAGGATGTAGCTGATGATGAATGGCTGTCACAGCACATACATATTTCATAATAATTTATTTCCCAATTAAAATTGCATATAAAGAGATATTATAAAGTTAGTAGCAGTAATGTACCTCATCGATACATATAATGAAATACATATAAAAAAGGTAAATAAGCATGCATTGATAACTTATATTATTTATTCCAAAATGTATATTCAAGATCGAAAATTTCTCAGTCAGTCTGTAAATAGTTTTTAAATTTAATATAAACATTAACTTCAAAGACTTTCATATAAACATACAAATACAGTTGTCTAATCCCAAACTAGAATTTATTACAGTAAGTGTAGAGGTTATTGTACTGCGAGGCACTTTATAAATGGTCTTTAAAGTCGAAGCAAAATGACTGACTGCCAGCTCAGGGTTTTGAGCTATTCGAATCCTAAATGGACAGCCCACCAAAAGTGGCACTCTATTGGGGAGGCTTATATTCAGCAGTGGACGTATTTTAGCTGATGAAGAGTTCTAATTCATACGTCTATAGTACAAAAGATGGCAGTCTTCTTGTTACTGACGCACGATTGTAGACAGAATCGAATGTGAGTAAAGACGACGATAGAATAATAGCACGATTCGCACGACTTCTAATCGAACGTGATCTGGATAACGCCACATGTATTTTGGGAACACTAGACTGCCAGAGATCTGACTCAAACATTTCTGATGTGATTTTATTCATGTCATAGAATTGATCTCCATGACCTTCAGCGATGAAGGTGGAGTTTTAACTCTGTTGATAAATCCCTGCATTACAGGTATGCTCGTATCTTTCACGAAATACGATGCCACTTTTGATGGGCTGTCCATCGGTGGATTTGCTTTGATCACCACGCTTGGCCTCCGAATTGGTGATTGCAGTAATGAACTTCATATACACAGGATAACGCTGCTGCCCGTCCCTGGTGCAATCCCTTAGTGGCCTTGACGACACCCACGGAAAGATGGTGGCCCTATTCTAAGCTGGGAATCACACGGCTCAATATCGACTATCGTAATCGAGTTTAGGCAAGGTATTCGCCGACGAGTAGAAAGGGCAACCTTTCGAGATTGCGGCCTCACGTAACGTAAACCGCTCAACTATGCCAGTTGCCAGCTGATCTTAGAAAGGAAGTTGTGTAAGAATAGAAACATTTGGTATTTGATGAGTTATTCTAAGCAGGAAGGTATGTTTGAAATGGCGTTAATCATTATAGACGTTGTATAATATTGATATTAATGATTTTGTAGCACAAATGGAAATATAATTTATAAATTCATCCCACAAAAAAACTGAATTAATAAATGAATTGAAGGAATCGGAAACGAATAAACTAGTTGTTGGATTATCTGAAAACCTGAGATGGATTAAGAAAGATCCAGCAAAGTGTACGTGGTACAAAATGCACGGGAAAATTATTGTTCTTTATCTTTCTATACTTACCAAGAAATCTGACATTTTTAAACTTAATTTATAAACTTTAAGTTCAACCGTTCCAGTAGTTTTTGTGTTATCCTGCGAACAGTCAGACGAACCAAAAAACGTCGCTATAAAGGCCTGTCCAGAGAATGACGAACTAAAGTACCGCGTTCCAGGATTCGGAGATTTTTGTCCTTCGTCGACAAAAGTCCCAAGTCTGCGCAGGCGAAACTCGTCGGCGAAATCTAACTAAATTTTGGTAACACAAGTCTTAAATTTAATATAGTTAATTAAATTAATATGAAATCCTACTAATATTATAAATGTGAAAGTTTGGATATTTGGATGTTTAGATGTTTGTTACTCAATCACGCTTCAACCACTGGACGGATCGTGAAGAAACTTGGCACACATATAGGTTAGGTCCTGGAATAGGACATAGGATAATTTTTATCCTAAAAAAACATTCAATTCCCACGGGAAATACATAATAGTTTGTGATGTTAAGTTGTTCACGCGGACGAAGTAAGATAATAATTTCATTTACTGATCGAACGAAACCTGCTACAACTTAAATACGAACTGCTACAGAAATAGTACTAGTAATACTTTAGTCAGTCAAATGCCTCGCGTCAAGTCATATGAAAGAGATGTCAGTGCAAAGCTCTAAATTGCCACATTGATACAAAAAAATGCCATAAAGAGAAACTGTCGACTTTATAAATGGCAACATTCTTCGAACATTAATTCCAATAGAACATTTAATATTACCTATGCTGTAAAACGAGTACAATAAAAAATGGCCACGGCTTCACTGCGTTACAGATACAATGCGGTTGTCAAGAAATATTGCAAATCATTAACATAATTACATCAGTGAAGTATGTGTGAAAGTCAACAGAGTATCGATCATTCTTGTCGATTAGTTTACATTCATTCAATGTGTCAATGGAGTACGAACCAAGAACAGAATAGTATTAAAGAAAAGTAATGTCCGACCGAAACAGGATTTGCAGCCGAAACCGAAACTTCGGCCTCGGTCTCAGTTTCGGCGAAACCGAAACTTATTAAGACATGTTAAAATTTCCATAGTATGCTGAAAAGTATATATGTTACGATTATATAGTTAATTCGTGTTAAATAAAAAAACAACAATTAAAGTATGTACCTAGTTATTTATATATGTAATTTTAACTTTAAAATGAACAAACATAAAAACAATATGTTACTCTTTTAAGTAAACTCTACACGAACTCACCCGGACGAAGCGCGAGAATTCACGAATACTGAGTTTCGGTGCGGCCAAAGTTTCGGCTGATTTTTGGACGAAACCGAAACTAGATTTTAAAAAACCCAATCATTGGTCTGACACTAAAGAAAAGAAAATTAGCATGATTCTTAAAGATCATTGGGGTTTTGAGAATACTCGGTTTAGATTCTGTTTACACGAAGTTTTTTAAGATCTCGCACAAGCGTAGTCACACGTAATCTGTCATATGAATACCAGTTTTTACTACTATATTATAGTAATAGGTAAAGGTAACCTAACCTGAAGAGTTTTCGTAATACATGAATTGGTGCCGTTGTACAATCATAAAATTGTAATGTCTCGTTGCATAGGCATACAATACTGCCCTGCCAGCTAAGAACACCGTAATGTGTTTGGCAACCGTTTGAAAATTGAAAAAAGGGGGTCAAACTGGTTTGCTATAATTCTATTAAAAATACTAGAGTTTCTTCACCAATTTAAGAATTAGAATTCATCAATCATAGAATTGTAGAAAACCAGTTTGATTACTATTTTTGACTATTTCCAAAAGGTTGCCAAAACACTTTGCGGTCTTCTTAGCTATAGCAGGGCAGAATAACCTTTGGCTTTGTCATAGTCGGGTTCAAATAAGAGTCTAAATTACTTAATATAGAAAAGTATCGAGTGTAGGACAGGTGCGAATGAGAGCATTAATTCACCGGCTTGTTATTGGCGATATTACCATGAATTTCCATATTATACAATAACTATAAACTATTACAGAGTCAACCAGTCTAATGTAGCGGTAAAAGATCATTTTACTTTAGGCGTTATTTAAATTCTGAAGTTACTGTTACTGTTACGTAAGTGTCGAAATAGGTTTCTATTACACAAAAAGTCAATGTTATAAAGTTAGTAACAAAATAAACTTACAACGCCCGAACATGCCATTGAGAGGGCTATGATCGGGGTTTCTTTGAAGGATATGATTCGTATTGAAGAGATCCGACGAAGAACGAGGGTGACCGACATAGCCGAAAGGATTAGCAAGCTGAAGTGGAAGTGGGCATCTGTGGCAGAACCGACAGCCGTTGGGGCAGACGAGTTCTGGAGTGGAGACCGCGGACACGCTGCCAGAAGGACCGACGACCTGAAGCCGGAAGCGGCTGGATGCGGAGGGCAGAGGACCGGGTGTGGTGGAGTTAATTAGGGAAGGCCTATGCTTGGGATTTATTTAACCTAATTAATTGTCTATATATCTACTTCTCATAGTGCCGTGTTGTTCCCGGCTTAGAATAGGGCCACCCCCAATCTTCTCGTGGGTGTCGTCAAGGCGACTAAGGGATTGCACCAGGGTCGGGCAGAAGCGTTCTCCCGTGTGTATTAAGATCATTACTGATATCACCAATCCGCCTGCCAAGCGTGTTGATTATTGCAAATTCCCCAATAGACCGCCCACCAAAAGTGGCATTCTATTTGGGGAGCCTTATGTTCAGCAGTGGACGTATTTCGGCTGATGATGTACTTCTCATCACCTGAAGTAACCAAGCTATCTAGTAAGAATTAAGTGTAATATTAGCGATTTTAAAAAGCAACTGCTAAAATACTAATTTATGGATTCACAACGTTAATAAATTCGATCGAAAGGTCTGACAGTTCTAACATAGGGAGCCATAAAGATGGCTTTCCTTAGATGGCGTACAGTGCATAATTATTTGCAATTATCATCGTCAGGCACTAGTTTCTTTTAGAATTTCATTATAAGTCA
The DNA here is from genome assembly GCA_947086405.1 of Esperia sulphurella. NCBI lineage: Eukaryota > Metazoa > Arthropoda > Insecta > Lepidoptera > Oecophoridae > Esperia > Esperia sulphurella. The sequence goes on along the minus strand of OX352273.1, from coordinate 12,016,206 downwards.
ACGTTACGCCGTGTAATAGGTGCTTTCCAATATCAATAACTTGGGTGTCATCTTTAAATTTACGAAGTCCTCTTCAGTTACTTTACTGAAGTTAATTTATTTAGATTTCCTGGAATAACTAGTTCGCAAGTCTATCACACGATATGATTCATCTTTGAGACGCCAAAAAAGCCGCGTTAGCCTAGGTGGTTGTGAACTCGCCTCACGTTCATGTCTTGGGTTTCAACCCTGCCCGTACCAATGGGTTTTCGAAACATAAGTACGGTTTATTTATAACTAGCTGTTGCCCGCGACTTCGTCCGCGTGGACAACTTAACATCACAAACTATTATGTATTTCCCGTAGAAATTATGTTTTTCGGGATAAAAACTATCCTATGTCTTATTCCAGGACCTAACCTATATGTGTGCCAAGTTTTATCACGATCCGTGCAGTGGTTGAAGTGTGATTGAGTAACAAACTTACAAACATCCAAATATCCAAACTTTTGTATTTATCATATTAGTAGGATACCACAGGCTTTTCGATAGGTAAAGGTAAATATCGTAAGGAAACCTGCATATGCCAAAGAAGAAATTTTCAAGTGTTTGTGCAGTCCACCCAATGGCTTGGAGCACCGTTCGTTGACAGGGGTTCGGCATAAAAGATCCTGAAGGGTCGAAGTGTCGCCAAGTTATCCTGACCCCCTAAGAAGATAAGATGAGACGTCATAGTATTCTTCCGATGCAAAACATTCTGGCATTTATCGCCAGCGGATCTACGCACTCTTGCGCATTTGTATATACACACACATACAATACACACGTAACTAATCGAACAATCCATGCATTAACTATTACACATCGGATCTCGCGCATGAGCGTGGTCTTGGACCTTCGGCAGAGGCGCCTTAGTATGGCGACTCCGCATTGTTTTCAGCTGCTGATGATCGTGAAAGTTGGTAGGCTGGTTACATTTGGTTCTATCGTGCGCCAGAGTATTATAATACTGCTTTATGCGGCCCTTCTCCAGTACTGCCTCCCTAATCTGGTCGAACCATCGTATTGGAACTCGTCATTTGGCTCGTATGCCGTCTATCTGACCCACGACCGATGATGAGCTTTTCCAGATCGTGCTTAGATGATATAATAGATACTTAACCACAAAATGATAAGTACTGGCGTTGACTGAATCTATACGACTAACAAAATCTCGAATGTGACCTCCACTGCGGAGAATTTTATTATTATGAGACCTACAGGAGTTTGTTTTCTAAGTCCACTCGAATATTGCACACAAACGCACAGTTGGTTGTTCGTGTAGGCAGTTAGTTGAAAAACCTGTTTGCAGTTCATAAAAGCAGCGTATAAACCTATGACCTGAGAAATAAACACAGAATGTTTCATTATTTACGACGTGAAGTTAATCCAAATGTATGGAAATGGGAAGTTATTTACTGCAATTACATTTGCGAGTTATTAAGTAAAAATCAAGGTTAAATAAATCAGCAATGAGCAACTACTTGCTTAAGCGGAGTGGTTCCCGGCTTAGTATACGGCCACTCCTAATCTTCCCGTGGATGTCGTCAAGGCGACTAAGGTATTACACCCAAGTTCCCTGATTATACGGGACTAGTTGTTCCCGAAAACCCCACTGAAAATTACCCTGGCTTGAGCAATGGGGAAAACAATCCCCATTAATGGGGATTCGGTAATAATCCAATTATAACTCTTATTACGTCATTGAACTAATCCTTATGTATGTCATGTACTGACTCATTTACCTCAGAAATTATCGAGAATTATCTAAATTCTTTTCATGACTTAATCATCCACCATAGTGTATATTAATCATCCACCATAGTGTATATTAATCATCCACCATAGTGTATATTAATCATCCACCATAGTGTATATTAATCATCCACCATAGTGTATATTAATCATCCACCATAGTGTATATTAAGCTTTAAAAGTTCAAATTTCTGCAGTGGAGCAAAAAGGAGTAAAGTACATCCATACATAAATGGTCATAAAAACCAAAACCGCATGCGATGGCCAGTATACGCGCAACAAATGCAGTTGGAGCCAGGTTGTAGGGTAAACGAGAAATCTGTCCAGAAAGTTTTGACTGCTAGTAACCGACAGAAATGGATGGTGATAAAATAATACAGTTAAAAGAACCTGTGATCCACGTGCCAGGTTGTAGAGAAATGAAAGACCTGACCAGTAAGTGTAAACTGCTAGAAACGAACAGAAATGGATGGTAATGATATTTAATAACCTGTGATACACAACTAGATAAAAAATAAAAGATTAAGACCCTATGTAATGTGATAAAATATGTAGCTACACTCGTTTTGACTTATAGTAATAAGTTAGGGAGTGTTTTCCGTACAATGTATCTGACTTAAAGCCTGAAACCCAGTAAAAACTAAACGTTATTAAAAAGGATAAAAATACTCGTTACTGAATAAAATACCTGCAGCTATTACATCCATAGCATTTTCAATATCAAGCTCAGCAATCTTACCCATTATTCCAATGAAAACACGCATTTAATTAAGATATCGGATCGACCATTATGAATATAATATGTGCACGTCACTTCACCTCTGCATTGCTGCATGTAGGTAGGTAATTACTATCGTCATTGTCGTAATTGCCTAGCATTGTGACAAACAACAATTATTGTAAATTCTCGCAACTTGTAGAAATCGTTATATTACTCATTTAGATTATTTAGAAATCATTTGACTTCTGTTTTGCAACATCTGATAGCAATTTGTGTTCTCTTCTATTTCAATTGTCATGACCACGATATCATTTACACTAATAGCAGCTTCTAGAACAGCAAATGTTTTAACATTTTTAAAATCTGATAAACTACTCTTTTTGAAGCCATTGCACTAAATATTTCCTAATACACCTGAATATAATTGTGTTCTCTTCCATTTGAATTTTCATGACTACGATATCATTTACACTGATAGAATCTACTAGATAATCAAATACTTTGACATCTTCAAAATCTGATATTCTAAAATCTTCTCGGAGTCATTGCATTGCATATTTTCTAGTAAATATATGTGAAGTGTGATGATATGCAATGATAACAATATTTAACAAATACATATTAAGAAAGTATGCTTAGTTTTTAAAACCTTTGCCATTGCCTCCGACTTGGAAACCGGATTGATGATGCATGTCGGAGATTATGTCCCTTTTTACCTGTAACAAACAATATAAAATCACAGTTAGCTTTGATTCAAAGAAGGACTGTTTATGATAAGGGTTCTGCAAATTAGAATTTGATATCTTGGCGGTTTTGGACTTGTGAACAGCAATAAATGTAATGGATGAAATGCAATAAAAAAATGTGATGGATGATACATACAAGTTCAATGCGAATAATTCAGCATATAGACTAACTAATGAGTAATAACAATACCAGATATATCACAGCGAGTTTCACTCATTGCCGCCAGCATCCATATACTGGATCAGCTTCCATAGATAATTGTGCAGTCCTTTCCTGGGCCAATTTTATTAATGTCAACAAGTTCATTCATTGTCGCTAAAGGTTTTGTATTACTTCGCAACTAAATTTGGAATTGTCAAATTCAGCGATTTATTCATCGGCAGTTTGCTAATTTGGCTTAAATATTTGCACATTTTGAGCGAGATCTTATTCGATGAGGAGGGAAAAGGCTCTATGTGTTTGCTTATGCGACTAGAGCTCGTTTCTCTCGCCAAAGGCTCGATTGTTTGCACATTTTTCCATGTAACTACTGTACTAAAACCCCTTGTTACCGTGCTGGCCAGTGATAATTTGCTCGACCGCGTCTAAGCCGCCAACTTTCCCTCGGCGTACTCAATGATCCGGTGAACCGTTCACTGCCCAATTTACCATCACTTTCCCCGGTTGTGGCCGGCCATTAAACAAAAGTAACACAAGTATTTTTGTTACAGAAATTGGGAAACAATTCAATTAGAAGAAGTTTTACATACAAATGTAAATATAAACTTTGCGTATATCAAAATAACTAGATATCACATTAATTTTGTGAAGTATTCATTTATTCATTAAATTCAGAACACAAAACAGTACAATGTCTAGAATATTCTTATTGCTTGACAATAGAGTTACTTACGGTAGACAATGAGTCAATAGAATTAGAAGTTTTACTAACATAAAAAGCAATCTTTAAGCCCGTCATAACTCATAAGCAACTAATTATTAAATCTTATTATGAGTTATGATTATTATGACCCAAAAGCTTTCTGTCCAGCCAGTACTAGCCAGTATGTTAAATAAAATACGAGTAAGTACATATTATTATATTTCTGAGAACTCAAATGTTTTGCAGATGTACATTGTAGGTATGTGATGTTCCGTTCGTAGTTTGGTTTTCGACCCATACGGATCTTTGGTCATATTATATCTATTTATTTATAACAGGAACGGTTAAAAGAAGCTTATCTGTGCCGGCGTCCTCGACCGCCATGTATCCGATTACGTCACCTCAACCACCATTTGCAAATCCACGACTAGCTGATAAAACGTATGCTAACAAAAATGTATATTCAAAAGAGTAATTTCATAAAACAACTTTAAAGTGACAGGATCAGTTAGATATGATTAAATCAGCCACTTCTAACACGGATTTGTCAGAAGAAGGAAAGAAGTGATGGTTTCCCTGCCCTGGTACAGTATAGAAAATAATATCGCATTGTACAGCACACAATATATCCAGTATGGCAATTAAAATTCAAAAACCTGGCAAAATCTCTCGAGTATCAGAAGTCGTTCCTCCCACTTATCGTCAAAATACATAACAGAGTCCAGAGAAAAAAATCTTAAGGCGTTGCTTTAAATGACGTCATGTAACCGACATGGTGGACACGTGACATTCACGACATTAGTCATGACTTCAAGTTTAGCACTTATGTGATGTGCGGTGATAATTAGGATGACCTTGGCTATGGCGTGACATACAATAGTATATAATATTAACACATGGAGAGGAATAGTGTAAAGTAACTGTAGAAGAGACAGTACTGGATAGATGCACAATAGAGAAGAGTATAGTTAAGATAGTACAAGATAGAATGTTAGAAGAAAACATAAAAGAGATGACTTTAAAAACTATTTTGTCTAAAAATAGAGTTTAAAATAGTTTAAAAGATCTTGTAGAGAATAATGATTATGTGAAAAAGAAATAAAAGATGAAACAAAACTATACACACTGATAAGTAAACAAGGGTTGGACAATTCACAATTATAACATCCAGACCGAATTTACAAACTACACGTTAAAGTCAACACAAATATCATATTTATTTCTAAACCTTAATGCAGAAAACACTTTTAGCAAAGATGACATAATCTATCCGCTTAGATATATACAAAATGACATATATTTTTCTATAATAAACTACAAGAAACGCACACATTGCAAATTATAATCGAGGACATACGACATGGTGACATAAGACAGATGAATTACACAACATAGCTCTACCTTATCTGGAAGTAAAACCTTATTCACTATCTAAACGTTCTCGTAGGTTATATTTATAAGTTGTTAGTTTGTAGAAAAGAAGAATGCAATATTCATCAGAATTGTGGTCTGTACGCACTTAATGATAATTTTGTTTACATACATCAAGCGTATAGCAAGTTACTTGGAGTCAACAATGACAACAAGTTTCGGATACCAATAATACAGGCAGCACACAATAACATAAAGATGTAAAACGATGATGATGATGAATGACAGAACAGAGATTTTAATTTCAGCTGTAATGGATCAAACAACAGATAAGTAAAGTGGACGATTTAGACAAGTAGACGGATTGAGAAAGTAGACCGAAGGGTCAGGAGGGGGATAAGTAAACAGAAACTAGAGCAGATATTACAACAGCTGGATTAAAAGTATGACCTTAACACAACACCACAGCGATAAAGCAAAGGAGAGCACATTTTCACAGCAGCACCTGATAAAAGTGTTCCATTTTACTCAAATCTCGTCACGTCAAGCCTTGGCGTGTAAACTGAATATAAATCTTGATGTCGCCACAGTCCTACATCCATAAAAGTAGTTTGTTGTCTCACTTCGCCGCCTTTTGTGCTTGTCGTTCACAGGGTTAATGGAACATTATGCTAGCGATAGTTATCAATGGTTTTTACAATCACAACTTGTGCAATACTGACGTTGTGTCGGTAACAGTAGTTGACGTTAGTAGGGGTAACTGTATATACTATCGCTGTGTCTCCATATCTTTTATTTCATTTTGCTTTATAAATATCTTTCTTTTTCATTTTACTTATAAGATGAGATCAGTGACACGATTATCTACATATGAATCATCAGTTACTTTACGCTACTTTTTGATATTATTTCTTATGGTTTTTTAGGTGTCATTAAAGTCCCCAGCGACATGAGCTATTGCTCACAAACAAACAGCGACAGTTCACCATGAATCCCTAACGGTCATTTGTGGCTTGAGAGGTCTAGAATGTGGACCATAGTTTTATTTTCTTGTCACGTTTCGGTTCATTTAAAGATGACAATTCCCTCTACTCAATTACAACGGGGCGTTGCCCCTACGCATAATTGCTCGGAATCAGCTAAAGTGGTTTGTGACAGTAGTATGAGAACATCTTCCCTACCAAGTTTTCGTTTTAGGCCGACACGGAAACGGAATATTATGTTATTGTCTCAGACATTTATGTGTATTTACGGTGTTGTCTTTAAAGACAATTTATTGTGATTAGTTATTTTACAATTCGGACAACTTTGTATGGTCATATAAATCTGCTTTTGTTATTGTTGTTTATACTGACATAACTTTGAATCGATGGGTAAAAACTGATATGATAATATATGGTTGTCTCGATTGTGCACAGATATATCGATAAAATAAGCTATCTGTTGGCAATTTATCTATGGGTTAAGGAATTCAGTACTTTGACCTTTACGGAGAGTTAGGAAATACGTTGTCTGCCTTAAGTAGGCCCTTTGAGTGAGTACAAGCTGGTAGATGAGATAGGCACGTATACGCTGACGATTATAAATAACTGCTTATTTTAAAAATAACGAATTAAAACGGGACACGTCACTCAAGAAAGATAATCCTATAAGGATCCGATAACTTTCAACCCAAAGTATTCGCTATCTCTCTCCACCGATAACGATTAGGCTTATCTGTTTCAAACAATAAAGTATGTTGTGCTCACATCCTGAAAATAAATCAACATACAAGTAGTTATAATCATTCCCCCTTTCCTATTAACAATTCAATAAAACGCATCATGTTTATCTACGACCATAAACCTATAAGCCTTGACCGTCGATCTAATCTTATAAATAAAATCGTAAACATCGCGTGAAAAAAAAAAAATTGGGAGGTCTAAGGATAAGCAACAGAACATGTTTCGATCATTTTTGTCTGTTTATCTGTTAGTTTGTGCGCGTGTGGGAGATTGGGATTCGGATTTGGATTGGGAGTCTAAGTGGGAATGGAAGTGGGATAGGGAGCGGAAGTGGGAACTGGAGCGGAAGTGGAAACGGGAGCAGAAGTGGGAACGGGAGCGGATTCTGTAGTCCACGCGAGCGGAGCCACGGGCACAGCTAGTAGTTTTAATAATATGAAATGGGAAGGAAGGATACGGTAAGGGAACCTGGAATATATTACGATGATTCAAATCTTTATGGGCCTGCGGCGTATGATTATTGCTCTAAGTATTTATAAGTTATTTGTTGTTGTTATGAGAATACCACGATATTAGTTACCACTTTATTATTTAACACTAGCGGTTGCCCGCGACTTCGTCCGCGTGCAAAACTTACCATCACAAACTATTATGTATTCTCTAGGAATAAATTTGTTTTTTTCAGGATATAACCTATCCAATATCCTATTCCAGGACATAACCTATTATGTGTGCCAAGTTTTATCCCGAGCCGTCCAGTGATTGAAGCGTGATTGAGTAACAAACATCCAAACTTACGCATTTATAATATTAGCGGGATGCCAGTGACTGGGCTAGCGAGCGGCAGCCATCGTTTTCGTACTGAGGCACAAAAATTTTGTTTATGTTCATGGTCCAACAGTCTCCTACTAGGCCTCTTCGGTTTCCTGACATTTTAACACCTTTCATGTTTGCACGCTCAGTCATTCATGACGTATCGTCTCCAAGTAATTGCAGGACCATTGATTGATTAGATATATCTTTTAGATAACATAATCTTAGCAAACTTTCAAAGAAGGACATGGAATATTCCGCACTTTTACATACTATTGAGGAAGACGCCCAGTCAAACTTTCTTTCCCCACTTTTTGGAGTCGCACAAATTGCCACACTATAGTAAACAATATTTTATCTTATCGGGCATAGACTTATCGGTGTTTCTGTGTTATCGCGCGGAGCTCGAGCCGAAACAATGGCGGGCGTGTTGTGGTTGTGATGCAACACAACGGCGGCTGGACCGAAATAGGATATAGGTATGAGCTAGGTTAGGATTCTAGTACAGGATCCGTCCGGTACACGAACAGTCTTCTATGGCGTAAGCAGGTTTCCTTACTAAGTTTTCCTTCACCAACTTGTGGTATGGTTAGGACCTGAATTAGAACCCTCGACCTCACAAAAATGTGAGGCGAGCAGCACTGCCAACTACCACGACTTGCATTGACTACTATTGTGTTTTATTATTTAACTAGCTGTTGCACGCGACTTCGTCCACGTGGACAACTTAACATCACAAATTATTATGTAGTTCCCGTAGGAATGAATGTTTTTTTCGGGATAAAAACTATCCTACGTCCTATTCTAGGACCTAACCTATATGTGTGCCAAGTTTCATCCCGACCCGTCCAGTGGTTGAAGCGTGATTGAGTAACAAACATCCGAATATCCCAACTTTCGCATTTATAATATTAGTAGGAAGTAGGATACCGCTATACATGTTTTAAAGGTGTTTTTAAACACACTACCTTACAACCAACAACCCTTGAAAGAGTTATCGCAAATACTTACTTTAAACCTTGTTATTTTATTAGTCTCGTCTAGTATCGTAATCGGAATTAACGACTATACGAGTACGTTTAACTATACGCAACTTAATAAATATTCAGACGAAAGAGGACAGAAACGATTACACGTTATCAAACCATTTAACAGGCGATATCTGATTAAATACCTTACACTAATAATCACTTGTATTATACTGTAGCATTACAATACTTGAAACGATTGGAATCATGATTAATAATGACACTATTTGCTTGGTACATTTTTCATTTCTGTGATGCAACATTCGAATAATCACGATATAATTGGCTATAAGCAACGATCTCGATGTACTACTAGATGGAGCGTTCCAAACAATCGCTCTGTTCCATGCAAGTAGCCACAACTCTTTCACATTAACTTTGAAACTTGTGCAGTTACTACTCAGAACATTTAAATATTTACTAAATATTGAGATTATTTAACCGTAGCGTCAATATTTAGTAATAATTAAATGTTCTGCGTAGTAACTGCACAAGTTTCATTGTGAATGTGAAAGAGTTGTGGCTACTTGCGTGGAACAGAGCGATTGTTTGGAACGCTCCATCTAGTAGTACATCGAGATCGTTGGCTATAAGTATTCTGAGTGCAGTTAAGGGTCTTTTACTAGATTGTCCTTCTAAAACGAACCGACACTGTTGGCTACAGATAAGGCTTTAGTCAGGCTATCCTTTTGTGTATATAGAGGAGTACGTGCATGCATACAACAGAACATTTCCAAATAATCAGAATATATCTAGTCTGCTTTTAAAAAATCTTTGATTTTGGACAATAGAGCACTAATAGTGTTCAGGATTTGTTGTGGAAAGGATTTTGTGGATTAGCTAATAGTCTAAAGGAATGTGTAAACCAAAAAAAAACCAAATGTAACTAAAGTCTTTAAATTAGTCAATCTATACAGTTACATATAATTAAAACTAGCTATTGCCCGCGACTTGGTTCGCGTGGATAAGTTACGTATGGTGCGAATTTTAAGGACAATCAAGAACATTCTGGACCAATAGTCACACATTTTCATAGTTCATTTAAATTTTTTTTAAATATTCTTTAATATTCTAGAACATTCTGGTAAAATCTGGAATATTCTAGAAAAGTTCTTAATATTGTCTCCCACAAACGCACTTAACGCCATTCAGCACAATCTCGAGTTTATATGAGCCGTACAATATATTAGAAGATGATAGAAGTATCCCATCACACATTTTAACCAAACTCCCTTACTTGGAAGTGCAGACCAAGGGCTATCTACCAATGCAACCATGAGTGGGTGGCAGTGAGTGGTTATGGAGAAAAGGATGGAGATACATACACACACTTTCCTTTTATATATCCAATAGATAGATAGATTTAACGTGGTCATTAATGACATCGGATAGTAAAGCGACCTTAAATAATTTATTTTAAAAAAGCAATCCTCGGTAAATGTAACTTAAATTAACCCAAAGTTATCTCCTAATGTTAGCGGTTATGTATTGATGTACCAACATAGCTGCAAAACAGCGCTGGAGAATCCGGTTCTGGGATGACTCATAGCGACCTCACTACGACCTTTTCATTATGTGCTCCGTATGCACGAGCGTTAGCTTAGAAAATATTTATTCAGCAAAATAGTTTCAATCGCCTATGGAGGTACAGGAACATATCGATTTTATTACCAACAAAGCATATAAAAATTTAGGTTTTGTGATGCGAACCTGTAAACCTTTCAAAAACATCAGTTGCATTAAAACCCTTTATTTCGCTTACGTAAGAAGTACCCTCGAGTACGGAAGTAGCATCTGGTCTCCTCAATATAACGTTCATATAACGAGGATAGAGCGTTTGCAAAGGAAGTTCCTCAGATATGTAAACTTTAAATTTGGGCATCGCTGCAGTTGTTATGAAGAAAGATGTGCCCAATATAAAATTCTGTCGCTATTTGATCGCAGAAATGTATTGGATCAAACTTTATTACACGCAATTCTTCATTGTCGTCTGGATAGCCCCCATTTGTTAGCACAAATCAAAATTTCGGCTCCCATCCGTCGCACTAGACATACCAAATTGTTTGCACTACCTCCCTGTCGAACCAATTATGCACAACACTCTACGCTCAACCGCATCTGTCGCTCCTACAATAATAACTTCTCAGAAATAGATATTTTTCACCACACTAAACAGAACTATAAGAAAAAAGTAATTCTTACTATAACTGAGAAACTGAGCATAGACTAACACCCCCCCCCCCCCTCGCACACATGTATGCAACTCACTCACATACACACACACACACACACACACACACACACACACACACACACGAACACACACACGAGTACCATTCTCACATCTCTTTTATCTATTTAAGTGCCTAGTTAAGCATCTGTAAAATTTTGTAATTGATATTGTTTGAGATTTACATTACCTACCTTTATTGTTCTCAGCATTATGTTAAAATAAGCTAGGGAGACCTATCATTAGCTTTTTATTAAGTTAAAATTGATTAAGTAAGATGTAAAATAGAAATAAGCTGTTGGTTTCCTAAATAAACAAATAAACAAATAAATAAAAACTAAGCTAAATCAATATTCCATAATCGATCGATCCTCCCCAACCCGTCTGGCCAGCGCGGGGAGTGTAGGCCAAATCCTCCGTCTGTCTCCGGCAGATGAGAGAGGGTTGTGCTCCTGCAGTGGAGACAAAAATAACCTGATGATGATGATGATGATCGATCCAGCTAAGGTATGGAAATTCCTGAGGGCGGTTGGAATCGGTAAAGACAGACAGGACCCTTCTAATATCGATATCAACTCCTCGAATCAACATTTTATCTCTGGCTGTACCAATTTCCTTAAGACCTTACCAAGACCGCAGCATGATGGTTTCTCGTTCAGTGCAATATTACTAATTATCAATATGTGTTTATTTCAGTAGGTACCAATATGATGCAAGTTTATCTCGTATAAATATTACATGTACACTGTTTGCACCCAGTACTTCCACACCTCGAAAAATTCGTTACCACCAAAAGGTTGCCTGGAGACCGCTGTTGTACACTAGTTTTTTATATATATAAATTTTTATAAGTATTATTAAATAAAATACTATAATGTGCACTGCTGTCTGCCTATCTGCTTTGCTTTTCTCTTTCACCCAAAGGTTTACTGGAAGACAACTCTTACAGAGTTAATTGCGCCTTTGTACATCTTGTGTTTAAATTAGTTGTGTGACTTCGATTTGTGTACAATAAAGTATAAAAAATATATATTTGAATTTGCATGATCACAAAGAACGTTACAACTACCTTCTACTACTACCAACTACATCTACCTACGTCCTCAGGGTGAAAACGTTCTTTTACAGACTTTACGTGTGTGAATGAATATGAGGAAGATTTTGTTCGGAATTCATTGTTTAGTTTAAATAGTGGATCATAACTGAGTGACATGATTCAATCTGAAGATCAAATATCTACCAAAAAGATGAAAACGTTGATATATCTATCCATTCGTTTGATGGAGTCAGTAGCACGAGAGTATTTACCTACAATGACGTACCTACATACATCGACGATCTAAGTACTTATTGGTATTCTATGTACGTCTCTAATGGGAAATACCTGTTCTTACATAAATACTAGCAACCTATCACCGTTATTTGTAGTGCTAATAAAATAAGCAAATTATTATTAAATAATAACACTATTTATTTATTATAATGCAAAGGTAAGTGCTTTGTGAAATAACAGTCAATACAATTTCAATGTCACACAAAACACAATAGTCCATTAAATTTTGTACGTCATTTTGTTTGGACGTACAGGCAGGTACGGAACGGCCTATATACCTAACACCGTTACTTTTCGGCTCCAATTTGTCAGAGCTTGATGTTTCACAAACTAAAACCTACACCATGAAACCCTCTATATTAGTGCAAACTATCAAAATATGCTAAGCGAATGTGGATTTGTAATTGATAATGCTAATACAGTGCCATATAGACAGACGACCTTAACAGGGTGTCCCGGAAGTGTTGGGATGGGAGGACCGGGATTTTCTACTGAGCGCAGGGATAAATAATTCCCATCGCTAGGATAAAAGAGCCGTGGTAGCCGGTTGGTTGTGCACTCGCCTCACGTTCATGAGGTCGTGGGTTCAAACCCCGCCCGTACCAATGAGTTTTACGAAAATATATACGGTTTATTTATATTACCACAGGCTTTTCGGTGAAGGAAAACATCGTAAGGAAACCTGCATATGCCGAGGAAGAATTTCTGAGGCGTATGTGAAGTCCACCAAATCGGCTTGGGGCACCGTTGGTGGTCAGGGGTTTGGCACAAAAGATCCTGGAGGGTCGAAGTGTCGCCAGGTCTTCCTGGCCCCCTAAGAAGATATAAGATACTAGGATAAAACAATTCACAAAAATAACATCTAGCTAGACCTATGTACAATTGTAAAATCTTGTGTCTATGAAGGGAATTAAACCCACCTCTTCTGGCGATCGAGTCTAACGCCCAAGCCACTAGGCCAAATAAGTTATCAATCATAGTGGAGGATGACAGGTTGACATATATATTATGTTATTATGAATGATGTATATTCCGCGTGGACGAAATCGCGGGTATAAGCTAGTATTATCCGTTGTTAATTAAATTCCCAATATAATAATATACAGCTAATCATAACGTACGAAATGTTAAACATAATAGTAATATTGATTAGACGTCTAAACCGGTGAGAGGTTAGTGGAGGTTAACTTTCACATATAAGCAGTTATCAAATTACTAAAGACAAGCAAGCATGACGCATACAATTATTTGAGGAGTATAATTATTGCAGGAAATTACCAAACATTCATGAACACCAATGGGTAATCAATTGGGCTACTTTCTTCATTAGATACCACTGCAAAATATAAGTATGACGCACACACTAACACACCCACACCCTCATTCTTCGTAGTAATTAGTAGTAATTTCATATTTAATTTTAGTAATCTTTTAATTTTACGATATTTAATTTTACTGTAATATAAGACTTACCTTGGTCGATAGTTGAATTGATATAGTAATTGTAAAGTGTGATTTTTATTGGCTTGTTGACATAGTAATTTGTGATGTTAAATTGTCCACGCGGACAAAGTCGCGGACAACAGCTAGTTATGAATAAACCATACTTAAGTTTCGAAAAACTCTATGGTACGGGCATGGTTTGAACCCACGACTCATGAACGTGAGACGAGTGCAAAAACAACTAGGCTATCAGGGCTTTTTCCTTCTTTGGGTCATGCTGAGAGATTGTGGTAGGTGCATGCAAGGCACTTTGAACACATACATAAGATATATATTGGGCTCGATTCTGAAGACACAATGTTAAAATTTGACAGCACTAAAGCTGTTGCTATCCTTGTCACACAGTATTATGAAGATAAAGACGAAACCATTTTTGGCGCTGTCAAATTTTAATGTGTGCCTTCAGAATTGGGCCCATTATACAGATATTTTTTCAAAACAACAGTCATTTTTGGTAGCCTTTACGAATCATGTAGCGAAAACAATTTAATAGATTTTACAACAAACTTAGAAAAAAGTGATTATATTAAAAAAACTAAGATAGACTTGGAAGAATTACTTTCTTGGAAATAATGAATACAGAAAAGATATCCATAGAGGGCGTGGCAGAGACATCACGCGAAGACGTGATGTGAAAAAAAAACAAATTACAAGAAAAATGTGTAGCTAAGACGAAGGAGAAATTATAAAAACAACTTTATTTAGTAGAACGATAGATAATGTGCGAAATTCGTAGTAAGTTACAGTGGGTTGTAGTATCTCGTATATGTGAACAGCATAGTAGATCTCCTAGTCTACATGTGTATTTCGTATGAGCAGACGAACTGCGGCAAAGCAACGGGTACGCCGCTCAACGATTCACATCAAAAATATATATCCCCTTAAAATAATAAAGGTAAAAAACAGTTTGCCACCGCGATTGCTCGATTCGGCGCACGGCTCGCATATGCAGGTCATAGTATTTGAAACAGAGCGGACAATCAACTGCGGATCGTCAGCTGGAAGTGCACCAAGTGTAAAGGATGAATCCAGCCAGCATCTCTGTACCAATCAACTGCATATACTGCGATCGCAAACTGGCCTGACCAGAGGTCATTAAGACCCCTCATTATTTTGGGAGAGATCTGGTCCACCAACGAACCAATAAAATATACTACATTGCACAAATAAATAAAAACAGTTACAACTTTCAGAACCTAAATCTACATATCCAGACAAAGTTTAACACGTAGTATTTACAATCAAACAGACAGTGTGACCTGTACTCAACACTCATCAATTAACTAATCAAACAATTAATAACAGGACCCTTAACTTCGTTCTACTTATTTTTGTAATGGTATTTCTTTAAGACTTTTTAAACTCAGGCCCAAAAATTAAAAACATGTCAACATGGGATGGAGAGAAGCATGCTGGGGATCAAATTGAGAGACAAATGGAGACTTTCCAAGATTAGACAGTTGACCAAAATAACAGACGTGACTAAGAAAATCCGACAGCTTAAGCGCTGGTGTGGTCATATGATGAGGACGACTACAGATAAATGGACCAAGGACGTTACTGAGTGGTACCCCAGAGATGGGAAAAGGCGAAAAGGAAGACTAACAATAAGATGGGAAGACGACCTGCCTGGTTGATGGCGCAGAGCGTCCAAGCAGCGTTGCCAATGGCGACATTTGGAGGAGGCCTATGTCCTAGGACAGCCTGACCGTGACCACGAGGTTGTTGATGAAACAACCAACCGATTTAGCTATAAATCTTAAAATTTACTATTGCATTATGTCAGTGAATAAAGGCTATTTTTATTTTATTTATTTTATTTCTATAAGACAGTTCTCAGTTAGTCTGTCAGAGTTAAACTAATTACGTTAACTGCTACTTCCAGTAGCAGCTTTAGGTAGCCTTTAATAGACTCCATTCATAAAAAATTAAAATAATTAGGCGAGAATTTATGTTTTGAATAGGGATTAAAGAATTTTAACAGGTCATTCATTATAGAAGAAAACATCAAAACATTTTTCTATTCTTATTTACAAGACATCTATTTTTGGGTCATGGTGCTTTAAAAGACGTGGTTCAAAAACGACGTATGTTACACTGATTATTTATCATGATCGTAGATAAAGGACAAGGTTTACATTTAAAAAACCCCAATATTCTAAACAGCAATAATCCTGAAGATCCGAGTGACATTTCAATGGAAGAAATTTGCATTTAGATCTGTTTGCTATGACATTTGCCGTCATCGTTTGAAAATAGAAGGTGGTATGTGGTATGTCAAATTTGAAGGAGCCGTTTGTAACGGCCGACAGCTGCGCGGGCGCAGGCCGACGCGCCATATGTGGCACCCTCGGGCTTAGATCAACGTAATAACGATACATGTATGCTTATTATAAGGCTTTCGTTATACTCAGAGACTATATTAGTCTTTATCAAGACCGCCTCGTAGCCTATTGGCTTGGTCGTTAGACTCTAGTGCCAGAGGTGGGGATTCGATTCCTACCAGGGGCAGACAACTTTGTACATTTGGACCAATCTTTGTCTAATTCCCGTAGTACACAACAAGACCCTAGATTGGTCTTAAACAAGTGTATGTAAATACTATGTACGAGTATAAAAATATCTCGTAATTTAGACATTTTAATTTTTTTCACGAAAAATTACGTAATTATTACCAAAAGTAAACATATGAAATATTTGAGCAATACTTGCAAAATACTGCAATAAATAATTTGATTAATACTATCATATACTTTAAAATATAATAAAAATGATAAAAGTTTAAACTATATTATGAGCTACGGACGTGTACCATAATATTATAAACGAAAAAGGATATTGAAATATGGAAGAGTACAAATTAACAGATTACTATCAAGGTGATTAATTATTAACCAATGAACGTAGATATATTTTAATGATGTTTAAAAGAGAATTGTTTAATTAATTATCTCGCAAGGTGCTTAATTCTCATTCCTCAAATAACATTGAGAACAAAAAACAAAAACTATTGCAGTACCTATACAAACAAACAAGTAAAATGTGGTGATAACCTAAGTGCTCGTATTGTATAACTCGACAACTTAATGAACGAGTGCCACGCTTCAGCCGAAATTCGGAGATTTGAGTGAAGTAGACCGAGGATGAGTAAATAGATAACTCGACGAGATAAATCATCATCGGGTGCCTTCTTTAACTTGAAATTGGCTGTAAGCAAAACTTATTAAACTAATTCCAATATTTGACGGTATTCAACCATTAAGGCTCACTTTTCATATGCATTCCCATATATACATACTCTTACCAGATATAAGGTATATATAATGGCATCCACGAAATTGTATCAAATAACAAGAGATTTCGAAAATGATCTCACTTCTGTGAAGTATCTTATCTTATCTTCTTCTTCTTCGCCAGGAAGACCTGGCGACACTTCGACCCTTTAGGATCTTTTGTGCCAAACCCCTGACCACCAACGGTGCCCCAAGCCTTGGTGGACTTCACATACGCCTCAGAATTTCTTCTTCGACATATGCAGGTTTCCTTACGATGTTTTCCTTCACCGAAAAGCCTGTGGTATTATAAATAAACCGTACTTAAGTTTCGTAAAACTCATCGGTACGGGCGGGGTTTGAACCGGCTACCACGGCTCTTTCTGTGAAGTAAGTCTTGGGGATGCTTTATTAAAGTTGTCTAGTTATATTATAAAAACTAGCGCGTGCGCTTCCACTGCCCTAGGGAACGCGCACAATACTCCTAACACACCTGTCTTTAAAAAAAAACACAACAGTTTACACTGTAAAGTCCTTTTTTCAAATAATTTACAAAGTTATAGTTTAGAAAATTATAGCAAGTGTATAATTGAATTTTTATTTATAGTAACCTTTAAAAGAAGATTAAATGTTAAACTAAATAACCTTCAATGTGGTTTTTTAAAGTGTAGGAAACATAAACTACTTAGATATAGATAGTAAAGAATATAATATGAATGTTATAATCAAATATATTTCTGAATTGTTGAGCTATTAAGACATGACTAATAACGAGAGATAAGAAATATTTTACCTTATAAGGAGAGTATAAGGTAGGCCGGCTGGAATACCATAGGATACTTTTTAACACGGGCAAAACTAATATGATTTTTTTTATAAAAGCACTGAGCATTTGAAGGCCCTGGCATTATAAAAAAAACGGAAAACAAAAAAAAAAAAAAAAAGACGACGACAAAAATGACAAAATAACATTCACTTTCAGCAACTGTAGCGCATACAATGACATAAGATAATAAAATAAAACGGTAAACACAGTATAATGGTTAATTGGGACATTAAACAAACACAAACGTTAATTAAATGAACGCGAGGACATTGGAAATATCATTAAAGTATATTTCTAAACTTACCAGATAATTTAACGTTTTCTAATTGAAATATTTTAGTAATGCGGTACCTAATTATCTGTGGCCTAATTCTTGTGAAGAATGAATTAATATAAAAAAAGTTGAATAATAAACTTCTAAACCAATTGCAATTAAGTATTTAAATTGACGGATTATTTGATTATCAAGCAAAAGCTTCATAATTTATTTATTTTTTACTTAACATTGGCGTGACAGTTTTTAACAAAAAGTATAAGGCCGAGCAATCATTAAGAAAGGATAAAATGTGTGTTTGTTTATACCTGGGCTAATGGTATATGGGACGTACCCAAACATGGTGACTCGTTTAGGGGGAGGGGGTCTTCAAAATACCACGCTTGGTCACAGGGAGGGGGGGATTAGATTTTCGTCATGTAGTCAATATCCTCTTGGGAAATCTCGCGCTTTTTCCAGGTTCATTCAAATGTGGCGCGCAGTTTTTAGCGCATTTTAAACTCACAGGTGGCAATAGACGTCAGCTGATTGAAAACTGACAGTTTTTTTTTCTCGATGATATTTTTTTCACTTATAGTTATAGAAATGCACGCACTCTTGGCGTCACGCGGCAAGCGCCGTATTAATAAAGACAAATATGAGCATTTTTTTTTCTTTAACTTTCTGTTTACAAAAATTGGTTTAAGACCATATTTATGCGTTATTACGTGAAAACTAGAGGGGGAGAGGGTCTTGGCATATACTACGTGTGGTCACCGAGGAAGGAGGGGGTAAAAAATTGAAAAAAATGGGTCACGTAGTTTGGGTACGTTCCCTATCTGCTGTTATTCAAAAATCGTCTCCAGAGTACTGTTGGGTATTTTTACGATATTTTTCCCAATCGTGGAATGATTCATATTATTTTTACTTAAATATTTCGCAGATAAATACAAAAAGCAATGTGACCTTTTGAAACTGTTTATAGGTACAACAATGAAAATATCAGTTTTAACCAAATTTTGCAAGAATATAAATAATGTGATGATTATTCAAAATAATTTAAATAAACCAGCAATTTTTAGTCATCAGAACAGAATATTAATTAATTTAACGATAAGTTTTGACTAATCGATGACAATGAATTTAGAATAGGTTAAGATTATTTTAAACAAAACAAATAACGTTATCTTATTATCAGTTACTTTTAAATAATATGAGTAAGAATGAAAACTTGCACAAGATAACCTAATCAAATTCTATAAAAATAAAAGAATACTACGAAACAATGATGAAACTATATGACAGCTATTGATAAAGAAAGATTATACATACAGAAATTGTTGAACAAAAAGCAATTTACAATTCGATTTAAATGTGGTAACATCTGCGGTGACTGTCAGTCAGCACAATTGGCACTAGCAATAGAAAAAACATTGAACATTATTGCGTTTGTAAGTGGTTTAGTTACATAGTCTACAAGTTTCATGACAGTCAAAACAAATTCGACAGTTTCACAAACCAGTCCAGACAACATTATTGTACCAATGTTGCAAATCGATAGAGAAAACATTGAATATTTATAAGAGGATGGTAACACTTTACATAAATTTGAGAAATATTGATCGAAAATTGGTTTTAAAACTTAATATATTATTGGATAGCGAACTTTGAACCAGGAGTAAACTAGCCTAGTCCATGATGCCGACCGGGGCCGACGATATACGGAACAACTACGGTCACATGACATAACGTGACTTCCGGTAACAGCGTGACTCGTTATGAATTTTGTGATTTGATAAGAAACAAGGAAGCTTTTAAAACGACATGACCGGTAACCTTTTATGGAAACAATAGGCTTAATGAAATCTCTGAGCATGTCCGAGCCTTGAAATGATCATAATCAAATGAAAACAATGCTCGTAAAACACAGATACTGCAGTTCTTATCTTTGCAAAAATATACAAAATTGTTTACATGCGAAGGATAGCCGAACAACGAAAATAAGTTAAACTGGGTACAGTCGAAAAGGTAGACTGTATAATAGAATTCAGTTTAGTTAGGCAATGTTATTGAGTAATAAAAGGTTTGTAAGTAGATTTCAAGTTAATAAAGATCTAATATTACACAAAAAGCGTGCATTAATGATACATAGACAATGCATCGAGTAAACAAACTATGAGTCAGACTAAATTCTCAAATGGACGAAGAAGATATCAATCCTAGTCTTAAAGAATTCTCTTACATTACAATTTTATAATTGTCTGTCGTCACGATACGTCTTTCGAACTACGTAAGTGATCGTAATTACTACATAGACTAGCATTTTACGAAATATAAACACACTAATTGGCTTACGTGAAGACGAAAAAAAGGCGTTTACTATTCACATAGAAAAAAGCGGTTGCGAGAGGACTTGGGCCATGTGCTACAAATGAAATGGTGCTCATTGATCGGTGAGTAATAACTACCAATTACGATAAGCCATGAGGAAAATACCCGCGAAAATACATAGCGATATTGTTTCCCAGTTCACAATTTGGATTAAATGATTAGCGATATATAATATAAATGATCAAGTGGCCTTATGACTTCAGCAGTGAAACTATTATAAGTGGAACAATTTGGAACCTAACATCTGCACACAAATATCTGAGTGACATAGTAAAACTGAATGAGACTTACTTCGCCATTTATGGGCAAAGTATATTAACAAACTGATAAAGTTTAAGAAAAGATAATTTTGATACGGTTTGACATTTTTTAACTAGATAAAATATAAAATGTATAAACGGGCCGGGCATGGCATTCACTCCATGGCCGTTATGTCAGTTTAGGCGGGAGAATAATTTAGAAGAATAAAATAGGTAATAAAATAGTTAAGCAGTTACCGATATCCGGCTGGATCTGGTGGAGCACTTAATAAACCAATTATTGTAGTGTAATGTTGTAGGGATGAGTATATATGTGTACCGTGAGTGTATGTTTGCGGAGATATAATTAATATAAAATAAAAAGAAATAACACAGGCAGAGCTGTTGCGATGGCGGTTGGAAGAGAAGAAATAGTAGTGGAGAGTAACTTTTTACTCGTTATAAGGGGCAATGATTTTATTTATACAGCCCATATCATTAACCATAAAATAGTGACACTGGCGTTTCTAATGTACAAAACTGAAACACCAGTAAGAAATTAAAAATAAACCACTCCCTCAAAGCACGAGAATCTCCAAACATAAGGTTTAATGACATCGCCAAAACGGGTTTTGATACATAACCGACACAGTATCGCCATAACATGTAACTTGCAACACGACTGCGCCCCAGTGTGTTGCGCAAATGCACGTCTCGGAAGGCGTGGCGTCCTTCAGACTTGTGGGACGTGGCTGAACAATCCGACGAGTGGAACGTAAATATTGTATGCTGGCAGGAAATTATGCATTGCAAATCAATATGCAAAAGGATACCACCATAAATAAACGAGCATGTAAAGGAAATTTGTATTATCACATGTATGTTGACTCAAAAATATTTTAAATACTGAATATTTCGTCAAAACCGTATTGTTATCTAATCCATGGCCATTACACGATGTTAAGTCATTCTAGATATCAAATGCATATATCCTAGATCAGTTATCTAACTTTATTATGTAAAACCCAAGAGAATGTTTAAAGTTGCATCGAACTGCCTTGTCATGGCGTAAGGCTTATTTCAATTCAACATAATTTCTGATGTTCTTCACAATTACTAACAAAATTAAAGCCACTGTATCGGGAAGTTCAGCCATCTAGCAAGATAAAAAGCCAATGTCAAGGAGTCAATTCCAGATTTTGCTAATAACTTTTTGAACCCTTTGATGGTAAACAAAGAGTACATTTTAGTTTAGACTGCGGACCTGAACTAAAAAATTAAGATTGGTTGTGGGCGAACGAGTTGGGTCGTGACAAAGGTATTTTGCGCCACGTTTTACGAAGCACTAGTCAGTTTTTCTAAAGTGATTGATTGCGTCTTCAGAAAAGTGAGAAAAAAGTGAACTACAAAAGCTAGAACATATTTATAACACTTCAGAAACGTATAGATTCAATCTTATAAAAGAATTGCCGATTTATAAAAATAATAGAAAAAATGATAGCAAATAGAATGGACGTGGATCTGGTGTGGATACTCACCCAGAGGATTAAATCACTTTTAGTTATTAAATACTAACGTAGTTTAAGTCTTTACTAACACAAATAGATCAATGTTATCTTTAAAATAAATACATTAAATTAAATTATAAACCAATCAACAACAAATAAACAAGTGAAATCAAAGAGGATTTATGTGAAATCAAACACCAATAACGAATGATATAATCTAACGAAAACTGCATAATGAATGTAAAATAGAATATAAAATATAGTAACGATCGGTTAGCGTGATCAATGATAAGAGAAAACGACACGTCATATTGAAATCTTCTATTTTCAACATTTGATTAATCATTACATGATTACAACGCCAGCCATGTGTAGAATAAATATAGAACATAATGTAGTCAAGTCGATGATAAAAATATCGACTTAGCCTAGAGTTCACAATGTCCTAAAAAGCCGAAATAAATGAGTAAATCACAGGAAGGTTTCTGAATCTCACTATACCACTTCACAAAGCAATTTTCATAGTTCTATGTAATTTCGAAGAGGGCGTAATAATGAAAACAGTTGCCAAAAGGCGGAATGCCGCAAACAATAACTTTAGCGGTATGCACTGCACACAAAAAACGCTGGAATAATAAACCAGTAGAACTTCGTGATAAGTAGTGTAAAGAAACGAAATCTTTTGACAAGGAAGACTTTAGAACCAATCAAAAAGCTAAAATAATAACAAACATTCGCGGAAAAGAAACGGTAGATTCAGAATTAGATATTCAAATTGAAAACCAGATTAGTGGACATCGTTGAATAATGCTAGCTATCGTTTAAAATCTCTTGCTAATGGTCACGATTACCAAGAATAAATCATCCATGTAAATAAACAGCATAAACTTACATGAGCATGTTAGTTGGCCATGCTAATGTGGTTAATTACTGATGTCACTCAGTCCTCACGATCTGTCGCGTGTCGTCACTTTCCCCTGGACAGACGGCGCCGGCGCAGGTTTCTGTTTCGTATAAGTATTGCGCTCTCTAGCGTGGAATGTTCCTGGGATGCTCATAAAGAAACCTTATAGGACTAGATAGATGTCCTATAAGGTTTCTTTATGATGTGTGATTATGGGAAATCTCCCAATAGACAGCTCACAAAAAGGGGCATGCATTGGAGATGATGGACGTATTTCGGCTGATGATGATTGTAGATTATTAAGACGTTGAAAAAAAAATTGATTGCCAATGCATAACTGTCGCAACGAGCGCGAGGTTCCCATAGTCAATCCGAAGTAACGAAGTAAGGAACTCTATGGAGTAAGTTACCTGTGCCTATTAATCAATGATAGAGTGGAATGAGACCATAAACATTACTCTTTACTACATTTTCTTTACTCATTACTCTATAGCTTGTAGCAGCGCCGACTCGAGCCAACCCATTTCATCGATGCCCGGCGAGAGGAGCGGTACAACCACCAGGCGCAGCCAGCGTGCTTTGCCTGTCTGCTGAAAGCTAAGACCACACGTTGTCTCGAGCTGGAACCTTCGGACTGACTAACCGATGTAACGAGATTAACCATTGCATTATTATTTATCCCATAAATGTATAATCTGTGTGGCTTTTGTGTATTTAGACAAAGAGTGTGACCACGAGCAGTATGGGGGTCTTCCCTAGCCTCCCGGCCGGGGGAATTATAAGGCCATTACGGCAACTCACTAGAATCACTTGTGTAATAGGAGATCTGCCTCCTCAGGTTAACGTTGGACGATGTTTCCACAGAGAGGTGCTGGCGCCCACGATGTGGTGGCCAGCACGGGGCTTGGTACCATAGACATGGTACCAAAGTCCACTACCTCTACCGATGGACGAGTGATCGCGTGTGGAGGTCAGGCGATAGGGGTGCAGATCTGGATCCTTAGCAAAGCGGGGAAATGCTGCGCATCGTAGCTCACGCGCTCCCACCGGACACGCGTCCAGGGTGTCCTCCTTGGACGCCGGACAAACTCATAGGGAGAGAAGCAGATCCAGGGACTCGCGCCCAATCTCAACATGCAGTGTAGAAACTCGTGAACTGGATATGGTATGTCTTGCAAACTATTCCTAAGTTAAGATCCACTCGCTCAATCAGTATCGCTATCGCTCCAAGCCAGCAGACTGACGGCGTGGTTATACAAGGGCAGTAGGTACATAATGAACTTAGGTAATTGTGTAATATATAAAGGAATAACAAGCGAAGCAGATATATAACAGGGCTAAGGGGATCGCGACACAACAAACGACAAATAATTATAAGTACGATGTTTCCAGTATAGCTTTTAATAATCAGTTGATTAATGATGTTATTAATGAAAGTAAATTCAAGCTGAAATTTTCGTTGAAAAGAAACTATTTTCACCTGTTGCGTTTTTCATCATAAGTGAATTCAATCTCTGTTATGCTTAGTACCAACTATAGTTATATAATTCGCCCAAGGTATCTAAACGCCGCTGATAAACTACCAAATCATGATTTTACGAGCTATAGACACGAAACGTGTTCGCGGCGAGTTGTTTACGCCCCAATAACAACGTTTTAAAAAAAAATTCTATTTACTGTTTCTTTGTGGACATCGTCTTGTATCCGACAGGAACAGTTATTATTGCGTCTTAATGACTTTCAACGCTATTCATTCATGCCGGTTCACTTGCGAATAATTCATCCAACCGTCCATTTCAATATATCATTTTGACGTATCAAACATTTCTCGTCTCAGGTGTCGCAGGTGTTTTTGCAGGAGGTAGGAAGGACTAATTGACGCGGTGGGTCTCGCGTGAGTCCTAATTGCCAGCCGGTATCGCTTTTGGCGAGCGAGCATGTGACAAATTGTCTGCGCTGCGCAATAACGGAAGACATGCTGCTGCTCACTACATTACAGGCAATGTAACATTATTTTAATTTTATGAACTTAAATTGTGTAGTTATCTAAGTAATTAGTCAGAATAAAGATATTTTGTTTATCTATAAAATAAGTATTCCTTATAATTATTTACGGGTAGTAAAAACTAGTAGATACTTAATAGTTTCATATTATGAACTAACAGTTACGTTTACACCTGCAAAATGTAATAGTGCTAAAGTACACATCGTAATGAACTTAAGATTTTAACATAAATAGCAGGCAGGACTGTACCTACTTACCTAAAAAGGTGTTTTTGCTTTACTTAACACTTGTAAGGGTATAATTAAATAACAAAAGAATGTTGTGAGAAAAATAGGAAAAAATACCTGACATTGACTTTGGCATATTGTGGCACTTTCTGTTCTACAAATAGCACAGAAAACAAACAGTATATTTCACAAATTTGCATTTGGCAAAACTCCAAGGTTCATGTGCTTTGAACACTAGTAACATATAAGACCTGCAATATTTTTAAGTAATTTTACAAATCATTAAATATTATTGAGGTTTTGGTGTCTAAACATGCAGGGAGTCTAAACATTAAGTTCAGTTGAAATTTTATATTTAGGTATTTAAAATATAAAGAAATTCAAAAATAACATTGAACATTTCTTCTACTGACACAATTTCTTGACTAATTTAAAAAAATATATATTATTTGACATAATAAGTTTTTTAATACATAGTGTCAAATACTCCTCTGCCATTTATGTATGTGTCAAATAAAAAAAATTAAATTGAATTCAAGGAAGATACAATAAAATGATGAATAGTTTGAGTTTGCCTGGAAAAAACAACATTTTACTCCCTGTTTAATTTAAAACACCTTGGTAATACTCTATTTATAGCCTTATTAAATAACTAGCTGTTGCCCGCGACTTCATCAGCATGGACAACTAAACATCACAAATTATTCTGAATTTCCTGTAGGAATGAGATGTTTTCTCAGGATAAAATATCCTATGTCCTATTCCAGGGCCTAACCTATATGTGTGCCAAGTTTTGTCCCAATCTGTCCAGTGGTTGAAGCGTGATTGAGTAACAAACATCCAAACTTTCGCATTTACAATATAAGTTTACCTACTCGTCTTAGAAAAAAATGTGTATTACAAAAATATGTTATTGAAATTCGAATGATAAGAACTAAGGAATTACTTAGATATGTGATATTTTAACACACTTATGTAAATTCATATTATCAAAATTTTAAAGAATTTGATTTATCTGTAATGGCTACTTTATCTAAGCCAGAGAGCTTGATAATGATGACGTAATTTTGTATTACAACTGTTGCTACATTGCTATATTTTAATGAATTAGCAAATGATAAGATACTTTTAAAAGATGTGTTGCTGTAATTTTTTTGTGCTGTTCCTACTTCACACTTCCGAAGCAGTTAAAGATTGAAAATGTGTATAAAGTACTTTTGTACATTACTGTACAAATGTGTATATTTTGAACACATACTTCTTTATAGTTATAAAAATATAACTGGGATGTTACAGATAAATGTAACAATTAAATTAATAAACTATTGGATGGATCGACTAAAATGAACAATGCTTTATTAATTTATACATTTCATAACTATTAGAGGTACCTATTTAGTATTTTAAGTAGTTTTTGATATATTTGGTAGTGTACATTAGGATTTAGTCATCAGCAGAAACAATTGGAAAAACAGAGGTTCAGACGAGACTGAAAAAAAATATGCTGAATATAAAACTGTGATAAGGAGGTAAGTAGTCTAATTATAAATAAATATACTATAACATTCAACGTACAGTGACCCATTTGCACTAAAGATAATAAAATACATAGGTAAGTACAATTTGCGAGTTTGTTTCAGGAAAATCTCTGGACCAGACTCGAAATTGCTGTAACTATTGTAGTTCTGATTTGTTCCAGGTGAAGATAGGCTACTGCATTCCCATAAATTCGACTAATGATGTGCAGCGAGAAGGCAGTTCATTATTATTAAGTATGACAACACTGACAGGTTTTAGTGAATTTCCTCATCTTCACTTTAGTCTAGCACGGTGTCGTCACCAAGAGGGCGACTATAATGGAACACTTGCGAAATTATGACCCAAGAACTAAAAGGTTAAAGACGGCTAAACATTACCCTAGTTTTACAGTACTTATATATTATTTTTGTTTTAACTGAAATAAACTTTTAAGTTCACTGTATTTTGTTACACCTATAACACGCGCCAAATGTACCACTCAAACAAAACAAAGTCGAGACTGGCCTACATAACGCGCATTTAAAAGTGCACTGGGTAATAACTAATAATACATTTCATACATTCGAACAAGCCCTGCACAGCAATACGCGATAACCGAGGGTGTAGATATGGTGCAACGACTGACTTAGAAATTGCACTTTTATCGCCAAAACAATGTTTGCACCAATGCCACCTCCTCAAGATCCTCATAAAATCTGCGAAGGCCGAGCTACGCGTGCAATCCGCTAATCTTGTACAACTTATACACACGTGTAAAAAGAACGCTACCTTTATAATCAGCTCGATCTCCGGCACGTCCCCGTTCGCTGTTCCATTCTCTGCGATTTCATCCGACATCGTGAACTTTGAAAACACTAAATATTCTCAAAAAAATAAAACTGTGTAATGTTTACACACGATATAACACACCCGTCACTTTGGCAAAACACCGACAGACTGGCGGCCGCGCGCGCCTCACTTCAGTTCAGTCGGTTAATTTATTTTCATTCACTCGTCTAGTTTGTTTAAATCTAAACTAATATTATAAAGAGGGAAGTTTAATTGTTTGTTTGTTTGTTTGGTTGCATTGCATAGGGTCCGAAACTATTGGATCGATTTGAAAAAATATTTCACTGTTGGGAAGCTACACTATCCCCGGGTGACATAGGTTATATTATATTAAAAAAAAATTAGGAATCCTTACTAAAACTCCAATAATGTAACCCAAGGTGTAAAAAAATGACCTAAAAAAAATTCCTTACATCGCGTGCGCTGCGAAAACTATTGATGATAGAACAAAATAATGTACCACGACTTTGCAGAACACATCATTATCTACAAAAGGTATCGCGTCAGCGATAGAGTGGAGTGGAGATTGCAGATCGCCACGCGCAGGGTGGGTATGGGTATGGGTGGATATGGGTGGTCGCCATACCCCGCCGCCAGGTGGATCGACGACCTGAAGAAGGTGGCCGGAAGCGGCTGGATCCGTAGTGCAGAGGACCGGGTGTGGTGGCGTCCATTGGGGAAGACACAGTACAGTTAACTGGATATGCAAAATAGGTGTCAAGGATAAGGGAAGGGAATAGGAGGGGAAGGAAGTCGGATGGAAAAGAAGAGAGGGACGGGGAGGGGCAAGTTACTAGGAGGAGGGATAGTGGGAAGGGGTTAGGGGAGAAGAGAAGGAGAGGAAAGATGAGGGAGAGGCTAGCGGGAATGGGAGGTGGTAGGACAGAGGAAGAGGGCAGTGGAAAATAAAGGGCGGAAGAAATGGCGGGTTAGGGGAAGGAGGAGGGGGTTATCGACGTGGTGGGAAGGGGATGGGGAAGGAAAGAAGGAAGGGGGAAAGGGAATATCACTTGCGAATTTTATTTTAATAAAATAAAAACACGTAACTTCTTGAACAATATTAAGTCATAAAAAAATTAAATAATTATATAATAATCTTTTAATTCATGATATATATGAATCAACTTTATTTTAAAAAAAACAATAATTCTGTAATTCAACGGGCGGAACCGCAAGCTAATCAGAATATAGGATTTAGTAATACCAAAAATAATATATACTAGAGTGTAATACATAATAATATGTAATGTTATCCACGCGGATGAAGCCGCGGGTAACAGCTAGTTCAAATATATCAACATTAGGCATATCCTCTTTGCTTTTTCACTTGATTTTCGTTCACTCTTCAAATCTCTTTCTTGTCGTGACTAACTTCATTCATATATACATCTCATATACCTCATTCAGACTGTATATAATCTAAGTCATATACCTACGACGCTTCAGGCTACTACTACTAGACTACTAGTCTGAGGTTTTAAGAGTTTGCAGTGTGTTTTGTCCCTCATTACTACTCATTACATTACTAGTCTTGTACCTATCTTCTAGTGTTAAATTGTAAACCTATAGGCTGGTGGCTTCTAAGCCAATGCCCTAATAAATTAAAAAAATAAATCAGAATGTCAATGTCATGTTTGAGTTCGTTTCGTTCCGTTCATTTCAATCAATCGACATTGTTGTTTCGTAGTTCAGTTTGTATTGCGTTTTTTCCTTCTTTTCAACAAAACAATCTAGTGAAAGCGATTCAACGGTGCTTAAGTAGGTCAAAATGAGTGCAACCGAAGTGGAAGCTTCTACATCAGCTCCAAAAGAGATGACCTTCGCAGAGAAACAAGCAGAACGCTTGAAAAGAATGCGTTCATTGCACACTGCGAGAAACGAGGCTAGAACGCACAATCATCAGGAAGTCGTGGCAGAGGAAGCTAGAGCTAAACTACCAGCGAACTACGAGGCTAAGCGTCGCCAGGCCGAGTGGCTAGTAGAAGACCAGAAGAAAAGAGAAGAGGCTGAACGGGAGGGTAAGAGCTACGACAGAGTGAAACTTCTGAACATATCCGCGACGGAAGCAGAGAGATTAGAACGGAAGAAGAAGAAAAAGAATCCGGATCAAGGTTTTTCTACGTACGAACAGGCTACAGTTAGACAGTACAACAGACTGGTCAAGAACATGCCTGCAGCTGATATGGAGCAGTATGAAAAACAGAAGGATAAGTATGGAGATGCATTCTATGGCGGTCCTAATGTGATAATTCACGGTATGCACGAGGATAGAAAAGAGGCAGTGGATAAAATGGTGAATGATATAGAAGGGCAGATTGCAAAACGAGCGAAATACTCTCGGAGACGTATTCACAACGATGATGCTGACATTGACTACATCAACGAACGTAATGCTAAGTTCAACAAGAAATTGGAAAGGTTCTATGGAGAGCATACAGCGGAAATCAAACAGAATCTGGAGCGTGGTACAGCAATATAAAGTTAAATTACTAATATATATTTTTGAATGCAGTGTAAATAGTTCTCATAAGTTTTAAGGTTTATTACAATATGCATGCAAAATAAATACCTTTTCATATCCATATTCCTCAGTCCTAATTTGAAATGTGTATGTGTAAGTCCTTATTAAGTTACCATATTTTTGTAGAATTTGGTTTGAAAGATGTTTCATGTATTATTTCTAGATTGGTGTTCTGTGTTATGACTATGAAAAGTAAACAAAATGTATTTCATAACTTTCATATAGCTTGTGTAATGTCCACTGAATCTAAATGACACTTAGAACTATAATTAGCTTGACTGTGGGGAAGTTGCCAGTTAAATAAAATTAAATAAAAATAGCATTTATTAAATAAAATTAAATAAAAATAGCATTTATTCTCTGACCAAGATACTTAAATTACTAATGTAATAAATTATTTACTAATGCTGGCATCCACATTTATATGGTCAGGGTGTCCTTGGACATATGCCTCCTCCAGTTTGTGCCACTGTTTTCCTCATTAATGTGGCTCGTCTTGTGAATCCCATTTTTTTTATTTTCCTTTTATTGATTGTATCATATCATGTCCCGTCCATTGCCATTTTAGCTGTCTTACAGTTTTTGTAATGTCTCTCACTTTGGTACTTGAAATGGCCTGTTATAATAAAAAAAGACAAGATGGAGGGTTGTGTTGCATGATGGATGTGTATGGCATTTATATGTACTTTACCAATATTTAAGTTGTAGGTAATATGAAAGAATTGTTTGGGTGTTTGTATGCATTGTATGAGGGGGATATTTTGATACAGTTACTTCAGGTAGCTCATATTTTCCCTTTAGTCATCCATCATTGAGCAGAACACCATTAAAACAAACAAATAAACAAATTTCAATAACAAGTTTATTTTGATAAATGTGCTGATTAAATAGAAATAGTAGGTACATATCAAATACATAGTTTAAATACTATAGATTTACTAAAAAGCTCTTGTTTTATAAACATACATATTGGATACCTGTGCAGTTTTGTATTTACAAATTTCTCTCTGATCAATGACCACTTGTTAAAATACCACTTCCTAAATGGATTGGTATCGGACTACATTTTATATCTAAGGAGTACAGACAGCAACAAAAATCCACATATAAAACTTTGAGCCGAGCTTAATTAAATATAATAAAATTGTCATTCCAATACCTTTATTAAACTAAAGGAATTATGATACTTTATTTACTGGCTTAGTTTATCAAGGTTGTATTTTTTTTGCTGTCTATAATCCCAAGCAAATAATCCAAGTTTGATATTTTTTTTAGAATATGTTCAAATTCTAAGTGGTTCAAGTTCATTTTCATAAGGATAGGTTTTAACTGAGATAGTGTTCCAAATTCTTGTTGCTTGCACAGCAGCAACTTGTGGGGTCTGTCAAAATACATATTTTAGTATTATGTATGCAATGTACAGTGGGACAGATAATATTATATAAAATACGGCCTATGATTGCGTATGTCACCCAAATAAAGAAAAATATATAAAAGTTTACACAATCAGTAATTATGAAGTCTATGTATGAAGCGTTGTATCCATTTCTGTAAACACAAAAACCTAGGCCACTGTTGGACTGTATCTCTTATAATAATAGGAGATTTATATCCTAATCACCACTCAGTGCAGACGGGAGTTTAATGCCCAGACGATGCTGCTGCACAACACCATTATCGTTTAGTCGCCTTGTACGACATTAAGATCAAGACGTGAGAAGTGCTATTTAAGATATGATACAGAAAGAAAAAACACCTATTTTGTTACTTTTACTGAAGATCATAATAGCTGGTTGTTAAAAAGTCGTCAGATATAAGAAAAACAGTCTTCCTTGGAGCTCCCATCACATTTTTGGGACGTTACACCTAACAGCCCCACTGTACAGTACATCTACAGACAGCAAAACGATATTTATGCAGAGTGGAAAAAACGAACGCTGGTTGGATACCTCCAACTGAAGATATAAAATATTACTCAAACGAGACTTGGTTTCATTTAAAATAAAACTGCATTCATATTCTTAATCTAGCTGTGCCCGCGGCTCCGCTCGCGTGAATTACAGAATCCACACGCGTTCCCACTTCCGCTTCCTATCCCACTTCCATTCCCACTCAGACTCCCAATCCCACGCCCACGATCACTCCAGCTCTAAATGTAGACATTAATTATACTTCTTTGTTATATTGCATACAACTAATATATGTCCGGTCGCGTGGACTACTCGCTCTCGGTCCGACTTCGACTTCCACTACGACTCAAACCCCGACGCCCACACCCACGCCCACGCCCTCGCTCATTCCCACTCCAGCACCAAATGTAGTCCAAACCAATCGCAATCTGAATTATACCGAAAATAATCATTTTACTTCTTTGTTACATTGCATATACTTACTAAGTAATGTATTAGAAAACTAAAAATTCCCATAACTTTTGACTGAGTTAGCTTATTGCGATGAAATAAAGACTAAATGTTAAGCCCCATGTTTCTGTGAAAAGTCCATCAAAATTCGTTCAATAGTTTTTAAGTGATGCGTGCACAAACAGACAAAAATTCCAAAAATAATTTAAATATGTTCTATTACAGGCCCCCTAATATTTTTGCAAATATTTTCAATGTACAGACCCGCGATGTTTACGATATTATTTATTAGATGTTACATAATTTTTTTTATAACAAGATGCTTATTTATTTTCAGAAATAAAAAAATGATTTTTTCTTAATTAATTATGGACTTTGGAGTTGTAAAGATACAGATAGTTTTTTTTTTTTCGCATTTGTGCCGGTTCATTCTAGGCTCAAGCGAGCGACTTTTATGTTACGTTACCTTAGCACTCTTGTATCTTAAAATCATTACAGACGTTAAAAACGATTTCTAGACTATTTTATATATAGGGGTTTTTAACAATAAAAAATATTACTTCTCAATCTCATGACTGGCGTTGTTAGACATAGATAAACTGTGTAAATTAAGATCATTACTGCGATTACCAATCCGCCTGTTGTGAGCGTGGTGATTATGGCAAATCCCCCAATGGACAGCCCACCGAAAGTGGCATTCTATTGGGCAGGCTTATGTTGACCAGTAGACGTATCTTAGCTGCTGATGGAGTAAAATTTGATATCTTCAGTATTATTTAAGGTAATTTAGATAGCGTTCATTTCCTCCACTCTGTATTTTTATAGTATACTTAGTACTTAGACTATAAAAAGAATAAAATAGCGTCTCGGTGTTTATTCTAGGACATTTTGTTAACGCAGGACTAGCTTACACCATACTTTGTCTCTCGTTCACTAGTCAGTATGGGCGGGACAAAACCGAAATATTTCTGAATATAACACACATAAGTATAGCCTCCGCTAAATACACGTGATTGTACCAGCCAATCAATAAGAACAACTTTTCCTATGAAACTTTGAGAAATTCACAAATTCGAGTAGACTAGATTCGGACCACTATCGCCGTCAGATTATATGTGATGATATCTCATAGAAAGATGGTGGGGTTTTGATGTTACAGATTGATTACTTACATACTATAAAACCTATACCGCCAAAATAATACTACAAGTTACGTTCTATCTGCGAGACGTGACAGTTTACTGTTTATGGGTGAAAGCTTTGACAGATGTCTTGTGTTTGGCGCGCACGCATTGTAATAAAGCTTGATTGATAATTATTGTTTCATTTTCATATATAATTAATGATCACGCCCTGCAGGCCCACTCCGTAAGCCTTTCAGCAAATATGCGACGAATTAAAAAGACATACTATAATGGATCATGTGACATACTGAAATAAGCGTTTGTCAAACGCTTATCAGAAAATGTCATAAGACCTGTCAGAGAGTACACATTGGCTTCTTAGTTCGTCGGATATTATCCGAAATGCTTATGGAGTAGTCCAGGCCCCAGAGGGATAGGCAGAGACGATAGTACC
Organism: Esperia sulphurella; assembly: GCA_947086405.1. NCBI lineage: Eukaryota > Metazoa > Arthropoda > Insecta > Lepidoptera > Oecophoridae > Esperia > Esperia sulphurella. Next base: position 11,981,651 of record OX352273.1, on the reverse strand, counting down.
GCCACTTTGCGCGATCATCTCACTGCAGACCCCAGCCTTTTTGAAGATATCACCAGTTTGATCCTTGAATTACCTCCAGCTGTAGTTCATTTCAAAACTTCCTTACAAACTTACGTTCTTGCTTTATCTAATGATTAGACAATAGATTTTGATGATAATAGATTATTATTAATGTCATCAAAAAGATAATATCATTCAATGATATAATTTTTTTTTGCTATGATATTAGAATTTATTGAGTAATAGTCGTCATTTTAAACACGTATAGATACGTATAGTTAGAAGGCGGTACAGAACATACTCTAGCCTTAACGTTTGGTAACGAATTACTGCGAATTTCGAAAAGTAGCATTTGAAAAGCTGTTCAGTACCCGATACTTAATTAAGTAAAGCACCTATTACTACTATAAGTAACACATATTTGATATTCTTGCTGAAGTAATATTTTATTGGAGTAAGTTAACCATTCAACATCCGATAATTATATATATGTACTTATAACACTCATATAATTTATACAAAGTGAGCATATGTTTATACATAAAGAAATGCTTATTTATTACGATTACTTAACACATACATACACAATAATCGGAAGTACGGAGCTTCGACTAGAAATCACAGTGATTGTTTCACTAATCACTAGAAATTTTTATAAAATTCTTGAAGATATAATAAATTCTATAAGTACACATGTACACACATGTAAAATCACCTCGTGAATAATTAATCATGTATCTATATAGACACTACAGGTATAAACGATAATCACTTCTGATGAGAGTGTTTTTACGATTAATGTTATTCCATTACATAAATGTGAAGTAACATAGTGGTAAGATATTTTCTGAGAATGGTACATCGAGTATGAAATAGTTTCAAGGATTGCAGTCAGATGACATATGTAAGTAATCTATTGCAGGGAAAATTATGGCAACATAGATTAACAACTTAACAGAGAATGTCAAGTGGAAATTGGAACTCTGTAGTAGGAGATGATAAAAATTATAGTTTCACCAGAGCTGGCACGAATGTAACAAACGAAACTAATGTCACCTTACCTATTAATTATCGTGCTCCCACACAAAGAGGATATAAAACTCCCACATTAAACCATGCTTGATCCTTAATGGGAGGTGTGAGTGCCGTCCTTTTATAGAGGTCCTTGTATTTTGCAAACTACTGCCCTTTTTACTCTGTTTACGTTCACTCATTCAATCCATTGGTGTCAGCTCTTGTGAAACCTATACCCTCCAAATATCGTTGGAACCTATATACTTCACCATAGGTTAGAATCTGTTAGTAGCAGGGTATTTTAAGTAACAGATTAATGATTTTTGAAGTTTTAGACACGAGTCAATGTTTTTTTTTTAATAACTCTCTGTTAACTTGTCACTAAGGTAGGATAAATATGAAAATAGATTCTGTGCTGTGTCTTGACAGAGATATATGAATACATTCTAAGCGGTTTGGATGAAAACCTGTTTAGCGCACGGACAGCATGCTCGATGAGGCTATTCGGTTACGATACTGTGCTGATAAGTGAGCGAAAGCAACAGTGGAGGTAAGTCGCTATACTCGGGTTTTCACGTCAACCAAAGGTACAAGATTACAGGTCATGCGCCGGCGCCGTATCGAACTGCTAGTGGGCATGAGTGCGTGGATCCCCCCGCGGAAAATGACAAAATGTTTCGTATGGGAAGAAAATGTCATGCCGTCTCCTCTATAGAAAAGGTCCTGTCCGAATTAAAGGCTTCACTGAAATTCTGTTTAAGTAAATTACATAACTAAAAAGAAAAAGTTCTAGAGTTGACACCGCGGATCGGCACGCGCAGAGTGGTATACTCCGCCGCCAGATGGACCGACGACCTGAAGAAGGTAGCCGGTAGCGGCCGGATGCGGTGAGCGGAGGATCTGGTGTGGCGGGCCTTGAACTGTATAGGAGGCTACCATAAGAAATAGAATCCTACTGAGGGGAACCAATGCCAGTCCGCTGAAGGGGGTGATACTGAGCAGTAGAACTGGATGGTCACTATTAAATTTATTCTTTACAAATGTTTACAAATGTCATACTAAATAGTACCTACACTAATAGGGGAGCTTGTTCAATCTGTTTTATCGTAGAACAGTATAACTGGTTGGACTAAGTTGGCGATGACCGTTTCAGTTCGAAAATAATCATATCATTTAATACCTACTTAGCAACATCTTATTTTACAACATGACAAGTTTGATAAGCAGGTTTGGAATTCCTACAATTCGGAAATGTTATCGTATCGGCGATCCACGAACTCAATAAGCATATTTGTCGTTTAGATTATCGTGTGATAATGATAAGACGCGTGTTTTGACTGGATTTTCCGCATAACAATATACTGTAAGGTCTGCAGCGAGAGCAAGTCATATGCTGACTCTACACTGTCGTTTAACATCGTCGTCGAGATAATCGAGTTTTGAAAGAAAATATATGTAAGAATCCCATCCCATCCCATCGAAAATCCCGGTTGGGCATTTTGGGAATACACGAGTTATTTAAGGTGGTCATTCTGGGGGTTGCGGTTGAGTAACACAAACTGACGCCAGATGTCGAAATTTTTTTTCTGGCCATAATTTTCGTAAAATTTCGAGAAAAAGTCCCCGTAAAAGTAGGAGTCTAAATTACATTTAGAAATGAAGGTTGTTCAAAGTAAAATAATTTACAAGAGGACTGACTGAAAGAAATGACTAAAGAGAATGTGTTTTTCAATGATACCTAATTCAATTTTAAAAATACTTTAAATAATGTGGTTGCAAGGGTTTTTCGTTTTCTTAAACTAAATAGTATTTTTTATAAGTTACATTATAATAACTTATAACCTGTATATTATTCCCTCAACGTCTGTGACGTTAATTTTGAATGATATTATTGGTATTAATGCAGACCTCACATTTTGGTATCATGTTATGGGAACGTTTGAGTACAGTTTAAGTATGTATGAATGATATGAATTTATGATACTTATAGCCGAACTATGACAGTTTCCCATATCTTGACATTTTACAATTAAATAATCCATAAAAAATGAAAGTATATGACGTATTTGATTTGGACGAGTGTCAAATAGACATGATGTTATACATAATTCACATAATACGTAAAAGTAATACATTTTTTTTCCAAAATATTCGCATTGTCGCCGACACAGCAGTGTCAATCAATGCAAGGTGCGTTTCGAATTTCTGCGACAAAAAGTGCGGATTGAAGTGTCCGTGCTGTATTTGAAATATATACTATGTTATAGGGTGTGCATTTCTGGAACCTTATCACTATTTATTTGTTTTACTTTTACTAAGTTTACAGCACTTGTACAAATATGGTTTTCTTTAAAGAAATTTGCAATATTTATTTATTTTTTCACATTTTTTTTATATTTGACAATACACTTATTGTTACCATGTAACATGGCCTTAAATATAAATAAAGTTATATACAGGTGGTGTAAAACTGTTCATTTGATTTGTAAAAATAATATTTTCTAAACGGTACATTATTTTAAACCGGGTACAGTTCATATTTTATGAAATTTAAAATTTATTTTCGATGAAAACCCCGTGTTTATTACCTAAATCTAATCTAGTGGATCTACCACTACACACAATATCTACAAAGTAATCTATACATATGTCTAGATAATTTTTCTGACCCATTTTTTAACAAGTGAATATTTCTCCACCACCCAACATAATAAATACAATTATTTATATCATTATACATACTTATATAGACAAAACTTGCTTTCCTATCCACCTTAAGTGCAGCAGCGTGATGTAAATAACAGCAGTTATTCGCATTTGGCACAACAGAGCACTCAGTGAGAATAGGAAGGAATCACAAACAAAAAAAAAACAGAAAAAAACACTTCAAAAATGTTTTTGGAATGTGTTAAATGAAAACTTTTTTAAAACTATAAATTTAAAAAAAATCAGACTTGATAACCAAATGCGAATATCACAGATTGTATTGACAATGTTCCTACTACTACTGCACTTAAGATAGAGTTACGATTATTTCTACGACTTCAGAAGAGTCACTCTTGACTCATAAAACCCATGAGCGGACAATTTCTGAAAATGAAAAGGTTTTTTGTTTTAAATAAGCCAATTATTTGCCAATTAGTCCAAAAGACGGGGTTTGCGCGAAAACAATGTTTTGTTTGCGTCTCGCAAACAAAACATTCAATAGTAAAAATGGTGAACGCAACCGCAAAAACAAGCACGCACGTTACCAACTTAACTTTGCAGTCGACTTAGCTTTACCATCTATTGCTTTTTGTTTTCGACACGCATAAGAAACACATATTCCTGTACTTTGTTACCGCCTTATGCTCTATACAAGGTGAAACTCATGTCTTAAAGATTAGATTAGAAATACATATTTTTCTCTTTGAATTCATAATTTATCGTGTACGAAGAATCTAGTGTATTATATTTATATACTTACTCCGCCTGCCTGGCATAAGGCGCACTGTTATTCCATCTGGAGCTCGAACTGTATAAAAAACAATAATATTAAACAACACTAGACCTTCAAAAGATTCCAAAAGTCCGCTTCTGGACATAAGCTCTTCCATATGAAGACCGCACAGAAAGAGTTCCTGTTTGTAGAAATTGTCATTTAAATTTCATTGCTAGTTAGCAAATTAATCTCTGCGAATTATCTCATTTGGCGAAAAAATATTCACTAAGTTACAAGCTGACTGGATGAGAAGAACCGAAGATCGGGTTCAGTGGCGCACTTTAGGAGAGCCCTATGTCCAACAGTGGATTCTTTCAGGCTGATGATGAAGTTACAAGCGATTGTAAAATGTATACGAGAAATAGGTCATATTAAATTCGTAATATCTCAAAATGGATGCACAAGTTTTAAAAACCTATATTTCATTCCAGATTCATAGTCCTATGAAAACCAACGCTATTTACGTCTCGGTAACATATACATGAAAGGGTCACCAGCAGCAAAAACAGGTTTGTATTACCATGTAAACTTTGCAGTCCACTTAGGAACACCATCTATTGTGTATTTTGTTTTCGAGACGCAAATGCGTTTGTTTTCATAGGACTATTAATCTGGAATGAAATATACATAATTTTGCATTTTCGACAGCTTAGTCTCGATCAGATATTTTTATAAAAATCAGAAAGGGTTTGAACTAATTTTTGCGACTTTATTCGATAATTTTATTTACTTCCACTCTTCGAAAAATTCACCATTACCAAAAGATTGCCTGGAAGATAAGGCCGCCATTGTACACTAGATTCATCCTTCTACGTAATTATAATTTTTTTTTATTGCTGCACAATATATTTGAATTTAGGACAATCGAAAAAATATTATTTTACATTTATCTCGAAACTCAACGACTTGAGGATTTTTGGAACTGGTGCATTCAAATGTAAATAGAATAACATGAAGGATTCTCTTCGTGTGGTCTTCATATGCGAGAATTTATCCCATAGTGTCCAGACATGTTGGCTACTGTAGCCCTAAACTTCGTTCTTACGACGCTGCTGCCTCACCGGTAGGTACCAAGTGGTTTTACCGCCATTGACCAGTCGCCAAAGCCTTTTATGATTATAGGGTGCGTAGATGAGGTTGGTATTTCAACTAATTGATGTGTTGAAGTTTAATTAATAAAAACCACACTGCATTCCATTTACAACATAAGGATGAATTAAGCAAAAACAAAAACTTACCTTGTATGTATTTTGGTTTGTATTCAGATAACTTGAATTACAGGATGTTTAAGTTACATATTCTCTCTCTACTCATACTTACAAGATCTCTTGCGATCTAAATACGAATATGACTGCCATATATAAGTTATTTTCAGGCTCCAAAGAAGTCCAATTTATTTGAGCTAGCACGGTGTTGTACAAAAGGCCAGTTTAATTCCAAAAGCATTCTCCATCATTCAACTTTAAGGTCATACTGACAGTAAATAAAAAATAAATATGGAATATTTTCTGCAAATGCGAAATATTTAGGAATTACGGCTAAAAAATATATGTATAAAAGGATAAGTATCTATTTGTTGAAAACAGAAATTTGTACATATTTTCAAAACTTTTAATTACTTTCTGACAGTCTGATATACATAAAAACGCATTTCACGGTTGATCACATTAATTTATACCTATATAATAATTAAATAAGTACTCAAAATTCAATCTTCATTCCTAGTTCAAATTTGTTTTTCTAAATTTGATATTCTCACCTACGACATTGGATTTATGTGCTATAGTAACGTGCTAGGTATTATGTTTGTATAGATTAATGAAGTTTATATTGTAGGCCTTAACTCTGTACTAATCTCCGCTTAAATTAAATATTTACGCGAATTAAGATTAGACCAAACCGATGCGTCCTGCTCGTGTCCACGTGCACGTTCGAGGTGGAGATCTGTTACTTTGTGGGAGGAGGGGGGGGGGGGGGGCAGGCCAGGCAGCCAGCGAGCCAATGGGGGGCTAGGAAAACATAGAATTTTATTTATAATTAATAAATATGGGTTCTAGTTAAACAAACTTCCATTTAACGTCGTCCTCACGTCCCATTTACATTATTAGATGCCAAGTCATTATTTTTAGTAGCCAACCTATAATTTACCAATAAATATTACATATATATATACTTGTCTAATCCCAATTAGGATTATAATATAAGAGACCGGGACCAGATTGTACAAATTGTATAAAGTTATCTGTTCCCAGTGGGAATCGAACCAACCCACTAGGCCAACGAGGAAGTCGACAGTTCGATACAGCGATAACGTATCAAAGAGACTGGCATAGATACCAAAGACAAAATTCTTAACTCTTTGTTGAAATGCCGTAGAGTTGAACGCGGACGCGAGCTCGGTGTGAATAGAACTTTGCGTAAATTGAGAATTTACTATAAGGAAATTCAGAACCTAGCCACCACATACGCCACAATGGACGGACAAGTACGCTTATAGAGAAATATAAGTTATTTAATATATTAATAGATATGGTAACACTTAAACTACTACACATCTATGTAGCATTTAAAAAAATACTACATAGAAATCTCCTACGCGCTTGTAGTGGCTAGTTTTCGACGTATGGATTTATTTCAGTTAGTGGACCGGACGATTTTTAAAATATCTGTTATATGTATCATACTTAAAATAGAAATACAACCATGAACTGTTATACACACAAGTCTTCTAGTAAGGATTTAGCTGTCAGTTGCAGAATCGAAGGTAATATACTTAGGATCTTATGTACTTCTTAACTTAAATGCCACGTTGTAAAATCTTATAAATAAAATCGTAAACATCGCGTGTCTGTACATTGAAGATATTTGCAAAAAAAATAATTGGGGGGTCTAAGGATAAGCAACAGAACACATTTCGATCATTTTTGAAATTTTTGTCTGTTTGTCTGTTTATCTGTTTGTCTGTTTGTCTGTTTGTCTGTGAGTTTGTGCACGCATCACTTAAAAACTACTGATCGGACTTTGATGGACTTTTCACAGAAACATGGGGCTTAATTTGGTGTAACATATAGGCTTTATTTCATTGCAATCGGTGCAGTCATTCAAAAGTTATGCGAATTTATAGTTTCCGAAAACTGAGTGTAGGGTGTAAATGCTCGATTGAATTCGTGAGCGGTAGCGGGAGCGGGTATCGTATCAATGTAATGTGAGATTTTGAAAACTATAAATTCGCATAACTTTTGACTGAGTTAGTTGATTACGATGAAAAATCTGGAGCTGGAGCTGGATCTAGATCTAGAGCTGTATCTGGAGCTGGATCTGGAGCCGGAACTTTAGCTAGATCTGGACCCGGACCCGGACCCGGACCCGGACCCGGACACGGACACGGACCTGGACCTGGACCTGGACCTGGACCTGGACCTGGACCTGGACCTGGACCTGGACCTGGACCTGGACCTGGACCTGGACCTGGACCTGGACCTGGACCTGGACCTGGACCTGGACCTGGACCTGGACCTGGACCTGGACCTGGACCTGGACCTGGACCTGGACCTGGACCTGGACCTGGACCTGGATTTATAGTCTGAGTGGAAGTGGGATAGGGAGCGGAAGTGGGAATGGGAGCGGATCCTGTAGTCCACGCGAGCGGAGCCGCGGGCACAGCTAGTTAAAAATAAACCTGTCAGCTGCAGAACGGCTTATCGTCGTTGATACTGCTAAGGGTAGGTTGTAAAAATTAAAAAAAAAAAAAAAAAAGAAATTATAACTTACTGCATCTTTAAAACAACTGAGTTTTAAAGATGCCTTTAAACTCCTCTTTTTTTAGCAAACCTACGACAGCAAGATTTTGTTAAAACTTCCCTACTATCGTTGTTTCGTTTGGATTACTTTGATGGCCTCTCTACTAGAATTCTGCCAATTTCGATTTGCATTTCTATGTACTTGTAAACGTATCTTTTTTGACATTAGATCTTTCGTAGCAACAACGAAGTTATGTCGTTTAATTTCGGTTTATTTGCGAGTGAGACAAACAAACAAGGCATGCGTGTATATTGGTATAATATACATTGTCATTTTTATATCGATTTACTTATTTCGATAATTCTAATAAATATAAAGCGAGCCTTTATTTAACTTCAATAAATAGTTTAACCTGGGTTACTACCCAGGTTAAAATCCAGTCGTCACCCATTTCTATCACACGGTTTGTGCACGTGAAAACCAATTCCTTTCGATTATAATACAATGTAAAGGATTTTTCTTTATTGTTGATGGGTTGCGCTTGGCCTCAATCTTACCTGATGGTAAGTGATGATGAGGCCTAAGGTGGAGCGCGCTTATCCAGAAGATGCCTAATAGATTTTCACCTGCATAAACCACCCACTGGGTGGAATGGATTGGGTGATAACTGGGTTTTAACCCCATCTCTATCAATAAACCTTTCTGCAATTGAGAGCTAAATCCTTACTCGAAGACTTGTATTTCTATTTTAAGTATGCTATCCAGAAATTCTTATAATTATGTAACCGTACCCGTACTGTTTATTATATGTAATGCATAATGTATTTTTAAACTTCCTTGGTAAATATATCTATACCTAATCACATTATCTAAAAATAAACAAAAAGATATAAACATTGATGATAAAAATTAATTTCTAGGAAGGAAAGACAGAGCCTACGCCTATCACAGTTAAATTCGATAAACAATAATTGATAATACACAAGAACACCTAGTTTTCCTTTGAATTTCAACCATAAATTTGTTTAACAAGATTCGTTACCAATTATCGACGATTAACAATCACACGATCTTTACGAATAATTATGATGAATAATAATGTCCTAAGTCATTTGTGAGGTAATGTGATGACTCTGGTGGTTCTACAAATAACCAGGCTTTGAATAAATATTTATTATGGGTTTCAAAATGGCTAGTTCTCGGCAGAAATCGTACATATTGTGTAGAAGTACAACCATATTTTCAAGATAAGACCCTGTTACACTAATGCTGCCTTAGCAAAACACGATATTTCAATAAATTGTCGACATAATACTAACATTAATAAATTTAATTAGCGCCAATCAGTTTAATAATTTCTCTCAATAACTTTAATAGCTACCAATAACATTCAGCGTTGATAATGAGTATAAATAAATTTGAAACTTGAATGAAATGATTGGAATGTATATTATTAATATTTAGAAATACTTAAAAATGAGCAATATTTTGTTGATTTGAGCTAAGATTATGAAAATATACAGCCATCCCGATCAGGAAATAAATAAGATTTTTGGCAAGGCGTTTTTAAGTAGTCTTAATTGAGATCTTGTGATGTCCCGCGTTACTTGACAAGTCAATAAGTGATGTTTATAGTCAGCCTAACTTAAGTAGAACAATAAATATATACTAATATATTCTCCAATAAAACTAATAATTTCTCAACGACGTAATCTCTAAAACAATGTATAGAATCCCTTTACAGCATCCAATATTAGCTACAGTGTTAAACCGCAAACATATTATCGGACGCGTCCGTCAGCCCTGTTCTGTATCCGGTAGGCCAGATTTCGCTCGGACGTCCGAGCGCTCAAGGTCGCGCCCGCGACTTATGTCCGATAATATGCACAGCATAGTGTATAATGTACTACCAGATACAGTTAGCCGCGTCCGTAAGCCGCGGCTGACGGACGCGTCCGATAATGTGTTTGCAGCTTTAGTCGACAGTAAATATGGCACGTTGACAACATTCGTTACTATGAATCTAGGGGTTAAGTACCTTATGTGCAAGACACAGAGAAAGAACGTCGGGCGGCGACGTGGCGCAGACGCAGTGACCCTTGTCACCATATCGACGCAAAAAAGCGGAATCGCTGCAACCCATACCGATGTAAAATGTTTGCTATTGCAAATTTGACATTTAAAAAAATCTACGTCGAATCCCGTCTTTTCTATTAGTCGTAGAGACACGTGACTTAAGACCATTCGACGTAATTTTTTTCCCTGATGCCGAATTTGCTATAGCAACAATTTTACATCGGTGCTGGTAACAGCGTTTCCGTTTTTTGCGTCGATATGGCGCAAAACATAGTGACGGCGCAGCCGCTAAACATGTCACGTGTCTCTGCGACTAATAGAAAAGACGGGATCCGACGTAAATTTTTTCTGATTCCGAATTTGCAATAGCAGACTTTTTACATCGGTGTGTGTTACAGCGTTTCCGTTTCATGCGTCGATATGGCGTAAAACATAGTGACGCCGCAGCCGCTACGCCACCACCTCAAAGCCTGATGTCCTTTCTGTTTCTTGCGCCTATTTCCACATATGCGAAGCGGAGACGGGTGTGATCGACCAGAAATTCTTTATTTTCCTAGACACACTCCGCTTGCTCCAATATCAAATCAAATTCCTGTTGGTCAATACACACGTCTCCGCTGTTGCAAAGGAAACCCTAATGCTTGAGACATAGTTATCGTTTTACCAAAAACAGTCGACGTGCCATAAGTGTTGCCGATATTATACACCAATTTTGGAGGCCCCAGTTCATAAGCTGCAGGGGCCAAAGACTAGACAAATGCCTCTTGTCTACGACGTAGTGTGTTTGGTGGGAACAATATAGTTTTTCCAGTGTAGTGGAAGGTTAGCAGTTCACCAAAGCGGTGTGGAAAGACGTCTGTAATCGACCAATAGGATATGGATATTTCGTCGGCTTAGCTCCCATAACGAATTCCTATTGGTCGTGGATAACGTTATAGCAGCTATGCGGACGAAATAACGAAATTTTATTAGTTTATACACATCTCTCATTGCATTGGTGGTTGCGGCCTTACAGCTTTTGAGAAAAGATTTATCAAAATGGACCCTAAGGAAGATAGCTGTCAAAAATGTGTCTTAGATTAATTGTTTACACATTAAACAGGATAAAATGGTTAATAGATTCATACAATACAGACGAACACACATGCTACAGTAGGTCTGAACACAATTAAAACTGACTTCGCGTTCAAACTTCATAACAATAACAAACTGTAACTTGAAGAAAATTCCAACAAGCAAAATATACAAGGTAACCTAAAATATACACGAAAGTCAATGGAATTTCCTTTCAAATGTTAATAAAAACGGTTGCATGCTGACAACATGCTGGGGTTAACTCGAAGCACAACAACTGTTTTAGCCTCAAAATCCTCCTGTCCAACACTTTTAAAAGTTAAAAAAGTTTAAAAAACACTGAACACTCAGGCACTGTAACACTAAAGGCACTTTTCAAGGCATCAGGAACCATATTTCAAATAGTTTCAACTTTGGGTGGGGCACGAAAGTCTACGTTACGCAGACGGCGTGTCGGAAACATCAGTCCTGCTCTCCTGGTTGCTAATTTTCCTGTTGCGGTCTCGGAAGGAGCCGAACCCCGAGTCGTGGGTCCTAGCTGGGGACATACCTACGAATATCCGGGGCATTTCGCACTGCTCGCACTTGTCCAGCAGTGGATGGTTGCCGAAGGTGCATATATGGCACTGCCAGGATGATGGTGGCCGCTGCCCCGTGTAGATATTGCTGTAGAAATTGGTGTCGTCTGGCTCTGGAATGAATGAAATTAATGATTACAATGGCACCACTATTGCTCCAAACATCTGACGCTCCCACGCTGCACGAAGCGCTAAGAAAAGCTCTATAAAAGCTGAAAAGGGGTGAAAATTGACACCCGAGGTTCTATATCAGTTCAAAGTACTTTGTGCTATATGTAATCCTACTATACCACACAAAAACGACAATTTTCATAGCACCTTTGGTTCTACAGTGGCTATAGAGATACAATAGCTATAGAATGGTATAAGGATTTATAAGGTACTAAGGTGTATAAGATCTGAGCACTAACTCTAAGGTAATAAATAGTAAATAATATTAGTACATATATACACTTGTCTAATCTCAAACTAGGATTTACTCATGTGCTATGGGAATTAAACAAGGATTTGACATATATATTTTATTTAGTAATCAATCAACATTATATTACTAATCAAATCAAAAATTAGGCGACCTAACTTCGTGTTGACTGAAACCTAAAAATAGATAGAAAACTAGAATTTTCTCCTGTACTTAAAGATTAAGGATAGGACAATTCACAAATGTAACATCTAGACCGGAACCAACTTATACAAATTGTACAAAGCTACCTGTCCCAGTGGGAATCGAACCCACGACTTCTGGCGCTCGGGTTCAATGAACATGCCACTAGGCCAACGAGGCGGTAATACAAAGCTTTTACGCTGATTTGTCGAGTTCTGGAGCAAAGACCGCGGGTCAGTAAGCGCAGCGTGAGCCCCTATGCCAGATGGACCGTTACCTGAAAAAGATGGATCGGAGCGGAGCGGAGGACCGGGAGTGACTTTGAATAATTTTACTTTGACTTTGATGTGACCGCGGTTCGGATCGCGTGGACTACAGAATTATCTTACTCATTATTTGTCATGTTAACGTAACACAATATATACTACTCGTAAAACCTGACCAGGGAATATATCTATGAATTTAAGAACAAAAACACTTAAATCGGATAAGTGGTTATCGAGTTAAAAGCACACTAATAGAAAGACATACAGGAGACATTGCGTTTTATAATATATTGTATGGATAATAAAATGGTCAAGTTTGTGGAGTATGCTTGAGATAATCTCAGGAGTTACTGAACAGATTAGATAACTGTCACGCTCCTCCGACGGTCCTAACTCGGTCCCCCACTGTACTTGGTGTGTCATTTGTTAGCACAGAAATCCTATCAATAGAACGGTTATAGCCACTTGTTTACTTCAGGTCTCGCGCGTGCCAATTTTCGGACACAGCGCGCCCCTCCCGTGCACCATTTATGCCTCGCGGTCACGTTTCTAGTGAGGAGATACAATTATGCAGTTAGAAATCGCGCAATAAGGCTCTATTGCAGAATTTTTGTCGATGTTTACTCGACTTTGACTCGGCGCGAAACGAGTAAGCGTTTGATAGTTCTTGCAATATATTGCAAATCGTTGGCACGCGTGTCGCGCCTACTTCACCATCTATCTCGATAGGATTTCTATGTTTGTTAGACACTTCGATTATTCACCATTTAAAATACGTGCTGAAATACTTAAATATCTTTCACTTTTACGAATATCAACTATTTTGCCCGACATGCCTTACTAGGCAAAACTTTTACTGTATATTGGATTGTATATACGACACCACACTCAAATCAGACATGAACACATTAGCATATATATAAATCTACGTTGCATTGAATGACTCATTACTTCAATGCCCTACCCAAACATCAACGTAACGTAACGGAGTAACGCCCGTAACAGGCTGTCACAGTACAATTAAGATCGTTGTCGGTCTTCTTTCACTCATACTCTCTAAATGTCCAAACCAACGCAACATACCATTCTGTATCGTTACTACTTATTTTTTTAAACGACACTTCTCGTGTATCACTGTATTCCCCACTCTTTCACAAAAGTTCACATATTTTTCTTAATGACCGCATCTCAACCACATTAAACCTGCATGCATGTATTTTGGGGAGGGCGGAGGACCGGGTGTGGTGGCGTTCATTAGGGAAGGCCTATGTCCAACAGTGGACGTCTAAGGGCTGATATAATGATAATGCTTCTTCTGCCATACTCAACATTCACTGCCACACATCAGCAGTAGAAACCAGAACAGCACTATGCACAACCCAGAAATAAAGAAGTAAGCTAACAAATTAAGACTGGCATTGGCAGATAAAAAATTACGTTTGGTTTTAATAACCCTTTTAAGAAATCACTAGGTTTCTTGAAGTATGAATCAAGTGTTAAATGTAGAATCGACGTATTGAAATACGTGATAATTTTATCACTTTTCACAACCAGCCTGTGTCAAAGTATGTCTCATTTCTGAGAGAATATTCATTTATTTACAATTATTGTTATCTTATCAGAGGACGGCACCACGAATAACATTTCGCAAAATATTGCGATATTTATTATGAGATCTTTTCTCTATAACAATGATATGACAAGTACGAACCTTGCATAGGTACAGTTTATATAGTAGTGGGTAGAAAATGTCCAACCGTGTACCTAGTCCACCCAATGGTAAGTGTCAACCGTCGCCCAGTCTACGTCACACCTGCTGTAATCTTTACATGCAACAATAATTCGAAAAAATTAGTCATTTTTGAACTTTCAATTGGCTATGTTTGACATCTCAGGCGCAATAAACGGAACATACTGACTGTATTATAATGTGTTTGGGAGAAACATGATAAGTCCAAACTGGTATTATACAAGACGCTGTTTTACGTCATTGAATGATTTAAGTGTGGCTGTCTGGAGACTGAAGTTCCAGAAGGTTAGTAATAAGTAGGATACGAAAAAATATAATGTTCCGTTAATAGTGCCTCTGTAGGTATTAGGAGTCTTACCATTCCCACTTATCTCTAGCCTTTTCGACAGCGTGTTGCACTGATCCCTGAGTTTTTCCACGTAGTCCTTGAGTTGTTGCGCGGCGGCCGGCGGCCGTGGAGGCGCCTTCAGGATCTGGGTCTCTCTATTCAGCTGGGCAAGTCGACCCTTCTCTTGCGCCAGCGCCATCGCCAAACGGCCAAGACGCTCCTTCTGTCGCTCTATCAGAGATCGTTCTGGAAAAATCGCAATTAAATAATAATACAGTTTTGTAATGCCCAATAATTAATATCCGAATTTCAAATATAAGCGCATGGTTAATGTGCTAGGGAAAGTTCATAAATAAAACTTCTCTCTTCTCTGTCGTTCCCTCACTGCTGAGGATCGCGACCGTATAAAATGCGCCTCCACGCATAGCGGTCATTGGCCAGCCGCACTGCTTCATATAAGGATCCGCCAGCCAAATAAAACTTACTTAGGTGTTTAATGAACACCCGTAAGCACGCCATACTCTATTTACGTGATGCATTTCGAGCTTGTTTTGACCCCTGTAATTCACAGCACAGTGTGTGACAGAACACAGCACGAACACCTGCCATGGTTAAAGTATAAATTTAAAGTGCTTATGTTGTGCCTCTAGCACGTTTTCCATCTCGGCTGAACACGTTCAGTGCTTATGGTCATCCAAGTAGCCAAGTTCATTGAAATTGGCATAGTTATGAAACTTCTATACTTTTGTCTGTACAACAATTACTATCCGATGAGAACTTGGCCCCTTTTTGCATGTGCTAGAATACAACTATCAAGTCAGTGTGAGGTTTCAAATAAACTTTAGGGTAGTAGAAAATATGGGAGTAATTAATAAACAAACGGCCCATGTATGATACACTTGTATGGAAAGATTTTAAAGTACTCAAACACTACTGGAACACCAGTCAAATTTACAACACCAAGTTACTTTTAGTTGCTATTGAAACTTATTGCTTTGACTATGATATTCTATTTAAAATGAAACAAAAGTTTTTATTTCATAAAATAATGATCCATAATTTGTTAGTGCAGCAGCTTAATAAAACAAAGTATTTTTAAACAAAAATATGCTTTTAAACACTTATAGCAAATCTGTCTTGCAAATTAGAAGATTATATAATTTACTTAGATACTTTTGACAAATGTTGTTTCCTACTACTTTCACCATTTACAAATCAGAATTGCTTCAATAATGGTTTGAAGGTATTCCACAAAAATACTATGTTTACAAGTAGGTGCAGAATGTGCCACTCAAATCTAGGAATAAGTGTTATGAAACAAAAATCTCACCATGTGTTGATCCTGGTGGCTCTGGAGCAACTCTGGAAGGTCTAGGGGACTCCAACCTGGACGGTCGGTTGGGTGGCGGCGGCGCTGGACGCCGTGGAGGCCGCGACGTGCTTGGGCTGACGGTCACAGTCACATGCCCTTCGAAACCACCATCATCCTCCATTGTATCTCTTACTGGACTCGCCATATTCGAAGTTGGGGTACAGACAGTCAAATTCACAGATGTTATGGCCCTTGGGTTATCAAAATCTTCTAACCATGGGTCACCATAGCCATGGCTATAGTCCATATGACAATTGAAATTAACAGACAAGTTTAGAGGATATCCCCTATCTGGTGGTCTATACAGTCCTGACTTTGGCTCTTTTGCTGCTTGAGTTTCATGTTTTTGAGCTGATGGTGTTGGTGACACTGTTCTGCACGGCTCCGCTTCAGGTTCTTTCAACGTTGGTTTAAATGCAATATCTGGATTGGGTTTTATGAAGTCAAGTGTGTTGGGCCGTATTGGTTTCTCTTGTTGAACTGATTTTTGCTGTAGTTCTTCTTGTTTTATTTCATTCTGAATGGGTTTTATGTCATTCTGAATGGGATTTATATCATTCTGAACAGGTTTTATTTCATTATGAACTAGTTTTATTTCATTCTGAACTACTTTTATATCATTCTGCACAGGTCTTATTTCATTCTGAACCAGTTTTGTTTGTAACTCTTCTTTCTTTATTGTTTTCTTTTCTTTTGCTTTCTCTAATCGCTCATGGAGATTACTTTTTATTTTGTTACTCTTCAGAATTCTATAATTTGTGCTCTCTGGTTGTTCTAAATTGCTCTCTTGTGTTAAAATGACTTTGTCTTCAATCTTGTTGTCATTAGTTAATTCTAAATCACTTGGTGATTCTGCACTGTATTTTGCAAAACAGTTATCAATGTTTATAACCATGACCGGCGATGTATTGTTATTCCTCCTCTCATTTTCATTATTTTTGAGGTCAACAACATTTTGATTAGCATCAGTAGTCAGATTCTTTCCGTTTTCATTTGTGATAGAGCTGAGTACAGCAGTTTGTGGTCCTTCAAAAATTACAGACTCGACTGCTGTTGACTTGGAAACCTCATGCTTGACTATAGGCTGGTTGCGGCACTTGCCTGGCGGGTTGAGTTTGAGCTCGTTAAGCTGTCGAGCTGCAGCAGAAGACGATGCATGGTAGGCATGCGTTAAGGAGGCTTTGACTTCGCTATGGAGATGTGTCTCACAGGCTTGCTTGTCGTGACAATATAGTTCGATAGTGTTCGATACAACATGATCAGGAACACCGGGAAACTTCTGTTTTAGTTCGTGGAACAATTGCATAAGCGATATGTTAGTGCAGGCACATGGTGAAGGGCTCGTAGCGCTTTCGGAGGGGGCAGACATCGCCGCCCATCCTCGCGGAGGCCCACCCCTGCGCTGCGATATGCTCCCTCACCGGGTTACTATGAAACAGCACCCACTCACCAACAAAGGCAGTCAAACTTCTGTAAATATCGTATTGTCGATTTCGTGACGTCAGTCTTGCAAAAAAACCACAAAACGTACAGTTACGTATACATGTCCCGACTTTTTCGGATACGAACGCTCATGACTCGTTAATCCCTATGGCACACATGTGACGAGAAAGAGCAAAGAATGATACAAGGCTGAATTTTTATATCTTTTGTTATCATCATACCAAAGCTATTTTTTGAGAAGTTGCAACATCTATGCAACACGAATTTGCACTGATATACCACTTTCAACTTAAGAATTTATAGTAAACCCAACTAAGCAACACTCTAAATACCCTAGTAGTACAAAGGCAGTAATTTTTGCACCCAAAAATAAATTACGAAAATCGCATAGTTGTCAATCGGATTCTGCCATTTTGGCGATAGACAATATTTTTATTATTTATTTAATTAAGTGTATTTTACGGCTCTGAAAGCTAAGGCCATTTTGAGCCAGTCTATAATATTTTTTTCAATTCATTTAAGATTTTATTAAATGAATTGAAAAAAATATTATAGACTGGCTCAAAATGTTGTTAGTTGATAGTAGGTTTGAGGCTAGGAAGTTCTCTGATTTAAGAAGATCAGCTTAGTCACGTTATCATATAATCTTCATCAAAGACCTGCCTTCATAGTGTGCATAGACATTTTAATTCAACGTTAAATGAACTCTGTGTACTTATCATAGAGTCCATTCTCATTGTACAAAAATACTAAACGAAAAACAGTCTCGAGCGAGACGGTCTTAAGCAGGATTGCGTCCTTGTATAATGGTTGCAACAGTAAAAAAATATATATTATTATATATATTATTAGGTATCACTGCAGCGCCACCATTGGCGCCGCCGCCGTCATCGACATTGACCAATGCTGGCCAACATTAAACCAATTTGTTTTATGGAGTAGGGTGACCATAAACATATTTTTGTTTTAGATTTCCTAACAATGAAGAAATTAAAAAGAAATGGGTTGATATCGTGACCAGGACACATAACGCAATATACAGTAGATTGCGGATTACATTTTAAACCAGATGATTTCACAACTGTTGCTGGGGCACTCAAGAAGAGAATAAACAAAATGCTATCTACACCTTCCATACTTTGTTTGCTCACTTTTTACACGATTAATTTTTTTAAATTATTTAGGATTCAATTTAAATCAGTTTTATTTATCTAAAATGGTCTAAAAGAACTAAAATGCAACGCTGTGATAAAAATAACACGGTTTATATTTTTCAGGTGATAAATACCTGAGTACATTTTCATTCATTTATACATTTTTGTGAAATATTTTAGTAGTTCGTAGTTAACACTTTAAAGAGTTTTAACCACCCATAATTGTAATGTGGGATTTATGATAAGTTTAGGATTTCCATAAAATATATATTTTTGAAAATAGCGAATATAGCGTTGATATTTCGTCATCTGTGATCCACCCAAAGATAATATACTTAATGCTAATCCAAGTACAGACAAATTCTGGGACCATATTTATTTTGGTGGCATACTACCAGATGAAACTGAACTATAACCAACGTATATAATTTAAAAAAGGTAGTTGGTATTAATTTTCATACATTGTATAAATATTTATTAAATTCCATTGGGTTGTGCTCCTGCAGTGGAGACAAAAATAACATGATGATGAAGATTCCATTACACTATACTATGTTATAATAAAATATAAATAAAATTAAATACTTTCTTCGACCTTTTATTATTACGTGGGTGGTAACAATACCTATACAAACGCAGTAATATAAAGTCGACCATACGTCTGGTGAAACACTTGGATTTCGATTTCGAATCTTATGGCACACGAGGTTAGAACAGTCCAAAGTGTTACGTCTGGCGTGTGGTCGCCTGTACCAATGACAGTATATCACTACAACACCAACTTTATTGCAAATCTGAAGTAAGAGACGAGCGCCTAGTGCCGGTCCCTCATCGCCCCGATATTTCCCCGCTGACACCTGATCTTATGCACTCCGCCATAAAGTTGTACACTTGTCATACCTACTAGTTCACCAAACAATGAAATACATTAGATGTCCTTTGTGAAATATCAAATCGTGTTGTCACTCTAGTAGAAAAGAACGCAATCCTGTTTAAGGCTCTCTCGCTCGAGATCATTTTTAGCTCCCTACTGCGCAATCCTGTTTATGTGACATATCCGTGTTATCAACTCCTTTAAAAATTATGATGATTTATACAAAAAACGCAAAAAACTAAAGGATATAATGACTAGACTGATGGAATTATTGCCAATGTCTTAAAACAAACACAAAAAATGCAATTAATTACAAATACAATTCATTCATTCATTCGAAATAATTCCGACAGATGGATGACATGAACTTCTTAATTATGATCTGTCATTTCTAGGTACATGTGAATTGTCATTTGTCATTTCGTTAAAACTGTTTATGATTATTCTGCTTTTTGTTTGGTTTTGACCTGAAAATTTGTCGAAATACGCTTAAAATGGTAGATGATCTACGTAAATATTTGAATCATTTACTGGAAAAGTATGTTAATTTCTATATTATACCAGGATCCTTCAATTTTACCACAGGGAATTCTGATCAACACGTTCGGTTTTACAGGGTAAATGGTCTCCACTGCATACTCATCACCGACCGGGACGGAGTCCCACTCGTCAGGGCGGTGACTGAGAGGGCTCCGCAGTTGGCCCTGAGGCCTAACTTCATATCTACCTTTGGAATGGCTACAGATCAAGCGAGTAAGCTTGGCCTGGGAAAGAATAAGACCATCATATCTATGTATTCTAGTTATCAGGTGAGAGAACCTAACCTTTAATCTTTATAATGCCTTACTTTGTTCTCAATGTTGAGATTCATCCTCAGCCGAAATACGTGCACTTCTGAACATAAGCCTCTGCAATACAATGCTACTTTTCGTAGGCTTGGGGGATTTGTCATAATCACCACACTTGGCAGGTGGATGGCTTAATATACACAGGACGATTGTGACTATTCAATTTAAGGTTTCAATTTGTACAAGTATCTAATTAACTATGACATGTAATCCTTTCTATACCTATGATCCATAATAAAGATATATTTCATTTCATTTCATTACCAGAAAGCCTGTGAAAGGATAATAAACCATACTTAAAATACGAAAACTCATAGCAGGCCCATATTTAACCAAATACCTCAAAACCATGTGCCCTCCACTACTAACTATGCTACTACCATTTCACAATGTTGTAATTTCTAATTGATATTCAGGAGTTTTTTTATACCATCAGCTTACTGTAAGAAGCAACTAACTGCTCAGGAATAACAGAAGCAATTAGAACCTTAAGGATTTTGGGAAGAAATCACTAACTGCTATGGTTATACTCAAGCAGTTACTTGCTTTTTTCAGTGAGCTGACAACCTACTGTTACGCTTCTTACATAACATGGATATAATTATCTCATTACCTTTATTCAACATAACTGGAATACTGGGATTGTAAGAAAGACAAGATAAATGTCAATTTTATTATTTCTTATTAATGTATCTAGTATTAAATTGACCTATTATCTTTTTCCAGGTAATTCAAATGAACAAACTCCCACTGGTGGTTACATTCATAGGCAGTGACAACTGCAATACGGGCCACATCCTATCCCTTGAGAGCCAGATTGATCCATTCCTGCCAGATCTGGCAGCTGTTGTCCAAGACGCACCTTGAGTTTAAGTTTGTTTTTATTTTCAATTTTTGAGGCTGGCTGTTAAATATATATTCTTACTGTTAGTCTGGATACTAAAAAACTCATTAAATTTAAGTATTAAGTATAACTGATTACAATGGTGCATATTTAAACACTACAGTTCTAACACTGTGATTTGTCTTTCTCTACCAGGATTGTCAGGCAAATATAGAGCTACTGTCAAAGCTGCCAACATTTTAGTGTAAGATTGATGAAGTGTATCATAATGTCGCTGGCAGCGCCAAAATAGGATTTAACAGTACAGGATTTCAAAAATATTTTTATTGGTGTAAAATCATATCGAAACATTCGATTTTGATAAAACAAAT
This sequence comes from Esperia sulphurella, assembly GCA_947086405.1. Lineage (NCBI taxonomy): Eukaryota > Metazoa > Arthropoda > Insecta > Lepidoptera > Oecophoridae > Esperia > Esperia sulphurella. Next base: position 11,959,833 of record OX352273.1, on the reverse strand, counting down.
TGTTGTTTCATCAATATCGGGCGTTTAGATACAACAATATTTTTTCAAAAAAGTATTTTTTAAATTCTCTATTTTGGTGCGTCAGCAATTTTGCGTTTTCAGTGATGATATAGTCAATTGTTTTCTGTAACAGTGACTGTGGCAGAATCAGCGTCGACATGATGATATAAATAGCCATAAATTAATTGGAAGTTGTCATTTCATGCCCACAAAAGATGTTACAATATTTGAGGGCACTTAAGATTACTGAGTATACCAATATTCAGATGCCAACCTGGTGCTTGCCACCATGAAGATAAATTTTGAAAAGGAAAACTCTTTGTTAAAATCCAAAATTTAAACTGCCTAGTATCGGCACGTATCAGAGCTCAAGTTATGTGCTGCCATCGTATACTTGTGTATCAAAGAGGCTCATGAGACAAATTTTACTAAGCTCAAAAGCAGAGGTTATTCTATAGGTCCAGATAAGCACTTAGTTTGAGAGTGGCAGAAAAGTTTCTGGTCATTACAAACTACATACTCATATATATTTCAAGTAAAATCCAGTTATTAGTATTATGAACAAAAAACATTCATATTTTAAAATTATTTTGACGGATCCATGTGGAATAAAATAACAAACTGATATTTGCCTCTTGTCCAGTACAACAACTAGTTGTGGAGTAAGTCTAATTTCATATTGAAAAATAACATATTATATGTCAAAACTAAACTTAACTTTAATTTTGTACATAAAAGTATAATTAATGTTATTTTTTTATATTATTTTATTATATAAGATTTTTTTATTATGAAGAAATATTAATAAAAGCCAAATATTAATTTTTTCAAATTTATATACCATTCGCCTCGCGCCTCAACTCGCCAAATTTTGTCTTCATCGAATGTTACACGCATATTCTACTCGTATCAAGGTGCTTCAGTTTCATTGCAATATGTTGCTGTAATATTATCTACTATAGCCTGGTTATGAACATCAACATTTGCTGCAAAAATGTTGCTAAAAAATGCACAAATATATTTAGCCCATGAATCGGCGACAGCAGCCAACAAAGGCTTTATTGTCATAAATAAAGAAAAAAAGACGCAGATAAATATGGCCGTATTTTCGATTGCGGAGCGAGGCGAGATTCGTCCGACAACACAGTAAAAATATAAAAACACCTTGAACATATTTGGCTAACATGTATTGCTATTATATTGTTGGGAATATTTCGAGTAACTCCCTGCCACATATTGCAGTGAAATTGTTGTCAATTAGGATAGCACGGGTGTTATGAGCGGTCTCCCGTTGAGCGCGTTGACGACGTTGTTGGCCGCCAGGACGGACATGTCGCTGCGTGTGCGCAGCGTCGCGCTGCCGATGTGCGGGAGTACGACTAAAACAGAATTTTCGGAACTAGCGTCGGCTCGAAGGACCATTTTCTCATCCAATTACTACTCATTTTCTACTCATTAGCAATGGCTTTCAGGGGTAGGAAAAAACAGTTGCCATATTCCGCTAGATAACATTTCCGTAATTGGGCAAAACTGCCAATTGCCATATTTATTGATTTTTAAAAGAAAAGAATACATATAAAAATTCCTAAGAAAAGTGCTGTAGATCATGCAGCTGTTTCCCCATACTTCATGTAGTCAAATCAAATTTATCACATTCTTTATCTCCCATTTAGTAATTTCTTTTCCAATTCATTTTTAGAAAGAAACTTACATAGATTATCTAGTTCAAGTAGCTTGTGGTTATTGGGCAGAGGCTCAGGTGTGGTCACGTCGAGCCCCGCTGCGTAGATGGTTTTGCTCTTCAATGCGTCGTATAGGGCGTCTTGATCGATTAATTCTGAAATAAATTTCAAATGTGGTTAACAATTATCATCATCATCACCTGACAAAGTACATTGCTTGAGGTAGGCATTCTTTAGGCGGTATGGTCATGTTGCTACATACAATAGCCTATTTAGAAATATGCAAACTGTCTATTTGGGGCGCCACTTATTTGTTATCTACTTAGACGACTTTTTTAATTTTGAGGGTCCAAGTCACATCTGTCGGAGAACCGAGAACCGTTGGGGTAAACGAGTTCTCGAGTGGAGACCGCGGCTCGGCAAGCATAGTGTGGGACGCTAGATGGAGCGACGATCTGCGTAAGGCAGAGACTACCGAAGATCGGGTTCAGTGGCGTGCCTTGGGAGAGGCCTATGTCCAGCAGTGGGCTCTTACAGGCTGATGATGATGATGAAGTCAGAAAACTGAAATACTTGGCTTGATCCAGGACTTACACATTTGAAATTGGACAGCTCTAAAATCAGCAGCCTTTCTTTCATAAGAGTCAAAAGACAATTTAAATTGATTTACGGGCCGTGCATCAGTTTAATAAGTACCATCAGAATCGAATACGGGTAGGCCAAACAATGGACGTGGATAATTACTGACAACTTCCAGCACCATTTATATAAAAACATTCAGTACTCACCTCCACGACCAACGTTGATAAGTATAGCATTTCCCTTCATCTTCCCAAGAGTTTCTTTATTCATCATGTGCCTGGTCTCATCCGTTAGAGGCACGGACAGTACTACGAAGTCGCTCTGACTTAGCAGCTCGTCTAAGGACACAAATTCTGCACCTATCTGTTTGCCTGCAAAATAAAACAGAACCTTTTGTTAACGGACTTTTTTGATTTTTAGTGAAAGGGACATTCTGCGACCGAATGTTCTGTGGACCGAATCATGAGTTGGACATTTCCCTCATAATTGCACACTAACTACCTACTTTTCTTTTTAAGGTTTGCGAAGCCTTGACAAAGATCATTATCTCTCTAGTTTTCTTCTTCGTCTGATCTTCAGCCCTATAATGTTTCATTTCAGACGTACTTATGCTACTCGTTAGGAAAGTCTGATAAAGTATTATAATACCTCTTTCGCTTTCTTTGAGAACACGAGACATGAGACATGAATGGTCTACACGTTTTCGTATCCTATCTGATCTTTGGTTTTTATGGTCTGAAGTGGTAAAAGCGGTCACTGTCATCCAAAATCCTACGACCCAAAGGCGACAAGTGAATTATTGCCACCCTGAACAATATGTTAAAAAGCCTCGTCTGTCTGCAATTACACTGGATATCCCAGCCTTCAAACTGGAACACTACAGAGCAGTTTAACGGCAGAAATAGGCAGTTCTTTTGACTATAATAAATGTATCATACCTTCAGGTTTTTCTCTATGTCCAGTGTAAATGACCTTTTTCACTTCGAAGCCTGCTAGGCGTTTCACTACGGCCTGTCCGATACCTCCCAGCCCGATAATGCCCACTGTACAGTCCCGTATGTCATGTCCCAGGACCGTGTCGAACTCGGTCTCCCAGTGGCCACTAAAATGATATGCAAAAAGAATAAACTAGTAGGTTCCTTCAGCTTTTTTACTCACGAATTCGACTCTTTCGGCGACTATTAGCGATTACACTCACAGATAAAATTGGATCTTTGACTTTGACTTGAAAAATAGACCTACACGTAATGTTTTAAAAGTCTTAGAGAGCTTCCAATGTTGCCAGAGGTCATTTCCTTTAGCGTGAGGACTAAGGCCGTTAAGCAGGACCTGCGGGTATATTTCTTCACAGCGCTTGCCGTACTGTCAGTGTCACGCAGCGGCGCTCTTGATTTTTAAAGAAACATGACCCGCAGGACAGTGCACGGCCTTCGAAGATCCTTTGTGCCTGGATTAGTACTGCAATGTCCCAAACTTCTGCTCACCATGGCCACTATAAGCATATCTCCCGCATGAGGTAAGACTTTCGTCCAACAGTGGAAAACACGGGCAGATGATGATGATTACGTCGATACCGTTGTTGAATTCCAAATAGCATGTTGATTTACCTGTGAACCTGCTTTAAATTCTCCGTGAACCGTCTAGCAGCGCCCAGCATTAGCCCGATTGTGACTTCTGCAACAGCTGGACTCAGGACATCTGGTGTATTGGACAGTTTGATCCCGCGTGCTTTGAGCTCATTAACGTTGCAGTGGTTGTAACCAGCCGATGCCGTAGCCACGATCTTTAATTCGGGTCCTGTGAAACAGTAAATGAAATGAGAGATATCTAGTAATGGTTAGGAAATTGTAGTTTAACAAATTTTGTTGAGCATGTGGAACATCATCATCATCAGGTTATTTTTGTCTCCACTGCTGGAGCACAACCCTCTCTCATCTGCCGGAGACAGACGGAGGATTTGGCCTACACTCCCCGCGCTGGCCAGACGGGTTAGGGACGCCTGATTGATGTTTTACAATGTATTCCCTCAGTCGCCTTGTACGACATCCACGGGAAGAGTTGGAGTGGTCCTATTCTACTCTACCGGAAACTACACGGCAATTAGATACGCAGAATATTAATAAACAACCAGATACCACAGCGTTTAAAGATAGTATATAACCAACGCGTCCTGCACATGATTTACGGCGCGGAAACCTGAACACTGATCTGATTGTGCATGAGAGTGCTACCAAGTGGCCTATGTTCGGGGGCATGCTCCATACTGAGGTCACTGAAAAACCCGAGAGACTAATAATCGAAAGCGGCAGTAGTAGCAACATATATTGCAGTACACGGAGCCGTTGGAGCAGACGAGTGCCCGATTGGATACCGCGTACCGATAAGCGCAGCGTCGAACGACCCCGCTCTTATAGATTAACTGTCTGGAAAGGTAGCCTGAGGCACCTGATTGAGGAAGGCAAATCTAAACTTACCGGCTGCGTTCAAAAGTTCCACAGTGATGGGAAGATTGGAGACCCAAATTAGCGCTGAGCATCCTGATATTAATCTAAGAAGTTCCTCTCTGTTTTGTTTTCCTTCATCGCCAAAGTTCACGTGGGTACTTTGGACAACTGTAAAACTAAATTAAATTTGATTTTTACTTTTTCTATACTGGAACGACAATAAATAGGAGTGGAGGAAGTGGGCAAAATTCGTAGACGTCGAGTTTTTGATGCATTGATTACACTTATTTGTGTGTGTTTGTGTGGCTGTCTGTCCGAGAGTCTAACCGCCTTTTCCAGTGAAACGATTTGAATGAAATGTTTTATTTGTATTTCATAAAATTGACGAAGAATTTTTTCTAGGTTTAAAGTAGTAATTAAAATCTAAACGTAATACCCATTGGTCCGGAAACAGTAAACCATACCACCCATACAAAATGAACATTGGTATTTACTCAGAAACGGCTGAAATTAGTTAATTATCGCCGTTGAAGAACTTGTAGATCCTTTTACATAGAATCACATGACGTTATTAGTTTCTGTCAAGAATGCGAAATAAAATGTAGTAAAAAAAAACACAGATTAATTATGAACAATGGCCCCGTGATATATCTGGGACAGTATACTAACTATTCCCAGTCTTCGTATTTTAAGTTGTTTAAGGCGACTAAAGGATGGCGATAAGTAGCAGTTTACATCCAATTCCAATTTTAATTTAAAAAATACTTCACCGCAACTTGATATCGCGATAATCATCTTAGTTTTAATCAGTAATCAGTAAACTTTATTGCATTCCATGGTGTTAACAGATAATAAAAAGACAGAGTTCTCATGGACCCATTTGGGCACAGCAAGTAGGAGAGAGGAGGACCAACAATATTGTCGACGTTATCAAGTTGTTTAATACATAATGTACATAAATGTACTCGTATTATGTATTATTTGTATAAATATTATTTTTATTTCATTTGTTGCATATCTGTTTCATTTTATTTCATTGTTAACTGTGACATACTATGATAGCGTTTTGTTTTACTGAGAATTGACAATTGTACAATTATAATAGGTCCGATTCTGAAGCGTACAGAAGATAGCACTAAATGATAGAATACTTAAAAATACATTCCATTTTATCTATTTATTATGATAGTGTTTGAACACAGTTTTAATGCAGTTTAAATTTTAAGTGTTTGTTTCAGAATCGGCTAATATTTACAAGTGTAAGTTTTATTTATTTTAGTGTTTAATTTGGCCGAAGGGTGTAAATATTTTTGAGCGCTCAAACTTTTCTAACTTTGCTGCACATAAATATCTGATGCTAAACCCTTTACTTACTGTTCTTGGAGTATTTTCATTCCACTTGGAATAAAATCCTTGGAGGACACCAAGACCTTAAGATTTTTCGTCATTGTGTTACTGGTTATGTTTATTCTGAGCTCAATTTCTTGAATGTAGGGTTGATTATATGTTTGCTTCTCCTGAAGTTGTAGGCTTACTGTAACTGTGCGTCCTGCGTAGACGAAAACTGTGAAAGTATTGCTTATATATCAGTGTCTAGGAATTAAAATCTGAAAACGATATCAAATCCTACTAATATTATAAATGCGAATGTTTGAATATTTAGATTGTTATTTACTCAACCACGCTTCTACCACTGAACGGATCGTGATGAAACTTGGCACACGTATAGGTTAGGTCCTGGAATAGGACATAGGATAGTTTTTGTCTCGAAAAAACATCCCATTCCTACGGGAAATACATAATAATTTGTGATGTTAAGTGGTCCACGCGGAGAAGTCGCGGGCAACAGCTAGTCTTATAAATAAAATCGTAAACTTCGCGTGTCTGTACATTGAAGATATTTGCAAAAAAAAAATTGGGGGGTCTAAGGATAAGCAACAGAACACATTACGATCATTTTTGAAATTTTTGTCTGTTTGTCTGTTTATCTGTTTGTCTGTTTGTCTGTTTATCTGTTTGTCTGTGAGTTTGTGCACGCATCACTTAAAAACTACTGATCGGATTTTAATGAACTTTTCACAGAAACATGGGGCTTAATATGGTTTAACATATAGGCTTTATTTCATTGCAATCGGTGCAGTCAATCAAAAGTTATGAGAATTTATAGTTTCCGAAAACTCGCATACACTGCGAAGTTTGTAGGGTGTAAATGTTCGACTGAATTCGTGAGCGGTAGCGGGAGCGGGTATGGTACCAATGTAATGTGAGTGTTTGAAAATTCGCATAACTTTTGTTTGAGTTACTAGATGACGATGAATTTGTGGTATACGTATGCAACAACCTGGACCTGGACCTGGACCTGGACCTGGACCTGGACCTGGACCTGGACCTGGACCTGGACCTGGACCTGGACCTGGACCTGGACCTGGACCTGGACCTGGACCTGGACCTGGACCTGGACCTGGACCTGGACCTGGACCTGGACCTGGACCTGGACCTGGACCTGGACCTGGACCTGCACTGGACCTGCACTGGACCTGGACCTGGACCTGGACCTGGACCTGGACCTGGACCTGGACCTGGACCTGGACCTGGACCTGGACCTGGACCTGGACCTGGACCTGCACTGGACCTGCACTGGACCTGCACTGGACCTGCACTGGACCTGGACTTGGACCTGGATTTAAAGTCTGAGTGGAAGTGGGATAGGGAGCGGAAGTGGGAATGGCAGCGGAAGTGGGAATGGGAGCGGATCCTGTAGTCCACGCGAGCGGAGCCGCGGGCACAGCTAGTACTAAATAAATATGAGTTTATATCATAATGAAAAAATATACAACATAGTAATTTTTTCTTTTAATCATTAATCACTATCAGATCTCTGAACCAAATTGATCTGTAGACAACCATGACTTTAAAACGCGAACTACGATGTCAATATTATTAATGACCCCATTGTTTAGCATTTTTCTTAATCGATTACGTGAATGTTTAATTTGAAGTCTTACTTACTTGTCTAGAATATACGTTTATTAACAGCCAGCTCCTGTCACCTTGCATCGGATCTATTTTCCAATCTATTTAGTTAGACACAAAACACAATATCTTCCGCACGTCGTCGGCCGGCGCACATGACGCTAAAGCGATAATGACACAGAAACTGAGCATAATCTGTGTCAGTGTCAGCACTCACTCAGTAGTCGAGCACTTTTTAGGGTTCCGTAGCCAAATGGCAAAAACGGAACCCTTATGGATTCGTCATGTCTGTCTGTCTGTCTGTCTGTCTGTCCGTCCGTATGTCACAGCCACTTTATTCCGAAACTATAAGAACTATATTGTTGAAACTTGGTAAGTAGATGTATTCTGTGAACCGCATTAAGATTTTCATACAAAAATAGAAAAAAAATCAAAAATTTTGGGGGTCCCCATACTTAGAACTGAAACTCAAAAATTTTTTTTTCATCAAACCCATACGTGTGGGGTATCTATGGATAGGTCTTCAAAAATGATATTAAGGTTTCTAATATCATTTTTTTCTAAACTGAATAGTTTGCGCGAGAGAATCTTCCAAAGTTGTAAAATGTGTGTCCCCCCCCCTGTAACTTCTAAAATAAGGGAATGATAAAACTAAAAAAAATATATGATGTACATTGCCATGTAAACTTCCACTTAAAATTGGTTTGAACAAGATCTAGTAAGTAGTTTTTTTTTAATACGTCATAAATCGTAAACCACAATAATATTATTAAAACATCGATCAAAGTTACAACGAACTACTATAACTTTTATATTATGTTACTTGCTGGTACGGAACCCTTCATGGGCGAGTCCGACTCGCACTTGGCCGCTTTTTCTTATCTCGAGCACTTCAGAACAATTGCGTATTTGATATCATTTCAATAAACTGGCAGCATAATATTATCTATACCATAGACATAGACATTTATTATTCGTAATCGGCAATTACAGGTCATACAATTTTAAAATCTATACATAGTAATAAATATTATATAAAATGATTATGTCTCATAAAACAATATAAAAGAATAAACAAACATTAAACACTACTAATTACTTTTACAATTTTCAATGAATTCATCAAAGCTGTAGAAAGTTTGCTCGATGAGCCACTATATACATTTAATACTTTTAGTCTGAGATCTATACCTATTAAATTACCTATAGTTGTTATATTGGGGTTTTCTCGGCGTTTGATTAAAAACGAGTAAAATCTTTTTGATGGGCGCTGGGTCTGAATAGTTTTAAATATAATGTTATAGCTAGAATTAAAAAAAAAACAATCCAGTGAGCTAAGCATAGACTTAGTAAATACACAAATAAATAACTTCCTAAACTTAAGGAGCTAAGAGTGAGCTAATGTCACGCTAATTAGGGCTCGTAAAAAACGAAAGTAAATGGACATATAATCTGTATACTTACCTACTTAATCCTGCCGCACATAATTATAATGGCTGAAATTATGCTAGTATGAAAAGCAAAATATTTTCATACTCGCCTATTTTAATGATCCTACGTTCCACATCAGTTTTCTTCTCGTTATTGTTAACTGCTGGACATAGACTTTCTCCAACGTCACCACTCCCGATCCTCCTCCGTCCGCATCCAGCTGAATTGGACTAGGTACCCACCTACCTTTTCAAAATAGTTGAATTACTAGATTGAAAGACCAATAGATATTAATACTATTAATTTATATATATTTATTAGGACCATATATGTTATCTATTTATGGTTTTATTATTAAAATCCTTATATTTCACTCGCAATAACAAGGACAACTGGCATTGCCTTTTTGTTGTGTTAAATTTTATAATATCTTGTTTTAATTACATATATCTTTTATTGTCCCTAATAAAAAAAAAGTATTGAAAATTATTATATAATGCTAGTTAATGTACAGCAGGGCACTGCATAGGTTTCCCTTCTAAAGCCAGGAGAATGTTGTTGGCTGCTATTCTTGCCATAGCATTTCTTGTTTCTATTGTTGCACTCCCTAAATGTGGTATGACAACTGAAATGAAAAGCAAAGTAAAAAAAAATTTGTCAACACTCAAGTAAAATGTCCATCACATCTGTCTTGTCGGTTGAAACTCATAGGTACTACTAGATGGAGCGTTCCAAACAATCGCTCTGTTCCACGCAAGTAGCCACAACTCTTTCACATTCACTTTGAAACCTCTGCAGTTACTACACAGAACATTTATTTATTTTCTAAATATTGACATTATTTAACAGTAGCGTCAATATTTAGTAATATTTAAATGTTCTGCGTAGTAACTGCACAAGTTTAATTGTGAATGTGAAAGAGTTGTGGCTACTTGCGTGGAACAGAGCGATTGTTTGGAACGCTCCATCTAGTAGTACATAGAGATCGTTGGGTTGAGACACTTCTTTGTCTGTTGCAAAGTGAGAAAGGTAGAGCATAAAATTATACATTCTGTATTATTTGTTCATAAGTGTGGATACGTCTGCCCTCCTACAACCATTCAACCCTCCGCCTTTCTCATACAGCGGTTTCTACAATGCTTTTAGGCTGTCGATCCACGAGGCACTATTAGCCTTACCGAATCATGGGGCTCTGATGAGGTGGACACGTATTTCCCTAGGTAACCGTGGTACCACAATGTGTCTCAACACGGAGGCGGCGATGTTGTTCGCCACACATCACGCCAAGTGGTATCGAACTGGACGAAGGAAAGTCGTTTTGCGACGTTGGATCGCGCGAAGTGGCGATGCATCGTCTCTGGGACCGTAGCGTGAGCATTATGTATGTATATTTCATTCCAGATTAATAGTCCTATGAAAACAAACGCATTTGCGTCTCGAAAACAAAATACACAATAGATGGTGTTCCTAAGTGGACCGCAAAGTTTACTTGGTAATACAAACCTATTTTTGCTGCTGGTGACCCTTTCATGTATATGTTACCGAGACGTAAATAGCGTTGGTTTTCATAGGACTATTAATCTGGAATGAAATATTTGTATCGACGTCTTACGCTACTAAGCCTACTATGGAGCCCCATCTCCTCTCCAGAATACGTCAGTCGGTCCCAATAGTCATTCGTTATATTGGCTTTACTCTAATGTTTTTTAAAACATAGATTTACAGTATTAGTTAGCCACTTACAGCAATTCGGCAAGGAAATCAGAGGATGGTCCTTCGGAAGTGGTTCTGGGGTCACAACGTCGAGTCCAGCTGCGAAAATTCGCTTCTCCTTCAAGGCTTCGTATAAAGCATTTTGATCCACCAGTCCTGTTGAAACAAACAGACTAAATCTGTGAGGCTTTTTTTACGTTTCTTGCAATGCGAGTTCTGATCGTATTCCTATTGATGAGTCAACTGATATTCAGTGACTGTTTTACTTACCTCCTCTAGCAATGTTGATCAGAACAGCGGTTTTCTTCATAATGTTGAGGTTGTCGGTATTAATCATGTTCTTGGTTTCTTCTGTCAGGGGACAGCATAGGATCACATAGTCGCTTTCCCTTAATAATTGGTCTATAGGCACACGCTCTGCACCTAAGGATTTCGCTGCAAAGGACACAAATACCTATTTTTTATGCTTGTTCAGAAAGTCAGGTGTTTGCAGAAATTGTAAAGACTTACATTAGTTATCTGGTTGTTTATTTATCTGAATGCTGATAAAGTAATTACCCCACGTGGGGACTTATGATGTCCGTAGTTTACCGACTAACTCACACATGGACAACAAGGAATATTTTAAAGTACTTCCTAAAGTTATAATGACATTCAAGTGTTACTGTGTAGCTTATTTTTGATTAAAGGTTTTTAAGCTACTCTACCTTCAGGTTTCTCGCTCCGTCCACTGTAAACGAATCTGGCGACGTCGAATCCCTTCAGCCTCCTCACAACGGCCTGGCCAATACCTCCGAGGCCCACAATGCCCACAGTGCTTTCAGCAATGTCCTGACCCAGCATCCATTGCAGGCCATACTTCCACTCTCCGCTGTTGACATATACAATTAATGACCAACTGAAGAATCCTAAAGAAAACTAGAAAAACCTACTGCAATTTAAATAAAGCCTCCTTTTGCAATCCTTTATTATTTTAATTACTATGCAGTTTCGGCGATTTTCTTTGCTTTTTACTCACTTAACCAACTCTTCTACACCCTCCTTGAACCTCCTGGCTGCAGCTATCACCAGTCCTACCGCGATATCTGCCACAGCGTTATCCAGAACTTTAATGGTATGTCCGAGAGGAATACCACGCTTTTCAAGCTCTTTCACATCAACTTGGTCGGTGCCAGAGGACGTTGTAGAGACTGCTTTGAGTTGAGAACCTAGAATGAAGATTTTATGAAGGCGTCAATATCCTTGGGCATCAAGGTGGGGTCAGAACATATCCCCCCACGCCAAATGTATCAAAGTGTACTTTGTACCTTAGCCTTAATAAAGTCTATATTTTCGCGTAACCAGACGGGCGGCGTTCGAGCAGCGCACAACACTCTTCTTGGAATATCAGTACTACAATGGCGCCCATTCTCTTGCGCTGGGATGCCTTCAACAATTTCAGTGCAAATGGTACTTTATACTTTTTGTCTAGTATTATTTTAGAACAAAAACGCCTAGTTTTTAGATAAATATATTACACATATTTTCCTGCAAGAGCTGTGCAAATATAACTTATAGTTTAGAAGCAGTAGCGAATTTGAAGTTAAAAATGCCATATTTTAATAAGTTTTCCATAACTATTTTTGGGTAGTATTTATAGTAGTATGTAAAATAAAATATTTTTTTCTGGAATTTTGTATGAGCCCTTATACATAAGAGTATTAGGCCCATCAAATTCTTATTACACGAGTGCACGTCTTAAGTAACTGAAGGCTGCTGTTTTTTTTTTGAAATGGGTAGGGTAACTTGATGTAACTATCTTGTAGAGTATCCTTGCCTGTTGTGATCGTGTTCTTTTTTAAATTTTGAAATCGTGTTAATTTTTTTAAAATTCTACGAATGTGGTACATGGGAATCTATTGGAGATTTGTGATCTGTTGTAGGTTACTAACCTGCTAAATCCAAAATCTCTCCTGTGAGTTTATGTTTCGTATTCCATATTACTGCGTCAACTCCTTTTACGTTTTTCTTGATTTCTGACATACTTTCAGAATTATAGTCGACATAGGGCAATACTATGGCTTGCACTCTGTAATTAACTAATTATGTAGGTACCTACTTAATTGACAACACTGATCAACGTAATAACGAGACATGTAGGTATACCATGCTTGTCGTCATCGAGATCGCATCGTTGGCCTAGTGGATTGGTTATTGGACTCGAGTGTCAGAGGTCGTGGGTTCGATTTCCAATGGGGACAGACAACTTTGTAGAATATGTACAAGTTGGTCCCGGTCCGATGTTATATTTGTACATTGTCCTATCCTTAGTACAGGAAAAATACTCGTTAGGTATTTGACAAGTTTATATGTAATGTATTTTTTTTACTGAGCCTGACGCTTGTTTTAGGTTTGGTTAGGCCAGTACGTCTTGATACAGGCAGAAGTGGTAGTCCGAAGTGGCAGTGGGTGGGGTACTGCCGCAGAACCGACGGCCGTTGCGGCAGACGAGTTCTGGAGTCGAGACCGCGGATCGGCACTCGCAGGGTGGGACGCCCCGCCGCCAGGTGGACCGACGACCTGAAAAAGGTGGCCGGTAGCGGCTGGATGCAGACGACCTGGTGTGGCGGCGTTTATTGGGAAAGGCCTATATCCAGCAGTGGACGTTTAGGGGTTGATATATATACATAAGAGCCGTGGTAGCCGGTTGGTTGTGCACTCGCCTCACGTTCATTAGGTCGTGGGTTCAAACCCCGCCCGTGCCAATGAGTTTTACGAAACTTAAGTACGGTTTATTTATGATACCACAGGCTTTTCGGTAAAGGAAAACATCGTAAGGAAACCTGTATATGCCGAAGAATAATTCTGAGGCGTATGTGAAGTCCACCAAATCGGCTTGCGGCACCGTTGATGGTCAGGGGTTTGGCACAAAAGATCCTGAAGGGCGAAGTGTCGCCAGGTCTTCCTGGCCCCCTAAGAAGATTAGATAAGATAAGATAGGGGTTGATATGAACGTCGTGATAGCTACGTAAATGATGAAAGTTGAGTTTTGTCGATTAGCGAAAGAATTTTGTGTAAGTAGCTAGTCTGTGTCAATGCCAATGTCATCATACGTCATTTCTTTACGATTGCCTCTATTTACATACGAGATGTATAGACAATGGTGGCCTTGGTAGAGACGTGATAAATTGAAATTATTCTGCAATTGTAAGTTTTCAATAAGTAAAAGGTTGATTTATAATAATTAAAACTATTTTTTATTTTACTGAGTAACTTAAAAATGACATGTCCGCTTTTTAAGCTTAAAATCCGTGGTTTTCATGCTTTTTGTCCTGTTTGGCATATTTTAGAGATGTCAACCTTAAGGAAACATTGGTTACTGGACTGGAGCGCCTGAGGTCGTGGGTTAATTTTTTTTCAGGGGTGTTCAACAATTTCGATTTCACCCAAATGTCCGGGATTTTTTAAGTTATTGTCCGGCGTTGGCAGTTTTGGTGATGGTAACCCTAGTTATTGCGAGCTGTCTCAACTCAATACACTACAGTTGATAAAAGAATGTGTATTTATATACATAGGTACTTACTTATTCTTTAACAATTCCAAGCCGGCAGCAGGGTATGTTTTGTTCACTATAAGCACACGTTTTAGCGACATCTTTCTACTGTTAACAAAACAAAACAAATATTTAACTCTCCGCCTGCACAATTTGTAGGTTACCTAGTTTTTAAAAAAATTCGTGCTCTTGCGTTATAACTTTCTAGGTTAGTTTTATAATTGTCTTTGGTCGTATCTAAAACGAATATATTCAAATATAAGTTTATAGAACACGTGTTTGTCTTCACTATCGTGAATGAGAGTGATTATGTGAGAGATAATGGAGCCTATGCAGAGAACGGATGTTTAAATTATTTGTTGTAATGGGTTGTGCACTTGTTTATCACTAGATGGCATTGTCAAATGAGATTGGAACTCTTGATGTCATTTGACGTAGCACATGCTCAACCCAGAAGCAGTCTGCGCTGAATTTGATTACATATTCACAACGCTCGTGGACAGTACGTCAATACACGTCATACCGGTGGCTCCTACCGCGACAGTACGGCTATGGACGTCGTATTATATTGATTCGTCGTCTAGTTCCTCATTACGAACTCAAGATACGTGGGCTGTAGACTATGAAGACAGAACTAAAAATAAAATTACGGTCACGTCATACTAACTTTCTGACTAATTCAGAATAGAAGGAATGTAAACATGTCTGAATAGTCATGCTTCTCATTTTAGTCCTAATACTAATACCGTCCGGGTAGGATTATCTAGATTTAGTCGGTATTACCAATATGGTGATGCCAGCATATAGCGCAGCCAATATCATTGGACTATATTTAAAACAATTTACGGCTGTTCTCAAGTCGTTATGAGTCTTCATTCGTAGAGTTGCGTATAATTGGTAGAAACACATTCTAACTTAAATTCGCGTATTTTTGCGTACCAGAATAGGTACCTACATATTGCCTTGTACCTGACTATGACTATTAGATGAAAAAAAGTTATAATTGTATTCCATTTGTGAAAAAGTTGTACAAACTTGGATATGCATACATACATAATGCTCACGCCTTGGTTTCAGAGGGGTAGGCAGCGACGATGTATTGCCACTTTGCGCAATCCTGTCAACCGTCGAAAAGCGACCCTTGGATATAATGAAATAATATAATCGTACGTTTAAATTATCCTATAGATATACTTTTTAAATACATAAAAACATGTCTTAAATGTATGATTTACTCATCATTTTGAACACTTTTCATTGGGTAAACCGTTTCGTTGTAAATTTTTATTACTAAATGCCCTCTAAGCCCTTGTTTTGCAATTATAACATATTTGTAAGACGTGTTTTGTGTCATCATCATCAGGTTATTTTGTCTCCACTGCAGGAGCACAACCCTCTCTCATCTGCTGGAGACAGACGGAGGATTTGGCCTACACTCCCCGCGCTGGCCAGACGGGTTGGGGAGGCCTGATTGATGTTTTATAATGTATTCCCTTAGTCGCCTTGTACGACATCCACGGGAAGAGTCGGAGTGGTCCTATTCTACTCTACCGGAAACCACACGGTGTTTTGTGTCTAATTACTATAATTAGACTTCAAACGCTTATCCGAATATGTCACATGATTCGTTAGAGAGAACAATATAGTTTTGTAGTTCGACGGGATTATGCGAAATGCTAGTAGTCCCACTGTTCTGATGAATTGATTCGTATGGAACGTAGTTTTCTAGTGAAACACAGTTTCTGTAAATTATGGAGTACCTACTAGCCTAACCTACAAACCTGCGCCTCCGCTGTGCTCGCGTGGACTACAGAATTAAATAAAGTTGAAACTTTTTAAGCGTTAATTCCCGTCCCCCTTCTCCCTTCCCCTTTTGTAATTACTCGACTCATCATCGTCTTTGCTTCGCTGCAAAAAAGTTCTTTCACATTTGATGACTAATTTTTTTATACCTTGGGTTACATTATTGAAGTTTTAGTAGGGATCCCTAATATTTATAGTAATAAATATAGCCTATGTTTTACTCAGGGATAGCGTAGCATTGCTAAAAGAATTTTAGAAATCGGTCCAGTAGTTTTGAGTTTATTCGTTACAAACATACAAATCTTTCCTCTTTATAATATTATTAGTGTAGATGTAGATAAGGATTACAAATGGCAGTAACAGTAGACAAAAAATAAAAAAATTCCTAGCTTGGTCAAAACGCTGATTATGAAATTTCGGTATACTTGTTCATAACATACATAACCATTTAAACTGCCTGGGTTTGTCACAGCTATACAAATTTAAGTCAAGCAAATAAGCACTTTTTATGGAAACAAAAAATCCTAAAGGTTTATTATTTTTTAACGCCATCTATCAGCAACTAGCAGAATTACTAATACTTGATAACATCGCCGACATACAAGAATTGATCTATAGATCATTTTAACTTACTAGATCGCTAGATGGGGCGCTAGTTTAATTATAAAACAAAGTTTGTTAAATAATTTATTTTAATTTATTAACTATTTAATAATGCATCACATTTACTTATTTAATAAATATTTTATTTACAAAATAATATCACAGTTATTTGTTTGAATTAAAATAAATAATTAAGGTTATTGACGACCGTTCATATAAAGTCGACCTGGAGACCTTACAATGGCGGTATAACCATTCAAACTACATAGGCAATAAATCACAAAATACTGGCGACGGGCAGCAGCACCAATAAGGCGAGGTCTAGCATCTGTCTAATTACGTCATGAAGGATATCTTAACGCCACCCCTGCCGGCCATTGATGCAGCTCCTAATCCACCAATCACTAAGCCGCACTTTCAAATACCTCCAATAAAATTACCCCGATCTTGGATACCAGTTCAGCCCTCCCCTCGCCTCTTTGCTGACATTATCTGCGATCCAGTCGGTGTACTGCGACACCCTGGTGTATATGCCCGGCATGCGTGCGCGGGCGCAGCCGCTGCCGGTTGAGACGACACCTACAACCATGGCGCGACCTTCGTCTCTCAGCATGAGGGGGCCGCCGCTGTCCGCCTAGGGGATGGAAAGTTTAGTTATGTTTTTTTTTTTATAAATAAATATCACAGACATTCAGACCAATTATCCAGTCCCAAACTAGGCAGAGCCTTTGGTATGGTTACTAGATAACGGATACACATACTTAAATAAATATATAAACATCCAAGACTTGGGTACAAACATTCATATTCATCATACGAACATTTGCCCCTAGCGGGATTCGAACCCGCAACCTCCGACGTGGTAGTCCGAGAGCTACCCCTTCCGCCACGGAGGTCGTCCAATGTTTTACACTAGTCTTTTAACGTCATCTGCCCTTACTACATGTTGTAACCAAGTTTGATGGTCCTACATCTGGTTTTCCACCTTTTTTATGTAGCCACTTCCATTTTAAGGATTATCAAAACGGACACACTTGCATTTTATTCATCTGTCTCGAACTCGAAAACTGGCAATGATTTAAAAAAAACATACATATATACAATACACTTATCTAATCCCAAACTAGGATTTTCTCCTGTGCTATGGAAATTAAACAAGGATAGAACAATTCACAAATTTAACATCCAGACTGGGACCAACTTGTACAAAGTTGTTAGTCCCCGCTGGGAATCGAACCCACCACCTCTGACGCTCAAGTCCAATGACAAAGTCACCACACTCGGTCCTCCGCCTCACAGATCCCATCCTACAAACTCCAAACTAAGCCTTCGTCTTAGCTTCTATGTAGAACCTTACCCAGCAAGAATCCCTGCCGCCGTTTTCATGACCGGCGCACATCTGCGTCGGCGCAACCTTTACCTTGCTACCCTGGGACTTGTACCACAGGTTGCACTCCTCATTAGCTACGACCACCACGTCTGTCTTCTGCAGGATGTTGGGTCTCGAGCCTAAAAATAAGCTCCTATATGACTAGTATAGGTAATTTCACATTTCTATCATGGATTTGACACTGGCTGCCTCTCGTTACTGACAGAGGAAACGGACTATTTCCAACCTCAACGAGGATCAACCACATAAAAAGATTGTTGCGTATGCGCCATACATTGCACAATTATTAAAATTCATCAAGAAATACGAAGTTATTAATAGTAGATTAGTTGCCAAGGCCTGTAAGACTTCAATTGCAGCCCGAGATATTTAGGCGCACGAGCGCAGCGAGAGATTTAAAGTAAAAGATTTCTATTCCCGCCTTTTTTCTTCTTTTTTTTAATTATTTTTTTCATGAACGAATTTAAGATTCGCCGTTCGATATTTAAAATTGATGACTATTATACCATATTATACTCATACGAAGACAAGGCTGAATAGCGAAGCGACCTCTTTTGTCATTGGGCTGAATGCATGATGTCTATTGCCAGTATGATGGTTAGATGTACGCGAACTTTTTGAAAGAGTGAAGAGTTTTTTTTAATTACTTACCGCCCTAGGGCTTTTCTAGCCACATTATTATCCTAGAGCGCTAATTGGTCACCTACAAGCCCCATTTGGGGGTAATAAGGACCTACTTACCGAATATGAGAGATGTAAAGTTTATTTAATGCAAATTTCAAAAAACGCGCCCTTCTGACGTCGACGTCACTTGTTTCAATGTTCTCGCTCTCTCAATCGGATTTCCTTCAACGCTCTGTGTCGTGCGTGTCTTGAAACGACAGACTGCACTAGTGTGCTGGGCACACTTCTTCCCGCGACGCGACGGATGACGTTACACAACAAAAAATGTGACTGATCTTCATTATTAGTTGGTTAGTGAGTTAAAAAAGGAATTCATGTATCGAAAAACTACTTTTTGGGAATGTTAGTATTTTTTCCAAACGCTTTTTTCTTTGGAGTGAACGGCATTTTTTCCAAACACTTTCACACTTCCGGATCATGATTTTTACAACAGTTATGGTTCTCTCTCTGCGTAATTAGATTAGACACCATAAACAACACAAACCTTGCCCCCTGTCCTCGTGAGTAAATCCCCAGCCAGCTACAGTCGCCAGCGCCCCACTGAAGTCAGGAGCCAGGGGCTGCGGGAGACACGCTGGTCGAAGTTCCCTGGTCCAATTGAGCCTTCGAAGTGTCTTCAAAAGAGCAACGTCATTTGCCTTCTTGCTGCACCTGGAAAGTATGTCAGATAAGTTCATGCCTCATTTATTAAGTGCTTAAAGTGTTTGGTGTTTTAAAGGTTTTCACCTATGTAAAACATTTTGATATTTCAAATATGTGATACACAACGGGCTATGGAAAGAGCTATGCTAAGCTAAACACATGGAAAAGAGTGACCTGTTTCTACATTACAAAATTAAGTTGCTGTAATGTGTCATATACGCGTAATAAAATGCATATACTACTAACAAATATTACGTTTTATCGCCGTAGTTATATAAAAATGGTAATTAGGCAGAAATTTCCTGTTTCATTCAGTATGCGTAACTCTAAGTAATTTTAATATCTCCCATGTTGCGTTGTTACAGAATAAGTTATGTTGAAATTATTAAACTTCACAGCCCTCTTGATAAACTCTTAATATTATTGAAATTAAGGAGACGTATGAGGCAAAACATCTCCTACCTCAAAAGTAGGTGTTCTGTAAAATAAATAAAATAATAAAAAAGATAAACTGCTCTACACACGCACAAAATTGCAATAATTTCTTGTAAGTTCGGGTGAAGAAATTTCCCTTGTTAGAAATGGAAATTCAGAGGGAAAGGTATTGTCCCAATGAAGAAAGAAATAGAAATCCCGCATGAACAAAGGCTATGTGATGCAGTGGATCTTCAGTCAGTCAGTACTCATGCATCATGACTGATGTGTACAATACTTACCTGTATTCAGGGTGTGGTATTATCCTGGAGAGCGCTTCGTTGTCGCCCTTTGTCGAAATGTCTGTATAGCCCACGACGACGGTCAGCTGCTTCGATTTGTAGAACTCGTAGAATGCACTGCAATGGAACGCAGAGTAAAACGACAAACGTAGTTCTGATCTTTAGTTGCAAAATAAGACTCCCACAATGAAACAATTTTCTCATCCTTAGAAAAGTGCAAGCTCGCTTTCAACTTTCTAACGTAGTTTTTTTATCAGTGGAATTATACATTCACACACAGGGATAAGATAAAGACTTAGCATTGATTCGCTTCCTACCTGCTTTCCTGGGTCTGTGCTGCCCAATAACCATTCTAGTACACGCTGCCCGCATTCTATTATCTTACATAACTACCTACAAAAGCAGTGTCCAGTGGTCAGCAACCATCATAGTTCAGCACAGTGGCGCCCGCCGCCCAGGGGAACTATACCGACACACTTAACACAGACCGGCTGTCTGTGTTAACGGTTATGAGACCATGTCCATGTGGCATTTACGAACTTAGTGTCCGGCGATCAGCAACTATCTGGCATTTATCACTCACTTGTGAGCAGCCTGGCGCCACATATTTGACACCCAGGAGAACTCCACCGTCAGTCTATCTGTGTCACCGATTGTACGACCATGTCTATGTGACATTCATGAACTTACCTACAAACGCAGTGTTCGGCGGTCAGCAACCATCTGTCAATAAGCACAGTGGCGCCACAAGCTCGCCGCCCAGGGGAACTCCGCCGGAAGACTGTCTGCTATCATTGTCACCGATTATGCTATCATGTCTATGTGACATTCATGAACTTACCTACAAACGCAGTGTTCGGCGGTCAGCAACCATCTGTCAATAAGCACAGTGGCGCCACAAGCTCGCCGCCCAGGGGAACTCCGCCGGAAGACTGTCTGCTATCTTTGTCACCGATTATGCTACCATGTCTATGTGACATTCATGAACTTACCTACAAACGCAGTGTTCGGCGGTCAGCAACCGTCTGTCAATAAGCACAGTGGCGTCACAAGCTCGCCGCCCAGGGGAACTCCGCCGGAAGACTGTCTGCTATCTTTGTCACCGATTATGCTACCATATCTATGTGACATTCATGAACTTACCTACAAACGCAGTGTTCGGCGGTCAGCAACCATCTGTCATTAAGCACAGTGGCGTCACAAGCTCGCCGCCCAGGGGAACTCCGCCGGAAGACTGTCTGCTATCTTTGTCACCGATTATGCTACCATGTCTATGTGACATTCATGAACTTACCTACAAACGCAGTGTCCGGCGGTCAGCAACCATCTGTCGCTCAGCACAGTGGCGCCACACTGGTGCGCACCCTGGCGCCACAAGCTCGCCGCCCAGGGGAACTCCGCCGGCATGCTGTCTGTGCCGCCGACTATTCGGCCACGTCTCGCCAAGTCTACGCCACATTCCACGTCTGCCACTGTACGTTTTTTTTTAAATAAAATCTTTGATATCTTCTGTTTCATTACATATTATAACAAATTTACGAAATTACCTTTTTTTAGAAGTTACTTGGCATGTCGTGAAAATCGTTTATATTCGTAAAAGTTAAACAAAGATAGGTATGGCAGTATTTAAACTGATATCGATTGTCAATAACCGAATGTCTTCTAATAACCGACACGCCAAGTAACTTCTCAACCACAGTAATTTATACACATTTTAACAAACGTCTAGCGTCTGTACTGTTTGTTTCTATTTATTGCATGACATACAATTCTCTAAGGTATAAAAATTAAAGACACTTCTATAGGTAATTTAAATTTAATAGACCTGCTCTAGCATCAGCTGTTTTATTTTGTGTAAAAGAATGACAATGATTTGGTGGGTGACAAAGATTTTGGAGAAATGTGAGACTTTATTTCTATGCTAGTATTTTTTACGTAGGTAATAAATTGATAAGGTAAGATTTAAATAATTTATAAGGCTTAAAAACCATTAAAAGTATGAATTTAATATCGATTATGTATTAAGTTTTTAAATATTTAACATACTTTTTTTTAAATTCGCTTTTAAATATTTTGTATAATTAAAATATTATTTTACGCTTATTCAATTTTTAGTATAACACCTAGATTGATATTTAGAATGTAACTCACAGTTTATGAAGCATAATCCCAAATGTGAACACAGCAAAAACAAAAACGACACCACTGACAAACGACACATATTTACCGCTTCAAATTATTATCTGAAGATGGCACTTGTAACAATTTGTATTTATATTATCTTCACATTAAAGTGTAGGATAAAAACTTAACTAAACTACTAAATAAATTAAATAACTAATAAATACAAGTGTAATGCGCACACTTATATCAAAGTGCGCGCACTAACTACATCGTGAATGATTTTTTATAAGATATTTAAAGTATCCTATGATTTGTACTGAAATGACCCTCCTGCGTTTGTTTGAAGGCCTGACCCCTATAAGCCAATTTAGTGATGGGACTATGTGACTCGAACATCGAGTATCGATCAAACGTTTGCTGTATCTAAGTAGATTATGTTAGAGTTATAAAAGGTATGCAGTTTTTTGCCATCATTGAATAAGTCAAATCAGTATGCATGAAGAAGTAGAATTCCTTTGTTATTTTCAGACCAAGTCACAGTATGTGAATGACTTGCAACTTGCCGCGTGTTATGGTACTGTAACTGTTTTCTTTTTATATAATTATTGAATTAATTTGTATTAGTTTATTCCTACATTTTAATATTGCGTATGCAGAAATGTGTTATAGTAAAAAATATATAGTGCTAGATAACTATCAACCCCTAGCAGCAATCTATAAAAAAAATCATTAACTAACAAGTATTTATTGCTTAAGACACACAATACATTGAAAATACAGGTAAACATAATAAAGTTTCTATCGATATTGATGTTTCACAACAAACGACACATTACTACACGCAATTCATTGTCAGGTTCGCCGCACAGCCTCGCCGGATAAGCAGCGATAAGACTCGCGGAACTGTCTGTCATTACCAATAAACACGTAGCCATTATCGAAATATTCCTACTCGCGTGCAATGTCAACAGCATGGTGATTTATGAAGACCATACCTTTTAAATTCTATAGGATACGATAAGACAATACTGAAAATTTTGCATAACTCTAAGAATTCTCCGTTACATTTTAAATACTTTAGAAATCAAGCGGTTCACTTATCTGAGGGCATGTTTTTGACACGTGTTGGTAAAAGCCTTTATGGTTCCGTAAATGTTAAACCTCTCATCAAATCTTTGATTTTTTGGAAAAGAAAAAAGTCCCATGGTGCGACGCCTGGGCTGGGAGCAGCATGTATTACGAGCTCCATCTTTTCAGAACACAAAAATATCTCTGTCTTATATGCGGTGTAAAGAAGTAATTAGTAATGTCATGGTGCAAGACTTCGATGTGATTTTAGAGAAAAAAACATGCGAGAATTTTTTGGCTAACGTCAGTAGGGCTTGTAGCAATTTTTAACCGACTTCAAAAAAGAGGTTCTCAATTCGTCGGAATCTTTTTTTTTATTTTTTTATGTTTTGAACGCTCATAGTTAATCTTCAGCAACATTTCTTTACACCAATTAACACGAACCCGTTTCAAGAGCGAGTTCATGAGGAATCCAGGGGTAACAAAGCTTCCTGACTTGTAACTTTTTGTGCAATACCTTTTCGAATTTGGTTCATAGCGATTACTAAATTCGCTTGAATATATTTTAGTAATAAATATATTTTAAGTGCGAAGGGTATTGATAAGCTAAAAACAATAATTTTATGGCATTTATAATTTTAGGGTATTTTAATTGCTGTGTGGTTTCCGGCTTAGAAAAGGGCCACCGTGGGTTGCAGCAGCATTCTCCTGAGTATATTAAGATCATTACTGCGATCACCAATCCGTCTGCCTTGCGTGGTGATTATGGCAAATCTCCCAATGAAAAGCCCACCAAAAGTGGCATTCTACTGGGGAGGCGTATGTTCAGCAGTGGACGTATAATAGGCCGATGATAAAACAATAATTAACAAGCGATTTGTCTCCAAAAGCTACTGTAGTCTATACATGAAATTCTATATATTTTTTAAACATAACATTCCAAAGTCAAGTACGATATTATACGCATCCAGGAAGTCCTATGTACAAGAGTGGATTACGACTGGAATCAGATGATGATACTATATTATTGATATTGAGGGTAGCGTTGGTTTGGCTCAGTAAAGAGGGTGTGTGTTATAGGCCAAGTGTTCAATGGATGGCAAGTTGCTGCAACAACAGTTTATGACAATTATATTTAATAATAAATAAAATAAATAAATATGTCAGACATTCACACCATTTATCCAGTCCCAAACTAGGCAGAGCCTGTGCTATGGTTACTAGATAACGGATACACATACTTAAATAAATATATAAACATCCAAGACTTGGGTACAAACATTCATATTCATCATACGAACATTTGCCCCTAGCGGGATTCGAACCCGCAACCTCCGGCGTGGCAGTCCGAGAACTACCCGTTCCGCCACGAAGGCCGTCATCGTACGTGCCATATTTTTTTAATTATCATCCGAAATACGTCCATTGCTGGACTGGATTCTCCAATAGAATGCCACTTTTGGTGGGCTGCCCATTGGGGATTTGTCATAATCACCACACTTGGCAGTCAGACTGATAATCGCAGTAATGATCTTAATATACACAGGAGAATGCTGGTGCAATCCCTTAGCCGCCTTGACCCCACGGGAAGATTGGGGGTGGCCCTTATTTTATTGTTGATAGGTTTGCCCTTGACCTCGATCTCACCTGATGATAAGTGATGATGAGGCCTAAGCACTTACTCAGAAGATGCCTTAAAGATCATTTAAAAAGCTCTAAATTGTACTAGTCCGGAAATACCCAAGCTGGCAGGGATTTCAAAGCCGGGAACTTAATTAAATACATATTAAATCATCATCAGGTTATTTTTGCTTCCACTGCAGGAGCACAACCCTCTCTCATCTGCCGGAGACAGACGGAGGATTAGGCCTACACTCCCCGCGCTGGCCAGACGGGTTGGGGAGGCCTGATTGATGTTTTATAATGTATTCCCTTAGTCGCCTTGTACGACATCCACGGGAAGAGTTGGAGTGGTCGTTTTCTACTCTACCGGAAACCACACGGCATTCTACCGAAAACCATACGGCATTTTACATATTAAATACAATACATTTATGTGTGAAATTATACATGATTTGGTATTTATCGTACGTGCCATCATTTTTATTATCAGTACAGAATGTAACTGCAGTAAAATTCCGTTTCTTATTTTACGACCGTTTTTCGTATCCCTAGTAAAACCGATTGATCATTTTTTATTTACTTCCGGATTTACGGATACAAATACGTATTTTATACAGGTTGATGTAAATTTCCGGTTTTCATTTTTCATTTATTTTAATAAGTATTTTTTTATAACCTTACTCTTATAGTGTCAATGTTTTTAGGTTATTAGAATGTTGACAATTTAGAAAAATATATTAGGTTTGGTTTACTCTCTGCGAAACACCTTGTATACGCATTATTAAATTGTATACCACTCAGCTAAATTGCGTTCCTCCGAAAAAGCGTGTTTTTCCTCTGATGAATTAAACTGTCTTCCGGGTTGCCTGCCGATATGTTTTAGGAAAAGAAACAGTAATAAATCACACCCTACATGTAAAACATTGAGAGTGGGTGATCATTAATTTAATTATTTGTACATAAATATATTTTCAACTATTTTTAGAATATTTTGAATCCAACCAAAATATAAGACTTGTCCTAAATAGAGGCCACGATGGTCACCCTACAGAAATGACTTTAACACATCGGCTGCAATTCGGTCAAGTGCATAGCTAAGTGGGCCAATGCATCTTGCCCCACTTAATGCACCGATTTGGCCCTAATTCGCTGATTGCACCTTGATAACACTTGCAGTTGCCAATGCAGATATCAATGCACACGTTAGATAAACCATGGACGTATACTGACAAATGGAATTATAATTATATACTTATATAATAAGTACTAAATATAATCTTAGTAACGAAGGTGACACCAGTAGTCGAGCGAAATAAATGTTTTTATTTATTTTATTTAACTATTTAATGAATAGAATAGAATAGAATAGAATAGAATAGAATAGAATAGGTCATTTATTCATAGCTACGACACACACATACATGAGAAATAAACAGACCAGAAATTAATAAATTACAATTTAAAAATAATCAAGGTACCTATGTGTCGCAGCAATAAAATGGCGCTGACTCAGCAACATGCTGTAGCACGCTACGCGAACTCCAGCGCTGGTATTCTGTCAGCACCAGGTCAAGTGACTTCACAGATTTAGTTTATAAATTGTGCTTAGAGGGCTGTCAATGTATTGGTGTTCATAATAATATTAAATATATATAATTTAAGTTTGTAAATTAGTATAAATAATGTTCACACACATAAAAAATCATAATAAACAAAAAAAAATTAAAAAGTATATGTACAAATGTTAATGATTATCTATTTTAGAGATTTCTGCCAGCTTACCAGCAACAGAGAAAAGTCTTATTAGGGCAGATATGTGAGTGTTTTTAATTTGTCCTGTATTTATTTGGCTACGAATGTTGATAAAAATCACTATCGCCACTCTTCTAGACTACTATTCATCATCGTCATCATCATACGGTCCTCTGCCCTCCGCATCCAGCCGCTTCCGGCCACCATCTTCAGGTCGTCGGTCCACCTGGCGGCCACTTTGCGTAAGAATTGTTAACTTTCGTACTGTAAAAAAATTGCATTACACAATGTTCATTAGGGTTTCCGTGAAGAATAACATCACGAGGAAAATATCAATTTAATTTGTGTCTAAAATTTTAAATGCCAATTACTAATTTTACTTGTATATGACTAACTTTATAAACTAAAACTAGAACACTAATAACAAAGAAAGATTAAAGGTAAAAAACGTCTCTCCCACCGCTGGGTGGGTGCCCCGATGGCTGGCAGCATTACCTCTCTGTATGGTGAGGGTGATCCTCTGTACGAGGTAATGCCCAGCCTTTTGGTCATTTGACGCCTCGACCAGACGATTAAATATTGCGTAGTGAATTGTACCAATGAACTGCCCCCGTGCATAATGCCCACGTGTCTTTCCTACGAGGTTACACGAGGATGCCTAACATCGGGTCGTAGGTGGTCGTACTTAGGTGTTTCTCTCTGCCGAAGTTACAAGACCACCTGGTCATGTCTACGATAGGTTACGAATGTATTGTACGTAATGAACCAATTATAAATAAACAATAACACGAAACAATTATAAATAAAGAATGTTTTCCAACGCACCGCACCGGGGCAGATTTCCCAGTATACTGGCAGTGTTCCCCCTCTGAATCGCCAAGCTGATTCTTTGGGCGAAGAAGCTGCCAGCTCTACGATCTCCCGAAGCTTCGATGAGGCGCGTTGAAAGGTCTTTAGCTAGTGAAAGAGAGAGGTTACGAATATGATGTTCGATTTGTTAGTGTGTAAGTCGTACAGTGTGGTTTCGGGTAGAGTAGAATAGGACCACTCCAACTCTTCATGTTCTTAATAACTGATGCCACGTCCTTGGCAGTGATAAGCACAGGCGGTCCCATGACGCCGTCCTCAGTATCGACCACCTGCTGCGCGCGTTGTGGATATGAGTAGAGTAGAATAGGACCACTCCAACTCTTCCCGTGGATATCGTACAAGGCGACTAAGGGAATACATTATAAAACATCAATCAGGCCTCCCCAACCCGTCTGGCCAGCGCGGGGAGGGTAGGCCAAATCCTCCGTCTGTCTCCGGCAGATGAGAGAGGGTTGTGCTCCTGCAGTGGAGACAAAAATAACCTGATGATGAAGTCGTACCGAGAGCATGCAAGTGCATGTGTAGATACCCCGATCCTCCAAAATTACCGAATGTTTCGCTTCAGAAAAAAGTACGGAAAACTCCGGGTTGAGCCGCTATGTTGCTTTACTGGATCCATCGGGTTACTCTTTGGAATTTACCATAACGATGATAAAATAGTAGATTTATATATATCTTTTATTTTTTAAACTCTGAGATCTATCTTAAGTGACAACTTATATCTCACCTGACTAATATGTTACGTTGAAACCGGTCGTATTAAAAAAAAGATTACATACATAATGTTCACGCCTTGGACCCAGAGGGGTAGACAGATATGATGTACTCGTATCGCTACTTTGCGCAATCTAATGTCACAAAGCGACTTTCCTTCGACCGCTTTTCGCTCCTTGCCCTTGACGGCGGGAACAACATCAAAGCCTCCGTCTTTAGGTACCACGATTAGGGTACGATAGGTAAATAATTGGTCCACCTCGTCAGAGCTCTGCATGACTCGGGAAGGCTAATAGTGCCCGGAGTTTGTCAAGTTCCGCCTAGTTAAAATCGCTTAAAGCGATAAGACCGCCTAAATTGTACTATTTTTAACTTCTAAAAATGTAACTGTACTTGTTTTTGTAATAAAGTGTACACACCTTAGTACAAGTATATATTTTAAGACTGTTTAAAAGATTTTCCTACAAAAAAAGTTACGATGTATAAACATTACCCACAAATGTTTTCCGAATGACTCATCATTGCCCAACCATCCATCCTTCAGCTAAAAATAGCTAAATAAACAAGGAAGTGCAATACCGGAAAAGTGTAGTGTTTGTATGGTGGTGATACTGAAAGATAGTTGAACGGAGGTCAAGTGAAGGCTGCGGTCTGGTTGGCAGTCTGAGCAGGCCCGCATGCACGCTGGCTGTAGGAAAGTACTCTGCGTGATTTTTAATTAGTATGAATGAGCGGGAAACGTGATTATTTGAGGTTATGGGCCCAACTACTAAAAACGTAAGATGTGTGTTATGTATAAAAAAGTTAAGAAAGCAGGAAAGGTGCTAAGAGAATTAAATAAGGATAGGACAATTCACAATATAACATCCAGACCAACTTGTACAGCTATACAAATTGTACAAAGTTGTCTGTCTCCGGTGTAGTAAGAATCGAACTCACGACCTCTGGCACTTGAGCTATGACCAAACCACTATGCCAACGAGGCGCTTAACTCATGTATGAGTCACTAGCTGTTGCCCGCGACTTCGTCCGCGTGGACAACTTAACATCACAAATTATTATGTATTTCCTACTTACTTGATATTTTGGACAATTCACACAATATCTTTATAAATTGTGTTATGCCTATGTGTTATTCTGATGTATAAGCTATATTATTGTAAAGTTTCATTAAAATCCATTCACTAGTTTTTACCTGAAAGAGTAACAAACATCCATCCATACTTACAAACTTTCGCGTTTATAATATTAGTAGGATGTATATTTAGTTTTAATTGATTGACTCTGCTGAACTTCTATTTTAAAGCAGTAAAATGTAGAGACAAATAAAGATAAGATCAGAACTAGTGCAAATTATATAACAAAATCTAAATAAGCTAAGCGATCGACGGGCCCACCAAGGCGATGCGCGTGAGTGGACTGAGAAGCGCTAGAATGTGTTACATTGTCACGGCTAAGGATTGCCGAAATGGGACAATGTCACATGCGGAGTGCAGCTTTAAGGGCCAGCTTAATGTAAAAAGAGAAAATAAGCCATTTTAGACCATGTGCTACACGAGGGTTACATTTCTTTTTCACCCCAGTGAATGATCATGCTTTTTACTTCGATTGTACGGAAATAAACACTAAAACATATATATTATTACGTTTTAATCAGATATGCTGTATTTTATTTTATTTTCATTTTTAAGGATCGTCTGGGCGCAGAAATTAACAGTCGATTACATTTAAAGGACATTTTGATTTGTCAGTTTCGTGTGTCATAATTTTGAGTATTGTAGTGTGAGCTATTCATTTAAATTTAGCAATTCCTGTCGGTGTGGTGACGATGGTGACCACTCCCTTCCACTGTAATTACTCGTAGGTACTTTTTCTGTCAAAAAATCTATAATTTTTTTCCAAACAAATTTTACCGTTTGAAATTCACTTACTACTAGCAGACATGGATTTCTTTTTCCTAGTATCCATCAGTTACATGCTGAACAGAAGAACAGGTCTAAAATCTACTACTATTGCACAAGTTTCATCGATCATGACATGAGTCCATTCAAGGCATACAATCTTCCTAGGATCATGTTAATACTTGGTCCTAGCAATCTTCCTTCGCCTTAAATTGTAGGTTACCTAGATGCAAAGGACGTCCTTAAATAATCTACAATGAGACCGGAATATTCCTTATCTGTATTGTTTACCTCATTGTTGACTGTATGTTGTGTTGGTTTAAATACCTACCTACGAGTGCTTCATTTTCAATGTCACAAAACGTTCTTGAACTTGTTTATTAACCAAAAAGTGTGGCACAACTAATTTTTGCCAGAAATTAGTGTGTTATGTAATGATGTAAGTATGTAACCTTTTTCGGATTATTTGGAAAAAATATATATTTTTAGGCATGCGAAAAATAAAGGTTCGGTTTAAAAAATTGCAATAACTCCTAAACTACCCAATATATAGGGTTGCCATCCGTACGGGTTTTCCCGGATTTGTCCTAGTTTACGGGGAGTACCAATGACAACCCTAGCAATATAGCTTATTGAAATAAAAATTGTAAGAAAAATAGTTGTATATAAAATTAGAGAACCTTTACATCGGCCCGTTTGAAATGATGACTTAAAAAGATATTATTTAATTGTATTTTCAAATTTTGATTTGCATTGGATATCCTTTGATTTCCAATTGGTGATATAAAATTATAAGGAGATGGGATTTTATCATACGTTACCTTTGATAATAATGCATGTCACAACCGAGGATTGCACAAGTATTATCATCAACAGCCGAAATACGTCCACTGCTGAACATAGGCCTCCCTAATAGAATACCACTTTTGGTGGGCTGTCCTTTGGGGGATTTGCCATAATACCAACGCTTGGCAGGCGGATTGGTGATAACAGTAATGATCTTAATATACACAGGAAAACTCGCAGGAACCACACGGCTAATTGGGGGTGGCCCTAATCTAAACCGGGAACCACACATACATGTAGTATTGGCCGGTAATAATTCAGAGGGTGTTGTACAGAGCTAGAGGCAAAAAATGACAACCTAATTGTTAAAAGATAGAACATAAGATCTTGAATGAATATGCGGTTTACAATATCAAGCTTTCTCGCTTCCAATAGCATCGATACCACTGTACTTACGACCTAACGTCGTTTCATTACATATTCGACTCTATCCTCAATTTTAAATCCGAGAGTTAACTTAAAATACAAGATTCACCTGCCAACGAAGTTTCTTTGTCCCGTGGTCTGTTTCACAAGAAAAAATAACATTGTAACATCGGTTCATCGAATCTGATGACTGTACAAAGTTACTTTTGCAGTCCCATTAAAATATCTTCACCAGAAATGTTGGTTGTTGATGCAAAGGATCAGTTTTGGGATGTAAAAGTAAATTTGTTATTGAGTAGCGTTGACGAATCTCCATCCGGTTTAGGAGCCCAAACTGACATAAACATGAAACGGCATTAAAATTTCAAATTGCCGCACACCGCTTTGTTGTCATCTGGGGAAAACAAAAACTATGCGACGACCCAGTGGCGGAGTCAGGTAAACAATAATGGGCCATACATTTTAAAATTTCTTATACAAGGTGCATTGGGGCATTTGCAACTAGGGAGCGAAATTTTTCACCTCATTCATCTCATTATTTATCATAAAATTTGCCTTGTATTTATATGAAATAAAATGATTTTCTCTATCCAGTCATACATAAAACTCTTTGCCCCATGACTGCAGTTACCCCCTGTGGCGGGGCGTCAATCACGGTAAGTCGACTTTTAAATGTAAACAGTATTTTTCCTAATATGGTTATTATAACTCGTATCATGTATGGTAAACCTGGATAAAAGATTTCCTTATAAGTAAATAAATTGTTTAAGCTGCTATTTAGTAAAAATTAGCTTTGTAGTAGTAAAAACTAGCTTTGAATAAGTAAAAACGTCTACAAAACTGAATAAATCTATGCCCCAAGCATACGTAAATATTACAGCCTGCATAATTTGATAAAGACCGCCTAAGTTGTACTATTTTTAACTTTTCAAACTTGTAACTGTATTAGTTTGTGCAATAAAGTGTATTGATCCAACTACTTATTGATAATCTTTTTTTTTTATTATGGAACTTAAAAAAGGGAACTGGTCCCATTAGGTCCCTAGCTACATACCTGCTATGAACCTGTCCTTAAATGCTGCATTTCGGATTCCGTATAATATGACGATGAAAAAGCGTTGCTTTTTTCTGGAGATCGAAGAAACGGTTTGTTACATCGCTTTAATAAATATTCTGAATTTGTTATGTGTACAGTTTACTATTGTTTTATTTTTATTACTATATTCCAGTATCTTTTATTAATTCGGGTCAAAGTAAACATATACACTCATGTCATGATTCCCCATGGCGAAAAATATGTTATTTAATTTTATGAGTATAAGTTTAATAGAGAATAGAGTTCTGAGTAACTTTTGTTTTATGCTCTTTGGAAATTAAAAAAAAAGGACAACTCTCCATTAAAATGTTAGAATTTTTGTTGTATGCGATATTCTATAGGTATTTTGTCACGATATCCGGTATGCAATACCGAAATACATGTACAAAAAATTAGTTGTCATGTATGTATTGCTATGACATCAATGGCATCAATAAATGTTAAGTAGAATACGGTTTTATACAAAAACAATTTCAGCCAAAAATTTAAATTATTTCATAGGGACGATTTCTATTACATATACGTACATAATGCTCTTGTCTTGGTCCCAGGGGGGTAGGCAGAGACGATGTATCATGATCCTGACAAACGTCGCGAAGCGACTTTCCTTCGTCCGCTTTTCGCCCCGTGATACCACTTGGCGTGATGTGTGGCCAACAACATCGCCGCCTACGTGTTGAGACACATTGTGGTACCACGCTTAGTTAGGGAAATAATTGACCACCTCATCAGAGCCCCGCACGACTCGGTAAGGCTAATACTATATATATAAGGCCCGGAGTTCGCCCAGCTTCGGGGTGTCGGCACGCTTACGGGCAGGCTAGCCCCTGGACATGCATCTATCGGCTCGGCAGACCTTGGATTGGCGGACGGGACAGGGATCGGGGGGAGGGAGTCAGAAGATGGAGGTATAGGTTATGTTAGGTATGGAATACCGCTATTACGGAAGGATAGTGGGTTCATAGTAGCGATAACTCGGGAAGCCGGGACCGCATACCCGTGACTTGTCTGGATAGCACCGGACTGGCAATTACCAGAACCAAGTCCCCTTACTTCTATTAGTACCTAGAGGATAAATAGATCATTCTTGTTCACTGCCTGAATATTCAATGAAAAAAATATGCAATGGGGACAAAAGTGAAAACCATAAGCACATATCGCTGCATGGGTAATGTCAGCCAATTCGAAATGTAACCTTGTCACAGCAAATTTTACAGTTATTTGTTTTGCAGAAGTTTAATGACCACATATGCCGCAGAATCGACGGCCGTTGGGGCAGACGAGTTCTGGAGTGGAGACCGCGGATCGGCACTCGCAGGGTGGAACGCCCCGCCGCCAGGTGGACCGACGACCTGAAGAAGATGGCCGGTAGCGGCTGGATGCGGAGGGGCTGATATGATGAATGACGCTATTACTTCATGCAATATTGACCTTTACGATAAACCTATAATTGAAGGAGTTTATGATCAGTTAATCATTTTTTAATCCAAAGAGTTGTAGTAAGAGATATGTTAATAATAACTAACGCCATAAAAAATAAAATAAGCGTTATTTATCAAATCAGTTGTCAATTACAAACTGATTGTTCATTTAATTTACTATGTCATACGGACATTGAATGCATGATTTTATTATCAAGTTCAATTTTAGCGATTACTAAAAAGTTGTAGTTATACAGCTACTCTATTATAAGTTTGTAAATACTTATTATAAGTTGTAAATAACTCAGTATAACTTGAGTTCTGATTAGTACTATCGCGTCGTTCATACAAATTAGACCTAAAGTTACGTGTACGTGTCGCCTACTATGTGATATATTAAAAAAATTCAAAGCGGTCGTTTGCAATTAGCAGTGAAAAATGTGTCATACATGCCGACAAATTTCTTAGCACTTCTTT
The DNA here is from genome assembly GCA_947086405.1 of Esperia sulphurella. Classification (NCBI taxonomy): domain Eukaryota; kingdom Metazoa; phylum Arthropoda; class Insecta; order Lepidoptera; family Oecophoridae; genus Esperia; species Esperia sulphurella. The sequence continues at coordinate 11,925,380 of OX352273.1, read as the reverse complement.
GATACTTGCAAATTATATATCAAGACACACATTACATACTTTATTCCTAATTTCTCGAGTCTCCAGTAATGGGTTATATTTATTTACTTAAGCACCGTCCATCATATAAACGAGTGTTATATGATTACACTTTAAGTATAACTTGTGTGCGGGAGACATCAACTTCTCTAAACTAATATATAGGACACATTTAAGCATAATAGCTTTAAATGGGTGACGTGGGGTAAAGGCTTGGGTAGACAAGGCGATGATAATCATCATCATCAGGTTATTTTTGTCTCCACTGTAGGAGCACAACCCTCTCTCATCTGCCGGAGACAGACGGAGGATTTGGCCTACACTCCCCGCGCTGGCCAGACGAGTTGGGGAGGCCTGATTGATGTTTTATAATGTATTCCCTCAGTCGCCTTGAAGAGCTGGAGTGGTCCTATTCTACTCTACCGGAAACCACACGGCAAATTATTGATAAATATACTCATATCTCACAACGCGCGCAGCTGGTGGTCGATACTGAGGACGGCGTCATGGGATCGCCTGTGCTTATCACTGCCAAGGACGTGGCATCAGTTATTAAGAACATGACGAGAGGCAAGTCGCCAGGTCACGACGGCCTCAGTGTCGAGCATTTGCTGTACGCCGGGAGACATATATGTAGAGTCCTGGCTATGCTGTTTACTTTTTGTATCCGTCATTCCTACTTACCAGAAGCCCTGATGAGAACGATTGTTGTTCCCATAGTGAAAAATAAAACTGCAGACACAGGTGAAAAAATATTTACCGCCACTTCTCCTTGGCGACCGTAATCGCCAAGGTTCTTGACGGTTTGCTTGAGCGTCACCTCTGTAGAGGCTTAAAATTGAACGACGCTCAATTTGGCTTTCGAACAGGTGTATCAACAGAGAGCGCTATACTAACGCTTAAACAGACTGTTAAGTACTACACAGATAAGGACACTTTGCTTTATGCTGCCTTTTTACATCTTTCTAAAGCGTTTGATCTAGTCTCATATGAAAAAAACTATGGCCAATGTTAAGATCTACAGGACGGCCAGATGAGCTGATTGATATATTATAACCAATGCAATCAAGTAAGATAGGCCGCCTCGCTATCCGACGCCTTTAAACTGCAATGTGGGGTAAGGCAGTGGGGGTTGACCTCACCCACATTATTTAACATATAACACACCGCGCTAATCGACGAGCTCAGCAACACCATAATTGGATGCTCTATTGATGGCAACATACTCGTAATTAACAATATCTGCTATGCTGATGATATGGTGTTGCTGAGCCCCTCGATCTGTGCTTTAAGAGAACTGTTAAGGATTTGTGAAGGATATGCAGAGTCACATATACTCAAATATAATGTGAAAAAGAGCGAGCTATTAGTGTTTCGGGCGGGGCGCAAAAGTCAATATTTCGTCCCGCCGGTGGCACTGAATGGTGTCGCCCTACCCAGAGTGACCCACTTCCAATACTTGGGTCACTATGTCACCGAAGACTTAAAGGATGACATGGATATATATTTCATTCCAGATTAATAGTCCTATGAAAACAAACGCATTTGCGTCTCGAAAACAAAATACACAATAGATGGTGTTCCTAAGTGGACCGCAAAGTTTACTTGGTAATACAAACCTATTTTTGCTGCTGGTGACCCTTTCATGTATATGTTACCGAGACGTAAATAGCGTTGGTTTTCATAGGACTATTAATCTGGAATGAAATATAGATAGGGAGCGCAGGGCGTTGTCGGTGTCCGATGCAATATTTTGGCAGCTGCAGCCCCAACAGCCTCCTCAGCGTGCTGCGTGACAAGGTGGACAGCCCAAAGCACAGGCACTGGGAAGCTGTCCACCTTGTCCACAACAAATGTTAATTTTATATGGTGGTAAATGTTTTTAATTTTCTTTTCCTATAAATTTCATTAATTTACTAACATATCTTAAGTCTTACTAACACATTATGGATCAGCATCTGAATTAAAGAATTAAAATAAAAAAAAAAAAAGATCCTGCAGCGACTCAACAACTGTATATATATGTATATATATACAGTTGTTGAGTCGCTGCAGGATCTCGAGGAAATGCTGGACAGCCTCAACTGCTATTCCAGACGAGTAGGTCTTAGGATGAACGTGGATAAGACGAAAGTAAGGCCGACCATCGTCGACAATGTCAATATCGAAGTTGTTCATGAGTACGTTTACCTAGGACAGAATTTCGATAGAGAAGCCGACAGAAGAATCCAGTTGGGGGCTGGGCAGCATACGGTGTATGGTGATCTCAGTAATGATCTTAATATAGTTCCTGGTGCAATTGCTTAGTCGCCTTGACGACACCCACTGGAAGATTGGGGGTGGTCCTGTTCTAAGCCTGTTCGTAACCCATCAACACCTTGTTTAGCATCAAATCGCTGCTCTCTCATTAGCTATCCAAGGTCGGCGTGTAGCCAAGCCCTTCTGAGGCCTAAGTCTCGCATACCGTATTACCGCCTCTTAAATAGGTCATAAAATTTAATGACATTCCGCTGATCGCGAGAAACGCAATTTTTGAGATCCGTTCGATCGCCGCCTTATAAGTTTTAAGGTGCGGTTTCGTAGGTGCGATTAGTCAGACTAAATGACCCCACATATTAGAAAAAGCACGTGAGCAGTGGTAATTTTTTACAGAATATAATCACATTCCAGAGTACTATCGACGTGAAGTGAATAAAGAACTCACTTTACGTCGATTGTGCTCTGGAATGTTTACAGAATGCCAATAGATTAGGTTTCGAAGTGAGTGAAGTCACTTGAGTGAGAATCACATGTGAGTTTATATTTTAGAGAATAGCACTACTGGTCTTTATCACTAATCGTATGCCTGTTTTTTTAACCATGATTAATTACAACCTAGGTGTAGAAAAAAAGTTCCTGACTACCAAATAACCCAGGCGGATTTGTATGGAGTATCAGTAAAATTAACTGAAATTTTGATATGCCATAGACCTGGACCACCTGGTTAAATGTTTATATTGGCACAATCAACAAAAGTAATTAGTTTCAGAGTTATGCCAAGTTGAACTATGCCATTTTAGTCAATTTTACTGAACCTACTCCATACAAATCCACCGGGGTACTTTGTTAAAATTTTTCCCTTCATACCACCAGTAGAAATAGGTATGAGAATTCAGGGTGGCAGTAATTTTGGTACGAATTTATCAATACAGGGGTGGCTCGTGCATTACCGTTTCAGCATTTTAAATATCAGACGATAAATATTAGTAATTGTTCACTTCCCTTTGAGTTTAAGATTCAAGTATATATTATCATTGGTTTAAGCTTGTCAAGCGTAGTACTAACTGATTCAGTATAAATCTGATTCCTCGTCTGATAATCGGAAGTTTGTGAAGATAAATAAATTGATCCCCACCTCCCTCCCTCCGTGCGCCCTCTCTACGCTTCTCCCTCCCATTACCGCTCTTTCCTTCTCTCCCCTTTCCCGCTCTCTTTCCCTCCCTCTCTCTTCTATCAATTAGCAAATCTGCTGTTTTCGACGAAACACCATTTTGACGTAACAAATTTAATATTTGAAAATCGCACCGTTGAAAACACACCGTATTTAAATTATCCTGTAATTATTTTAAACGTTTTAACTTAATATTTAAGGCGATACAGCGGATGTATATTTTTATCGTTATGGCGACTTGAATTTATAAATAATAGAGCTTTACTTACGGAAGGTGTAAGATTTTACGGCAATTTGTTTATAATGAAGAGAGTGTTCTTTTTGCTTTGTGGGTTCTGATGATTGGTCGTGTATGGGGATGCTCGCGGTCCTTGTTCTTAGAGTATTAATAAAGATAATTTTGAAGAAAAACAAGTCATTTTTGATGAAAGTGACTAGCACACTAGCTTCTTAATTTTATTGTACAAAATGAATTATAATATCCCCGAGAGAATTATAAACTGACCAGATTGGCATTGTCTAACAACAATAAGTATGTACGTGTATATATGATAAGGCAATTAGGGTCATTTTTCATTATCATAAAATATTCTATTTACCCTATAGTGAGGCAATATTTGGGGCGATAGGCTCTTCAGCTTCAGTATTTTCGATTTAGATTTATTAAGAGTATTTTCTACATTTTGCATGGTTCACACTAAAATACGGAATAGATTCGGAACTGAAAAAGCTGGAAAATTAGTTATTTTGTTTAATTGTATAATAATGATATTGATTTAGCAGATGCAGATTTAGAGAGTTAGGCACATTTGATTTACTTATTCTAAGACCCTTAATTTGTAAGTTTAATTCTATCTAAGACGTAAATTAAAGACACTTTATTAAATCATTGATTTTTATTAGAAAAATCATTTGATTTAAATCATGATTGCCAACGGTGCTTTGCACACTCGTCAGCGATTAGGAGGACATCATCATCATCAAATTAGCTCTTTAACGTCCGCTGCTGGACATAGATCTTCCCCAATGAACACCACCACACCCGATCCACCGCCCCCCCCGTATCCAGCCGCTTCCGGCCACCTTTCTTAGGTCGTCGGTCCATCTGGCGCCTACCCTGCAATATGAGGACAATAACTGGAAATAGGTAGCCCTATGTTGCTAGAACATTTTTAATGGATTAGATAAGAGATATAAAGCTTATTTAAACGGCTATTTAATATAACATGATCAATCGCGATGCAGTGACGGAGATATCGACTTGTTCACATCAAATATTTATATCCTGATGATGTAACTAATATATAATACGTTAAAGTTTGGATGTTTGTTTGTTATAATCATGACTATTTCTTTGAAGCGATTGATAAACGCTGCCCAGATCGTCCGCAAAGATCGTCCACTTCCCATGGCCTTTCGACATCTAGGTCATACAGGCCGAATCACGGGGAAGGTGCCCGGTACTTGCTCAGGTGCTCTTTGTCGGGCCACCCTGCTTGATCCCCTACAAATAAAATAATTATGTCCTTTGTCCTCTGTACGGCAACTCTCCCTATTCAGGGGCGCAACACCATGCTTACGGGTACTTCGTCGGGCTGTACAGTCAGTGTTAGTCAAGTTATGTATATACATACATACATAATGTTCACGCCTTGGTCTCAGAGCGGTAGGCAGAGACGATGTATCGCCACTTTGCGCAATCTAATGTCGCAAAGTGGCTTTCCTTCGCCCGCTTTTCGCCCCATGATACTCCTAGACGTGTGATACTTTTTAACACGGGACAAAAAAAACTCAGAATTTCGAGCAGCACCGCGGTATTATTCTATATTATTATGTGCATTCCATTGATGCACCGCAATGTATGAAGTTTAAACAAACAAAAAGCTCACAACATCGTAAATACTAACTTATAAACACTAACCACTATTTTTATCATCAATTGCTACTTCCAGTAACCTTAAAGCAAAGTGTTAAGATCTATATTTAAATAGATTAAGGTTTTATAAATGAAAATCACATTGGTCCGATTTGCGTATGAGCCGATATCGAGATCTGCCTATTAACGCGAAGAGGTTAGGGCGGAGCTCCACTGACGTGTTGATTACATCTTTTGGTACCGAAAAACAACACGAATGTAGAAAAAAATCGTCCTTGTGAGGAAGTTTTGAAGAGGGAATTGATTGGGTTAAATTTTTGTACCATCGTACATGATCTGAGTAATAAATGAAATATTTTAAATATTTTAATTTGAACTGTAATGAAAAATTACGAATAAAGAATGTGTATTTGTAAAATAACTATACTAAAATGGGAAAAATACAAATATAAAATACAATCTCAGAATTCTATATAAACACTCTCCGGTGTAAACTGCTTGATATAATTAGGTATTTAAGACTCTCTGAACCATCTTTATTCACAACCTAGAATCTGAATAGCCACCAGATGATCTTACTTAAAAATGATTTTAAGTTTAAACGCCCTATGAAAAGGCTATTAAACTCGTTTTTTGTGCTTCTGAATTTATATTATACTGTGAGGAGGATGTCGTCCTGAAGGATATAAATAAACTAACTAAACCTTATATATAAGTTTCATCATCATCAGCCTGAAAGAGTCCACTGCTGGACATAGGCATCTCCCAAGGCGCGCCACTGAACCCGATCTTCGGTTCTTCTCATCAAGTCACTGCCAGCCGCCTTACGTAGACCGTCGCTCCATCTAGCTAGGGGGCACACTATGCTTGCCCAGTCGCGGTCTAAGGTTTTGTAAGGTAAATACAATCGCTTTTAGCGAAAAGACTGCCTAAATTGTACAAGGAATTTCAAATGTGTGTTTTATCTATGGTCGACAGTAATAATTGTTGAACCACTAGCTATCATTCGTAAATCGGCAGTGTTTGAACTCCACATTCGAAATTATACGTCTTTAACAACGATCTCTATGTATTACTAGATGGACGTTCCAAACAATCGCTCTGACATTGACATTATTTAACCGTAGCGTCAATATTTAGTAATAATTAAATGTTCTGCGTAGTAACTGCACAAGTTTCATTGTGAATGTGAAAGAGTTGTGGCTACTTGCGTGGAACAGAGCGATTGTTTGGAACGCTCCATCTGGTAGTACATAGAGATCGTAGGCCGATTTTGCCCGAAGGTTTGTGCAACACGACTAAATTACGATAGACGACTAGTGAAACAACAATAGTTACTTTCGACCGAATACATAAGTTTTATTTAAAAAGACAAAGCTTTCTCCCATAGGCTTTTACATCCAACTGTCCCAAAAATCCCGGCCGATTACACCAAGGCTAGCACCACGGGTGCGTCAATACTAATGAAATAATTTCACACGTAATTTAAGACTGTTTAAGACGTCAAATTTTAAATTGGATGCGTGAAAAGGGATGCGCTAAAATAATAAATTAATCGGTTCTCTGAAGGCGTGAGTTAAGTGACTTCGTTTGAAGTAAATGAATTTTGAGTTAAAGATCTGCCTGTTTTTGGTCAGCAGTCGGCGTTAAAAAGATTTATGAAAGTGCGTTGGCCTAGTGGCTTGGTCTGGTCGGCCGGTAGTGGGTTCGATTGTCACTACAGAAAGACGACAACTTTATAAAAAAAATTAGTACTTGTCTAGATTTTATATTCGTAAATTGTTCTATCTTTGTCTAATTTCTATCGTACAGGCATAAATTCTAGTTTGGGAATAGACAAGTGTATGTATGATATATGTATGTATATATGTAGGTAGTTATCTATACATATAATAAAACAGTAGAAAAGAAAGGCGAATCTGTTCATAGAAGTTAAAAAAAAAACACTCTCCGGACATTACTTAAGACCAGTAGAGTCCAAAAATTTAATATGTATGTATGTTTGTATGGGCTAATCTTGGAAACTACTTGGCTAAGAATACGGCCACCCTCAATCTTCGGGTGAGTGTCGTCAAGGCGACTGGATTGCACCAGGGACGGACAGCAGGTTTTTCTGTGTATATTAAGATCATTACTAATCCGCCTAACAAGCGTGGCGGGCAAATTCGCCAATGGACAGACTAGCAAAAGTGGCATTGTTTTGGAGGGTGTATGTTCAGCAGTCGTAGTATTTCGGCTGATGATGATGACAGACAGACGATTTTATATGGAAGGGATGATAGACAGAAACTGACGAAGACGATTCTACCACAGATCTATAAAGGTAACTAGGGACGTAGACAGTCTGATAGTGAGTAGAAAGTCAGGTGATAATGGTTCTAAGTGAAAACTAAACAAGAGACGTGGATAGAAAGAGACAAACTGGTGTGTTATAATGATTCTACAAGCGACACATACCTACTGGGAGACGAAAGACCGACATGCTTTACATCTAATAAATAAAATGTGGGAAAAGCGGAGTGGGTGTGGTTGTGGGAGCGGGAGTAGGAATGGGAGCGGATTCTGTAATTCACGCGAGCGGAGCCGCGGGCACAGCTAGTTGTACATTTACACATTAGTTGATAATGATAATGATTTTATATGTACAGCATCTTGGGACGGAATGACAGGCAGATGCTGACGAATAATAATAATAATTTGTTATTTGCTAAGAATAGATACAAATTGGTCATAAATTATTATATAAGTTCCATCTATTCAGCTATACTAAAAATAGCATGCAAATATAAGTCTTAAAGCTAGGTAAAGACTAGAAAACTAACTTTCTAGGAATTCTTTTACACTGTAAAATGTTGACTTGAGCAACCATTCCCTTAATCTATAAGTCATTTGCATTAGAGGTAAACTCTTAATGGATTCGGGCACTCTATTAAATATGTTTATACACATAGAATACGAATGTTTGAGGTTCGAAGACGACTCTACGATAATCTAGGCGACTAGGGAAGGGACATGTACTAGACACTCCGATAATAATGATTCTACCAACCACACAGTAGGAAGGAAGATTAGTACATGTATGCGTTAGGGGATGGAGTAGTCAGCCTGGTGATAATGACTCTAATTGACAATTAGATAAGCAAGAGATGCGAAGGCTGAATTATAATGATTCTACAAGCGACACATATTTATTGGGCAGTGAAAGACCTTGGTGCGTTATAATATAAGTTGATAATGATTGTATATGCATAGCATCTAGGGAAGGGATTACAAACAGACGATTCTAAGGAGTGACGCTGACGGAAAATATCTACTCAGACAACGGAAACGCTGTAAATTTTTTTTATTTGCAAATTCGGATTCAGAATTTTTTTTACGTCGAATGGTCTGGGTCTTTTCTATTAGCCGTAGAGACACGGGACTTAGACCATTCGACGTAGATTTATTTCTGATACCGAATTTGCAATAGAAAAATGTTTACATCGATGTGGTTTACAGAGTTTTCTGCTTTTTTGCGTCGATATAATGAAGGGACCTAGATGACGCTGATGATTATAATTCTTCGAACAACACAAAAGGGGAGGAAACGTAGGCAGATGATGACGACACAACCGTGGACGTGGACATTATGATTGTACAAAAGCCGAGTGATTAAATGATTTATGTACAAATACGAGGGTACACTTGTAATATATCCTTGATTTAGATCTCTGACGGACAGCCGGTCCATTGTCACCAGTCTATATTTAAATCCGATCGCGCGCCGCGCATACCGCGCGTGCTTACATTTTATTTTTTCTTCTAGGGTTCGATTAATTAAATGGCACATAAAGAGGACGATTGAAAAAGTGATAGTGGCATATAAGTGTCCGTTTAGGGCTGTGGGTAATAATAGTAAGTAATATCTGTAGTCGATAAAGCGATATTCTAGTAGTTCTTTAAAAACAGTTCTAAATATCTCATGGTATAGACCGTATAATTAAATGTCATAATATGGAATGTGTGCTGCAAAGTCCGTGATGCAAAGCCATACAATTATTTTAAAAAAATGCAGATTTTTTTTTGGATAGCGCTTGGAATAGCCTTAGAATGGCTACCCCTAATCTTTCCGTGGGTGTTGTCAAGGCGACTAAGGGACAGACAGCTGCGTTCTCCTGTGTATATGATAACCAATCCGCCTGACATCCGTGATGATTATAGCAAACCCCCCAATGAACAGCCCACCAAAAGTGGCATTCTGTTGAGAGGCTGTGTACGTATTTTGGCTGATGATGTTAAACTTCAAGATTTAAAGTTTGGCTTTAAGCTTATTGTAACCCTACCAATATAAACTACATTTCCGCATTCAAAAATACACTCCTACTCGGTTAAATTGAAAACCATTATCAATTTTGGGAAATCTTTGTCGAAATTAACACGTCGGGTTTTAAAAGCTCAAAGCGAAGTAGAGCACTCCCTTGTACGGTTTTTAGGGTCCCGTCAAAGTCGGTAACCCTATTGGTGAAACGTAAGTAATCGAGTGCTATTGCAAGTTTTCTCAAAATGTACTATCTGTCTACTTAGTTACGTATATTTTATCAACATGAAATGCTAAGTAAGGGATGCATATAGTTTAAATTACATTATCACAAAATACAAAACAATGTATACTAGCTTGCATTGTTTTGTATTTAGTTATAAATAATTTAATTAATTAACTAAATAATACACATACATAATGCTCACGCTTTGGTCCCAGAGGGGTAGACAGAGACGATGGATCGCCACTTTGCGTAATCTTGACACTATAATAAATAATGTACAGGGAAATTACATATCATGTCCCAGTTCTATAGAGTTTAAATTACATTATCACAAAATACAAACCAGTGTATATTTGTTTATATTATTTTGTATTTTGTGTAATTTGAACTATATGAATTTGTGTCATGACATGTTCACTACCAATACCCTTCACTTGCCTTATACCATTTAGGTACAATTATTATGGGAATAAGACAAGGACTGGTCAGTTCACTAATATACAACCAATTTTATAAATGGGATTCATACCAGCTGGCGCGATGAGCTCGAAGACTTCACCAGCGTGGGAGCACTCTGGACACGGCTAACTGCTGAAAAACTTACCTGGAGGAGGCTGCGGGAGGCCGCTGCCCAAAAATGGGACGTCTGGAGTGACGAAGGACTTTACCTGAAATTAAAAACATTAACTAATATTAAATAGTGATTAAAGTATTTATTTATTTATCACAACATAATATAAATTTAACATTACTATTTATAAATAAATAAAAAAAAACCTAACTATATACATGCACTACAAATAAAAAACTGACCCCAGTTCGTCCCCCGCTGGCATAGTACCCGGGAGGCTGGCGGCATTGCCTCGCTGGATTGCGAGGTTTACGCGCTGGGCAAAGTAGCCGCCCGCTCTGGGGTCCCGGGTATTCTCCACCAGTCTTTTCGAGATGTTCCTGAAAAGGTGGTGGGCACCGGAACCCCACGCGCCCTGGGTCTAGACCCCAAGCGCCTCAAAGATAAGGTCTCCATTACTGATTAAATAATAACAAAAATTACATGTAATGAACTATAATTAATTATGTACAGACTAATATCAGTTAAGTGACTAATTTTATGATAACTTACAACTACAGAAGGGCTAAAAATTAAATAAAGTCCATACCAGCACCATATCGTACAAATTGCAGGAACAAAGTGGTCTTGTTGCCTCAAAGGGGTGCTCGAGTCCAAGCCACTCAACCCAGTCAACCCTTTGCATACTCAGTTGTAGATGAAGCTCAAGTGACAAGAGCTGTATAACCTAAAACCGGTTTAAAGCAGCAGTGACATCGGTGCGACGCCTAGAACTACGATAGCAAACACGTCTGCTCATCGATATAATTATGGGTAGGGCATTACTCCAATATAACGGAAGACTGAAGCCCAAAGAACGTTAAGAAACTGAGGATGAGTGGTTCCGCTGAGATTAAGTAGATAAATGAGAGGAAAAAAATTGTCATACAAAAGCGACCTGTAAATTTTAACAAATAAAATACATACATACCTACATAATGCTCACGCCTTGGTCCCAGAGGGGTACGCAGAGACGATGGATCGCCACTTTGCGCGATCCTGACACACCTCACTAGCCTCACTCACATTCATCAACCTTTTCATGCACCTCCTTTTATTCTTCTCACTGCGGACCCCAGCCTTTTTGAGGACGTTACTAATTTGATCCTTGAATGTCCTCCTAGGACGACCTCTAGCTGTAGTTCCTGCCACATTAGCACTGTATATTACTTTTGTCACTCTTCTTTCACTCATGCGCTCTAAATGTTCAAACCAACGCAACATACCCTTCTCTACCTTCGTTACTACATCTTTTTTAAACCACACTTCTGACGTATCACTGAATTCCTCACTCTGTCACATAACTTCACTCCACATATTTTTCTCAACCGCATTTATCATGCTTACATGATTCTTCTGCCATACGCAACATTCACTACCATACGTCAGCGTAGGAACCAGAACAGCACTATGCACAGCCATCCTTGCCTTTTGAGATATGATCTGGCTGCGAAAAATAAATGCGATATTTAAATTCATTGTCGATATAACATACTTAAAAATTTCAATAACATTCATTATTGAACGGGAACGCTTTACCTTCACCCGCCCCTCTGATGTCCCTTGTCGTTCTCACATTAGATCTCTTCTTAAAATTCCATCTCATAAAAGTGACTTCTACTCCTATTCTTTTACCGTTCATGCGGTCAGGCTGTGGAACTCACTGCCCCCCTCCATACGCGTCTCTCAGTCGATCGAGCAGGTTAGCTGGAAGAAACTTCTTTAGATTTAGCTTAACCTTTTGTATAATTTTCTTTTCTTTGTGTTGTTCTTTGTATGTATGTGTGTACAATAAACTATTAAATAATAATAATAATTATTTATTTATTTTATTTTAAATGGAAAGGCAGCTTATAGCTGGTGCTTCCATATCAGTAGTCGACTTGGTTATTTTCTTTTAAGAAATTATCTAGACATGTTTATTTATGTGGCAGATATAACAGATTCTGGCAATTTGTTTCACCTGGATAGAACCCTGCTGCTTAAAAAATGTGACCAGTGAAAAGGTGAACTTTTAAAAACTCTGCAGAGCTGGAGGAGATATTGTATCTGTAGAGCGCACCCCCCTTTTCCTTAGTATTAGTATAAGTCACATTGTATATTTTTTCTATTATCTCTATTTCTCTTAATAAAAGTATATAGTAATTTACTAAAACAAGAACTCCGGAAAAAAATCTTGTTGATGGGTATTGATTAATGTATAGATACTACATTTCTACATCTAATTTAATGATTATGTTTCTGTTCAATAAAGATTTATTTTATTTTATTTTTATTGTGCCGTAATAAATAGTTTTATATTTAAAATAGATCACACGAGCGCTGATAGTTAACATAAAAATGGGCTACAATTTCTGTGGACCTTTCTGTTAATGATATGGTATTCATTTGTCAAATAAAAAGTATTGAAAATTACTTCAGTGGTTGGTGGGTAGTTAGTAGACAGACGAATGCTGCGTTTAAAAATACCTAGATTGGCTAAGGAACCCGTTGTTTATGTCCGACGTCCACTTGGCGAACTTTTTGTTTATTTGATAGCGGCGCCGATGCATCGCTAGCTTCCACTGCACACGCATTATCCGCGCAGTTGGGTCGCGGCGCGTGCGACACGCACATTGCAACTGAAAGCTCGACGCACATTGCACTTCCTGCGATTAAAAAACGCGTTGTGTGCCGGAGACTTTACTTATTTAAAGAAAACAAATCGATGATTTGTTTGGAAATGTTTAGTGCGTAATGACATCTTTACATATTTTGGCGGTCCATTGGAAAGTTGTTAACTTTTTAAACAACTTGAAAATATCAAAAATAACTTGACATCTAAAATATAAAAGTTGTCATTTTTGGAAATGTAAACTTTTAAAACTTATAAGCTTGGAAATAGGGATAACTTAGTGAAAAATACAACAGTGCTAATTTTTTGTAATATAAAATAAAAGTTTTACAATAAAATAAAATTATCTGATAATTATTAAAGATAAACATTTTGATTACATGCATGAAAATGAAACTGCCGATCCACTAAATACAATTTAAATTACAAGGCTTCGTTGGTACACAAATGAAAAAATATTCTGCGAAAAATAAAAATTGCAACCTTCCACTTGCTCAACAGAGTGCATATTTTAGAAAATACATGTTGGATTTTTTCAAATCGCTGTCAATTTTTCACGATCGCATTGAATTTCAAATATGTCTTTATAAGCGTGAATGGTTTTATTCTGTGGACTATTTCCTAGTTTATGTCGGTGGAAGGTGGTATTGTGGCATCCAGGTCTGATGTTCTTAGCTGCGTCATCAAAGAAAACACAGATATGGGGTAAGATAATAATTTTATTTTTATATTTAAAATTACCTATATTTTACGAAAAATAATGAAAAAAATCAATTCAATTACTCTTTATAACACAATAAAAAATATACAGATAAGTACATTAATAAAGTAGCTTACATAACTACATCTAGGCGGCCTTAAAGCAAAACCCATTTCCTCCAGACAACCTCGACAGAAATATTATTTGTAACTTATAATAAATAAATTTATTTGCATATAACTTAGTAGGTACAGTTATAATTAATTTATTTTTAAAATTAAGTTAATTATTTTTCTTGTTCCACTTACATTATATATATCCAAAGTCATATAAACTATCATATAAACAAAGAAGATACTTAAATTGAGAGCTCAACTTGCAGTATGTTTCAACAGTCGTCGGTAGAAAGCAGACTAACTGTCATTTATCTAACTTTCAGATAGAATAAGCGAGGGATAAGCACTAAGCGTACCAAAGACATGAATATGAAAGTTTTAAAAAATTCGAAAGAATAATTAGATTTAAAAGCGCAATAGACAAATGTAGAAAAAAAAATATTAGTTACGGGGTTCGTCTCAAAAATATAATAAAATTTCTATGTTTCCTTGACAGGTAGTCCGGTTGTACTTTGATTATTAATCCCCTGAAGTGCATACTATCACAACCTTTCTCTACGACTGTACCAATACAGCTCAAAGATGAAAAACGGAAAGCATATCATGTACTGTTATATATTATTAAAAGAAGTCTTTATAAAATTTTAGTATGTTTTTTTTCAGCATGGAAATGTAAAAAAATATATTTTTCGCAAAAAATTTAATAGTTTATATATAGGTTGCTCCTAACGAAGTGTAGTGAAGGGGGACATAATTTTTTGACGCCATATGTGTCTATTTTTGTCATGTAATCGCAAAGTGCGTCAGTAAATATTATTTAAAAATAAAAAGTATTTAAGGAAATTTTGTTTTACTATTATGATGAGGGATGTACCTTTGAATATTACTATAAAATCTTCTAGCATGTGTCAAACAGCTTACACATTTCTGACTACTTTTAGAATGCACAAAATTTTTACCTGATTTCAAATTACTTTAATAGCTTTGGCACCATACAAAAATAAAATAGGCGCATATTGGGTCAAAATGATAGGAAATGATCTCCCCCATCATTACAGTTCGTTTGGACCACCACTTATGGGACAGCCTGTAGATTCACTGATCGGGTTTCGTAAATGGATTATTCCATACTTGTTCAATAAGTGCCTATGTTGTTTCAAGAAGATGAATCGGTTCTGTAGTTATGCTATGGTACCTACGGACTAAAGAGTATCGTCAATAGGGTTTCCAATTTGACTGAATCTTGATAACCAACAAAAAATAAAATACTTCTTCACTTATTAACTTTCGATGGTGCATAATAATCATCGAAAATCGATCTTATGCAATTGCCTCTCATTTTACTAGTAGTTATTTATTTTCACTTGATTTATTATAACAAGAGTTGCATACGAGTAAATTGCAGTGCGAGGCAAAATTGAAATCGTGTCAAGGTTTTTAGTAGGTACTGCTTTTTAATATCCTTTATTGCACAGTAAAATCAATTTTTTTTTGTTTGTAACTCAAGGACGTTAATGCATGCCTCGTAATTAAACACTACTTTGTCATGTTATTCAGACTTCATTCTGAGAGATAACTTAATAACTTTATATAACTGTTTTGTCAGGATAAGGGACTGCTCAGTATTATCTTTATATCACCATTGTGATCTACGCTATCTGCCAGAAACTGCCTTCTGTAGGCTGCGTTCTGTCCACACTCCAATACAACATGTAACAAGTCTTCTATTTGATTACATGCGTTACATAGTGGCGAATCAACTACTTTCTAAAGGTGATAGAATTTATTTAAAGGAATGTGACCAGACCGCAACCTGAATGCCAGAACTAGTGTCTCCCTCCTAAAGTCCGTGGCTCCAGAGTTATGAAAACCTTTTTCCAGACAACCTTTATTATTTTAGAGTAAGGATTCCCAAACTATTCTTGGCAAGAGACCCCTTTTCCAAAATGAACTGATACCTCAGACCCCCATAGCCAAATTACTTTAAAAATCCTATCGTTTTTTTTTCCTATTGATACAAAGTACCACAATGATACTTCCTACTAAAATATTAGTCATTCTTATAACAAGTTGGTACACGTTACACAACTTAAACAGTATCTTGAAAGTTTCAAATAAGAACTTGTGTTAATTAATAGGGGTCGAGTTTATAGACCTCGTCGACCCCCAAAATCAGTTTTCATTTATGTTGATCACTAGGAAACACTAGGGACCACTTTGGGAATCCCTGTTTTAGAGAATAGTGTTACGATTTCATATAAATTTGCAATACACATGGTTGTGAAATTGTGAATAATGCACAAGTGTCCGCCATATTGAAAATCTGGTACAGATCGTACAGTTCACGATGGCAAGTCCTTCTCAAAATCGCTTACATGTCATTGTATGCGTTATATTGTTACTGTGTTAGCTCTATTGTTACGCACTAATCATCAATGTGTGCACACGTACACTAAGATACTGATGTTCGGATAGGTTTGGATTTTAACTCCCCGCGTCCCGCACTCACTCCTCCCAAAAAGTAGCAAGTCGTGCCATCGATAAGTTGAGAATAAATTGATTCCGAAGGAAATTAAATTTACTATGTACACTCGCGGAAAATGAATGTTTGAAGGAATTTCAAATAAAAAAAAAATTATAATTTCAATCATCGGGTGCCATTCATGTTTTTATCAAACGTATATTATTTCGTGATTGTATAATACGGTAGAACGTCGAGCATGTATTTGCTATTAACTTTTTTGTAACAATTTATTTATTTAACGATTTATTGCACACACAAAAGAAATAACATACAAAACAATAAAAGTAAGGAAAAAAATAACATGTACAAATGGTAATGCTTATCTCTTTAAGAAATTTCTGCCAACCTATCAGCGACAGAGAAAGATTCGTGAAAGGGTAGACATGTGTGTAATGTTAATGTTTTTTTTTCTTGAGAACGGTAATGTGCACTGCTGTATTTCTATCTGATTTGACTGGTCTCTTTCACCTAAAGGTTTACTGAAAGAAAAGTCTTACAGAGTTAAGTGCGCCTTTATACATCAAACGTTTAAATGCGTGTGTGTATTATATTTGTGTCCACTAAAGTATACATAAAGAAATACGGTCAATTTAAGGTGACGGCCGACCTGCTAATCATTCCATTTACGCGAGGGTACCTATCTATACCGACGTCCAGTCAGTGTGCTATAATAAAATTCTAATTTTAACTTTATCATTATTGGATAAGGTGCTAGGGTTGGTCCCCTATTTCGGAATGTGACTGTACTTTGAAAACTTTTCTTGAACTATAAAATATTCATAGATCTTCGGCGCCAGTGACACTAGATGTCATTATTCAAGTGTCATTTCCTGAAGTGAAATAATGAATTCTTTATTGACGTAGGAAACGTCCGTTTCGAGTATGTGTTGTATAAATTTAAATCTGTTATACCTGTCTGCTATAATTCGGAATAAATTGTTATTATAATTATTATGTCTAAAGTTAGACGCTTTCCACAGAGCCGTGGTAGCCGGTTGGTTGTGCACTCGCCTCACATTCATGAGGTCGTGGGTTCAAACCCCGCCCGTACCAATGAGTTTTACGAAACTTAAGTACGATTTATTTATAATACCACAGGCTTTTCGGTGAAGGAAAACATCGTAAGGAAACCTGCATATGCCGAAGAAGAAATTCTGAGGCGTATGTGAAGTCCACCAAATCGGCTTGGGGCACCGTTGGTGGTCAGGGGTTTGGCACAAAAGATCCTGAAGGGTCGAAGTGTCGCCAGGTCTTCCTGGCCCCCTAAGAAGATAAGATAAGATAGACGCTTTCCAGGGTTCCGTACCAAAATGGTAAAAACGGAACGGTGCAACTGCGTCCGTATTGCTATTTATCTACATAACTATATAACTACTTGCTATCGACTTTACTGGAATAGTTTTAAATAATGCTTGCCCAACTTTACTGCAAATGAAAGAATTAAAGCCGCTCCCGCTCCCGCTACTGCTTTCGCTTCTTCTCCTGCTCCCGCTTCAGCTAACGCTCGCATAACATAACAAATAAAAACATTTATTCATCTCTCTAACGATTTATAGGTATAATAATAACTCCGCCAAACTGTATAATACAGTTTGTTGGCAGAAAGCTGGCTTACTTTAGTCAAAGTCAAAATCATTTATTGCATATGAGTACACTTGGTACATTTATACACGTCATTTTTTTATCGACTACCGCTTCCTAGGTGTTAGCGCTGTGAAGAAGAAACGGCGCAACAAACTTCACGCAACACATCTTTTAAAAATCAAGTTTATGCATACCTATGGCAGATAATACTATTTACGCACCTATGGTGAATAGCGAAGCAATTTAATAAAGGTTTTTGATATAAAAAAAATGTTTTAAAGGTATAAGGTTTTTGGTTTTGGAGCGAAAAGCGGGCGAAGGAAAGTTGCTTTGCGACATTGGATTGCGCAAAGTGGCGATATATCACCTTTGCCTACCCCTCTGGGACCAAGACGTGAGCATTATGTATGTATATTTGGATATAAGCAAAAAAAGGATGGAAGTTAGTTAAGTCAATGAGTTCACTAGATATTTGTTATGTTTAATTTTGACAGTGTTTTTGTTATTTAAATCGTTTCTGATGCCCAATCGTGCTCCCTCTCCCTTCACTCCAATACAGGTATTTTTTACCCGCTGTTTACGCCGACTTAGGGATATGCAAAAGCTTCCTTGAAATGTAAAACTCCCTTTTAATTTTTACACGGAAAACCCTCGTAATCCGATGATTAGAGAAACCCTATTTGTACCTATCACAAAAGTGTTGGGTGACAGACAACCGAACCGTTACACAATCTACTATTTATTTTGTCTCTGGACTTTGTTTTTATCAGGGATCGGAATTTGGTAGTGTCATGTGCTTGCGACAAAATTTTATGTTAATTTGGATGTTCCGGGATTTTTACCGAGATTTATTTAATTGAAATGACATAATGACATGGCATAATGCTCACACCTTGCTCCCAGAGGGGTAGGCAGAGATGATGTATAGCCACTTTGCGCAATCTAATGTCGCAAAGCGACTTTTCTTCGCCTGCTTTTTGTTCCGTGATACCCATTGCGGTGATGTGACGTGACCTATAGATAAGGTTTTATTTTGCAAAATACCGATATACAAAAATATTTTAATTAAATTAAATTATGTGTAATATTTATCTAGTACTAGCTTTTGCCCGCGACTTCATCCGTGTTGGTTTCGAAATTTACACAATTTCAAAATAAAAAAAATTGATTTTTGTAATCAACAATGTGATGTTTTTCAGGATAAAAACTGTCCTATGTCCTATTGCAGGAACTAAACTATATCTGTGTCAAGTTTCATCCCAATCCGTCCAGTGGTTGAAGCGTGATTGAGTAACAAACATCCAAACTTTCGCATTTATAATACTTGTATTTATTACAAGTGGGATTACCGGCAATAAAAAATAACTCGAAAAAAAATATAATTCACGGAAATTAGAGGTGGAAGTTAGAGCAGTATATTTATTTGCATAAATAGCGTGCATAGCATACCTATAGTTAGATAAATGTGTATAAACGCACGTTTCTCGAAGTTTGTATTGCCACAGCTACTAAAATATACTGGAACTGGAGCTAATACAATGTCGTGTGTTTGTATGATTGCGTTTAACGCTATAACAATCGTCTTCCGTTCTAAAACTGGCGAAATCAGAACTCAAGAGGACGTGCTATAATTTTCTCTACTTGCGCACACTCGCAGAATTTTTCTAGGCTCGTTTTCCATTTGTGATGTAACTTCTTACACAGCAATGAATGTATTTCTATGCTCCGTTGTGAAAAGCTGAGAACAAGTCTAATTACAGGCACGCGAGACATCCCTTCCGATGGGTAACAACGCACTTGAAAACCGAACTCATCCGACTAAGTCCCTCGTGTAAAGCATGAGAAGTACCAATGATAGACGAGTAGGATAAAAGTTGTATGATAGGCGTGGTATTGGTAGGATAGTCGTGGTATGATACCTGCTGTATCATACCTGTTGTACGGTTCATACCTGTGAAGGTGAAAACGTCAGACGAAATCGGATGCGTCTGTGTGACCGGCTCTTATGGTGTGTAGCGACAGTTACGAACAAATCGGGGAATCTAACCCTGCAACGTTATTTGGCGACCAGACTCTTCACATTGCGCCTTCAAGGGCGCCAAATGCTATTTTAACTCGACCGGTTATACAAGAAAGTTATAAATCTCTTCGTCACATTGAGACGGCAATAAATAACAAACGGCAACAAAAGCTTACAGTCTGAATTGAACAAGTAGCTATAAAATTGTACTAAAATAATATGTTGCCAAGGATAAGTATTTTGTTTATCGTATATGGTATTTATTTACGAGCGCTGTGCCGTGTAATCCTACCAAATTCATTGCACTTTTGTCCTCATCCGGGGGCCACGTATAGGGAAGCAAACAAACAAACGTGGTGCAACATCAGCCCCAAGATTACACTGATTTTCTCAGATATGTTGCTTTCCTCACGATGTTTTCCTTCGCTGTTTGAGAGTTAGTCAGTAAATGAACATCAGTAAATACGTAGGTTCCAAAAATATTACATTGGTCATGTCACGACCGGGTATCGAATTCAGACCACTGCGCAAGCGATGAGCTCAATACAACGAAACAGTTCTCCACTGCAATGAAAATATCCTAAGCTTCTTCGGTCACATTATGCGGTCTCTCAAGCATGCCTAAAGAAGCTCATCATACTGGGACAAATGGAGGGAAGGCGTGCGAGAGGATGAACTCCGACGAGGTGGTCAGACTCGGTGAGGAAAATGGCTGGCGGGTTTTTGTATGAAGTAGTGCGGCTGACCAACGATGGCAATATGCGGTGGCGTATTTTGTACGATCGCAAACCTCAGCAGTGTGGGAACGATGTAGAATAAGAGAAGAAGAACTAAACCTGCAGAAGGTCCTCCATTAACTTAAATATGAGGTTCTAATAGCGAAACATCAGGCCTTCAAGCCTAGACTTTGAATGCTACAGATCAGCGACAGGCAGCACCGCCAGCCACCGCATCGATGTGAACTCATTCTTTACTCAAAGGAAAACCTAGCATATTCGATCTACAAATAAGTCATACGACACAAGTGAAAGAATTATTGAAATCAGTTCGGTAGTTCCCAATTTTACCTCGAGCAAATCAAAGAATTCGGAGACAAGAGATCTCACTAACATCTCTGTAGCCCTAAACCAAGAAACTTTGTATTTCCAGACATTTGCTACACGAGCGAGTAATTCCGCGAGCTGTGTCTACTTTTCAACTATAAATAATCCTCAGTCTGCCGGTCCGTCTGTCTGCCAGTGTTTTGTATTTCTGTCTGTGTTTTGATGTATTTTACTTTATGTTCCTTGGATTTGGAGTCGTCTGCGCGTTTATTAATACTTCCAAGGTTTGGTGCTTTTGTGAATGGCGTGAAGTTTGTGCTGGAGATGCCCAGTCGCGTAAATGTTACTCCTTTGTGCACAGAACTTAAGGAATTTACTTATAATTTACCCACCATATTGACGCCTTACCCTATCCATCTTCCTATTTCTACTGTTTGAAGCATACGTCGGAGGCCATGAGCTTTTCAACTGACTTACTGAGTATAGTTTCAATTCAAATCTTGTTATTATCATTATCATGGGAATCTTTCGACGTCGACTAGGTACTGTACAATGCTGTCCTCAATGAACGCTACCACATGTACTCCGCCCTCCGCATCCAGACGCTTTCGGTCACTTTTATTTAGGTTGTCGATCCATCTGCCCGTTGGACGTCCTTTTCCCTCAGCCTCTGTCTCTGGGCTAATCTTTTCAGCTATTAGGTGTGGTGATGTTTCGATAATAGTTTATAATGTAGTACTATGACTTTGATAGCGTTAAATTACTTTATTTCCACGCATATTTTATATCATCATCAGGTCATTTTTGTCTCCACTGCAGGAGCACAACCCTCTCTCATCTGCCGGAGACAGACGGAGGATTTGGCCTACACTCCCCACGCTCTCCAGACGGGTTGGGGAGGCCTGATTGATGTTTTATAATGTATTCCCTTAGTCGTCTTACTATCCACAGGACGAGGTCCTATTCTACTCTACCGGAAACCACACGGCAAATATTTTATATCGATTCATTCAATTTTAATTTTTTTTTGGCGTCACACTTTTTTATAAAGGCCCATATAATATAGCCTATATTGTAATGAAGAGTATTATCATTGTTGGCCATAAAAGACACTTTCTTTATATTAGTTTACTCTAAATAGGCCTTTTCCAAACAGCATCACTACATGATGTCTTGTCCATATTCATTTGCTTTTGGACACGTTAGACTAATTATGTTTTTTACATGCGTTACATGTCTAGTAAATATTTCCTTTATACTTTATTTCTCTCGACATAGATTTGTCTACCGTTGGAAGTTGCTTGGACCAGATCGTTGTCATGACATTATTTATTAATTATTATCTGATACCTATGTGACATTAATTGTTAAAAACATTTTTGACTTGTAATTTTTGTTACCAATAAATATGATTATGATTATGATCAGCAAGGATCTGTCAGAACTTTTTCAGCTGAAGAATCTTGTGCCTACTGTCAAATTTTCCAACAAATACTGCATCAAGTTAGCGAAGAATTTCCAATAAATCACGACGAAAGTTTCTCAAACTGTTCAATGGTAAAACTCATTAGTAGGTAGGGGTACCTAAGCCTCGCCGAAGTCCGTTTAGAAATAAAATTATGGCTCATATTTTCATCACGCCAGCCTGCGCCCGTTTGCGGGTGACAGGTTAATTTCTCTTGTTTTCCTTTTTGGAAATAAATTATATTTTTCCTTAAAGTACTAAAAGGCAGCCCTTTTGCTTCCGATACTACAAATAAAGTGGTTTTGTCTACAAAATATCCATCTAACTGCATTCTAACCGTGAAACGGTTTTCGGGATATTACAATTTTTTTTATATTTATAAATAGGGCAGGGTACCCAGTAAATAAACTCCTGAAACGGAAATCTACGAGAGTAGAGTCGGCAATTAAAGTGGTCTATCAGTTTGAACAAAAATTTGTTGAGACTTGGATAAAAATAATAAAGACAGCAATAGTAATTGCCACATTGATTTTGCAAACGAAAATAGACTTGTATCCATTGTAGACATTGTATCACGTGCAATTGATATTCAATCTTCAGGTGGCAATGGAGTTTATGGGGCGACTAGTTATACATACATTCATTTATCCAATCCTGAACTAGGATTCTGCCAATAATATCATCATCATCATCATCATGTCAGCCTTTAGACGTCCACTGCTGGACATAGGCCTTCCCCAATGAACGCCACCACACCCGGTCCTCCGCCCTCCGCATCCAGCCGCTTCCGGCCACCTTCTTTAGGTCGTCGGTCCATCTGGCGGCGGGGCGTAATATAATAATATATCATCTAATAAATAAAATCGTAAACATCGCGTGTCTGTACATTGAAGATATTTGCAAAAAAAAAAATTGAGGGGTCTAAGGATAAGTAATGGAACACATTTCAATCATTTTTGGAATTTTTGTCTGTTTGTCTGTTTATCTGTTTGTCTGTTTGTCGGTTTGTCTGTTTGTCTGTGAGTTTGTGCACGCATCACTTAAAAACTACTGATCGGAATTTGATGGACTTTTCACAGAAACATGAGCCTTATTTTGGTGTAACATATAGGCTTTATTTCATTGCAATCGGTGCAGTCAATCAAAAGTTATGCGAATTTATAGTTTCCGAAAACTCGCATACACTGCGAGGAGTGTAGGGTGTAAATGCTCGATTGAATTCGTGAGCGGTAGCGGGAGCGGGTATCGTACCAATGTAATGTGAGATTTTGAAAACTATAAATTCGCATAACTTTTGATTGAGTTAGTCGATTACGATGAAAAATCTGGAGCTGGATCTGGAGCTGGAACTGGATCTGGATCTGGAGCTGGGGCTGGAACTGGATCTGGATCTGGATATGGATATGGATATGGATATGGATATGGATATGGATATGGATATGGATATGGATATGGATATGGATATGGATATGGATATGGATATGGATATGGATATGGATATGGATATGGATATGGATATGGATATGGATATGGATCTGGTACTGGATGTGGATGTGGACTTGGACCTGGACCTGGACCTGGACCTGGACCTGTACCTGGACCTGACCAGGACCTGGACCTGGACCTGGGCCTGGACCTGGACCTGGACCTGGACCTGGACCTGGACCTGGACCTGGACCTGGACCTGGACCTGGACCTGGACCTGGACCTGGACCTGGACCTGGACCTGGACCTGGACCTGGACCTGGACCTGGACCTGGACCTGGACCTGGACCTGGACCTGGACCTGGACCTGGACCTGGACCTGGACCTGGACCTGGACCTGGACCTGGACCTGGACCTGGACCTGGACCTGGACCTGGACCTGGACCTGGACCTGGACCTGGACCTGGACCTGGACCTGGACCTGGACCTGGACCTGGACCTGGACCTGGACCTGGACCTGGACCTGGACCTGGACCTGGACCTGGACCTGGACCTGGACCTGGACCTGGACCTGGACCTGGACCTGGACCTGGACCTGGACCTGGACCTGGACCTGGACCTGGACCTGGACGGATTGAAAGTCTGAGTGGAAGTGGGATAGGGAGCGGAAGTGGGAATGGGAGCGGATCCTGTAGTCCACGCGAGCGGAGCCGCGGGCACAGCTAGTATATCATATATATGTATATTATATTCTATTATATATACATATAGATTTATGTGTATTGTATTATATGTTCTATGGTTATTTAATATACAGTAGGTACACGCGACTACTGCCTCTCCATAATCCCTTGTCTTCACCGTAGGTTAGCTGGAAGAAATTTCTTTAGAAATAAGCTTCACCTATTGTATAATTTTCTTTTCTTTGTGTTGTTCTTTGTATATTTGTGTGTACAATAAACTATTAAATAATCATCATCATATCAGCCCCTAGAAGTCCACTGCTGGACATAGGCCTTCCCCAATGAACGCCCCACACCCGGTCCTCAGCCCTCCACATCCAGCCGCTACCGGCCACCTTCTTAATTATTTATTACTAGCTGGTGCCCGCGACTTCGTCTGCGCAGGATTATTATTTGGAGTAGCTTATATTAGCGTGGCGTAGAGAAAAACTAACATTATGACATTAAAATTATAATTTTATGGCGCACGCCAGAATAGCTCGCAGATAGTAGGCTTTTTCCTACTTACTTGATATTTTGGACAATTCACACAATATTTCCTTATAAATTGTAGCCTATGTGTTATTCTGATGTATAAGCTATATTATTGTAAAGTTTCATTAAAATCCATTCAGTAGTTTTTACGTGAAAGAGTAACAAACATCCATCCAGACTTACAAACTTTCGCGTTTATAATATTATATAGTAAGAAGGATTATTAAATAATAATAAATAATTATTAAATAAGGATAGGACAATTCACAAATATAACATCTAATCAACTTGTAGGACCAATTGTGTAAGTTGTTTATCCCTAGTGCGAATCCAGCCCTGACACTCGACTCTAATGAGCAACTAAGCCAATGAGGGTTAAATTCCGCTAAGGAACTGAATCTACGAGGAAAGTCGGCTCGTGTCTAAGGAACTCTTAAAATCAGCCAATTATTGTGGTCGCTAATAACAATTTTATAGACATCGTATATTTTCCATTCAAGGTTAATTACCCGAGTAAATTTGTAATTAATATAACTCACGCAGTTTATAGTCTATGTCAATACTTTTAGTAAATATAGGCAAGAGGGTTTCACTTTATTACTAAACAAATGTCCAGTTATTAGTATATAACCACAGATTACGTATCTGTGTAAGTTATATTGGAGGTTAGGGTTACTAATGAAAGACTCTATTGTCGATTTAAATGAATATGATTTTATTAATCGACTAGCTGTGCCCGCGGCTCCGCTCGCATCGCTCCCATAACCACACCCACTCCCATTTCCACTCCCACCTCCAAATGTAGTCCAAACTCATCGCAATCTGAATAGTACGGAAATACTATTATGTGCAAAATATTGCATACTAACCTTACCTACTAATGTATTTGAAAACTAAAAATGTTCATAACTTTTGATTGAGTGCACCGATTGCGATGAAATAAAGACTAAATGTTAAGTTAAGTTAAGCCCCGTGTTTCTTTGAAAAGTCCATCAAAATCCGTTCAGTAGTTTTTAAGTGATGCGTGCACAAACTCACAGACAAACAGACAAAAATTCCAAAAATGATCGAAATGTGTTCTATTACTTATCCTTAGACCCCCCAATTCTTTTTTTGCAAATATCTTCAATGTACTGACACGCGATGTTTACGATTTTATTTATTAGATATTTAATATAGGAGAGGTGTGTGTTCTCTATTGTAGGACACAGTCTAGACAAAAGCTAAAGCAGTGCTATACCCTTCAGGCTCCATCTACCTATGAAATAAGAGCCTGTTAATATAAACAACGTGTATGAAAGAGAAGCACTCTCTAACTATTTGTTAAAGTGAGATAGATTCATTTTTGATGTATTCCAACAAGCTATAGGTAAGTTATGTAAGAGTGCCTAGGTTAAATACTCGTACATCTCCGTCTCTGTGGATGGGGCTTTCAACTGGAACTACATAAAAGCGAACAGATTTAATTACCTACAACTACAGGGGCACCAGCCTATAGGTACACGTTTGCGTGTGTGCGTAAATTGATGTAGGGCTGGCTGTACCCAGTCGACATAGTCGATCGAGACAGGGACATAAGTGCTTATTTTTATAACTTAAAGCGTTGATCTCTCGGCGCCGCTAGCGTAGTAACTTTATACCGGCGGACAGTAGTGCGTACTGCCAGCTGTGCTTGTCGCTTCTATACGTAGTAATATAGATGCATGACTAGGAGAAAAGGCAGGATTTAGTCCAACAGTGGACGTTACCAGATTGCGCAATCAAAAAACATACTTTAAAAAAATGATTGTGTAGACGAGTAAAGTTTAAAATACATATAAATCATTTTAAAATAAGTATGAAAAGATTTATGTGGTGCGCTTGCGCGAAACAATGAACATTTGTGGTGAGGGCCGCGTATTTATGGTCATTTGGCCATATGAGCTCATTGCCGGCCCGACTTACGCAGCCAATGGAATTTTATACAAAAACAAAGACGATTGCTTATTTTAGTAAAAACACTCATTTTTCACTCTCTTCTTTATTTTTCCTTTAAGTATCATCATCATCAGGTTATTTTTGTCTCCACTGCAGTAGCACAACCCTCTCTCATCTGCCGGAGACAGACGGAGGATTTGGCCTACACTCCCCGCGCTGGCCAGACGGGTTGGGGTGGCTTTAAGTATACTTTTCATCATTATCAGCCGAAATACGTCCACTGCTGAACATAAGCTTCCCCAAAAGAATGCCACTTTTGGTGGGCTGTCTATTGAGCGTAGTTTCCATAGTCACCACGCTTGGAAGGCGGATTGGTGATCGCAGTAGCGATCTTAATATGCTTCCCGTCCCTGTTGGCGGGAAGGTTGGGGGTGGCCCTATTCTAAACCGGAAACCACACGACATTATTATATTCATGGATCCATTATTGAGTTAACTTTTCAGGCAATAGTTGAGTGCCTTAAGATAAAAGTCTATGACGACACAGAGCGGTTACTCGACATTCTATCTTAGAATAACAAATTAAACAGAAATGACTACAGTTTTAATAAGCTGGCTTATGGCAATTAGTTGAGAACAAAACACACTCACAACACACATACCCGCACCCACACACCCACAACCATATTTCCACGACCCTTATAAATATAATCATGCATGTTTTTATAATTTTCTAATTTGTAACTTTTCATTTAATTATTTTTTTCACCTCAGTAAACACTTACTGGGAAATTACATTTCCCAGTTCATAGCCAGTTACGAAATCTGGTTACGAAATAGGACGAAAGGTTAAAAACAGACTACACAAATTCTTCAAAACCAGTGTTACAAGTGACAATTCAAAGACTTAATACACCAGTTCAGATATAGGCACACCAGCAAATTGCTGTTTGCCTATATATGTTTTTTTTAACTTTTGCATTTCTGTAATATTATACTGCCTTGAATATATTTATGTACCAAACAAAATATAATTATCTGTCTTATAACTTTCTGCTGACTATTACGTTACGGCCTCTGGTTAGTGCAGTAGCTCAGTGCTTACTCTTTTGTACCATATCACACCCTGCCTTTATACTTTTAAGCTACATAAATTGTATGTTATAGTAAATTATTTCATTTGCCGTGTGGTTTCCGGTAGAGTAGAATAGGACCACTCCAACTGTTCCCGTGGATGTCGTACAAGGCGACTAAGGGAATACATTATAAAACATCAATCAGGCCTCCCCAACCCGTCTGGCCAGCGCGGGGAGTGTAGGCCAAATCCTCAGTCTGTCTCCGGCAGATGAGAGAGGGTTGTGCTCCTGCAGTGGAGACAAAAATAACCTGATGATGATGATGATTACATTAAGGGTTTTAAATAACCAATTTGAATTTGAATTACAACTTATATACAAGTGTTAGATAACACGAATTAATATTTTACACGTGCCAAAAAATCAGGACAATGTCCAAATAGGTCTAGAATTCGAGATCGGGAATCTAGAATACAAGACCTACTTCGCTATGATGTAGGCAGAATTGCATACCAAATCACTTCCTTCATGTATAGTCAATGTCAGTGGTATTTTAGATGTGGTTTTGTTATATGTATATAAATACTAGCTGTGCCCGCGGCTCTGCTCGCGTGGACTACAGAATTAATGTTTTTTATTATTTCTCTCCCGCTCTACCCTCGCTCCAAGTCATTATACAACAAAGTGAATGCTCGGAGGAATTCAGATGGCAATGAGTTAGGACTACATTCTAACGGCGAAGGGCCGGGTGTGGTGGCGTTCATTGGGGAAGGCCTATGTCCAGCAGTGGACGTCTAAGGGCTGATATTATGATGATGTACAGACACACAAAGTTTACATTTTTATTTATGAGATGGTACTTAACCATCTCATAAATAAAAATGTAAACTTTTAAAATTCCGGTGTAGAAAATTCAGGGTGCATTCTAAATGTGTCTGCGATGTCATTTAGAATTAAAATCCGGAGAAACATCAAACTTTAGGTGTATTAATAAAGTCGCATCCGTCATTAATTTATTGGTTTTTATTAGGGTAAATAATTTATTGGATAATTTGGTAGTAAATAAAACTCTATTAGTATTCGATATGTGTTATATTATATTATTTTGAATAATTTTTTTCGATGCTGTTTACTAATGTAGTTAAAATCCGCTTTAATATTTTTGAATTCTTGAAAGAGTGACACGTATTTTTTATCAACTCATTGTGTAGAAAATACCTGATGCTCAAAGAACTCGGTTAATAAAAAAATAAAACAGTGAAAATAAATTTGTTGCATTTGAAAATAAAAAAGTTTCCCCGAAAACTTATCCAGCCACAGTCTTTTCTCGTCAAAACTATAAAATTTTTTATTTATTTATGTCATAAATACAATCTAGTAACTTTTTTATTTTTTTATTTTTTTAGTTTTAAATTTTTTATTAAATACACACATCAAAGGATAAAAATAACTTAGAAATAAAAGTACTACAAGCTGAAAGCTGCTTAAGGCCGAAGCTTCAGTCCAGAAGCCCGCCCCGAGTCAAGCCCTGTGCAAACGTACCCATTACACTGGCCGCATTTCCGCGCTGAATAGCCAGTGCAATGCGCTGCACCAGGTATGACTCGGCGCGGGCTTCTGCACCATTATTTCTCAAGCGCCGCAAGTAACTTTTTTTACTTAATAGTGTGAAAGAATTGTAAGATAGGCCAGTTGAAACAATATAACAGTTCTCAGCAGATCCCCTATTACCTCAGTTTTTAATAGAATGATGGTAAACCGTTCTCTCCACAGATTGAGCACCTTCACGACTCGACTGGCGACATTCCTCGTCCTCCACGCGGCCGGGGCTGGCTTCGCATCTCCAGCAGTTCTGGTCACCAGGCACGCCAGGGTCGTGGAATGGCTGCCCACTGACAACCAGACCTTGTATAGGTTGGGAGAGGGAGAGAGTCGGAGGTAAGCTTGACAATCAGTAGCACAGCTTGACAGTCAATAGCACAGTTGGAAAGTACTAGATACTTTATTTCATTCCAAACCAATAGCCATACGAACACCAACGCAATTTGCATCCGGTAACATGTACATGAAAGGGTCACCAGCAACAAAAACAGGTCTGTATTATTACCATGTAAACTTTGCGGTCCACTTCGGAACATAATCTATTATTTATTTTGTTTTCGAGACGCAAGTGCGTTTATGTTATGACTATTGTTTTGGAATTAAAATAAAAAATAAAGAAATTTTTAAAAGAGAAAAGCGCTGACGAAATAATTTTCGTAAGAAAAATGAAACATCGAGAAAATTATAAACGGTGTCTTAAAAAAAGATTTCACCGTAGTGGATTCCTTAAGACGGCTTGCTAGTGATAAATAAAGTACTTAATTATTAAATTTTGTTTGACTGTACTATTTCTGCCGTAACACGATTCTGCCTAATCCAGTTTCTGCCAAATTAAGTTTCTGTCCAAAAACGAATTTACCGAACAACGCGCAACTCGTAACAAATAGGTACATCATCCTATCATAGAGATCCCTTGATGATCCGCTAGCTAGAGAATACAAAATAGATTTTTAGTTCGACGGATATGAACTGAAACTCTTACACCCCCCACCCCGGTGAAAAGAACAGGTAAATTGTGGAGGAGTAGTTTATAAGTAGGTACATTCTGACAGCATAATATAGTTGTCAGACTAATGTCTGGCTTTTTATTTGAAACATTGTGGTGTCATGTTTGAAGCGTAAGGGAGCCAGTGTGATTACAAGCACGCGAGGCAGTCTCACATATTTCTTAGGGTGGCAACGTACCTTTGGAATACCGGAACACACACGGAATAGGCGATGGACCTCTTATCACATTTCTCACATAACAATATTCTTTACTGCACATAGGTAATATTCTTTAAGGCTCATTGGTGGACGATACTCTGGTAAATACCAAGTTACAGAGCCTCAAACATCGCCGCAGTGTCTTTCTTGCTTTCTACAGGTTACATTTTGGGGATTTTACTCAGGAATTGCACGATTTGATTCTCCCATCCCCCTTCCATCACCAGACTACCAGGCGTGGTGAGGTACGGCATCCTTATGTAGTAGACATACCACGCTCTCGCACGAAGCGTTTTTCTTCCTCTTTCATAATGCGAACTGCGAAGGAATGGAACTCTCTATATACCAGCTTCGGTATTTCCAGACAAGTACATTTTGGACCTTTTTAAAGGAAGAGTGAATAGGCATCTTCTGGGTAAGCGCGCTCCACCTTAGGCCTCATCGTCACTTACCGTCAGGTGTGATTGAGGTCAAGCGCAAACCCATCAGGAATAAAAAAACATTTACAAATAAGTTTGTTATATCGATGGACATGTTACAAGATATTATATATGTATGTAAATGCTTTATAGTACCAAAAATTACAACAAAAACAATAATAAAATAGGAATTAAACTGTGTACAAAGGCGGACTTATCCCACTTAGGGATCTCTTCCAGTCCACTTTCCACATTATGATGTGTTGTTCGTATGTGTTTCGTAATGCTAGCGACAAGTGTGTGAATAACCTCGAAAAAATGCCAGGATGTTTCCCATCGTATAATCAGAAAACGCTATGGCATCGATCCGGAGGCACCATGTTGCTCTGAGTATTATATTTGACTAGCTTACACCCCGCGGCTTCATTTGCTTTAAAAGTTGACTCTCCCATTGTTTTATTTTATCTCGCATAGCAGCTGCCGTCTTTTGCCGTTTTTAGACTAGATTTGATATACAACAAAAACGCGAAAAACATTGACGTGTATAAATGTATTAAGTGTATTTGTGTGCTTAATAAATGATTTCGACTTGACTTTGATATCATATTTTATCGCAGTTCATTGCAGAAATTGTAATCGGCTATAAAACACTTTGTTTTTCCAGTAAATTGCAGTTCCTTCTTGTAGTTTCATTTGATGTTACAAAGTTGTCTTCAGTCGTGCAAATACATTGAATTTGATAGCTTTGTTTTGAAGACCAAAACAAAGAAGTCTTGGTTTTCAACGAATTGGGTTTCAACGTCACCGTCAAAAGGGCACCTTGCAAATAAAATAATGTTCACAGTGACGTTTTGCCATAGAATACTTAACAATACTAATTTTGCTTAAACTTTTCTGGCAAATCTAATAAATAAAATCGTAAACTTCGCGTGTCTGTACATTGAAGATATTTACAAAAAAAAAATTGGGGGGTCTAAGAATAAGCAACAGAACACATTTCGATCATTTTTGAAATTTTTGTCTGTTTGTCTGTGAGTTTGTGCACGCATCACTTAAAAACTACTGAACGGATTTTGATGGACTTTTCACGAAAACATGGTGCTTAACTTAACTTAACATTTAGTCTTTATTTCATCGCAATCGGCTAACTCAATCAAAAGTTATAGACATTTTTAGTTTTCAAATACATTAGTTAGGTAAGGTTATTATGCAATATATTGCTTAAAGTAGTATTTCCGTACCTACTATTCAGATTCCGATGAGTTTGGATTACATTTGGAGCTGCGAGTGGGAGTGGGAGTGGGAGTGGGAGTGGGAGTGGGAGTGGGAGTGGGAGTGGGAGTGGGAGTGGGCGTGGGAGGTTGGATTAAGAGCGGGAGCGGAAGCGGGAGGGGAGCGGGAGCGGAACCGGAGCTGGACCGGAGCGGGAGCGGGTATGGTACCAGTATAATTTGAGTGTTTGAAAATTCGCATAACTTTTGACTGAGTTACCCGATTACGATGAATTTGTGGTATACGTATGCAACAAAGTAATGTTGGTCGGAATTTGGATTAGTTACGAGGACTACATTTGGAGAGACGAGGGAAAGAGGTTTGAGGGGAGGGTTGAGGGGAGAGCTGAGGAGAGGGTTGAGAGGAGGGTTGAGGGGAGTGTTGAGGGAAGGGTTGAGAGGAGTGTTGAGAGGAGGGTTGAGGGGAGAGTTGAGGATCTGGATCTGGAACTGGAACTAGGCCTGGGCCTGGACCTGACCTGTACCAGACCTGGACCTGGACCTGGACCTGGACCTGGACCTAGATTTGAAGTCTGAGTGGAAGTGGGATAGGGAGCGGAAGTGGGAATGGGAGCGGATCCTGTAGTCCACGCGAGCGGAGCCGCGGGCACAGCTAGTATCAAAATAAAACACACGATTTTTAGAAATGAGAATTGCCGTCATTGAGAAAAACAGTGTGGTTCCCGGCTTAAAATAGCCTTATTTATTTTTATTTATTAATTAGATACACAAACAGAATATAATTATTGACTACAAAAAACACATTTCAATTATAGCTAATATATAAAAATTATACCCCAATTATATGCGTATACAAATTTCAAAGCTTTTAGTTACATTATCAAGGCTATATAATATAATCACTATACAATAATAAAAATAATAATGACAAAAAGGACAATAATATCTAATTTACATTTTACGAGTAGATAGGTATCTGAGACACATTTTTTAAATTTATAGAAGTTGCAATAAAAAAACAATTATAAATATAAACATAAATAAATATCTCATGCATTCACACCAATTATCCAGTACCAAACTAGGCAGAGCCTGTGGTATGGTTACTAGATAACGAATAGACATACTTA
The DNA here is from genome assembly GCA_947086405.1 of Esperia sulphurella. NCBI lineage: Eukaryota > Metazoa > Arthropoda > Insecta > Lepidoptera > Oecophoridae > Esperia > Esperia sulphurella. The sequence continues at coordinate 11,891,633 of OX352273.1, read as the reverse complement.
AATAAATATATAAACATCCAAGACTTGGGTACAAACATTCATATTCATCATACGAACATTTGCCCCTAGCGGGTTTCGAACCCGCAACCTCCGGCGTGGCAGTCCGAGAGCTACCCCGTTCCGCCAGGGAGGTCGTCTAAATAGGTCTATGCTGAAGAAGGGACACCCCCAATCTTCCCGTGGGTGTAGTCAAGGCGACTGGATTGTACCAGGGACGGTCAACAGCGTTCTCCCTTGTGTATTAAGATCATTATAGCAAAAGTAGCATTCTATTGGGGAGGCTTATGTTCAGCGGTGGACGTATTTCGGCTGATGATGAACGAAGAATTAAATATATTTCCGCATTTCGTATAGCTTCGTGTTGTTTCGTCGCCAAATCCCAAACTCACGGCACATGGGCTGTACCCACGAACAAGTTAATTCTATTTCGCTAATGATCGGAATTGCCGTGTGATTTCCGGTAGAGTAGAATAGGACCACTCCAACGCTTCCCGTGGATGTCGTACAAGGCGACTAAGGGAACAAGTACGAGTACATTATAAAACATCAATCAGGCCTCCCCAACCCGTCTGGCCAGCGCGGGGAGTGTAGGCCAAATCCTCGGCCAGTCTCCGGCAGATGAGAGAGGGTTGTACTCCTGCAGTGGAGACAAAAATAACCTGATGATGAATGCTCAGACTTGAAATACGATTGACACTTTTGTAAACAAAAAATTTGCCTGCATTTTGCCAAGTGTTTTTGCAACCATTTGGAAATTGTCAAAAAAGCAGTCAAACTGATTTTCTACAATTCTTTGAAAACTACGTCGACGGAAGTTTAAATTAGCGTAACGGACAAAGCATTACTTTTCAGGAGACGCAAAATACCTTGTTTTTTTTACTTTGTGACTGTGACTATTTTGTTTATGCAATAAATAGAGCCATTGCATTTCAAGTTTTTAAAAATATACCATTTTATAGATAATTGTTAACTGAGTTTGGGAATTGAGCTGAAAAACCGATTATGGCATTTTGTCCCTTATGACAATTTAAATTTCTATCGACTACTTGTAGAGTTCTTCGTCAATAGAAAAATATAATGACTTTAGGCAATGTAGGACAGAGTAGACCTTGTCATTCTATACTTCGGCAGAGGGAACGAATAAGTATGGCGGCTTGGAGGGTTTCTATAAGAGGCTTCTATCACTTATTTCTTTTTCCAGTTTGGAATTGAACACATCAGCGATTTCCCAGAGGATGGTATTCATCACAATCAGTCCATGTTCAAGAGATTTCCACTGGGCCATGTACCATGGCGTGGCAGGTGGTAGTGATGGTAAGTAACCTTATAGGATAATTACCGAATGAAAACTTGATTTAAAAAAAACTGTTAAAATGAGAACTTCCTCCTTTTTTGAAGTCGGTTAAAAATGACAGCAAAGTGACACCCAATTTGCGGGTTCCGGTTTGTAATTACCTTGAAGTATCTACGATAATAACTGCTGCTAACTGCTGGAAATCTTAGCTGGAGGAGGCTGGGGGAGGAGTTTGCCCAAAAATGTGATTATTCAGGGACTTACCTGAAAATAAAAATATTAACTAACAAATATGAAATAATGACAAAAACTAAAAATTACATAGAATGAACTATAATTATATATATAATTGTAGTGACGAATTCTATGTATGATAATTTACATCTACAGAAGAGCTAAAATAAAATAAAATCTACGAAAATAAAACAAAAGCTGCTATACGTATAATTTTCCTATCATTGTCTTGCCATTTTACGTATGTTCCAAATTTCACCTCAATCGGTCCATTAATTTCTACGATCGGACACATAGACGTTTCTCTGTAACGGTCCTCAGTACATCAATACACCAAAATATTTTGGAATATTTTTGTTCGATATTCAAAACTAAAAATAAAATTACTGCCTTAGTAGGTAACTAATCTTGATCATAACGATACAGAAGAGTTCTTATTCTTTGAAATATTAGGAAATTTTTTGGGGTATTTGTATTGAAAAAAACTACTGTACAATATGTATGAGACTGAAAATTTCACAGCGAGTTCTGTCGACATTATAGCTCAGTTGACAGGGCGTGACACTGAATAGGACGGGCACAGGTTCAAGTTCTACTCGCGTGTAAAATTTTCTTAATTAATAAATAAATAAATAAATAAATATAAATAAATAAATGTATCAGACATTCACACCAAATTATCCAGTCCCAAACTAGGCAGAGCCTGTGGTATGGTTACTAGATAACGGATAGACATACTTAAATAAATATATATAAACATCCAAGACTTGGGTACAAACATTCATATTCATCATACGAACATTTGCCCCTAGCGGGATTCGAACCCGCAACCTCCGGCGTGGCAGTCCGAGCGCTACCCGTTCCGCCACGGAGGTCGTCAAGGTCGTAATATACCTATACCTTCTGTAAATCATCTGCTGGCGTTCATCAAGGAAAGCCTATGTCCAGCAGTGGACAAGCCAATAATAATGATACTCAAGATTTATTACAGAAATTCCCTACGACGCTAACGAATACAACAGTTTCGTTTCTTGTTACGCTTTTGAAAGTTTGCATAAGTTTTCTTGATACATGTAAACTTCTTTCTTTGTTTACAGGCCATCTTAGTTTGCTGAAAGAGCACACTGGAGCAGACATGACCGTGTTTTCAGTGGTCATCTCTCTAAACACCAGATATATGTTGCAGGTTATTTATATATACATCTATAATTAATTTTTATAAAAAGTCAGCAAAATGCGGATTTTGTCAACTAATTTTTAGGGTTCTGTACCAAAATTGTAATAACGGAACCCTGTTGGTGCGACGTGTTCCGTTTGTCCATCCGTCTGTCACAGCTGCCTATTTCAGCAACTACTAGTGCTGTCGACTTGAATTTCGAAATATTTTTAAATTTGTGATTGAAAAAATTGTGATTTAAAAATATTTATATTTTCATTGCAAAATAAGTCGGAAAGGGGGGGGATATACTAGGTCATACCTTATTGTTTACTAGCTGTGCCCGCGGCTCCGCTTGCGTTGGACTACACAACCACGCGGTGGACTAAATTTAATATCACTCTCAATCCAACTTTGACTACGACTCCGACGCCTTCACCCACGCCCACGTCCACGCCCAGTCCACGCCCGCTACCGCTCCCGCTCCTGCTCGATCGAAATGTGTTCTATTACTTATCCTTAGACCCCCAATATTGTTTTTGCAAATATTTATAACTAGCTGTGCCTGCGCATCCGCTCGCGTGGACTACAGAATTATAAAGTTGAAACTTATTAAGCTTTAACTCCCGTTCCCCTTCCCCCTTCCCCCACCCGCTTCAGCTCCAGCTACGACTCCTGCAAATATTTTCAATATACAGACACGCGAAGGTTTATCATCTATAGTAGTGTTTCGCAGAGCATGCGATGAAAGACATTTTATGGCAATTTTTTTATACCTTGAGTTACATTATTGTAGTTTTAGTAGGGTTCCCTAATTTTTTATAGTAATAAATATAGCCTATGTTACTTAGGAATTATGTAGCATTCTAATAGTGAAAGAATTTTTGAAATCGGTCCAGTAGTTTTTGAGTTTATTTGTTACAAACATACAAATCTTTCCTCTTTACAATATTAGTGTAGATGTACAGACACGTGAAGTTTACGATTTTATTTGTTAGATACTGTTGTTATGCCACTATACTGATGGTAAAATGTTACAGTCTCTAGAATGTTTCTTAAAATAAGTGCAGTTCATCATTCCGCTATCCGTTTCTTAGTCACCAATATGCATTGCATGCAAATGTGGCTGGTATTTCGAGAACTTGTTTTTGTTGCCCTTTGTTAGTACAGATCTATTTTAAACTAGCTGTGCCCGCGGCTCCGCTGGCGTGAACTACAGAATCCGCTCCCATTCCCGCTCCCGCTCCCGCTTGAATCGCCTCCGCCTCCACCTCCGCCTCCGCCGTCGCCGCCTCCGCCTCCGCCTCCGCTTCCGCTTCCGCGCCCACGCCCGCTCCCGTTCCCGCAATATATTGCATACTAACCTTACCTACTAATGTATATGAAATCTAAAAATGTCCATAACTTTTGATTGAGTAAACCGATTGCGATGAAATAAAGATTAAATGTTAAGTTAAGCCCCATGTTTCTGTGAAAAGTCCATCACAATCCGTTCAGTAGTTTTTAAGTGATGCGTGCACAAACTCACAGACAAACGACAAACAGTTAAACAGACAAAAATTTCAAAAATGATCGAAATGTGTTCTGTTCCGTTCTTAGACGCCCTAAATGTTTTTTTTGCAAATATCTTTAATGTACAGACACACGAAGTTTACGATTTATTTATTAGGTGGAATGAATACAAACGCTATTTGCGTCTCGGAAACTAAATATACATGTATATGAAAGGGACACTAGCAGCAAAAACACGTTTGCATTACCGCGTTATGTTTGCAGTCCACTTTGGAACACCATCTATTGTTTATTTAGTTTCCGAGACGCAAACGCGTCTGCAACTTGTGTTGGAACTGTTAGACTTTGTTTTATATCGATGATATGATTTCGCAGCTCTCTTCATCTCGAGGGGGAGCGGCCGTGGTGAGCGCGCGGGGGGAAGCGGCGCGGCCTGCGCGTATGCGCCTACGGGTTCGCTCGCGACGAAGACTCGCTGCTAACTGGGAGCCCAGGTAACTATCAGACTTACCATATTACCTTGACCTGATTTTTCAGTGGCGACCACTTGGTCGATTCCTGGGGTGTTTAAGGTGTTGTAGGACTATGCAAGTCGTCACGTACTAAATACTTCACTACACTCGGAAAAACAAAAGAGTGCGACTTGTTTGGGTCCCGGGACATTAAGGCATACAGGGTAATGAGAATGCTGATGCACTGGCTAGAGATGGGTCAGAGCAAACTCTGACAGGATCAGAGCCATTTGTGGGACTCTCGCTGAGTACCATAAAAACCGCTCTAACAGCACATGCCCAGGAACAACACCTGGCTGAGTGGAGGGCATTTCGGGAGCTGAAACACGCTACGGAGTTTATCGGCAACACAGACACAGGTTTTACTAACAAAATCCTAAAATACGGGAAGACAGCGGTCCGTCTTATAGTAGGAGTTTTTGCCGGCCATCTCGATGTAAGGCACCTCCTGCATTCGATGGGACTGTCAGAAACTGTCAGTTGTAGAGCCTGTGGAGAGGACAACGAAACGGGGAGGCACCTGCTGTGTAATTGCAATGCACTAGCTGCAAGGCGAATGAGTGTCCTGGGTGTGGCTTACCCTCAACCCAAGGACTACAGGCTTCTGCCCCTTAGCTGCATAATAGATTTTATACAGCGACCTATGGGGGATGGATGCACAGTATAGACAAAGGGGCTGACACAAAAGATCCCACAGGGTCGACGAGTCGTCGGGTCTAGTGGTTGAAGCGTGATTGAGGAACAAACATCCAACATCCAAATATCTAAACATTAGCGTTTATAATATTAGTGGGTGATCGTATAATTCTATTTTAATTTATTTTATTTCAATATGTACTAACATTATTTTTAAGTCTGTTACTAACAGCATTATGAATTAATCTGAAATAAATGAATTATTAATAATAATAGCCCTCTCCGTAGCAGTAAATAGTTATGAGTAGGTCATTTTTTCCCGTCAGTTTCTAGTTACAAATCACTTTATATCACTTTTATTCTATACGTCGAAATATCAATAAAAAGCCGTCAAGTCGTTACACCGTTAGCCTCGGCCATAGCTTTCATGTCCCATAAATCGATCCGTCGGTTTGTCTGTCACGATTACGCGTATATATGAATTAATGATACGCCTGGTATGGCGACAGAATATGAGTTAGTTGGGGCAGGTGCACAAAGGATGCGATGCTGTTGATCTGGTGTTTTTAGACTTATGTTAGTGATCTTAACTGGCCAATGGTACAGTTATGAATAAACTAGCTTTTTCCCGCGACTTTGTTTGCTTAATTTTCGATATTTACACATCTTGAATTTCAAAAAATATATATCATTTTTTGTTTCCCTTAAATGTCCTATTCCAGGACCTAACCTATATGTGTGCCAAGTTTCATCCCGATTCGTCCAGTGGTTGAAGTGTGATTTAGTAATAAACATCCAAACTTTCGTATTTATAATATCAGTGCGATTAAAAGACTTGGTACAAGTAGCGTTTTAGTAGATACTAAATTTTAGTTGCTAAAGTCGAAAATGCATTGATCCTAACTGCTGTTGTCAGTCGATTTGAGGAGGATTACGGAATTCATTTGATGAAAACATCTCATAGTCATAGATTCTTATATGTATGTGATTGCATAATGGAGGGGGGGGGGGGGGGTTATTTAATTTTTATATTTGCAAAATCAACGGCGATACATAATTCAAATGTGCAGGAAGATCAAGCTTAAAGTTTGTTCTTCTCTGTTTATGTAGATATTATTTATTTATTACTAACATGGATTGATTAAGTTTTATTTTTTGTATTTCTAACAAGTTGTGGACTTTGTCTGAAATAAATTATAATTAAATTAAAGTACAGCTTTTATAGATTTTCACAAGTCTTTTTACTCATCCAAGAGGCTATCGAATGTCATATTCGAATGTGCGTTTGTCCTTTAATTATCGTACGCAGACGCCAAACTCTTATCACAATTTTTAGTTACCCGTTAGAGAGCCCACTGGCAAGTTATGCAGCTATTTAATAGCTTATCAGGTCCATAGTGGGGGTACAGCAGAAGCGGTGTCGGATGCATTAACACCGATATACCCAATCTATGAAACTATTTAATAGCTTATGGCTGCATATTTCGTTAGTGTGCAAGTTGGGGAGTAAATAATGACTTTGTAGTTAGACGGATCTATGAATTTCATGACTTTGTAGTTAGACGGATCTATGAATTTCATGACTTTGTAGTTAGACAGATCGATGAATTTCATGACTTTGTAGTTAGACGGATCTATGAATTTCATGACTTTGTAGTTAGACAGATCGATGAATTTCATGACTTTGTAGTTAGACGGATCTATGAATTTCATGACTTTGTAGTTAGACGGATCTATGAATTTCATGACTTTGTAGTTAGACGGATCTATGAATTTCATGACTTTGTAGTTAGACGGATCTATGAATTTCATGACTTTGTAGTTAGACGGATTTATGAATTTCAAGACTTTGTAGTTAGATGAATCTATGAATTTCAAGATTTAGATTTATTTATTTCGCTAATCCTACTAATGTTATAAATGCGAAAGTTTGGATATTTGGATGTTTGTTATTCAATCACGCATCAACCAGTGGACGGATCGCGATGAAACTTAGCACACATAATAGGGTAGGCCCTGGAATAGGATATAGGATAGTTTTTATCCTAAAAAACATCTTATTACTACCGGAAATATTTAATAATTTGTAATGTTAAGTTATCTACGCGGACGAAGTCGCGGGCGAAAGCTAGTATACCATAAAACAATAAAATTATATACTATCTTAGCCATAAAAGGGATCGTCAATTGAATACAATAATAAGTCTTATGTCATATGAAAATCAGTATAAAAAAAAAGCACATAATGTCTAAATTGTAGTCAAAGTCTCGTCATGTGTTCACTAAGCTTAAAGTAAACTTTCTGCCACTCCACTCTATCCGTATTAAACCGGTGTTTGTTGTTATGGATCCACATTGCTTCTGATGATTCGAAAGTTTACAGAAAAAAATAGCCGAGTTCGGCTATTCTTTCTTTTCTGTAAACTGTAGTTAAAGTTTTAAAGTTAAGTAATTTTAAAAGTCAACTTACTTGTTTTTTATTCTTGTCTTATTATACAAAACACTTATATTTATGCGTTACTCTGTCTGTTCTTTACAAGTTATGTAAAAATATAGTATGTATATGTATAAATATAATACATACGTACCTTTTTATCTACTTGTTCTCAAATATTCTCCTACCGTTTTAATGTAAAGTTATTTGCTTTTTAAGTATAGTTCTGTAGTAATAGGAACAAAACAAACCATAAACCTGTATAAAAAGTTATCAATATTCATCCAATCCTATTCATTTGGATATTTGGATGTTTGTTACTCAATCACGCTTGAGCTACTGAACGGATCGGGATAAAATTTCGCACACATAATAGGTTAGGTCCTAGAATAGGATTAGGATCATTTTTATCCCGAAAAATATCTTATTACTACTAAAATATTTAATAATTTGTAATGTTAAGTTTTCTACGCGGACGAAGTCGCGGGCAATAGCTAGTATTTTAATATAAACTTTCTGTCTTAAATTTAATAAAAAAAAAAATAATAAAACTAAAGGGCTAGAACGGTGAGGCTTATAGAATAAGCACCTTTTATTTCTAAATGGCGTAATAACGATGATCAAAGGCCACTATTCTCAACGTATTAAATAAATTGCGAGCGATAATAACCCCCAACATTGTTTCGAAGCGCCGGCCGGGTTTTATTTTAATTGTATAAGATCATGGATCAATGTTGTACACCCTGTAGAGTACACATTCCGATTAGTAGTGCACGCAGATGATATTGGCCGTTGTTATGAAGTTTTCGTTTAAATGGATCCGTTTCAGAATTTTTTGGCAGACAATCTGCGTGGTCCTTAATAGGGAACGCGCGGCCATTTGAATTACAAAATTTTATCGAAGAACACATTTTCAAATTTAGAGACGAGAGAATATGTCGATCGCGGCTTTTTACGTTTTACAAATAAGAAAGGTGAGCGATGTTTTTTCGGTGATGACCAAAGTTTTGGGTATTTTTCCAAATTATATTATTTTTACGTAAGTTGCTAGCTAGATGTTAGGGAAAACTTTTACCGGATAGGAAGTTCTCCTTTTTCTTTTAAGAGCTCTAGCTGATTATAACAGCGTAGACAAGAGCAGAGATACGGGATATTCCGTACTATGTATTTATAATGTGGATTTGTAGATAATAACTTGTGTTTGTTTTGATAATAATTATTCTTATTATCGAATTAATCGTAAAAACACTATAAAATTATATCATAATTAAATGGGGGTATCTACAAGTAATCCACCATCAAATTCGGTGTGATAATCAACTACTTACACTTTCAATTTACCTGGTTAGTGGCCAATTGTAATCATCGCCACCACTAGACACCAGCTAGTTTTTACACTTAGAGAGAGAAAGAAAATTATATTACTCAAACACTTCTTGTTTGTTTAGTGGCCAATTCACTTTATCACCATTACTATACGGTACTAAAGACGACACCATCACCAGCGTAAATAGAATAAAGAATCAACTTGAGGCAATCTTCATTCCTCCCGGTTTTTATTTGCTGACCATACCCGTCGATTATTGGAAATGTGTCTTACTTAACAACAACACAGTAATAAAAACATGAAAATATAGTACTTGTGAATTTTTGATTAAACCAACAAGTCAGGCACGTCTAAATTATGTTTTGACGTATTTTAAAAAAAAATATTTTTAATATAGGTGTAAAAGATCGACACATAACTAGATTTTTTTTATTGAAAACATGTTGTTCATGTCCTGCTAGAAACTACTCACATACTGGCTAAGAATTGATATCTTGCTGAGGTTTAATCCACCGGATATCCAGAAAATTAATTTAGGAACAGGAACTATTCACAATCTGTGAATAGTACCTAGTCCTAATCTTTAATTCTCATCTCAAAGCTCAGCAAGAATTAATCCTTAGCTGGTCTGTAAGTAATTTCTATCCCTGAATTATATTCTCAAACTTCAGCAGGAACAGCAAGTTGCTTAACTGCGTATGTTATAGAACATCGGATATAGGAACTACTCAAAGACTCGCTAAAGGATTGCTTCCGTGCTGAGTTTAAGAATTATAGTTTATGGATAGGAACTATTTACAGACTGGCTAAAGCATTGCTTCTATGCTGAGGATTGAGAATTGTAGATTCGATAATAGGAACTAGGTTCTGGCTGACTAGAGACTGTCCTAAGTTTTTTTATAATTTATAAGACTTTTAATGATATACTAAAATTACCCTAGATAGATTTTTAATGTTTTACATATGTTTTTTGCTAAGATTTATGTCATACGTCTTTTACATGTTTTCGATAATTTTCTTATTGTATTTTGGAATCTTAAACTGTATATATTTTTTAATTTGTTGTAGATACGAGTTTAATCAAACAAGACCTGCGTCTGTATTAATTACTACAGAAGCGGCGTCTTTTTACTTTTTCTCGCGTACCTAAGTAAATATGTGGATGCCGTCACACAGTAGCGAATGTAGGCGGTGATAACTTAACCATTTAGTTAAGTGGACGCAAAGGGGTCCTATTTTTAACAGCTTCATAAACCTTTCTGGTAGCATCATGCATTAGCGAAATCGCATGTACCGGTGTGGTGCGAGCGTTCATTATCTACCTGCGAACTATCCTAACTACTACTACTACTAACGCTGCTACTGTCATATACTGCTATATTACTTTCCCGTATATAGTAAATATTACTTTCACGTTCATTACTAGCTGCGTTTCAGATTTCGTAAGTAGTTTTTGACTACCTACGTAGTCAAAGGCGTGAGAGCGGAATAACCAACAAATATTTCAAGGTTATTGAGAATGGAATTGTTATAATATGACGATAGAGTGGTTAACGTAACTTTGGTAGTCTAATAAATTAAATCGTAAACATCGCGTGTCTGTACATTGAAGATATTAGCAAAAAAAAAATTGAGGGGTCTAAGGATAAGTAATAGAACACATTTCAATCATTTTTGGAATTTTTGTCTGTTTGTCTGTGAGTTTGTGCACGCATCACTTAAAAACTACTGAACGGATTTTGATGGACTTTTCACGAAAACATGGGGCTTAACTTAACTTAACATTTAGTCTTTATTTCATCGCAATCGGCTTACTCAAATCAAAAGTTATAGACATTTTTAGTTTTCAAATACATTAGTAGGTAAGGTTCCGTACTATTCAGATTGCGATGAGCTTGGATTACATTTGGAGCTGCGAGTAGGAATTGGAGTGGGAGTGGGAGTGGAAGTGGGTGTGGGCGTGGGAAAAGGGGAGTGGGTGTGGGAGCGGGAGTGGAAGCGGGAGGGGAGCAAGAGCGAAAGCGGAAGCGGGAGCGGAAGAGGGAGCGGGAGCGAAAGCGGGAGCAGGAGCGAGAGAGGACGCGGGAGCGGGAGCGGAAGTGGAAGCGAGAGCGGAAGTGGGAATGGGAGCGGATTCTGTAGTTCACGCGCGCGGAGCCGTGGGCACAGCTAGTTATACATATAGTCAACGAAAACTTTGAAAGAACGATGTCTTAATAACAATAATGATTTTTGCTTGTTAAGTGATAGGTAACCGACTTTGCAGAAAAATCGCACATGTTTGAGAATAGTCCCCCAGTGCCCTAGCATGCACTTTTTTCAACACTACGAAATAGCGAACAGTACTAAACTGTGGACTGATCTTACCATTAAAGTAATTCAATGGGATTTTTATCATCTGTTAACTTTTTTAATTCTTACCTTTTAGGGTTGTAACAGTTAATGGAAACTTTTATTTAATACCAGCTGTGCCGTACTAATACCAGCTGTGCTGTACTCACTCTCAGTCCGGCTACGACTCCCACCTCGATGCCCACGCCCACGCCCACTCCCACGCCCACTACAACTCCAAACTCATCGCAATCTGAATTGTACTGAAAATTATATATACTTCTTTGTAATACCTACAAATGTATTTCAAAACTAAAAAATCCCATAACTTTTGATTTGGTAAGTCGATTAAGAAATGAAGAAAAAATGTTACTCCGAGTTAAGTCCTATGTTTCTGTGAAGAGTTCATCAAAATCGGTTGCTCGTGGCTGCTCGAGCTTCGGCTGGTCATGGTGGCGTTCTTTAGGGTGGGCCTATGTCCAGTAGTGGAGGTTTAAGGGCAGATATGATGATGTTGAAGATCTTTCTTCGATAGAATTAAACAAGGTGGCTTGTGCGGAGGTTAGGGGACCGGGTGTGGTGGCGTTCATTGCCGAAAGCCTGTGTTCAACAGTGGACGTCCAAGGGCTGATATAAATGAATGAAATTGTATTGTCCAGCACTAAAAAAATTTCTTTATGTTTATCCAGAATATGGGCTTCGCTGCACCAAATTAATTTACCAAAATTTTATAAAATCATCTAGATATTCGCATGTCTATTAGTCCGTGGGTTTTAGATGGATTTGTTCTTTTTAAAGGTTTCGTACTTACATAAGTCTCACGCATTGATCCCAGAAGGGTAGGCAGAGACGATGTATCTTTTACCACTTTGCGCTATCCTGACAAATGTTGCAAAGCGACTTTCCTTCACCCGCATTTCGTATTAATAAAAGGTAGTAAAAGAAATCCTTACAGTTCGTAGGTAAGTTCTTACGTTTGTCACAGAAACTATAAACACTTTTGACTAGCCGAGGAGTAGTCTAGCCGAGGAGTAAATTAAAAGAAAAAAAAACTATGACTGGAGGGTTAAAAATCAGACCGCCGCAAAAGTCTGACCGCGTGGTCCGACTAATCCGACGACGTAAATTTTTTTCTTCTTGGTTCGATTCATAGAACAATAAGGAATTTCAACGTTTCATGATTCGGTTATAGGACAACGATGAGTTGGTATGTAGACCATGAAAAAATCACAAGTTTTCAATGACCACTACTCGTGTAAAATATTACAATTACGTACAATATTTTGTAAGGAGCTACTAATAAAATTTTACTATAACAATTGCAAATCATGTTGGTATATATACTTATTTAAATTATATGTGTACTAAACACTCGGCGCACTCACACTTGACCCTTTAGATGTGTAATAATAAATAATCAATATAATTAACAAGTCATCATTATTATTTTTCATTCACAGCCCAATAGACCCCCAATCTACCACATATTGCGTCGTAGCCTCACGTCGTAAGAACTACACATCACTATGCGCGGCGCAACAAGACGCCAAGACAAAGCGAGACGAGACGGTGTCGTATGCGGCGTCGCACGGTTTGAAGATAGACCCCTTCGGCAACACGACGAGAGTTTCGAGCAATGTTGATAATAAGATCGAGATGGACGCATTCAACATTTACGAAGGACATTTTAGGAGTGTTTATAGAAGGAAGAAGTTTGGTGAGCATTTTCGTTCATTGTTCATTTTCCATAGAAACTAAATATTTTCCCGCGGTAAAAATAACGAATGGTTGTCTAGAACAAATCATAGGAGCCGTGGTGGCCTGGTTGGTTGTGCACTCGTCTCACGTTCGTGATGTCGTGGGTTCAAACCCCGCTCGTACCAATGAGTTTTTCTAAACTTATGTACAGTTTATTTATAATACCAAAGGCTTTTCGGTGAAGGAAAACATCGTAAGGATATGCCAAAGAAGACATTCTAAGGCGTATGTGAAGTCCAATAAATCGGCTTGGGGCACCGTTGGTGGTCAGGGGTTTGGTACAAAAGATCCTGAAGGGTCGAAGTGTCGCCAGGTCTTCCTGGCCCCCTAAAAATAGATGTTTAGCAGTGGACTTATTTCAACTGATTATGTATATGATGCACGGAAAACTCATTGCGCGAGGCCCGACTCGCACTTGACCGCTTTTTCTTGTTGCAGGTCGCAGTACGAAAGCTACTGATGGAGATCCAGTTATTGCTTGTGTTGGTGAAAGAACCCATCATTTCATTGAAAACCTCGATCCAAGCATGGTAGTTGTGTTTTATTTTACTAGCATGTTTGTATATACCCGCGAGTTCGTCGTCGCTGTAAACATACATACATAATGCTCACGCCTTGGTCCCAGAGGGGTAGGCAGAGACGATGGATCGCCACTTTGCGCGATCCTGACACACCTCACTAGCCTCACTCACATTCATCAACCTTTTCATGCACCTCCTTTTATTCTTCTCACTGCGGACCCCAGCCTTTTTGAGGACATCACTAATTTGATCCTTGAAAGTTCTCCTAGGACGACCTCTAGCTGTAGTTCCTACCACATTCGCGTTGTAAATTTCTTTTGTCACTCTTCTTTCACAAATAAGCTCTAAATGTCCAAACCGACGCAACATACCCTTCTCTAACTTCGTTACTACATTTTCTTTCTTTTAGTTTGAAAGAAAGAAGACGTACAGTTACGCTGACAACCACCAAGTTTGTGAACAAGGCCAAAATATCAGTAATTGATTTCACCTTTGGGTTCAGTTTAGCAACAGCCCGTATACTCCCACTGTTGGGCTTAGTCACCACACGGGCTCAGTGTGGATAGGTGGATTTACATAGCATACCTTCCTATTTATGTTCTATCTGAAGTTTAAATGCGTTACCTATACGTTTAGAAAAAGAAGTCAATGGTACCTACAGAACAGTGTTTGATCCATGTTTGCAGCTTCGACTTCTTGAAAGTAAAGGCACTTTTAACAAAAATACCATTACTACGAGGGATAAGAATTTTTCTTACTTGGTAGATTTTTCCTTTAGATAAAGTTTAAACAAACCAATAATTCGTTTGAATAAATAATTAATTTATTATGATCGATGACATGTCCCACCGGAATGTCTTACGGGACTACCGAAGAATATTGTTAACGAAATTTTACATTATGAAAATTGTTTTGTCTTTAAGCCGTTCAAAAGCGCTCGTAACGACGTTTTGATGCAAATACATTTATTATTAGATAGATATTTAAAGTTCGTTAACCGAGCTTGCATAACTGTAAAACCATAGAAAACTGCTGAGTGTAGGCCTAGTATAATGACGTCTTACCTAATTTTGCCTCAAAACAGTAACATATAATAGCTGTTAATCAGCTTAAAGTCACTAAACTTTGCCAGTGTGAGCCAGGCAAGGCTTTCTCCCGAGTCTTTAAGGTGGCAACGCACTTGTAGTTTAGTACGAGTTCATGAGAAGGTAACGATTGCTTACCATTAGGTGGTCCTGATTATGCAGTGTGGCGACTATATATCGCGTCACTATCCATTCAACGGGCTTCCATTTTGATTGCCTCAAGTGTTTTTTTTCATCTATTTTTTGTTGAGGCTTGTGACTCGCTAAAGTCAACGCCAGCCTCGTAAGGAAACACTAATTTGTCAAGTTATTCAGACCTCAGTCTAAGAGATAACGTAACGAACCTATATAATTGTTTTGCCTTATCAGATAAGGGGCTGCTCAATATTATATTAATATCGCCATTGTGACCCACGTTATCCCCCAGAAAGTGCCTTCTGTTGCCTTAAGTGTTCAAACTCGAATCACAACTGGTCACAATACAAGATGGCAGATTTTCTCTAAGGTGCAAACTCTCGCGCTATGCGCTCAGGCGAGTGTTGTGCATTCGAGCGCAACCTGTCCACATTCTCAGTGTACTCAGTTATTGTATAGATTCTCGCCGCGTGTTGCTGTGATATATGCTTGAATATATGTATCTATGCCCAAAATATCGACATGACAGGAGCGAGGCCCGACACGACAGCGAATGCGGGCGAGACTAGGCGAGCGAGCGGACCATCTTCACACTCGCGCTCGCCAGCATTCGACGAGAGTGTGGATTAATAGATTGCTGTAATAACATTAACACCCATATCTTTCTACGAATATGTTTTATTTGTTATACAATAAACATTATATAACTTCTAGACTTACTTCGTCAGCGTGTTTGGAGTGGCCAGGGACCGTCTTGCGGGATCCCTTCTAGCCACAGGAAGCGTCCGGCCGAAGACATCCACTGCCAAACGATTGCGGGAAAATGTTCCTTCCAAGGCGGATATTAGAGGAAGAACTGTTTATTATTTTAAGGTATTCATCATCAGCTAAAATGCTCAAGCAAACATTAGCCTCGCCAATGCAATGCCACTTTTGGTGGGCTGTCCACTGGCGGATTTGCCATCACCACGCTTGGAATGGGGATTGGTGTCCGTCCCTGGTGCAATCCCTTAATTCCTAGACGACACACCCACGGGAAGATTGGAGGTAGCCCTTTCTATACGGCATTTTATTTGACCTTAACAATCCACTCGAGAACCCGTTCTCCGACAGTGTGACCAGCCCATTTCAACGTATTAAGTTTTCGTGTTATTTCGAAGACTTTAGTTCTCCAATACAACTCCTTTATATTCAACGATCTCTATGTACTACTAGATGGAGCGTTCCAAACAATCGCTCTGTTCCACTCAAGTAGCCAAAACTCTTTCACATTCACAATGAAACTTGTGCAGTTACTACGCAGAACATTTAATTATTACTAAATATTGAAGCTACGGTTAAATAATGTCAATATTTAGTAAATAATTAAATGTTCTGAGTAGTAACTGCACATGTTTCAAAGTTAATGTGAAAGAGTTGTGGCTACCTGCGTGGAACAGAGCGATTGTTTGGAACGCTCCATCTAGTAGTACATAGAGATCGTTGTTTATATTCATTCTTCTGACATTTCTTGTGTTAGAAACTACAATAGTTAAACGCGTTTCTCAGCTGTATACTATAATTTTTATACGCAGGCCACAGTTGGATCAGGTGGTGGTCTCTGGATGACAGTGAGCACCTGTGGAGGAGCTGTCGACTTGGAAGTCTTGGTCAGAGGGAAAAGGTTATATATGGCCAAGAACATAGGTAAATGAACATATTAATGTATTAGGTCCTTACAGCAGCTGACAAACTGACATAGTTATAATTATTTTATTTAGCATTCTAATTATAAGTTGACTGCTTTGCAGCAGCTAACAAGCATATCTATTGATATTTATAATTATTTTATCTTGTAGATTAGAATTTATTGGGATATATAATGTAATAGTATATATGAACATATATATATATATCTATATGTTCATATATACTATTACATTACTATTTGTAGCTAATCTAACAATACAAACTACTCATAAAAATAAATAAAAAATACAGATAAATAATTAGTTTTTATCTTGTATGTTTGACAATGCCATCTACCGCAGCTTAATGTTTATAACGTAGAAACTGGTCGCTCATTGCCATGTATTCATAATGGTCGCGTTAACGCCAGCCATGCAGAAATGTGAAACAAAATGTAAACAAAACAATGTCGACTTAGCCTAGAGTTCTCAATGTTCTGAGTTTCATATGAGTACATATGAAATTGACTGTTTTCATAATGCAATGACCTAATATTAGCTATATATTTGTGTAGTTGTTAGGCCTGATTCCGAAGAAAGACATTTACAATTTTACACATACATTTTGTTACTGTTATGGCCCATTATGTTACTAAGTGTAAAATGCAATATTGAATACAGAAGTATCTAACTTTGGTTATACCCACTCTATTGAAGTTTGGAGGAAACTTTACAAAAGATTCACTATACCAGGGAAGGACTCTTAAAAAAAAAATCAGGGATCACTTCTATGAAGACGACTCTACACAAGACTTTTAATTAAGAAGACTTATGAGTACTAGAATTAGTAAGCTTCTGGACATTGAACTCTATCGTATAATAAAGATAAAAGATTTGTATTCTCTTTACAGTCATCATCATAATCATATTAGCCCTTACACGATCACTGTTGGACCCTCAATAAACGCCATCACATGCGGTCCTCTGCCCTCAGCATCCAGTTTATTCAGGTCGTCTGACCATCTGTCGGCGGGGCGTCCCATACTGCGCGTGCCGATTTGCGGTCTGCACTCCAGAACTCGTCTGCCTGAACAGTCGTCGTTTCTACCAGAATTTAAGGATTAAGTATTTTCAAATATACGTTAACTGGCTCGTACTTTTTCAGAACCCCATTCGAAATTCTTCGTGCCAGCGCCGATGCAGACGTCCTCCATCCAAGAAACTAGTGACGAGGGCTCCGTGCAGTTCGACTCCAGTTCTGAGGAGATGAAGATGCGATACGTCATCAGAGTGGTGCCTTGCATACCGGAAAGAGAAGGCGTTGTTGGGGTTGAGGTTAGTAATTTGCGGGCTTTGGCCCAAATTAGTTAATAGTTACTATGTCACTCCCTAGTATTTTCTTCACCGCGATAACAACTAGGGTAGTAGATAAAAAAAAAAACGTTTTAAATGTACGAAGTGTACTCATATGCAATAAATGATTTCGATTTTGACTTAGTAAAACGAAAATACCTATGCTTTTAATTAGCTACTCCTTCCTACTGTTTATTTAAATGTGTCTAAAGTTCGACTTAGCGTTGTTATTACTGCGTATGGGCGGGACGAGGAGCAGCGTTCTCATGTGTATATTAAGATCATTACTGCGATCACCAATCCGCCTGCCAAGTGTGGTGATTATTGCAAATCGCCCAATGAACAGCCCACCAAAAGTGGCATTTTTTGGGGACGCCGATGTTTAGCAGTGGTCGTAATTCGGCTGCTGATGATGATATAAAATCCTCAGCCATACTGAAGCTGATGTATACAGGGTTACAGGAAAAGTCGTGCTAAATCCCTTAAGGGTGTGGAGCACCCATCATTTCTGACTTATTTCACTATGAAACACCCTACCCTAAACTTAACCCTTTTCGAGATATTCGACTTTTAATTTTTTTATTGAAAATTGCTGATTTTTAGGCTACTACATTTATTTTTGTTTATTTTGTGTATCTTATTATTATTATTATTGCATTTTTACATGTGTAGTAAGATGCTTTAGGACGTCAATCATTAAAATAGTGCACAAGTTAATTGAATAGACTGTAGTAGACAAGTGAAAGAAAAGAAATAAAAAACATATTAGAAAGTTTATTTTTCTCTAAGGGATATCTAAAAAAAATGTTATGGTAATTGTTCGGCAGATGTTTTTTAAAATATTTACGTTTCATCAGCTATCTAACGAGGTGTAACAATCTAGGGTTTGTATTACATTTCGTGGAAAAAAAGTAGTTGGGACGCTCCAACGCTCGCAAGCTCGCAACGAATACATAACTCGCTACCCCGGTCGTCGAGTGCCGGATGTGGCCGTTTTTGAAAGACTTCGAGAAACTGGCTCTGTTTTGAGACGAAGTACAGACATGGGAAGACCACGAATTGACGACGAAGAACAGGACAATGAGATAGTGCAACGCTTTCGAGCGGATCCGACTACTTCCACTAATATTGTTGCCCGTGATCTGGGGCTTTCGCAATGGAGAGTGTGGTTTACAGTGCATACTGCTGGCCTATACCCGTACCATTACACGCCAGTACACGTTATTGAAGAAGGGGACCCCGCGAGAAGATTGGACTTTTGCAGATTTATGCTAAATGCTGATGTAGAAGACCCAGATTTTTTAAGAAATATCTTGTGGACGGATGAGTCCAAATTTGATAAAGATGGCATAACTAACTATCACAACGCCCATTACTGGGCCCTAAAAGAACTAAGGAATCCCAATAAGAAAAGAGTGAAGGGGTCCCAACGAAGATTCAGCGTGAATGTGTGGATGGGCATTATCTCCAATCATTTGATTGGACCTTACTTTCTCCCGGATAATCTAAACGGGGAAAGCTACGAAAATTTCCTGAGAGCAGACTTGAGTGATTTGCTGGATGATCTGCCACTCAACCTGATCAGGGACATGTGGTTCCAACACGATGGCTGCCCTGCCCATTTCAGGAGAAGTGTCAGAGACTGGCTGGACACAAATTATCCAAACAAATGGATTGGACGAGGTGGGCCATTGCCATGGCCAGCAAGAAGTCCGGACCTAACCCCCATGGATTTTCATGTGTGGGGCTGCATGAAAAGTCTCGTGTACAGCGAGCCGAATCCAGTTTCGTCTGTGGAAGACTTAAGAGAAAGGATTGTGGATGCAGCAAATAAAATGAGGACCACATTGACCACTGGCGTAGTGAAGACCGGTCTCCGTA
This sequence comes from Esperia sulphurella, assembly GCA_947086405.1. Taxonomy (NCBI): domain Eukaryota; kingdom Metazoa; phylum Arthropoda; class Insecta; order Lepidoptera; family Oecophoridae; genus Esperia; species Esperia sulphurella. The sequence goes on along the minus strand of OX352273.1, from coordinate 11,871,797 downwards.
GAAGGATGCGACAATGTATTAGAAATAGAGGCGGCCATGTTGAACATGAACTGTAGAAAAAGAAAAAGTTGTGAGAAAACCTTTAATAAATGGCATTTCATGCTTACCTATTGTTTTATTTTACTTTTTAGGGCTAAGTATACATTTTCTTCTCCACTGTCGCCTATGAAACTAAATTTTTTTGAATGCATTTGAATAAAACCCTACATTATTATACCTCGTTAGATAGCTGATGAACCGTAGATATTTTAAAAAACATCTGCCGAACAATTACCATAATATTTTTTTTAGATATCCCTTAGAGAAAAATAAACTTTCTAATATGTTTTTTATTTCTTTTCTTTCACTTGTCTACTACGGTCTATTCAAATAACTTGTGCACTATTTTAATGATTGACGTCCTAAAGCATCTTACTACACATGTAAAAATGCAATAATAATAATAATAAGATACACAAAATAAACAAAAATAAATGTAGTAGCCTAAAAATCAGCAATTTTCAATAAAAAAATTAAAAGTCGAATATCTCGAAAAGGGTTAAGTTTAGGGTAGGGTGTTTCATAGTGAAATAAGTCAGAAATGATGGGTGCTCCACACCCTTAAGGGATCTAGCACGACTTTTCCTGTAACCCTGTATATGTAGGATTTGCGTACTGTCTGAACTATCATATAGATTATGTACACATTATGTACATCATCATCCAGTTATTTTTGTCTCCACTGCAGGAGCACAACTTTCTCTCATCTGCCGGAGACAGACGGAGGATTTGGCCTACACTCCCTGCGCTGGCCAGAGGGGTTGGGGAGGGCTGATTATCCGCAAAAAAAAATTATGTACTTATTTAGACTCATATAATTTCTTATTTCTATAGTTAACAGCATCAACCACGAGATGGGGCGTGAACGTACCAGAGCTTCTGGAAGATGGTGCGGTGGTGAGGGAGCTAAAGCCACGAAGATCGTGCAGATCGGTTGATGTCGCATTTTTGCCGGCGACGCATAATGCTACTGATGTTATTAGGTTGGTAATTATATTGCGCTTTTTTTGCTGTGGCTGTGTCGTGGCTGTGGCGTGTCAATGGCGTGTCTGTGGCATGTCTGTGGCGTGTCTGTGGCGTGTCTGTGGCGTGTCTGTGGCGTGTCTGTGGCGTGTCTGTGGCCTGTCAGTGGCGTGTCAGTGGCGTGTTTGTGACGTGTCTGTGGCGTGTCTGTGGCGTGTCTGTGGCGTGTCTGTGGCGTGTCTGTGGCGTGTCTGTGGCGTGTCTGTGGCGTGATTGTGGCGTGGCTTTGGCGTAGTTATGCTGTGGTTTCGACCGGCGATAAGTACGTAGTACGACGCCCCCTGGCTAGATGGAGCGACGATCTGCGTGACTGGATGAGAAGAACCAAGGATCGGGTTCAGTGGTGCACCTTGGAAGAGGCCTATGTCCAACAGTGGACTCGTTCAGGCTGATGATGATTACGAAGTAAATTTTCAGATAAAAATATTAAAATCGAATTATCTTTGCAGATATTGCATCACAGCCCGTGAAAATATAAATGGGGAAAACTACTTATGTGCATTGAACAAGAAATCCTCGGCGAGGGTTCAATGTGCGAATCACATACAGCGTCCACCGTAAGTATATACTTAATTGAAATTTGTTGATGTTCCTTCGTTATGGCCCTAAGGGAACGTACCCATACTATGTGACCCGTTTAGGAGGGGGAGGGGTCTTCAAAATACCACGCTTGGTCACAGGGGGAGGGGGGTGGCAGGTTAGGTTTTCGTCACGTAGTCAATATCCTCTAGGGAAATCTCGCGATTTTTCGAGCTATATTCAAATATGGTTAGCGCTTATTAGCGCTTTTTAAACTCACAGGTGGCAACACGGACGTCAGCTGATTGAAAACTGATAGTTTTTTTCTTCTCGATGATATTTTTTTCACTTGTAATTATAGGAATGCACGCACTCTTGGCGTCACGCGGCAAGCGCCGTATTAATAAAGACAAATATGAGCAATTTTTTTTCATGTAACTTTCTGCTTGCATAAATTGTTTTAAAACCATATTTATGCATTATTACATGAAAACTAGAGGGGGAGGTCATATACTACGGGGGGCCCCCGAGGGGAGTAAAAAAATTTTAAAAAATGGGTCACGTAGTTTGGGTACGTTACCTAATTATTCCGTCATTTTTAGTTTCGCCTGCATAGAAACTAAGTATTCAGTATAGAAGGTTCGCTACTAGAAGACGATCGGTCGCCCGAAGTATAAGATCTAATAAAAGATCATTTCAGTTAGGATCATTCACATAATAAGATTTATTTTTAATTAGTATGGCGTGTGCGCTATGAATACCAGAGTATTTTATTTTTTAAATAATTAAACTCTATCACGAAATGACTCAGTTATTAAAGTTTATTTAACGCAACTTTTCAAAACGCGCGCGCTTTGTATGCCTACGTAACTTATTACAACCCGCACGTGATGTTTTCGCCCTCTCGCTCGGATTTCATTTACCAGAGCGGTGTCGCATGTGTTTTGTTTACGGCAGACTGCGATTGTGTGCTGCGCACACTTCTAGCGACACGGCGGATGACGTCACTTCTGGTCACTCCAGTTTATGGATTTTGATCCGTTTTTTTTTTCATAGTAGTTTCTGAGGTTTTAAGCACTAAATATCTGTATACTTTACAAAAAACGTGACTGATCCTACTATGTAACTCATAACTTTTTTTAGGGAAAGGGTGATAGTTCAGAAGGTAAGTGGACTGAAGCCTGGACGGAAATATGCCATTCAGGTAACAGCCTCGATAAAGGGAAGCTCTGTGCCGTTCAACGTGTTGTTTGCTGACACGAACTCGTCGTGCAAGGAAGAATAAATGGTGAAAGGTGTGGTCAGGAAACACATTACATATTGTCATACGAAAACCAGTGCTATTTGCGTCTACATGAACGGGTCACCAGCAGCAAATCCATTACCAGCAATTACCAAGTAAACTTTACGGTTCACATCGGAACACCATCTATTATTAATTTTGTTTTCGAGACGCAAATGAGTTTTTTTTTTCATATGTCTATTGATTTGTAATGAAATATACTAAAGAGGTTCCGTTCTGTTCGGAGCATAGAATCGTAGATAGGGTTGAGTGTATGAAATCGCTTTTAGCTGTACGACCGCCTAGATATGTAGGTATGATCTTTTTTTTTGTTTTAAAGTTGAAATAGAGAATTTTTTTTTTTTTTTATAAATATCACAAACATTCACACCAATTATCCAGTCCCAAACTAGGCAGAACCTGTGGTATGGTTACTAGATAACGGATAGACATACTTAAATAAATATATAAACATCCAAGACTTGGGTACAAACATTCATATTCATCATACGAACATTTGCCCCTAGCGGGATTCGAACCCGCAACCTTCGGCGTGGCAGTCCGAGAGCTACCCGTTCCGCCACGGAGGTCGTCTTGAATTGAATAAAACTACAACTCGCATTGAAAAGGCTTCTATGTCGTAAATTGCGTACAGGTGCAAGCTATTGATTAGCATGCGGCTGGGCTTACATGTCTCTGCGATGTGCGCAAGCACAATTTTAAACATTAACTGCAAAAATTGAAAAACAAAATATGCTGTTTTTCATAAATTATTTTATGGCGTATTCTTAACCCATTAGAGCAGGTAATAGAATGATAATGTTAAAGAACTAGTGCCCTTTTTGTAATAAGTGATTCAGCTATAGAACAAGTGACACACTGTAAATAACTGCGATTTAAAGAATTGTTAGATTTAATAACTGCACATCGTACCTAATTTAAGCATTTATAAAATTTTATTATAATTAGTTAATAGTTGATTACCATACTACCTAGTTATATATAAATGTATTATTAATTAGGTACCTAATAATTAATAAATAACTTAAGCATTGTGGCATTTAAAATAATGTGCTAGGATAAATAAAGAATTGTATGTTCCTACTATAATTTTATGTAAATAAAACTTTGTTAATAAAATTTTAGAAAATAAAACAATTTTTATTCGAATTAACCTTTTTCGTATAGACAAACGTGCAATGACTATGCAACCATGACCCCATTATCAATAAAATAGACGCTTCCTGTAATACTTCTTGCCTTATCACTGGCTAGAAAAACTATCAGCTCAGAAACGTCTTCACTAGTTGCGATTTTCTTCAAAGGACTCCTATCTTCTCTGTTTTTCATCAAATCATCCGTATCTTTCTTACTCAAGCCCAATCTGTTATGAAATTCCGATTCCACTGGCCCAGGATTCACGGAGTTAACTCTTATTCCATGAACAGCTAGATCTTTTGCTATGCATTTGGTAAACATGTCTAGACCAGCTTTGGAGATGCAGTAAGGCGTGAACTCAGGTATTGGTTTTTGGGAGGCAATGCTAGAAACATTTACAATAGTGCCTTTAGTTTTAGTCAGATAAGGCGCAGCAAGGTGGGTTAGTAAATATACACTTCTTAGATTAGTGGAAATCATTTTGTCGAAGGGTACAATACCGTCTTGTAGACCAGCTATGATCCCAGCTCCAGCATTGTTAATTAGCACATCGATTTGTCCAAAAACCTTTATTGTTTCATCGATGATCTTCTTGACATCATCGTCTTTGGTCACATCAGCTTTAACAACTAAAGGTTTGATACCTTGAGCGTTTACCACGGCTTCAGCAACTTTCTTCAAATTTTCTTCGTCTCTTCCAACGATTACAACTTTTGCCGAAAGATTGGCGAAATATTTCGCAGTGGCAGCTCCGATCCCTACACTAGATCCGGTTACAATTACGACTTTGTTGTCGAAAGCCATTTTCAATAATCCAAACACGTATTTGAAACGTAAGTGTTGCGAGAAGTACCTAGATAAAATGATTAAACGCGTCTGAAACCCGTCGTATTTGTATAGGACATATCTATTTGCCTACCATATCAAAGATAACGATTAAGTAGGTACCAATTTACGTAATAGTCTCAGACTGATACGCGACAACATAACAATAAAATTTTAGATGGTAATATTTTTTATAATCTCATCACTTAGTTACTAACGTCCTCAAAAATGCTGGGGTCCGCAGTGAGAAGAATAAAAGGAGGTGCATGAAAAGGTTCATGAATGTGAATGAGGCTAATGAGGTGTATCAGGATCGCGCAAAGTGGGGATTCAACGTCTCTGCCTACCCCTCTGGGACCAAGGCGTGAGCATTATGTATGTAATCTTATCTATAATTAAATAACGAATTTGAATTTTGTAGCTAATAGATTCTCTATTGAAATATGCTTTGTAAAGAAAATGCAGATCAATATTAGTTGCTTGAAATCTATTTTTCTTTACTGACGAACTGCAATTAAGTACCTATAGGTAACTACAGTTAGAAAATCATAATAATAGTCATATTTATTGGTAAAAAAAGTACAAGTAATGATGTAACATAGGTAACGGACTCAGACTAAAAATAAAAAATCTATGGTAACAGATTATAAATAATGTCATAAATGTCTATATACACAAAATCATCTCAAGTCTCAGACTAAAAACCAATCGTAATAATCTAAGTCTCAAGTACTATCATTCAGGAAAAAGGTCAACTGAGTAGTAGGTAGGTATGCCTTAGAAATAAGAATTTTTATAATTTTTTTTATAAATCGGTACGCTGGTGGAAGCTGCACTTTCACATCTCGCTGTACATAAACTATTATAATCTATCTATGATATTTTAACATTCAGATCAAAGCTCGAGAGATAGGAACAATATACCAAATGATGCATAGAAACGGCCCTGGATTGATGGAAATACATTTTATAGCCTTGTGTACCATAGTTAGATAAGTAGATATGTATCCATGTATATACTAAGTATATAATATTCGGACTAAGTATCTATCTACGTATTTACATTAATCGCATAATGTTATGTTACTTATTATCTCCTTTTAATTATATTCAGCGACTCTACTAACATCCTATCCTACTAATATTATAAATGTGAAAGTTTGGATATTTGGATTTTTGGATGTTTGTTACTCAATCACGCTTCAACCACGTGACGGATCGTGAGGAAATTTGGCACACATATAGGTTAGGTCATGGAAAAGGACATATGATAGTTTTTATCCCGAAAAATATCCCATTCCTACTGGAAATACATAATAATTTGTGATGTTAAGTAGTCCGTGCGGACGAAGTCGCGGGCAACAGCTAGTATGTATATAAATAGATACGTATTACGTACGGCTATTCAGTTCAATATTATATGCGTCTCCTCAGACAAATTAGTACAAAATTTGTCTTAGGTGTACTCAGTTGGTAATCGTACATAATCGTATGTCTAAAAAAGAGAATATACTTTGTAATCCTGCTCATACTGTAAATAAAAAAACTTTTTAGTGGGTTCCTACGCCCTATTTTTTTCCGTTCATGATAAATACTATAAATATCTACTACAGTAGATAAATATTGTGGCTTTCTTTGATACAACAAGACGTATGAAATATTTTACAACATTAGATAAATGTAAGGTAATTAATTACGTTAAGTTAAATTTTGCGAATAAGAGAAAGACTATGGTAGGTACAATACCTTTGCCTATACATAAATAATAGGGTGACAGTCAATCAATGTCAGACGTCTGTGATAGTGACAGTGACAGTATAAAACAAATGTCAATGTCAGTCAGATCAATACGTACGTACGAGTTATAGTGGTCAAAGCTTTCCAAATATTCGTTTTCTAGCTATACTTTTTAATAAAATATACCAAATTACCATTGAAATTGATTTCAAAATGTCTGCAAACGAGAAACATTACTTCGGCCCACTCACACTGCACCAAAAAAGTGAAATTCCCACCATTTTCAAGAGCGATACCCCCGAAGATTGTTCGTGTGTTTTATGTGAAGAAAAGTACACTTTGCCTGCATCTGAGAAGCAGCTTCTGACGCATCTGTTCATGGAGCACCGGCTGGTGATAGCTGATGTCAACCAAATAGCTGATTTGAGTGGATATGTGAGATATTGGAGACTGCGGTTTAAAGGTTTGTTTTGACCTTTTATTTTACTGCAAACGGTCATACAGCGCCTCTGATGGTACATGGGTACTATCGCCCGTATTTGGTCGTTGTCACACAGAGGACTATGTTAGAATGACAAGAGAACACAGCTCAGCTATGCATACATGCATTGCCATTTGACGGCAGAAATAAGCGTGTGGGGTCCTTTCAAATAGATCCTGCACCAGAATCCTACCACCAGGATAGGTCTTACAATAGTCATAACCATAGGTCTGACTTTTCATGTGAAAAATATGGTGTTAATAGTGCTGAGACATTAATTTTTCTATAAATTTCGAAATATAGCATATATTGTCACTGGGGTACAATAATAATTTATTTTTTAAATGATTTCAGCCATAACTAGTGCTGTGTGGTTCGATGCTATGGATATATGGTAGTTAAAGTTTTAAAAAAAGTGGACTTAGTCTCTTGCATTACTAACAAACTGGATGGGTGGAAGCTGTTAATAATAATAAACTAATTATTAATTCGTCTAATTAATAATCATCCTTGTTCCCTTGAAATATGTATTTCTTCAAAGAAAACGTGAAATATCTCAATTTTAGTTTACTTATTGATTCTGAAAGAAAAATTAAAATTGGTTCGAGTACTATGATCATCATATTTTTATTATGCAACATCCGACCTTTGGTTATAAGTTAGGTTATCAGGGTATTTTGCCTATAATGGGATCATTTAGAATGAAACCAAACATCTAGGGCTTTAGGACTCTATAAACAAATTAAATAGACTATTGAGCCAATAAGGGTATATTTGTTTCTGCCTCATGACTGGTGTAAACTAAAATTACATGGGAAAAGAAGGCTTAAAAACGAGTTAAGGTATCGTTAAGGCACTCACATAGATGTTATAGATAATGTCATGAGAAAAAATAAAAGTCACGAATCTGACACGAAGAATGCTTCTCCCAGGAATGACCCATATAAGGGTATATTATTTGTGGTTATCCTAGTCTTGAGCTGAAAACTCTATTTTTCCTTGGTAACATATTGCCTGTTTATAGTAAATAGGCATTATAACTTTTCAGGACATAACTGAGAACAGGTCTTAAATGACCTGAATAGTTTATAATTAAAATTTCATTATAATATAAAGTTTTAAAAACAAACAAATCGTCAGCTTACTGGGAGAAGTCACTAACTGTTTAGGATTAACAGTAGCAATTTGGGTTTAGATTGGGATTAGCTAAATCTATTGCTACTGTTATTCCCCAGAATTTCCTGAAAATACTTTGTTTTAAGTTCTTGTATATATATGTTCATTTTTGAATAGATTTTCTTCTAATTACAGATAACAATCTACCATATTTCTGTACAACGATGCTACTTGACAATAAACCCGATGGAACTAAGTCAAAGGATGAAGAATATTACTTACTGAGTGATGTTTTACCAGAAGATAAAGAGATACGGGCAAATCTGCAGCAAACAAAGTTACAAAAGTTGTTAGAAAGGCACCAATTTGAGAGAGAAGATAAGAACTATGAAAGAGAATGTTTATTCTGCCGTCACGTTTCAAATAGCACTAGATCTGATTATTTAAATCATTTATATGAAAAACATAACTTTCATATCGCCAAGCCAGATAACTTAATTTGCATAGATGACTTAATAAATTTCATAGCATCAAAATTGGAAAAACTTCAATGTATATTCTGTGAAGGGGACTTCAAAGACCGTACTATACTAAAGGAGCACATGCGCAAAAAAGGTCATAAGAGAATCAACCCTGATAACAAAGAATATGATAAATATTTTCTTGTTAATTATATAGGTGAAAAACAAAATTATAAGCCAAAGCATAAGCAAAACAAGCATCAAACCCAAGTTAAGCGGAAACCAGAAGACTATGAGCATGATTCTAACATAGACAGTGATCCCGAATGGTCAGAATGGACTGAAGAGAATGGTCCATTAATCACTTGTCTACTCTGTGATCATACTGAGATGGAATATGATAATGTGTTAGACCATATGGAAAGGCAACATGAATTTTCTTTTACAAATACAACACAGGGCTTGGATTTCTATCATAAAATCAAAATTGTGAATTATATTCGTCGTCAAATCCATTTAAAGCAATGTTTATCATGCGATACTAAGTTTGACGATCCAAAGAACTTAGAGAAACACATAAAAGATATGAAACATTGTGTTCTAGAAAAAGAGAAATGGGATCAGCCCGAATATTACTTTCCTACATATGAGGATGATTTGTTTTTGTGTTTTATTCATGATGATGATGAGAGTTGGTGGTCAACAGATGAAAGGGATGTTGAAAGAAGAAATAGTATGTCCGACAGCATTTCCAAAGAGGTGGCTTTGTCTGTTCTTAAAGATAATAATTGAATAATTACATAAATTGGATCCTATTATGAATGTTTGCGTTTAAAATTAACTCTCACTGTCAAATAATAAAAGAACGATTTCTTCATAGAAAAGGGATATTAGTAACTTAAAATGTGTGCCTTCAGAATACTAAGGCTTATTATAGGCTTATGTCCAGCTGTGGACCGATGTAGGCTGAAGGATGGAGTAATGTGGCGACTTCTGTGGCGGAACGGGGTAGCTCTCGGAGTGCCACGCTAGTGGTTGCGGGTTCGAATCCCGCTAGGCGAAAATGTTCGTATGATGAATTGAATGTTTGTACTAAAGTCTTGGATATTTATATATTTATTTAAGTATGTGTATCCATTATCTAGTAACCATAGCAGAGGCTGTGCCTAGTTTGGGACTGAATAATTGCTGTAAATGTCTGACGTATTAATTTATTTTATTAAAAAAAAATGAGATATATATAGATTTATGTAATTTAAAATTACACATGTCACTATTACCTATCAAGCTATTTAAATTGCTCTGTATATTAAAATAATGTTAATAAAATGCTATTTTAATTTGATATTCATATTGGTGCTATATGTTAAGTCATCATAATATAAAGAATATATAAAAATAGAATCATGTTGAAATACCATAATATGAGTTTAATTTTTTCATTTCATTTATTGCTATAAATTGTAGGTGTAAGTACAAAAGTTTAACATTATAAAAAGTTCCTTACAATTTTACCCATTCGGGTGTAGCAGCTTAAAACTAACTTTAAACTAACATGCAATCACAACATAACCATCAAAATAATAATATAAGAAAAGAAAATGTTATTTAGTAACCTACGAGTGCCTATGCCACATTTTTCGACTAGATATACTAAAATTGAGGACGATGCTGAGTATTTTACTAAGGTTACTCAAAAAACTCATCAATACTGTAGGGGCACAACTTAAACAATAGGTTTTTAATTTAATATAAAACATTTTATCTGGCAGCGACGTTATATTTTCGGGCAACTTATTGTACACCCTAACAGCATTGAATTTGGCTGTTCTTTGCATTAAAGCTGTTCCGCACGTAGGTAGCAGGAGTTCTCTATTATGTAGAACATTAAGCCTGTTGTTTTTAAGCTCAGGCTTAACTGGGAACTTATCCGGATGGCGCCTCACCAGTTTACAGAGTTCTATTATGTACAGGGATGTAATTGTGTGCAGTTTCAGTTCAGTAAAGGAAGATTTACATGACACCCTTCTAGATAGCACTCCGTTTATAATTCTAACACGTTTCTGTAGAATAAACATTTTCTTTATGTCTACAGAGCCGCCCCAGACTGCTAGACCATACACCTTGACTGAAAAAATGCGTAATAAGCCTGTAGAGCCAACGATCTCTATGTACTACTAGTTGAAGCGTTCCAAACAATCGCTCTGTTCCATGCAAGTAGCCACAACTCTTTTCTTTCGCATTCACAATGAAACTTGTGTAGTTACTACGCAGAACATTTAATTATTACTAAATATTGACGCTATGGTTAAATAATGTCAATATTTAGTAAATAATTAAATATTCTGAGCAGTAGCTGCACAAGTTTCAAAGTGAATGTAAAAGATGCCTTATTGGTTCTAAGTATTAATTCTAAGTATTAATTCTAAGTATAACTTAAGTTGGTTCAGTAAGTTCACAGACTCTCATGTGATATTTTATAGTTATAGATAGTATTTTTAGCGACATGATAGATGTAACTATTTAAAATACATGTTGAATTGCCCAAAACCAATTATACCAGTATTTTGTGGTTCATGAACTTATTGTTGTGAGGGGTTTCTTTCAAATAATTATAAATAACAAACTTTTAATTTATTACTAACTTTAGCCGCGGTTTATCTGTAGTTGCCGTGTGGTTTCCGGTAGAGTAGAATAGGACCACTCCAACTCTTCCCGTGGATGTCGTACAAGGCGACTGAGGGAATACATTATAAAACATCAATCAGGCCTCCCCAACCCGTCTGACCAGTGCGGGGAGTGTAGGCCAAATCCTCCGTCTGTCTCCGGCAGATGAGAGAGGGTTGTGCTCCTGCAGTGGAGACAAAAATAACCTGATGATGATGTACATAATGTGTATACATCTATATGATAGTTCAGACAGTACGTATATCCTACATATGTACATCAGCGTCAGTATGGCTGATGATTTTATATCATCATCAGCAGCCGAATTACGACCACTGCTAAACATCGGCGTAAATCTGTAGTGAAATGTATGATTGTGTTTAGCCAGAATATAAGCTATTATTGTGTAAATTACTTAAAAATCGGTTCAACCGTTATGGCATTGATGAGTACCAAACAGCTACACAGCTACTTTCGCATCAGAACTTGTGTCAGAATAGTAGATTATCTATGAGTAAAAGCACGATCTTCATAAATCATAATAATCTTATCTCATTACACAAGGCTCTTTTAACAATGATAATGACGCTTGTGAGACGGTGGTGTCGCTCTGTTTACAGGGCCGCCGTTAGAATGTTAGCCCATATTCTAGTTTGGGATTAGATATGTGTGGTTTTCTGGCGTTATTTTTTTTCATTCGTAGGCAAGCAGTACGGTAAGTAGTTTCTAGAGCAAATTCACTATCTTGATTTCTTTCATATATTACAGTAGTGCACATGAGGATCGCCTAAAGTGTGGCAATCCCCCAATAATTATTCGTGATTAAGCTGTATATGCGTACATACATACCTAGACTTAATATAACAATATATTAAAAGTAATCAGGCCCTCTAATAAATAAAATGGTAAATATCGTGTGTCTGTGACATTAAAGATATTGGAAAAAAAAAAAAATGGGGGTCTAAGGATAAGTAATAGAACACATTTCGATCATTTTGGGAATTTTTGTCTGTTTTGGGATTGGGAGATTGAGAGTCTGAGTGGGAGTGGAAGTAGAAAAGGGAACGGAAAGCAAAAGTGGGAACGGGAGCGGATTCTGTAGTCCACGCGAGCGGAGCCGCGGGCACATCTAGTTAGGTAATGAGTTCGATTTTTGATTCGTATAAAAATTTTAATACTACTTTTTTCTGCTGCTTTAGCGGGTAGGGTTAAGTGGTATGAAGGCTTTTCGGCGCCCTACTCTATGATGGCGCCCGGTGTGCCCTTTTTTTGTCGTGGGTAAATGCCTACTGCATACCTATTTGCATCGGGGCCACCCTGTTGCTGCCGCCCTCCCCGGGGACGCGTAGGATGAAATGGGTGCGCAGTGCACCCGCATCCCCGATGACCCCTTTTAGTCTCCTTGTAGTAGTACAAAATCCAAGGTGAAGCGTGGTGTGATCTGAATTTAAGTACGTGCCTTAGTTTAATTTATAGAGATTTTTTTAGACTTAGGTCCGACCTGGAGTGACGTAATTCCAGCTCGGACTCCAATATCCCCTTGTAACTTGATGTGGTTAAGTACTAAATCTGAAATTTGTGTACAAAATAGTACGTTATGAGTATTAAATCCTGCCAGGGTCAGATTACTGAAATTCGACTTTGTCCTAGCGGAGTGACGCACACTACGACAGGCAGGGGATACCGTGGCTGCATTCGTCGCCCCAGCACAAAGGGCAGGCCTCTGTGTGCCCTAGGGGCGCCACTATAGTGTGGCCTCGTTACTGCTGCCCTAGTCCCTCCCTGCCGCCAAGCCTACTAGTAATATACTTTCAGCGGATATGAGCCAAGAGTGCGATAACTCAAAGGAAATTGCCCTGTCGGTGTTGTGTTACAGCAAACGACGCACTCGCTAACAAATGTCTGATGCTCCGCCAAATTAGACACAACGTTGGTAAACCCGATCTAAATTAACTTTCGGCTAATGGTATTTTTAGGGAGTGACGTTTCTGATAATGCGTGACAAGGGCTGACATGCATGCACTATGAATAAATGAGGCGATTTTGAACACTGGCCTGAATCATTTTGAGAGTTATTTTGGAGCCTGTTGTCTATTAGGGTGTATCGCGTGGTCCGTGTGCACATGAGGTTGGCATTTGGAGCGTGTAATCGATGTTGTGTGTCCCCTAAACACGAATTTGATGAGTTGTTATAAGATCAAAAAAAAATTGCGTTAACCTAAGGACTGGCGCTCACCTAGATACAAGTATGTTTATAAAATCGAGTTAAGTACACGGAAATATTACTGTTAGCTGTTGCAGTCCCTCTATAACCGGGAATTTCAACTGAATTTAGTCAAAGCTAAATAAAATTAAAAAAAAAATACAAACAAAAAACAGGCTTCAGGTGCCCAGTAGTAGGATAACAGTAGCTGGCTGTGTTTCCCCTTTGAATCGCCAGGCTAATGCGCTGCCCGAGGTATGTACCAATTTCAAGTGATATCGAAGATAATACTCGTCTTACTAGGTCTGACATTATACGCCTAAACCTTAAATTTGACTGAGGTTTTCAGTTTTATAGCAGTACCTAAGTACTAGCAAGTATATAGATAAAATAATATTACAAAGAATATTTGATCTACTAATCTACTTACATGACTACAGGTATAACATAAGGCTTTTACCTTCATTGCACTGAAATTTAATAACAAACTTAAGGCAATAATAACGAACTCGACAAACTGCTTATCAATGTTTGTGAAAATAAATCCTGGGAGCACTTTTACAAACCCACCCGAAAGTTTGTCGGATAGGCAACGTTTTATGGAATACGGTTTGTCCAGTCCGGTCTAAGACATAAGCAACGCGGAGGGGAGTCGGCTTACTCAGGCGTTCCTAATACTTATTTTGTGCCGAAAGTACAAGACTGTACTGCTCATGTGTGGTATCGATGTGTACGATAGGTTATTGATTAAATTAGATTTCTTTATTTCACATTACAAATTTTAATACATAGATTATCTTACGTAAAAGGTCAGAGTTAATGTGATCGTCAAAAAATAGTAAAAAAATAGTATACAAAATGTAAATCTAAATATGTTGCTCGATGGGGATTTAATAACAACTTTACTTGGAGGGCAATTGTTAATGGGTGCTAACAGATTGCACTAGGGACCGTGATTATCACTAATCCGCCTGCTAATTGCCGTGGTTATGGCTAATCCTCCAATGGATAGTCCAACAAAAGTGGCATTCTATTGGGGCAGCTTATGTTCAGTAGTGGACGTATTTCAGCTGAGGATGCATTTCACAAAGTCACACAAAAATTATCCGCCGCTAAATAAAATCCTGTAACCGAAAGTCGGAACAATACAGTCGCCGTCTGTAGTAAATGTATTCCATCTGTCAAACTTGCATAGTCTAAAATTGGCCTAAACGTGTTAAATCAAGGTCTATTTTAGATTCCGCAGATTTGACAGATGGTAAACTTTACTTTGCCGAGTGGTTTCCGGCTTAGATTATATAATCTAAGGTTTCCGGTATAGTAGAATAGGACCACTCCAACTCTTCCCGTGGATGTCGTACAAGGCGACTAAGGGAATACATTATTAAATATCCATCAGGCCTCCCCAACCCGTCTGGCCAGCGCGGGGAGTGTAGGCCAAATCCTCCGTCTGTCTCCGGCAGATGAGAGAGGGTTGTGCTCCTGCAGTGGAGACAAAAATAACCTGATGATGAAACTTTACAAATCGTGATCTTGACATATTTAAATGATAATAGATAATATCGTTTGTATTTGTTTAGAACTTCATTTTTATATGTACACATCAAACATAATTACATCAGATTTGTGTATACTACTTATTTAAATATGTACTATAGCGATGTATAATCATAATGGCGACGCCTGAAAAGCAGTGTCTCGCTGAGGCATCGACTAATTCATCAGACTATAGACTTGTTAAATTAATTGTTGTACTGAATGACGTCGTTGAATAAATTCTGATTTATATTTTTATTAAATAAGATTTATTTACATTGAAAGAGACGCTTATGCCTTGGGCGTTACAAAAGGGTTCGGTAAGCTAAACTTTCCCTATTTACGCTCAATGTAACTAGTTTCTACTTTACTGTGGGTATGCCGTAGTTGCCACTTGAAGCGTGATTGTATTACAGTTGTGTACCTTTCTTGTGCACGAGGCTAAGCAATTGGACCTTTATTAAGGTTTTAAATATAGAAGATTATCAAGCTGAATAGGCCGTGTCGTAGAAACAATTCCGTTAGGCCAGACGCTGGAGTGGAGACGCCTATCCGCACGCCACATGGACCGACGACCTGAAGAAGGTGGCCGGAAGCGGCTGAATACGAAAGGCGGAGGACCGGCTGTGGTGGCGTTCATTGGGGAAGGCCTGCGTCCAACATAAGACGAAAGCTGGAGAAATGCGAAGGGGTGAGGACCGGTTGTGGTGGCGTTCATTGGGGAAGGCCTATGTCCAGCAGTGGAGGTCTATAGGGGCTGATATGAAGAATAAAGCGTTTATCTATCTATAAACGATTGTGCCGACATGCCAAGTAACTTAACTAGCACTGTATGAATGTCTTAGGTATGTCTTATTTCAAAGGTTAAATTATGTTTTTGACTCCAGTTTGTCATTCCAAGATTACTCTAACTCAATTTCGCAGTTAAATTAGAATTAACTTCGTCACTTGGTTAAAATTTTAATAACAAAACTTCCTAATTGGAGAGATTTAATGAGGCGGAGTAGCTACGACATAATGCCACGGGCACAGGCTGGTGAAGGGTACACAAATGATTTATTCAATTGAGAAAAATCATTTTCTTGAAATATTGTCGTAAGTTAAAGCGAATGTGTTTTTGTTGAAGCAATAGAGGTAGGTAGGTATATTTACTTATACTTCACTACGGCACGCCCCTCTCTTCTAAATCGCTTACATTTCATTGTACTTATGCGTTATATTGTTACTGTAGAGTGGTCAATGAAAGACACTCTTATAATTTATAATTTAATTAATTTATTTTAAAGACAACTTACATCCATTAGTGTTAGTAGACTTAAATTACGTTAGTAGGTATTTAATAACTAAAAGTGATTTAGTCTTCTGGGTGAGCATCCACACCAGAGGACTGTCCATTCTATCGGCTATCATTTTTAGGATGCTGTTGCTGCTCTCGCGCACTCTGCTTAATAATGAAGCAGTTTTCTTGCGCCAGATGGCGTGGAAGCCGTCTGTGCGCGCCTCGGCGAACATTGCCGATGCACTGCCGAAGCGCGTCAGCCGCAACAGCACCCTAAACGCATTATTGAACTGGACTTTTAGGTACGTAAGTCATTTAATTATTTAATAGTTATGCACATACAATTACGAGCGTGAGTGAATGTTCAGCCGCATAGTGATGTAACTTTACAGTTACTGTGATCATATAAAAGCGCTAGAACTGGCGCGAAAAGTCAGCACTTAGTGAAACAAAAGCACCTGTATGTTTGAGTTCAAGTTATATTCTTTGTTCTTATTTGAAAAGCTTATAAGTACTTATAACTTGAAACCTATACCATAGAATATATAATAATGCTGTGTTCGGAACGAACTAAAGTTGAAGATTTTATAATCTGTATTGTATTTAACGATTCATTCATTCAATCCCTTTTACAACATCGTTCGTGTGGGACGCACGTCAATTATAGTTTAATTTAAAATATACGTGAAACTGCCGAAATATCCTTTTATTTATGTTTTATAACTACAATGCTGTTTATAGCGATTACAGAAAGAAGCATTCAACAACTGACCAATGTTTGCGCAACAAGTTTTAGAAATAAGAATAAAAAGAAAAGGAACTTAACTTAAAAGGAAAATAAGCGTATATCTTGATAAAATTATGATGTCACTTATCTGTCGCGACCTTGGATGTTGTAGGCCCTCCCGAAACTTTACCACTTTCTGTTAGCAATTTGCCACCAGATGTCGCTAAAGTTGGACGATTGGGTCACTATTCACCAGACTAGGGCGAAGTCAGATTTCACGTGTGGTGTATGTATCTACTAGCTGATGCCCGCGACTTCGTCTGCGCAGGATTAGTATTTCGAGTAGCTTATATTAGGGTTCACTATTTTGGCTATAATGGTTTACACATAAGACATAGATATATACTGCGGCGGGATTTTTGTAGTACTATTTAAGATAAACATTTCCATCATACATTACATATGTGTAACTCTAGCGGTTTTGGCAGCGCACGCCAGAATAGCTCGCAGATGGTAGGTTTTTTCCTACTTACTTAATATTTTGGACAATTCACACAATATCTTTATAAATTGTAGCCTATGTGTTATTCTGATGTATAAGCTACATTATTGTAAAGTTTCATTAAAATCCATTCAGTAGTTTTTACGTGAAAGAGTAACAAACATCCATCCACACTTACAAACTTTCGCGTTTATAATATTAGTAGGAAGGATAGTAGGATAGGATAGATAAGGGTTCTTTATAAGGTGTACAGTCGGTAACATAAGATATATTCTTACATACTCGTAATATAATACTTATTTCATTATGAGCAGTGCTCATTTCACCTGGTAGAACTCAGAAGTTAGTTTAACTGGGGCTGCTGCGCCTGTATGCACGTATACGTGGGAAAGCTGAGAGCTGGGTCTGCCACTTCTTCATGCACATATTTGACCAGACAAGACCTGTAGTCCCATATTTCTAAGTCACTCATCATCAGCATATGCAAGTCCACTGCTGAACATGTACCTCCTCAATAGAATGCCACTTTTGGTGGGCTTTCCATTGGGGGATTTGCCATAATCACCACGCTTGACAGACGGATTGGTGATCGCAGTAATGATCTTAATATACACAGGAGAACGTTGCTGCCCATCCCTGGTGCAAACCCTTAGTCGCCTTGACGACACCCACGGGATGATTTGGGGTGGCCCTATTCTAAGCCGGGAACCACACGGCACAAGTCTAAGTCACTAATAAAGTCATACTTAAATAGGTATATATATATATATATATATATGTAATGGATACCATGAGACCTAGGGCAGATAATACTAAGGTCTCATGGTACGTTAAACCCGCAAGTTTAACGTACTAGTAATCTACGTAAAGAAGCGACATATAGAGCGAAATATAGAGCACGGCTGGTAGTATGCACTAGTGGGCTGCCGCCATTACGCATGTATATTTTATTTATTTATAGTAGTATATTAATGTACCATATTTCTGGTTTTCGTCTATAATATAATCTAGGTTGCTACAGCGCAAACAAGGATGTAATATGCACTAATGTTGGAAAGAAAAAAATATCACTTACAAACTCATTTACATGAGTACCCATGCATAAAACTGCATAGCATGTGATATAAAAAGCGTTTCCACGCGAGTTAACCAGCGCCGTCTTTCTATGAGGTAAGGATTACTCTCACATTAACGTGGTAATGGTTGCGGCATTTACATAAAGCGCGATACTTATGATTTAATCATAATAAGGAAGCCATCAAGTGCCTTTTTATCTTCTGTCGTATAGTGGTCAAGAAATTATTTTTCTCAGCACAGGAGGCAATTCTGTTGCTCAAGATCGCGTGGCAATCATATCCGCGCGCCTCGGCGATCATACCTACACATGATTACATGTAATGACATCTAGCGACGGGTAGTGTTACCACTTTCTACCTTCGCCACAACTAGAAACAGTGCACTAAAAACACTAGCGCCGTGCGGATTTTAGCTCGCAACTGCTAAATTTGGATAGCAAATGCGCCATCTAAGTTTATGCTACCAATTTTAGATTTACACTTTTTGTTCGGGGATTGCTTATCTAACTCTAGTATATATTATCTTTGCCTACAGTAACGTGGTAGCTCCAACAGCATCATATACCCATTATTCTATTGGACACGCAGGGCATTTAAGACTCACAGTGATATTTAAATTTAGGTAGTTTAATCCCATTGACTAGATAGTGCTAATTGTACTAGAAACGTGGCCGCTCTATCGTTTACCCACCCGTCTGTCATCGCCACAGCTTGTTCTGGTTGTCTCTTTTATTTTATCTCCCTTTATGAGAAAAGTCAAATTTCATTTTAAACGCACCGTGTAGCGTATTAACTAGCCTGCGAAGAAAATATATAGAAACATGCCGCCGCTGCCTATGCCGGCCGCTCGGCTGCCGCGCTTCTTCCCGCATCGATATGAGTCAAGCTTTAATCAGAACTAAACAGCCCGTGTACATCCGGAAAACAACCCCTATCTGTCTAATTTATTCCGCTCTACTACCCCATTGTCAGGCTGCAGGATGTATTCTATAAATAACTGCGTGGCAGGAAGCACTCCTCAAGATTAGTAGCTTCATGTTAACTGACTGTTTAGGGAAAGCGGAGAAGAATGTCAGCAACTCATGCCATTTACAAATGTTATTAGCAAAATAGTTGTAATAATTAAGTTATTTTATCGTATATTCATCATCATCATTATGTCAGCCTTTCGACGTCCACTGCTGGACACAGGCCTTCCCCAGTGAACGCCACCAAACCCGGTCCTCCGCCCTCCGCATCCAGCCGCTTCCGGCCACCTTCTTCAGGTCGTCCGTCGATCTGGCGGCGGGGAGTCCCACCCTGCGCGTGCCAATCCGTGGTCTCCACTCCAGAACTCGTCTGCCCCGGCCGTCGGTTCTGCGACGTTATCTTATATATATTAAGCTGTGAGAGTTTGAGACTTTATACCTACCAACGTGCAACAACATTAAGAAACATTCACGAACTCTATAAAGGATATTTTATGGGTATTTCATCTTTGGCTTTATCGTTATTTACCATATTCACCCTCGACTAGGCCGCATCATCAAGACCGGCCAGTATTTATTTATTTTATAACTTAGCGTAACTTATCGCATCTCGGGAGTCGATCCTGGACATTTTAAAAACATAATGATATTTTATTACGAAAATTGATAGTGTATGGCTGTAACGAATAGTGTTGCTATGAAACATTTTGTGTACGATTATAAGAAAATGCTGCATTTAACTTACTTTATTTGTTTTTTTTTTCTTTTCTCTGTAGTTAACGTCATGGTTCCTCAGAACAAACTATCTCTTATAGTTTCTGACTTCCCCATACTGCGGTCTTGATGATACAACCTTTCATATTGACTAAGCAGTGTGTATAACTTTGAATAGACCACAGACAACAAACAATTACTTCTTTAACAATATAATTAGGTACTTCTGCTAACTGACCTCAAAATAATTTGCGAATTCCCAACGCCATTTCCGCAATGTTTGGGACTAATTTTGAAATTAATTTCGTTGTTGTCGTTGGACCCTCGTCCGTTCCAGGAAGTAACATGGGCCATAATTAATCATTTATAATTTATTGTAGGGTAATTCTATTGTGTTCAGAATTGATATTTCTTTAATAATCTAGTGCAGGAAGTTATCTAATAAATAAAAACGTAAACTTCGCAAGTCTGTAAATTGAAGAAATTCCCCAAAAAATTGTTGGGTTCTAAGGATAAGTAATAGATCATTTATGACATTTTTGTAAACTACCGTTAGTTTATGCACGCATCACGTAAACACTACTGAACCGATTTAGATGGACTTTTCACAGAATCCTAGTCCTTAATTCGGTGTAACATATAGGCTTTAATTCATTGCAATCGGTGCATTCAATCAAAAGCTATGCGAATTTATAAATTTCGAAAACTTGCATACACTGCATTAATATACAACATAGAACTGTAGGGTGTCAATGCTAGACGGAATTCGCATTGCAATGAGTGAGAACATATAGAATTACATTTGGAGCTATAGTGGCTTTGGGAGCGGGGGCGGGGGCGGATGCAGGTGTGGGAGCGGGGATTAATAGTTAGCTAATGGTCTAAAATTCAGTATCAATAATAAAGTATTCTTAATCAGAAATCTACAAGAGTTTGGTAGCATTATTTTGCTCAGTGGATTAGCATTGCTGTATAGTAGGTATAGCAAATATATCGGTAAATCACTTGGGAAATGCGGTCTTTGTATGTAGTAGTGTGCACTAACCAACCAACATGTTATGCAGATCATATCTGAGGTCAATGTCAATGTCAGTCGTTCTACAAATAGTCAATCTATTTGTGCATGCTTACACACGTATGTAAACGCAAGACAGAAGCGATTTAACTTGCTGTTAGGCTTTTGGGCACGCTGGGGCTCAACCATTGGTCTGGTTGAGACCAAATTTAGGCTAAAACATACGAGGATTGTTAGTCGATATCCGCTGGCTCTATTTGAGGTAAGTGTACATTGCTCTAACGATATTGATCAAACTTTGATTTTCTAGAACCACCTAGCGTATAAAGTGTATTGACTCTATTTTAAAAATAATTCAAACTCATTCAGTCGCTTCCGGACACCTTCAAGTCATCGGTCCACCTGGCGGCGTAGCGTCCGCGTCCCCCCCTGCGCGTGTCGATCCGTGGTCTCTACTCTAGAACTCGTTCGCCCCAATGGACGTCGGTTCTGCGACACATCCGGCCCGCTCAGTGCCAATTCAGCTTGCTAATCCTATACAATTTATTTGATTATGTCAGAATAGTTGAAGTCCTGCTGGACAAAATTGCAATGTCTGACAGCCAAAAGAGGATTAAAAAAAAATTATTTTTTGCATTGCTTTTTTTATGTTTAGCGCAGGTGATCTATCATTGCATTATTGGCGCCCACTCTATGAGGGCGCCTGGTGCTGTACACCGTTTTCGCACCGCCCTAAGTACCCACCCCTGCCCCTAGTACCCACGACCTCTGGTTCTCGAGTCCAATGACTAAGCCAGCCAATGCGGTTTATCGAGTTATTTCTTTTCGATAAATTCTATAGCGCAAGTCAAATAAATGCTGAAGTTACACCAAATAACTAAGTTTACATCAAATAGCGCGTTTGATGTTAGGTTAACTGTTAGGTAAGCTAAAAGAGCAAGTTTAAACATACAGACTGATACTTTGAAATAGGTTTATAAGTAAATATAAGGTTGTAAAAGGTTTACACCTTTGATTAAAAATGTACAAAGAGAAAAGTGAAATTTTAGAAATTACTGCATAAAACGTGTTTAAAATAACACGAAGGTTTTATTCTTTGCTGTACCATTGAACTTGCCGTCTTGTTGGCTAAGTGATTTGGGCTTTTGACTCGATTGCCAGTGGCATTGAGCCCAGTATAGACCAGGAATTCGCCGAATATTCGTTTTATATTCGGTACTGTGTGTACGACACTAAACAGCAACTGTTGCTGTTTAGTGGTACTAAGATTATGTAAAATTATTTGTAATGAATAAATAATAATAATTCGGCAGAATATTCGGCAAGTTAGGTACAACAGGGCTTGCCTGGCTTTCATAATATCTTGTAGTTCTGTTATATTATTGTTAGGAGACACTTATTTGGTAGTGTTAACATATTCTTTATGTTTCGGAGATTTTTATATATATTTGCGTATAACCAACATTCGGCCGAATATTCATATTCGTTAAAACCCACATTCGGCCCGTCTCTAGTATAGACTCCGCTACTCCGCATAAACTAAAGTAAATGTTTTCATAATAACTTACACATAGAGAGTTGCATTTTGGATTGAAAAATAATATGGTTTCTATTTTCTGAAAGGCTGAAATGTTTATCTCAAAGCTTCATTCCGGCAGAAAAGACTTGCAGAAACAATTGGAAAGTCGATTGTTCATCGTGATGGAAGGAAAACAATTTCTCAGTGCTGCAACTGGTAACATGAAATAACATAATAGTACCTAATATATAAATGTTAAAAATATATACCAACATATAAAAATACTACATCATAGATTGCTAAAATCATAACCCTCTTTGGTCATCAAGCTTAGTCGCGTAAGGATAGGGTATTTTGTTAAAAAAAAATTTACCTACTTGTTTTAGTTTCTACTACAGCCAGGTTGGCTGGAAGAAATCTCTTATATAGATAAAGTAAAGGGGATTTAGAATTTTTTATAAAATATGTTTAAGGATTTTACTTTAAAATAAGGTATTATTTAATATTTAGACCATTCATTGTTTCTCTTATTAAAATATTAACGTTTCATACGTTACACAAATCATAGAGCCGTGGTAGCCGGTTGGTTGTGCACTCGCCTCACGTTCATGAGGTCGTGGGTTCAAACCCCGCCCGTACCAATGAGTTTTACGAAACTTAAGTACGGTTTATTTATAATACCACAGGCTTTTCGGTGAAGGAAAACATCGTAAGGAAACCTGAATATGCCGAAGAAGAAATTCTGAGGCGTATGTGAAGTCCACCAAATCGGCTTGGGGCACCGTTGGTGGTCAGGGGTTTGGCACAAAAGATCCTGAAGGGTCGAAGTGTCGCCAGGTCTTCCTAAGAAGATAAGATAAGATATATAGATAAGTTTACCTGTGTAAACTTTTTACATACTTATGTCTTTTTTTGTAAGAAAAAACCGCAATAAAGAATATATTACATACTGTAATACTGCATGTTGAATTTTAATATAAGAAGTTTCGCAAGATTTTTTTAGCATTCTCAGCATCCTCAAGAGGAGATGATCCAAAGATTAAACCGATATTGATGTCAGCGAATTTCTTTCAATTTGCAGTCTGTGGCTTACCTACTGCCCACAAAATTTAAGGAAGAGAAAATAAATGCGGTTGGAAGACGTCACGTGACGCATGTAAATTACTGTCGCCCAGTAACCTACAGTAAAACAGATTTCTATATTTTATCATTAAAGAAGTGTTTCTAATAGGTTGTGACAAAGTGGTAGAATATATATTTAGACAGACACTCACGGAAACAAACTCAAAAACAAATGTTGGAAACAAAACTTCGCATCGTTTCGTCGGGGTTAAAACTCGGAAAAGTGCGACACGAAATGCAATTTAAAGCTTATATCTTCAACTACTTTTTACTACTTAACTACTTTTTTGAAGCCAATATACTCGTAAAATCACAGATGTAATTTAAATCTTACATATTCCGAAACTTAGCGAGTAAATTAAAAATCAACTAGATGACTATGTCACTAGTTTTGTATTTAACAGTACTCTAAAACAATACACATCTAAATATAATAAAAATTCAGAGTCTACTCCTTATACTTTAAAAAAAATTGTATTTGAATGTAAAATTTGGGTATTTTTATAACAAAAAATAAAAAGTTGAAAAAAATGAGAGGTGTTAAGGGGTCTGAAAGAATAGCAGATGACACTTCAGTGGGCGATTTCAATTTGGCACACGATGCACCAAACACCATGTATTTATGTCAAAACCCTAGTAAAGGAGTTGCAACTTTTAAATATGGTATATTGATACTATATTTAAAAGTTATATACTTAGTTATTAAGACTTCAGAAAAAATACTGAGTGATAATAAAATGACTGTAAATATTTTCAGTACATGCTCTGTAATGAAAATAAAAGATACGTTTTTTCTTTTTTCAAATGTTTTAGCTTTTCCCACAGTGAAGGTTGGCTGGAAGAGATCTCTTATAGAGATAAGTCCACCTTTGTACACTTTTATGTTATGCCCTTTTTTTTTGTAACATTTATGTGCAATAAAGAATATAATAATAAAAAAAATTGTTATGCGTTTCCTGTAACATTTTGTATCCATTTTCAACATAACCATTCAATGGAAGATCGAGATGAAATGACCCAGAAAATCGTATTGTGTCGCTGCCCTGAGCCAGAGGTTGCCCGAAACAAAGCTGGAAGACAGATTGTTTGTTCTCTTTGTTTCACTTTATTCACTTCAATGGTTTCAGTTAAGTGGAAAGTAAGTTAAACTCACTGTTTCTGAACTCTAAGAGTTACCTCTACTTTGATGTCAACACGGCGTTCGAATATACAGAGATGGTCCTAAGTCTTAGATTAAACAAAAAGGAGGACGATATTACTACTTACTGCGTTGCTCTTGCAACAGTAAGTCAAATGGACCTTTTTTTTTTGACGCGGGGAAATGCCACGCATAGACACTCGCCTCGGGGGGACGAGTGAATTGAGTCGTTTTTAACGGACGCGGGGTTTTAGTCGGCTTTAACCGACTAAAACCCCGCGGTGGCCGTCTCCGGCACAGTTCGAGGGACTCCGGGACTACCGAAGGCACACGCTCCCGGTGCCCCTCTCACCAGCCTCGCCGCACACTCACTCGGCGGCCCATCTCGGGGGAGATTAAGCTCCCCCTTAACACCCCTAGGTGCATGCAGCAGCAACGAGGCCACCCCCTTGCTGCTGCCCTTCCCGTGGACGCATGGAAGAGTACACAGAGCCCCCGCTCTAGACACTCGCGCCCCCAATGACCCCTCTTAGTCGCCTTTTACGACAGGCAGGGGATACCGTGGCTGCATTCTTCGCCCCAGCGCACAGGGCACAAGTCAAATGGACCTAGTTTAGGTCCATTTGACTTAGTTTTGCAATAGCGTACAGATTACAGGTCTCAGGCTCAGTCTATCTTTGACCGTATATCATTTAAATTCGCTCATAAAGACGGTTTTCAGTGAAAATAATGTATTTATTCTGTGTTTTAATCACTCAAGCAAAAACCATGACTCATTAGGATAACTTTTCAATTACTTTTTCGTTACGCCATTTTTGTGTGAGCGACGAAATAGGCACTCTGTTGCTGTCTCGCTCGCACGGCTGTTCCAGTCAGTCACACTATCTCTGTCTATGCGGTGACTACAAGCGCAACGTCGATTTCAGCCCAGGTGTAAGAGTCATAATCTTCCTCCTTTTGCTATAATATAAACAGATGGTAAGTCGCTCCTCTCGTCCATTAGAATTACTATATGAAGCCAATCCAATTAAATAGCTTCAAGTGCCTTGCCGCCCTGAGGTGTCGGGTGAAATGACTCGTTTGCTCATTATATGTCATCATCATCAGGTTATTTTTGTCTCCACTGCAGGAGCACAACCCTCTCTCATCTGCCGGAGACAAACAGAGGATTTGGCCCACACTCCCCGCGCTGGCCAGACGGGTTGGGGAGGCCTGATTGATGTTTTATAATGTATTCCCTTAGTCGCTTTGTACGACATCCACGGGAAGAGTTGGAGTGGGCCTATTCTACTCTACCTGATCCCACACGGCATTATATGTATTTACCCTATATTATTTACATTCCAGTTATATCTGCATTAAAGTGCAATGACCACATCTGTAGCAAGAACTAGCAAGAAGTCTTATTTGTGATACTTATCTCTGTCAGTCATATCAATACATTTCATTAGTTACTAGCTATTGCCCGCGACTTCGTCCGCGTGGACAACTTAATATCACAAATGATTATGTATTTCCCGTAGGAATGGGATGTTTTTTCGGGTTAAAAACTATCCTATGTCCTATTCCAGGGCCTAACCTATATGTGTGCCAAGTTTCATCCCGATCGGTCCAGTGATTGAAGCGTGACTGAGTAACAAACATCCAAATATCCAAACTTTCACATTTATAATATTAGTAGGAAGTAGGATAGGATGGGATTATTATTTGTAAGTTATGCTTCTTGTACAAATTGAGGTAAATTACTTTTATGCAGTTTTATCTGGCACGTAATATGAGTATAAGTACTAGAATTCTACCACCAGTTGTACCCAGAGATTCTTCACGAGAACTCTATCAAAATTAAATGGATTTCTAGTTAGTTCTTTTTCGACGAAGCTTAGTACCTATATTGTTTTGTACTTTGTTATTGCCAAGTCCGATGAGATTTGATATTTTACTAAAAGCGAACTTAATAGTCCGTGCATGATTTATCTCCGTGCTGGAAAATTTTCTATAAAGGACGATAAGCAAGCAAAAACATTCTCGTAAAAGATACAGGATAATAACCAGACAAAAAATATTATAAAGAATTAGATTTAAGTACTAAAATACACATTGGGCTCGATTCTGAAGGCACGACGTTAAAATTTAACAGCACTAAAACTGTTGCTATCCTTGTCACACAGTATTATGAAGATAAAGACGAAACCAATTTTAGCGCTGTCAAATTTTAAATGTGTGCCTTCAGAATCGGGGCCATTATAATACTTGTAATTCCTAGCTTAGAATAGGGCCACCCCCAATCTAACCATGGGTGTCATCAAGGCCACTAAGGGTTTGCACCAGGGCCGAGCAGCAGTGTACTCCTGTGTAAATTAATATAATTACTGCGATCACCAATCTGCCTACCAAGCGTAGTGATTATGTCAAATCCCCAATGGACAGTCCACCAAGAGTAGTATTCTATTGGGGAGGCTTGTGTTCAGCAGTGGACGTATTTCGGCTGATGATGATTGAACCAAAATAGGCAAAAGGAACTGCTATTGTGTGACCCGAATTCCACATACAGTAAAGTTTCACTTCATTTCATTTCACTTACAAATTATACATGGGTAGTATGATCTATGTATGTCTTATGCTGGAGGGAAAGAACAGCACAATGTTTAAATAACACCGTGATCAGTATCAACTTGTCTAGACCAAGTCAAGTCCAAAATCATTTATTGCATATGAGTACACTTGGTACGTTTATACATGTTATATTTTTATCGACTACCGCTTCCTGTGTGTTAGCGCTGTGAAGAAGAAACGGCGCAACAAACTTTACGCAACACATCTTTTAAAATCAAGTTTGCATACAATTATATAAAGATTGTGCGAAGCTGAATCAACATCAGTACCATGTATCAACTTGTATTAGAATCCATAATCTCTGATAGTAGAGGCAAAGCCTCAGATCACTGGGCCAACTAGGCGTTCAAATAATAATTTTCACATTTAAGATGCCGTCATAGTGAAATTTCGGACAAACAAACACCCAAGTTTTGGCCATATCCATTGATTACAATTTCACCTCCCCAACTCCTAAACATTTAATTGGCAATTTTCTTCAAAACTTATATTCTTTACTCTGAGTTAACTCAAATATTGCCTTTGTTTTCCACTTTCGAGTTACAAAAAAAGTGCGATTGTGTACAAAGTGGGCGGGTTCCGTCAATGGTTTTTAGAGGTTGCGGTAGATTACATTACATATATAGATATATATACACTTGTCTAATCCCAAATTAGGATTTTCTCCTATGCTATGGAAATGAAACAAGGATAGGACAATTCACAAATATAACATCCAGACCGGGACCAACTTAAACAAATTGTAAAAAGTTTTAATGTACCCAGTGAGAATCGAACCCACGATATCTGGGGCGCTCGAGTCCAATTACTAAACCACTAGGCCAACAAGGCGGTCAACTGCAAGGCTATTATGATCGGAGATAGGCCGGAGATATCTGGTAAACGGCGTCAAGTTTTCATGGATCCACAGTGCCTAAAAACAAAATACTTTTATTAAAAAAAAGGACAATTTGCGGAAAAAATCGTTTTTCGTTTTGTGTAAATTGAGTTTTATTGGGGTCGTAGCCCCGAAACGTCAGTTTTTTTTATTTAGTAAAATTATATCAAAAATCGAACTTAGAAGTGGAAATATGCGATTTATATTGTGTTGTACAGTAAAGCATGAATCGTATCGTATCTGCTTACAATTATCGTACCTTACCGTTTCATACATACGAGTACCATGACCCGATATTTCCTAGTTCTTACAGAAGTTGTCTATGCAGACATCGACAAGAGTTATCTTTTTCTAAAAATGTCCCCGACAAGGGATGTCTCGGGACATTGAATAGCATCAAAGATGTAGGTATATAAATTTACGCGAATTACTCACGTAGAAACTCACGTTATAAAAGGCATTTTACAACCATTTAAATGGTAGATGTTAGGGAGTTATAATATTGTATTGGAAGATTTTCATTTTGGCAGAACCCTGAAAAGATTTCGGGGAGGCCGGCGGCTGTGGCATAATGTTTAACGTTACGATTATTAAGGAGAGAATCTTGCAACTTTTACCCTTCTAACAGCTTTAAGAATTTGCATGATCGTCCATGAAACAGAACAATGTTATGTCGTTACTATTTTAATGAAATGAAGTAGGTAACTAACGGGCAGAATTAAATATCGTTAGGCATTTTTATAGTTGCACTTAGCGCCAATCGGGGGAGCGAGGAGAGGGAGGAGTGTAGGGGAGCTGAGCTAATTCCTACCGATGACAGAGAATACTAAATCATCATCATCTTCAGACTGCAAAAGTCCACTGCTGGTCATATACCTCTCCCAAGGCGCGCACTGAACCCTGAAGCACTGAAATAGGAATAAACTGCCCTAATCGCCACGCTACGCAGGTGGGTTGGCGATCGCAGTGTCAGGCACCTAGCCTGTGAATACTTAATACGTAAAGAAGCGACACTCATCGCCAGTTTAAGCTGGCAATGAGTGTCGTAGGCAGTACGTACTACTTTTCGCTAAAAGGTGCGTGCTATCGACCGGCGACGAAAGATCGACGCTATAAGTTTGAAAGAGAAGCACTTATTTTGTTGACGCGTTGTTCCTCCCTTGATATTGGCGCACTCTGGGTACATAAAGCACGTGTATGTATACAATACGAAAGCCTTAGTTATAAATAAACCTTCTTTCTTATAGTAATCATTATCAAACTGTTGCTGTCCACCACAGGGTATAGGCCTTAATTATTTACGTTATTTCTAAAGTAAAAAAAAATGAAGAATTATTCAGTTATTTCAACTGCTAAGCTCTTCAATACTTTCCGGGAATCCTAGACATTATGCCTTGAGACATTTCCGAGATTTCGTAATCACAAAGCTACAAGACCCTGCAGAGCTCTTTAGCATACCGAATATTCTAACCCTTTGAATACCATGTTACGCAGGCATAGGTGAAATCTTTGAAATAACATTGTAATCCCATAAAGGAGTGTTAGTCAAAAATCTATGTAATCTTAAGAATCTAAGCAACGCTAAGCCACCTATATTGACGACTATTCTACAAATTCCTCGATTTCGTCGCTGCGACCCACTGTACCCCTGGCCGCACCACCTGGTTTCGTGTTACATATTACTACTAGGATAGTACCACCGTGGTACCACATGTTTCTAAATACGGAGGCGGCGATGTTGTTCGCCACACATCACGCCAAGTGCTATCACGGAACGAAAAGTGGACGAAGGAAAGTCGCTTTGCGACGTTGGATTGCGCAAAGTGGTGATGCATCGTCTCTGCCTACCCCTCTGGGACCAGGGCGCGATGTTTTTACAATGTATGCGTAGTACAATATTTTACATACCATTTAAATATGTCCATGCTCATTTTTTGATCTCCTGCTATTTTTATTTTCTCCTACAGTGAAGGTTGGCTGGAAGAGATCTCTTATAGAGATAAGTCCACCTTTGTGCACTTTTTTCATGTATGCATTTGTGTAATTTGTTATATGTAGAAAAAAGATTATATGTACATAAGTATAGTTAAGTTGATTTTGACCGCCCCGTCAGCCTAGTTAGACTCGAGGTCGTGGGTGCGATTCCCACTAGACACAGAGATCTTTGTGCAATTTGTACAAGTTGATTTCAGTCTGGATGTTACATTTGCCAATTTTCCTTTATAGATCCAAGTGTTTGGTTCGGGTTCTCTAAATAGCTTACATTTAATTGTATGCGTTATTACGCACTAATCATTAATGTGTGCATACGTACACCAAGATTCTCGTTGCAGTCTACAGCCAGTCCATTTTAAAATGACATCAACCTTTATCTATTGACTTATCCTGTGTTTTCTGGTTGCGTGAAGTTTGTTGCGCCGTTTCTTCTTCACAGCGCTAACACCTAGGAAGCGGTAGTCTATAAAAAAAATGACGTATAAATGTACAAAGTGTACTCATATGCAATAAATGATTTTGACTTTGACTGGCAAACCTTACATTTTTTCGTTTCTTACATTTACAAAAGTAAAGGACTATACTCACCGGGAGCATTCGTTTTGAGACGTTTAGTTAGCGACCATTTGGAGCGGAAATTTTTACTTTGCGAGCACATTGCTTCGCGAGCACAGCTTAGAGCATTCGTAGTGTACTTACACTTTTTATTTCTCGTGAAAATGGCAGACGAGGGGGTGGTTTCCGCTGCTACTGAATGTACCTACTTATAACATGCCGTGTGGTTTCCGGTAGAGTAGAATAGGACCACTCCAACTCTTCCCGTGGATGTCGTACAAGGCGACTAAGAGAATACATTATAGCACATCAATCAGGCCTTCCTAACCCGTCTGGCCAGCGCGGGGAGTGTAGGCCATATCCTCCGTCTGTCGACGGCAGATGAGAGAGGGTTGTGCTCCTGCAGTGGAGACAAAAATAACCTGATGATGATAGATGACAGTATCGATCAGTAGAAACAACAACAAACATAAAACTGAAAAGCACTGCACCAGCTAAACCATTTTATTGCTTGTATGTAAATAGGTATACAAAAAGCTGCGTAACGATACCTATGACAGTTCATATAATTTAGTATTTATATAATCCGTTTATTACAAATACTTTGATGTAATTACAGAGAAAAATGCAATAAAAAGCCGACAGGACACCACAATAATACCAGAAACGAGAGTTGGGTGGTTTAACTCAAGGCTGCGAGCCCTTATATATAGCCTGCGCTTAGTGCATACAAATTAGGCTAGTGACGTCAACAACATGGCGGAAAATGGAGACAACGATTATAGATCAGTTGGAAAATTGAACATAAACAAATACAGTAACTCAAATTGAAACTGTTCTGAAACGAAACATTTACAGCAGAATTATCTATGCTGATGGGAGGATTCTTCTACAGGGTCTGTCTGATGAAAACGCGACTGATTTACCAAAATAATTAAACTTCACCTCAACCCAGCTTGACGTAAATTGCATGTCATCAAGTACACAAAGCGATTTAATTATCTACCTTCAAACAAAATCGGAATAAACCGGTCAGAATTTCGTACGATTAGTCTTCAAACATAAAGCTTTATCCAAACCAATGCTGAGTCAGCGAGGTGTGCGAATTTGGTTGCATATATTGGTCGAGTCGCGTAGCCTGTTAATACAAGGCGTCCGAATAATTCTTAATTTGAAGTAGACAGTAATTTCTTCCTTATTTATTTATTTTTACAAAATCCACAGCACTTAGTACACAGTATTATTTTAATTTATAGTTCTTACTGCCAATAACGGATTTACAATATATTGATATTACAGCCTAGTGATTGTATGTGTGTGTGTGTAGTATTACATATATATTATTATATAACATACTAGCATTTGCCCGCGACTTCGCCCGCGTAGGTTTCGATATTTACACATCTTCACTGCTTTTAACGATTAATTTGGTTTAGAAATGAGATGTTTTTTCGGGATAAAAACTATTCTATATCCTATTCAAGGACCTAACCTATATGTGTGCCAAGTTTCTTTCCGATCCGTCCAGTGGTTGAAACGTGATTGAGTTTCTAACATCCAAACTTTCGCATTTATAATATTAGTGGGATATACCAACTCTTTAAATGAATCGCCTGCAATTGACATTCATATTTTGCTGACTATATGATCCTCAGAAGAATATATGATCTGTCCAAATTGGGACGCCCCGGACGCACCAGGTGGATAGATCTTAGCAGTATCGAATTCTAGACGCATTGTTGAATTCAAACAAACTCCTTTAGCAGAGTTCATCCGACAGTATTCGGACGTCTCGCTGTCGTATTAGTTTGGACAAGCCTTAAGCCGAATTGACGTGTAGGACCGAACTTATCGACATTACGAATAGGGTTCCGTACCGCATTACGTTTTAAGAGCTCAGGATATCACCCTTCTATCATCGTCGCTCAATTTATTACCGTACCACTTTAGCCGGTCCGTTTTATGGACCAAATTACATTTGGGCTGGAATCTATCAGCCTCACAGACTGAAGTGCAGAAAAAATATGTAGTGTATATTTTTCAGTGTAATATTTATTTATTTCGTAGTTCTCACAGTGTAATTGGCGTATTTTTTGCTTAAATTTATTTATCTTTTGAGAAGACAATAAGTTTCGTGATGTAATAAGTAGCCCTAAGTTGGTTTTTTTGACAGCGCATCGGAGTAGTCCCATCACTATAAGACGTATTCCTAACTCATATGATTCCGTTGTGGCAGCCATTACGGAAGCAGTGGGCTCGATTCTGAAGGCACAACGTTAAAATTTGACAGCACTAAAATTGTTGCTATCATTGTCACACAGTATTATGAAGATAAAGACGAAACCAATTTTAGCGCTGTCAAATTTTTAATGTGTGTCTTCGGAATCGGGCCCAGTGCTAGGTTAGCTAGCTTTTGGGTTTTATTTAGTTTTAGCGATATTTAGCATGAAATGATCACCACATGATGCCGTGTGGTTTCCGGTAGAGTAGAATAGGACCACTCCAACTCTTCCCGTGGATGTCGTACAAGGCGACTGAGGGAATACATTATAAAACATCAACCAGGTGTGTTTAAGCACATGAGCATGACTGACTCTATTACAGTATGTCAATTAATTAGAATATAATGTAAAATTATTTAAAAAAATTAGTTAATGTCAATTATATAATTACATGCCGTGTGGTTCCCGGCTTAGCATAGGGCCACCCCTATCTTTCCCGTGGGTGTCGTCAAGGCGACTAAGGGATTGTACCAGGGACGGTTAGCAGTGTTCTCCTGTGTGTGTATGTTAAGATCATTACTGCGATCACCAATCCGCCTGCCAAGCGTGGTGATTATGGCAAATCCCCCAATGGACATCTAACCAAAAGTGGTATTCTATTGAGGAGGCCTTTGTCCAGCAGTGGACGTATTTAGGTTGATGATGATATAATTATTAAGAATAATAACTAGAAATATCTGAATTGAACCTATTAGGTATACATATAAGGAAGATCATTATAATAAACCAATTAAGTAAAAAATCATATTATAAATCTGAAAGTGATTTTATTTCCTTGTTAGTTACGTTTCCATACGTTTCCCGGAGCTGGGCGAACTCCGGGCACTATTAGCCTTACCGAGTCATGCGGGGCTCCGACGAGGTGGATAATTATTTCCCAGGATATTCGTGGTACCTCAACATGGAGGCGGCGATGTTCGCAATACATCACGTCAAGGGGTTTTATCACGGAACGAAAAGCGGGTATCCAAAGTCGCTTTGCGACATTGGATATGCTCAAAGCGGCGATACATCGTCTCTGCCTTCCCCTCTGGGACCAAGGCGTGAGCATTATGTATGTTGTTACGTTTTCACATTTTGCAAGCAATTCAGGCTTTTGAACCAGTCACTTTCTTTGGTAACTGTACAGCAATAAAATAAACATTCAAATGATTTGATTGCTTTTACTAACCTAGTAAAAGACAGAATTCCCTACCTAGATTTTTTCTACGAGTCTGTAAGTCCTAAGTCCTAACCGTAAAGTTTTACGTCTATTCCTGTTGACATGAATCTCTTCGTGGAGCGAACGACCCATAAAATACTTATAAAAATCTTTGAGAAAGTTTCCAGAATGCCTGATACTCATTTTAGGTGCAATTCATATTTCCTTTGTATTTTGTGGTTTTTATTTTTCTGTGAGGTTTTCCCGAATTAAATGAGGTTTTATCAATGTTTATTTAACTTTTCATAGAGTTTTGTACTTATCGTTTTTTAATTACTGAAAGCTACATGATTTACTATATTCCTGAAAAGAATAAAAGTGGAATTGCCATGTGGCTCCCGGCTTAGAATAGGGCTACCCCTAATCTTGCCGTGGGTGTTGTCAAGGCGACTAAAGTATTCCACCAGGGACGGGCAGCAACATTCTCCTGTGTATATTAAGATCACCAATTAGCCTGACAAGCGTGGTGAATATGGCTAATCCCCCAAAGGACAGCCCACCAACAGTGGCATTCTATCGGGGAGGCTTATGTTCAGCAGTGGACGTATTTTGGGTGACAAAGGATTGATGATGATGAAAAGTATAAAACCCTTCTCAAATGATTTGGGTAAGTCGTTGTACTCAGTGTAAATTTAATAATGTAGCAATTCTAATCCTGACTGTTGATATTATTGAACTGGATTATTCCAGAATGAATTAAGTTCTAAAATTAACATATTGACATTGTACAAATTAGATTACCTATAGAATATTTCAAGCTACAACCCTTGGGTAAACCTGGAACCGTGTTGTATTTTTAAGATCATGTATGTACCTATAAATTATGGCTAAATAAATGAAATGAAATAGGCTTAACCTAAGCTCGGTGTGTTCGGTTCTATAAATCCGCGCCTAGCTTCGGCTTTTAGCCTTTACGAAGCCACGCGCGGGCACAGGGTGGGCAATGGATGCATTTGCAAGCTAGTTTGTACTTACTAACGGGTCAAATGACATATTTATTTTGATAAGCTAAAAGATACAACCTTTGGGTAAGGATAAGAATTGCGGAGAAAGGTACGAGGTTGTTCATAGTGTAGTATAGTTTATGTACTAAGTATTTAAGGAAATACATATTGACGCAAAAAGCGGAACCGCTGTAACCCATACCGATGTAAATACCCTTTTGTTGTAAATTCGGAATTAGGGAAGGAATCTACGTCCGCTCGCTTGGACTACAGAATCCGCTCCCCTTCCGACTTCCGCTCCCGTACCCCTCCCACTCCCGCTCCCGCTCGAAATGTGTTCTATTACTTATCCTTAGACCCCCAATTAATTTCTCTGCTAATATCTTCAATGTAATGCACGCGAAGTTTTCGTTTTTATTTAATAGATTTTAATTGTGAAATCTTGTAATCGGCCTTTACTGGTATTAAGCGAATTATCTTATTAATACATTTAGGTATTTGCTGTAAGATTTGCTTATACATGAAAAAACATATTTTCTTGGGAAGAGAGTGTGCTTTTTCACCCTTTGTTTTTCAAGTTACGACAAAAATATTTGTTCGAAAAAAGCTTAGTAAATAACAAAGAGAATTGATAGCATTCCTTTTGCTATTCGACCTCCTTTTGATTCGGAAACGCGTAGGCCATTCCTTAACAACGTCGAATACGCGACTGAATACCTTTGTCGACTTGCGAAAAAGGCAAAACGCGTTGTGTAGGAAAATCAGGTTAGTGTGTTTGCTTCCTCTCTTTTCTTTACGTAGTTTATTTTGTGGGACCAAAATTACTTAAATGAATGTAATTTAAGTAGCATATATGCCTGCGAACTACTTATATAAAAGTCTTCGACTTATTACGTTGCTGTGGGCTGGTCACATCTGTCGCAAAACTGATTACCGTTGTATAAACGAGTTCGAGTGGAGACCGCGACTGGGCAGACGTAGTGTGAGAAGTCCCCTGGTTAGATGGAGCGAAGATATAAGGGCAGTGACTGGATGAGAACAGCTCAGGTTCGGGTTCAGTAGCGCGCCTTGGGAGAGGTCTATGTCCAACAGTAGACTCTTGCAGGCTAAGGATGATAGGCCTTAACGACGACTAAAAGTTTGTCTTAGAATCTTATCTTCCTTAAAATTGGCCTACGTGATATAGTAATATTTAGAACCTGTTCTCTACTACGGGTATGTTACTCTCCAGCTATAAATGTGCGACATTTACACAAAGTCGTTATTGGATAAAAAATAAATTAATAATAATAATAATATGTCAGACATTCACACCAATTATCCAGTCACAAATTAGGCGGAGCCTGTGTTATGGTTACTAGATAACGTATAAATATAACATCCAAGACTTGGGTACAAACATTCATATTAATCATACGAACATTTGCCCCTAGCGGGATTCAAACCCGCAACCTCCGGCGTGGCAGTCCGAGAGCCACC
The DNA here is from genome assembly GCA_947086405.1 of Esperia sulphurella. NCBI lineage: Eukaryota > Metazoa > Arthropoda > Insecta > Lepidoptera > Oecophoridae > Esperia > Esperia sulphurella. Next base: position 11,834,744 of record OX352273.1, on the reverse strand, counting down.
CGTTCCGCCACGGAGGCCGTCAAATTACGCAGCAACGCTTCACATATTTTATCGCAAAAACGTAACGTACTTATTTAGAGACGTCCGAGTTCGATCCTCGGTCACGCCATGTATCAATGTTTTTTCAGAGTTTGCCCTGGTAGACATGTTCTTGAACTGCTTCGAGTGACTTTTCATCAACGAACTGGTCCTGGAACCATGTGATCATTCAAAATGATCTTAGTCTTGTTCAGGTTCATTCCAAGGCCGTCACGTCGAGAGTCACCACTAGCATTTCCTGAAGCGATCCTGTTCTGATGATGATATCACCAGCCAAGCGTAAATAGGAGATGTAATCGCCGTTTGTAATGTCCCGTCCGTTCCAGTGCAGTACTTTTTTCAATGTGTTTTTAAACAGTTTTGCGAACGTAGACTCACTAATAAATATCTAGAGTCAGCCTGACCTTTCGTTTTTCATCGTTTTAAAAGATTCGAAAATATTCATCTCACGGAGACAATATCCATTGTGTTTGGGTGATTTGTTTGTTCTTCGTTTTATCTGAACAAATACGTTTAAACCGTGTTTTCGTGAAACTTGGAAAGAAGACATTTGATATTTATGAAGTCTGAATGGTTTTTTATAACTTAGAATAGCTTCTTGCAGCTACGTTCTCGTTACATTTCATTCTCTACGTAGGTAATTTGAAGAACTTCTATTGCAAAATTTGAAGTTTATTCTCTCAGCGGATTAAGATTTCAGTCAGTAAAGTTACCTGTATATACTTTTATTGCACACTAGCTGTGCCCGCGGCTCCGCTCGCGTGAAATACAGAATCCGCCCTCGTTCCCACTTCCGCTCCCGTTCTCTTCCCACTTCTACTTCCACTCAGACTCGAGACTCTCAATATCCCAATCCCAACCCCAACCTCAACCCCATCCCTATCCCCAAAAACTAAATTTCACTCAATCCCATACGCGCCGCGCCGTTTGCCGCGCCGCGTATGTTGACCTAGCCCATATGATGAACACTCGTACGTACGAGAAATATTGCATTTTTTTTTTCAACATTTTCGTAAAAAAAGATGTTTTTTTCATGAATGATTTCTAATTGTGAGTTACTGGAAGAAATACTAACAGTCGTTTTATTATCATCTGATATAATGGGTTCTAGAAAAATTTACTTTATTAATAATTCAGGTTCTAAGTGGCGTATTAAGATGAAACATGCACCAGATTTTAAGTTAGACCACCAGCAAGATAACTGTGAAAACTGCATCAAATTTCATTCAGTAGCTTTTGCGTGATGCGATAACAAACATACATACAGACAGACAGAGAGATAGACGGACAGAAAGACAAACAGACAGACAGACAGACATAAATTCTAAAAATAATTGTTTTAGCTTCTATTGGTCCTATAAAGACCCCTTATACATTTTTTTTAATATTTCTCATGTACAGACATAGACCAGTTACAGTTTTATTATAAGTATAGATTTTAAAACTAAATACAGTAATGTAAGTCGTGTACAAGGGCGAGCTTATCTCTCTCTTCCAGCCAACCTTACAGGATGTCAGACAAGGCAGTAAGAGCGAGGGGGGAAAAATAAGTGCATTATAGACTATATAATAAGTAAATACCTGAACCACTTTACTTGTATATATAATAGATATAATCCCACTGTAGGTATCCCACTTCCCACTAATATTATAAATGCGAAAGTTTTGTCTGTTTGTTACTCAATCAGGCTTCAATCACTGAACGGATCGGGACGAATCTTGGCACACATGTAGGTTAGGTCCTGGAACAGGACATAGGATACTTTTTATCCCGAAAAAACATCTCATTCTTACGGGAAACCAAATCATATCTATAAATGATATCGATTTTGAAATTCAAGATGTGTAAATAAGTATCGAAACCTACGCGGATGAAGTCGCGGAAAAAAGCTTGTGAATAATAATAACTAAAATAAACATACTCGTACTTATATAAATACATAACATGAACACTTTATGTAGCATATAAGTGTCGGACAAACAACCTCTAAACTTTAAACCTATATCTTTTGCTATTCAGTAAGGTGCACTTCGATATTGGAAGCAGCCATTTACATCCAAAACGTCTATAAACCGTCTGGAACTTGAAGTATTTACATTTAAACTTGATACTTTACCTTCAGGGCCTTTGGGATACTCCAGGTTCAAAGTTTCGTATAATGGCGCATTTACATAAGCGTGCGAATCGCGATTCGTGTTAAAACTCGCAAAGCTTGCATCAGTGGTGGTTATCTGCCGAATTTGCAGCCGTAAGCTTTAAAATAGGTCCATAGTGGGGGTACGAGTATATCGATGTTAGTGCACTATGGACATATTGAATCATAAAATACCTTGTACTGACAAAACTGCTCGTTAAGCAGCCGAATTAAAAATAATAAGTTCATTAATATCCCAGTAAAAATAAAACACGTTTAGACTACGTCCATACGTAAATTCTCTCACTTACCATTTCATTTGGCATTATTTCAAAACCAAGATTAGTGGACTTGTTAAACTCTTCCAGTAAACAACAATATACACATTTTTTTACGTTTTTTAGCTTCACTAGCTAAACACTCGTCGAATCGAAAGTGTGAATGGTAGATCAATGTAGTGAATACTAGGAATCACCCGTCCTTGTGTGAACTAATTATGTATCTATAATAAAATCATTGATATTAATGAAATATTAAACGATACCGTGACAAAATCTACAACTTTTAGAATTCTGTTTTTCTGCATAATATTATGGATGTTTAGAGAAAGTTAAAAACTGTATCGAAATCTGCTTAGTATAAGCTTGATCTTTAGCATCTCCGCTAGGGGAGAATAAAAGGGATAACATAAACAAACCTCATGGAAATAATTTACCCGCGACGAGGACTTCAACTTATTGCTATAGCCTTGGCGCATAGATAAAGCACCATTGCAACTCATGAACTATTTTTCTTATATTTTTGGGTTCTAATCGTTTAAAACCCAAAAATAGGAGAAAAATACTTCATGAGTTGCAATTGTGCTTTATCTATGCAGTCAAAGAGATCGCTTTAAGCGATAAGGCCGCCTTTGTACACTTTCCAAAAATCTGTACCTATTTTATTGTTATCCTTAATTTGTGTGCAATAAAGAGTTTATCTATCTATCAAAGTAAATATTTATGTTCGTAACAGAATTCGTGCCCGAGACATTCGTGGCGACTCGCACGCACGTGTAAATGAACCATAAGAGTACTAAGGCATTAGACAGTAAGTTGCATTCGATCGGTTTGCATGGTTGGTTAGTTGACTTAGGCTCACACTCGTCAAATTGATAATGGAGTTTACTTAATGGTTTAATTATTCAGGTTAAATTAATACAGTATAATTTATGTCCCTGAAGGTTGCTCTTGAGGGAATTTTAATAGGTATCTATTGTTTACTACTGAATAACTATAAGTACTATCTTATCTTATTAGGGGACCAGGAAGACCTGGTGATACTTCGATCCTTCAGGATATTTTGTGCCAAACCGCTGTCCACCAACGGTGTCCCAAGCGATTTGATAGATTTCTCATACGCTTAGAATTTCTTCTTTGGTATTTGCAGTTTTTCTCTAGTTGTTTTTCTTCACCGAAAAGCCTGTGGAATCCCACTAATATTCGAATTTCACTTTCCACTAAATCGAAAGTTCGGATGTTTGAACCTTTGGACGTTTGAATGTTTGTTATTCAATCACTTCAACTGATCACCATAAATCATTGATTAGTAGGTAATATATCTATAATACCATTATGTATATGAACATAGGCTCATGTTACAAGTTACAATCATGTTTACCTTTGGAAAAATGATTCCCTTGGGAAATAAAAACTAGCTCCACGCGGGCAAGCCGCGGGCGTTTGCTAGTTCAACAATAAAAAAGTGGATTTATAAAATAATCTACATCTAGTTAAATATTAATTCTGTATAATAATAATAATAATGTTTTCTCTTATAAAATAAATATTTTTGACAAGTGTTATTTTTTGCAAAATACCCTTTAAATCTTCTTCGATTTAAATGCCTACAGGGAGACTTTGTGCCTCGTAATATTAGGTGAATGTGTACCTACCCTCGTTGCCATGACAACCCTTTAATAACACTTTACAAACGTCGAATCTGCAGAAGGTATTAAGAAACTTTACAAAAGGTAGGAAAGGTACTTTCCTTATATTTTCTACTCGTTTTCCATTGAAGTTTCTGAGATTAACAAAGTTTTATTGAATATTTTGTAAGCGAGCTGCATTTTTACGAGGTTTCGACAGTGAATGCTGAGTTCCAGATATATTACCTGTTACAATGTTGGACTAATTTCGTGTATAAGACATGCTGGGGGGCAATGCGCGAAAAGTAAAAGTTGCTATGAAGGGGTACAATATGGCGAGCAGCAATGCGACCTAGATAGTCTCGATTCAAGTTATCAATAGAATAAGATTGTACAAGTAGCGACCACCATCCTACAAATAAACCCAGTGGTTTCAGTAGGATGGCCTAAGAAAAAACATATGTAATATAATATATTTTAAATTAAAAAAAAATCACTGGCAAGTAGTTGGAGCGAATGACTGAAATCAGTCCATAGTGACCGCCACTTTGGCCTAGTGGCTTGGTCGTCAGAGTCGACCACCGGTCGTGGGTTCGTTCCCCACTTTTTGTATTTATGTGCAATAAAGAAAGTTGACTTAGACTTCTCAGTTTGAAACCGGATCTTTTATTTTACCTAAGTAAAGCGGCCTACTTCGAACCGTGTAAAAACAAAACGAAAACCGCTTAGTAGGGTTGTTAGGGATCAGTCGAAACGGAAATCCTTTTATAAGCAACGGAATAATAAAATTCATCGATTAACATCGGCTAGCACCGCGCCGCAAAAGCTTGTAAATAAAAAAAAGCTTTTAAAGCGGAACGCATCTGGAATAATATCCTTGAAGACAAGGAAATCTGCACCCAATCGATATCAGTTTAATAAACTTGTTCGAGAGCACTTTCTGGGCTCCTCTAAGTGTGCCACTAGAATTATCTCTAGATGAACAGAGTCATCGTTTTTCTTTATACTTTGTTAAGTATTTTATATATCTTCAGTCTTTTGACAAGCCCAATGGTGTAATAATAATATTATTATTACACCTTCCTTAGACGTCCACTACTGGACATAGGCCTTCCCCAATGAACGCCACCACACCCTGTCCTCCGCATCCAGCCGCTTCCGGCTATCTTCTTCAGGTCGTCGGTCCACCTGGCGGCGGGGCATCCCACCCTGCGCGTGCCGATCCGCGGTCTCAAATCCAAATGTATTAGTGTATAATATACCATCATGTTTTATCTTAGATGCATCTAATTACGCATGCATTAATACCTGATTAAGGGGTGGAGAATTCCATTGGGATTAATTAAATCTATTGTATAAGATGCAATAAAGTTTAAATAATACAATAAAAATATGTTTTGATATCATTGGCGGAACCCAGTTATTGAGTACGACATGTCACACTTTGCAGACTTTGTTAATTACTCGTTTTGATTGATGAGGGTTAGGTACTTTATGACTAATTGTTTTTATCTTATGCATATAAAAATCAGCGTGCTTTTTTTTAGGAAATGGGTGTTGCCATGTTGCCTCTCCCTGCGCCTGCTTCAAAATCGTGGGAGGTTTGTGCAAAATCACCCTGCGAGACCACTTTGAGTTCTTTCCTTTTGCGGTAGAAACAATTGGTGCCTGGGCTCCGGAAGTCAAGAGCTTTGCATCGATTATTGGCATACTTCTGAAGGAAAAGTCATGCGACCGTGGAGCCAGATCCTTTTTTATTTATGATGTCTGTTGACGTACAGTCCACGAATGTGTTAATATATACACAGGAGCACTCCACGGCTCGTCTCTGGTGCTATCCCTTAGTCGCCTTGATGACACCCACGGGAAGATCAGGGGTGGCCCTATTCTAAGCCGGAAATCACACTGGCTACTGCCCTGTCTAATACTTAGCGGATAACTATTTTCTATACGTCTCTATACCAGAGGAGAGACGATTTGCGTAAGGCATCTGGCAGTGACTGGATGCCGATAAAATCTAAGATCAGGTTCAGTGGCGATTGGGAGAGGCCTATGTCCAGCGTGGACTTGCAACGTGGGCAGGCTGATAATGATGTTCAATTCCACGCTGCCGAATGTAATCTCTGATTTTACAACACAATTCAACACATCCCAGAATTAGCCAGTGAGGCGAATCCTGGCAAAATAAACTAAATCCAATCATCCTTTTGCTGCCCTCGAACAACGAATGATCAAAGGTTACCGACGTAGCCCCCTGGGACGGCCAGCAATCAATACTAGCTCTTCCCAATCACGCAGTAATTTCGATAATGTGTTTGTCTCTATCTCTGTGAACCCTACTTTATCGGGCAGTCGACACTTTTCTCGTAAATAACAGATTTAAGCCTTCAATACACGAAATTACACCCGCATCTTAGTCTTAATTTTTCTATTCTCACTAGCATACGGTTCGCTAAAAGCAATAACGCGGCCACTTGTATATTTTCTGTATATATATATATATATATATATATATATATATATTAAAAATTTATTGCATACACAAAAGAAAAAGATACAAAACAATACAGTTAAGAAAAAATAACATGTACAAATGGTAATGCTTATCTCTTTAAAAGATTTCTGCCAGCCTACCAGCAACAGAGAAAAGTTCGTGAAAGGGCAGACACGTGTGTACATAACAAACGATACTAAATAAATATATAAACTACACATATTTCTACGATACATAAACTTAGATAGAATACATATATATTTTTCTTCTATATATTTTTGTAATTCGTGTGCAATAAAGTATATTCATTCATTCAATTATATTATATGCGTGGATGCTCTTTAGTGGTTGGCTTCGCCAGCCAACATATTTAGTATTTTTTTTTATTATATGCCAATATAATACGCACGCAGACGAAGTATGTAATTGAATGAATGAATATACTTTAATGCACACAAATTACAGAAATATATAGAAGAAAAATATATATGTATTCTATCTAAGTTTATGTATCGTAGAAGTATGTGTAGTTTATATAGTAGTGTAGTGTGTGTCAGCAGGTAGTTTCTTATATACTTGCGACTAAATATTTATGTTAATATTTAGGTTACGCTGGATTTTTTACCGAGAATTATTTTAAAAATTGTTCATCATCTGTTTGTCATTGATTTATGTATAAACATATAAATTAATATAAATATGGACATTCCACATATATCATTTAATCATTTATAATTTTTCTTTCGCTTTCCGCTTACCAGTAAAATAAAATACAAATACTAAAAGTGGTGTTCTATTGGGGAAGCCTATGTCCAGCCGTGGACGATTTAGGCTGATGATGAATATGAATTATCTTTTTTAAATTATATATTAGGCTCGATACTGAAGGCACAATGTTAAAATATGACAGCACTAAAACTGTTGCTAACCTTGTCACACAGTATTATGAAGATAAAGACGAAACCAAGTTTAGCGCTGTCAAATTTTAAATGTATGCTTCAGAATCGCACCCATTATATACTTTTGAATGATTACTACACAGACTCCCGGGATTTTAATTAAAACATTCGATAAAATCCCATGTAAATCAATGTCCATCTTAATCTACCATGACATATTTTATTCGCAAGTACATAATTCCGATACATACAACGAATTGAAAATTTCATTTTTACTAATTTATTTAATGCCATGTTGTTTACTAAAGGATAATTAAATATACATTTAATTAGAACAAATTTTTGCGTTAACTATTCACATTGTTTAAAATAGGCTTTTTTAAAATAGGCTCTAACTCTAAGGCTGAACAATAAAATGATCCATAAATTTTATTACCTATCATAATAAATCTTGTCACGGGCTAAAAAGGGTGAAGGAATTTGTCTACAATCTCCTCTTTCTTCGCCTTCTTCCTTTTTGGTTAAATTTATCTTAAGAAGTGATCGAGGAGGCGCCCTAAATTTAATTGGAATATTTTTTTGATCGGAGCTGACATTGACCGCCACGTTAGTATTTTCATATCAGCTCTTAGACGTCTGCTGCCGGATATAGGCCTTCCTAATCCTACTTCCTACTAAAATTATAAATGTCAAAGTTTGGATATTTGGATGTTTGGATATTTGAAAAAGAAAGAAAGAAAGAAAAACATTTATTCACTACCACAATTGGCACACACAAAGAAAAAACCAACAAAGCAAGAAATAGGAAAAAAAAAATTATAAGCACTAGAGAAAACAATTTAAAATTTGGATGTTTGTTACTCAATCACGCTTCAACCATTGGACGGATCGTGATGAAACTTGGCACACATATAGGTTAGGTCCTGGAATAGAACATAGGATAGTTTTTATCCCGAAAAAATTCCCATTCCTACGGGAAATACATAATTATTTGTGATGTTAAGTTGTTTACGCGGACGCAGTCGCGGGCAACAGCTAGTGATAGATAAGTGTATGTATGTGTCTCGTACATATAATATGTTTGTATTAATTGTTATCTATTTATTGTCCTAATCAACAATGGAGGCGGCGATGTTCGCAACACATCACGTCAAGGAGTATCACGGAGCGAAAAGCGGGCGAAGGAAAGTCGCATTGCGACATTGGATTGCGCAAAGTGGCGACACATCGTCTCTGCCTACCCTCTAGGACCAAAGCGTGAGCATTATGTATGTACAATGCGAAGTCTGTGAAAAATGTCCTCTTATGTCAGATATGTCTTCACTAGGGTGTGAAGTGAGTAGAAAATTGGGATTCTGCTAAATCAACCGGGTGAAACTTAAAGCAAGACGGGGCCGCCGCATCGACCCAGACGCAGATAATACTAATTATTACCAAATATAATATATTACTAGGTATAGTCTCTGAACAGAAATCGTGACTTCGAAATAACTAAAAAAAGGTTGCTTATTCCTAGGTGGCTTCACTAAATTGAGGGGAGGTGAGTGTCGATTCTTACCTAGTCATAATTAATCATATCCAGCTCGCAAAGTCGTATTTTAGTAATATGACCCAGGCAGGATTTAGTACCCAATATGTACTTATTTTTTACTCGAATTTCAGATTTTGAATTTAAATAGGTCAGAAAATGCAATGGCGATAATGAAGTCGAGCTAGAGTGACGTTACTTAAAATGATCTGGCATGAGTATGACGACTTCCTTCCAGTGTTGCTTTAAGCAAATAGGGAGAATCCATCAATTTGTTGTTATGAAATCCAATAAATCTTGTTTCGCGTTTGAAAGGTCACGATGGAGAAGCCCAGCAGTGGACAACCTTAGGAAATGATAATGTATGTGTAATATATTTCACATGAATATATATACTAATCCCACTTATGTATATGTATTTATGTAAGAATTATGTAAGGACAGCACAATTTTCAAATATGACACTCTAGGATCCATTTGTGTAAATAAATATCGCTCCTCGAATATATATTTTCCCATTTGAGTTATGTATTTCTGTTTAATTTGATATAAATAAATAAATACAATGCTAGCTAATAGAGGAATAACTTTTTGGTTGCCGGCTTAGAATAGGGCCACCGCCAATTTTTCCGTAGGTGTCGTCAGGGCGACTCAAGGATTGCGTCGGTGACCGGCATCAATGTGCTCCTGTATATAATAAGATCATTGCTGCGATCACCGCTAGTGTTGCCCGCGACTTCGTCCGCGTGGACAACTTAACATCATAAATTATTTTGTACTTCCCGTAGGAATCATGTTTTTCGGGATAAAAACTATCCTTCGAGTACCTAAACTATAGGTATGTGTGCCAAAGTTTATCCCAATCCGTCCATTGGTTGAAGCGTGATTGAGGACCAAATATCCAAATATCTAAATATCCAAACATCCAAACTTTCGCATTTTTAATATTAGTAGAATAGAATAGAACAGGACAGAACAGAATAGAACAGACCAGACCAGACCAGACCAGACCAGACCAGACCAGACCAGAACAGAACAGAATAGAACAGAACAGAACAGAACAGAACAGTACTTTGATAAATTGGAAATGCGGTTACATAAGGCATTTTTCAAGTTTCCTAATAAAAAAATAGTAATAGCCGGAGATTTAAATATAAATACAATGGAATCTAACAACGTCACAACACACCTAAAAGATGTTCTAAATAACTATAAGCTAACATTACACATAAATGAACCTACCAGAGGACGTTCATGTCTCGATCATATAATTAGTAATGTTAAAGGTGCCACCGGATCTACTCTACCTCTAAATTTATCGGATCATGACACAGCACAGTTTTTGAAATTTGAAGTCAAGACAAAGTGTGTTATACCTAAAATAATATATGGTTATAAAAGGTGTTATTCGCATGAGAACATCACGAAATTCCAAACAAATTTAGACAGTTTAACTTTTAATGAAGTGTATAGTAAAGGGGATCTCAATGCAGCTTTTGACGCATTTCATGATTTATTCTGCTTGCTATACAAACTCTGCTTTCCTAATATTAAAATAAAAACACAAACGCAACCAAAACTAAATTGGATTTCAAAAGGTCTTAAAGTGAGCTGTAAAACGAAAAGTGTTTTAAGGTACAAATATTACAAATACAAGACAAACGAAACCAAAAGTAAATACAACAACTACATAAAATTATTTAAAAAATGTATAACACATGCTAAAAGAACTAATAATAGTAAATATGTTTTAAACAGCAAAAATATATGTAAAGCTACATGGAAAATTATTGAAGACGAAACTGGTAGTACACATACTAATAAATATATAGATAAAATAGAACATAATAATAAAATAATTTCTGAGCCCATTGCTATTGCGAATACTTTTAATACATACTTCATTGATATTACAAGCAAACAAGTACATCAGAATGCAACAACGAACACTAAAAAGAAATTACAAAATTCTATTTATTTAGATCCGGTTGATGCAAACGAGATTAAGAGTATAATAATATCACTGAACAATACTCCCTCAGAGGGTTATGACAGTGTTTGCACCAAAGTTATAAAAATCTGTCAAGAACAAATCAGTCCGGTACTGGCATTTTTGGTTAATCTTTCTTTGGAAACAGGAGTCTTTCCGGATAAACTTAAACGATCTGTTATAAAGCCACTCTTTAAGAAGAACGATAAGATGGTTTTGGAAAACTATCGCCCAATCACGCTAATATCAATCTTCTCAAAAATATTCGAAAAGGCTATGCAGAAAAAGTTGCTGTCATTTTTTGCTAAGTATAAGACTATTAACCAAGACCAATATGGTTTTCAAAAAAATAAATCTACAACCCTTGCCACTTTTCATTTAGTGAGTGACGTCTTGCGTAACACTAACAGCAACTTGTATACTACGGTTCTATTTTTTGATATGTCCAAAGCATTTGACTTTGTCTCTCATGAAGTATTACTGTCAAAGCTCGAACATAATGGCATAAGGGGTCCTGCACTAAGCTGGTTAAAGTCATATCTGTCTAATAGAACTCAATGTGTAGAAATATCTAGTCTTAACTTAAAGAATGTTACTAGATCCCAATCAGAATACAAGCTGAATAGCCACGGAGTTCCGCAAGGGAGCGTACTTGGCCCACTATTATTTCTGGTGTACGTAAATGACTTGCCCGAAGTAACCAATCATAGATGTATTCTGTTTGCAGACGACTTATCAATCATTGTAACATCTGACAAAAGGGAATCCTTGGCTAAACATGAATCTGACATTAATAATGTTGTTACTTTAGTAGCTGAATGGCTTAATAAAAATAATCTACATATTAACATTAATAAATCAAATTACATAAATTTTAATAACCTTAATGAATTACTGACATTAAACATAAATTATAATGACCAAATTTTTCATAAGATAAATAATGTGACATTCTTAGGTATAACACTTGACGACTTATTTAACTGGAAAGAGCAGGTGACCAAAGTATCGAATAAAATAAATAGTTTTTCCTATGCGCTATATAAACTGGTAAAAACCGCTTCAAAAAACACTGCGGTTACAGCATACCATGCATACGTAGAGTCAGTCCTCAGGTATGGCCTCATCATCTGGGGCAACAGCACTGATATAAATAAAGTCTTTCTAGCTCAAAAAAAGTGCATACGATCGATTTGTGGCATACCTCCTTACGAATCCTGTAAGCCACTTTTCAAATCCCTCAACATACTTCCGCTTCCCTGCCTATATGTGTTTGAGATGGCGAAATTTGTAAAGAAGCACTTATACTTATTTAATACAGCAAAAGATGTATTCCCCAAAAATACCAGGAACCCAAACAGGTTAGCTCTTGATCTTGTCCCAAAGACCGCTCGTTATCAGAAAAATTGTCGGTGTATGTGCTTGTCGATTTATAATAAAATACCTGCCCATATAAAGGATTTACCATATAACAGATTCCAAATATCTCTTAATAATTGGCTTTTGGTTCACACATTTTACTCTGTAAAAGAATTCTTGGAGCATAGGGTTGGATGACGTTTGGCAATACTTAAATTATTTATTTTGACTGTACTTTTTAAACTTTGACATTTCAATGTTGTTAATGTTTATTGTTATGAATAATTGTATAAATTTGCATGCTATTGATAATGGCTAAATTGGTGTTACTTTAGGCTAATTTTAACATCTGGCATTTGTACCAATTTAAGAGCAAATAAATGATTTCTTTCTTTCAACAGCACAGAACAAAACAGAATAGAATAGAATTGATCAGAACATAACAGAATAGAATAGGTCATTTATTCATAGCTACGATACACACATACATGAGAAATAAACAGAATAGAATTATCAAAGGAATAATAGTTAGTAGGAAGTAGGATTCATTATGAAATTTGAAATTTAAAAAATATCAAAGAGATGCTATCATAAACAGTTAGGTATGTATAAAGAATATTATCGTTATGTAAGCAGGAAATCACTAGCATCTGCCCCAAAAAGTGATGTCCCTGTTTATAACAGTTAATATCTGGAATTCCAGGTACGACCTCTCGGTTACTACATTTCAGAGTACGGACGTGGAGATGTTCGGAAATTCCTTGGAAACAACTAGGAATGTCCGACTTTTTTAAACGAATTGAAAAGGTATACCGAACATACCTTTCCTTGCCCGCCTGCCCCGCAAGGTGGGGTCCATTAACTACGTGAGGTGTTTTTAGGTGTTTGTTGTTGTTGTAAATTCTGACCCCCTCATCCCCTGCTTGTGAGATTTGGTAAAATATGGAGGGATCTCCTCCCTGCCTCACGTGAGACTTCCCCCTTTCATATTTATGTATTTTGCTTCAGGACTACTAAAAAAATATCCGAAGTAAAAACTACAAGAAAGCTTATAGTAACTTGAAGTAAATATTAAGTTATGTATGAGAAAACGAAGCGCAGTCTTTGCTGTTTTTATATCTTAAATAATTTCTTTGAATTACAAAGTTGACGTGTCATTTTAATTGACTTAATTAGATTTGGTAATTTTTCCGGACCCCTTCCCCCAGTTTGAGCTCACGTAATAAATGGACGTCCCCTTAGTTGATTTATCGAATCCAAGATGGCGCTTCGTTATGTCTACCCTCGAAAATAATATAGATAATGTTAAGGTACATGGTTATGTAGGTACCTTATCCAATGATAATAAAGTTCAAATTAGAATTAAATTGGTTATTTATTTTAACGCACTGCACTTCAACTTACTGTATGAGATATAGTTCAAAATCCGGTCCCACTAAAGAAACAAAACCAACTAGCCGTATCTGTGCTATGTGATCCATCTTATATTTTTTAACCGACTTCAAAAAGGACAAGGTTCTCAATTCGAGTTTTTTTTTTCTAGCGTACGCTTACCAACAACTAACGGACGTCCAAATAAAGTTATATTCCACTTCAGTGTCTTAATACATAATCCAACTGAAGTAAATTAGAATTCCTGAAACGCGATTGTCTACGAATTTTTTTAAACCAATTTCTCGGAAGCTTTCTTGCCATTTAGGAAAGTGTGAAGTAGGTAATTCAATCGGAGGCTGAATTATCCTATGAAAATAATAACAGGATTTTGTTAGCCTTGTTGTGTTTACGAAAGTTTTAAAATTGAAATACATTTTCAAGATTCGAAACGTCAATACCTAATTAGGCTATTGTTGCTTAGATTTAGTGATTATTTGAAAGGTTGAATAACTTTTATTGAATGATCCACGGCCTAAATACGCACGCAAGTTCTACTGGTAGAATAATCGGTAAAACTGCTTGGAACAGAGGACCTACCTACATACATCGCAATGAGGATCACTCATGCAGATGTTTAACGCTTAAAAACCCATAAATACTATGGACAAAATATACAAATCGGATCAAAAATAACGAAGATACAGCAATTTCAGTTCAATAGTTCCAAAAAAGGAAGCGACCGGAAGTGACGTCACCGGTCGCGTCCCGGCAAAAAGTGTCACAGAAGCAGCACACTAGCGCAGTCTGCCGTAAACAAAACACGTGCGACACAGAGCGGAGAATGAACTCCGCGCGAGGCGAGGGTTGCAACAGGTGACGTCGACATAAAAAGCGCGCGCGTTTTGAAAAGTTGCGTTAAATAAACTTTAATAACTTGATCATTTCTTGATGGGTTTTAATAATTTTAAAAATATAATGCTCTTCAATTTATAGCGCATACGCCATACTAATTAAAAATCTAAAATCTTATCATGTGAACGTTCAACATTGCGACATGTCTTCTGAGGAAGATTACTTTTCGATGTGGCATTTATTACAAATAAAGAAAAACAAAATACCCACGTTACTAGGTTCATTCTTATAATCCTCGGTTGTGTGAAACTTGTGTCAGTGTTGGCCATTTCAAAATATTCAAATAATTAATGATAAAGAAAGTTACCTACCAATTCTATTCCATTTTAATTCTACAACTCTTCTATTACTAGAATCTTGCAATTGATGATCGTAAAGTGCAGGATTTTGCTCGACTTCTTGACGACTTGATTGTTTAGTAAATTAAGAACATTACTTACATTTGGTGGCGAATCATTCAACAAAATATACCTTAGGAAATGTGAAGTTTGGACATTTCCTAAGGAATATTTTGTTGAATGATTCGCCTTGTGTAAATGTATATTCACGCACATGAATATATCTTTGTCTGTTGGAAATTAAACATGTCATTTTATGTCCTTTTGAAGAATACTTAGGTATGTCGAAGGAAATTTGAAAGACAGCGGTCTCCAGACTATTCGCAAATGAGCTCACCTCTAAGTATTGCGAGCTTATTGCCATATTCCCGTTTTTTGACTGCTGATTAGAAATCTAGTTACAACATCACTATATAACATTTACTTAGTCTTCATTGTTTAGAAACTGTGTAACCCTTAGGCGGTGAGATTAAAGTTGTTTTGCTGTCAACGTGTCGGCAAGAGCCTTAGTGATGGTACAGTTGGCAATAATATTTAGTTAACGGCCTGTTATTGTTGGCAGATTATCCTCAAGGTCGGGATTGTCGAGGCACAGTATTGAGGGCAATTGTGGGTTGGTGAACTTCATATACATTATATTCGAAAACGAAAACGAAAAAAAGCTCAGAAACAAGATATACATGCGAAGTGGGGGTTTGAGTAAAGGGCTTCGGGGAATGATGTATGTTGAGGTTGAGGGAACGTCCAACCATAGAATATTAATGTCAAAGTAAAATTGTAGTTTTGCTGAATGTAACTGTCAGTTTCAATTCAATTCAATTACTCTTTATTGCACGTATAAAAAATAAAAAAAGATACAATAATAAAGTAACTTACATAAGTACATCTACGCGGTCTTATCGCTAGAAGCGATTTCTTCCAGACAACCTTTGGGTAGGGGATAAGAATAACAGAAAAAGGTAGGTACATTCCTAAAACGATTCTTTTTAGTCGTTCGAAGGTAGTTCGTATAACAATGTAAGCTTTGCAGTCAATTTCGCAACACCAACTAGGTATTTGTTTATTTCGAGACGCAAATAGCCGTGGTTTCGTTTGCCAAATCTGTTAAATTCAATTTACGCCTCTATCAACGTAATGCACGTTTTCCATGAATGTTTTTCCCAGGCCTCAGCCGTTCATTCTTTATTATGTGTTGAAAAACTCATTGTTATGTACTCGGATTTAAATCTTTACCGCACTGTCTCAAAGCCGATATAAACTTGTCTAGAAACATGAAGGAAAAGAAATGTTGCGCCCATAATTAGTTGTTACCCTCATGTAGCAAAATGGGCATACCACTTCTGTCGCAGAACCGACGACCGTTGGGCCAGACGAGTTCTGGAGTGGATACCGGGGATCGGCACGCGGAGGGTGGGACGCCCGCAGCCAAGATGGACCGACGACCTGAAGAATGTGCAACATAATTCCATCAAGTATCCACACCCAGACTGGGTCTATCATGGTCATTATCATAAGACTGTTGACGTTCACGTGCGTTAGTGTGGTTCACTCAACCTATTAGTAGGTATTGTAGAATGATTTTGCTGACTGTACTAGGAGTCTGTACATGTAAAGCGGATTATCTTGTAAATCGGATCCGTTTCAAGCGAGCACTCGACTGCATTATTTGAAAATCCTACCTATGATGAATTTGTTTTTTATATCAGCTTTAGAAAACTCTGTAAAGGAAAATCTAAACCGACATGGTTTGTCAGCAGTTGACAACTTTTGGCTATTAAAAAAAACTTGTATAATGAAAATTTGTACCTGATATTATGATTATTTCAGGGTCGGTATATTGAAGTTATGTTTATGTATATGAAATATTAAGACAAGTCTTAATGGAATTGTAAATTTCGCGTGTCGATTATTTTGTGAATTATTTTTGACTAGCTGTTGCCCGCGACTTTGTCCGCGTGGAAAACTTAACATTACAAATTATTGTGTATTTACAGTAGGAATGGGATGTTTTTTCGGGATAAAACTATCCTATGTCCTATTCCAGGACCTAATCTCTATGTGTGCCAAGTTTCATTACGATCCGTCCAGTGGTTGAAGCGTGATTGAGTAACAAACATGCAAATATCCAAATATCCAAATTTTCACATTTATGCTAGTCTGAGCGTAAAACCTCTGATTTTAAATCTTAGAATTAAATCTTATTATATTTTACTCATCTCTACACTTCTGAAAGACACTGGTACGGTTTCGGTACCGTTTTAATTAAGGATTAATTTGACTGTACATCAAATAGGAAATTGTTTGGTTTCCTGTAGAGAAGTGAGTATGGAAAGACAATGGATTTGCTAAAAAAGAAGGGTTATAACCGCAGGTTGTTAACGTGAAATATTTCCGGATGTCTTCCCACCGTCCCTCCTTCCGCCCATACTAATTAATGAAGATCTCATACAGTTCAATTATTTAAAAGACACGACTAGTCTAGGATCAGTAGTTTTCAAGATATGGTCAGCAAAGCAACTATATGGAAAAATGCAACTACAGAGATTATAATATCTACGACTACATGGAAAATTATTGTTTACGTCGTGTAATTTAAGGTAGATTTTATGATAAATATACAGTTACGTAAACTTATTTTTTTTACTAGCTGGTGCCCGTGACTTCGTCTGCGCAGGATTAGTATTTCGAGTAGCTTATATTAGCGTGGCGTAGAAAAGAACTAACATTATGACATTAAAATTATCACATAAATAATTTTTGGGTCGCATTTCACACAATATCTTTATAAATTGTAGCCTATGTGTTATTCTGATGTATAAGCTATATTATTCTAAAGTTTTATTAAAATCCATTCAGTAATTTTTACGTGAAAGAGTAACAAACATCCATCCATACTTACAAACTTTCGCGTTTATAATATTAGTAGGATTATTGATGGGTTTATTTTGACCTCAATCTCACCTGAGGGTAGGTGAATCTAAGGTGGAGCGCGCTTACCCATAAGATACCCACTAGCTTACCCAAATGATATGCTTGTACTGGTCCGGAAATACCGAAGCTGGCAGGGAGTTCCATTTCTTAGTTTCATTTTCTTCTTATGAAGGAGGAATCACAACGCTTCGTGCCAGAGCGTGGTGTGTCTACTCTACTACATAAGAATGAAGAGTCCGGTAATGGAAGGGGGGATGGATTTTTCCTAACAGTCATAGATATTAAATCTGTAGTTGCATTTCCCCTTAGTCTCAACTGCCCGGTGTATTACGACTAAAGTTGTTTTGTCATTTTTGGGGCTTGTTTACGGCACTGCCGTAGCTCTAACATTCGCTCTGCATTGGCCTTTTTTTGACATATTAAATTCCTTTCAATCTGAAATTTCCTCTGACAAGCGTTTTCTAAATTCATCAGTCATCTTGATTATTAGACATTGACAACCCTATGCGAAAGTAGTGCAACATAAGATCACACAACTTTGTGTGCGCGGAATAGGAAAAGGATAATTACGATAGCGTGTATTCATTACGTAAAAGTTAGCACTGTGTGCAGTTCTTCCCCCCTCGAAAGTTGGTTGAAGGTGATTTCACACTTCATCCAGCATTAGCATCCATTGGCGTTTATGATTTTAGTTCCTAGCAATTTTGGGTTCTGGAGTGGAGACAACGGATTGGCACGCGCAGGGTGGGACGCCCCGCCGCCAAATGGAAAGGACGACCTGAAGAAGGTGGCCGGAAGCGGCTGGATGCGGAGGACACGATGTGGTGGCGTTCATTGGGGAATGCCTATGTCCAGCAGTGAACGTCTAAAGGCTGACATGATGATGATGATGAATTTTGGTCCAACTCTTAAATATTTATTAACTATCTACACCAAACTTCACTCGCGTTTGTGAGACACAAGACATTTATTATCTACTGCGGTTTTCTTGCTCCAAAGGGTGGAGCAAGAAAACCGCAGGCTCCAAATTTGGCCAAGGGTCAACACTAGCTATCAATCTACTTTTTTCGTGTCTATTAGATTTACCGTATCTTCAATAATGTCAGTATATTATTGTACTATGAAAGATACAGTGTTTTTGGTAAAGCTCAAGTTCTTGTACATGGCACTGTATAGTTAAAGACGTCGTCAACGGAAATTTCAATTGGTGTACAATTGAAGTGTAGAAAACGCGATATTTTTAACGTTCCAAATCAGTTTTCAATTCTCCATCTAATGGAATATTTAAAAATCTTTGAAATTCTATGACTACTTTGACATGATGTTATATCTAGATGCATAAACAAAATAGTTACAATCTAAAGAAAAAATAAATAAAGGTTATTTGTGTGTCTTGAGTAGTAGTTTGTCTCTTTTGCCAATTTAAATACCTAACATTTCCCTGTTTGATTAGATCACTTCTAGAGAGAGTTTAGTAGCTAAGAAAAAATACATTTTTGAGAGTGTGCCCAGGAATTACACGATTTGATTCCCCATCCCCATTCCATAACCGGACTACCAGGCGTGGGGAGGGACTTCATCCTTATGAAGTAGACATACCATTTTGCTTCCTCTTTCATAATGCGAACTGCTAAGGAATGGAACTCCTACCAGCTTGGGTATTTCCGGACAAGTACAATTTGTATTTTTTTTAAAGGAAGATTGAGTAGGCATTTTCTGGGTAAGCGCGCTCCACCTTAGGCCTCATCATCATTTACCATCAGGTGAGATAGTTCAAGCACAAACCCATCAGATATAAAAAAAAGACCTTCAAATAAGTTTTTTATACTGGTCACATTATAGTACATTGTCTAATATTACATTATACATTACATCCATACATAAATTAATTAATTAAATATCATATTCAATGCATTATAAAACAGGTTTCTTCTTCTTTTTTATTTAATGGCCTCTCTTTATTAGAATTCTGCCAATAAAACAGGTTTATTATAAAAGAAAATCAAAATAAAATTATACCCTTTTTCAAATTAAATTAAACTTTCACGCTTTGATTTTTACAATCAATACCACTGCTTGAATGCTCAATTCCCGACAGATGTTCAATATACAACTTCGTACGCCTCTCAAAGTGTGTATTCGCTACATGCGAACCCTTTGACTCTAATCTGGAAACAAAATCAAAAGCTAATTGATTCCTAAATGTTGAAACACCGATTATAATTAGAAACGGTTAAGGGATTTTAGAGACTTTGTAGACGTAGTTGTTGTTACGTAAATGGGGGATCAGCGTTGAATTTCTACTCGGTTTTACAATTGTACTTTAAATGACTTCATTAAAATATACTTATACATTAACACACTCCATACAAGCGAACATGTCCGTTATGTTTGCGTGTGTGCGTGTATTGTAGGGCCGAACATGCAAGCATAGTCGATCGAGGTACGCGGGACGCCCCCTGTCTAGATGGAGCGACTATCTGCGTAAGGTGGCTGGCAGTGACTGCATGAGAAGAACCGAGGATCAGGTTGGACGAGGTCCAGCAGTGGACTCTTGCAGGCTGATGATGATGATAAATACTATATGAATTGGTTAATTTAGAATTAGAAATAACATTTTAAGTCTACATTTTATTTTCTCGAGATTTATCTAATCATCACTTGCTCTGTTTTTAGGAGAAATTTACTCTAAAAAACAAGAAAATAATTAGATTGCATGACCAGCATAAAATCTGGCCAGAAATTTGTTGGCAGAGCCGATAATAGCTACGTCATCAGAGACTAATACCGAATGAAAAATTGCCTAACTTAAATGAAAAAAGGACATCCTAGCTCCTTTAACCTATTATTTATGTAAATTAAGGTTATTTATGTGAAATATTATGGTAATTAAAAGTAATAGAGTGATGGAATAAAAAAAACAATGAAAATGTCATGAAGCGGGTTTTTATATGTAGGCGTAGGCGGAGGCGTAGGCGGAGGCGGAGGCGGAGGCGGAGGCGGAGGCGGAGGCGGAGGCGGAGGCGGAGGCGGAGGCGGAGGCGGAGGCGCAAGCGCAAGCGCAAGCGCAGGCGCAGACGCAGACGTAGGCGCACACGTAGGCGTAGGTGTAGGTGTACGCGTAGGCGTGGGCGAGGGTGAAAGTAGGGCGTGGACGTGGCCGTGGGCGTGGGCGTGGGAGAGGTATAAGTGGGTGTCGTAGTCAAAGTCGAATTGAGAATGAGTAGTCCTTGCGAGCGGAGCTGCGGGCACCGCTAGCACAGAATACTAAATAGTAGGACAGAAATCTCTCTTCCGAATAAAGCGGCGTTTAGGTACCAAAAATATACCTAAACTACACTTCCCTTTCTATTGTATAACTCTATCTCGTTCAGACGCGGCACGTGTAACGTTAGGGTTGTCATCTTATAAACCCATAATTTAATCTAAGTATTTATGGGTAGTACAAAAGTATCTATTACTCTTTTTAAACAATGACTTTTGAAATATAGTTTTAGACCCGAAAACTATTTGTTTTACAAATTCCCGCATACTTACATAAGTATGTAAGCAACTTTGGTGTATCTATTTTCCCGAAGACCACTATTGTGTAGGTATCTAATTCACTATTGTTGGGGACCACATGAAGCTCCTAGATGCAGTGGACTGTAAAACTCGAAGGTGGCCTGCCAGATTATCAACACCTTGGTCGTCAGCAGGAGAGAAACAACTTTTGACTGTTTACTATTTTTACTTGTATTTTCTTCTTAGTATTGGAGCTGAGAGTTCTGAGGGAATTGAATTCTGAGTTTGTACTGAATGACTGAATGATCGCAAGACGAGGCTTGCGGCTTATAGTCTCCGAACGGTGGAAGACGGTGGAAGTAGAACCGATCAGAGTGGAGGACTCATCGAACTTTAATCAAAATCCATCACCTTCTAGAACCTTCCATCACCTTCCATGACCTTCTAGAACATTCTCGACCCTTCCATATGATGTACCTAAAAAGTTCTAGAACATTCGAGACACTTTCAGACTTTTCTCGAACTTTCCATACCTTTCCATAGCACACCAACATGATATATTTCTAGAACTTTCTACAATGTTCTAACTTTCATCAAAGTCCATCACCTTCTAGAGTTTTCCATGACCTTCCAGAACATTCTCGACCCTTCCATATGATATACCTAAAAAGTTCTAGAACATTCGAGACATTTTCAGACTTTTCTCGAACCTTCCATACCTATCCATAGCACACCAAAATGATATTTCTAGTACTTTCTACACTGTTCTAACTTTCATCAAAGTCCATCAACTTCTAGAACATTCACGACCTTTTCATATGATGTACCTAAAGAGTTGTAGAACATTCGGACGCTTTCAGACTTTTCTCGAACTTTCCATACCTTTCCATAGCACACCAAAATTATATACTTCTAGAACTTTCTACAATGTTCTAACTTTCATCAAAGTCCATCACCTTCTAGAACTTTCCATGACCTTCCAGAACATTCTCGACCCTTCCATATGATGTACCTAAAATGTTCTAGAACATTCGAGACACTTTCAGACTTTTCTCGAACCTTCCATACTTTTCCATAGCACACCAAACTGATATTTCTAGAACTTTCTACACTGTTCTAACTTTTATCAAAGTCCATCACCTTCTAGAACATTTACGACCTTTTCATATGATGTACCTAAAGAGTTGTAGAACATTTGGACGCTTTCAGACTTTTCTCGAACTTTCCATACCTTTCCAAAGCACACCAAAATTATATACTTCTAGAATTTTCTACAATGTTCTAACTTTCATCGAAGTCCATCACCTTCTAGAACTTTCCATGACCTTCCAGAACATTCTCGACCCTTCCATATGATGTACCTAAAATGTTCTAGAACATTCGAGACACTTTCAGACTTTTCTCGAACCTTCCATACTTTTCCATAGCACACCAAACTGATATTTCTAGAACTTTCTACAATGTTCTACCGTTACTAATATTTTCGAGAATATAATGCCCTTTTACATGGAATTAATCCGACTTTTTATTAGTGTTTTAACAACCGAAAGTTATACAATATAATACTATACAATACAATACAATATCGCCTGTAATAATTTCTGTAATGTATCACCACTCGCGCGTGCATCACATCGAGCGGGCGGCAACCGACTGATTTTGTCCGGTCGACCCTGCACCGCGATTTTTGTAAACAAAGTCCGGAGTGAGACAGGCCTGCCGCTAGTAAGAAAATAAGATAATATGCCAAAGTAATAAGTAAATAAAACCGTGGATATCAAATACTTCCGTATTTATTTGCAAGAAAACAAATAATTATGGGCGTATTCGAAATAGAAGATCCTCGGTCTTATTGTATTATAAATACTCTTAAACTTCGAGCGAAATTCGCAAGTGGTAGTCGCAGCAAAGCGTAACTTAATAATTTAATTTGAATACACCATTTACAATTTGAATACACTCTCACAAATCACAAAACTTATTTCGAATTCCGCTTTAATTTTAATAGGCTACCGTGATAACTAAAGCGACGGTGTAATTGGACCAATTTATTCTTAAGGCTGGTTCTCCCGCGCCTCCTATTGTTGAGACAGGGTTTGAAGACAATTTCTTGAGTCTCGAGATCAAATTTTTGACATACACGTGCCCAGCATTTAAAACAAGGGGATCAATGTGTTTTTCTTAAATTGAAAATAGCTTAATTTAGTTAAGTCATTCATTTCAAAGTTCCTTTATTCATATTAAATATTATACATTACATAACAAAATAAAGTTAGGCACACAAGGATCTTAAAATTATCTACTTATAAGGCTACGAGCGCCTATAAAAGCTATTTTCCTGTTGTATTTTACTGATTAGATCGTGAAATTTAGACGTTTTAGCAAGATTACAGTCACAAATTAATGATGTGAAGTTATTGTATTAATTTCACTTAAATCATCTGGGGGTAGTGTAAGACGCATAGGCATTTCGCACTGTACATAACCAGACTAAGCATCCGCGACGAGAGCTCCCTCGTCCCCCGCTCTTACACAAGTTAGAGGGCGAGCGCGGGGAGCTAGCGCCGCGCGCGCGTTTTACAAAACTGGCCATTTGCCGATCATCCGATTTGTGTGACGTCTACTGGCGGAAACAAAAGAATTTAGTTAAGTTAAACTATTTGCATTCCAAATTGAACTTAGAATAACGGTAGAGAAGGACGAAGTAATAATAACAACCATAATTTGTTTAAATAACAAAATCGACTCTGTATTTAGTTGTGAAAAAAAAAAGAGTCGGACACTTTGCCTTCATCTACGTTTATGTTTGTTATATTTTATATAATTTTTTTACATTAAAGCATGTTAAGGCTTTGGGGGGAGGGGTAAATAACCTCTTTAACCCACCTGGGCACGCACCTGTTGACATATATGTTGTTCACAATCTGAACGTTTCGTCGCGTAGTACCAGAATCGCAATTTACCGAATAAGAACAGGATAGGAATTCGAATAAATTGCGTGACTGGAATTTCGCATTTCTGGTATTATTCGTCGAAACGAACTGAATAGGTAATTTAATAAAAAGAAATAGAATCCAAAATCCAGTATTTAATTATTTACGTTTTTTTTTATTTCATGCAAAACACAGCATGTCCAATTGAAAAAAAAAAAAACAATACAAAACAAAAAATAATACTTTATAATCAAAGGATCCGAAATGAGGTGATCCGCCAGAGAACTAAAGTCTTCGACATAGCTCAAAAAGGTAGTACGCTGAAGTGGCAGTGGGCTTGTCACATCTGTCGGAGAACCGATTACCGCTGGGGTAAACGAGTTCTCGAGTGGAGACCGCGACTGGGCAAGCGTAGTGTGGGACGCCCCCTGGCTAGATGGAGCGACGATCTGCGTTAGGCGGCTGGCAGTAACTGGATGAGAAGAACCGAGAATCGGGTTCAGTGGCGCACCTTGGGAGAGGCCTATGTCCAACAGTGGACTCTTTCGGGCTGATGATGATGATGATGATGAATCAAATTATACAGTTTGACAATGTGTGCGTGCATGCATGCGTGCTTTCGTGCGTTCGTGTGTGGGTAACAAGAATTCTAAACCAATATTTACCTAAGTGAATTTCACAAAGAAAAGATCTGTAAATACAGTCAGTCGAAGTTGGGTGCCTGAGGGTAATCGAGCGGTCGCTTGTTAGGCGTTTCCGGGAAAACCATTGCGGTTGAAACGTAAGAATGCTCGTCATGATAGCAAATCATGGTAATTTAGAAAATAGAGTCACCTAATCCGCTCTTTTATTGAGAAACGGGGTCGGGGAAAGTGGCCCGTCGAATTGCGGGTCGCTTACGGGAATTCAGGGGATCGTGTCAATACGACAGCGGACTAATTCGGGAATAGGAGGACGTAAGGCAAATCAAGCGAAGGTATACAAATAGCTTTGCGTGTAAAGATGTATGCAGTATATAAAGGTTAGTTGATTTTTTTCCATTTTAATTATGTTATTTGTTCCTTACACTGACATTATATGACACATTTATTTCTAAAAGGAGGGACTACCTAGTAGAGAAAGCCTATTATAAATATAATGTAGATGAATAGAAGAAAGAAAAGAAATCGCTCAATAAAATTGCCTTTGTATTTTTTTTTATCTAAGTGTGCTATGTTATCTTCTTCTTATAGGGGGCAGGTAGCATGTAAACCGTACATTTAAGTTTTTGAAAAACTCATCAGTACGGGCGAGGTTAGAACCCACAACCTAATGAATGAGAGGCGAGTTCACAACCAACTAGCGTAACTAAGGTCATTTGCAATTTGGGTTAATTTAATAAGATAAGGAAGAGATTCTTCCTTCCCCAGGAAATTCCCTGACGCTCTTCCTAAAAAAATACTGCATTATCTCACCAACCGAAATTTAATATTTTATCTACCGAAATTTTATAACACTTCTTGAGTATTCCCAATATTATGAAGCCTCTACAATATGGGATGAGAAAGTAGCCTAATTGGCTTTCTCTAACATCTTACTTAGCGTTTGAGGCATTTTCCATTAGAATACATAAGAAGTGTAAGTGGCTTATGTATCTCAATATCTTAGAAAGAAAAGTTAGTTACTACAGTTACAGAGATCTTAGTCATTTTTTTTGGTAAATAACCAACGATCTCTATGTACTTACTAGATGGAGCGAACCAAACAATCGCTCTGTTCCATGCAATTGCGGCTTCGGCGCCGCACCCTATTCACTTTCACTTTGACACTTGTGCAGTTACTACGCAGAACATTTAATTATTTACTTAGAATTAAGGCCAGGGTTTCAATAGCTAATATAAAGTATAGGTCACTAGGTATCAACGCAAGATTGGGTGACTGGTATACCGATACAATGGCAACGGTTTGCCAGATAATATCATATTTATAAAAATACACTCAATGTTCAGGGTTGGTGACATCCGTAGAGGCATATGGGGTAAGTCAGATTTAAATAAGAGGGCTACCCGTGTGTTGCCAACGATTAAGGAATATTCTTGGATGACTCTGACGTATAATGCAATCTAAAACCGCTGTGAATAAGTTATATAGTATTTTTTATAGAGAAATATTTAAAGGCATACCGAATTTACACCAAATATACTGATGGCACTTCAAAGTGCGCATTTGGCCAGCAAATCAGTATTATCTGATGTGGGTTAAGTTAAGTTAGATGTTCATTCAAATATATGCCTTTAAAAAATACATTAACAAAAAGAAAGTTCTGACACTGCACGCTGATTGGTCCTCATGAGTAGTCGGAACGAGGCGTCGCTGAAGAAGACAAGCTGATACATATATGGACTATTAGACGATGGTAATCTATGGCTTCTCTTATTATCTGCAGATCCAATCAAATTATTTTTTGTCATTGACCTAAAATTATGTAATTTCTGACCTAAATCTGATGTTTACGGTTGTTGGTCACTTTGACGTTATCCCTTGAAATCAAATTTAGTTGGTAAATTAAATTACTCCTAACTTCTAACTGTCCATTGGGGGATTTGCCATAATCCACGATTGGCAGGCGCATAATGATCTTAATATACTCAAGAGAAGGTTCTCCTGAGTAGCCTCCTAGTAGCCTGGTAGTTCCTGGCCAGGTGGCCAGGAACCCTGGTGCAATCCCTTAGTCGCCTTGACGACACCTACTTGGAGGAATGGGGATATTCTAAGCCGGAAACCACACTGCATTTGGAAGGTTGAAATTAGGAGTTCTGTGGTTTGACGTTCTCAGCCTCACCGCACATCATTCCCCGTAGTTTTTTAACTTGGCCCCCACTGTAATCTTACCAAAAATAATATATTAGTAGGTTTTTACGCAACATTTATTAGTGTAATTAAGAATATATAGACATTGTCCTTTAACGTGTTAAATCATTATTTATATATATTTACGCGAATAAGTATCTCTACTGGTAATAACATAATCACAATCTACACGTCTAATAGATTTCTTCTGTTAATTCCGCTATAAACTAATATATCAAGTGTCTTTGTAGCATTCGATAATCGAAGACACTGATACGTTGATTGTATCTCTATATCTGTATCAAAAGAAGACTCATTCCAGTCACGCTCCATCAAAAGATAACACTTAAGTGCTTCTCTTTCTAATTTATACCATCGCGACCTCTGGCGCTGGTCAAGAGCTAGCTGGCATAATAGTAAGTTGGGACCGGCGATGACTCAACTAGTAATATATTATCTTTGGTAGTAGCCCGATTCTAAGCCGAGATCCACTCGGCCTTAAAACTACTCCAAACAAAACTGTAACTAGACTAAACTAAACCATGGGAAATGCAATAAACAACAAATAGAGTAAATATCATTAAATATTTGTATGACGTAAAAATAATAACATAATTTATAACTTCTACTAACTTTGAAATCTGTATTCCTCTTGACATTTTGGAATATTATTATTGTTGACTAGCTATGCCCGTGGCTCCGCTCGCCTGGACTACAGAATTAAATAAAGTTGAAAATTATTGAGTGTTAATTCAATTCAAGTTGTAGTCAACTTGACCTTAAAACGAGGATCGGGTTCAGTGGCGCATCTTGGAAGAGGCTTATGTCCAACAGTGGACTCTTTCAGGCTGATGATGATGACCTTTAAGACTGTGTCAGATTGGGGCGACATCACTTTGGTCAAGTTCAAGATCACCGCAAACGGAGTCCTTTCAACTTGACTCCGACTCTCCAAGATGTTTCCAGACCGTTAGAGGATCACCTAGAGCTGTTAATATTTTTAGTTTCAAAAAAACTCTTTTAAATTCCACCGACTAAAAAATTCATAAATAGCTTCTCGCTTTGACTTACACCTTTAAAGCCTGCGTTAATTAAATATAACTTATCAAAGCTAATTTGTAACACTTGCCTCGAAATTGCAGTTGAACCTTTACTAATAATGAAAATTAACTGAGAAAGGCGCCGTAGTGCGCTTTTCATAATTTTTAATAACGCACCCCCTGGTGGGCGGAAAAATTTAAAAGTAGTGCCTCCAATAGACCTGGCCGTTAGTATAAATTATATTTTTACTGGCTGCGTTAGTTTTATAGAGGGAGACGTTGTAAAATCCTCGAGTAACACAGATATTGCTCTTCCAAAAGTGGTATCTGTGGAAATAAAAACTAGCCAGTCAAATAGGCTAAATGATGAATGTGTCAAATAGGTTAAAGTTGGCCTACACTCCCCGCGCTGGCCAGACGGGTTGGGGAGGAATGATTGATGTTTTATAATGCATTCCCTTAGTCGTCTTGTACGACATCCACGGGAAGAGTTGGAGTGGTCCTATTCTACTCTACTGGATACCACACGGCAAGTTTTTGACACATTATTAAAAATTAATGATGTGCCTGCAGTTAAAAGGGGTCTAACTTAGAAAATGCTACATTTCAGGAGCTACGGAGGCTGCCCAGTAGTGCACACTGCCAGCTGTGCTCTATTTTGCAGGCAACGGTAAACTGACGCTAAAAGGTCTGTGGTTTCGTACCTTTGTCGAGGAGAACACCTGAGTACTGGAGGAGATTTTCATAATGTTCTGATTTTTTTCTTGACAACCGTTCAATGCTCTTTAATATGTAAAATTTCATAAAAAAGTAATATTTAGTATTTTATGGCTACTATCTAGCTGACTATATGGTCAATGAACCCACATAGGAAAGATTATGGGTAGGGTGTCGATTTGACCCCAATAAAACTCGATCCATGGGACGAAGTATGTGTCTCAGGGTGCTACGACGCGTAGTGTAGCGATCTCGTAGCGCTTTAGACTACATTTGCTACGCCGCGCCGAAAACAGTCATCACATCAGTGATGACTGTTTACTTATTGGGATTGGAATTAGGTGAACATTGAATATGAACATTACTTTTCCCGTCTGCCAATTCAAGGTCTCCGGTAGAGTAGAATAGGACCACTCCGACTCTTCCCGTGGATGTCGTACAAGGCGACTAAGGGAATGTATTGTAAAACATCAATCAGGCCTCCCCAACCCGTCTGGCCAGCGTGGGGAGTGTAGGCCAAATCCTCCGCTGTCTCCGGCAGATGAAAGAGGGTTGCGCTCCTGCAGTGGAGACAAAAATAACCTGATGATGATGATGAATCCAAGGTCTGCCGTGCCGATGGGTGGCCATGGGCTAGCCTGCTCGTAAGCGTGTCAACAACCCGGAGCTGTACTCCGGGAACTATCAGTCTTACCGAATAAAGCGGGGCTTTGATGAGGTGGACAAATATTTCCCTAGCTAATCGTGGTACCACATGTTTCTAAATACGGAGGCGGCGATGTTGTTCGCCACACATCACGCCAAGTGGTATCACGGAACGAAAAGTGGACGAAGGAAAGTCGCTTTGCGACGTTGGATTGCGTATAAAGGCGATGCATCGTCTCTGCCTACCCCTCTGGTACCAGGGCGTGAGCATTATGTATGTATGTATGTATGTATTCCTTTTCCTGGGAAGTTATTAACTGTTGTCATGATCATCTCGGGACTCTTAAATCGGTTTAAACCAATTTTAAGTCTAGACTTTTTCAACCATTCAAATGGTCATTCATTCCCTTGTCATCCCAATCAATATGAAATCTTATTTTTAGTTAGATTAAAATAAAGTAAAAAAATCTGGTCATAATAAAAACGTTCTGGAACGATCTGGAAGAAATCGCTTCTAGCGATAAGACCGTATCGATGTCTACAGTCTTCACTTCGCCTATTCCACAATGCTTAAAGACAAACGTTTTTAATCAGTGCGTCCTGTCTGTCATGACCTACGGTGCAGAAACGTGGACACTGACGGTGGGCTTGATCCACAAGTTTCAAGTCGCTCAGCGAGCTATGGATAGGGCTATGCTCGGTGTATCTTTGAAGGATATGATTCGTAATGAGGAGATCTGACGAAGAACGAAGGTGGCCGACATAGCCGAAAGGATTAGCAGGCTGAAGTGACAGTGGGCGGGCCACATCTGTCGCAGAACTGACGGCCGTTGGGGCAGACGAGTTCTGGAGTGGAGACTACGGGTTGGCATGCGCAGGGTGGGACGCCCCGCCGCCAAATGGACCGACGACCTAAAGAAGGTGGCCGGAAGCGGCTGGATGCGGAGGGCGGAGAACCGGGTGTGGTGGCGTTCATTATGGAAAGCCTATGTCCAGCAGTGGACGTCTAAAGGCTGACATGACAGGTACTAACTAAATTGCAATTGGTTCTGTGATTGCTAAACCATTTATTTCAATTGTTCAGTAAAGAGTTCTAAAACGACACTTTTAACTATACAGAAACAAGATATAACTACAATAGAAGTAACAATAAGGTAGGATTTAGTGGTACTTGTACTAAATATCTAATATCTTAAAATTACCTGAACTTCATACACAATAAACATTCATTTAAAAAAAAAAACATAAAAAGTCAATCGTAGAGTAAGTCGTTAACACCAAATCTGGTAGTGTACTCAACAAAGTGAAGTTCAAAGTACATCTACTCGTACTATCTATATTTGTTAACATAATGTCTCTTAGTTAATACTTGTTAAGTAGGTAAACACTTGTAAAGCACTGCTTAGGATTCTTGGAACAGTTTGCAGCCGCAAAGCCTTCCTCCCCACCCACATAGCACGTTTGTGAACTTATGCTGATCTAAATAATTATATTAAGTTGTTTATTTAATGTCACTGAGCTCCCTAATATGTAGACTGATATACTAAAAGTTCCACTTATATCCCTTAATTATCCTCAAACAGAAAACAAAAATCTTATAAATAAAAACATAAATTTCGCGTGTCAGTACATTGAAAATATTTGCAAAAAGAAAATTTGGGAGTTTTATAATAAGTGACAGAACACATAAAGATAAATTTTTGAATATTTGTATGTTTGTCTGTTAGTTTGTGCACTCATTACGTAAAAGCTACTAGGCCGATTCTAATGAAGCCTTCAGAAAAACATAGGGCTTAATTTGGAGTAACATTTAGTCTTTACTTCATCGCAATAAGCTTACTCAATTAAAAGTTATGCGAATATTTAATTTTCAAAAACTCACTCGAATACTCGGTGGTATTCAGATTGCGATGAGTTAGGACTTCGGTGGCGGTGTCAGTGGGGGAGGAGAGGGGATGGGGTGGAAGTAGGTGCGGGGAATAACTCTCTCTGCGGGCACAGCCTGTACTTAATAATTGTATGAATTTTCTTTACAAGTGAGAGTTGGATGGGGACAACAATATAGCATCTCTTCTTAAAACACTATATCCACGTTTGAAAGTAATAATGTGTAATTACGGTCAATTGCAAGCGGGTGGGATATGTAGAGGCCGTTATTACTACTAAGTGAAGTTTACGACGTCTTACGTTAAATTGTATCACGATACACTGTGAAGTTTATCATACACATTGTTGTCTAGTAGAATCAGACATTCTCATTAAAAATTGTATTTTTTAGTATTCATTTATTGCTTCATATAATTGTATGTCAATTCTTCATATAGTTAATAAGATGTTACATTATATTTTAGGCTCCTGATACCTATGAACCTTGCAAGGGGACAACAATATATCATTTAAAAATACATGTAAAATTAATTTATACAGTTTATATATTTAACTAATGTATTCGCATATTATGCATATTCTGTTTTCTGGTCAAATTTTTCTGAGAATAATTCGAATATTTTGTAATAACTATTTTTTATAAGAAATTCGGTCCCAAATTGACGTTCGTGATTGCACGTACTTGAGCTGCATAACGAGGATTAGAGAAATATGACCCTGGAAAATGATGGAATAAATCTCATAGGTAAACTAGCTCTCTACAAAAAGATAAAATACCTACCGTATGTTTAAAATCGAATCGAAAAAGCAGACGCCATCCAAACTTCCGACCAACTTGTATTTAACGAAGATATATTCGCTAAAAGCCTGTGGGCTGTCAATTTATACTGATAATATAACGAGACTGGGGACGAAGAGAGCCGCTCTACCTAAGTCAGCTTTAATAATAAAACGAGTATGGACTAGCTAGATTTATAATAAACCAACCCGACGTCTAATGAACCCTCCGGCATGGTTTAATCTGTGTAAAAAAGATTAAATTAAAACAACGTTATTTAACCTTCTGTTGGGTATTAAGGAAATACAATGAGAAAAAAAACAGCAGACGTTGTAATTAGTTGATGTTATAATCAGAGGATGCGGTGGGCCGAGGACCCGGTGTGGTGAAGTTCATTGGGGAAGGGCTCTGTCCAGCAGTGGATGTAGGGCTGATATGATGATGATAATTAGTGATCGGAGTAAGTAGAGCGATTTCCGGGCAATAACCTCAAATGTACATTCATCTAGGTATTTTAAAATTATTGAGAACTTTAACGTTCAGACAAAAGTTGCTGGCCACTATGCTCTCTATCCAATGCCAACAAAAATGGGGTGTTAAAATAACATACCATTTTTGCTACACAGGTACAAGTTTAAGTAGGGGTACCTGACCTTCTAAGGTAATATTTAATCATTTAAATTTGATCGCACGGCTTTTAAATTTAGTCGGATTATAGATTTTGGCTGCTAGCTTCATATTTTTTCAGCATAAAATTTTTGACTGCTATTTTAGGCTGCTAACTTCACACCGGTACCTTCAAAGAGCCACAGAACTGCCCAGTACCTATTTAGCAAGAGTTATGGCATTGGATAGAGATAAAGAGCATAATGGCCAGCAACTTTTGACTAATCTTTAAAGTTCTGGATAATTTTTAAATCCCTGAATCCCAGAGGTATGTCTATATAGTTCGTTATGTTTATGTAATATGTATTTTCAAACTTTATTAATAGTAGGTACATTTCTTTATCAAATTTGGTACTAAACGCATATACTTGTCCTTTCGGTTACTCTAAGGTTGACTGGAAGAGATCCCTAAGTGGGATAAGTCCGCCTTTGTACGCAGTTTAATTCCTATTTCATTATTGTTGTTGTTATTTTTGGTACAATAAAGCGTTTACATACATACATACATACATACATACATACATACATACATACATACATACATACATACATACATACATACATACATACATACATACATACATACATACATACATACATACATACATACATACATACATACATACATACATACATACATAACAAGTAAGTTTGATGTCAATGCCCGGAAATCGATCTATTTACTCTGATCACTGGTGATGACTGACAAATCGCGTCATATGACATCCAAGGAAATAACGACTTACGGAATAGTTGTCCGTGAGAATCTACCCCATGACCTTTGACTTTGAGGTGGTATTAAGACTACGAGTCGGTCAATGGACTGGATTACTTGAAACTGTTGCCCTAATTTATCTATTTTTTATTGTGGATACAAAAGGAAGGAAGGATAAGTATTTCTTTGTATTTATCTGGGCCGCCAAGCAACAATCCGATTTCCAATGCTGGATTCCGTCTCTTTCCATTTCACGGTTCGTTAAATGTTTATCGGTCAATATAATGGCTTCTTACGAGCTACTGAAATTTGTTTTGTGTATTCCTATCTTACCTACTGACTTGAGTAAGTTTTATTTATTTTATTTTATTTGTATAAACAGAGTATAGTCATAATAAGTAATATATATATAAAGGTTGTCTGGAAGAAATCGCTTAAAGCGATAAGATCGCCTAAATTCTACTATTTGTAATTTCTATAACGTGTAACTGTATTTGTTTGTGTAATAAAGAGTATAGTATTGTATTGTATTGTATAATTTAGCAACCTTTAGATTCTGGACGGTAACCCAAACTATGTATACACAGCAAGATCAATATTGCCGACTGTTGTTACAATTATCTTAAGTCTATCTATAAAATATAAATAAAGATTATTAAATGAAAATATAAAAGAAGATTTATTTGTAGGGTCCAGTAGAATTGAGAACTCCCGTAACATTTATTTAAGATAGCGTGTAATTTTTTAAAACTTAACCATTTACATTGCCAGGACAGACGTATGACGTTACCGACTGGATAAAAATTAGGAAACTAAAATGTTACCCTGCAGAAATAATTAATTATACTTGATATAACTATAGTACTCCGTTACTACTGCTACATAGAGAACTGTCGTTGTACTGTTAATATAAATTATAGACAAGTGCACTTCTAGCATATGTGATTCAGATTGAGACGCCTATAGACTTTCTTGCAAGAAAGCGCCAACGTTTCTTTACCCCTGAATTTTCACGATATCTGAATATTATATCGAAAGATATGAGATACTGTGCTGTGAAGTGGCTGTGTGATAATGGGTCAAGTGTCAGAATCGACGAGTTCTGGAGTGGAGACCGCGGATAAGCACGCGCATGGCGCACGCCCCGCCGCCAGATGTACCGACGACCTGAAGAAGGTGTCCGGAAGCGGCTGGATGCGGAGGGCGGAGGACCGGGTGTGGCGTTCATTGAGAAAGGCGTTGACGTCTAAGGGCTGATATGATGATAGAACTGCAAGGAATATGTTCACAGTGATTAGTTATTTTAATAGAACTAGACATAGTTATTTTTGGTATAGTTCTAGCAGTAGAACTGGGATCAGACCTAAATAATGTCGTTTGGAGTGGCAGGCTGAAATTGATTTCAATAAAGGTCACACACAACTCACAAGCTTCAATAAAAATATCGCTGTAAGTTCAATAAATGAAACCCGATGCCTGGCAAAGCTTTGGACCGTTTAGGAAAAGGCGAGTAAAGAAAGGTAATGGAATAAAACGACCTTAAAACTTACTCGGTGTTAAAACCAAATTTTTTACAACCTAATAACAGATTTTATTGTTTCGGAAACTATTTGAATTTCGACTGTTTTTTTAAAACAAAAATGCTTTAAAAAATACTTTGTTTAAATTTCAAGATAGAAGCGGCTCTAGCAAGTTTTTAGGTTGGTGCGAGATCTCATTGTCGACCCTTTCCCTCCTCCCCCACCTCCTAATATGCAATTGCTTATTCGCGATTGAGCTGTAGGTACTTGACGTTGATTTATAAATCAGTCCATTATGAAGTTTAATTTTAATTTCACGCAAAAATAATTAGATTGCTACTCTTATTTTGGCGGGTATGGTTAAATGATATTAAGGTGCTTGGGTTTAATTTTTTGCGCAGGCGATCTTTCGTTGCATTTTCGGCGCTCCCCTTATAACGGCGCCCGGTGCTGTCGTACCGTTCGCACCGCCCTGGATAAATCATAAACAATAGTGAAGATCAGTTGTCCTCTCATCAACAGTATAGCACCCACGGTGCTAGACTGGTTCCACAGCTATCTTCATGGTCGCCGGCAGTGTATTCGAGTCGATGACAAAACTTCTTCAAATTGTAACATCACTGCTGGTGTACCTCAAGGTGGTGTGTTATCTCCTCTTCTTTTTTCTGTCTTTATTAATTCCATTACACACCTTTTGACTACTTCTTATCATCTTTATGCAGATGATCTGCAAATTTATTCCCAGGCCTCGGCGGATAACCTTGAGGAGGCTATTGGACACATCAATGCTGACCTCTCTACAATCAGTAATTGGAGCAAGTCTTACGGTCTCACTATCAATCCTAAAAAGTCACAAGTGATGATAGTGGGTGGGTCCAAACAGTTTCAGCGATTCTCTTTCGTCGATCTGCCACCAATTATTTTTGACGGTACTACCTTACCATGCATGGATACCGTCAAGAACTTAGGAATTTTGATTGAACAAAACCTGTCCTGGAAACCTCAAGTTGAGATGGTGAGTCGTAAGATTTTTGCTTCAATGGGTTCTCTTAGACGTTGGATAAATTTGATCCCTGTCAAAACAAAAACGGAGCTGGCGCAGTCTCTGTTACTCCCTATACTAGATTACGCTGACAGTTGCTACTTAGACCTTACAGAGGAGCTGCTTAACAAGTTGGAGCGTTTACAAAACATGTGTATACGCTTCATTTTTGGGGTCCGAAAGTTTGACCACATCTCGAGGTATCGTGATCAGCTGAAGTGGCTCCCGATCAGACTCCGTCGCAACTCTCATATCCTCGCCCTTTTATTTAGCATTCTCTATAACCCTACCTCTCCCCCCTACCTCAAGGAGTTTTTCAAATATTTAGGAAATGATCATAACCTAGCGTTAAGGTCTAAAAACGACAATATACTTCAGGCCCCTTTTGCTGTTACAGCAGTCCACTTATGGAATTCTCTTCCAAGTGAGATTCGTCAATCTAAATCATTGCATGTGTTTAAAGATCGCCTTAAAAAGCATTTTCTCTCACAATAGTTGTGCCTAATTTAATATAGTATATTACGTACGGTATATGTATTGTATTATAAACTATATATGTATGCATATGTGTGTATTTAAGTATATTTGTATGTAAATTCAATTGTGTAATATTGTTACTAAATATTTACCATGTTTTAAAATTATAAATTTATTTTGTTTTACCTGCAATACTCTGTCGCTATGTCTTTCTTATTTTCCTTCTGAAAGGTTGCCTGGAAGAGATCGCTTTAAGCGATAAGGCCGCCTTTGTACACTTTCCAAAAATCTGTACCTATTTTATTGTTATCCTTAATTTGTGTGCAATAAAGAGTTTATCTATCTATCTATCTATCTATCTATCAACGTATGGCATTTTTGTGGAAAGTGAAGTCCAGAAGGTAGTCTAATTTGATGCAATGTTACCACCAGGGCCACGTGTCTGGGGTAACTTCTAAGGAATTGATGCAACATTTACCTACATACAAATTATTACCGGAAATGCATATTGTCCATATATCGTAGACAGAAATTTAAACTGACGTAAGGGACAAACCACTACTTTTCAGGAGATACAAACACCTCGTTTTTCTTTTCTTTCTGTAACTATTTTGTTTGTTAACCTATATTAAAATGGTTAATAGGTTCTATGGCAAATTATAGATTCATTGAGTTTCAAAGTTTTTAAAATATATCATTCGATAGACAATTGAAACTGAATTTGGGAAATAAAAAAACAGATTTTGACATTTTATCTCTTCATCTCTGTCGTTCCCTCACTGCTGAGGATCGCGACCGTATAAAATGCGCCTTCACGCATAGCGGTCATTGGCCAGCCGCACTGCTTCATATAAGGATCCGCCAGCCACCCTCCTCACCGGGCTTGAACACCTCGTCGAAGCTCGTCCTCTGGCACGCCTGCCTCCATTTGTCACAGGATGATGAGCTTCTCCAAATATTTTTTCCTTTGCGCCAATTTAAATTTCCTTCGACGTAATAGGATGATTTCGAGGAATCAATAAAATTATTAATTAATTATCACGAATTAATAGAATTTAATATCAGACAAAATCCATCCATCCATTTTGTTAGTAATGTAAGAGACTTGGGTTTGACTTTTTTCTTTTCCAGTACTAATAGTTTGCTCTGATTGTTACACTTGTATACTACCACTACCATAGATTTCTTACGAAAGTTTTTCGACGTGTTTGTGTCTTAAAAGGCACTTTGTATTCCAAACATAAGCCCACTTGTGTAATGCGGTTGGAGCCCTAATCATTTGGCACGAAGGTCTGGGATTAAGTATTTTGGCTCACTCAAGCACTAATGAGGGAATTCCTGTTTTGTTCACGAAAGATAGTGATACAATTTGAATAAACCGCTTTTAAAAATGATATTGATCTTGCCAAGTGACCTAGCCAAGATTCTTTGCCTTAGTGGTTTTTTTCTGTACCTATGCTAGACATAATCCCCTTTTTTCCTGATGAGTTTACGCTTGACCTCAATGTCATGGTAAGTGACGTTGAGGCCGAAGGTGGAGCGCGCTTACCCAGAAAATGCCTATTAAAAAGAATTTAAAAAGATCCAAATTGTATTTGTCCGCAAAATACCGAAGCTAGCAAGTAGTACCATTCCTTAGCAGTTCGCATTACAAAAGAGGAAGCAACGTACGAGAGCGTGGGAATGTCTACTACATAAGGATGAGGCCCCTCACCTCGCCTGGTAGTTCCGGTGATGGAAGGGGGATGGGGGAATCAAATTGTGTAATTTCTGGGCACACTTTTTCCTGATGAGTTTACGCTTGCGAAGGTGGAGCGTGTTCATCCAGAAGATGTTTATTCACTCTTCCTTTAAAAAGATCCAAGTTGTAGTCCGGAGATACTAAAGCTTCCCCAAGGTTTTGTTTTAGATATAACGGGATACAAGAATTTAGGCAGTAGATTCCGAGGTAGTTTCTTGGAAGAAAATGCGTGCCCGCAGAGGCGTTTTAATCTGAATCACACAGCAAGAAAGGCATCTGTCTATTAACATAATTATTCTATTTACTGCTCTAATGAGTTGTTAATACGTCATAAAATATATTTGGAAAACCTCACCGATGTGCCCTTTTGCACTTGTATGGCCCCGTTGCAGGATTGTTAGTCGGGACCGCGTGCTTGTGAGGTTGGCATTTAGAGCCATGATTTTGTCTTACCCCCTTACATCGCCTTGTTTACATGACTTGCCAATACCATAACCCTATGATAATATAGAAAAGGTCTATTGTTGGTGGTCTTCTAATAAAAAGCAACAGGCCGCATCTAATTTCATTTTGTTGGACACACGTCAACCCCATATCAAACGGAGTGTCGCAAAACTGGCCAATGTGGACAAAGGACATTTGTTTACGTTTTTAGGCATACATAAACAAATTTATACATATTAATAACAAGAACGTGAATCCTATCAGAGCTACTACAGGGTTCCATGTCTTCTGCGGAAGCAAATAGCGATACCTCGTGGTTCAAATAGCGTAAAAATTATCTCAGGAAATACAAATAACTTTATTGGTTCAAGAACATTTGGGTCCTTATACCAGATATATATGTAGATTACGAGGCTGACTTCCAAACTAAGATTCCCTGTTCTATGCTTGCTAACTTTTTTCTTTAAGTCGAAATCTAAAAAGTTCAAAACTCCAGTTCCGAGGCAGATGTTTCCAGCTCACTGTCATCCCACATAAAACGAATAATTATCAGATGAAATACGTCCACTGCTGGACATAAGCCTCCCCAATAGAATGCCACGTTTGGTGGGCTGTCCATTGAAGTATTTGCCATAATCACCTCGCTTGGCAGGTGGATTGGTCATTGCAGTAATGATCGTAATATACACAGGAGACAGATGGAGCCCGTCCCTGGTGCAATTTCTTAAATAAATAAAAAAAATTCAGACACAAAGTCCATATTTTGTTAGTAAATCCTACTTAGAAACTATGTTAGTACAACAATTATAATTGAGAATAGAAATTAAAAATAAAAAAAATTAAATAAAAAACATTTATTTATTTTTGTTGTTGTGAATTTTGGTACAAGCGTTTACATAGATACACATATATATAGATGCGTTTATATATATATATATATATACACGTTGACGGCACCCACGGGAGACTGGTTGAAATTGTGTTTTGTTATCAATGGACGGACACACGGAACAAAGTAGCGAATTCTACAAATATGACCTAAATTTTAATCCGTTTGCAGACTGGTTAAGGCCACTTTAATTTCCGCAGCCGCACGAAGCCTGCACTAAATGTGTTGCTGTGCCGGAAGTCCTCACTCAACAGCTGGAAACCGAGTTACTGGGTGAAAACAAAGACTGCAATGACGCACTCAAATTATAGACGTTCGATCCCGGCTTAGAATAGGGCCACCCCCAATATTCTCGTGGGTCTTCGTGATCTTCGTCGACAAGACGATTAAGGGATTGCACTAGGGAAGAGCAGCAGCGTTCTCCTGTGTATATTAAGATCATTGCTGGGGTCACCAATCCGCCTGCCGAGCTGACTGTGGCAAATCCCGCAATGGACAGCCTTCGACAAGTGGCATTCTATTGGGGAGGCTTATGTTCAGCAGTGGACGTATTTTGGGTACATAGATATTTGGTAGATGCATGTGGAATAACATTCTTGAAGATGTTACATTGAAAGAAAGCTGACAGAGTCCTAATGTGCAAAGTTTTCGATCAGAGATCAAAAGTTGATCATTGTCATAATAGGTACTTCCGTAAGATGAGTGATAGCTATGGGTCATCTATTTGAGTGACGACATGATATTTTTTGTCTCACTGTTTCCTTATCTCTTAGTATTGTATTCGCATCATAAATTATTTTCTTTGTCTTTCGCTAATCTACTTTATGGCTAATGGATTATATCTGTTATATATGTTTGTGTAGATGTCTTTTCGTGTTTTCTAATTATAATCATATAAGCAAGTATAATATAATTATCATAGGGTGTTGGCTTTGCCTTACGAATAAAACTGTCGTAGACATGGAATGCCGAAATTATCGAATTTAGTGATATCGTTATTACAGAACTCCTAATTTTTTTATTTTATTGTGTTACTAGCTGTGCCCGCAGCTCCGCTCGCGTGGACTACAGACTCTTCTCCCGTTCCTACTCCCGCTTCCAGGTTCTAAGTTGCGCATCATGATGAAACATGCACCAGATTTTAAGTTAGACCTCCAGCAAGACAACTGTGAAAACTGCATCAATGTTCATTCAGTAGTTTTTGCGTGATGAGGTAATAAACATACATACAGACAGATAGACAGACAGACAAAAATTCTAAAAGCAGTTAATTTGGCTTCTATTGGCCCTATAAAGACCCCTCATACACATTTTTCTACAATATCTTCCATGTACAGACATAGAACAGTTACAGTTTTATTATAGATATGGATCATAGACTTAACTTTTGTGTTATAGTCACTCATTGGCTCAAGAAATTAATCGACAAGTTGCATACTTTGTATACCATCTTGTAATGTATTCTCTCAGTCGCATTGTACTAC
This sequence comes from Esperia sulphurella, assembly GCA_947086405.1. Lineage (NCBI taxonomy): Eukaryota > Metazoa > Arthropoda > Insecta > Lepidoptera > Oecophoridae > Esperia > Esperia sulphurella. Next base: position 11,793,528 of record OX352273.1, on the reverse strand, counting down.
ATCCACGGGAAGAGTTGGAGTGGTCCTATTCTACTCTACCGGAAACCACACGGCTTCGCGCTACATTATAAAACATCAATAGGCCTCCCCAACCCGTCTGGCCAGCGCGGGGAGTGTAGGCCAAATCCTCTGTCTCCGGCAGATGAGAGAGGGTTGTGTTCCTGCAGTGGAAACAAAAATAACCTGATGATGATGATGATACCAGTATAATTGTACCAAGTTGTCAGTCTTTGGTGGAAAAAAAAAGCCAAGAGTAACGTCTAACGAGCCGATATTACTCGTACATCAGGAAACGATAAAGGACGCAGAAACTTTTATGAAACGAAGTACCTAGCATATATTCGCTACAGTCTCCTCTGCTCATATTTTATCTCTGGCTTGTTTCCTTCAGAGTCCAATAACTTGAGTGTCGCAGCGCAGTGTCCAGGGTCAGATTCTCACTGTGTCGACAATATTTTCTTTATAGCACAAGTGTTGAAATATTGTTTCCGCTCACAGAAATCTTATCAAGATAGAACAGTTATAGCATACTACCTGGTGCCCGCGACTTCGTCTACGCAGGATTAGTATTTCGAGTAGCTTATATTAGCGTGGCGTAGAAAAGACATATTTTATCTACTTTAAATACCAGAAGCGATAAAAGTATCTATTTTCATTTAGGAATCAATTTATTACTACCAAATGTGAATTTGAAATAAATTATCAATTTTTATTGTAGTCATGGTTCACTATTTTGGCTATAATGGCTACATATAAGATATAGATATATACTGTGGCGGGCTTTTTTGTAGCACTATTTAAGATAAACATTTCCATCATACATTACATATGTGTAACTTTAGCGGTTTTGGCAGCGCACGCCAGAATAGCTCGCAGATGGTAGATTTGTTCCTACTTACTTGATATTTTGGACAATTCACACAATATCTTTATAAATTGTAGCCTATGTGTTATTCTGATGTATAAGCTAAATTATTGTAAAGTTTCATTAAAATCCATTCAGTAGTTTTTACGTGAAAGAGTAACAAACATCCATCCATACTTACAAACTTTCGCGTTTATAAATTAGTACAAGGTGCGGCAAACATTTTGCGGCCCGAATTGAATCCAGATTATTTCTGTAAATCGTGTTGGCGTTGTTAACCTTTGCTCGTCTGTCAACTATGAGGTGACTCAAGTCACTGACGTCGATTGTTCGAACCTGGATCCGTATTTTATTTACTAAAGTTAATGTTCTGCACAATGTTTATTAGTGATGGAACTCTAGCACAGCATATACCTGGGGTACGTAAGGTACCCACTTATATACTAGGTATTATCACGTACCAGCATGGGTCCACTGCTGGACCCAGGCCTCTCCCAAGACGCGCCAGTGAACCGAATCCTCGGCTCTGCTCATCCAGCTATTGCTAAAGCAGAGAATACTAAATATTACCCATCTCCCCCGCCATTTTATTGTTGCCCACAAAATAGAGCACCGCTGGCAGTACGCATTACTTTGCTGCCGGCTTTCGGTTAGAGAGAGAAACTTATGCTGTTGACGTACAACGTTGTCACTCTCTCGATCGCGCTGGGTGCAACTGCCAGCCCTACTATTATTTACACGCACACACATGTGCGCCTCTACTAGGGATGTAAGGGAGCGCAAACACATCCGGAGCTCCAAATGCCAACCTCACCTGCATGCGATGCGCCCTGCTGATTAACCAACGAGGCTCTGACGGCCGACAATGGCGGTATAATCATTAAACCTCTCACTAGGCCATAAACACCACAGACCGGTGGCGGGCAGCAGCGGTACCGGTGCGAGGTTTAATACTGCGATGGCCAACACGTCTGCCCAGCGTTGCCATTATGGGCAAAACTCCCACATGAATAGAAAACAGTAGCCGCGCCCTCAGATCTAGGCTGCCCTACTATTCCTGGCTACGGTAGCGGTCTAGGTCGGTACTGGTAGTAGGTAATTAAATCTATTCGCTTGTACAGAGTGTCGGGGAAGACAGTGTTTTTCACATTAGGAATTCTATGCAAGTCCTCATAAGCTTAGCTTATTGAGAAAAACTATTGAGCCCTACCCTCATGCTCACATTTAACACTCGCTCCTATCTATATAGAACTTATGCATTCACTACCCCTAACCACACTTCCACCCCCCCACACACACATATACAACCCCACACTTCATGCACACACACACAACATCCCAAACACTTAATTTTTTAATGGTTGTTTCATATTTTTTGTGACTGGATGTTATTTATATATTATATTATATTTTGTATGTCTATCAGCTGTCTGATACCCATATTACAGGCTTTGCCTAGTTTGGGATCAGGTGGCCGTGTGTAAAATGTCCCCGCATTTTTTTAATCTTTTTTTTTTCTTCTGAAATATCCGTTCTTATTTAATTATCTTACGTGAAAACCTGTTATTAGCTATACTAAATGTTATCATATCCCTCATTGTAATACTGCAAATATGTGTAAGCTGTTGGTTTTCCAAATAAATAAAAAAAAAAAGCTTTTGGATTACCGTAGGGCGCTACGTTTATTCACCTTGAACGCTGCCACCTTGCGCACTGCAGCGAATATTCATACAAAGTGTATTCCATATTATTTCGAAGGACGGAAGCGACGGGCGCTTTTTAAAGATATTTTCAACAAATTATTGATGGAAGCAAGATATGCGGCACAAACTTAGTTACTTGGCACATTGGATCGATTTTAAGAATGATGCAACATTCTCAAAATCGCCTGAAATAGCCTGAGCGAAGCCATACAAATACGAAAAATATCACCTTCGTACATACTTTTAGAACTAAATGGAATTATTTTTCCAACTTGTACTTAGAAAGAGAAGCATGTGGTTGACGTATAACATCCCTCTATCGATTGACTATACTCACGCACTCGGCCCTACAATAATTTACGCACACACACAAATCTGTAGGGACAGGCTAGTGGCCTGAAGTAGTAGGTAATTAGATGTCTGCGTATTTATGGTGTGCCGGGGGTATGTGGGGAGGGGGGGGGGGAGTGGGCTGTGTTGTGAGGCTATATACACATACAAACGTGTGTATAAAGAGAACTAAAGTCTTCGACATACCGCAAAAAGTTAGTACGTTGCAGTGACAGTGGCCTGGTCACATCTGCCGGAGAACCGATAACCGTTGGGCTAAATGAGTACTCGAGTGGAGACGTAGTGTGGGACGCCCCCTGGCTAGATGGAGAGACGACCTGCGTAAGGTGGCTGTGGCAGCGGCGCGCGCGCATATTGTGTCTTTTTATTTACCATACATCCTTGCTATACATTATTTATTTATAAATAATGTATAATCCCATATCAGGCACAGTGCATCCGTCATCAACAATGATGATGATACTTACTAGAGTGTGAGTGTTTATACAATCTTCTAATGACTCGTAAAGCATCAGTCTTAGACATAAGTATTATACTGACATAGATAGTATGTTATATACTATGACATTATTTGAATTGTTGACATTGTAATTTATACATTATTTTATTTTATGACGATCCCTTTTACCATACTAGAATGACATGTAAAATTGAATTTTTAAGATGTAAAAGTGAAATAAATAAATCTAATCTAATCTAATCTTAGTCAAGACCACAAAAGAAGAAATAAACAGAACTAATAGATGCGGAATTGCTCTAATTTCCTTTGAGCTTCAGGAGCCCAACGTTATTATATTAATTTGCCGTTAGTTTAGGGTCCGCAAATAAATTAATGTCAAGGACGCTTGCTTTATCGTATTGGGATTTATTATATCGTATTTTGTTAGATAACATTCTAATTAATATTATTGTTGTGCCATTTGGGGACTTGATAACGTCTATAATATCGTTGGTCCTCGTCTTACTTCATCATCAGGTTATTTTTTTTATCTCCACTGCAGGAGCACAACCCATAAGCCACCCCAATAGAATGTCACTCTTCATGGGCGGTCCATTGGGGGATGGCGGTCCCCACTCCTGTAAATCACTATCATTTCATGGTATGCGTTATATTGTTACTGTATTAGTTCTATCGTTACACACTAATCATCAATGTGTGCATCATCATCATTATCATCAGGTTATTTTTGTCTCCACTGCAGGAGCACAACCCTCTCTCATCTGCCGGAGACAGGCCGAGGATTTGGCCTACACTCCCCGCGCTGGCCAGACGGGTTGGGGAGGCCTGATTGACGTTTTATAATGTATTCCCTTAGTCGCCTTGTACGACATCCACGGGAAGAGTTGGAGTGGTCCTATTCTACTCTACCGGAAACCACACGGCAACTTCCCTTCCCTACTTGCTACGCCTAAATGGGTCTATGACGAACTCTGTTTATTTTTGCCATCTGTTAACACCATGGAATTAAATTACTGATTACTGATAAATCTGCACGACTGACTATTCAACCGACCTTCACAAAATTTTGCATACTCTACACACAGTTTTTATCATCATCATCAGCCTAAATACGTCCACTGCTGGACATAGGCCTCCCCGATAGAATACCACTCTTGGTAAGTTATCCATTGGGGGATTTGCCATAATCACCACGCTTGGCAGGCGGATTGGTGATCGCAGTAATTATCTAAGGCGACTAAGAGATTACACCAGGGCAGCAGCGTTCTCCTGTGTGTGTATCATCATCATCATCATCATGTCAGTCCCTAGAAGTCCACTGCTGGACATAAGCCTTCCCCAATGAACGCCACCACACCCGGTCCTCCGCCCTCCGCATCCAGTCGCTACCTTCTTCAGGTCGTCGGTCCACTTGGCGGCGGGGCGTTAAGTCTTTATCATGGAGAAAAGTTTCATTAAGTCTATGGAAATTTGATCTCGTTTCTCTCACAGTGAAGTTTGTCTAGAAGAGATCTCTCATAGAGATAAATTCACGATGTACACTTTTTTTATGTAAACTTCGCTTATCTATCCATTTGGAGTCATTTGAAAAAAAAGTGGGATGAAGAATAAGTAATAGAATAAATTATATAATTGGCTAATGTTAAATTTATATTATACTAGCTGTTGCCCGCGATTTCGTCCGCGTAGACAATAAATTACATCACAAATTATTATGTATTTCCCGTAGGAAAGGGGTGTAGGATAGTAATTGTAAACTATATGTAGGTTTCAGAATGAATAAATAAAATAAATTAAATGTGATAATTTTATTTATTTATGGTTGTTTGTCTTTTTGTCTATTTATTCTGTCTGTTTGTGCACGCATCACTTAAAAAAATTCTGAACCGATTATGATGGAGCTTTCACAAAAACTTATTTTAAGCTTAGTTCGGAATAACATTTAGTCTTTATTATTTCATCGCAACCGGCTGATTCAATCAAAAGTTGTAGGAATATTTACACATATTATGTTCGGCGGAAGTAAGTGCGATGAGTTAGGACTACGTTTGGAGTTTGGGTGAGAGTGAAAGACTACGAAGCAGCGGGCAAAGCTAGTACCTAGTAAGAATAGGAACTGCTCCCGTGGGAAACAAAAACTTATTTCAGTTTTACCAAGTTTGCGTTGTGAAGAAGAAACGGCGCAACAAACTTTCAGCAGCACATCTTTTGAAGTCAAGATGTATTTGTATTATATATATTATTATTTATGTATACTTATATTATTAACTGTGGCAATGCTTATTGCACGCCACACACTATTAAAAAGATTGTGCAAAGCTCAAGCAACATTAATATCAGGAAACTTGTAATTCAAATACTGGGGGTCTCAGTCAAGGAGTCGGGGCATAGGCTTCGTGCTCTGCCTTTGGCCCCATCTCATGTCCAGGGCACTGCCTCAGTTGCCGGTACAGCAGCGGCCAAGGCACAGTCTTCAGCGCCGCAAATACTCTAACCTGACGGCTGACTACGAATTCGCGGCGCTCGCTGTAGAGACCCTAAGCCCGTGGTCAGACGACACGATAGCGTTCGTGAAAGTTCTGGTGACCAGGCTGGTCCACGTCTCCGGAGACTTTAGGGCTGGCGCCTACCTCGCACAACGTGTAAGCCTGGCAATCCAGCGAGGTAATAGCGCCAGCGTCCTAGGGACTATGCCTCACCACGAGGTGTTGGACGGCGTACACCTGTTGTAAATAATTGATTTTCTTATAATTTTAAGTATTTTAATTGTTATGATTTGCAAATATCTAATAGTCATTCAAATACGTAATCAATTTTTTTTTTAAGTAAAAGCTTAAACTTTCTGTGCGTTATACTTAAGATTTCCTCTGGTAGTTTGTTATGAAGCGTACCTATACATTGCCCCGTGCCAATATTCTGACTTAAAAGTTTTAATCATCGTAAGTTATGTTTTTGATATCACACGTGATCTATTGTCAGAACAATTGCCTCAGACGACTTAATAATACAATACAAAGCAACAGTAACCAAAGTCATTCATCATCGATCGCGCAACCGAAAATAGATTAACCTTATAAAAGTAGCTATTGAAAAGGGGATCCTAATTTTAGCAAAACACTATTATCTTCAAACTTATGAGGGTCACTAAGTTAAGCTATGAGGGTTGAACACTCAAATCCTTGTTTACAAAGAACATTCAATCATAGAATTTACTCAAAGTACAACCAACGGATGACATTTTGACCTGACCAGAATAAGTAAATCGAACAAACCCTTGATAGATATTCTTTCTAAATTCGTCAGTCATCTTGATTATTAGACATTGACAACCCTATGCGAAAGTAGTGCAACATAAGATCACACAACTTTGTGTGCGCGGAATAGGAAAAGGATAATTACGATAGCGTGTATTCATTACGTAAAAGTTAGCACTGTGTGCAGTTCTTCCCCCCTCGAAAGTTGGTTGAAGGTGATTTCACACTTCATCCAGCATTAGCATCCATTGGCGTTTATGATTTTAGTTCCTAGCAATTTTGGGTGCTGGAGTGGAGACAACGGATTGGCACGCGCAGGGTGGGACGCCCCGCCGCCAAATGGAAAGGACGACCTGAAGAAGGTGGCCGGAAGCGGCTGGATGCAGAGGACACGATGTGGTGGCGTTCATTGGGGAATGCCTATGTCCAGCAGTGAACGTCTAAAGGCTGACATGATGATGATGATGAATTTTGGTCCAACTCTTAAATATTTATTAACTATCTACACCAAACTTCACTCGCGTTTGTGAGACACAAGACATTTATTATCTACTGCGGTTTTCTTGCTCCAAAGGGTGGAGCAAGAAAACCGCAGGCTCCAAATTTTACGTCATCTGATGATGTCACGTTCGGACGTGGCCAAGGGTCAACACTAGCTATCAATCTACTTTTTTCGTGTCTATTAGATTTACCGTATCTTCAATAATGTCAGTATATTATTGTACTATGAAAGATACAGTGTTTTTGGTAAAGCTCAAGTTCTTGTACATGGCACTGTATAGTTAAAGACGTCGTCAACGGAAATTTCAATTGGTGTACAATTGAAGTGTAGAAAACGCGATATTTTTAACGTTCCAAATCAGTTTTCAATTCTCCATCTAATGGAATATTTAAAAATCTTTGAAATTCTATGACTACTTTGACATGATGTTATATCTAGATGCATAAACAAAATAGTTACAATCTAAAGAAAAAATAAATAAAGGTTATTTGTGTGTCTTGAGTAGTAGTTTGTCTCTTTCGCCAATTTAAATACCTAACATTTCCCTGTTTGATTAGATCACTTCTAGAGAGAGTTTAGTAGCTAAGAAAAAATACATTTTTGAGAGTGTGCCCAGGAATTACACGATTTGATTCCCCATCCCCATTCCATAACCGGACTACCAGGCGTGGGGAGGGACTTCATCCTTATGAAGTAGACATACCATTTTGCTTCCTCTTTCATAATGCGAACTGCTAAGGAATGGAACTCCTACCAGCTTGGGTATTTCCGGACAAGTACAATTTGTATTTTTTTTAAAGGAAGATTGAGTAGGCATTTTCTGGGTAAGCGCGCTCCACCTTAGGCCTCATCATCATTTACCATCAGGTGAGATAGTTCAAGCACAAACCCATCAGATATAAAAAAAAGACCTTCAAATAAGTTTTTTATACTGGTCACATTATAGTACATTGTCTAATATTACATTATACATTACATCCATACATAAATTAATTAATTAAATATCATATGCAATGCATTATAAAACAGGTTTCTTCTTCTTTTTTATTTAATGGCCTCTCTTTATTAGAATTCTGCCAATAAAACAGGTTTATTATAAAAGAAAATCAAAATAAAATTATACCCTTTTTCAAATTAAATTAAACTTTCACGCTTTGATTTTTACAATCAATACCACTGCTTGAATGCTCAATTCCCGACAGCTGTTCAATATACAACTTCGTACGCCTCTCAAAGTGTGTATTCGCTACATGCGAACCCTTTGACTCTAATCTGGAAACAAAATCAAAAGCTAATTGATTCCTAAATGTTGAAACACCGATTATAATTAGAAACGGTTAAGGGATTTTAGAGACTTTGTAGACGTAGTTGTTGTTACGTAAATGGGGGATCAGCGTTGAGTTTCTACTCGGTTTTACAATTGTACTTTAAATGACTTCATTAAAATATACTTATACATTAACACACTCCATACAAGCGAACATGTCCGTATATGTTTGCGTGTGCGCGTGTATTGTAGGGCCGAACACGCAAGCATAGTCGATCGAGGTACGCGGGACGCCCCCTGTCTAGATGGAGCGACTATCTGCGTAAGGTGGCTGGCAGTGACTGCATGAGAAGAACCGAGGATCAGGTTGGACGAGGTCCAGCAGTGGACTCTTGCAGGCTGATGATGATGATAAATACTATATGAATTGGTTAATTTAGAATTAGAAATAACATTTTAAGTCTACATTTTATTGTCTCGAGATTTATCTAATCATCACTTGCTCTGTTTTTAGGAGAAATTTACGCTAAAAAACAAGAAAATAATTAGATTGCATGACCAGCATAAAATCTGGCCAGAAAACTGTTGGCAGAGCCGATAATAGCTACGTCATCAGAGACTAATACCGAATGAAAAATTGCCTAACTTAAATGAAAAAAGGACATCCTAGCTCCTTTAACCTATTATTTATGTAAATTAACGTTATTTATGTGAAATATTATGGTAATTAATAGTAATAGAGTGATGAAATAAAAAAAAACAATGAAAATGTCATGAAGCGGGTTTTTATATGTAGGCAGAGGCGGAGGCGGAGGCGGAGGCGGAGGCGGAGGCGGAGGCGGAGGCGGAGGCGGAGGCGGAGGCGGAGGCGGAGGCGTAGGTGTAGGTGTACGCGTAGGCGTGGGCGAGCGGGCGAAAGCAGGGCGTGGACGTGGACGTGGGCGTGGGAGGGGTCGAAGTCGGTGTCGTAGTCAAAGTCGAATTGAGAGTGAGTAGTCCTCGCGAGCGGAGCTGCGGGCACCGCTAGTAAGAAAATAAGATAATATGCCAAAGTAATAAGTAAATAAAACCGTGGATATCAAATACTTCCGTATTTATTTGCAAGAAAACAAATAATTATGGGCGTATTCGAAATAGAAGATCCTCGGTCTTATTGTATTATAAATACTCTTAAACTTCGAGCGAAATTCGCAAGTGGTAGTCGCAGCAAAGCGTAACTTAATAATTTAATTTGAATACACCATTTACAATTTGAATACACTCTCACAAATCACAAAACTTATTTCGAATTCCGCTTTAATTTTAATAGGCTACCGTGATAACTAAAGCGACGGTGTAATTGGACCAATTAATTCTTAAGGCTGGTTCTCCCGCGCCTCCTATTGTATTGAGACAGGGTTTGAAGACAATTTCTTGAGTCTCGAGATCAAATTTTTGACATACACGTGCCCAGCATTTAAAACAAGGGGATCAATGTGTTTTTCTTAAATTGAAAATAGCTTAATTTAGTTAAGTCTTTCATTTCAAAGTTCCTTTATTCATATTAAAATATTATACATTACATAACAAAATAAAGTTAGGCACACAAGGATCTTAAAATTATCTACTTATAAGGCTAGGAGCGCCTATAAAAGCTATTTTCCTGTTGTATTTTACTGATTAGATCGTGAAATTTAGACGTTTTAGCAAGATTACAGTCACAAATTAATGATGTGAAGTTATTGTATTAATTTCACTTAAATCATCTGGGGTAGTGTAAGACGCATAGGCATTTCGCACTGTATATAACCAGACTAAGCATCCGCGACGAGAGCTCCCTCGTCCCCCGCTCTTGCACAAGTAGTGGGCGAGCGCGGGGAGCTAGCGTCGCGCGCGCGTTTTACAAAACTGGCCATTTGCCGATCATCCGATTTGTGTGACGTCTACTGGCGGAAACAAAAGAATTTAGTTAAGTTAAACTATTTGCATTCCAAATTGAACTTAGAATAACGGTAGAGAAGGACGAAGTAATAATAACAACCATAATTTGTTTAAATAACAAAATCGACCCTGTATTTAGTTGTGAAAAAAAAAGGGTCGGACACTTTGCCTTCATCTACGTTTATGTTTGTTATATTTTATATTATTTTTTACATTAAAGCATGTTAAGGCTTTGGGGGGAGGGGTAAATAACCTCTTTAACCCACCTGGGCACGCACCTGTTGACATATATGTTGTTCACAATCTAAACGTTTCGTCGCGTAGTACCAGAATCGCAATTTACCGAATAAGAACAGGATAGGAATTCGAATAAATTGCGTGACTGGAATTTCGCATTTCTGGTATTATTCGTCGAAACGAACTGAATAGGTAATTTAATAAAAAGAAATAGAATCCAAAATCCAGTATTTAAATATTTACGTTTTTTTTTATTTCATGCAAAACACAGCATGTCCATATGAAAAAAAAAACAATACAAAACAAAAAATAATACTTTATAATCAAAGGATCCGAAATGAGGTGATCCGCCAGAGAACTAAAGTCTTCGACATAGCTCAAAAAGGTAGTACGCTGAAGTGGCAGTGGGCTGGTCACATCTGTCGGAGAACCGATTACCGCTGGGGTAAACGAGTTCTCGAGTGGAGACCGCGACTGGGCAAGCGTAGTGTGGGACGCCCCCTGGCTAGATGGAGCGACGATCTGCGTAAGGCGGCTGGCAGTAACTGGATGAGAAGAACCGAGAATCGGGTTCAGTGGCGCACCTTGGGAGAGGCCTATGTCCAACAGTGGACTCTTTCGGGCTGATGATGATGATGATGATGAATCAAATTATACAGTTTGACAATGTGTGCGTGCATGCATGCGTGCTTTCGTGCGTTCGTGTGTGGGTAACAAGAACTCTAAACCAATATTTACCTAAGTGAATTTCACAAAGAAAAGATCTGTAAATACAGTCAGTCGAAGTTGGGTGCCTGAGGGTAATCGAGCGGTCGCTTGTTAGGCGTTTCCGGGAAAACCATTGCGGTTGAAACGTAAGAATGCTCGTCATGATAGCAAATCATGGTAATTTAGAAAATAGAGTCACCTAATCCGCTCTTTTATTGAGAAACGGGGTCGGGGAAAGTGGCCCGCCGAATTGCGGGTCGCTTACGGGAATTCAGGGGATCGTGTCAATACGACAGCGGACTAATTCGGGAATAGGAGGACGTAAGGCAAATCAAGCGAAGGTATACAAATAGCTTTGCGTGTAAAGATGTATGCAGTATATAAAGGTTAGTTGATTTTTTTCCATTTTAATTATGTTATTTGTTCCTTAAACTGACATTATATGACACATTTATTTCTAAAAGGAGGGACTACCTAGTAGAGAAAGCCTATTATAAATATAATGTAGATGAATAGAAGAAAGAAAAGAAATCGCTCAATAAAATTGCCTTTGTATTTTTTTTATCTAAGTGTGCTATGTTATCTTCTTCTTATAGGGGGCAGGAAGACCTGGCCTGAAGTACCAAACCCCTGTCTACCAACGGTGCCCCAAGCCGATTTGGTGGACTTCACATACGCCTTAGAATTTAGTTTTTTTTGAAATGCAGGTTTCCATACGATGTTTTCTTTCACCGAAAAGCATGTAGCATGTAAACCGTACATTTAAGTTTTTGAAAAACTCATCAGTACGGGCGAGGTTAGAACCCACAACCTAATGAATGAGAGGCGAGTTCACAACCAACTAGCGTAACTAAGGTCATTTGCAATTTGGGTTAATTTAATAAGATAAGGAAGAGATTCTTCCTTCCCCAGGAAATTCCCTGACGCTCTTCCTAAAAAAATACTGCATTATCTCACCAACCGAAATTTAATATTTTATCTACCGAAATTTTATAACACTTCTTGAGTATTCCCAATATTATGAAGCCTCTACAATATGGGATGAGAAAGTAGCCTAATTGGCTTTCTCTAACATCTTACTTAGCGTTTGAGGCATTTTCCATTAGAATACAAAAGAAGTGTAAGTGGCTTATGTATAGTGGCTAATATCTTAGAAAGAAAAGTTAGTTACTACAGTTACAGAGATCTTAGTCATTTTTTTGGTAAATAACCAACGATCTCTATGTACTTACTAGATGGAGCGAACCAAACAATCGCTCTGTGTCATGCAATTGCGGCTTCGGCGCCGCACCCTGTTCACATTCATTTGACACTTGTGCAGTTACTACGCAGAACATTTAATTATTTAGTTAGAATTAAGGCCAGGGGATCAATAGTTAATATAACGTATAGGTCACTAGGTATCAACGCAAGATTCGGTGACTGGTATACCGATACAATGGCAAGAGGTTTGCCAGATAATAGAATATTTATAAAAATACACTCAATGTTCAGGGTTGGTGACATCCGTAGAGGCATATGGGGTAAGTCAGATTTAAATAAGAGGGCTACCCGTGTGTTGCCAACGATTAAGGAATATTCTTGGATGACTCTGACGTATAATGCAATCTAAAACCGCTGTGAATAAGTTGTATAGTATTTTTTATAGAGAAATATTTAAAGGCTAACCGAATTTACACCAAATATACTGATGGCACTTCAAAGTGCGCCTTTGGCCAGCAAATCAGTATTATCTGATGTGGGTTAAGTTAAGTTAGATGTTCATTCAAATATATGCCTTTAAAAAATACATTTACAAAAAGAAAATTCTGACACTGCACGCTGATTGGTCCTCATGAGTAGTCGGAACGAGGCGTCGCTGAAGAAGACAAGCTGATACATATATGGACTATTAGACGATGGTAATCTATGGCTTCTCTTATTATCTGCAGATCCAATCAAATTATTTTTTGTCATTGACCTAAAATTACGTAATTTCTGACCTAAATCTGATGTTTACGGTTGTTGGTCACTTTGACGTTATCCCTTGAAATCAAATTTAGTTGGTAAATTAAATTACTCCTAACTTCTAACTGTCCATTGGGGGATTTGCCATAATCCACGATTGGCAGGCGCATAATGATCTTAATATACTCAAGAGAAGGTTCTCCTGAGTAGCCTCCTAGTAGCCTGGTAGTTCCTGGCCAGGTGGCCAGGAACCCTGGTGCAATCCCTTAGTCGCCTTGACGACACCTACCTGGAGGAATGGGGATATTCTAAGCCGGAAACCACACTGCATTTGGAAGGTTGAAATTAGGAGTTCTGTGGTTTGACGTTCTCAGCCTCACCGCACATCATTCCCCGTAGTTTTTTAACTTGGCCCCCACTGTAATCTTACCAAAAATAATATATTAGTAGGTTTTTACACAACATTTATTAGTGTAATTAAGAATATATAGACATTGTCCTTTAACGTGTTAAATCATTATTTATATATATTTACGCAAATAAGTATCTCTACTGGTAATAACATAATCACAATCTACACGTCTAATAGATTTCTTCTGTTAATTCCGCTATAAACTAATATATCAAGTGACTTTGTAGCATTCGATAATCGAAGACACTGATACGTTGATTGTATCTCTATATCTGTATCAAAAGAAGACTCATTCCAGTCACGCTCCATCAAAAGACAACACTTAAGTGCTTCTCTTTCTAATTTATACCATAGCGACCTCTGGCGCTGGTCAAGAGCTAGCTGGCATAATAGTAAGTTGGGACCGGCGATGACTCAACTAGTAATATATTATCTTTGGTAGTAGCCCGATTCTAAGCCGAGATCCACTCGGCCTTAAAACTACTCCAAACAAAACTGTAACTAGACTAAACTAAACCATGGGAAATGCAATAAACAACAAATAGAGTAAATATCATTAAATATTTGTATGACGTAAAAATAATAACATAATTTATAACTTCTACTAACTTTGAAATCTGTATTCCTCTTGACATTTTGGAATATTATTATTGTTGACTAGCTATGCCCGTCGCTCCGCTCGCGTGGACTACAGAATTAAATAAAGTTGAAAATTATTGAGTGTTAATTCAATTCAAGTTGTAGTCAACTTGACCTTAAAACGAGGATCGGGTTCAGTGGCGCATCTTGGAAGAGGCTTATGTCCAACAGTGGACTCTTTCAGGCTGATGATGATGACCTTTAAGACTGTGTCAGATTGGGGCGACATCACTTTGGTCAAGTTCAAGATCACCGCAAACGGAGTCCTTTCAACTTGACTCCGACTCTCCAAGATGTTTCCAGACCGTTAGAGGATCACCTAGAGCTGTTAATATTTTTAGTTTCAAAAAAAACTCTTTTAAATTCCACCGACTAAAAAATTCATAAATAGCTTCTCGCTTTGACTTACACCTTTAAAGCCTGCGTTAATTAAATATAACTTATCAAAGCTAATTTGTAACACTTGCCTCGAAATTGCAGTTGAACCTTTACTAATAATGAAAATTAACTGAGAAAGGCGCCGTAGTGCGCTTTTCATAATTTTTAATAACGCACCCCCTGGTGGGCGGAAAAATTAAAAAGTAGTGCCTCCAATAGACCTGGCCGTTAGTATAAATTATATTTTTACTGGCTGCGTTAGTTTTATAGAGGGAGACGTTGTAAAATCCTCGAGTAACACAGATATTGCTCTTCCAAAAGTGGTATCTGTGGAAATAAAAACTAGCCAGTCAAATAGGCTAAATGATGAATGTGTCAAATAGGTTAAAGTTGGCCTACACTCCCCGCGCTGGCCAGACGGGTTGGGGAGGAATGATTGATGTTTTATAATGCATTCCCTTAGTCGCCTTGTACGACATCCACGGGAAGAGTTGGAGTGGTCCTATTCTACTCTACTGGACACCACACGGCAAGTTTTTGACACATTATTAAAAATTAATGATGTGCCTGCAGTGAAAAGGGGTCTAACTTAGAAAATGCTACATTTCAGGAGCTACGGAGGCTGCCCAGTAGTGCACACTGCCAGCTGTGCTCTATTTTACAGGCAACGGTAAACTGACGCTAAAAGGTCTGTGGTTTCGTACCTTTGTCGAGGAGAACACCTGAGTACTGGAGGAGATTTTCATAATGTTCTGATTTTTTTCTTGACAACCGTTCAATGCTCTTTAATATGTAAAATTTCATAAAAAAGTAATATTTAGTATTTTATGGCTACTATCTAGCTGACTATATGGTCAATGAACCCACATAGGAAAGATTATGGGTAGGGTGTCGATTTGACCCCAATAAAACTCGATCCATGGGACGAAGTATGTGTCTCAGGGTGCTACGACGCGTAGTGTAGCGATCTCGTAGCACTTTAGACTACATTTGCTACGCCGCGCCGAAAACAGTCATCACATCAGTGATGACTGTTTACTTATTGGGATTGGAATTAGGTGAACATTGAATATGAACATTACTTTTCCCGTCTGCCAATCCAAGGTCTCCGGTAGAGTAGAATAGGACCACTCCGACTCTTCCCGTGGATGTCGTACAAGGCGACTAAGGGAATGCATTGTAAAACATCAATCAGGCCTCCCCAACCCGTCTGGCCAGTGTGGGGAGTGTAAGCCAAATCCTCCGCTGTCTCCGGCAGATGAAAGAGGGTTGCGCTCCTGCAGTGGAGACAAAAATAACCTGATGATGATGATGAATCCAAGGTCTGCCGTGCCGATGGGTGGCCATGGGCTAGCCTGCTCGTAAGCGTGTCAACAACCCGGAGCTGTACTCCGGGAACTATCAGTCTTACCGAATAAAGCGGGGCTTTGATGAGGTGGACAAATATTTCCCTAGCTAATCGTGGTACCACATGTTTCTAAATACGGAGGCGGCGATGTTGTTCGCCACACATCACGCCAAGTGGTATCACGGAACGAAAAGTGGACGAAGGAAAGTCGCTTTGCGACGTTGGATTGCGTATAAAGGCGATGCATCGTCTCTGCCTACCCCTCTGGTACCAGGGCGTGAGCATTATGTATGTATGTATGTATGTATTCCTTTTCCTGGGAAGTTATTAACTGTTGTCATGATCATCTCGGGACTCTTAAATCGGTTTAAACCAATTTTAAGTCTAGACTTTTTCAACCATTCAAATGGTCATTCATTCCCTTGTCATCCCAATCAATATGAAATCTTATTTTTAGTTAGATTAAAATAAAGTAAAAAAATCTGGTCATAATAGTTCTGGAACGATCTGGAAGAAATCGCTTCTAGCGATAAGACCGCATCGATGTCTACAGTCTTCACTTCGCCTATTCCACAATGCTTAAAGACAAACGTTTTTAATCAGTGCGTCCTGTCTGTCATGACCTACGGTGCAGAAACGTGGACACTGACGGTGGGCTTGATCCACAAGTTTCAAGTCGCTCAGCGAGCTATGGATAGGGCTATGCTCGGTGTATCTTTGAAGGATATGATTCGTAATGAGGATATCTGACGAAGAACGAAGGTGGCCGACATAGCCGAAAGGATTAGCAGGCTGAAGTGACAGTGGGCGGGCCACATCTGTCGCAGAACTGACGGCAGTTGGGGCAGGCGAGTTCTGGAGTGGAGACTACGGATTGGCATGCGCAGGGTGGGACGCCCCGCCGCCAAATGGACCGACGACCTAAAGAAGGTGGCCGGAAGCGGCTGGATGCGGAGGGCGGAGAACCGGGTGTGGTGGCGTTCATTATGGAAAGCCTATGTCCAGCAGTGGACGTCTAAAGGCTGACATGACAGGTACTAACTAAATTGCAATTGGTTCTGTGATTGCTAAACCATTTATTTCAATTGTTCAGTAAAGAGTTCTAAAACGACACTTTTAACTAGACAGAAACAAGATATAACTACAATAGAAGTAACAATAAGGTAGGATTTAGTGGTACTTGTACTAAATATCTAATATCTTAAAATTACCTGAACTTCATACACAATAAACATTCATTTAAAAAAACATAAAAAGTCAATCGTAGAGTAAGTCGTTAACACCAAATCTGGTAGTGTACTCAACAAAGTGAAGTTCAAAGTACATCTTCTCGTACTATCTGTATTTGTTAACATAATGTCTCTTAGTTAATACTTGTTAAGTAGGTAAACACTTGTAAAGCACTGCTTAGGATTCTTGGAACAGTTTGCAGCCGCAAAGCCTTCCTCCCCACCCACATAGCACGTTTGTGAACTTATGCTGATCTAAATAATTATATTAAGTTGTTTATTTAATGTCACTGAGCTCCCTAATATGTAGACTGATATACTAAAAGTTCCACTTATATCCCTTAATTATCCTTAAACAGAAAACAAAAATCTTATAAATAAAAACATAAATTTCGCGTGTCAGTACATTGAAAATATGTGCAAAAAGAAAATTTGGGAGTTTTATAATAAGTGACAGAACACATAAAGATAAATTTTTGAATATTTGTATGTTTGTCTGTTAGTTTGTGCACTCATTACGTAAAAGCTACTAGGCCGATTCTAATGAAGCCTTCAGAAAAACATAGGGCTTAATTTGGAGTAACATTTAGTCTTTACTTCATCGCAATAAGCTTACTCAATTAAAAGTTATGCGAATATTTAATTTTCAAAAACTCACTCGAATACTCGGTGGTATTCAGATTGCGATGAGTTAGGACTTCGGTGGCGGTGTCAGTGGGGGAGGAGAGGGGATGGGGGTGGAAGTAGGTGCGGGGAATAACTCTCTCTGCGGGCACAGCCTGTACTTAATAATTGTATGAATTTTCTTTACAAGTGAGAGTTGGATGGGGACAACAATATAGCATCTCTTCTTAAAACACTATATCCACGTTTGAAAGTAATAATGTGTAATTACGGTCAATTGCAAGCGGGTGGGATATGTAGAGGCCGTTATTACTACTAAGTGAAGTTTACGACGTCTTACGTTAAATTGTATCACGATACACTGTGAAGTTTATCATACACATTGTTGTCTAGTAGAATCAGACATTTTCATTAAAAATTGTATTTTTTAGTATTCATTTATTGCTTCATATAATTGTATGTCAATTCTTCATATAGTTAATAAGATGTTACATTATATTTTAGGCTCCTGATACCTATGAACCTTGCAAGGGGACAACAATATATCATTTAAAAATACATGTAAAATTAATTTATACAGTTTATATATTTAACTAATGTATTCGCATATTATGCATATTCTGTTTTCTGGTCAAATTTTTCTGAGAATAATTCGAATATTTTGTAATAACTATTTTTTATAAGAAATTCGGTCCCAAATTGACGTTCGTGATTGCACGTACTTGAGCTGCATAACGAGGATTAGAGAAATATGACCCTGGAAAATGATGGAATAAATCTCATAGGTAAACTAGCTCTCTACAAAAAGATAAAATACCTACCGTATGTTTAAAATCGAATCGAAAAAGCAGACGCCATCCAAACTTCCGACCAACTTGTATTTAACGAAGATATATTCGCTAAAAGCCTGTGGGCTGTCAATTTATACTGATAATATAACGAGACTGGGGACGAAGAGAGCCGCTCTACCTAAGTCAGCTTTAATAATAAAACGAGTATGGACTGGCTAGATTTATAATAAACCAACCCGACGTCTAATGAACCCTCCGGCATTGTTTAATCTGTGTAAAAAAGATTAAATTAAAACAACGTTATTTAACCTTCTGTTGGGTATTAAGGAAATACAATGAGAAAAAAAACAGCAGACGTTGTAATTAGTTGATGTTATAATCAGAGGATGCGGTGGGCCGAGGACCCGGTGTGGTGACGTTCATTGGGGAAGGCCTCTGTCCAGCAGTGGACGTATGGCTGATATGATGATTATAATTAGTGATCGGAGTAAGTAGAGCGATTTCCGGGCAACGACCTCAAATGTACATGTTAATGTGGACAAGCCTCATTGATCTAGGTATTTTAAAATTATTGAGAGCTTTAACGTTCAGACAAAAGTTGCTGGCCACTATGCTCTCTATCCAATGCCAACAAAAATCGGGTGTTAAAATAACATACCATTTTTGCTACACAGGTACAAGTTTAAGTAGGGGTACCTGACCTTCTAAGGTAATATTTAATCATTTAAATTTGATCACACGGCTTTTAAATTTAGTCGGATTATAGATTTTGGCTGCTAGCTTCATATTTTTTCAGCATAAAATTTTTGACTGCTATTTTATGCTGCTAACTTCACACCGGTACCTTCTAAAGAGCGACAGAACTGCCCAGTACCTATTTAGCAAGAGTTATGGCATTGGATAGAGATAAAGAGCATAATGGCCAGCAACTTTTGAGTAAACTTTAAAGTTCTGGATAATTTTTAAATCCCTGAATCCCAGAGCTATGTCTATACAGTTCGTTATGTTTATGTAATATGTATTTTCAAACTTTATTAATAGTAGGTACATTTCTTTATCAAATTTGGTACTAAACGCATATACTTGTCCTTTCGGTTACTCTAAGGTTGACTGGAAGAGATCCCTTAGTGGGATAAGTCCGCCTTTGTACACAGTTTAATTCCTATTTTATTATTGTTGTTGTTATTTTTGGTACAATAAAGCGTTTACATACATACATACATGCATGCATACATACACACATACATACATACATACATACATACATACATACATACATACATACATACATACATACATACATACATACATACATACATACATACATACATACATACATACATACATACATACATACATACATAACAAGTAAGTTTGATGTCAATGCCCGGAAATCGATCTATTTACTCTGATCACTGGTGATGACTGACAAATCGCGTCATATGACATCCAAGGAAATAACGACTTACGGAATAGTTGTCCGTGAGAATCTACCCCATGACCTTTGACTTTGAGGTGGTATTAAGACTACGAGTCGGTCAACGGACTGGATTACTTTGTCACTTCAGTGAAACTGTTGCCCTAATTTATCTATTTTTTATTGTGGATACAAAAGGAAGGAAGGATAAGTATTTCTTTGTATTTATCTGGGCCGCCAAGCAACAATCCGATTTCCAATGCTGGATTCCGTCTCTTTCCATTTCACGGTTCGTTAAATGTTTATCGGTCAATATAATGGCTTCTTACGAGCTACTGAAATTTGTTTTGTGTATTCCTATCTTACCTACTGACTTGAGTAAGTTTTATTTATTTTATTTTATTTGTATATACAGAGTACAGTTATAATAAGTAATATATATATATATAAATGTTGTCTGGAAGAAATCGCTTAAAGCGATAAGATCGCCTAAATTCTACTATTTGTAATTTCTATAACGTGTAACTGTATTTGTTTGTGCAATAAAGTGTATAGTATTGTATTGTATAATTTAGCAACCTTTAGATTCTGGACGGTAACCCAAACTATGTATACACAGCAAGATCAGTATTGCCGACTGTTGTTACAATTATCTTAAGTCTATCTATAAAATATAAATAAAGATTATGAAATGAAAATATAAAAGAAGATTTATTTGTAGGGTCCAGTAGAATTGAGAACTCCCGTAACATTTATTTAAGATAGCGTGTAATTTTTTAAAACTTAACCATTGGACAGACGTATGACGTTACCGACTGGATAAAAATTAGGAAACTAAAATTTTACCCTGCAGAAACAATTAATTATACCTGATAACTACAGTACTCCATTATTACTGCTACTGATAGAACTGCCGTTGGACTGATAATATTAATTATAGATAAGTGCACTTCTAGCATATGTGATTCAGATTGAGACGCCTTTAGACTTTCATGCAAGAAAGCGCCAACGTTTCTCTACCCCTGAATTTTCACGATATCTGAAGATTATATCGAAAGATATGAGATACTGTGCTGTGAAGTGGCAGTGTGATAATGGGTCAAGTGTCAGAATCGACTAGTTCTGGAGTGGAGACCGCGGATAAGCACGCGCATGGCGCACGCCCCGCCGCCAGATGTACCGACGACCTGAAGAAGGTGTCCGGAAGCGGCTGGATGCGGAGGGCGGAGGACCGGGTGTGGCATTCATTGAGAAAGGCGTTGAAGTCTAAAGGCTGATATGATGATAGAACTGCAAGGAATATGTTCACATTGATTAGTTCTATTAATATAAATAGACATAGTTATTTTTGGTATAGTTCTATCAGTAGGACTGGGATCAGACCTAAATAATGTCGTTTGGAGTGGCAGGCTGAAATTGATTTCAATAAAGGTCACACACAACTCACAAGCTTCAATAAAAATATCGCTGTAAGTTCAATAAATGAAACCCGATGCCTGGCAAAGCTTTGGACCGTTTAGGAAAAGGCGAGTAAAGAAAGGTAATGGAATAAAACGACCGTAAAACTTACTCGGTGTTAAAACCAAATTTTTTACAACCTAATAACAGATTTTATTGTTTCGGAAACTATTTGAATTTCGACTGTTTTTTTAAAACAAAAATGCTTTAAAAAATACTTTGTTTAAATTTCAAGATAGAAGCGGCTCTAGCAAGTTTTTAGGTTGGTGCGAGATCTCATTGTCGACCCTTTCCCTCCTCCCCCACCTCCTAATATGCAATTGCTTATTCGCGATTGAGCTGTAGGTACTTGACGTTGATTTATAAATCAGTCCATTATGAAGTTTAATTTTAATTTCACGCAAAAATAATTAGATTGCTACTCTTATTTTGGCGGGTATGGTTAAATGATATTAAGGTGCTTGGGTTTAATTTTTTGCGCAGGCGATCTTTCGTTGCATTTTCGGCGCTCCCCTTATAACGGCGCCCGGTGCTGTCGTACCGTTCGCACCGCCCTGGATAAATCATAAACAATAGTGAAGATCAGTTGTCCTCTCATCAACGTATGGCATTTTTGTGGAAAGTGAAGTCCAGAAGGTAGTCTAATTTGATGCAATGTTACCACCAGGGCCACGTGTCTGGGGTAACTTCTAAGGAATTGATGCAACATTTACCTACATACAAATTATTACCGGAAATGCATATTGTCCATATATCGTAGACAGAAATTTAAACTGACGTAAGGGACAAACCACTACTTTTCAGGAGATACAAACACCTCGTTTTTCTTTTCTTTCTGTAACTATTCTGTTTGTTAACCTATATTGAAATGGTTAATAGATTCTATGGCAAATGATAGATTCATTAAGTTTCAAAGTTTTTAAAATATATCATTCGATAGACAATTGAAAACTGAATTTGGGAAGCATAAAAACATTTTGACATTTTATCTCTTCTTCTCTGTTGTTCCCTCACTGCTGAGGATCGCGACCGTATAAAACGCCACGCATAGCGGTCGTTGGCCACCCGTACCGCCTCATATAAGGATCCGCCAGCCACCCTCCTCACCGGGCCTGATCACCTCGTCGAAGCTCGTCCTCTGGCACGCCTGCCTCCATTTGTCACAGGATGATGAGCTTCTCCAAATATTTTTTCCTTTGCGCCAATTTAAATTTCCTTCGACGTAATAGGATGATTTCGAGGAATCAATAAAATTATTAATTAATTATCACGAATTAATAGAATTTAATATCAGACAAAATCCATCCATCCATTTTGTTAGTAATGTAAGAGACTTGGGTTTGACTTTTTTCTTTTCCAGTACTAATAGTTGGCTCTGATTGTAACACTTGTATACCTACCACAGATTTCTTACGAAAGTTTTTCGACGTGTTTTTATGTCTTATGAGGCACTTTGTATTCCAAACATAAGCCCACTTGTGTAATGCGGTTGGAGCCCTAATCATTTGGCACGAAGGTCTGGGATTAAGTATTTTGGCTCACTCAAGCACTAATGAGGGAATTCCTGTTTTGTTCACGAAAGATAGTGATACAATTTGAATAAACCGCTTTTAAAAATGATATTGATCTTGCCAAGTGACCTAGCCAAGATTCTTTGCCTTAGTGGTTTTTTTCTGTACCTATGCTAGACATAATCCCCTTTTTTCCTGATGAGTTTACGCTTGACCTCAATGTCATCTGATGGTAAGTGACGTTGAGGCCGAAGGTGGAGCGCGCTTACCCAGAAAATGCCTATTAAAAAGAATTTAAAAAGATCCAAATTGTATTTGTCCGCAAAATACCGAAGCTAGCAAGTAGTACCATTCCTTAGCAGTTCGCATTACAAAAGAGGAAGCGACGTACGAGAGCGTGGGAATGTCTACTACATAAGGATGAGGCCCCTCACCTCGCCTGGTAGTTCCGGTGATGGAAGGGGGATGGGGGAATCAAATTGTGTAATTTCTGGGCACACTTTTTCCTGATGAGTTTACGCTTGCGAAGGTGGAGCGTGTTCATCCAGAAGATGTTTATTCACTCTTCCTTTAAAAAGATCCAAGTTGTAGTCCGGAGATACTAAAGCTTCCCCAAGGTTTTGTTTTAGATATAACGGGATACAAGAATTTAGGCAGTAGATTCCGAGGTAGTTTCTTGGAAGAAAATGCGTGCCCGCAGAGGCGTTTTAATCTGAATCACACAGCAAGAAAGGCATCTGTCTATTAACATAATTATTCTATTTACTGCTCTAATGAGTTGTTAATACGTCATAAAATATATTTGGAAAACCTCACCGATG
Source organism: Esperia sulphurella (assembly GCA_947086405.1). Taxonomy (NCBI): domain Eukaryota; kingdom Metazoa; phylum Arthropoda; class Insecta; order Lepidoptera; family Oecophoridae; genus Esperia; species Esperia sulphurella. Next base: position 11,769,686 of record OX352273.1, on the reverse strand, counting down.
TGCCCTTTTGCACTTGTATGGCCCCGTTGCAGGATTGTTAGTCGGGACCGCGTGCTTGTGAGGTTGGCATTTAGAGCCATGATTTTGTCTTACCCCCTTACATCGCCTTGTTTACATGACTTGCCAATACCATAACCCTATGATAATATAGAAAAGGTCTATTGTTGGTGGTCTTCTAATAAAAAGCAACAGGCCGCATCTAATTTCATTTTGTTGGACACACGTCAACCCCATATCAAACGGAGTGTCGCAAAACTGGCCAATGTGGACAAAGGACATTTGTTTACGTTTTTAGGCATACATAAACAAATTTATACATATTAATAACAAGAACGTGAATCCTATCAGAGCTACTACAGGGTTCCATGTCTTCTGCGGAAGCAAATAGCGATACCTCGTGGTTCAAATAGCGTAAAAATTATCTCAGGAAATACAAATAACTTTATTGGTTCAAGAACATTTGGGTCCTTATACCAGATATATATGTAGATTACGAGGCTGACTTCCAAACTAAGATTCCCTGTTCTATGCTTGCTAACTTTTTTCTTTAAGTCGAAATCTAAAAAGTTCAAAACTCCAGTTCCGAGGCAGATGTTTCCAGCTCACTGTCATCCCACATAAAACGAATAATTATCAGATGAAATACGTCCACTGCTGGACATAAGCCTCCCCAATAGAATGCCACGTTTGGTGGGCTGTCCATTGAAGTATTTGCCATAATCACCTCGCTTGGCAGGTGGATTGGTCATTGCAGTAATGATCGTAATATACACAGGAGACAGATGGAGCCCGTCCCTGGTGCAATTTCTTAAATAAATAAAAAAAATTCAGACACAAAGTCCATATTTTGTTAGTAAATCCTACTTAGAAACTATGTTAGTACAACAATTATAATTGAGAATAGAAATTAAAAATAAAAAAAATTAAATAAAAAACATTTATTTATTTTTGTTGTTGTGAATTTTGGTACAAGCGTTTACATAGATACACATATATATAGATGCGTTTATATATATATATATATATACACGTTGACGGCACCCACGGGAGACTGGTTGAAATTGTGTTTTGTTATCAATGGACGGACACACGGAACAAAGTAGCGAATTCTACAAATATGACCTAAATTTTAATCCGTTTGCAGACTGGTTAAGGCCACTTTAATTTCCGCAGCCGCACGAAGCCTGCACTAAATGTGTTGCTGTGCCGGAAGTCCTCACTCAACAGCTGGAAACCGAGTTACTGGGTGAAAACAAAGACTGCAATGACGCACTCAAATTATAGACGTTCGATCCCGGCTTAGAATAGGGCCACCCCCAATATTCTCGTGGGTCTTCGTGATCTTCGTCGACAAGACGATTAAGGGATTGCACTAGGGAAGAGCAGCAGCGTTCTCCTGTGTATATTAAGATCATTGCTGGGGTCACCAATCCGCCTGCCGAGCTGACTGTGGCAAATCCCGCAATGGACAGCCTTCGACAAGTGGCATTCTATTGGGGAGGCTTATGTTCAGCAGTGGACGTATTTTGGGTACATAGATATTTGGTAGATGCATGTGGAATAACATTCTTGAAGATGTTACATTGAAAGAAAGCTGACAGAGTCCTAATGTGCAAAGTTTTCGATCAGAGATCAAAAGTTGATCATTGTCATAATAGGTACTTCCGTAAGATGAGTGATAGCTATGGGTCATCTATTTGAGTGACGACATGATATTTTTTGTCTCACTGTTTCCTTATCTCTTAGTATTGTATTCGCATCATAAATTATTTTCTTTGTCTTTCGCTAATCTACTTTATGGCTAATGGATTATATCTGTTATATATGTTTGTGTAGATGTCTTTTCGTGTTTTCTAATTATAATCATATAAGCAAGTATAATATAATTATCATAGGGTGTTGGCTTTGCCTTACGAATAAAACTGTCGTAGACATGGAATGCCGAAATTATCGAATTTAGTGATATCGTTATTACAGAACTCCTAATTTTTTTATTTTATTGTGTTACTAGCTGTGCCCGCAGCTCCGCTCGCGTGGACTACAGACTCTTCTCCCGTTCCTACTCCCGCTTCCAGGTTCTAAGTTGCGCATCATGATGAAACATGCACCAGATTTTAAGTTAGACCTCCAGCAAGACAACTGTGAAAACTGCATCAATGTTCATTCAGTAGTTTTTGCGTGATGAGGTAATAAACATACATACAGACAGATAGACAGACAGACAAAAATTCTAAAAGCAGTTAATTTGGCTTCTATTGGCCCTATAAAGACCCCTCATACACATTTTTCTACAATATCTTCCATGTACAGACATAGAACAGTTACAGTTTTATTATAGATATGGATCATAGACTTAACTTTTGTGTTATAGTCACTCATTGGCTCAAGAAATTAATCGACAAGTTGCATACTTTGTATACCATCTTGTAATGTATTCTCTCAGTCGCATTGTACTACATCCACGGGAAGAGTTGGAGTGGTCCTATTCTACTCTACCGGAAACCACACGGCTTCGCGCTACATTATAAAACATCAATAGGCCTCCCCAACCCGTCTGGCCAGCGCGGGGAGTGTAGGCCAAATCCTCTGTCTCCGGCAGATGAGAGAGGGTTGTGTTCCTGCAGTGGAAACAAAAATAACCTGATGATGATGATGATACCAGTATAATTGTACCAAGTTGTCAGTCTTTGGTGGAAAAAAAAAGCCAAGAGTAACGTCTAACGAGCCGATATTACTCGTACATCAGGAAACGACAAAGGACGCAGAAACTTTTATGAAACGAAGTACCTAGCATATATTCGCTACAGTCTCCTCTGCTCATATTTTATCTCTGGCTTGTTTCCTTCAGAGTCCAATAACTTGAGTGTCGCAGCGCAGTGTCCAGGGTCAGATTCTCACTGTGTCGACAATATTTTCTTTATAGCACAAGTGTTGAAATATTGTTTCCGCTCACAGAAATCTTATCAAGATAGAACAGTTATAGCATACTACCTGGTGCCCGCGACTTCGTCTACGCAGGATTAGTATTTCGAGTAGCTTATATTAGCGTGGCGTAGAAAAGACATATTTTATCTACTTTAAATACCAGAAGCGATAAAAGTATCTATTTTCATTTAGGAATCAATTTATTACTACCAAATGTGAATTTGAAATAAATTATCAATTTTTATTGTAGTCATGGTTCACTATTTTGGCTATAATGGCTACATATAAGATATAGATATATACTGTGGCGGGCTTTTTTGTAGCACTATTTAAGATAAACATTTCCATCATACATTACATATGTGTAACTTTAGCGGTTTTGGCAGCGCACGCCAGAATAGCTCGCAGATGGTAGATTTGTTCCTACTTACTTGATATTTTGGACAATTCACACAATATCTTTATAAATTGTAGCCTATGTGTTATTCTGATGTATAAGCTAAATTATTGTAAAGTTTCATTAAAATCCATTCAGTAGTTTTTACGTGAAAGAGTAACAAACATCCATCCATACTTACAAACTTTCGCGTTTATAAATTAGTACAAGGTGCGGCAAACATTTTGCGGCCCGAATTGAATCCAGATTATTTCTGTAAATCGTGTTGGCGTTGTTAACCTTTGCTCGTCTGTCAACTATGAGGTGACTCAAGTCACTGACGTCGATTGTTCGAACCTGGATCCGTATTTTATTTACTAAAGTTAATGTTCTGCACAATGTTTATTAGTGATGGAACTCTAGCACAGCATATACCTGGGGTACGTAAGGTACCCACTTATATACTAGGTATTATCACGTACCAGCATGGGTCCACTGCTGGACCCAGGCCTCTCCCAAGACGCGCCAGTGAACCGAATCCTCGGCTCTGCTCATCCAGCTATTGCTAAAGCAGAGAATACTAAATATTACCCATCTCCCCCGCCATTTTATTGTTGCCCACAAAATAGAGCACCGCTGGCAGTACGCATTACTTTGCTGCCGGCTTTCGGTTAGAGAGAGAAACTTATGCTGTTGACGTACAACGTTGTCACTCTCTCGATCGCGCTGGGTGCAACTGCCAGCCCTACTATTATTTACACGCACACACATGTGCGCCTCTACTAGGGATGTAAGGGAGCGCAAACACATCCGGAGCTCCAAATGCCAACCTCACCTGCACGAGATGCGCCCTGCTGATTAACCAACGAGGCTCTGACGGCCGACAATGGCGGTATAATCATTAAACCTCTCACTAGGCCATAAACACCACAGACCGGTGGCGGGCAGCAGCGGTACCGGTGCGAGGTTTAATACTGCGATGGCCAACACGTCTACCCAGCGTTGCCATTATGGGCAAAACTCCCACATGAATAGAAAACAGTAGTCGCGCCCTCAGATCTAGGCTGCCCTACTATTCCTGGCTACGGTAGCGGTCTAGGTCGGTACTGGTAGTCGGTAATTAAATCTGTTCGCTTGTACAGACTGTCGGGGAATACAGTGTTTTTCACATTAGGAATTCTATGCAAGTCCTCATAAGCTTAGCTTATTGAGAAAAACTATTGAGTCCTACCCTCATACCCCCCCCCCCCCCCCACACACACATATACAACCCCACACTTCATGCACACACACAACATCCCAAACACTTAATTTTTTTATTGTTGTTTCATATCTTTTTTTTTCTTTTCTTCTGAAACATATCCGTTCTTATTTAATTATCTTACGTGAAAACCTGTTATTAGCTATACTAAATGTTATCATATCCCTCATTGTAATACTGCAAATATGTGTAAGCTGTTGGTTTTCCAAAAAAATAAAAAAAAAAAGCTTTTGGATTACCGTAGGGCGCTACATTTATTCACCTTGAACGCTGCCACCTTGCGCACTGCAGCGAATATTCATACAAAGTGTATTCCATATTATTTCGAAGGACGGAAGCGACGGGCGCTTTTTAAAGATATTTTCAACAAATTCTTGATGGAAGCAAGATATGCGGCACAAACTTAGTTACTTGGCACATTGGATCGATTTTAAGAATGATGCAACATTCTCAAAATCGCCTGAAATAGCCTGAGCGAAGCCATACAAATACGAAAAATATCACCTTCGTACATACTTTTAGAACTAAATAGAATTATTTTTCCAACTTGTACTTAGAAAGAGAAGCATGTGGTTGACGTATAACATCCCTCTATCGATTGACTATACTCACGCACTCGGCCCTACAATAATTTACGCACACACACAAATCTGTAGGGACAGGCTAGTGCGCCTGAAGTAGTAGGTAATTAGATGTCGATGGGATTTAGATGCAAAAAGTTAGTACGTTGCAGTGACAGTGGCCTGCTCACATCTGCCGGAGAACCGATAACCGTTGGGCTAAATGAGTACTCGAGTGGAGACGTAGTGTGGGACGCCCCCTGGCTAGATGGAGAGACGACCTGCGTAAGGTGGCTGTGGCAGCGGCGCGCGCGCATATTGTGTCTTTTTATTTACCATACATCCTTGCTATACATTATTTATTTATAAATAATGTATAATCCCATATCAGGCACAGTGCATCCGTCATCAACAATGATGATGATACTTACTAGAGTGTGAGTGTTTATACAATCTTCTAATGACTCGTAAAGCATCAGTCTTAGACATAAGTATTATACTCACATAGATAGTATGTTATATACTATGACATTATTTGAATTGTTGACATTGTAATTTATACATTATTTTATTTTATGACGATCCCTTTTACCATACTAGAATGACATGTAAAATTAAATTTTTAAGATGTAAAAGTGAAATAAATAAATCTAATCTAATCTAATCTTAGTCAAGACCACAAAAGAACATAAACAGAACTAATAGATGCGGAATTGCTCTAATTTCCTTTGAGCTTCAGGAGCCCAACGTTATTATATTAATTTGTCGTTAGTTTAGGGTCCGCAAATAAATTAATGTCAAGGACGCTTGCTTTATCGTATTGGGATTTATTATATCGTATTTTGTTAGATAACATTCTAATTTATATTATTGTTGTGCCATTTGGGGACTTGATAACGTCTATAATATCGTTGGTCCTCGTCTTACTTCATCATCAGGTTATTTTTTTTATCTCCACTGCAGGAGCACAACCCATAAGCCACCCCAATAGAATGTCACTCTTCATGGGCGGTCCATTTGGGGATGGCAGGCCCCACTCCTGTAAATCACTATCATTTCATGGTATGTGTTGTATGTTATGTTACATTTTATATGTAGGTAAGTGGAAAATAAACTAGTATTTATCCAGCAAGACGTCGTTTCACTACATGGTGACAGCGGTGCATTTTAATTAGTGATTTTATGCGATATTCGATGAGAAATCGAGAACTACGTGTATATTTGTGCTAATAAATAATAATTAGTGAATAGTGAAAAATGGAGCACGCTAGACCGCCGGCAGAACTCACTTTAGAAGGTGGACCCTCTAGTCGTGCGGATGCCTGGCGGAAGTGGCATAAACAGTTTCAGATATTTGTGAAAGCTTCTGGAGTAAGCAAGGAAAGTACAGATATACAGGCCAGCTTGTTAATTAACTTGATCGGGCCTGAGGGGTACGACATTTACTCCACCTTCAAGTTCGCAAAGGAACCGGACCGTGACGACATCAAAATAATAATAAAAAAATTTGACGAACATTTTACAACCAAACAAAATACAACCATGGCAAGATTCAAATTCTTCACCCGGAACCAGGAGAAGGGCGAAAATATCGACGATTACGTCACCGCGCTGAGGTTGTTAAGCCAACATTGTGAATTTGAGACCTTGGAAGACGGACTGATCAAAGATCGTATTGTATGTGGTATTTTGGATTGTTCAGTACGCGATAGATTATTAAGGACAGATGATTTAACGCTAGACAAAGCGGTTAAAATCTGTCAGGCTAACGAAATGTCCAACGAGGAGAACCGGCAGATTGAAGTTGCAAAAACGAGCGGCAGTGAGTCGGTGGCTGTTGACATGGTGTATGGAGCAGGACGAGGCCGGCGCGGGCGCGGGCGCGGCGCGGCGGCGGGCGCGGGCGGCTCCCGGGGCCGACCGACCGGCGCGGGCGCAGCGGCCACGCGCTGGGCCGACCGCGGAGATCACGGCGGCGGCACAGTGCAAAAGTTATGTGGCGCGTGCGGATATTTACGTTGTGATGGCGCGTCACAGTGTGCAGCAAAGTATGCTAAATGTTATATTTGTGATAGGCGCGGTCATTTTAGAAAAATGTGCCCAGTGAGAAATAACAAACAAGTGCATGAGGTAAATGAGGAGGACGATGAGAACAATTTATTTTTTGTTTCTACACTTGAAGAACAGTCACCTAATGGACACAGTAAGTGGTACGAATCTTTATATTTAGCGTGCAATGGAAAACAGACTTATTTTAAATTGGATACTGGCTCAGATCTTAATGTTATATCCATGAAATTGTTTAAAAAGTTAGGCTACAACATAAATAATATAAAACCATGTAAAATCAAGGCACAGTCTTTTTGTGGGAACTATATTCCTATTGCCGGCGTATGCGATATCCCCTGGTCATATAAAAATAAAGTATATACAATAGATTTTGTGATTACACAAAATGACTGTCAAAGTATCCTTGGAAAGTATGCATGTGAAGAACTAGAAATTGTTAAACGAATATTATCACTTACTTTAGATGATTATACTGATTTGTTTCAAGGTATTGGTAAATTACCTGGTAAATATAAAATTGTACTTGAACAAAATGCGAGCCCTACTGTTTGCCCAGTTAGAAAAATTCCGATCGGTGTTAGAGATAAATTACTATGTACATTAAATCAAATGGTTGATTTGGGGGTGATTAGGAAGGTGTCTCATCCCACTCCCTGGGTCAATGCGATTGTGCTAGCTGCTAAGAAAAACGGTGATATACGATTGTGTCTCGACCCACGGCCATTAAATCGGGTGATAAGGCGCGCGCACTATCCACTCCCGACTATAACTGAGATCGCCACCCAGCTACGGGGAGCGCGCTACTTCAGCAAACTAGACGCTCGATCAGGATTTTGGATGATCGAAATCGATAATGAGAGTGCCGACCTCTGTACATTCGGCACACCGTTCGGTAGGTACCAATTTTTGAGATTGCCGTACGGCATAAACTCAGCGTCAGAGGTTTTCCATGCAAAAATTAGACAGCTGCTGGAAGACCTGGAGGGGGTGGACTCGTTTGTGGACGATATTATCGTCTGGGGCAACACGGTGGAAGAACACGACTCGCGCTTAAAGATCTTGCTGGATAGAGCTCGTGAGGTAGGAATACGATTCAATGAAGAGAAATGCCAGTTTCGTGTCGAGGAAGTGACGTATTTGGGGCACACGTTTAGTGCTAAGGGAATGTGCATTGATAAAAACAAGTTAAGGGCCGTCGAGGAGATGCCGACTCCTACTGACAGGCAGTCTCTGGAGCGATTTTTGGGGATGGTAAACTACTTATCAAAGTTTATTCCCCATTACTCGGAGACGGTAGCGCCACTGAGAGGTTTATTAAAGAAAAACACTGAGTGGGTGTGGGAGGCGACACACGAGGCGGTGGTGGCGCAGCTGAAGGCGGCGCTGTGCAGCGCGCCCGTGCTGGCGCTGTACTCGGCGCGCGAGCCGGTGCTGCTGTCCGTGGATGCCAGCTCCAAGGCGCTGGGCTGCGTGCTACTGCAGGGCGGACGGCCAGTCGAGTTTGCTTCGCTCACGCTCACCGACACGCAGACCAGGTATGCCCAGATAGAGAAGGAGATGCTCGCGATCGTGTTTGCAGTGGAGCGCTTCCACCAGTACGTGTTCGGCAGGGTCGACGTGACCGTTGAGACGGACCACAAGCCCCTCGAGGCACTGTTTAAAAAGTCATTAGATGCGGTTCCAGCGCGACTGCAACGGATGATGCTGCGGTTACAAGGGTACAATTTTGAAGTCGTTTATAAGCCTGGTAAGTATATGTACGTCGCTGACGCGTTGTCTCGGGCGGCGCTTCCTGAATTAATGCATGACAGGGTGTCCATGGAGGTGGACCATCAGTCCTGCTTTCTATTAGAACATGTCAGGTTCAGCAAGGATAGATTGAAGGAGGTAGTAGATGCCACCGCGCAAGATAGAGAGTGCAAAGTTTTGGTGAGATATATCAATGAAGGGTGGCCAGATAACAAGTGCGACGTGGAGCCACAGGTGCGCTCGCACTGGGCGCACAGGGAATCACTGGAATATGTCAGTGGTGTCATATTCAAAGACAATCTGGTTTACATTCCGGCAGAGTTGCGACCGGAGATGATAAAAAGGGTACACGAGGGTCACCAGGGCATCGAGCGCAGCAAGCGGCACGCGCGCGACGTCATGTTCTGGTGCGGCATGTCGCGTGACGTGGAGCGCGCCGTGCGGCAGTGCCGCGCGTGCGCGCACCTGGCCGCGCGCCCGCCGCGCGAGCCAATGATCGCTCACGATGTACCTCATCTGCCCTGGTCAAAAGTGGGCACCGATATTTTTGAAATCGGCAAGAAGTATTATTTAATACTTGTAGATTACTTTTCAAACTTTATTGAAGTTAATAAATTGTCAAATTTAGGCTCGAAAGCGGTAATAGCAGAAATGAAAGATCAATTTTCTCGTCATGGAATTCCAGAAGAAATTATATCAGACAATGGACCGGCTTACTCGTCAAAAGAATTCGCTAAATTTAGTAAGGAGTGGGGATTTTCACACACGACTAGTTCACCAAATTATGCTCAATCAAACGGTCTGAGTGAAAGAGCTGTAAGGTCAATAAAAAATTTAATTAAAAAATCTATTTATTCTGGTTCGGATTTTCAATTAGGCCTGCTCAATTTTCGCACGACACCGAGGGACGGCATAGCTTCTCCAGCACAATTGTTGATGGGTCGTAGATTAAGAACTAGGTTGCCAGTCCATGCTGAAAAATTGCGCCCAGAACGTAACAATGATAAAGACTACATGAAAATTACACAAAACCGAGAGCGTAGTAAGGAGTACTACGACGTTCATTCGCGTCGACTGCCGGAGCTGCAACCTGGTGACAGTGTTGTGGTAGCTGACGGAACGAACAGGCGAAGCATGTGTGTACAATCAAAAGCTGGACAGCCACGGTCGTATTTCCTTACAGACAATACAGGTAAGGTTTACAGACGAAACAGGCGCCACTTGATAAAGATTGAGGAGCTGGAAATGAAAGGAGAAACCATGGAAACTAACACTGAACAAAACATCGATACTGAGCCTGAAGTACAATTACCTCCTATTTCCCTGGTGATGAAACAGTCGGGTGACAAATGGTATTCTAGCGGCGAAGCGAGTATTGATGAACAGTTGAGTGAAGTAGAATATACTGATGATGACGTTAGTGATGAGCTGGAGGAGATACAAGCCGATGGTCCACGGACCGCTACCGCTGGCCCAGGTGTAAGTGGTGAAGATGATGCTCGCGCGGAGGGTGCCATGGGTCTTGTTACCAATGTTTATAGAGAGGCAAAACGTAACGTAGGGCTCGTGAACGCATTGGCCATTTCTACAAATGATTGTTTTTATTATTAGTATTATAATACATTTTAACAATAATATTCATCATAATTCATATAATAGCGTAAGTCATATAGTAAATTTGTATACAACTCTTTAAAATAAATAACTGACAGTAGACTCAGTAGAGTATTCTAAAGTTGGTATTACTATCTTGTGTTTAGTAGTTATAAATTTATGTACACATATATATTTTTTGTAATTAGAAGTTAGTTTTTTTTCCTTTTATTAAACGATGGTGGGTATAGATAGACAAGTACTATTTAATTTTCTTTTGTTTATGGGAAAGATGTTGTATGTTATGTTACATTTTATATGTAGGTAAGTGGAAAATAAACTAGTATTTATCCAGCAAGACGTCGTTTCACTACAGTATGCGTTATATTGTTACTGTATTAGTTCTATCGTTACACACTAATCATCAATGTGTGCATCATCATCATTATCATCAGGTTATTTTTGTCTCCACTGCAGGAGCACAACCCTCTCTCATCTGCCGGAGACAGGCCGAGGATTTGGCCTACACTCCCCGCGCTGGCCAGACGGGTTGGGGAGGCCTGATTGACGTTTTATAATGTATTCCCTTAGTCGCCTTGTACGACATCCACGGGAAGAGTTGGAGTGGTCCTATTCTACTCTACCGGAAACCACACGGCAACTTCCCTTCCCTACTTGCTACGCCTAAATGGGTCTATGACGAACTCTGTTTATTTTTGCCATCTGTTAACACCATGGAATTAAATTACTGATTACTGATAAATCTGCACGACTGACTATTCAACCGACCTTCACAAAATTTTGCATACTCTACACACAGTTTTTATCATCATCATCAGCCTAAATACGTCCACTGCTGGACATAGGCCTCCCCGATAGAATACCACTCTTGGTAAGTTATCCATTGGGGGATTTGCCATAATCACCACGCTTGGCAGGCGGATTGGTGATCGCAGTAATTATCTAAGGCGACTAAGAGATTACACCAGGGCAGCAGCGTTCTCCTGTGTGTGTATCATCATCATCATCATCATGTCAGTCCCTAGAAGTCCACTGCTGGACATAAGCCTTCCCCAATGAACGCCACCACACCCGGTCCTCCGCCCTCCGCATCCAGTCGCTACCTTCTTCAGGTCGTCGGTCCACTTGGCGGCGGGGCGTTAAGTCTTTATCATGGAGAAAAGTTTCATTAAGTCTATGGAAATTTGATCTCGTTTCTCTCACAGTGAAGTTTGTCTAGAAGAGATCTCTCATAGAGATAAATTCACGATGTACACTTTTTTTATGTAAACTTCGCTTATCTATCCATTTGGAGTCATTTGAAAAAAAAGTGGGATAAAGAATAAGTAATAGAATAAATTATATAATTGGCTAATGTTAAATTTATATTATACTAGCTGTTGCCCGCGATTTCGTCCGCGTAGACAATAAATTACATCACAAATTATTATGTATTTCCCGTAGGAAAGGGGTGTAGGATAGTAATTGTAAACTATATGTAGGTTTCAGAATGAATAAATAAAATAAATTAAATGTGATAATTTTATTTATTTATGGTTGTTTGTCTTTTTGTCTATTTATTCTGTCTGTTTGTGCACGCATCACTTAAAAAAATTCTGAACCGATTATGATGGAGCTTTCACAAAAACTTATTTTAAGCTTAGTTCGGAATAACATTTAGTCTTTATTATTTCATCGCAACCGGCTGATTCAATCAAAAGTTGTAGGAATATTTACACATATTATGTTCGGCGGAAGTAAGTGCGATGAGTTAGGACTACGTTTGGAGTTTGGGTGAGAGTGAAAGACTACGAAGCAGCGGGCAAAGCTAGTACCTAGTAAGAATAGGAACTGCTCCCGTGGGAAACAAAAACTTATTTCAGTTTTACCAAGTTTGCGTTGTGAAGAAGAAACGGCGCAACAAACTTTCAGCAGCACATCTTTTGAAGTCAAGATGTATTTGTATTATATATATTATTATTTATGTATACTTATATTATTAACTGTGGCAATGCTTATTGCACGCCACACACTATTAAAAAGATTGTGCAAAGCTCAAGCAACATTAATATCAGGAAACTTGTAATTCAAATACTGGGGGTCTCAGTCAAGGAGTCGGGGCATAGGCTTCGTGCTCTGCCTTTGGCCCCATCTCATGTCCAGGGCACTGCCTCAGTTGCCGGTACAGCAGCGGCCAAGGCACAGTCTTCAGCGCCGCAAATACTCTAACCTGACGGCTGACTACGAATTCGCGGCGCTCGCTGTAGAGACCCTAAGCCCGTGGTCAGACGACACGATAGCGTTCGTGAAAGTTCTGGTGACCAGGCTGGTCCACGTCTCCGGAGACCTTAGGGCTGGCGCCTACCTCGCACAACGTGTAAGCCTGGCAATCCAGCGAGGTAATAGCGCCAGCGTCCTAGGGACTATGCCTCACCACGAGGTGTTGGACGGCGTACACCTGTTGTAAATAATTGATTTTCTTATAATTTTAAGTATTTTAATTGTTATGATTTGCAAATATCTAATAGTCATTCAAATACGTAATCCATTTTTTTTTAAAGTAAAAGCTTAAACTTTCTGTGCGTTATACTTAAGATTTCCTCTGGTAGTTTGTTATGAAGCGTACCTATACATTGCCCCGTGCCAATATTCTGACTTAAAAGTTTTAATCATCGTAAGTTATGTTTTTGATATCACACGTGATCTATTGTCAGAACAATTGCCTCAGACGACTTAATAATACAATACAAAGCAACAGTAACCAAAGTCATTCATCATCGATCGCGCAACCGAAAATAGATTAACCTTATAAAAGTAGCTATTGAAAAGGGGATCCTAATTTTAGCAAAACACTATTATCTTCAAACTTATGAGGGTTACTAAGTTAAGCTATGAGGGTTGAACACTCAAATCCTTGTTTACAAAGAACATTCAATCATAGAATTTACTCAAAGTTCAACCAACGGATGACATTTTGACCTGACCAGAATAAGTAAATCGAACAAACCCTTGATAGATATTCTTTGCCATCCAAATTCCATGTTACCGCAGGGGCGGGGGGAGATCTTTTAACAGTGTTTAACCCCACTGACCCCTTAATCGTCCAATTTCACAAGACCTGGCATATTGTTTAGGTTGGAGATAAAATGGAAGGACCAAGAGGATCTAATAATATTGGATAGCTTTGGTCTCTTTTCCCGAACACCTGACGCTATGACAGATGGAAATAATGTAATCTATTCGTCTCCGAGGATTTTGTGGATAAAAGATGTTGAAATTTCTTTGATGTTTTGGGCTACTAGTTTACTGTAAGTAGGACACTGCCTTCACATCGAGGGCGTATGGGCCATTATGGTACGTGCCAGCTATCTGCATAAAAGCACATTGACCCCATCTATGCCAAGAAGTCTTGAAGCGCTGCGTGATATTATCAGTGATTGTATGAAATGAAGTTCTTGACAAAATTGAATTGAATTGAAGGTTTTATCCTGTTCTAATTGGTATCGGATAATATTATGTACTAGCTGTGCCCGCGGCTCCGCTCGCGTGGACTACAGGATCCGCTCCCATTCCCACTTTCGTTCCCTATCCCACTCCAGGTCCAGGTCCAGGTCCAGGTCCAGGTCCAGGTCCAGGTCCAGGTCCAGGTCCAGGTCCAGGTCCAGGTCCAGGTCCAGGTCCAGGTCCAGGTCCAGGTCCAGGTCCAGGTCCAGGTCCAGGTCCAGGTCCAGGTCCAGGTCCAGGTCCAGGTCCAGGTCCAGGTCCAGGTCCAGGTCCAGGTCCAGGTCCAGGTCCAGGTCCAGGTCCAGGTCCAGGTCCAGGTCCAGGTCCAGGTCCAGGTCCAGGTCCAGGTCCAGGTCCAGGTCCAGGTCCAGGTCCAGGTCCAGGTCCAGGTCCAGGTCCAGGTCCAGGTCCAGGTCCAGGTCCAGGTCCAGGTCCAGGTCCAGGTCCAGGTCCAGGTCCAGGTCCAGGTCCAGGTCCAGGTCCAGGTCCAGGCCCAGGCCCAGGCCCAGGCCCAGGCCCAGGTCCAGGTCCAGGTCCAGGGCCAGGGCCAGGTCCAGGCCCAGGTTCAGGTCCAGGTCCCACCTCTCAAACCTCCCCTCAGCTCTCTCCTCAACCCACCCCTCAAACCTTTTTCCCTCGTCTCTCCAAATGTAGTCCTCGTAACTAATCCATCGCATTCCAAATTCCGGCCAACATTACTTTGTTGCATACGTATACCACAAATTAATCGTAATCGGGTAACTCAGTCAAAAGTTCAAACACTCAAATTACATTGGTACCATACCCGCTCCCGCTACCGCTCACGAATTCAGTCGAACATTTACACCCTACTACATTCGTCGCAGTGAATGCGAGTTTTCGAAAACTATAAATTCGCATAACTTTTGATTGACTGCACCGATTGCAATGAAATAAAGCCTATATGTTACACCAAATTAAGCCCCATGTTTCTGTGAAAAGTCCATCAAAGTACGTTCAGTCGTTTTTAAGTGATGCGTGCACAAACTCACAGACAAACAGACAAACCGACAAACAGACAAACAGATAAACAGACAAACAGACAAAAATTTCAAAAATGATCGAAATGTGTTCTGTTACTTATCCTTAGACTCCCCAATTTTTTTTTTGCAAATATCTTCAATGTACAGACACGCGAAGTTTACGATTTTATTTATAAGATGGTCCAGTCAATGACTTTGGTCCAGTACATTGAACCAGTACGGGATGATAAACGTACCCTAGACACTAGCTCTAGCCTAGGCACTAAATTAAGCCAGTGTCGTGTTCATGTTTACTCATTGCCACCTACAGTAAGCCCTCCCTCTCCTCCCTTTTCCTCCCTCAGTACATCATGCAATAACCGCAAAGTTAATTAATATACGGACACCCTGCAGTGCTGTTCGGTTCATTTATGAACAGCCCTGTAAAATGCATGCTATGTTGACTGTAGTTCGTGCTACACTAATAATAAAACCATTAGGGTAATAGTTTCGTGGCGTCATTGAACGTGTTACAATTCAAACAAACCACAAAGCCTATTCCACGAAGCGACTCTGCAACTCCGCACAATATTTAACTCTTCAGTAATCAGTAACTTATGGTGTTGTAGTTCCATGGTGTTAATAGATGGCAAAATTAAACAGATCTTCATGGAACCATTTGAAAGAAAGGAAAATAAAGAAAGAAAAAACATTTATTTACTAACATAATTGGCACACACAAAGAAAAAACCAACAACCAAAAGGAAAAAAAAATATAAGAACTAGAGAAAAAAATTTAAAAATTTTAACATAGTTAAAATAGTATGCGTGTGCCGTGGCACCAAAGGGCAAACGACTCAGCATATGCCTAGACCAAGTAAGGTGCTAGGCGCTG
This sequence comes from Esperia sulphurella, assembly GCA_947086405.1. Lineage (NCBI taxonomy): Eukaryota > Metazoa > Arthropoda > Insecta > Lepidoptera > Oecophoridae > Esperia > Esperia sulphurella. Next base: position 11,753,773 of record OX352273.1, on the reverse strand, counting down.
ATTTTCAGGTAGGTAGGTTTCAAGTAGGGAAGAGGAGGACCAACGATATTGTCGACGTTATCAAGTTTTTATCTCTCAAAATTCATGTGACAAGTTTTGATCGCTGGCTGAATTTCAATTTTGTTTTGCAGACTTGAAGAGCGTGTATATATATTTATTTAAAACAAGCTGTGCCCGCGGCTCCGCTCGCGTGGACTACAGAGCTCCCGCTCCCGTTCTCGCTCCCGTACCGAACATTAAAATTATACTTCTTTGTTATATTGCATACTAACCTTACCTAATGTATTTTAAAACTAAAAATTTCCATACTTTTAATTGAGTAAAATTTAAAGTAAATTTGCAATGAAATAAAGCCTATATGTTACTCCGGGTTAAGATAAATGTTCTGTGAAGAGTCCATCAAAATCGGTTTCGTAGTTTTTAAGTGATGCGTGCACAAACTAACAGACAGACAAACAATTTTTTTCGCAAACATCTTCAATGTACAGTTACGCGAAGTTTGCGTTTTTATTTATTAGATAGAAGATAGATGGTGGCGATCAGAGAAGACTTTTAACACGGTTTTCTTTATTCTGTACATGTGTAAGCTACTTTATTATTGTATCTTTGTTTTTATCTGCAATAAAGTGTAATTCGGATATTAAATCGGAGATTAAAAGGATATATTCAACTGTTGTCTGACGGAATTCACAGGAGCCGCATTTCGAGTGTTAAGTGTAAGGAAGTGACAAATACCTATTTAATGTGCATAAATACTAAGTACTTACATAGATATAAAATCTAAATATTTAAGAGTGGTTGCTTACAGTGCCGAATTAGGTTACCTGTAATGGCACTGTAATTGTATTACAAATAAATAAATAAATAAAAATAAAATAATTGAATTGAATCTTTGTTAAAACTAACCTAAAACTTTTTATTTTATTTAGTAATCTACAAAAACCGTCTGTCTTGCTTTCTCATTTCTGATTATCAAATCCTCTCAAACACGAGCAGACCACAATAGGAGATTTCTCTCAGGATTAGTGAAGTTATTCACCTGAGATGTAGGTAATTGGTGTCGTAAGTTGCAGACGGCTGCCATTGTCGAGCGACCAATATTGCCGAAGTTAGAAATAAGCTCTATCCGTTTCTACAGCTGCTATTTTAATTAAAATGTTAATTTGAAAAAGTAAAGATGGAATTCGGAATAAGTGTAACTGATAATGTTACGTGAGTACGTGTTGTTTATTTATTTTTTTAAACATTTATTGCACACATAAAAGAAAAAAAAACATACAAAAAAAATAAGAGGAAAAAATTACATGTACAAATGCTTGTATATCTCCTTAAGAGATCTGCTAGTTTACCAGCGACAGAGAAAACTTCGTGAAAGGGCAGACATTCGGGGGCAGGGGCAGGGGTGGGTGCGGGGGCGGGCGCGGGCGCGGGAGCGGGAGTCGTAGTCGAAGTCAGATCGAGACTGAGTAGTCCACGCGAGCGGAGCCGCGAGCACAGATTGTTACAACATAAAATATAAACACAATTAAATTAAATAAAAACTATAAAATAGTAGATTGTATCATATGGGAGCAAAATAATATTTTTACGGCGAGGGCGCTTTTTTGAATCCAGAGCGAAGTGAGGGATTCTTTAGTAGAATCCTGAACGCAGCGAGGGATTCAAAGTACGTCGCCCGAGCCCAAAATATATTTTGCGCCCGAGTGATACACTCTACTTTTCATCACCCTCTATGAGAAAATAATAGGCACCTTTGACGAAAACGCGGGCTGAAGTTCGCGCGTTTTTTTATTCAGCCGGCGGCGCGAATGGGCCGTCGTCTTTATTCAAACAATATTTGCGTTCGATTTCCTTGGCGCTGAACACTAAGATGTTCCTAATTCAAAAAGTGCGCGGCAAAGATAATTGCGGCGCACTTATAAACAGGATTAAAAACTCATTACTGCCCGCTAAACGTTTCTTATAGAAAACACCACCTTTGGGTGCACTTAAAGGCGAACCAAGTCGTCCTTTTCAAATAGATGGGATGAAAAAAATTATAAGTCCCCCAGAGTCATGTTCTTGCTCAACTTTTTACCAGGGTCAAATATGACGAGAAGTTGGTGTAGGTAATATACTTAAGTATCCTGTGGGACTTTCCTGAAGTCATTAATAATAACTGACTTGTGAGTCAGAGCGTGTCCTGTTGACATGTTGTCAAGCACGCAGAGACTTTCTGCCTCGTCACGTAGCGCCTCCTTTCACGAATGTGGATATTGCGTGCAAATCTATACTATTCTCTAACAGGATGTGGAAAATAGGGCGTGTCCGTTATACTACAGAATGTGAAAATCTATAGACATTGAATGTCGTAAAATCGACAAAAATAATTAAAAAATATATTTATATCAGATTGTATGATCCATGGTGTATTAGTAAGTCTTAAAATACCTATCTTAATTAATAAATTCAAATGAAAATAGTATGTAATAAATAAAAACGTAAACATCGCGTGTCTATATATATACCAAAAAAATTGGGGTCTAAGGACATATAATTTAATTGTCTGTTTGTTTGTTAGTTTGTGCACGGATCACGTAAAAGTTACTGAACCGATTCTGATAGAACATTCAGAAAAACATAGGGCTTAATTGGGAGTAATATTTAGTCTTTATTTCATCGTAATTTGGCTTAATCAAAAGTTATGGGAATTTTTAGTTTTCAAATACATTAGTAGTAAGTATGAACTATAAAAATATTCGGTGCAATTTAGATTGCTATGAGTCAAGATTACATTTGAAGCTGTAGTGGGCGTGGGGGAGTGGGACTGGATGTGGGCGTGGGAATAGGAGTGGGCGTGGGTAAGAGTTGGTATGTATTTGTATAGTCAACGCGAACAGAGCCGCGGGCATAGCTAGTACTTAATAAATGAAAATATTGTTGTTGAAAAAAAATTAAATAGGTGCGGAAGATTTGCTTTTACTTGCGCGCCGGCGTTTTTTGCAGTAATACTTACTACTTAGACTAGACACACATAAACATGAATTGTACGTACTTTGAAATAATGAATCGTGGATCGGCGGGGTGGAAGGGGAGATTTGGAGATTTCTAAAAGGTAAGCCGATGGGAATCGGCTTGTATGGAGCCCTCGCCACTGACTGGTAGGTAGGTGTTCGCTTGTATGGAGTGGGGTATAATCTAAATAAGTAAATGTATATGTATACGAGTATACCAAAGAGGAAAAACAAAAAGGTATTCACTTAACATGTAGGTGTCAATTTCACACTAATATGTATATGAATACTAAATTATAATTTTACCACAAAATTACATAACAATTACCTACCGGTATCAATTATTTAAGATCGTAGTGCTCAATATCTGGGTGCTAGCAATTTGGTATTAGGCCAAATCGACTCTGTGAATTGGTGATTGAGTTTAAATTTATGTTCAATTATTAAATTTAATGGGTACCTACGGACGGCGGGTAGTTGAAATATATTAATTTTGAACAAAGTTACTTTGCAAAAAGTCTTCTAAGACTTGAAAGTCAAAGGGCCGTCCCTTGAAAAGGTGAAAAGTATGTGCTTTGATTAAGTTTAACAACTTTAATATCTGAGTTTAAATAGAACGTGACGTTAGGTATCATATAGGTAAGGGAACGTACCCAAACTACGTGACCCGTTTAGGGGGGGGGGGGGGGGCTTCAAAATACCACGTTTAGTCACGGGGGGGGGGGGCGGGTTAGGTTTTCGACACGTAGTCAATATCCTCTAGGGAAATATCGCGCTTCTTCGAGCTATATTCAAATATGGCGCGCAGTTTTTAGCGCTTTTTAAACTCACAGGTGGCAGCACTGACGTCAGCTGATTGAAGACTGACAGTTTTTCTTCGTGATGATATTTTTTTTCACTTGTAATTATAAGAATGCACGCACTCTTGGCGTAACGCGGCAAAGCGCCGTATTAATAAAGACAAATATGAGCAATTTTTTTCTTTTAACTTTCTGTTTGCAAAAATTGTTTTAAAACCATATTTATGCATTATTACGTGAAAACTAGAGGGGGGGGGGGGTCTCGGCATATACTACATGTGTTCATCGAAGGGGCTAATTTTTTTTTTAAATGGGTCACGTAGTTTGGGTACGTTCCCTAAGTATAGACATATTAGTAGGTATTAGTAAATAAAAAACATTAAAATATAGATTGCACAGTAGTAAATCCAAACCTATTTGAACGTCATTCTCTATGCACACATTTGCCGTGTGGTTTCCGGTAGAATACAATAGGACCACTCCAACTCTTCCCGTGGATGTCGTACAAGGCGACTAAGGGAATACATTATAAAACATCGATCAGGCCTCCTCAACCCGTCTGGCCAGCGCGGGGAGTGCAGGCCAAATCCTCCGTGTGTCTCCGGCAAATGAGAGAGGGTTGTGCTCCTGCAGTGGAGACAAAAATAACCTGATGATAATGATGCACACATTGATGATTAGTGTGTAACGATAGAACTAATACAGTAACAATATAACGCATACCATGAAATGATAGTGATTTACAGGAGTGGGGCCTGCCATCCCCAAATGGACCGCCCACCAAAAGTGACATTCTATTGGGGAGGCTTATATTTAGCAGTGGACGTATTTCGGATGAGTATAGTTCGATAGTAACCAGATTTAGTGATCGTATATCCCTACGAGTTTATATTCACACTTAATAACAGGCAAAAATTAATTAGAGCTCCATTAATGTCTTTTAAAACCTCAATCATAAACCAACCATGTCTGTTGAAACCACAATTTGTTCATGTCGTATATAGATTGTCTAGGACTAAATAGCTAGCAGTTAGAACAAGCCTTTCTTATGTCTAGACAGCGAGGAATTTGATAAGAGTCTGCCAATGGTACGCAAGAGGAACGCAGCCTACTTTATTGGGGGATAGCCTTAGTACATTCCAAAGCTTCGAAATGAGAAAGAAATCTGGTACCAACATTGGGTTGAGTGAAACATGACGAAAATTGAGACATCTTTAACTGAAGTAAAATAAAAAAATATTTCCCGCTAGTACCATCGACTACGAATATACCACAGGTGGATATGATAAGACATTTCATTGTCTTTCATTCATTCATTCGAACATTCAATCATTCTCTCCGGGTCAGACGTTAGTTCTAACTAGAAGTTCACAACATTTCGCAAAATGACACTTTTTCTTTACCGTACAAAAAAAAGACCTAACAATCTTATCTGCCATAAATTTTAAAAATAGCCCAGCGACTCTATCTGAAGGAGATGATTCTTAACATTTTAAGGGTCATAACAATGATTTGTGTAACATCGTAAAAGCTAGATTGCGATGAGAATAGTTTGATGGCTCTAATACAGTGTAACATCTGGCGTGTTAAACGGTGCTATCGAAAAACAATTCCTGATCAAAGTTAGGTGAACGGGCAATGTTTATAGATATGGTTTATAGCCGGAGACTGTCGAAAGATCTAATTATCTATCTACTGCTAAGAGCCGTGGTAGTCTAGTTTATTGTGCACTCGCCTCACGTTCTTGAGGTCATGGATTCAAACTCAGTACGTATAAGTTTTTCGAAGTTTAAGTACGGTTTCCAAAGGCTTTCCCTGCAAAAGAACAAATTCGAAGGCGTATCTAAGCCTACCAAAATCGCCTTGGGGTACCGTTGGTGGTCAGAGGTTTGGAACAAAAGATCCTGAATGGTCGAAGTGTCGCCAGGTCTTCCTGGCTAAGCAGCCGGTTGTGGCTGCTGATGAAAGGGAGGACCGGGTGGGGAGTGGACATATGATGGATAGTATAATCAAAATTAAAACTGAAAATGCTAACGTGTTTCAATGTTTGTCGCATCGTTTGGCTGAACCGATTTCCATGAAACTTAATATATAGGTACAGTGACATACCTATTCTAACCTGGATTAACAAACTAAAATGGTTACTCATCATCATCAGCAGAAATACGTCCACTGCTGAAAATAAGCCTCGTCAATAGAATTCCATTGTTTGAGGACTGTCCATTCGGGGATTTGCCAAAAACACCACGCTTGGCAAACGGATTGGTAATCGCAGTAATGATCTTAATATACATTGGAGAATGCTTATATATATGCTAATATATAATATTTCAATGATTTAGTTCTAACGCCCTTGTAAACTCCTTTCCTTATAAATTGTAGCATCAAATTTGCAGCAGCAAGTCAGGGTACCTAGTTTGAGCGTCAATTTTCTCGTTTCCCGGCGGCGGCGCTTCGCTACGCGTATTGCATTTATTAAACTCTGTAAATTACATAGTGCTCTGGGCGTAGGTGTGGGTGACACAAAGGGGGCTCTGCTACGATGGTAGATGAGAAATTTCGACAAAAAATAAAGTGTGTTTCTTCTTTTTTTAACTTGTTTGTGTTCTCAATTTTATCCGGTCCCATGGCAATTGAGATCCGCTTGTGCCTGCGGTCGGCTTGATGTCTTTCTAAGTGCTCCCATTCATCTTCAGTAGGACACCTGGCGAAATAAAAGACGTAAAGTTTAAAAAGTAAACTTTTGTGTGCTATTTGTACCACATTTTAAAAACTATATAAGCACACATACCTATGATATTTTTTGCATTAGATATCTTCCAGTCAATCTAACTGGGTGTGAGACGAGGCAGTAAAAGTGAGGGGGGGGGGGCATATAAGTGCATAATAAACTACATATTTACTAAAATACCTACCTAAACTTACGTAAATAAATGCATACCATATTATATATACTATTTAAGTGATACAGATAGTGCTATTTTAGTTTTTTCGTTTTAAAAGATGTTGTTGTTGATGTAAAAAATTGCTGTTGGTAAGGGTTTTGGTGACGAAGGCTCGTCTAGGACGGAAAGTGGAGGGTAACTCATGGAAACGGGAACGGAGGTATTCGTGAGCAGGATTTTTCAGTGTATTGTGATTTAAAGGACAGATAAGGATCCATTTTAACTGCGAGGCGAGTTCAGAGTCATATTTCCGTAGCCCGAAATTAAATCGAATGGTTACATTTTGTAGACGCTTGTGGTTATTAAGTAGCTCTTCTGTCGCATTTAAGTAACACATATTGTCATCATAATCGAGAATTGGGAGAAGAGAGGTCTGAGCGAGCATAACTTTAGTTTTGAACAAAAGAAATTATCGCAGTCGCTTGAGATACAAGGGCGGCTTCCTTGCAGCTCCACATCGTCGCCATGTCCCTTTTTTAGGATTCCGTAGCCAAATGGCAAAAACGGAACCCTTATGGATTCGTCATGTCTGTCTGTCTGTCTGTCCGTCCGTATGTCACAGCCACTTTATTCCGAAACTATAAGAACTATATTGTTGAAACTTGGTAAGTAGATGTATTCTGTGAACCGCATTAAGATTTTCATACAAAAATAGAAAAAAAAACAAAAATTTTGGGGGTCCCCATACTTAGAACTGAAACTCAAAAAAAAAAACGTGTGTGTATAGGTGGTGGACTATGGATAGGTCTTGAAAAATGATATTGAGGTTTCTAATATAATTTTTTTCTAAACTGAATAGTTTGCGCGAGAGACACTTCCAAAGTGGTAAAATGTGTCCCCCCCCCTGTAACTTCTAAAATAAGAGAATGATAAAACTAAAAAAAATATATGATGTACATTGCCATGCAAACTTCCACTTAAAATTGGTTTGAACGAGATCTAGTAAGTAGTTTTTTTTAGTACGTCATAAATCGTAAACCACAATACTATTATTAAAACATCGATCAAAGTTACAACGAACTACTATAACTTTTATATTATGTTACTTGCTGCTACGGAACCCTTCATGGGCGAGTCCGACTCGCACTTGGCCGCTTTTTTTTATCTCTGATGGGTTTACGCTTGACCACAATCTCACCTTATCGAAAGTGATGATAAGGCCTAAAGTGGAGTGCGTTTATCCAGAAGATGCCTATTCACTCTTTCTTTAAAAAGTTAATCTTTTTAGCAATTCGCATTATGAATGAGGAAGCAAAAAGCTTCATGCGAGAGTGTGGAAGGCGTAACTATTATATGTCTGCTAAGTAAGGATCAAGTCCCTCCGCACACTTGGTAGTCCTGGTAGCGTAGATAACTTGTGTCTCTGTCATCATCATCATATCAGACCTTAGATGTCCACTGCTGGATATAGGCCTTTCCCCATGAACACCATACCCTGTCCTCCGCCTACCTTCTTCAGGTCGTCGGTCCATCTAGCAGCAGCGGCACCCTGCGCGTGCTGATCCAGAACTCGTATTTCTCAACGGCCGTCGGTTCTGGGACAAATGTAGCCCGCTCAATACCACTTCAGGTAGGCGGTTACCTTCGTTCTTTGCCGGATCTCCTAATTACGAACCATATCCTTCAATGTACATCACCTCAAATCAAGAACTCTACACCTTTGTCGGTTCTAATGACATTGCAGGCTAATCCAGTAACGTGAAAATTTAGGAAAAAAAATACGAGTAGACTTTCTTTATTGCATCAGCCAAAGACATCAGCATACTTTATAAGATTAGTCCAGGTACTTTACTCGGTGAAAATGTGGAAAATTGTGCAATTTTCCGCAATATTGTAGGGAAGACAAACATAATGAATGTCAAGGAAGCGGCGGAATGAATCAACCAGGGTTAAATTTATACAGATGGCTGTGGGATTCGAGTGAGAAATGTCTTCTTTTGTTTGCAGGAGTTGTTGAATTGGAAGTACGGGATGACCTAAATACTTAAGATAAAAAAAAACTTTTTTGTAAAACAATCTTTAATTAAGCCATTTACTGCACCTTATTTCATACATTTTATTAGGCTTAAATACAGCTTGTTTTTATTATGGTTTTTATTTTAAGTTTTTTAATGTACCTAAGAGTAGGAGTAATTACAATGTTGAGTATATACTACTTATATCATATTGTTTTCAGAACTAAAGGTCTGTGAATTTCAACACAATTAGTTGTGGGCTACTGTTTTGAAATTCAGTTGCAAGGTTTGACCCAAACATACTAACAGGTGAAATTAAATCAAAGCTTTTAAAATGACGCCAGCGTTACGATAAAATGGCGTATATTTTAAATGGTAAAAACTTTTGACGACCTCCGTGGCGGAACGGGTAGCTCTCAGACTGCCACGCCGTAGGTTGCGGGTTTGAATCCCGCTAGGGGCAAATGTTCGTATGATAAGTATGAATGTTTGTACCCAAGTCTTGGATGTTTATATATTTATTTAAGTATGTCTATCCGTTATCTAGTAACCATAGCACAGGCTCTGCCTAGTTTGGGACTGGATAATTGGTGTGAATGTCTGAGATATTTATACTTATTTTAAATTTATTTTTTATATAGGTACGCCCTTATAACTTTTGCAATGAGGTTACTGTAGCATTTATTAGCAATCACAACTCCCTTTCTCTTCAACTTTAGCTGTCAAAACAATGACGATAAGCAGATCTAAGCTCAACCATTGACTATTAAGAGAAACAGAGATGATAGAAAAAATATACAACGTATTAATTATATACTCGTACTAAAAAAGGGGGGATGGGAGGGGCATTCCTACAGTAAAAGATCTCCAGCTCTGCAGAGTTTTTGAAGCAGACGCTTGCTGTTTTACCCATTTGAATCTCCAGGCTGATGCGACTGATAAAAAAGGATCTGGCTCGAAGGTCGCCTCGTCGGTCTAGTGGTTTGGTCGATGGATTCGAGCGCCAGAGGTCGTGGGTTCGATGACTGTCGTGTGTTAGGACAGACAACTTTGTACAGTTTGTACTATTTGGTCTCGGTCTGGATGTTATTTTTGTGATTTGTTCAATCATTGTTTAATTCCAATAGCACACGAGAAAGTCCTAGTTTGCAATTAGACAAGTGTAGTGTATGTCATCATCATTATCATCAGGTTATTTTTGTCTTCACTGCAGGAGCACAACCCTCTCTCATCTGCCGGAGACAAACGGAGGATTTGGCCTACACTCCCCGCGCTGGCCAGACGGGTTGGGGAGGCCTGTTGATGTTTTATAATGTATTCCCTTAGTGGCCTTGTACGACATCCACGGGAATAGTTGAAGTGGTCCTATTCTACTCTACCGGAAACCACACGGCATGTAGTATATGTAATATCTATTTATTTCTTATTTATTTAACTATTCATCTCACTGTTAAAGAATATTTTAAATACATTGTAATTGCGGCGATGCTGTTCGCAACACATCACGTCAAGGGGTATCACGGGGCGAAAAGCGGGCGAAGGAAAGCCACTTTGCGACATTAGATTGCGCAAAGTGGCGATACATTGTCTCTGCCTACCCCTCTGGGATCAAGGCGTGAGCATTATGTATGTATGTAATTGGTAATAGGTATGCTTGAGATAGATGACTAAATTAATCCGTATTTTATTTAAATATTATTTTATATGTCAAATGGAAAGATAGTATAATAGTCACCTGATGGTAATCGACCGCTCTCGCCTAATGGCCCAATGTCCTTTGGTGTACCAAGTGCAACAGCCCCACGTTACAAGTGCATGATGATATCAATTGCAATTGGTATCAAAATTATTTTAACTATTTTTCAAGTATTCGAGGCAAGTGGCCACTTGTTTGCAGTTTCAAATTATTCGATTGGACAATAGATTTCCTTTGATTTTTATACACAAATATTCAATTTTCTATCACATTTACCAATCGATGCAATTTGTATTTCAATAAGCAGCATTAACAGTAAATCAATCATTTCTCGACAGAGCGAATGACGTGTCAGAAGTGCTACGTTCAACCGTTCTAATAATAAATTTCCATTTAGTAGAATATGTGATCTACTTAACTTTATTTATATGTTATTTAACTCTTTGCATACATAAACAATCTAATAACTAATAATATAAATAATATTTATTTTTATGTTCTAATAATATAATAAACAAAGAAAACAAAACTAAAGAAGAGAAAGGTTTTTTAAGTAAATTATACAAAACAATAAACAAACAAATTAAACACAATAGTTGGACCTATAGCCTGAGCACCATATAAAAATTTATGGAAGACTCAGGAGCAATTAAAAAAGCTTATAAACATTTGAATAACACAAAACATGTAATCAGTCAACTACTGAATTACTCAGGATTACAAATAGACATGATTTGATTCAAACTGCGACTCAATTCTACAAAGAACTATATACCAAAACTGACTTGCAGTTTCCAGAAACAGAGAGCGAAATATACAACAACAATGAACCTGTACCGAACTTCACCGACACAGAAGCAGAGTTTTCAATAACGAAATTTTAACTTGGTAAAAGTCCGGGACACGACGGTATAAGTAATGAAAAGATAAAAGCTGGTAAAGAAGGACTAACTAAACCGTTTACTAACATATTTAATTTAATTTTAGAGAGGAAAGAACTACCCAGACAGTGGACATGTTCAGAGATTGTATTATTGTATAAAAAAGGAGACGCTAAATTAATGTCACCTCACAATCGCTAGCAAAAACGACTCGCAGCAAAAAGCGGTTTTGCTGCGAGCCGTGCGAGCGTGAGTAAAAGTGATTCAAATTTCGAACACCGCCGTGTTTTACGCACCAAAAGCGCCCTTTTCGAGCTGGAGAGGTGAAAAGATAATTACTGCTATCGCCAATCCTGCAGCCAACAAGGAGGTTATGGCAAATGTTCAGCAGTGGACGTATTCGGCTCACACGGCTCGCATCAAAAAGCGGTTTTGCTGCGAGCCGTGCGAGCGTGAGTAAAAGTGATTCGAATTTCGATCACCACGTTCACAGACACACACACAAAATGTTCAGCAGTGGACGTATTCGACTGATGGTGACTGTGAGAAAAGTTGCAAACCCCTAACGTAATAAACTATGAGAGGGCTATACGTTAAGGGAAACAAAAGTCTGGTAAAGGGAAATATACAAAACTAGTACCTTTAACCATTAACAGTACTTTGCTTTAACCTGAATATTTTGTAGACATAGCTTAAATAATGTAATCTTAAATAAACAGTTGGTTCACTAAACAAATTATTTTGGTGAAACAAATCATTTCGTATAGTGCACCAAAATAATATTTTTCTCTAAAACTTGTAAACTATTAAACATAACTATATTTTAATGTTATGTTTACTATAATTATCTACGCGAATATTCTAGTATTCACAACAATGTTACTATTGTTTCTACAAGTAATTCAGGTAGATATGACAAAAATCTGTTTATGTGCACTAGAATCACAACAACCATACAATCTGGTAATATTGTTAAATATTTTTCTTTCCATGAACAGAGAACAATAGATGAGAGATGGTTAAAACAAGTAACTAACTGGTATCCCATGAATAAAAAACGCAAACGAGGAAGGCCATGGTAAAGATAGAGTGATGACATAGCAGGACTAGTAGGCAAAATATGGAGCAGAATGGCGGGAGATAGAAATAAATGGAGTGAATTGGAGGAGGCTTTTACCGTACGCAAATTAACTAATATTTAAGAAATTAATATGTAATAATAATGAAATGTATTTTTTTTATATTGCGTATTTTTAAATTATTAAACTATTTTATTATTATTTATAATTAATCTTCACAAAAAAGGGATAAGAAATAACATGTATAAATGGTATAACTTATCTCTTTAAGAAATTTCGCCCAGCCTACCAGCGACAGAGAATACTGAAACTTTTATATTTGTTTTACAACTTATGATTTGTTTTAGATGGACATATGCTATTACTAACTCTATGTAAATATTATGTTCCCACAGGAAAGTCGTATAACCTGTCAAATAGCTTGTATAATCTAATAAAATCAAATCAAGAATATAGAGAACATATTATGGGTACTCTAGAAATGAGATGAAAGGCCCCAATTAGCAAGAAAAGTGCTTTGTACCGTGTTGAGTGCCATTTTAATGTTCTTAACACACAAGGGAATAGTCAACACCTTTCATGACTGTCCCCATTAATAGACTCGAGAACTGCTCTTCTAGGGACTTGAGTTCGATTTCCGGCCGTTAATGAGACGAGTCTGGGCACCTCGACCAGCTAGTTTTACGTCGCCCGCAAAATGGAGTATTTATGTTGTTGACGTAATAACGTTGTCCTTTTTTTGATGGGTTTGCGCTTGACCTCCATCTCACCTGATCGTAAGTGATGATGAGGCCTAAGGTGGAGCGCGCTTACCCAGAAGATGCCTATTTACTCTTCCTTTAAAAAGATCCAAATTGTACTTGTCCGGAAATACCCAAGCTGGCAGGGAGTTCCATTCCTTAGCAGTTCGCATTATGAACGCAGTTCTAGTAGAGCGCTGGGTTTTGCAGCCCTACAATAATTTACGTACACACAAAAACGTGTACGGATAGGCTAGTGGGTCTGTAGTAGTAGTTGGTACTTAAATCTGTTCGCTTGTATGAAATAACGAGGGTATGTTAATGTTTGTTTAGTGATTGTACTGACTAGTAGCCGACTTTTAGGTAAAGGCGAGACTTTTCAGTCAGTTTTATTGTCAGTGATCAGTAGGGAATCGAGCCGAATAATCGGTTAGTCAGCCAAAATCCAAAAATCTACTCCGTAAGCATTTCGGATAATATAAAAATATTTTTGTACCTACTCTATAACGGATCATGTATCATATTCGGATAAGGGTTTGGGATATTTAGATGGTTTGTATAGTGAATCTAAAACGCACCTAACATATTTTTTCTGTAACTCGTACAATTTTTATCACATTTCTTGCGTTATGTGCTACTTATTTGTTTATCCAAGACTGGTTTGCATGCCAATAAACTGAGCAGTTAAAATCTTTAAGTATCTCTGTCCTGTTTACTTTCAAACATTATAAATCCGACGGTCAGTCCAGTCTGTTTTTGTTTTTGTAACGAGAATGTGAAGATGATTTAGACACTGGTTTTTCTAATGAAAAGCTATTAATTTCCCCAAGACAACAATTTTAAACGCGAGAAAAAGTATTTTGTCTACGTATTTTTAGTGATTTAGGTAGTAATAAAGGAGCTTGATCGCAATGAATTGTTATTGTATACCTTGGAACGTCCAGAACACTTGGTTTCGTTAATAAATAAATTGCTTTTTTAAGGCGCGTATAGTGGCTCCGTATACTTATCAGACCTGGTCACTGACGAACAGGACAGTCGACAAACTGAGAGTTTGGCAGAGAGCTATAGATAGAAGTTACGTTGTCTTAAAATTTAGAGACAGGGTAAGGAATACTACAATGAGACAGCAAAGCTAAAGACGTAATCAAGCAAACTCTAAGTCAAGTGGAAATTGACAGGTCAAATACAGAGAACAACAGATGAGAGATGGTAAAAACAGGTCACTAACTAGTGTGGTATCCCATAGATAAAAAACGCAAACGAGGAAGGCCATGTAAAAGATGCGTGATGAGATGAGAAAGAAATTGTGTGAATTGGAGGAGGCTTTGGCGGTCCTTACGAAAATTAATTTTTATTTATTTATTTTTATAGTGGCTCCTTGCCTGACTATTACTATTTGTTTCTTTCTAACATATTATATCAAAAGCAGGAGGGACTGAAAGTGATAGGTAATATGGTTAACACATGCGCTATCATACCAGTATCAAAATCTCAATCTATATAAAATATACCTTTGTGCCTTTATTTAACCGTTTTGCGATTTCGGTAAGGAAAAAACTCGCAGTTGCTGCAAGGTGGAGTGCGCGGGGCGCGGGCGGGAGGGTGTCTGTCCCGCCGGGATGTATCGTGTAGAATCGTACGGCGGCCAGGGCCACATCAATGAAAACTTGAAGATCTTTTTATATCAGCCGCATCAGCCTAAAGATTCAAAGGTGTAACGCAGCATCCTTGGCACCATCAAAAACTTTGTAGAGCTGGTGGAGATCTTTTACCCGTCCTATCTCATTTGTTCGTTAATAGTAGAACAAATTGTATATTTTCTATTATTTCTGTTTCTATAAATATACCTATTTTACTGTATTTTTATGTAGGTATTATATTTCTCCAGTTAGTTAAGTTTGGGTGACTATTCTTCAACACATCGTACTATAATTTATTCCAAATTTCGCATTAGAAGTTGGTCAATTAATATGACGCCTTCAGGACGTCTTACTGGTAATTCAACTTGTTAATAAACCAGATAACGGAGAGTATACTCTCGTTATTTCCGTTATCTGGTCAGTCCGTTGTGCTAGAATGCGTCCTCTGTCTCGTTGTTATTACCCTGGCTTGTGTACACGTAAAATGCGGCAGTGACATTATAGTGATAAGTAATACCATAGAATACTTAATAATACTACGTATAGAATGGACACTCCCTTCCCCCCGCCAATCACAGCTTCCTCACCCCGCGCCGCAGTTTTGGGTAGCGTTTAGGGCACTAGCCGTCAGGGCTGTATGTATTGCTTGAAAGATAAAAGAGTAAAAGAATGATGGTGAAGTATTGTGCTGTAGGTGGTTATTTGATTAACAGTAATGTCAAAAAGAGACGATTTCATTCTTTTCCTCCAGAAGAATCGAGGTAAGTAACATATTTTCCCTATTTATTCAAACAATTTGTAGGATTGAATTTTGGTATTATAAGTAATACAAATATAATTTTATACGTTTTGGTTTATTTTATTCTGTTTGATAATGTAAATAAAATGTTATTTGAGATAGACATTGATACAATTTTAATCAATTGTATATTTATTCGTTTGTTGTACGACATTTACACATTTGCGTTAAGTCGCGAGACGCTCGCATCGATGTGGGTCTTTTTGAATTAGGTAACTTGTCACGCGAAATTAGATATGTTTTGTGACAAAACATATTAAATCTTAAAGAATTTAAGTAGTATTAGTCACGCCTTCAATTAAACTCCACGTTCATCATATCCATGAATTATTATAGCGCCCAACGTGGGGTTTAATTGTAGCGTGTAAGAAAATACCTGAATTCTAAAAATTTATAGATAAATTTGGAAAAACACCTAGTTTCGTGTGACTTAATATATCAAGGTAATTTTTATACTCTGCAAATTTTATATTTTGTACACTTTAGACTTTAGCGTGTGGTTTACCGTACATACATTCGCACAATTGCCAAGTGTTCATGCTAGTAAAAAATTCGGTTGTGTAAGTTTTAATTTATGGCAGTCATGCATACACGAAAATAAAAATAAATGTTTAGACTCCCTCTGTTGAAGATATCATGATTATTGACCACGTCGTTGGCTTAGTGGCTTGCTGTCAAATTTTAACGTTGTGCCTTCAGAATCGAGCCCAATATAAATCTAATTAAATTAAAAATAACGCAACCGACGTCACGTTTGAATGTTCACCTTTTTGATGTAATCGAAATTCTATGTGCGATTGTCTACCGACTTGCGCGGATGTGTAATTGCAGCATAATAAAAAGAAAAAAAATGACATGTGTCATACAGTGGCGTGTGACGTGAGCTTACAACGTAACATTGTAGGAACGTTTCCGCAGTTCCTTTTGTTTGGCTATAAAATCTTTTTTGTTTTTCAGATGTATATATTGGATTCAAGTGATTGGGCGACCCGACTTAAACAATAAAAGTTTAAAGAATTACCGCGTTTGCGATCTTCATTTCTGTGCTTCGGATCGTCTTGCAAAGAAATACTAAATAGATTAAAAAAAATTATAATGTGCACAATGATGAGTGTCGTATTTTTTCCCTGTATGTCGAAAAATATTTTATTTTAGCACATGCGCCATGTGATATCACTTCATATTCACATGCGCCATGTGAATATGAAGTGATATATTTAAACCATAATGAAAGAAAGAAAAAAATACACGCGAGTAAGAATTATTCCATAACATTAGTCCACGACGCTGGCCCAATGCGGGTTTGTGTACTTCACATACGCCTTAGAATTATTACTTCTTTGGCTGGTTTCTTAAGGTATTTTCCTTCACTAAAACGTTCTTAGTTCGTTCTTTGGCCTGTGCCCGGATTCGAACCCTCGACCTCATAAACGTGAGGCGAGCGCAGTACCAACTAGTCTATCACTAATTCGTACAGTTTTGTATGGTTGCATAGAGATTTTGCATGTAAACATCGAAAGTTGGAAAAAAGATTGTATACCTACGACTTAAATCTCAATTAATCAACCACCTATATAAACTATTTTTATTTTTACGCACACTTTACGCCGCCATCACAAAGTTACTGGTACCCACGGCCGGTCCGCGCGGTCTGACACCCCTAACGATTGCCTTAGGCATGTGTGCGTGCGCTGCCGTGTGCGGACACGATTATTGTATTTGTGTAAGAATAGGTAGTCGATTTCCCGCCATCGCATACATTTTGGCACAAGTGTCCGCCCTGTGGTAATACTGTGTCGTTTACGTGTACACAGAATTCCTATTGTTCCAAATAGTCCTTCCTAACTATCGGTGGTAACCCATTCTCGTTTTAGTGTGCAATAGTATCATGTTTAGGGGCGGCTATAAAACTACCCTATAACATTTTGATTAATAAACCTGGTTTCATACTGGTGCTGTCTAAAGACTAGGAGAACAGAAATGTGAAGAAAGATCACCTTCATTCATTATTGAAGGCCTATGTCCAGTAGTGAACGTTGGCAGGTTCATTGATGATGAGCCATGTACCTTATTAGCGTATAAGGATCATCATCAATGAGCCTGCCAACGTCCACTACTGGACATAGGGCTTCAATAATGAATGCTATTACACCCAGTCCTTTGTGCTTCATGTTTAGATGCTTATGATGTAACAGGGTACTTCATCATCAGGTTATTTTTGTCTCCACTGCAGGAGCACAACCCTCAGACCAACCTCAACCGGAGACAGACGGAGGATTTGGCCTACACTCCCCGCGCTGGCCAGACGGGTTGGGGAGGCCTGCTTGATGTTTTATAATGTATTCCCTTAGTCGCCTTGTACGACATCCACGGGAAGAGTTGGAGTGCTCCTATTCTACTCTACCGGAAACCACACGGCAACAGGGTACTTATTTCTGTCAAAAATAACTAAAATAAAAGAAAACCCGAGCCCTCTCATAGTTTATTACCCTCCGGAACGATCGGTCTACTTTCCCCATCGGTCTACTTGTCCAAATTGTCAACTATCCTTTTCGGTCCACTTTCCCCTTCGGTCCACTACGTTAGGGGTTTGCAGGTTTTCTCACAATAATCATCAGCGGAAATACGACCACTGAGGAACATTTGCCATAACCTCCTTGTTGGCAGGAGGCTTTCCATTGGCGGATTTGCCATAATCACCACACTTGGCAGATGGATTGGTGATCGCAGTAATGATCTTTATACCCAGAAGAATACTCCTGCCCGTTCCTGGTGCAATCCCTTAGTCGCCTTAAAGATACCCACTGGAAGATTGGGGGTGGCACTATTCTCACGCAAAAATTTCTAATAGTCCTTCTTTAAGTTTGGACTTTCGGTCTCTTAAACTTTAAAGGCTGCGCAAGTCGGCCGCCACGTGTTTCACAGAGTGACTGCAGCCTTACATAAAGGTGAAACGACACTATCTTTAGTATCTTATTACTGTTCCGCCAATAAACGACAGGTTTGACGCGCTTGATAGCCTCGGACGGGACACTCGTGCTTATCAAAAGACATTAGATTGTAGGTAAGTGTCCAGCTTTAGTCGCACTCGGAGTTAAACAATCCTTCTGTTCACTTTTTTTGACAATACATTGTTGGGAAATATTGTCATTCTCATTCTCATTCTAATACAAGAACTTAAAGTTGCACTTGTGATATCTAAAATATGGAATTTTCTTCATTCCATATTTTAGACATCACATATCTGCTGGTACAATGACCATCAAAGTTAACATTTAGGAACATTTATTCTCTCATTAGCTTTAGAATTTTGTCTTTTAATTATATTATTTATATTGGCGATAAGAAACCGAATTTGGCATTGATTAGATTAGATTAGATTAGATTTATTTGTTTCACTTTTACATGTCATTCTAATATGGTAAAAGGGATCGTCATAAAATAATGTACAAAATATAAATTACAATGTTAACAATTCCAATAATGTCATAGTATATAACATACCATCTATGTCAGTATATAATATTAAAATATTTTTTTTAAAATACACTTGGTATTCAATTATCACAAAATAAATTAAATTAAACGTCAGAGAGCCCACCAATTTAATTTTTTAGAAAATTCATTTATGGAATAATATTCATTTTCCAACAAATGTTGGTAATATTGTGAATCCACTTTTAACATGCCTCAATATTCTCATTGTTGTGACAAAACAGCAATCAGCGGACAGCGTGGCAAGAGTACAACAACAATTTGTATCCGCAGGCTGTTTTGAATGGGTGGAGCATTCAGAACTGACATTTTCCGGAATTATGGAGCGCTTCCACCCCGATATTGTCGCCTGAGCTGACTCTGACTGATCTGAACCCCCCTTCGCTGCTAAGTGCCTGGTATGTTAAATAAGACCAGGAACTTCTACAGAATGTTCCCTTGGCGTACTTTGAAATAAATATAGGGATTATGTCGATAAATGTTATTTAAATTTGCTTTTGTTGTTTTCCGGGGATGAGACGATATGTGGATAAACATTTTCCAAATGTATTCCACTAGCTGTTGTCCGCGTGGACAACTTAAAATCACAAATTATTATGTATTTCCCGTAGGAATGAGATGCTTTTTCGGAACAAAAACTATCATATGTCCTTTTCCAGGACCTAACCTATATGTGTGCCAAATTTCATCCCGATCCGGCCAGTGGTTGAAGCGTGATTGAGTAAGAAACATCCAAACTTTCACATTTATAATATTAGTAGGATATTTTTAGTAAATAATAAGGGTTTCATCATCAGCCGAAATAAGTCCACTGCTGAACATAAGCCTCCTCAATAGAATGCTACTTTTGGTGGGCTGTCCATCGGGGGATTTGCCAAATTCGCCAAGCTTAATCGATTGGTGATCGCAGTAATGGTCTTAACATATAAAGGAAGACACTGCTGCACGTCCCTGGTGCAATCCCTTAGTTGCATAACACCCACAGGAATATTTAAGGTGGCCCTATTCTAATTCAATTCAATTCAAATATTCTTTATTGTGCACCAAAACATATAATTTTTTTAATAAAAACAAAACTTACATAGAAGGATGAATTTAGTGTACAACGACGACCTTATCGCTTTCAGCGATTTCTTACCGGCAACCTTTGGGTGGTGGCGAATTTTTTGAGGAGTGGAAATACTGGATGCAGAGAGTATACAATTTATATAACATAAACTAATCCGGTAACTACACGGGCCAAATAAGGGTTTATTAGACATAAACACCCTCTCAGGTAAAGAAAGAAATATTCATATGGGAGCAGGATTCCCAGAGGTAATCTTGAGCTTTGGGATTACAATAATCGGGTTACATTAACTCCTCAAGAGGGTGTTGGACTGTATATAAAAAGGGTCTCAAAGTAGGAGCATGTCCCACTTTATGCAAACCTCGTACGTGCCTTTTTCTTATCATAAAGGCTGGAGTGACATTCGTGTCCCTGTCAGGATTCAGACTTTTTTTTTTATTGATAGTGATAACCAGTGGTATATTGATTTTTGCTACTTGAATCATGCTGTCATAATATGGTCATGCCTTTTTAGAGAAATCGTTATTGTGAAATCCCGGGATTCCCGGGATTTAATAAAATATTGTTTAGGTAATGAATGACTTATGTGCATATTATATTTTAGCCAGATTGATGTCTTTGTATGTATGTACATATCAGTTTCACGGTTTATTGAAATGATCGGCATCTGTGGAAAATAGTATGTAAATAAAATGCAGTAATTGAAATATATTTTTATTTTTCAACAATTACAGATCACTTAATTATTCTTAATGATTGATAACAAACGATGTGGATAGTACACATAAATTCAAAATCTTTTCAACATGTGTTATTTAGGCATCCATAATAAAGGCCTCTTTCTATCTTATTATTACCCACTCTTGATATTACAGTAGCCTACTTATGGAAATCTTTTCTACGTGAGATTCGTCATACCGAATCGTTGCATTTCAAAAATTTATTATCTCTCACAATAACAAAACAGTTGTGCTTAATAAAATGTTTGAGTATTAAAAACATATAATAGAGAGCATTATATATATAATAGAGAACCAAGTATCATCTTATAATTAAAAAAGTAAACTTCCCGTGTCTGTACATTGAAAGTATTTGCAAAAAAAAATTGGGGGGGGGGGGGGAGGGAAGGGGGGGTCTAAGGATCAGTAATAGAACACATTAAGATCAACTTTAAATTTTTTGACTGGGCGTGGACGCGAGAGTGGGAGTAGCAGTGGGAGTGAGCTTCGGGGTCGGGATTTGGAGTCGTACGGGGTTTAGGAGAAAAAAGGGAGAAGGAAGAAAATGGTAGGAGAAGAGTCGCCAGAAGGGGGAGAGAGGGAAGTGGGGGGAGGGGGGGGGGACGGAGGTGGAGATGGAGGAACCACGTATTTCGGTGTTTACGCGTACGAGGTCGCGGGCACAGTTAGTACAAAATACTTTTGTATATCTACATGTTTACGGAAATAGCTGTGCTTTGTTATCTGACAGAAGTGGTTTGGGTGGTTAAAGACAGGAATATATTACGGTGTAAATAATTTCAAGTAGTCAGTGTTTTAGCAGTCTTGGACCATAAATTCTCTTCAAATGCCGTATGTACGTTTTAGGCATTTAAATATTCATGCTCATTACGTCGTTTGCTCCGCGCTGTAAGATTTTATTTATTCAGCTTGCCAATGTTGCCATTTAGAGAGATTATCCACAAAAAATGGAACATAATACATCCAGTACTTATTAAAAAAAAAACTTTGGGAGTGTCGTCATATTCTCGGAATATTTTCATACACATTGTTTTTTTAGGAGACGGGACGATGATGTATTATAATGAAATGAATTAGATATGGCCTGCCATACAGGGTTATTACCCTAAGTAGTATAGTTATTTTAAAAGCTTTTAGAACACAGAAAACGATGCATACCTACTTGTATACGGGCGGTATGTAGAGATAAGTCCTGTTGACTTATGCCGACCAAACTTTAAAGTTGGGTATCTTAACGCTCCCCTATGTATATTCTTGAGACTTGTAAGTTTGTGCGGCAACATGCGTATATTTTTACTACTGCTAGAGAAACCTACCCTAGAAATACAAGGAAACCTGCCAGGCTTGCGTTGAATTACTTACTGTTCGAAAACACATTGGCACTATTATACGAAGTAGCCTTCTGCTACTCTGTCACAGCTCACTGCGTTACATAGGCGCGAATATGTCTGTGGTGTTCAACTAGATGGCCAGGCTTATCTTGGCCACACCAACCTAACAACCCCCCGACTAACCACTTAGGTCATCATTTCTTTACTACACTCCTATTTTCTAGAGGGGGAGTGGGACCTCTTTTTCTACTTCGACTCTTTACTTCTTTAATTAAATTTGCCTGGGGCTCAAAGGTGGCGTAGATTCCGTCCTTGAGACTCACCCTAACTTCATTGGTAGGTATTATGTGCTGCGTACCTCCGTTGATCCTCGTTTAGAGGACTTGCGGAGGGAGAACGGTGAGGAGGCGGGAATTTCCGAAAACTACACATAAAAAAAATTACGCTATGTGTGTAACAGACAGCTTTAAAACATTGAAAGCTAAACCATTCACAATAGAATTTTTTTTAATGTTCGCGAATTGCTATCTTTTATATCCCGTTAAGATTTGCATGGTAATGGAAAGCAGCTGAATAGCGGAGTTAGACTTTGACGACCATCCGTCTAAAATGTACTGTAGTACCTATATTCTTTAATACATTTCTTTTCATGACTAGGTATCTCTTACCGAGAAGATGCCTTCTCGAGATTCGAGTTGTACCTATTATGTAAGAGAAGTCCGGATATGCCTAAAGCAAGGGCTTCATGCAATAATTTGGACCATCCGCTCCCCCAGGGGTAAAAAGCCCAAAAGATTGTATCTTCATGTTTGTAAGTTCCTACTGAATTGAATATCTAAAAATAAACTCATCTAGCAACACTGTATCTATATTATTTACATGTTTGTCCTGATCCCTGTCTTCATTAATCGACAGGTATAATAAATATAGTCATGTCATTAAAAAGCTCATACGAAGGAAAATGCTTACAAAATGTATTAAATAAATTATTTACCAGGAGACGGGTGCTACTTTCTGAACGTATTTTAAACCTTTTTAACCAATCATTAGGTAGGTATCTGTATAGATGAAAACTTAAACCTCGCGTGTCTGTGCATTGAAAATGTGTACTAATTTTTTTTTTGAGAAAAAAGTAAAAGTAATATAATAACACATTGAGATCATTTTAGGCATGGTTGTCTGTCTGTCTGTCTTTTTTTATCTGTTTGTTTGTGCACGCATCACGTAAAAACTACTAATAAAATGCTAATGGAGTTGTCAGAAAAACATAGAGCTTACCTTGGAGTAACATTTAATCTTTATTTCACGATAATCGGTCCACTCAATCAAAAGTGATGCGATTTATAATTTTCGAAAACTCGCATACACTGCGTTAGTATACAACAGAGCAGTGTAGGATGTAATTCTCGACGGAATTCGTATTGCAATAAGTGTTTAATTTATTTTACTCTTACATCTTAAAAAATCAATTTTACAATTGTATTTTGGAGATAAGTAAAAGCTGAGGTGGAGGTCATGAAAGTGTAGGTTGAACGGAGGGGGTGGGGGGGAATGGGGATTGTAGAAGAAAGAAGGACGGAAGTGGAGGGGGAGGGGAGACGGAAGTGGAGGGTGAGGGGTGGGGAAGGGTGTGAGGGCAGGGGGATGGTGTGGGGAGAAGGGGAGAGTTGGGAGGTGGTGGGCTTACGTATTTGAGTAGTATACGCGTATGAAGTCGCGGGTACAACTAGTTTTAATAAGATAATTAGTTATATCTGTGACGCCATTAGTACATACATAGCTCAGGAATCTGGACAATGACTGTGGAAATATTTCAAAGGTTCCCTCAACAAACTCTTAAAAGAGCCTATGCCATATTAGTATTTCGATGGAAATTATTTAAAAAAAAACGTCAAGTGCGAGTTAAACTTGCGCACCGGGGGTTCTAGACCCTGAAAGTAAACGTCATTAGCAAGATAAAAGTTCATTTTGAGGAACGCATAACTAAGTTTGTTTGTAAAGGATGTTTGCTGATTTCTAAACAACTTCGCTAGTTAGAGACATGGTCTTAATTTTTCTGTAATATTTACATAAACCTCTGTGAAGTCTAATTATTTCAGATTTTACACTGCGTAAACTGTGAGAATGGTATGTAGAAATTTTTCAGCACAATTTGAAAACTAAGCGACATAAAAGAAAACAAAATTCTATTTTAAATATAAAAGTTATGCCATTTCATACGATACCCTTGACCTTTGACCATCAGCTCCTTTTGCAATGAAAATAAAAATATGTTTTTAATTCTTTCATTTCCAATAAAGTTAGGCAAGCATTGGGCCCAATTCTGAAGACACACATTTAAAATTTGATAGCGCTAAAATTGGTTTCGTCTTTATCTTCATAATACTGTGTGACAAGGAAAGCAACAGTTTCAGTGCTGTCAAATTTTAACGTTGTGCCTTCAGAATCGAGCCCATTAGGTATTTAAAAATATGACAAACTTCAAGTAGAGTTAGGAGTTGCTCAAAATAACTAGTCGGACAGACGAACATACAGCACCATACAGTATTGTTTTTACCAATTTGGTGGGGAACCCTAAAAATCGTATTATCTTATCTTATCTTCTTAGGGGGCCAGGAAGACCTGGCGACACTTCGACCCTTCAGGATCTTTTGTGCCAAACCCCTGACCACCAACGGTGCCCCAAGCCGATTTGGTGGACTTCACATACGCCTCAGAATTTCTTCTTCGGCATGTGCAGGTTTCCTTACGATGTTTTCCTTCACCGAAAAGCCTGTGGTATTATAAATAAACCGTACTTAAGAAAAAATCGTATTAAAAACTAAATACATTTAAAATATTTACACTATAACACCTTTTGGGCCGTCAATTATCATCATTAACGTGTCAGTCATAAATACACTACATTACGACATTGTTATTGTCTCTGGTAAAGAATTTTTTTTGCTACACGACGACGTACGGTTGCCAGCAAATATGTTTGACCACTAAGACTGCGTAAATCGCACACACAACGTGCAAACAAAAATACGCAATTTTAAATGAATAAGCACTTGAATTTCCGTTTTAATATTTTTTTAGTTAGTTATTCTAGTTTTAGTTTTTATTGCAATTAGTTGTAAAAATTGTTATGAAAATTAAAAATAAAGGAAAAGTAGTACTCGTAGTTCATAAAAACACTTGAATAATCACTTTCATGACCAGTACAGAAATACATACTATGTACACTTTTAAAATCATTAATTTGTCTAATTAGGTATAACTGTGCTCTTTTTTCATATGTCTAACAGATTATAACTCTAAGGCAAAGGGCCCTAGTCGAGGCCAGATTTATACTCAAATACTTAGCTTCAATATAGATAAGAAATAAGTAAAGAATTCTGAAAAAAGGTACAATTTATTTATGGCGCACCGCAAGAGTATTTTTATGATGTACATACATACATAATGCTCACACCCTGGTCTCAGAGGGGTAGGCAGAGGCGCTGTATCGCCACTTTGCGCAATCTAATGTCGCAAAGTGGCTTTCCTTCGCCCGCTTTTCGCCCCGTTTTTTATGATGTCTTCTGTAATAATAATTCAAATTGACTTCAACAAGTTTTGGGGCAATGAAGTACAAAACAGGACATTTTATATCGTTGTATACTTAAAGATGATATCGTGTCCTTGATAGAAGACAGTCGTGTTTTACCACGTTTTTATTAAGTCACTTTCTTGTTTGTCTATCTGTGTGTCGTTCTGGGTGCAATCTTGCAACTCAAATATCGAGCACTTCTCGATTAGCTATCCGGCTGAGGCTTTCAGCGTAGCTCACAACTCGATGACAATGCATTTTAAATCCATTTACTGACATGCAGTGCCGATCTAACCTAAGCCGAAAAAAACATAAAAACCGGTACTCCAAGAAGAATTCAAAGTAGAAAGGCTTCGATTCTTTGTTAGATCTTATGTATAACAAACAGACAGACAGATATGTACATAAGAAAACGAAAAAGATCAAAATATTGTAGATTAAAAACCACGTTTTATGCGCCTTAAAAAGAATAAAATAACCCTCCGGGGGGCTTGATGACCCAAGAGGACATGCACACAAAACACACACCACCACCACATACATGCTTACAGGTGAATTTGAAAAATGTAGGCTGCATCTATAATATTTAAGATATGGACGATATTTAAGATATTCTATCAACCCACTGTACCAACCTACATGGTACTGATCTAACAACGAACCGTGCAGGACAGGACACAGGATACTGTGTGCTGGGAGCAGATAGACAACGGACAAAAAGCATCGCTATAAGGGTATCTGTTTTGACGGATCCCTAAATAGCCTACCAATACTGAAATATTTATTCTCCCTGCATTTATTTATTCAAAGGTCTAAAATAAGCTTCGCACGACATCGAGGTGTACTACCCTGGGGCTAAACATATTTAGCATAAGCAATTTATTTTAGACTTTACCTTCCTTGCCAGCTTTGGGTATTTAGAACCTCGCGAGCGGTGCGGTTTGGGTAAAATATTACGGTATTGAATTATGTTTGTCATTTACCCAAACTACTAAACTACTGGAGAGACGATGTGGATAAGGATCTTGTTAGATATAGACGGAGACATATATGTGAATGTAGAGATAGATGTAGATGCTGGCCTAGATGTAGACTTAGGCCTAGATATAGATGTATACATATATGTAGACGTAGGCATAGATGTAGACTATTACTCTTTTGACGAATTTGTAAATTCACTGTGATGTATATTTAAATTTTTTATTGTCTTTAATTTAATTTTAATCTTGATAATTTAGACATTGTTATTTTATGGAATTCCGATACCATGCAATTTGTGAAGGAAATAAACTAATTGTTGATTTATTGTTCCATCTATTCAATGTCATCCATCCAAATTACATAATTGCATGTTTGTTCGCCGCAATCCAAATTTGTTTGTAAATGTAACACGCCTAAGACGTAACGATAAGTTGGTCCTAGGATCATCAAAAACTACGCTATACCGCAACAGTTTGTTTAGACAGGCGCCTACAATATATAACAGACTGCCTTTCCAAATACGGCGTACAGATTTTGAACAATTAAAAAAAAGATTGCAACTCTATTTAATTGATAAACAATTTTACTGTATGGAGGAATATTATAGCGTTCTTAATACATAATTACTGACTTGTATGTGTGGGAATGATGAGAAAATTACCTAATATATTTATAGTAATTTTATCATTAATAAATAGTAATAATTAGATGAATAAGATTTTTAGCGTTATGTACACTAGAAATAGTAATAATTATTGCATGCTCCAAGGCAGATCACAGAGCCCATTATACAAATATACTACCACTAACACCTGTGTATCGCAATAAAGTTTTTTGAATTTGAATATGTACTCGTATTTCTAATCGTAGAAAGTTCAACTATAAATGTTTACTTTCGAGCGAGAAAGGTAACTGTCGTCGCCATCATCATCATGGCAGCCCCTAGACGTCCACTGTTGGACATAGGCCTTCCCAAATAACACAACCACACCCGGTCCTCCACCCCCCGCATTCAGCCGCTACCGGCCACCTTCTTCATGTCGTCGGTCTACCTGGCGGCGGGGCGTTCCACCCTGCAATTAACGATTCGCGGTCTCCACTCCAGAACTCGTCTGCCCCAGCGGCCATCGGTTCTGCGGCATACTCGTATGCGCCACTTCCACTTCAGCTTGCTAATCCTTTCGGCTAGGTCGGTGCCCTTCGATCTTCATCGCATCTCCTCATTAGGTATCATACCCTTAAAAGAAATCCCGAGCATAGCCGACTATCATCGTGATTTTTTTTTTAATTTTTTTTTTTTTTAATTTCCCAAAACATCCGTTGGTCCCTCGGTCCGTCACACCAAATTTGGAGATAAGAGTTGAAGCCTAATTAATTCATCCATGTATTCCCACTGGCTCTCAATATGAGGGTAGCTGCATGCAACAAAAATAAAAAACTACAATTTTGTCAAAAACAGCTCCAACGATTTTGAGCAAACTTTTCATATTCTAGAATCTCTTAGAGTATTATTTTACGGCAGTCGCTACTCCTTCATACATAAAGGAAGTTCATCAGTGGATGCTGACGTGCTGATGAAATAATTCTTACGGTCAAGAAGCTTTGTTTTATCAGAATTGGTGAGTACCTTAATGCGATTACGGCTCTAGGGAAATTATAGAAAACAATTTACTACTGAATAACCTAAAGTACCTACATAACTAACCCTGAATAAACATGCTTTCTACAGCCCTCTTAAGATTCCCTCATATCCTAAACTATCACTCATTCACTTCGTCTTTGTTGATGTTGAGTGTTACTGTATCCAGGTTTAACCCTTTATTAAGCACTAGCTGGTGCCGCGACTTCGTCTGCGCACGATTAGTATTTCGAGTAGCGTTTTTGGAACATTTCAATCATACATTACATATGTGTAACTCTAGCGGTTTTGGCATCGCACGCCAGAATAGCTCGCAGATGGTAGATTTCTTCCTACTTACTTGATATTTTGGACAATTCACACAATATCTTTATAAATTGTAGCCTATGTGTTATTCTGATGTATAAGCTATATTATTGTAAAGTTTTATTAAAATCCATTTAGTAGTTTTTACGTGAAAGAGTAACAAACATCCATCCATACTTACAAACTTTCGCGTTTATAATATTAGTAGGATAGGACTACGTCTCTTTATATGGGAAATTGATGGGTTTATCGCCTGTATTTACGCTGCCAGTTGATTCATAGGCATTGAGGTTGAACTCAGGTTACCTTTCAGTATACATAGAGGGTAAGTATAGTATGGATAATATCCTGATCTATAGCCTGGTTTTTAGGTGGTTTCTCACCGGTACAGATTACTATTTGTTACTAAGTAAACAAGCGACATTTATCTTCCACGCCAGTTTTACGTTGCCCACAAAGTAGAAGTACGGCTGTAAGTAGGCACTACTGGACTACAATTTTTTTTATTATTATTTATTTATTGCTGATAGGTTTACGCTTGACCGTAATCTCACCTGGTAGTAAGTGATGATGAGGCCTAAGGCGGAGCGCACTTACCCAGAAGAGGACTATTCACTCTTACTTTAAAAATATTCAGATTGTACGGAAATACCGAAGCTGGTAGGGAGTTCGCGTTATGAAAAAGGAAGCAAAACGCTTTGTGCAAGAGCGTGGGTATATCTACTACATAAGGGTGAGGTCCGTTACCACGCCTGGTAGACCGGTGATGGAAGGGGGATGGGGGAATCAAATCGTGCTATTCTTGGGCACACTCCCCAAAAGACCGAAAGACAGGCCACACTGCGATGATGTTTGAGGCTCTAAGGCGATTGCCATGGCGCCGAGAGATCGTTAGAAAGAGATGCACTTATGTTGTTGACGTACGTATTCATAATCATTTGTGACAAAATTTTACGTTTAGATAATGAATTTGTATGTATGTATGCAAACGCTTTGTTGTACCAAAATTCACAACAACTACAATAACAAAATAGGGATTAAACCGCGTACAAAGGCGGACTTATCCCACTTAGGGTTCTCTTCCAGTCAACCTTAGAGTAACCGAAAGGACCAGTATAAAGCGTATAGTACCAAATTTTGATAAAGAAATGTACTACATGTTTACTCATAATAATGAATTTATGTGTGACAACTTTCTGAATGCTAGATATTGCAATATATGTGTATAAAAAATATCTGAAGTGACATCGGGCAGAATAACGAGTAAAGAAACTGCGAAATCTCATTGCAATGATAAAGCAGAAGCGAGAATTTTGGAACTTGAAGCACAAGGTTAGAAAAGCGGGGGGAAAGAGGGGAGCAGGGAGGTAAGCGATGGAAAAGCAAAGGAAAGAGAGAGAGAAAAAGCACTTGTATGTAGGATTTGGTAATAATTTAAACTCGATGCCTCTAGTTCCTGAAAAAACGGTCTTGACGGACTGACAGACAGACACAGACGGACAACAAAGTGATATTTATAAAGGTATTAATGACATATTTCTAAACACGTCTTCGACCGTCTTCTGACAACCACAAGTAAATATATTTAAAACATGAATTTAACGAAATTCCGGCATTTAGTCAAAATTAAATGTACTATTGTGTGCAGAGGCTTTTGTATTTTGAGGAATCAACGTAGCTAGCATCGTTCATTATTATAAATGTGGAAGCTTTCGTTCTAGAAAATGAGAAAATGATTTCGCTGTGAAAACTGGTGTCGTGCGGTCTCTCCAACTCGCGAAAATTAGGTGATAATGCAGGTAGAAATGAAGTTTGGTGAACGAATATGCAGCTTAAACCACAGATTATAAGAAATATATATATTACATACATACATACATCTTATCTTCTTAGGGAGCCTTCTTAGGGAACCTGGCGACACTTCGACCCTTCAGAATCTTTTGTGCCAAACCCCTGACCACCAACGGTGCCCCAAGCCGATTTGGTGGACTTCACATACGCCTTAGAATTTCTTCTTTGGCATATAAGGTTTCCTTACGACATTTGGCCCTTCGTTAGCAGACGATGCCGTTGAAACCTTTGAGCAGGTGAGCTCAAAGGTTTATATAAGCTGATTCGTGTAAATAAATGTGGGGAGAGACCTGGTCCTTCATGCACGTGCACTGTTAATAAGCTTTTATCGCCTTTCATATCAGTAGCAGACATTAGTCTATTATGCAGGGTAAACCTTGGCTCATCGGCGATATATTGTAACTTGGTGAAAGTGATAGTTAAATATACTCGCGAAGCAACATTAATGTTTAAATAGGTATATGTATGTAGGTAGATAAATAAGTAGTATTAGGTATAACGGCGGTGTGGCACCTAGCTTAGAATAGAGCCACCCCCAATATTCCCGTGGGTGTCGTTAAGGCGACTAAGGGATTTTATCAGGGATGGGCAGCAGAGTTCTACTAAATAAATAATAAATAAATATCACAGACATTCACACCATTTATCCAGTCCCAAACTAGGCAGAGCCTGTGGTATGGTTTTAGATAACGGATAGACATACTTAAATAAATATATAAACATCCAAGACTTGGGTACAAACATTCATATTCATCATACGAACATTTGCCCCTAGCGGGATTCGAACCCGCAACCTCCGGCGTGGCAGTCCGAGAGCTACCGTTCCGCCACGGAGGTCGTCAAACTGTGTACTGTGGTTACGGCAAATCCCCCAATGGACATACCTACTACGAAAAGTGGTATTCTATTGGGGAGGCTTATGTTTAGCAGTGATGACGATTAGATATACCTAAATAAATATAAAAATGCAAGCGGATGGAACTTGTACGTTACGTTTTGAGCAAAGTGCATGGAACTATCATGAATTTACAAAAGGTATATCACCGACTAGCCAAAGTTTATCCTAACTTTCAAATACCCAAGACTATGACGTGTCTGACACGACAGCAGATTAGGTAATAGTTGGATTAGTCATAGCATAGTTATAATTATGTGGGCATCTCGTACCTATTGTGTACTCCCAGCAATAGCTAAACGAAAAACTTATTAGTAGCTTCGTCTCGAATTTCATCTCTACACAATCAATTAATGTCCAATATCAATGAATAAAGAACGTATTTACTTGACTTTAATGCCTAAATGTCATTGAGAGTAAAAAATCGTAGGGTGACATTTTAAATAAAGTTCGGGTTTCAATTTGTCTTCAACCCGGATTTAAAAAAAGTGTTGTTCTCTCTTTTTCCAAGGTTTGAGGGTCTACAATTAAGTACGTTCATTTTTTTTATTATTATTATTAATATCTGAATATTTGTCTATTTCTAAACTAGGATTCTCTTCTATGCTATGAGAATCAGACGAGGACAAGATAATTCACAAATATAATACCCACATCAAGAACCCGGAACAAGTTGTATAAGTTGTATGTCTCCAAGTTATTCGCAAGTTACACTCGCGTCCGCGTTATTTTCAATGTATACGAGTAGGTCGATCGTTACATAAAGTACGAAATCTGTACATTTTTGGGATTATTTTCTTCTCTTTCTTTCAGGCCGTGCAATATACTTGTTTCTTGGATTTTGTTATTGTCTGTCATGGATTTGATAATCTATCAATCATCTGGAGGGTAACGAAATAGATTCCAATTTTCTTTCGCAAATATTTTCTAGGTGCTATCGCACAACCCGGATCGCTTTGGTGGTATGCCACATACTGCCAAATAAAAAAAAAGTTGTAGGTAAGAAATTAAGTAACCCAGGTCTCCCATCTGCACATTCATCATCAGACCAAATTTTTCTGGCACTAATCGTTGTCAAATAGAGATGTAGGTACATTTACTTTTTAAATATCTTAAAGATTAATAGCAAAAAAATAAGGATATATTCTGATTCTTCATGTATGAAACATTACATTAACAATATTTTAAACTCGTACGTTTAGAGAACAAATGAAAAAATCAAACTCTCAATTTTGTAATTCAAATAAAATCAACCGCAGAGACTTCATTAATATATAGGTGAATATTGCAAGAGTTTTGATTACTTATTATTATTTATATACGAATGCAATCTTTTCTGCACTGATATGAAAGAATTATTTCGTTAAATATCTTAGCACTTAGAAAATTGTTATCATGCCAGAAAACTTTCTATGTCTGTCAGCTCACCTACACTTCGTTACTTTTGTAAGTGGCCTTTCTGCAGTGGATATTCTATGTGAATACCTTATCCGGTCTCGCCACTGAGTCAACACGTGAGGCTATCGCATTAGCGGCTACCCGATAATTGGATAACTTTACATCACTCCGATTAATGGTAGATCGAGCAGAGAATCTTAAAATTCCTGGTTTGATATGTGCTTCTAAATTTAGACTTGATTTCCTAATGTATAAAATTATTCGTATGTTTCTATTACGATTTTCATCTATATTTCATTCCAAACTAATAGTAATATGAAAGCAAACAGCACCAAAAGTTAGTACGTTGAAGTGGCAGTGGGCTGGTCGCATCTGTCTGAGAACCGCTAACCGTTGGGGTAAAAGATTTCTCGAGTGGAGACCGCGACTCGGCAAGCGTAGTGTGGGACACCCCCTGGCTAGATGGAGCGACGATCTGTGTAAGGCGGCTGGCAGAGACTGGATGAGAAGAACCGAAGATCGGATTCAGCGCCTTAGGAGAGGCCTATGTCCAGCAGTGGGTTCTTACAGGCTGATTATGATGCAAGCAAGCGCATTTGCGTCTCGAAAACAAAATAAATAATAGACGGTGTTTCTAAACGGGCCGCAAAGTTTACATGGTAATACAAACCTGTTTTTGCTGCTGGTGACCCTTTCATGTATATGTTACCGAGACGCAAATAGCGTTGGTTTTCGTATGACAATTGGTTTGGAATGAAATTGCTTCTAGTTATTCATCATCATCATCAGCCGAAATACGTCCACTGGGAATATAAGCCATAATCTCCACGCTTGTTAAGATTAAATAATTACCCTATGTCTCGCCATAGGGTGGATATGGTGGAGATCTGAATCGTTAGCGTTCAACCTCATTATCATCATCGATCTGCAAAAGTCCACTGCTGGGCATAGGCATCTCCCAATGCGCGCCACTGAATCATCCTTGATGCAGTCACTGCCAGCCGCTTTACGCATATCGTCAATCTATCTAGCCAGGGAGCGACCCACACTACGCCTGCTCAGTCGCGATCTCCACTTGATAATTCGTTTACCCCAACGGTAATCGATTCTGCGACAGATGTGATAAGCCCACTGCCTCTTTAACGTACTAACTTTTTGAGGTATGTCGAAGTTCTTTGGCGGATCACCTCATTTCGGAACTTGTCCCTTAAAGGACTCCGAGCATATCTATTTCCATAGCCCGTTGAGCGATTTTGGTCAATCCCTTTTGTGGAGAACAAACAAAGACATTTATTATTATTGTATGGAACCTTCGCATTCATTAATTAGATGAGCTAAAGTTATGTTCTTAATTGCATTAGTAAAGATTAGTTCAGATTTAACAAAGCAAAGTCATAGATCAAGAGTTACCGCAAGGTTTTGGCGTTCCAATAAATCACTATCAATCTCTTACTTTTACATTAGTCTCGGGAGCTTTCGAGCTCCGGTTTGTTGGGTAATTAGCCCGAGAACTGTGTAGGAAAGTTTATCACTGATCTGTGTAAGGATTCGTAACTTCTTTTGTGGTGGATATAAGTATTCATTTGCTTTTGTGTAGCTCATGCTGTATAGTTTTACGAAATAAATTATATGTATTTTTTCAATACACTTATTTGCACAAACAAATACAGTTACACGTTATAAAAGTTACAAATAGTACAATTTAGGCGGTCTTATCGCTTTAAGCGATTTCTTACAGACAACCTTTGGGTAGAAAAACAATGTCATTTACATAGGTGGAATATTATTATTTAGTAGTTTCAATGTAAGTTTATCCAAAGGATGTTGCGAGCAAGGTAAAGATTTCTTTAGATCAAATAACCAACCATGTCGCTTGAATCCAAAAAATCTTTCAAAGTATCAAAAAGTTTTTAAAAATTATAATTTTTAAGAAAAAACATTAAAAGAACTTACACAAACATGTCTTTCGATGTCGCTTATCTCACACCCTATAAGGTTTGCTGGAAGAGATCTCTTATAGAGTTAAGTTCGCCTTTATACACAAAATTGTGTAATAGTCGCCTTAAAATGTGTAAGAAAGAATATAAACTATTCTTGTTACTTCGTTGACGAAACTAGAATTTCTTTTATACTATTTCGAAAGCCTGGAAACTGTTTTCTTTCTTGGAAAAATGATTACTGTATTAGGTACTGTTAGGCAGACTTTCTTGCCGAAACAAACGAGAAACCGTAAAAAAGTTTTACATATAAATTCGAAAAAAAAACTGTCTATTTTTGGGAGAATTACGGAGAGAATCTGCACTAAGTTTCTAATTAACAAAATTCTCAAGCAAAGAGCAAGTTCTAGTTACTTGACAAGCGACAGCGTACGACAAATCACCTTTATTTCACATGTAAATTTGAAAAAACTCTGTTTCGGGGATATATGCCAATTTGATGACGCCATTAATTTAGTAAAGCTAAGTATTACGGAGAGAATCTGCACTAAGTTCAACAAAATTCGTAAGCATAGAGCAAGTTCTAAGCAGTTACTTGAAAAGCGACAGCGTATGACAAATCTGGGTCATCATCATCATCAGGTTATTTTTGTCTCCACTGCAGGAGCACAACCCTCTCTCATCTGCCGGAGACAGACGGAGGATTCGGCCTACACTCCCCGCGCTGGCCAGACGGGTTGGGGAGGCCTGATTGATGTTTTATAATGTGTTCTCTTAGTCGCCTTGTACGACATCCACGGGAAGAGTTGGAGTGGTCAAATCTGGGTCAGTATCTTTATTTATTCTTCTAAAATAGATTCTAAATATCCCAGGTCAATAGCCTTTCTAGCAGTGGGACCAGATAAAAGCATTTGAATGATACAAATAGCTTAGTCTCGCCAATCTTAAAAAAAAAACTTCAGAAATTCCTGTAAAGATTTTTCTTTTTTTATGAAAACAAAGTCCTAAGGTTCAGTGACATTACAAAACTAATTCGAAGTTATGTGAACTGAACTAGATTATTAATTAACGAGTAGCTTGTTACCTGTGCTAAAATTATGTTTTTCTTGTAGGGATGGTAACAGATTTAATGGTTCCTGTTAAGGATCCATGAAAATGATTAATTACTAGCCTACTTTGTTCGCATACCGCCTCGTTGACTTAGTGGCTTGGACTCGAGCTCAAGATGTCATGGGTTCTATTCGCACTGGGGACAGACAACTCTGTACAAGTTGCCCCCAGTCTTGGTGATATATTTGTGAAATGTCTAATGAGGAATACGTGTTAATGTTATTCTCTTTTAAGTTCCTGGGTGGACAAAGTCGGCACACGCGGCACTCATAATAAAGTTCAAGTTACATTTCAGCTTCTTCCAAACCGATTTTGAGGAAATTAACTATATGACACATCCCAAGATCTGCATTTTATATGTATATTTGCGTTTATATGTCGGCCCCGTAGCCTAGTCGGTAGTACACCTTCCTACGAAGCTCGAGGTCGCGGGTTCGAATCCCGCCCAGGGCAAACATTCGTGTGATGAACACTTGTGTTTGCCTTGTGACTGGATGTTATTTATATATCATATTATGTATTTATGTATGTATATCAGCTGTCTGATACCCATATTACAGGCTCTGCCTTGTTTGGGATCAGGTGGCCGTGTGTCAAATGTCCCCATATATATATATATATATATATATATATATATATATATATATATATATATATATATATATATATGTGCGAGTGTGGACCACTGATATGTAAAAGAAATACATACCTAGGTAACTACTTGCTTTACCCTGACGAAGTAAAACAACTCAGTGCTAAAATCATTGTGCATTTTCTAACTGCTGCAAGGCTTAACACGGAACTATAGTATGGTGGCGATCACAATAGACCATCGATCGTCATCACCATAGATCGTCTTGGAATCGTATACTGTTGTAGAGACGGACAATTACTATTTTAATATACTGTACAGGGCACTTCAACATCGAACACTTCTAATTTCAAACCTTCCTGCATGGGATGCACTCTGGTAGTTAACAGATGAGGATATCTATCCGACCGAACAATGACGGTATAACCTTTAAACTAGCTGCAAGACCTCGTATATAGTATAATAACCAACACTTTTGTCCATGAAATCTTAAAACTTACAGCCATAATAATTATTAAGTAAAACGCAAATCAAGAAAGCTGTTTGCCTTTAACTAGTTTACATATGTATATGGGCATTAGGTACTTCCAGGGAAAGCCTATTTCCAAAACTTGCTGATGAAAAAGCTGACTTATCAATTTGAGTTGATACTTGATTTATATTAAAACGTATAATACTCATTAGCAGCTCTAAAGCTTATATACCGTCGTTGTTTCTAAAATACCTCCTAAGTAGTTAATTTTTTGGTTGGTTTTTTAACACATTTTTATAATCTTTTAATAGAAAAAACGTTTTTAAAATAGTTACATTGAAAATTCCAACATAAGTAGGTATTTTTAACCGACTTCAAAAAAGGAGGAGGTTCTCAATTCGACAGTTTGTTTTTAGAAACAAAAACTACATAGTGTAATTCATTATTAATCACTGTGAAAGGTAACTAAAGCATAAAGCTAGCCCTGACTTTTTAGATATTTTATTATTTATATTTAAATTTAAAGTATATTTTTAAGAAGCCAGACATTATTTTCTCTTATAAACGTAGCTCATAAAGTGGCATTATTAAATATTTGCTGCAAAAAATAAGTTCATCATGCATTGTAAAATGTGTTTTGTGCGCTTTATAATTTTTAATGTGTTTTGGTGCACAATAAAGAACATTTGATTTGAAAGAAGGTACATTAAATCCAATAAATTACATAGAAAGGCAAACAAAATAATTTATTTGAAAATACATAGCTTAAATAAATTTATTAATAATACTGTATAAAAATTGCCGTGTGGTTTCCGGTAGAGTAGAATAGGACCACTCCAACTCTTCCCGTGGATGTCGTACAAGTCACTAAGGGAATACATTATAAAACATCAATCAGGCCTCCCCAACCCGTCTGGCCAGCGCGGGGAGTGTAGGCCAAATCCTCCGTCTGTCTCCGGCAGATGAGAGAGGGTTGTGCTCCTGCAGTGGAGACAACAATAACCTGATGATGAAAAATAGTCGTGGTGCTACGCGTCGTAGCACTCAAAGCGAGACAGCAATACATTGCTTTTGTACGCTACGTACAAGTATGTACGACACGAAGACGGGAACAGTTACATTACTACAAGTTTAACTTATTGAATAATACTGTCTGACTAGTAATATTTCTTACGTTAATACATTAAAATAACTTCTAACATTAAATATGTCAATTAATTGTTTTTGGCGTATAAAAATGTTACCGCCTTCTGGTTAGGTTATCTTTTATTTGTTGAATAAAATGAGTCTGTTCATCTAAGTGCTTATAAAAATTAAATTTTTGGTTAATTTGATTATTCAGTGTAGCCAATATCTTTAATTACCTATAAAAAAAAATTAACCAATCCAGTATGCCATTAATTTCTGATTGGTTTAGAAATGTTTGCTGGTCATAAGTTGCTGAGTAACTAGTAGACATTTTGGCTGACAGAATACATTTTCTGCTCAAATACGAACATTTTGCTGTTGAAATATCCAAAAATCATACTTAAACGTGAAACTTCCCCAGGCAAGTAAAGCCATGGACATAACTAGTACAAAGTAAGAAAAACCAACGACGTAATTGATAGCCTTCATTCTTTTCTCGGCAACAAATACCTGTCTGCAGTAAATACTTACAAGAGAATATTTCTTGTTCTTTACCCCCGTCATCCATTACGCCAGTTCGTGAAACTTTGCCACACCACCGTTAGATATTGGCCCTTCAAAGTTAATACAAATACGTGGTAGATGTTTGGATAGTATAAATAATATAATATAAATATATATCTCAGACATTTACACCAATTATCCAGTCCCAAACTAGGCAGAGCCTGTGCTATGGTTACTAGATAACGGATAGACATACTTAAATAAATATATAAACATCCAAGACTTGGGTACAAACATTCATATTTATATATAGTATTCGAAGACTTATAGGTATTAGGAGTCAGATCAGTCCTGGATGTGCCAATAGGCCGTATAGGCCGCGGCCTAGATGAGACAGACTTCAGAGTGATATTTAGTTATAGGATATCATTCCAAACCAATAGTCATACGAAAACATTTGCGTCTCTTTTTTATTATATTTGTAGTTCAATCCAATATTTTTTTAGTTTTATTTATTAGATATTGATTGATTTATACAAAATAGATTATTTGTTGCTTCTGTAACCCAATTTATGTTACCATAGTTTTTAATGTTGTTCTGTGTGTCATTTTCTGTATATATGCTACTAGCTGTTGCCAGCGACTTCGTCCGCGTGGACAACTTAACATCACACATTTTTTTTATATTTACCGTAGGAATGGGATGTTTTTTCGGGATAGAAACTATCCTATGTCCTATTCCAGGACCTAACCTATATGTGTGCCAAGTTTCATCACGATCCGTCCAGTGGTTGAAGCGTGATTGAGTAACAAACATCGGAATAGCCAAACTTTCACATTTATAATATTAGTAGGATAGGATTTTAATTTCTCTATAACATGTAGTTACACGAAAGTATCATCAGCAGCAAAAACAGGTTTGTATTATCATGTAAACTTTACGGTCCACTTCGGAACATCATCTATTATTTATTTTGTTTTCGAGACGCAAATTCGTTTGTTTTCATATGACTATTGATTTGGAGTGAAATATACAAAGGGGGAGGAGACAAAAAGTTAAGTGACCTAAACTTAAGAAGAGTATATATCATTCATTTCTTCATAATGCTCACGCCTTATTCCCACAGGAGTTGGCAGAGATGATGTATCGCCACTTTACGCAATCTACTGTCGCAAAGCGGCTTTCCTCCACCCGCTTTTCGCCCCGTGATACCCCTTGACGTGATGTGTTGCGAACAACATCGCCGCCTTGTTGAGGTACCACGATTAGCAAGTGAAATAATTGTCAACCTCATCAGAGCACATCATGATTCGGTAAGGCTAATAGTGCCCGGAGTTCACCCAGCTCCAGTATGTCAATATATACCTACATATTTATATCCGGCACTAAGTCAGACATTAAAATGATGTCCGTGTGCTAGCCGGACCGGATACCATCTGCCAGTCTATCGTGGACGTCATAAGAGGCGAGTATTCCGCAGGCGAGTAAAGTATAAATCAGTAGAGTAAGTATGATAGTAGCAGCATTATCTCAGAAACAAACTTCATAATAGTATCCTATAATAAGACGCTTTGCGTTAGTGAGGAATACGTAATTTGCATTTCAGGTGTTAAAGAGATTTAAACAATTAGCGGTTTAGGTGATCCGCTCTCGACTCAATAAAATAGTTACTTGATCAGTAGTGCTATTCTGTAAAATACAAACTCACGTGCGAATCTCACTCAAGTGATTTTACTCATTTCAAAACCTATTCCATTGGCATTCTGTAAACATTCTAGAGCACTATCGACGTGAAGTGAGTTCTTTGTTCACTTCACGTCGAGAGTGCTTTAGAATGTTTACAGAATCACCAGTGAATTAGGTTTCAAAGTGAGTGAAGTCACTCGAGTGATCCCGCACGTGAGTTTGTATTTTACAGAATAGCACTACAGTTTTGATTGCATTTTGTATTGTATTGCGTATTTCTGTGTCGACTCATGCTTAGTGGCACAAAACCTGGTCTGTTGCAGAAGTGATCCATAGGGCTGGATGATAGTGTTAAGATCATGTGATTAAAAATGAATATGCTAAAAAAATAGGATTAATGCCACCCTTCTGCAACTGACATTAGGTTAAGATATTATATAAGTACTTGATAATATGTACTTGATAAATGAATTTAAAAAAATGCATTATATTTTATAGCTAATGAGGATCAGTCATGTTGTTTGTTAAGTATGGTTATCTATGCAGATATTTATCGGTAAAAACCCCAATAAATACTATGAAAATTTTATTTAAATCGGATCAAAAATAACGAATATACAGCAATTTCAGTGCAATAGTTCTAAAACCGGAAGTAACTGGAAGTGACGTCATACGGCGCGTCGCGGGAAGAAGGGTGCGCAACACACAAGCGCAGTCTGCCGTAAACAACACTCGCGACACCGCTCTGGCGAACGAAATCCGAGCGAGAGGGCGAGAACATTACACGCGGGTTGTAACAAGTTGCGTACACGTACTAAAGCGCGCGCGTTTTGAAAAGTTGCGTTAATTAAACCTTTAAAACTTCGTCATGTCTTGATGGATTCATCATCATCATCATCATCAGGTTATTTTTGTCTTCACTGCAGGAACACAAACCTCTCTCATCTGCCGGAAACAGACGGAGGATTTGGCCTATACACTCCCCGCGCTGGCCAGACGGGTTGGGGAGGCCTGATTGATGTTTTATAATGTATTCCCTCAGTCGCCTTGTACGACATCCACGGGAAGAATTGGAGTGGTCCTATTCTACTCTCCCGGAAACCACACGACAATGGCTTGATGGATTATAATAAAAAAAAATGTTCTGCACTTTATAGGGCATACGCCATACTAATTAAAAATCAAAAATCCTAAGTGATCCTCATTGTGCTAAAAATTTTGTTCATTTAGAAATGTAGACATTTTGTGTCTAAGACGATTTTTACGTAGTGTGAATCAGGTAATTTGCATTTTAGAGAATTAACCCCCGTCCCTTTGTCTACTTTTAACACTACTGTCTACTTTTCTTATTACAGGCAGGACAAAAAGCTTGACGTGAACGACTTGACTAAATTCGTTGAATGTCTTCTTACCCGTCACTTTCTGTCGCGAAATCTGCCTTTTGGCACCTCCTTCTCTAACAAATCTAGTTAGAAGAGAAAGTTTTGTTTACAAAATCATCGTTGCGTGAAACACGCACTTGTGTTTATTGAACAACTAAAGAAGAAAGTTGGAAGCCATGTTATTATCGTGTTTATTTGCTTTCGGTAAAATTAGCTGTCCCTCCCTAAAGTAGGCAAAGTTGGTCCAACGTTTGCAGCCTTGCGGCTGCGGGTAGCTAGGGCTGGCATCTACGGCAGACTATTAAACTATAGTCAAAGGAAAACCAACGGCTAACTTTTCAATAGATTATTATCACCTCTCAAGGTTTATGTAGGTACATCATTTAAATAGTATTTTTTTATAATAAAGATTTCTACTTTATAAAACTATGAAATCTTGACATCTTCATCATGTCAGCTCTTAGACGGCCACTGCTGAACATAGGCCTTTCCCAATGAACGCCGCCAAACCTGGTCCTTCGCCAGGCTGCTTCCGGCCAGTCGGTCCATCAGGGCGTCCCACCCTGCGCGTGCCGATCCACGATCTCCACTTCAGAACTCGTCTGCCTCAACGGCCGTCGGTTCTGCGACAGATGTGACCGGCCAACTGCAACTTCAGCTTGCTACTCCTTTCGGCTATGTCCGTCACCATCGTCCACCTTCACCGGATCATTACGAATCATATCCTTCAAAGAAACCTCTTCTAAAGAAATCTTGACACCTTATCACTAATTAAACTAAGTTAAAATGGACCTTTTAATGGTAATAATTTTAAATTATTTAGTGCAACATATGATATCACCTTCACCTTTGTTACTCTGTGATTATCTGTCTGTTAGATTAGATACATTTATTACGAACTACCGGCACATAGATGGTACCCTGCACAGTCGTAAAAACCGGAGAGATGTCAACCCTATTGGGGTGTGGGCAAAGTTGACAGTCGTCTGAATCCCTGTGGTCTCTGTGTCCTGGTATAATCTGAACTTTATCAAGGTTAGCAGGCACTGGCAGTCCGACATAAGACATTAGATTCGGATTCAAGTTTCATAAACTTATTAATTTTGGTGTTGACTGGCTTTTGTTGTCAGATCCGTCTGCGTGAGTGCTGAAAATCTGCGAAAGCTGGTTTTATCTTGTACTAAAATCATTGATTGAAATGATTTTATGTTGGCTATGATAGCTAAAGATAAGTTTCTAGAAATTTCGAAACACAATTATATCATACTCGCTGTTGCCCGCGACTTCGTCCGCGTGGACAATTTAACATTACAAATTATTATTATTTCCTGTAGGAATGGCATATTTTATTGGGATAAAAACTATCCAATGTCCTATTCCAGGACCTAACCTATGTGTGTGCTAAGTTTCATCACGATCCGTACAGTAGTTAAAGTGTGATTGAGTAACAAACATTCAAACCTTAAAATATCCAAACTTTCGCATTTAAAATATTAGTACGATTATTGCACTAGGCCGTCTGTGGTTTTGTTCATTGGGGAATGTCGATGCCCAGCAGTGGTCATCTAAGGGCTGATATAATCACGATGCAATAGTTTAAATATATATGCTTAAACTATAGTTCTAAAAAATATGTGTAAAAGTTCAAACAACACCGTTCAGGAAATATAATATGTGACAATAGGTCGTAAAATAAAAACATCAAATAAAAACAAACGTAAAGATTGGGAATTTGTTGACATCTGCGAATAAACGATCGGAGAATGGTAGAAAATAAAAGTATCCTTTAATCAAATTTTATGTTCGACTGCGAAGCCCAACGGCCAGGTAGAGTATAGTGTTGTGGGAATTAAAACTTACATTTATCGATATTATTTATTTTAAAGCATGGCGAACTTACAGCTCATCATCAGGTTATTTTTGTCTCCACTGCAGGAGCACAACCCTCTCTCATCTGCCGGAGACAGACGGAGGATTTGGCCTACACTCCCCGCGCTGGCCAGACGGGTTGGGGAGGCCTGGTTTTATAATGTATTCCCTTAGTCGCCTTGTACAGCTCATGTATTGTCAATCGAGGTGGTTTCTGCGTTTTTTGGGGAAAACAGTGTGTTGTGTATTTTTTTCCAAAATAATGTATACTACTGGCTTTGGTGTTTAGTAGCGATGGTATCACAGCATAGTATATTATGCAACAAATGTCAGTGCGTGTGAACACTATGAAGGAATCCTACTAATATTATAAACGCGAAAGTTTGTAAGTATGGATGGATGTTTGTTACTCTTTCACGTAAAAACTACTGAATGGATTCTAATAAAACTTTACAATAATATAGCTTATACATCAGAATAACACATAGGCTACAATTTATAAAGATATTGTGTGAATTGTTCAAAATATCAAGTAAGTAGGAAAAAAATCTACCATTTGCGACCTATTCTGGCGCGCGCCATAAAATTATAATTTTATGTCATACTGTTAGTTCTTTTCTACGCCACGCTAATATAAGCTACTCGAAATACTAATCCTGCGCAGACGAAGTCGCGGGCACCAGCTTGGCATAAATAAACGTGACTAAGCTGATCTTCTATATAAGTATTTCCACTAAAACTCCAACATAATGTACGAGTAATATATTATGCTTTATTTTTTTTCTATAGGAATTAGCAATATATAATTGACACAATCAGTAGACCTCCGCTCGGATCTAGCGCCGGCCGGTCAATGCCTCAACTTCCCAAGTTGCCTTATAACATTAAACCTTACACTATAAGAGAACTTCCTAACCTCACACCTATCAACTTTAGTAACGGAAAATCTTGAATAAAGTGAAAAAACTAAGACTGGCTCAAAAGGATTTGCTTCCAAAGCCGTAAACACACATTTTTTTAAATAATATAATATGTATTAATAATCAGGGGCGGCCCCATATATGTATAGCATAAAATGTTATTAAATTAATTTAATGTAAAATACAAGTATTTATATAAATATTAAATAACATACTTAACAAAACTCCGCTCTTACATCAAACACTAATTAAACGAATTTAGCATAAATTGAATTAAATTTCAGAAGGATAATTAATTATTATAATTATCTTGATACGGCTTTGGCTGTGTAGAAAACCAGAGAAAATAAGCCAACAGAATCCTACATACGAGTATACTTACAGAAATCCTTATCCCAGCTGAGGATTATACCCTCATGCTGGACAGATAGACAGATATACTGCAAATGGATTTCATGTAATATCCCCGAGCTTCGTCCACGTGGAATATGTTTTTATGATATAATTATGTTTTATATGCTCAGCGAACTGTGGAGAGGGCTATGCTCGCGGTTTTTTGAAGG
This sequence comes from Esperia sulphurella, assembly GCA_947086405.1. Classification (NCBI taxonomy): domain Eukaryota; kingdom Metazoa; phylum Arthropoda; class Insecta; order Lepidoptera; family Oecophoridae; genus Esperia; species Esperia sulphurella. Next base: position 11,708,799 of record OX352273.1, on the reverse strand, counting down.
ATATGATTCGTAATGAAGAGATCCAACGAAGAACGAAGGCAAGCTGAAGTGATAGTGGACGGGCCATATCTGTCGCAGAACCGACGGCCGTTGGAGCAGACGAGTACTGATGTGGAGACCGCGGATCGGCACGCCCAGGGTGAAACGCATCGCCGCCAGATGGCCCGACGACCTGAAGAAGGTGGTCGGAGCGGCAGGATGCGGAGGGCGGAGGACCGGGTATGGTTGCGTTCATTGGGGTAGGCCAATGTCCAGTAGTGGACGATGATGATATAATTCGCTGAATCATTATAATGAGTTCAAAACCTAGTTTATTTTATCAAAGTGTAGCTATATAGTACGCAATGTGGGTTCTGTATATTTTTTTATTCAAGATGGAATTGTAGACCGTCATCGTAACTCTAACTAATACTCTACTAGAACACTGACGGAATATGCGACTACGCAACGATCTCTATGTACTACTAGATGGAGCGTTCCAAACAATCGCTCTGTTCCACGCAAGTAGCCACAACTCTTTCACATTGACAGTAAAACTTGTGCAGTTACTACACAGAAGATTTAATTATTACTAAATATTGATGCTACGGTTAAATAATGTCAATATTTAGTAAATAATTAAATGTTCTGCGTAGTAACTGCACAAGTTTCAAAGTGAATTTGAAAGAGTTGTGACTACTTGCGTGGAACAGAACGATTGATTGGAACGCTCCATCTAGTAGTACATAGAGATCGTTGCGACTACGGGGGAATATCGGTGTTAGATGCACTAGCACTGATATACTCCCACTGTCATCATCATCAGCCTAAATACGTCCACTGCTGGACATAGGCCTCCCCAATAGAATACCAAGTGACTTACTTACTTAACTTAGTAAGTAAGTTGTCCATTGGGGATTTGCCATAATCACCACGCTTGGCAGGCGGATTGATGATTACAGTAAGAATCTTAACATACACACACAGGAGAACGCTGCTGCCTGTCCCTGGTGCAATCCCTTAGTCGCCTTGACGACACCCACGGGAAAGATAAGGATGGCCCTCGGCAAACATCATTCGGAGATTCTCCCACTATGGACCTCTTTTAAAGGTTATAATAACGTAGAGCCGAACTCCCGAGCTTAGACCATTGAGAGAGGGACAACGATATACGTCAATAACATAAATATTTTTTATTTATTTATTAAAATGATATACTCTTTATATTACATACTTGTATTCTTTATTGCACATCTTAAAATTAAATACAGTAATAAATGGTGTGTACAAATGCGAGCTTATCTCTAAAAGAGATCTCTTCCAGCTAATATTACAAGGTGTGAGACAAGGCAGTAAATGCGAGAGGGGGGCAAAATAAGTGCATAATAGACTACAAAATAATTAAATACCTTAACTACTTATACTTATATAATAACTATAATACATACATAAATACATATATGTCGGCGAAATAATAAAAGAGGAGCTAAATTGAAGGCACAGTGTGTGCTCGGCGCGCCGTTCGACTTGGTTCGGCGATCGTCGCGAGCACGCGCTGACGGAACGTCGGGTATAACTGGCGCAGCCGCAGGACCGAGACAGGCTTCGATGGAAAGTTGTGCGGTGTGCAGGCGTTACGCTGACGGATCGTCTGCCTTCTAAATCGTTACTTGTTGATGTAGTGTAATTTCATGTAGTGTCATTTAAGTCAGTAAACGTGTTAACTTTGTAACGGCGTTTAACTCAATTTGGGAGCCCACACTTTCGGCGGAACGAGGACCCTACGACATCAGAAGTGGGATTCGAACCCCACGCCCTCAGAAGAGGCACCTACGACATCAGAAGTGGGATCCGAACCCCACGCCCTCAGAAGAGGTATCTACGACATATATATCGTATTATACTGAGTGAGACAGATAGTGCTCTTTTAGTTTAGTTTTAAAGGATGTCCCCGATACTATCACGAATGATCAAATTTTTTTTATTAAAAATTACAACTAGTCCCTACCACATAAACCTCCAAGGTTTGTGCGTGGACGAGTTGAGATCGTTATTAAGTTAGTTCTAAACTATGATAATACAACAAGAAAAGTTACAGAATATAGCTCAAGTTTTTACATTTGTTAAAATAATCTTTCAAGAATGTTATGCTCCATTTTGCGGGCGATGTTAAACTGGCGGGGAAGCTGAGTGTAATATTTATATAGAGTGTAATATTCTCTGCCCTAACTCCGTATTTCTGCATCAGTGCAAGAAATGTTTGTAATTCACGCTTTACCGTACGAAAAAGCTCATAACTTAGTACTTACTTTAGTTCGAGCGTGTTAAACTTTTTATAAGCTTTTACTTCTGCCATTACGAAAATGTAAATTACGTTGTACTTGACGTTACTTTGTGACTTTTTTATTTCTTGGTTCCGACCTATGTTTAAACTATACCCTTATACCTTTATTTAACTGCACAACCTACCTTTTTCTGCTATTCTTATCATCTACCCAAAGGTTGTCTGGAAAAAACCGCTTTTAGCGATAAGACCGCCTTGATGTCCATATTGTAAGTTACTTTGTTATTGTATCTGTGTATTTTTGACGTGCAATAAAGAGTATTGAAATGAATTGATGTTTTCATATTTATTTTGGACTTCCATCATTTGCCGAAATCCCAATAGAATGCTACTTTTGGTGGACTGTTAAGGGATTTGCCATAATCACCACGCTTGGCAGGCGGATTGGTGATCGTAGTAATGATCGTAACGTACAAAGGAGAACGTCAGTCTCTGGTGCAATCCCTCAGTCGCCTTGACGACACCCACGGGAAGATTCTAAGCTATACGGATCTTTTGATCTTTGTTTTCCTATTATAAATTATTATACATTTTTTAATTATAATATCTATAAGAGACGCCTCGACAGCTGATCAGGAATATCCATGGAACAGTCTTCCCGCTTCAGTGCACAACATGTTAATTCATGGGCCTGAACTTATTGACAATATGTTTCTGCCGATTGGAGAAATTCTGAAGAAGCTGCCGAGCTAACAAATAAGAAATTACACTTGGAAAATGTCTCATATGATAACGAATACAGATCTATTGAATATGATGTTAATGAATTCCGATCAATTAGTAACTAGCTTGACGATTTACTTCGTAACAAAGAAAAGAGTTATGTGGCAGCCTGTTATTAGTTTATTAGAAGAGTCATATTATATATTATAAATATATTATATATTTATTAATGTTAGGTTCTTGCTTTGTACATTTCCGAAAAGATGGTAGCAATAGAAAGGTCATTAGCCTATTTTTAGGGTTCCGTAGCCAAATGGCAAAAACGGAACCCTTATGGATTCGTCATGTCTGTCTGTCTGTCTGTCTGTCTGTCTGTCTGTCTGTCTGTCCGTCCGTATGTCACAGCCACTTTATTCCGAAACTATAAGAACTATATTGTTGAAACTTGGTAAGTAGATGTATTCTGTGAACCGCATTAAGATTTTCATACAAAAATAGAAAAAAAATCAAAAATTTTGGGGGTCCCCATACTTAGAACTGAAACTCAAAAATTTTTTTTTCATCAAACCCATACGTGTGGGGTATCTATGGATAGGTCTTCAAAAATGATATTAAGGTTTCTAATATCATTTTTTTCTAAACTGAATAGTTTGCGCGAGAGAATCTTCCAAAGTTGTAAAATGTGTGTCCCCCCCCCTGTAACTTCTAAAATAAGGGAATGATAAAACTAAAAAAAATATATGATGTACATTGCCATGTAAACTTCCACTTAAAATTGGTTTGAACAAGATCTAGTAAGTAGTTTTTTTTTAATACGTCATAAATCGTAAACCACAATAATATTATTAAAACATCGATCAAAGTTACAACGAACTACTATAACTTTTATATTATGTTACTTGCTGGTACGGAACCCTTCATGGGCGAGTCCGACTCGCACTTGGCCGCTTTTTTAAATTGTACATCACTTATAAATAGTAGTGAATATGTTAAAAATAATTAAATTTATCTTTAAGCAATATATAGCATTAGTAGATCCAAGAATTCTACTTATTCAATTTATTTTGTTCTTTTATTTACTGTATTTTTTAATAGATTAAACAAATTAAACAAAATTTCAGTATTTTATGGCAAGGAAACATATTTTTAGAATTAATAGAGTAGTTATTAACCATCAGTCACAGATAATTAAGTCATTTTTTTTTATTGACCGCCTTAGTATTGTCACTGAACCAAAGTGCATTGACTTGGTATTTGGTTTACAGATTTTTACCTTACTTATTGTTACACTGATGTGGGAGAAAATAATAAAGATAATTTTGGTCTACAATATATCCTATTTCTTGAAATTTAACTAGTCTTAACTAGCCAAGTTAGTTTGGCTTCTTTCGTCAAAATGTTTTATATCTACGAACTTTTTAGCGGGAACCGTCGTCGAGGAACGAGTAACATGATACAATTTAATTACAATTTTTGTTGTAGGTTTCAAAACATTATTATTCCATAAAATTAGCAGAAGCTGATACACAACAATGTACCTACTATAATATATAATAATTTTATCTGTCATTTTTTTTTCACTTTACTCAGATTGCAAAGTGAGATGTAACTTGTTAATTTTCGAAAAGTTGAGATAAAACTTATTAATTTCTTACTTTTTACATCAACTCTAATTAAAAATCAGCACTTTCTGAAATAAACTTAAACCCTAACAAACTTAAGATCCAAACTTTTAAAAGAAAACTCTTTCGTACAGTCATTTTCTTGCTTTAATCGAGTAAATAGAGCTACAAGTAAAATGGCGCGACTTTCTGCACTCGGGGACCACTCAGAGAAACGTAGATGTTATTTGCTAACATTTTAGGTACAATCTACCTGTTAAGTGGTTTTACACTTTAAGGGGATCTCCTAGCGGGCTGCTATAAGACTGCTTCAGTTGGTCTTATCTAACAATTCTTTCACACTATTGATGCAAAATCATCCCTCCACAAGATAAACCTTGAGGACAATAATCACAAGGAAAGGCGCTACCTGTATAGTGCGAAAGAGAAAACCGTGCTTGTCATAATCATCACCTTCTGAATTTTAACGAGAATTATGATATCAAATGCTATTTTTTTGAGTAGATTATAAGTTATAATATAATAATAATGATATGATTAATATTAAGGGTTAAAGTATGAAATTGCCGTTTAGAAAGTATTTTATCAGAAACAAATTTAAATCGTTTGCACCTCTATAGAAGATCAAGATTTTTTTAGAGAATAGTTTTCATTACAGTTATAGATTAATATATTTAAAGACTTTGCAAAGCGCCCTCACACGACTGTCGCCCTTAATGTGACTATCGACTTTTTGGGCCAACTGTTCATAGGTAGGTAAATATGGTGAGTGTCGCTTGAATCAAAGTCGTGAAGGGATGTTTGCCCTACCACTGCGAATAACGGAGCGTTCAGTCCGTAGATTTAAAAAAAAAACTATGAAAAACATAGCAAAGTTATGTAATTTGACTTATTCTGTGATTTTTATGTTAATAATAATCTCACTCATACAGCCAATGCAAAAATACTATTTTAATTAAACAGTTATCGACCGCCTTATTGGCCAAGCGGCTTGGTCATTAGATTCAAGCCTCAGAGATCGTGGGTTTGATTCCAATCGGGGACAGACAAATTGGTAGAAGTTGGTCCCGGTCTGGATTTTATATTTGTAAATTTGTCTTTTTTTAAATCCCATCATATAGGAGAAAATTCTAGTTTGGGTATAGATAAGTGTGTATATGAAATATTTATATAAAAAAATATGTATATTTAAAAAAGTTATGTTCATATAAATTTATCATTAAATAAATCCACTATTGGACCATGCGTCTTGAATATTAAAAGTAGATTTATGACAAAATTTTAGTTTGCTAAATTGGCAATAGATGGCGTTGTATTGATCTCAGTTGTTATTATTAATCGCTTGAAAACTCCCAAGATAACGTGTAGTGGTATATATTTTTAAACAATATGCGAGTTTTACTGACTTTTTCTAAAAATCAAACAGAGATCATTTTAAGGTCTTTGGGTGCCTTAGGCAACAATAATACATTGAATGAACGAACATATAATGAAAAAAAAATATGGTGGGTTGTGTTCAGACGACACCCCCAGACTTATGTATCTGTCGAATCGAATACGTCAAAAATGTTAAAATTATTCTTGAGAATATTGGAACGAAAGTTCATAGCTTTTTTAAACTAAATAAAAAAGTACACAACATGTGGGATCTGTCATTAGGTACTCTTTTTATCTGAAATAGATATAATTTTTTTTTGATATTGTATGTAAGCGAAAAAAACGAAATTGACGAAAAAAAAAGAATTATTGAAAATATAATGAAAATACGAGTATGTGCACATTTTTGTGCCTTTTTTATCTACTTTGGTATGACTAACTAAAATTCACACAAAATTTTAATTTTATTTTCAAACATGCTCTTATGCATTTGTGGCGTATCTCGTATAATCTATCGCAATTGCATTTCCAAAATTTAAAAATGTCAGATTTTCGAATAATGCTTTTTAAAAGTTTTTACTTCAATTTTTAACATTCGTATGTTGTTACTCGTACCATTTACTAGGTTAACAATCTTTGGGTTCTTGCAATATACGTCATCAGTGGCCAAAATCACAGCGCTGCAAGTAAAATGGCCACGCGTAGCTTTCCGTAGCGTTCAGTATAGAACACTCGTTGAAGTACTTATGGTGCGAGCAGCTGCAGTCGAAAGCTGGCTACTGAGAACGGCGGCCGAGGCGTACCGTCCTGTCCGTTCGCTAGTCGTCGCTTCGTCGAAATTCGTACGTGAAAATACGCCCGTCTTACCGCCGCCTTTCATTTTCAACTTTGAAGAAGTTTTCTAATATCCTTATTTTTCTTTAAAAGTGTTTTTTTACGTTTATTACTTTTAATAGGTAACTTATGTGTGCCGGCAGTTGAAACAAATACATTGGGTGGTTTAAATAGTGCGTAATTTAATTATAAATTCGTGAAAGTCATAAAATATTTCAAAAAATAGTTTTAATAGAAGTTACATACAGTAAAAAGTGTATGAAAATTATTGTGTAAGTGAATTTGTGTAAAACTGAAGGAACGATAACTTTTTGCTTGAGGAAGTTTTTAAAGTAAGTACTCTATAAATAGAAATAAACTCTTAATTCTAGGTACTTCATTAAATAGGTGTGCTTATTTATTGTGATATATTTCTCTATAAGGTGTATAACTATTAATTAATTAACAGTATCGAAAAACCTAAAAACCGTTTTTAAAAATCAGAAAAGTTCAAAAATTATCTCAACAAGGTGGTCGTCCTGCATTAGAGATTTTGCGAATCATAATTTTTCTAAAGTCAAAAACAATTTGAATAGTGTAAAAAACTTCTCTTACAAACGACGGCATTCACTATGGGACGAAACATATTTTTTCTGTGTATTACCAAAAGATTTAAAAGCAAAAGCCTTTGCTTTGCCTATCTATGTTCCTTTTACTGCAATACTTTTTTAATAACCTGATATAACGTATATCTATCTAGGCATATAATTAAACAGAAAAAAATCGTTTTTGTAGTGATTTTAAAAAAACCGGTCTCATGTTGTACGGGTTAATCTAGCTCTGGACATAATTTGACGGGTTTTTTACTGTGTCAATAGCTAGTGGTTGAAAGAATCTAGTGTAGCTTAATACAATATCTTGCACAAGATGAAGTCTTAATTTACTTACATCTGGATGAATTTGCAGTTCAGAATAAACTGGTAGGATAATGAAGATGCTCCAGCTCCCAATCAAAATAATACCCAAATACTCTAAGAGATAATACTCCAAATCGAAATTTGTTCAACGTAACTTAACGGAATTTAATGACCCTTTAAACATTTGAGCATCAAAGAATTTAGGAATTTGAGAATTGATAATATGAAATGGAGTTGAGTATTTAATCCAAATAATTCAAATTAACAGTGAATAAATTTAGATCGGCAATCAAATAACTCAGTAAGTAAGTAATTATTCGAGCATTTTAAACGCCGCCCCGTCATTCTCGTCACCTTCAAAAGTTGAAAAGATAATACTAGCTCATCGTTTTTTATTCATCATCAGCTGAAATACGTCCACTGCTGAACATAAGCCTCCCCAATGGAGTGCCACTGTTGGTGGGCGGTCCATTGGAGGATCACAGTGTACAGGTGAACGCTCCCACACCCACGGGAAGATTGGTGATTAGAGTGTCCCTATTCTAAGCCGAGAACCACACGACGTAGGTTTTCATTTTACAATTTTATTATTAAAAATCAGTGTAGGCGTCTTCGAGTAATCGGGGAACATACATAAAAAAAAGATACTGACGAATTGAAAAGATTCTGACTAATTGAAAACCTTCTCCTTTTTTTGAAGTCGGTTAATAAGTGTCAGGATATAGCACAGATTCTGCATTAGTGAAATATTTAATTAACACATACGTGGACACTGCCCACGTGCCGTGAGGTCGTGATGCAGCACTAGACGACGAATCAATACGAAATGCTACGTCCATAGACGTAATGCCACGGTTGGTATCACCAAAATGACGTCTATTGGCGTACTATCTACAAACGTTTTATATATATTCCATCATCTCGTTTGACGGCAATTGAAGTACTCAAATATCAGCTGATTACTTAAATTCCCTAGAGTTTCGATTTTCTATTGTTTAATAAAATGTTAATAAAATCTATTTTATTGCAATTTTTTTTATGTCGTAAATACAATACAATTAAACCATACTCTCACATTAAATAAACTAAAGTTTAAGGTTTATCTGGTATTTTTTTGTGTCAACGGTGTAAAAGAATTGACTTTGTAGCAACTTTTTACCCATTTTCCTTCGATAAATCATATAACTTTAAATTAAGTTAGTCCGAAAAATGTTGCGGAAAACTCTCCAGTGACTAGCGAAGCCAATATTGAAATGGACACTGAAGAATATTTTTTTAAATCAAATCTGAAATTTGTGCTACATTTGTTTTGCAAAATGTGAATACACAATGTCTACACTTTCGAGTAGAGGTTAAAAAAAAAGATGCGTTACAAAATATGTGTAATTTTTGTGTCAGTCTAAAGTGAGTTTACCCATCATCGGAAATACTTTACGAATTTGAACGAAATTAACTGTGTTTTAGATAATAAATTATGCTCTATGGTTTAAATAAAATATACATTATTATTATTAAAAAATAATCGGTTTGTAATATAAATAAATTTCTACTGACTCTGATTGCTTTTTGCAAAAGATTCACCAAATTTACGAAACCTGCGGCAGTAGCCCAGACTTCTACCCACGATTTTTTTCTGATCTGTAACTAGATTTTCCTGAAATTGTAAATTAAATGAAAAACTTAATAATATATATGTTACCATATTTTTATATTTGTAATGTAATACTTGTCTAATAGCAAATTAGGATTTTCTCGTGTACCTATGGGAATTAGACAAGGGCAGGATTCACTAGTATAACATCCAGACCGGCACAAACTGTACAAAGTTGTTTGTCCCTAGATACTGTCATCAGTATCACGACTATAGTCACAAATACACATAACCAGGACAACTTTGTCTATCCCCAGTGGGAATTGAACCCACGATCTTTGGTGCCAACAATGTGATTACGGATCTATATTTGGAAAAAGTTGATCCTGGGGCCCAAGGTAGCGTACATTTAGTCCTTGGGACTCGCCCTCTGGTAGATGTTATGTGCTACGTACCTCCGTTGATCCTCGCTCAGAGGAGTTGCGGGGGGAGAATGGTGAGGAGGGGGAATGTACAGTATCCCTGGACGAAAATATAAATATTTTTTTTTTATTGATATTTATTTCAATCTGTTAAGGTCTATCAAAATATTTTTTGTTACAACTATTGTGATTAAATGAATATATACAAGGGTTTGATTTGATTAAGTTCAATTCAATTCTTCTTTGCAAATCATTTTCTTCTCAAACTTTAGCCACTAAGCTAAAAAAATATTTAACTGAATTCATTTAGATCTCAGCAAGAAAAACAACTAATTATTTATGATCTAACGATGTCCCTTAGCTTATTACGAGGACGAAAATTAGGTGGACCCTCTGTAATAAATTGTCCTTAAATGTTGAAGGAACATTAAATTAATTTTCATTACGAGTAATGTAACTATACTAAATATTATAAAGTTTCTTTTGAGATTTCTCAAAAGGAACTTTAAATTAGTTGTTGAAGACTAACGTAGACGAGGTCTCACGTGGTTTTGCATTTTTCCATAAAGTTATATAAATGAAAGTAATAGATTTATAATAATGGTTATTTTCCTTTCTTCGCTTTTATTTATAAGAAAAAACATGGTTGAGAGATCCTATATAGTAAATGTCATAGGGATTGTCAAGTGGGAGACATACATTAATAATTTTCTTGATTTGGTGAGGAGTGGGATGCCCCGCCGCCAGATGCACCGACGACCTGAAGAAGGTGGCCGGGCGCGGCTGGATGCGGAGGGCGGAGGACCGGGTGTGGTGGCGTTCATTGGGGAAGGCCTATGTCCACCAGTGGACGTCTAAGGGCTGATATGATAATAAGGAATTTAAAATAAATAATGTAGTAAAATGAAACAAACAGCCGACAGTGAATTTTGAATTGAGATTCTTCTCAATTGAGATGTTTGTACATGACAGAGTTCTAGTGATTGACGTTTGAGGGCGCCGCGCTGTCGTCGGCGTTGCGCTCATTTCCACGCAAGCTGGATACGTAGACGGGTATAAAATACCTGTAGCACGAGATTCTATAGCAAACATTAGAATTATTAAATTGTGAACTATTGTTAAATATTTTAAACAGGTAACTGCCTATTTTTAATAAAAGCGCAAGATGTAAACAAAATACAAGGAATTAACAAATAAACACAACCCCCCTCCCCCACATACATACATGTGGGGGAGGGGGGTTGTGTTTATTGATTGATTTGGACGTGATTTCGTCCGCTTAACATCACAAATTATTACATATGTATTTCCCGTCGAAATGAGATGTTTTTTCGGGATAAAAACTATCCTATGTCCTATTCCAGGACCTAACCTATTTGTGTACCAAGTTTTATCCCGATCCGTCCAATGGTTGAAGCGTGATTGAGTAACAAACATCCAACTTTCGCTATAATATTAAATTTAATAATATAATATAATATATAATTGATTGATTTGACTATACAAGTGAGGTGTACTTTTTTTTCTGACGAGAAGATCGAGTAAAGTCGATAACACACATAAAGAAAATGTCACCTTATTAAACCGAATATAACTTTTACTTAATAAAACAGAAGACTATTTTAAAGCAAACACCTTCGAATTACTTATAAATAAACCCATGCGTACTAACTTAATCAAGGACCACTCTGCTTTATTAAGTGGCAAAGTGACCATCCACTGAGTTGATAAGATAAAAGGTGGTGTTTTGATAAATGACAAAAACAAATGGAATTGCTACATTCATATACTAGATATATTCAGGTAGATATCATCAGTTGAAATACGTCAACTGCAGAATAAAAGCCTCCCTAATAATATAACACTTTGGATGGGCTGTCCATTGGGAGATTTGCTATAGAAATCCTATCAAGATAGAATGGTGAAGTAGACGCGAAACGCGTGCCAATCATTTGCATTATATTGCACAAACTATCAAACGCTCGTTTTGCGCCGAGTCAAGGTCGGGTAGACATCGACAAAAAATTTGCAATATTATGCAATTTCTAACTGCAAAACTGTATTGTCTCACTAGAAACGTGACCGCAAGGCATAAATAAAGCGCGGGAGAGGCGCGCTGTGTCCGAAAATCGGCACGCGCGAGACTGAAGTAAACAAGTGACTATAACCACTCTATCTTGATATGATTTCTGTGAGATTTTCCATAATCACCACGCTTGGCTGGCGGACTGGTGATAGCAGTAATGATCTTAATATACTAAAGAAACCGGTGCCGCCAGTTCCTGGTGCAATCCCTTAGTCACCTTGACGACACCCACGGGGAGACTGGGGGTGGCTCTATTCTTAACCGGGAACTACGAGTCCATGGCAAATATAGTAAGTAGATTCATAGGTAGGTATATAAAGATATGATAATTTAATTTTTTTTTAGAATTAGTGATGATAAAAAGCTATAATATTTTGTACTATTTATAATTCAATCAATAATGATTGATAATTGACACGTTATTAGTTTTATATTACTTACGAAAAAACATAATAGGTAATTCATTTTCGTTGTCATTTTATTTGTCATAAGTAGAGACTGGATTATATGCAACATAAAAAGCTTGTTATATGCATGGAAAATGCTTGAAATATGCATGAAAATGCTTGAAATATGCACGAAAATTGGCAGAATATGGGAAATTAAATATAAATATTAGGAACCCAAAAAAAGAAAAGTAGGTAAGTTTTCATTTTTTTTTATTTCAAAATCGGCTACGGGGTCTTGCCCTAAAATTGTTTGGGAATCCCTAAACAAAACAGCGTTTCAACAATGAAATACCTACATTTTTAAATCCGTTCAATAATTCCGGAGATTAACTGATCAATCATCAAAATTGTTCAACAATTTCATGAGCGAGCAAAAATGATTTTATGCTCATAATAATATAAATCTGTTTTCAACAAAATAAAATAATATTTACTTTCATTGCTTATTTCGTTTCCTAACGTCCTTGTAATCCAGCCTTCAACATCCGGCATGGCTCAGGTTTTCACAATAGGGGATATAATAAAAGAATTTTCGTATTTTTCCTTAAAGAGGTATCATGCGTAAACTCCGAAAAGCCTGGGATAAACCCTTAGAAACATTATTAAGTACCGATACATGTTCGCAATGACCCTGGAAGGAGTTGGGACGTGAGGAAATGTGACTGTGTAGGGCTAGCTGATTTTAATGGTTTCGTACCTAAGGGTCCAAAGAAGCCCTCTTACTGAATCTACTCTGTCTCACTGAGTCTGTCTGCCAAAGGCATCTAGCTCAATATTACATATGGTGGAAAGTCACCAGCCGACTATTCCCTATTCCTATTATAATTAGTTAGTTATCTGGTTTTATTTATTCTTAATTTAATTGTTATATTATTTCTTGCTAATGTATTGCCTATAAATAACATACATAACTTTGTAATATTATAAGTTTCTTAAGTAATAAAGATACCTGAAAATTCAAACTGACATAGCTACTAGGTAGCCTGATGTTAAAAAGGGTGTAACTAAAAGCAAAAAATCCAATAAAACGAGGCCCAGACCAAAAGTTTTTTTCACCACAAGTGGTACCTACATTTTTAACGCCAATCGAAAGCCCTGTTTATCATATACTTACATAAAAGGTTATGTACTGAAATTCCAGAAGTAAAATTATAATCTGTATTTTTTCGAATTGTTTTTCACAACTAGTTTTTAAACAACGGACTAAGAGTGGTTTTTAAATAAATTTATCGTACTGGTAGATTGTTTTTTAATTCAATTTGGGGTTTTTAGGATTTTTTAAACAGTAGTTTTAACACTTGTCTAATGCCAAACTAGGATTTTCTCTTGTGCTATGAAAATATATACAAGGATAGGATAATTCCCAAGTATGATATCCAGACGGGTCCAATTGTACAAAGTGGTCTGTCCCCAGTGGGAATCGAAACCACAACCTCTGGCACCCAAGACTAATGACCAAGCCAACAGGACGATCAAAATGTTGTCATTGCAGTACGGTCGACAAAATTAATTAATTAGAAGACAAATAATAAATACATAACAGGGGCCTTTCTTTATGGTTGGCATGGGTCGGATGTATGAGCGATCCAGTTTCTCACTTGGCCCAATTATTTTAATAAAACTGTGAAAAGCTTTTCTTAAATAACGTCCTTGATTGGTTCGTTTGTTATACGTCATATTTTTTACAGCGTCAAAAGTACCTTATCTCTTCTTTTTAGTAAAAATTATGACTTTTTTCTGTAAGTGAAATGATGAACTGCCTTCGCAAGCTACAGTCTAGATCGAAAAAGTTACAGTTCTTATTCTAAGCAGGGAACAATACGCAATACTATGACCTCTCACTAACGATCTCTATGTACTACTAGATGGAGCGTTCCTAACAATCGCTCTGTTCCACGCAAGTAGCCATAACTCTTTCACATTCACTTTGAAACTTGTGCAGTTACTACTCAGAACATTGAATTATTTTCTAAATATTGACGTTATTTAACCGCAGCGTCAATATTTAGTAATAATTAAATGTTCTGCGTAGTAACTGCACAAGTTTCATTGTGAATGTGAAAGAGTTGTGGCTACTTGCGTGGAACAGAGCGATTGTTTGGAACGCTCCATCAAGTAGTACATAGAGATCGTTGCCTCTCACTACGTCCGTCGTAGAGTAGTACCTAGTTTTTCCTGTGCACTAAAAATGGGTCTACGAACTAAGCTACTTTGTTTGTGGACAACTAAATGTCGTTAAAACGGATAAAACTGGCAAAGTTGTCAACAAATTGAGTTTTGTTGCGCATACCTAGGAGTCAGTAGTCGCTTCGCTGTTACAAACAACAAACAAATTACTATACAGCCAATAAAACATTGTGCTCAGCATTGTAGTTAATAGAAATTAACTTCTTTCTTTTGAATCATTTGTCCTTTGTTCTTCCAAGCTCCAAGATGTTGACACTAAACTGCCACCATTTCAGAAGACAAATTAGAAGAGATATAGAAGAGAAGGAAACACAAAACCAAATAACTTTTTCATTACTCATACTCGGAAAGTAGGTCTGGAGTTGCCTGAGGAGCGGGTTGAAAGTAATATTTTTCAGCCCTAGGGAGAACCGTTTTCAACTGACAGCTGTCAAATTATTAAAAAAAAAACTAGTTCTATTTTCATATTTCTATTGAACCATGTTCCAACTTTCCATACAGCCACTCAATTACAGCGCGATGTAAAATTGAAATAACATAAGGTTAAGTATTAATTAAAGAATATATTTTCACTAACTATAACTAATTGCTCTAATTTTACCATAAACTTTAAATAAATATCTCACTAAAGTTGTTGATTTATGTAGAATAAAATTCACTCATTTTTTATTTAGCTAATTCATGTTATTATTTTTTACTTTCCTTGTATTCGTAATGAAAAGCATAGTGTTTATCTCGGATTAAAGGCTGATCTCTCGAACTGCGTACTCGGGACTAGATAAGTTACTTTCACCCCTAGGGTAACAATGTACTATTTCAGAATTATTGAAGTGGTATGCTATTTGCGTCGCCACTTTATGTGTACATTTGTTTGTTGATGTTTCCTTTTTACTGACAACCATTTTTCACCAATGACTGCTTTAAAACGACAATAAGAAATTTGCTTTAAAATCATTTCAAGGACAATCCCATTAGTAAAAAGAGCTCTTAAAGCAGTTAGTTGAAAAACTTTTAATTGTCAAGGCAAAGCAAATCTGAGTTGGAGTGCCGCCCGCAACGAACTGTTTAAATTTAATTCAAATTTCAGATTTAAACTACGTACAATATTTAAGCGGTATTTTATAGTCTATAGGCTTTGGCTTAAAAGTGTAGAAAATTACATGCATTTGTCTAATATTAATCTAGGATTTTCTCCTGTGCTATGGAAATTAAACAAAAAAAGCATAATTCACAAATATAACATTTATCAAATTTGATACTAAAAGCATTATACTTGTCCTTCCGGTTACTCTAAGGTTGACTGGAAGAGATCCCTAAGTGGGATAAGTCCGCCTTGGTACACAGTTTAATTCCTATTTTATTATTGTTGTTGTTGCACTCAATACACTTGGGAAAAACAATAGAGTGAGACTGGTCTGGGTCCGGGGACATGAAGGCATACAGGGTAATGAGAATGCTGATGCACTGGCTAGAAAAGGGTCAGAACAAACTCTGACAGGACCAGAGCCATTTGTGGGACTCTCGATGAGTACCATAAAAACAGCTCTAAAAGCACATGCCGAAGAACAACACCTGGCGGAGTGGAGAGCACTTCGGGAGCTGAAACACGCTAAAGAGTTTATCGGTAATACAGACGCAGGCTTTACTAACAAAATCCTAAAATACGGGAAGACAGCAGTCCGTCTTATCGTGGGAGTTTTTGCCGGCCATCTTGATGTAAGGCACCTCCTACATAGGATGGGACTGTCAGAGACTGTCAGTTGTAGAGCCTGTGGAGAGGACAGCGAAACGGTGAAACACCTGCTGTGTGAATGCAATGCACTAGCTGCAAGGCGAATGAGTGTCCTGGGTGTGGCTTATCCGGAACCCAAGGACTACAGGCATCTGCCCCTCAGCTGCATAATAGATTTTATGCAGCGAACTGTGGGGGACGGAAGCACAGCATAGACAAAGGGGCTGACACAAAAGATCCCACAGGGTCGACGTGTCGCTGGGCGTGCCTGGCCCCCTATTAAAAGATAAGATAAGATAAGATTGTTGTTGTTGTTATGATACATACATACATACATACATACATACATACATACATACATACATACATACATACATACATACATACATACATACATACATACATACATACATACATACATACATACATACATACATACATACATACATACATACATACATACATACATAGGGACCAACTTGTACAAATTGTACAAAGTTGTCTGTCCCCAGTGGGAATCGAAACCACGACCTCTGGCGCTCGAGTCCAATGACCAAGTCACTAGACCAATGAGGCGGCGAAGGCGGTTTGAGATGGTTTATATTTTTTCCCGTTGTACATTAAATTAAAGAGTACAGCAAAATAACATAATATTGAGCTCGATTCTAAAGGCACAATGTTAAAATTTGACAGCACTAAAACTGTTGCTGTCCTTGTCACATATTATAATGAAGATAAAGACGAAACCAATTTTAGCGCTGTCAAATTTTAAAGGTGTGCCTTCAGAATCGGGCCCATTGTCATATCACAAATCTATAGCTTAAATTACATTTTCACAAAATACAAGACATTTTCACATGTCCTAAATTAACATTTCAGCGACTCACCCAGGTAAGTTGCGCGCGCGAATTACGGAAGGAATTAATTCCTGAAATTGTTTTGTATTTTGTGATAATGGAGTGCCGTGTGGTTTCCGGTAGAGTAGAATAGGACCACTCCAACTATTCCCGTGGATATCGTACAAGGCGACTATGGGAATACATTATAAAACATCAATCAGGACTCCCCAACCCGTCTGACCAGCGCGGGGAGTGTAGGCCAAATCCTCCGTCTGTCTCTGGCAGATGAGAGAGGGTGGTGCTCCTGCAGTTGAGACAAATATAACCTGATGATGAGGTAATTTAATTTCTATGGATTGTGATGTTCTTTCCCGGTATCCTTCAATGTGTCTGTGTTAATTTTTTTCATGTCCATTGCTTCTGTATAGTAAGGAACAGAGTAACGTATTGTAAAATTCATAAAAAATATATACACAAACATCCGAAACTAGGATATTCTCCGGAAATTTCTTTGAAAATAATCCTGAAAATATTGTTAAAATATAAACCTTGAACTCTGTGCAGTCTATACCATGAAGCAAAATAATTTTTCGCATCTCATAAGTCACCTGTAGTTATTAAGCAAAGCAAAAATCCTACATAAAGCTTATTTGAGACAAAGGAATTCGAATATACAGCCATTTTAAACAAAAGCACGAAATATAATTATAAATCCACATTAGATGGACAAACACTCACAGAGCATGAAAAGTCCCTTATCGTAAACAACGTACGTATTTCTCCTCAATGCATAGGCCTTAGGGAATCCCCGGCCCTGAGTTGGATCACAATCACAATGAAGGTTTTGAGACCCGCATACACGTTCTGATCCGATATAATTATGTTTGACGGAACACAGAAAACTTCTGAAAGTTTTAACAACTCTTACGATCCAATCTTGTTGTGTTGTTCAGAGATAAAATAATTTAATTTTTTTATTTTTGTCGTCACTTTTTTATTACAATACCACAAACAATCTATACCTATAATAAAACTATAACTGGTCTATGTCTGTACAACTGTACAAATGTGTATGAGGGGTCTTATATGGCCAATAGAAGCCAAAGTAATTGTTTTTAGAATGCTTGTCTATCCTTATGTATGTTTGTTACCTCACGCAAAAGTTACTGAATGAAATTTGATGCAGTTTTCACAGTTGTCTTGCTGGAGGTCTAATATAAAATCTGGTGCATGTTTAATCTCGATACGCCACTTAGAACCTGAGATATTAATAAAGTATTTTTTTCTAAAAGCCTTGTGCAATATAACAAAGAAGTATAATTGTTATGTTCGGTACAATTCATATTGCGATTGGTTTGTACTACAGTTGGAGCGGGAGTGGGATTGGGATGGAATCCGTTTGAATTCGTGAAAAAAAGCGTAAACGCGTGATGTCTTTGCCAGTCATTATCAGGCATCTATCTAATGTACTTGTAAGTTTCTTCTATACTATTCTATGTTTCTTCGATGTACATTCTGTTGTTGACCTAATAAATCAAATAAAATAAAAATGAACTGACAGATTGTTGGTTCACCCCACCTTCGGATCGGATAGTTTAAGGCCAACGATCTCTATGTACTACTATATAGAGCGTTCCAAACCATCGTTCTGTTCCACGCAAGTAGCCACAACTCTTTCACATTCACTTTGAACCTTGTGCAGTTACTACTCAGAACATTTAATTATTTACTAAATATTGACATTATTTAACCGTAGCGTCGTAGTACATAGAGATCGTTGTTTAAGGCACAGAAACCCTATCAAGATAGAACGGTTATAGCTACTTGTTTACTTCAGTTCCGCGCGTGCCGATTTTCGGACACAGCGCGCCCGTCTCGCGCAACATTCATGCATCTGACTGAAAATTATGCACGTTTACAGAAGCGGCCAGGGAACATTGTTTTACACTTTGTATTGATGTTGATAATTGATATTGGTGTTTACACTAGTTTTATCGTATTTTGTTGAATCTAAATCTATAAAATATTATTACTAGATCGAAACTATCGGAAGGCCGGCCAACATAAACAGGATCAATAAATTAATAATATGGAATGGAATTAGAATAGAATTTTCCGATCTGGTATTCAGTACAGCATTCATTCTGATTATACCCGTTGAATTAAAAAAATATTTTGTAACTCTCTAATGGGTGAAGTAACAGATTCTGATAAGCGTTTGGCATCAAAGTCAAAGTCAAAATCATTTATTGCATATGAGTACACTTGGTACATTTATACACGTCATGTTTTTTTAAAGACTACCGCATCCTAGGTGTTAGCGCTGTGAAGAAGAAACGGCGCAACAAACTTCATGCAACACATCTTTTAAAATCTAACTACGAATCTGTTAGAGAGTCACCCTGCTTTTAACACCTTTTAACACCTTACCTTAGTTCAAAATATCTGAGCTGGAATGATGTCATTCCAACTCTAACGTTATTAACTAATCCTCTTGTATCTCGCGATCTGTTTAAATACAAAATTTGATTTTTGACAAAGTAGTACAAATTCTAAGGTCAAGTCGGATGCGATCAAAATTTAAGTACGTGCCTTAATTCGAAATGTCCGAGCTGGAGTGCGTCATTCCAGCTCGGACTTCAATACCTCCTTGTAACTTTTGATCTGTTTAAGCACAAAATCTGAAATTGAGTAAAAAATAGTTACGTTATGAGTACTAAATCCTGCCAGGGTCAGATTACTGAAGTTCGACTTTGGCGAGCTGAAGTGAGGCACACTCGCTTTTACTGCCTTGTCTCACACCCTGTAAATTTGTCTGGAAGAGATATCTTTTAGAAATAAGCTCACCTTTGTGTAACAAAACTTATAACAGAATTTAGATTATTAATTTTATTACCGTATGGCCTTTAGATTAAAAAAAATACCGCTCGAAGATCAAAAGTTAAATCGACAATCCACTTCATCCTCCGATTTTAATTTGGTTAGCTCCTCTAAACCCCAAGGGAAGCGTGTTTTGGGACACTCGGTAACAATGTGGTGCTCATCAACATATCAGCCCTTAGACGACTGTTGGACATAGGCCTTCCCCAATGAACGCCACCACACCCTGTCCTCCGCCCTTCACATCCAGCCGCTTCCGGCCACCTTCTTCAGTTCGTCGGTCCATCTGGCGGCGGGGCGTCCACTCGGGGTGTCCGGTTCTTTTAAACCTGGCTACAAGACTGTATTTAGTTTTAGTGTGTATAACAAAGAATATATGTATTCACAAAATGACTTGTAGTTCGACGGAAATGCTTATGGAGTAGAACCCTAAATCGGCAGGTCTGTAGGGGTCTTAAGCGGAATCGCAATCTCACTGTTTTACAAATTGCGCACAAAAAATAAATAAATTTTATATATTTTCATGCAAGCATTAGGTGAAAATCTAAAATTTTTAACCTACTTTGTAGGGCTTTTTGAAATAACATAAAATCGTAATAGGTTTTAATTGCCTATGCTTTTTGGTGATTAATAGTAGATTAGTAGCCAAGGGCTGTAAGGCATCAATTGCAGCCCGAGATATTTAGGCACACGAGCGCAGCGAGGGCGCCTATAGTTCGAGGGTGCAGTTGATGCTTACACCCGAGCTAACTACTCTGCTTTACATCTCGATTGTGAAGTAAGTAGAAAAAAAACCGGCATTACAAGAATAAAACATTTTATTAGTTAAAAATATTGTTAATTTCTGCTTCAGCTTCCATTTTCATTGAATCGGGAGTGCAGCTTATATCTTCATCACTTGCAGAACTCATGTTTTTTTACTAATTAGCACGTAATTATAAAAAAATCCCAAAAACAAACAATATTTAAAGTAAAAGATTTCTATTCCCGCCTTTTTTCATCTTTTTTTTTAGTTATTTTTTTCAAGAACGTAATTGAGCTTCGCCGTTCGATATTTAAAATTGATGACTATTATACTCATACGAATACATCATTGGGCTGAATGCATGATGTCTATTGCCATTATGATGGTTAGATGTACGCGAACTTTTTGAAAGAGTGAAGAGTTTTTTTTTTAATTACTTACCGCCCTAGGGCTTTTCTAGCTACATTATTTATTACCCTAGAGCGCTAATTGGTTACCTACAAGCCCCATTTGGGGGTAATAAGGACCTACTTACCGAATATGAGATGTGTAAAGTTACTTTAAGTGATTCATTTCCCTGTAAGTAAACACGCGAGCGGAGTGGTGGATCCAGCTAGTTTCACATATAATACGATCGGCATAAATAAACATCCAAAAATTAATAATGGTCAATGTAACACGTTCAACACGTGACATTAATAAACATTCGCCTGCAAATACTGTGACCGTTTGTTGACTTTACTAAACCCAAAGACCGCAACTCTGATTCACCTAACATACCACAGTAGAAACTAAACTTTTTGTCCTCAAACCGCAATTCCAATTCCTGGCAGGTATAGATGGATTCTAGGGTGCCTGTGGTTAGTCGGACAACTTAAATGAAATTCCGAAGCGGCT
Source organism: Esperia sulphurella (assembly GCA_947086405.1). Lineage (NCBI taxonomy): Eukaryota > Metazoa > Arthropoda > Insecta > Lepidoptera > Oecophoridae > Esperia > Esperia sulphurella. The sequence goes on along the minus strand of OX352273.1, from coordinate 11,687,256 downwards.
CTCAGCTGCAGGGCTGTGGCAGCTCTCTTCATTTACAGGGCGTTGATCCAAACTGTTGGATGCTTTCTGGAATAGTTAGATATAACTTCTTATTAACTCACGTCTCCTTTATAAAGAATGCTGATTAAATTTCGCTGTTATTATATCTCTCGTATCTGTCAACAATAATATGTAACCTTAGATTAAAATCGATTTTGGACTGCATTACAGAAATTGATTAATTGATATGAGGTAAAATATGTCTGTATAATATAATCATCAGCATCAGCTGAAATACGTCGACTGCTGAACTTAAGCCTTCTCAATAGAATGTCGCATTTGACTGGCTGTCCATTGGGGGATTTGTCATAATCACCACGCTTGGCAGACGGATTGGTGATCGCAGTAATGATCTCAATATGCACAGGAGAATGCTGCTGCCCGTCCCTGGTGCTATACCTTAGTTGCCTTGACTGCACCGGACGGGAAGATTGGTGTGGCTCTATTCTAAACCGGGAACCACACGGCATAATAATAATATGTTAGGTATGTATACCTACACACCTGTCTATTTCTAAGCTAGGATTTTCTTCGGTATTATGGGAATTATATAAAGTTAGTAGAAATTTGTCTTTCCCTATGGGAAATCGAACCCAATGCCTCTGGCACTCGAATCTAATGACAAAGAAACTAGACCAACGAGGTGTTCAAATATTTAACGAAATAAACATATATATATATTCTTTATTGCACATCTTAAAACTAAATACAGTAATAAATAATGTGTACAAAGGTGAGGTTATCTCTAAAAGAGATCTCTTCCAGCCAACCTTACAGGGTGTGAGACAATATAGTGGCTTTTGGACAAATGCATACATATTTTTAAGGTCTAAGAATTCTATTCATCATCATCATATCAGTGCTTAGACGTCCACTAATGGGCATAGGCCTTCTTCAATTAACGCCATCATACCTGACACCTTCTTCAGGTCGTCGGTCCACCGGCGGAGGCGGGGCGTCCCACCCTGTGCAAACCGAGAATTCTATTTTTTTTAAAATATGTGGGGACATTTCATACACGGCCACCTGATCCCAAACTAGGCAGAGCCTGTGATATGGGTATCAGACAGCTGATATACATACATAAATACATAATATAATATATAAATAACATCCAGTCACAAGGCAAACACAAGTGCTCATCACACGAATGTTTGCCCTGGGCGGGATTCGAACCCGCGACCCCGAGCTTCGCAGGCAGGTGTACACTACTTACTACCGACTAGGCTACGGGGCCGATATTAAAAGTTGCAATGCTCCTTAAAGATTTTCTGCCAGTTACTAAAGTTTCTAAACATCCGAACGGCAAACGATTACACCATTTGTACAAATAACGTCAGAATAGATAGATAAACTAGTAATACAGATTTTTGGAAAGTGTACAGAGGTGGCCTTATCGCTTAAAGCGATATTTTCCAGGCAACCTAGGGCGACGGAGTAGGCAAAAGATGTACTGTCCTTAAACACGAGATATCCAAATAGGCTCGTGATTAGTGACGTACCAAAAACTACGCGCTTCCACAAGAATTGTTACGCGATGGGCAGAACCATATTCAATAATATACCGGCATCTATAAAGGAATTAAATAGGTTTAAAAATTCTCTTCGGAAATGGCTGATTCAGCATGCGTTTTATTCCGTTGCAGAATTTTTGTCGCACAAAGATATTATTGTTATTATTAATGTAAATATTTGCATGCTCTTGTAAATAGCAGAATTAGGAGATCTTAGCCTCATAATGACCATCTAATGAACTGTACCCTATTCTATAGCAAATAAAATCTTATCTTATCTTATCTTGCAGGTAAAAGTTCTTTTTTATTATTATTTTAGAACATAGGTTACACTAAACATAGGTTACTCTGAAGAATAGATTAGTAATGTCTCTGTATATAGGAGACTAGAGATACTACGTCTTAGGGACCCGATTGGAACTTAGATAGTATTGTTCAGTACACAAAGGACGTAATGAATTGCCTTAATGCGTTTCGTGGGGCATCCGACGACTTCGTCTTTGACGACCTCATCTATCTAGACGACTTCCTCTGCCTCCAAATCGACCTATTTGTGTTTGTTAACTTCGTAACGAGGCGATAGTATACAAAATCTAATTAGAACGCTATAGCTAATTTTTGTAATAAATCAGCAATGTAATAAGTACATTGTTATACATACATAATGCTCACGCCTTGGTCCTAGAGGGGTAGGCAGAGACGGTGTATCGTCACTTTGCGCAATGTAATATTGCAAAGTAGCTTTCCTTCGTCCGCTTTTCGCCCCGTGATACCCCTTAACGTGATGTGTTGGTGATTGTTATATTTAATATTATATATATATTATTACGTATGTACTTAGTAAATTATATTAGTATATATCAATAGCTATACCTACTCATTTATTCCATGTATAGTACAATATTTTATTATAAAATTTCAATATTCTTGCATATTTTTTTATCTACTGCTTGTTTTAGCTTTTCCCACAGTGGAGGTTGGCTGGAAGAGATCTCATATAGAGATAAGTCCAGCTTTGTATACTTTTATGTTATGCCCTTTTTTTGAAAAATATATGTGCAATAAAGAATATATATATATTGTTGCCGAGACCTTCCAAGAGATTAAGAGTACAAGAATTGCACTTACCTTCGAGGCTACTGTGTTGTGTTTTTTTTTTCAACTAAATATTTCATTTCCGCATAAACAAACAACACAAATTATTTCCGGTACTGTTTTTGAAATTATGTATCGATGTGTAAGTTAAATATTGAACAAAAAAATATTGTTCTGAGATTATTAACTTTTAAGTTTTTGACTACAAATAAATGATTGTTAATTAGAAGGTGGCCGGTAGCGGCTGGATGCGGAGGGCGGAGGACCGGGTGTGGTGGCGTTCGTTGGGGAAGGCCTATGTCCAGCAGTGGACTTCTAGGGGCTGACACGATTAAATGATTGTAGTTCAAATTCAAATTCAAATTGTATTTATTGCGTAACATGGGTAATTACAATAATTTTGTTATATGGTAGTAGTGAAGCCGTACATGTTCTACCATTTCTGGCGTGCAACAATTAGTAGTTTGTTTTCTTATGGTTTTAATATGTATGGTATGGTAATAGATATTTAAGATTGTGTCTTACTAAACTGGTAAATGTCGGCTAAGGCGAAACGATGGCATTACTTACTCAAAACAAAACAAACTGAGTTGTTCCCCTATTGAACTGATTCATCGATATATTTTTGTACATTATTTTCTGTGTTTTTTTTTTAAATTATTTATGGTTGTCTAAACATTAGAGACCACGTTAACTTAAATTACCTATATGTAACCATATAGACTGACTAATTTTAAGAATTTTATTAGATTTGGATAACCCTTTTAGACTATTAGCCGTTCTGATTATGGTAGTTAAGAGCTTTTAGATTTTGCGATATGCGTTTATGAGTTTTTATATTTTAATAAATAGAATAGCAAGTATAATTGAATACATAAAGTGAGACAATTAACCATATAAATTTAATTAAAACCGTTTCATACACCGTGTTCAAACGGTAAAGCTTTGAATCCTCATTTTAGAATATTAACGAGAATATTCCCGAGCAGTGGCTTGAAAATTATACTTCATTCAGCTAGTAAGTCGTCAACCGTAAACCGCACGTAGGTAACACGGGGTGCATCTGCCGAACAACGCGCAACTCGGAAATAAGCGTTTAGAAAATCTATTCGGTCAATAGTGTATTAATAAATAAAAACGTTAACTCCGCGTGTCTGTACGTTAAACATATTTGCAAAACAAATAAATGGGGGGGGTCTAAGTATAAGTAATAAACATAACACATTTCGAGCATTTTTGGAATTTTTGTTTGTCTGTCTGTTTATCTGTTTGTTCGTTTGTGCACGCATCTCTTAAAAACTACTGAACCTAGAAGCTGGAGCTGGAGCGGGAAGGGACGGCAGATGGGGAGGGGGACGGGAATTAATACTTAATAATCTTCAAATTTATTTAATTTTGTAGTCCACGCGAGTGAAGCCGCGGGCACAGCTAGTTGTACAATAAAAATACACTGGTACAATAATAAAGTAGCTTACATTAGTACATCTGGGCGGTATTATCGCTTAAAGCGATTTCTGTCAGACGACATTTCGTAAATATTTATATATTAGGTAGGCACTAGGTATTTATATGCGTAGGTACATAAAAGCTATAGAATGTAGGCTGCAGTGGACGGCTATAGGCTGATTATAAATCGCTCTCATAGCGATGATTTTTTTTTTCTCCGTCTGTCCGGTGGATGTTTCGGTAAACTAATGTACCAATTGAGCTGAAAGTTGGAATATACAGGTAACATTTCTTGCAATGATGGGAAAATTAGAGAAATTCCAGAAAAAAATGCCTTTCCGAGAAAACAAAACAAAAATTAAGTTCCACGTAAATTTTGCTGTTTTATAAATAAAAATATTCGTGTCACAGGAATATTGTATAATTCGTCCGTTTACAAACGGCGTCGTCAGTTTACAAACGCTCGCTGTCCTGTAAAATGCCGCAGGCAGATTAGAAAATGACGAGGCATTCTGAAATATGGCGAAAAAAATCACGAGCGAAACGAGCTCGACATGTCGGAACACCCCAATTCGGATGGTTTGGGCAGAATACTAAATATTATTACGAAAAGAAGCGACAGTCACCTCCGCGCCAGTTTAAGTCACGGCTGGCAGTACGCAGTAATGAGCTGCCATTTTTCGGCTCGCTCCGCGCCGCCCGCCGCCGCCGCCGTTACAAAGTTTCTACGCTAGCGACTCTCACCAAGTCTGCGCTCAAGTCTCCTTGAAATCTCTTCACAACTAATAACAATACTCTTTGTGGTTACGGATTACATCACGGATTTTCAGTTCAAAAGATAATTCAGTCATTATTTAATAATATTATATACTATAATATCCACTTTAGTCCATGTTTGAAAATTTGTATATTAATGTTCAGAAAAGCTGACAACGACAGCCGAAACAAGTTAGCAAAGTGTATAATTTATTTTTCTGAAATTTCCAGCAATTTCTATAATCATTACCAGGCTCTACATATACCTATATTCATAATTTCAGCACAAATGTCTCGCAGATTTTGTACGGGGGAAAAAAGTTAGTTTTTCATTTATGACCTTAAAAAAAATTGGAAGAAATTTAGTTCATTCTCATCATTAAAACATCCAAGTCTTGGATGTTTATATATTTAGTTAAGTATGTCTATCCGTTATCTAGTAACCATACCACAGGCTCTGCCTAGTTTGGGACTGGATAATTGGTGTGAATGTCTGACATATTTTTTTATTTATGATTGTCGAGTTCAACGGACGAATCGACAAACAGTCGGACAAAAAAGCTATAAGGGTGTTTTCGGTTTGTCGAATCCATAAGAAAGATTTAAATAAAAAGATGTTACTTAGGTACTTACATGCCATGAGAGCGATAGACTATGAGATACGAGTATTTAGAGAATTCAACTCTAATTTAAATATATTTATAAAACGATACTGAACTCAAACGCATTGATGTTCCTTTGCAAATCAGTTAAGCTACGCCTACGCTTGTACCTAGAATGTTGTTGTTTTCATTTCACTGAGATTTTGCCATGACGTGCTTGGATGTCGACCTGATTCGCTAACCGGAGGCAGCTGGGGTATTCAGTAAACATACAATATTCTACGCACATCCGTGCTGCACGCAATAATAACACTACATTAATCTATCTATACTAATATTATAAAGAGGTAAAGTTTGTGAGGTTGTAGCGGGTAATCTATGGGTCTACTAAACCGATTTTGAAAATTATTTTAGCAATAGAAAACCACGTTATTTATCAGTGTCATAGGGTATATAAAAACCAGAAAACTGAAAAGACTTTTTCGTGGTAGTCGGATTTGCAAAGGACATCGGAGAAAAAACGGTCGAACGGAAATGTTTCTTCAAGCTCTACAACTTTTCTCTAGAACTCAATCATACTCATTTTCGTCAAACTGTCCTTTACGACAATTGAAATTTCCGGTATCGATATATATATATCTCATCATTTAGGCTGCATTCGTAAAAAACATTTCCGTTCGACCGTTTTTTCTCCGACTTACTTTGCAAATATAACCCTCCTTTTGGCAGTCAATCATGATACTCAGTACAGTTCATCACAAGTAAAAATGTTCCCCGCCCAACAAAGTGGGCACGGGTCAGCTAGTATAAATGTAGAATTAGTAGTGCTATTCTTTAAAATACAATCTCACGTGCGAGTCTCACTCGAGTGACTTCACTCACTTTGAAACCTAATCCATTGGTAATTTTGTAAACATTCTAGAGCACTGTCGACGTGAAATGAACAAAGAACTCACTTCACTATAGAAAATCGAAGTTTTTCAATACTTATTTGACAGTTGTTAAGTAGCTAAATTCGAAAGTGAAGTTACCGTGAAAACGTTACACTTGTAAATTCTCACTCGCCTTAAATATTGTCATACTGGTGTGAGTCACTCCTTGTATCTCTTGATCTACTTAAGTACAAAATCTGAAATTGTAGTAAAAATAGTACATATTGGGTACTAAATCCTGCTTGGGTCAGATTACTTAAATTCAGCTTGGCTCGAGTGCCGTACATAAATCTTCAAAAATTTTGACGCAATTAGAGCACCCGTTACATGACCCACTGACTGATATATCAATGCATTGCTAAAATCGTAGAATATTGCTCGTAACTTAAAGTCCCTATGATAACATAGGATATCATAAAAAATGATATTTATAAAGTTGGAAATAGGCATTCGTACATCTAGTTGTAAATTCAGCCTTTTTTATACTTTAATGTACACAAGCCACACGTAAGAGTTTTCTTAAATGTTGTTAAGTTGTTTTTTCTTAGTCTTTTTCGCTATTTTTACTGAAGTTTCCTAATAAAAGGAAATTAAGCTTCTGGTAGTGATCAAAGTTAATGTAAGCTTAAAGAAAAAACATATAATATATCACGTTTCTTTTTTAAAATGTAATTAAATAAAATAAATAAATATGTCAGACATTCACACCAGTTATCCAGTCCCAAACTAGGCAGAGCCTGTGCTATGGTTACTAGATAACGGATAGACATACTTAAATAAATATATAAACATCCAAGACTTGGGTACAAACATTCATATTCATCATACGAACATTTGCCCCTAGCGGGATTCGAACCCGCAACCTCCGGCGTGGCAGTCCGAGAGCTACCCGTTCCGCCACGGAGGTCGTCAAATTGATGTTATTTTACTTATTAGGCCTTGTTTTATATAGGTACATATACATACACTTGTCTAATCCCAAACTGGGACTTTCTCCTGTGCTATGGAAATTAAACAAGGATAGGACAATTCACAAATATAACATCCAGACCGGGACCAACTTGTACAAAGTTGTCTATCCCCAGTGGGAAAGGAACCGAAAAGGAAAGGAAAAGGCTCTCGAGTCCAATAACCAATCCACTAGACCACCGAGGCGGTCAATTAACTGATCTACGATACTTTTAGATGCTTAAATATCTGCGTTAAAGCGTCTTATCTAAGTGTAGAAAATGTCTGAATATCAATGGCAAGTATCTACCTAATCAAAAGGAATGGAATTGAAAGGCGTCCTGCCGACCGATGTCTTGGTTGACGAAAATTAATCATTTTGGGTTCATATTAAACAAGCACAGATATTTAATTAAGCAGAGATATTTTGGAATCCATATCATTTCGAATGATCATTTTCGTATTTCATTTCTTTTCTATTCCCTTTGACTTTGAGCTTTTTACAAATCTCCATGGGGTTCCGTAATACCTTAAAGGAAATGCGAGAAATCTCCGAGGACTCTACCTCGAGGGTTTATAGAGAAAATTGGTTCGCCTTTGACAGGTGTGAATTTATATATAGGCATGCGGCATGCTGTTTGGGTTATACGAGGGTTACACGCCGTCTTATTTTAGGAGTTTTTACTAGCCAAGGTTTCGGTGTAAGGCATAAAATGGGGTTGTCGGAGACCGTCAATTATAGAGCCTGTAGAGAGGACAAACGGACGATGAAGCGCTTGCTATGTGAATGTAATGCACTAGCTGCAAGGCGAATGAGTGTCCTGGGTGTGGCTTACCCTGAACCCAAGGACTACAGGCTACTATCTCTTGGCTGCATAATAGATTTTATGCAGCAGAGTATGGGGGATGGCACTGTATAGACAGAGGCTTAAACAAAAGATCCCACAGTGTCGATGTATCGTACCTGGCCCCCTGTCATAAGATAAGATGTACGCCGACTACAAAAGTAAGTCTACTGTATTATTATATTCTCTAGTTATTGATTTTTATTGTACAAGACGTCACAAACGTTCTCAACAACACAACAGACGTCATAATGTGGTTAGACATGCAATCGCATTGATGCAGGTAAAGGTCACAGTTTAGGTATACACATAATTGTTCTTATTTCGATGTTTGACTCTTTGAAACGAGCTGGGAAGTAAGATACCAATTGGTATCTATTTGGAAGTTACCCGGGTTCCATACCCGGAGCGGAGACGCTAAAGCGTTTTCTTCCGATGCGAAACATCCTGTCATTTTCAGAGGGGGGAGGGAAAGGGGGAGGGGAGGGGGAGAGGGAGTCTAGTATTAAACTCCACATACTTGCGGTGTTCATTGGAAAGGGCCATGTCGAGCAGTGACATGATGACTGTATAATATGCATTTGGGTAGCTTTAAAAAATTTGTGTCTGTTATATTTGAGTGCTCTACAACATATTATATTAAACACGTCGATACATGTCCTTGATAGATGTGGGTTTGGTATCCTGGGACTTCGAATCTTATTCTGCCTTTATTCTTATACTAGCTATTGCCCGCGTTTCGTCCGCGTTGACAACTTAACATCACAAATTATTATGTATTTCCCGTAGAAATGCGATGTTTTTTGTGGATAAAAACTATCCTATGTCCATTCCAGGACCTAACCTATATGTGTGCCAAGTTTCATCACGATCCGTCCAGAGGTTGCAGCGTGATTGAGTAACAAACATCCAAATATCCAAACATCCAAACATCCAAACTTTCGCATTTATAATATTAGTGGAATCCTAAAAACGTCAAACAGTTAATTAAATAACAGTCAAACATAGAGTAACCTAAGTATTATACTGTGCATCGGATTATAGAATAAAAGACTCGCTGTTTGTATTGTTCATTGTGCTACAGTCGGATCCGCAATGCTATTCGGTTTTTTTTTTAAATTCTTTTTTGTCACTGTGGGAAAAAAATTAAAAATGCATCCGAACGCAACCTACAGAGAGAGAACACAAATAAGAGAATGAATCCGAGGACGAAAAAGGAGCTATGTAGGTATCTACCTAATATATTTGCCGTGTGGTTTAGAATGAACCACCCGCAATGTTCCCGTGGGTGTCATCAAGGCGACTAAGGAGTTGCACCAGGGACAGACAATACGTTCTTCTGTTTATTAAGATCATTTCTATGGTCACTAATTCGCCTGCCTAGTCTGGTGACTATGGCAAGAGTCGTGGCATTCTACTGCGGAGGCTTATGTATTTGTTTATGAAAACATTCACTGGCATTTTGTCTTGGTTGCTGTATGTTATCTAATTTTTTATGATCGATCGTTCAGGGGGACCTAAGATAGTTCAAGGGATCAATATCTTGGTGCGCTCGTATATAGTTTAAGATGTCTATTTGCGGTTAACAATTATATCAATATTTTTCAGTATCATCATCAGCCTAAATACGTCCACTGCTGGACATAGACCTCCCCAATAGAATACAACTTTTATAACCATTGGGGGATTTGCCATAATACCACGCTTGGCAGGCGGATTGGTGATCGCAGTAATGATCTTAACATACACACACACAGGAGAACGCTGCTAGGCAGCAGCTCTTTCTCTAAGTCCCTTACATTTCATTGTACATACATACATACGCATACCTATGCGCTATATTGTTAGATACGCTACGCGCTACACGATACGATATGGTAACGATAGAACTAATCATCATCATCAGGTTATTTTTGTCTCCACTGTAGGAGCACAACCCTGTCTCATCTGCCGGAGACAGACGGAGAGTTTGATCTACACTCCTTTCGTTGTGCTCCTGCAGTGGAGGTAAAAATAACCTGATGATGATTAACCCAGTTGGTCTTATAAATTCTATCATATTTACCAATCCTATACTAAAAACCGTGTGGTTCCCGGCTTAGAATAGGGCCACCAATATCTTTCACGTGGTTGTCGTCAAGGCGACTAAGGAATAGCACCAGGGACGCCTGTCAGTGGTGCGTGCCGTCGTGACTTGCGCGACCTATACAGGCTGTTGTGTTAGGTTCTCGTATTGTTTGTATAGGCAAATTAGGGAACGTACTCAAACTACGTGACCCGTTCAGGGGTGGGAGGGTGGTCTTCAAAATACCACGGTTGATCAAAGGTGGTGGGCTTAGGTTTTCGTCACGTAGTCAATATCCTCTAGGGAAAACTCGCGCTTTTTCGAGCTATATTCAAATATGGCGCGCAGCGTTTAGCGCTTTTTAAATTCACAGGTGGCAACACTGACGCAGAAATCGTTAGCTGATTGAAAACTTACAGTTTTTTCTTCTTGATAATATTTTTTTTCACTTGTAATTAAAGGTATGCACGCACTCTTGGTGTCACGAGGCAAGCGCCGTATTAATAAAGACAAATATGAGTAAATTTTTTTTTACTTTCTGTTCGTAAAAAAAATTTAAAACCATATTTATGAATTACTACGTGAAAACTAGTCTGGGAGGGGTGGTGGGGGCCTTGGCATATACTACGGGTGGTCACCGAGGTTGGAAGGGGGTAATTTTTTTTAAAAATGGGTCACGTAGTTTGGATACTTTCCCTTATGAGCACTGTCTAAAAAAATTTGCTACTCGGCAGAAGTTGATCAGTTCCAAAGTCTGAAGTGACTTTTTTATACAAAACAAGATAATAGAATTCCTAAAAGGTCAGGAAGACCATCAAAAGTCAAATAATAAATGTATTGTTAACTTTTGCTTCGCTAAGCAGTGTAATGTGCCAAAGTTTTTGTTATCCCTGTTAATTTCGCATTTGATTTAATTTTGGTACAGTGTAAAAAGTGCCGTGTGGTTTCCGGTAGAGTAGAATAGGACCACTCCAATTCTTCCCGTGGATGTCGTACAAGGCGAATACATTATAAAACATCAATCAGGCCTCCCCAACCCGTCTGGCCGGCGCGGGGAGTGTAGGCCAAATCTTCCGTCTGTCTCCGGCAGATGAGAGATGTGCTCCTGCAGTGGAGACAAAAATAACCTGATGATGATGACAGTGTAAAACATGTGGAGTAACACCTACCCACACTTACCTATGTAGTATCTAAGTAAAATGCTTAAGTAATAATCAGAGATCGGAATAAGGTATCATTAATGTACTTGCGATGAAATGTTTATGTTAAATTGGATATTCCGGGATTTTTCCTAGATTTATTTTAAAACTAGTTGTGCCTGCAACTCAGCTCGCGTGGAATTCACATTTATTTTTAATCTCACTCTCTATCTGACTCTGACCACGCTCACACCCACGCCCACTCTCAATCCCAATCCCACTCCCACGCCCACATCAGCCACTACAGCTCGAAATGTAGTCCTAACTCATCGCAATATAAATTGGCACCAAACATTGTTATATTGCATAACCTACTATTGTATTTGAAAACTAAAAATTAATATTTATAACTTATTTGCTATTTTATTTTATTTATTATAGTCATATAAGTACCTGTTTATCATTTATATTTCCGAATAAGCTCAACCTACTATTTCTCTGGCATAATATTTTCTTCCCAAAGGTTGTCTGGAAGAAATCTCTTAAAGCAATAAGACCGCCTAAATTGTACTATTTGTAACTTTTATAACTTGTAAATGTATTTTTTTGTGCAATAAAGTGTATTGTATTGTGTGTATTACTTTGATTAACTGATCTGGTTAAAACAACTTCGACGAAATTGGTAATGCAAGAAATTGAAGTCATCTACGACTAACACTACCGTACCATGTGTCCACTGAAAGTTCTTGTGAAGAAATATATTTCAGGACTTGGTTAGTTCGAAAGAAAAACAGCCTTTGTAAACAAATCTTGTATTTGTTAAAGACCTTTGTTAGAAGTGCCTCGCTATGTTGTTGGCATTTAACTTTTGTAACTTTTTTCTTTACCAACTCTACTACTTTAATTAAGTAGGGGAGCATCGGTGGCGCAGTGGCAGGCCAGTCTCACTCCGCACTTTAGGTACAATAATATACCTACGCGGTATCTTTTTTTAATAATATTACCTAGTAATTATATGTTATGCCATATAGTGGCATCTACATGGCACCTAGATGAATCGCGTACTACTGCGCGATTCGTCTAGGTGCCATATAGGTGCCACCATATGGCATAATATATAATTACTAGTAATATTATTAAAAAAGGTTTGTTTAGAAAAGTTCTAAAACAAATCCCATTAAATTATATCGCGATTTAGTTGGGCATGCAGTGGCAGGCCTGTCTTACTCCGCAGCTTAGGTATAAATATAGTATATATCTAGACAAAAATAACCTGAAGATGAAGATCACTATTGCGATCACAATCCGTCAGCCAAGCGTGGTCATCATCATCATCATCAGGTTATTTTTGTCTCCACTGCAGGAGCACAACCCTCTCCCATCTGCCGGAGACAGACGGAGGATTTGGCCTACACTCTCCGCGCTGGCCAGACGGGTTGGGGAGGCCTGATTGATGTTTTATAATGTATTCCCTCAGTCGCCTTGTACGACATCCACGGGAAGAGTTGGAGTGGTCCTATTCTACTCTACCGGAAACCACACCGGCAATAGTGATCTTAATATACACAAAAGGACCCTGCTACCCATCCCTGTTGCAATCCCTAAGTTGCCTAGACGACACCCACGGGAAGATTGGAGGTGCCCCTATTTTAAGCCGGGAATCACATGGCATAATATAAGCACTGATGTGTAGCTAGTTTCGTATCAAATTATACTCGCCAATTTAAATAAGTTGTTTCAACATCAAAATCTCATACATCAAACCAAATAATAGGCATCGAGAGATGGTAATGATTTCGTTTGAATGCCATTAAGTTCATTACCATTTTTCATGCGTATTTATTTATCACGAAATGTTTCCTTTTTTCATGATTTAAAGCGGAATGACTGTCTAGTATTATTCAAAGGCTGTTCTTTAGATAACATTATTAATGCGTGGAATATTTAAAAGCCATGTCATATAAAAGACATGTCTTTTTGAAAATCATAACGCTTTTGAATCCTGAATGGGCATACTTGAAGTGAAAATGAAGGAAAGGTGGAATCGAGAGAGGAGGGGGCACAGGCGGCAGTCCTCACAGGGATGGGGTGGAAAGGAGAGGCCTCTCTGAGAGAAGGGAGGGAGATATTCACTTATGTAATACTTACTAGCTTTTTCCGCGACTTCGTCCGCGTAGTTTTCGATAATTACACATCTTCACTGCTTTTAACGATTAATTTGGTTACCCGTAAGAATGAGATGTTTTTCGGAAAAACTATCCTATGTCCTATTCCAGGACCTAACCTATATGTGTGCCAAGTTTCATCCCGAAGTGGTTGAAGCGTGATGAGTAACAGACATCTAAACTTTCGCATTTATAATATTAGTGGGAAATAAATACATTCAAATTTGAAGTAATATATATATTAACTAATTTTTTTTCTTAGTTACAGTATAGAAATATTGTGTTCGATGATATTCGAATTGTGTTTAGTGAAAACTGTGACTTGGGTACACGGTAGTTAGAGGAAGAGGAGAGGAAGTGAGGGGGAAGAAAGAGACAGAAGGGAGGGGTCGGAAGGGTTGGAGGGTGTGGGATGTCTTTCCTTACATATCTGCAATTTTTATTGTATTAATTGTTACTTTTCATTTTATTTTCAGTAGTAGGTGTTTATTAAAACGGCATCAGTACATATTTTACAGCACAGCTAGTATGACATATAATTATTTAATAATTAGTTTGTCAATATCCACTGCCGAATATAGGTTTTCGAGATCTCATAAATCAAAATCTTTACGATCAAGATTTCTCGTCTTCATTGAGTACATATTATGCAGGATAACAAGAATATCTCCAAGATGATGTCATTATAACACCTAAAATGTCAACTAAAAACCTTGGATAATCTCGCGACTTGATAACTCCGTCTGTTGCCACTTAATCAATGAAAATAGCAAACAAATTTTCATACGGCTGCTAATTGAGATTGTAAACAACATTTGCATCAAATATTCACTAATTTTTTTACACTTATACGACTAATGTCAGAATCAAATGTTTCATTTTGTTAGGTAGTTAATGGGCAGCCTGTGGTCACTTATTTATTACTTTATAAAGCCTCAGAAAAATGTCTGCATCAGCGATTTTATGACATTCCAAAGCCAATGGTTTAGTGTAAAAATGAAAAAAAAAAATGGGTTTCAGCCCATCGAAGGCCACTGTTGGACTTAAGTAGTCTCCAATAATATATTAATCATTCAATTGAGATAGATCTGTCAGACAAGGTCAGACAGGTGACAGCACGACCGGTGCAAAGCTTTGTACTGGGGGAATTGACAAATTCGCCCAGTGGATTTTTCGCCCAAGTCCAGCAGCAGACTATCTCTTTCTCCTTCCTATTGCCCCTCCTCTCACCTTCTCTTCCCCTCGCCTCTTCCCACTTCCCATTCCTCAAAGTTTACAGTTTTATTTATTAGAAAATATCTTCGTTTGCGCAATTAATACAATGCTGTGTTTGGCAGACGTAATTAATGTCTTTGTTTTCATTAAACAGTCTCAGCACCAAATGTTTACATTCTATCTAATATTATCCAAAATAGAAACATTACAGATTGCTAGAGCAGCTCACGTTAATGTGGGATCGATGAGGAGAAGGTTTCTCCTTCGGGGGAAAGGGAAATCTTCACCAAGGGTAGGTACTCTTTGCTTTGGAGCACTATTATACATATATTCAGAAAACCGTAGGTATGATATCTTATGGTATGCCGGCGGAGCAGAGCGGGAAAAAGCTAGTTCTATATTGTGAATGCGAAAGTAAGTTCCTTTAGTCGTTTGTTGGTTATGCTGTCACGGCTCGCCTATTCAACTGATCACCATGAAATTTTGCATACCGTCGACGGTTCAAGTTGGCGTAAGGGACAAAATTCCAAAATTAGTGTTTTAGTTTCCAAACTTAGTTTTCAATTCTATATCGAATGGTATATTTAAAAAACTTTACGGCTCCTGAAATGTAAATGTTTATCCCCTACGCCAGTTTTAATTTCTATCGCCGATATACTTATACGCCTGTGTCCATGAAGATTGGCTAAATTTACCGCGAGATTTTTTTACCACGGGAAATAAAAACCACGCAAGCGAAGCCGCGGGTGACAGCTAGTAAACAATAAAAAAAATCTTTTGTAAATAGTTCTTTTATTTCCTAAAAACTATTAACGTCATATTGCTCGCTGAATTTTTATTATAATATTCACTATGTGGCTTTGTAACACGCTACAAAAGTATACGTTAAAATGTAAACACAGACATCCATACTTGCTAATGGCATGTTAATAAAATCGCGAGCGAAGCACGGAACCATTACGAAGCTTAAAATAGATAAACCCGATAAAGCTTTTAACAGCAGTATTCCAACGTAGCGATCTACAGTAAAGTAGATAAAACATTATACTTATCCATTTTAAATAATGGTTTTCTAGATATAGGAAGATCAGGAATGCGGAGAATTTCCTAGATGCAGCGAGCGTCGCGGCCTATATAGCCAGGCATTTATTTCTTTTACAGAAATCTTCAAACATCTAATAACTTTTTATAATTCGTCTACGGAAATTTAATTTGGCGTAAACGATAACATTTCATACCAAGGACATCGCATAGTTAACGGAACGGCAAAAGTGTGCTTAATGGCGATGTGGGCATACTTTTTCTTAGTCATGTTTTATCGCAAAGCTTTACGAATACCGAATTGTGTCTTTAAAAGTGACATACCCTAACGACGCAAAATATTAACACGCGAAAAAGTGTAAAGAATGTAGTAAAATAATAGAATTTTCAATAAATATCGAAAACTAGAAGACGTGCCATGTTTTGGCTTTGTTATTGTATGACGTGATATATCCATGATATGAAATGTTATTGGGCGTAAGGGATAAAATTACAAAATAGGTTTTTTGTTTCCCAAACTAATTTATCAATTCTCTATCGAATGTTATGTTAAAAAACTGCACAATTCAATAACTTTATCATTTGACCTAGGTCTATAGGTGCACAAACAAAATAGATACGACGAAAAAAAGGGTTTTTGCGTCTTCTGAAAGTAGAGATTTAAATTAATTTCCGGCAAAGATATTATATTGCAACGAAGGAATATTTACATACTAGTATCCATACTGTCGACGTTTATTTGTTCTCACAATACACTCAATGCAATAACAATTTGAGATATGATATGATTTTATAGTAAATCCAAGTTATTTATATAAAATTATTGAACCGCCTTCCCGGAGCCCGATTCGAGTAAGTGATTGTGGTAACTCATTCCGACATTATTGATGCAACAGCGGCCTATCAGTTTCAAACATGTGTGGTTATACTTCTGATTCCAATCTTAATCAATTCTAAATCGTATGAAATAAGCGACCGCCTCGTTGGCCTTATCTTATCTTCTTAGGGGGCCAGGCAGACCTGGCGACACTTTGACCCTTCAGGATCTTTTGTGCCAAACCCCTGACCACCAACGGTGCCCCAAGCCGATTTGGTGGACTTCACATACGCCTCAGAATTTCTTCTTCGGCATATGCAGGTTTCCTTACAATGTTTTCCTTCACCGAAAAGCCTGTGGTATTATAGATAAACCTCGTTGGCCTAGTGAATTGGTCATTGGACTCGATCGCCACCCAAGTAGCATTTTACTCCATTTAAGAGTACACATTTAGTTCCCATGTGAACTTAAAGCATTATTACAGTTCACTCGTGATGTATAAGATGCATTATTGCGATTAACACCACCTATACCTGTCTAAGGGACTTATAGGAGTGTAGAGTTATACTTTTATACGGTTGTTGGTGTTATAATACTCTAACAACTGTCCTTTAGTCAGCCGTCTGACTAAGAGCATTATAGGAGGGTAGAGATACGGCAATCGCTGTTTAACGGTCTACTTGTACGATGTTATACAGCTAGCATATTAATAGAACACACGTGGTCATTTATACAGCCAAAGGCTGTTATGTTTACTTGTTTTAGACTGTTATACAGCTAGTAGCTGTAGTAGGAGTTGTTTGTGGTTATTAAAATAACCTTTTTTACTATCTGTATAGAAGTGTTTAAATGGTTCACATGTGCACTGTAGGCTGTTAAAAGGACTACATGTGTTGTCCATTAACTTCAATAGCAGTTTATTTGTCCACAAGTACCACTCTTATTTGCTGGAAGCTGAACATGAATGTGAATGTGATATTCTATTACACCTATCCCACAAGCTGACGTGTATTGTGTTTATTACGTCGCGTGCAAAAATTTGTGAAAAAGAATAAAAAATCTTGGAAAATAAGAGCGAGAACCGGTGGAATAAGAAGAAAAATTGCAAAAGAATATTCGCAAATTCGTCCCTCTTTATCTAGTTTGTTTACATTCTTTTAAATACCTCCTTGAACAACGTAGTGTCTTTGTAAGTGTAAATACTCTGACACCAAACTGTGTGGCTCACACGAAAACAAAAAGTGTTTTTTTTTTAGTTTGTTACAAAATTTGTACTTTAGGTATTCATACTTGACTTAGTACCTGGGCTAGGCGATTTAACGGACAATAATTATTATTGCGGATCTCTAAAATTTCAGTATATGAAAGAATAAAACGATGATCACAATTGACCTGAATTACATCTTAAAGCTGTACATAAGTTCACATTAGAATACATTTATAGACATTGGTTCTGTAGTGGTACAAATGTGGGACTTCATATAGCCAACAGCATTCTAACAGAACACATGTGAACCTATATACGCTCTAGCCGTATTTCATTTCCACCATTTTGTTCACGTAACCTAAAATATTTACCATATAAATCTCCAAAATTATCATGCAGATTTATCACAAAATACGCAGATAGAGCGATTGAGTTTTGGTTTCATGTTTTAATTAATTACCGTAGTATAATTATAATGCCAATATAATATCAAAAACTGAAAATTGTAGATTTCCTCTCAGCCAGTTTTAAATATTTTAAAATGAATATCGCGTTTTTACAGAGGCGCGTGAATATTTTAGCTGTAAATATGTATACATTTCACGATAAAGTTGCATTCCCATGGCATTTAACATTATTAAGTATTTAAAACAGGTATACTTACCGCGTGTTATCATAAATTTTTATCCAATTGATATCCGCCGGAGTTAATGTTTCTGATGGCCGGGCGTACACACAAAACCAAACTAAATGAGGAAAATTAATAAATAAAAGAAATAATTTAGGACACACGTGAACTTTAGGTAGCACTGGAGTACTTTTGTGGGATTTTATAACTGTGAAGGCTGTGTATTTAGCCACTTGTTACTCTTTATTACGCTCATGGACGTTGTATGGTTCACATGTGTCCCATATAGCGCCGTAAGTCAGCCTTTAAGCCCGATGTTACTACTTAAACTGCTAATATAACGCTAATGTACAGCCATAGTGAACTTAAGGCTGTCTAATTTGTGCCCAAACTGGTTCTATATATCTCTTATACAGCTGACTTACAAAGCTTGTGGAGTACATGTGAACCACTATACATCTTATATAGAACCCCGAATGCCACTTGGGCAGATGTGACTACGATTCCCACCGGGGACAGACAGTTTTGTACAAGTTGGTTTCCGTCTGGATGTATTATCTGTGAATGTGTATCCTTGTTTAATTCCCATAGCATAGGAGAAATTCCTAGTTTGAGATTAGATAGCATATGCCTAGGTAAATACGTAACATGCAACTCAGTATCTATTCAAACATTTAAATCTCTTCCGTCCAATTTCAGCAAAGTCTTACTACTTTAACCACAAAACAGGCTATGAGTAAATGAATATAATGCACGTAATTACAGAATGAAAGAATGCAATGAATAAATTAGTGTAATGAATAAATGAATGAATAAATTACATCACGCACACAAAAATAACACCACCACAGACCACAATGAGCAATGCAATGTAAAGAATAGAATAAATGAGAGCATCATGAACTTATATGGTTTACTCTACTCCCATACGTAGTTGAAAGTAATTCCCTCAAAAACAAAGTTGTGGCCACCGTATCAGTATAATAGCATTTTCAGGATGCACTGAGCTGCGCAAGGGTTGGCCCATTTGTTACGAAATCCCGGACAGAGAGCTTAAAATCCCGGACTTTTCACATAATTTTTTAAGCATGAAAGAACAGACAATTTACCAAGCGGAGTCCGTATCGTGTGGTGAACAATATTTTTGCATGACTGTGTTTTATTAATCCATTCCAACGTCACAGCTCCATGATTATTTGTCTAATTTGCGTTAGGTAAAATGAAGTCCTTCTAAACATGGCTAATTTTATTTGGCTTTAGAGTAATGCACAGAAAAAAATCTCCTTAAACTGTCATTAAGTTCTTTTAATCATGGAAAATTAAAACAAATGATTGATAATTTGGAATTTGTGTAGTTGTAGTCGTGCCATGCGGTGCCCGGTTTAGAATAGGGCCACCTCCAATATTACTGTGGGTCATCATGGCGACTAAGGGATTGCATCAGGGATGAGCAGCAGCGTTCCACAGTGTATTTATATTATTAAGACTACATCTGCTGGCCTGCCAAGCGGCCAATCCCCCAATGGACAGCCTACCAAAAGTGGCATTTTATTAGGGAGGCTGAGCACTTGACGTATTTAGGCTGAAGATGATGAATTTGTAATTTGAGTTTGTGTGTCTGTTCCCAGGATACTTAAATACATTTCCGGACAAAGTCGATGGATAAAGATGCATCCTTAGGGGTGCATGTACTTGCAAAGTTGCTCGACGCTGCTAATGGCTGTTAATCCTTTTGCACCGAGATGCTAATATCGTTAATTAACGACAAGCAACATATGGTTGCTTTCCGAAGTGGAATTTTTAGAAAAGGATTTCGATTTAATTTGTGTTATACTAGTTAGAGCGTAAATTGTCCTCGTAATAATAGTAAATATTTTTTAGAACTTAACATTTCATGTAGGTAACGTTTTTTGCTCCTCACAATTAGTTTACTTTAGATATAACAATTATATGGAATTAATCAGTTATCAAATAAATTGTCAAACTATATTATTAAACTAGCTGTTTACCACGCCCACGCCCATTCCCACTCCCACTCCAGCTAAAAATGTAGTCCAAACCAATCGCAATCTGATTTATACCGAACATAATCATTTTACTTCTTTGTTACATTGCATATACTCGTAGCTACTAAGAAATGTATTAGAAAAATAAAAATTCCCATAACTTTTGATTGAGTTAGCCGACTGCGATGAAATAAAGAGTAAATGTTAAGTTTAGCTCCATGTTTCTGTGAAAAGTCCATCAAAATCCGTTTAGTAGTTTTTAAGTGATGCGTGCACAATCCGCTTGTTCCCCGTACATATTACCAAGTTACATTACCACTCTCAGACAAACAGACAAAAATTTCAAAAATGATCGAAATGTATTCTGTTGCTTATTCTTAGACGCCCAAATTTTTTTTTGCATATATCTTCAATGTACAAACACGAGAAGTTTACGATTTTATTTATTACATATTTTTACTTTGCTAACAAAAACATTTTTCATAGTTCATGTGCCACAAATGATAATTTAGTTTTTTGGCACATGAACTATGAAAAATGTTTTTGTTAGCAAAGTAAAAATATCTAACATATAGATGTTACTCCGAGTTAAGCCCTATGTTTATGTGAAAACTGCATCAAATTTCATTCAGTAGTTTTTGCATGATGAGGTAACAAACATACATACATATCGACAGACAGACAGTCAAAAATTCTAAAAACAATTATTTTGGCTTCTATTGGCCCTATAAAGACCCCTTATAGAGATTTTACTTCAATATTTCCCATGTACTAATGTTTATTTTCTTTTATTTACTTTATGACCTGTCAGTTTTATTATGGGTATAGATAATATATGTAGTTGGATATCCAATCCTTATTTCTTTGTATTAAGACTGATATCGATTTTTTTCGCATACTCTGAATTCTATAAAAAGTTTACACAAACGATCTACGAGAACATTTTCCTAAATACAGCAACGAATTCCAACTACATTCTCCAAAAGCCCCATTCAGTTTGGTCTAGTGTTTGTGGCCCGGAGACGTAATTAGAGATGAGAACGGCAAACGGGGACGTCCCATTGACGTGGTACACCACTTGTCTTTGCTATAGGTATACGTCGTTGTTTATAAAATACCTCCTGTTTGGCTGGTTTTTTACACTATTTTATAGCTTTTAAGAAGACAATAAGCTACAAAATTGTGTTACAAATCAAGCAAAATGTTGACCACATCGATAACTCGGGGCTAAAAAGGCGTAAAGGACATTGCGTAAAGCAACTTCTCATATAATTCAGATTTTAATTTTCTAAATTCGCAATTAATTGAATACGCAAATTTTACTACACAGATAGATTAAAAACTGAATAAGACAATGTGGTTAGTGTTTTTACGTCTTAATGTCCGCCCTTTGAGCCCCGTGGTATCGGAGGTATTTTAGAAACTGCGAAGATTGCGAGTTGAACTTTGCCGGATATTATTTTTTGTTGTTGTAATTGTTGATTGCTATATCATACTTTCGCACTGTGTCGACTAATTTCTGTCTTCGATGACATAATGTAGGCCATAGACTCGGGGTTGTATTATCACCCAATAGAATGCTGATTTCGGTGGGCTTAGGGAATTTGCCTTGTGGGCTGTCCATTTGGGGGTTTCGTATTGTATGTCTATGGTCAAAAATGGTTTTCTTCAAAATATTTTATTTTGTACAAAGGTGCTTTGTCGAATAGTTTTTAATCAAGGGTGCTTTTCGTCAAAGTACCTTTTTGTAATGACCTGCTGGCTTCCAATACAAATGCATCAAGGAAGTAGACTTAGTACTGCAAGGTCTAGCTTAATACATGTGCTAGGTAATACTTCTGAGTCTTAAAGACCCAGACGTAATAATAGACGCATGAACGAATTAACCAATTCCTTCGTGAATAGACGTCATAAAATATAATCCGCTGACGCTTGCCAGTTACGCAGTTACATGGATGATATGTGGTTAGGAATAAAGTAAAAGAAGTTGTAGGGTAAATATGTGGCTTATACTAATTGCCGTGTGGTTTCCGGTAGAGTAGAATAGGACCCCACTCCAACTCTTCCCGTGGATGTCGTACAAGGCGACTATGGGAACACATTATAAAACATCAATCAGGCTTCCACAACCCGTCTGGCCAGCGCGGGGAGTGTAGGCCAAATCCTCCGTCTGTCTCCGGCAGATGAGAGAGGGTTGTGCTCCTGCAGTGGAGACAAAAATAACCTGATGATGATATAGGCTTAATTAAAAATATATCAGTTCATTTTAAATTAAAATAAATGATTCACTCTTTTCCCCAAAAACCTTAGTCGTGAACTTTAATTAATATTTTTTATCTTTTTATAATTATCAATTTCTTAATTACTCCTCTTAGATTGTGAGAAACAGATTATAGTCTTCTTATGTTTTATTTTCTATAGCCGTTTATTTTGTACAGTTCCTTTAACTGAACTAGTCCAAGTCTAAGACCATCAAGAGCTGCAAACGAAGTTGATATTTTATCAGAATATTGATGAGTCACTTGCGATGATGCCTACATCAAAGCTTTTCTTTGATGAACGGTCTCTGTATGGGTAATTGGTACCAAACCTTTCAATCCGGTCTTTCTCGTATACCTTGGTTTGACCTGTGTTTTGCGGACAGGGGCGAAATTGTTATAGCTTTTAGATTACGCTCTGGATACATCCCACTAAATAAGTTTGCATTTTGATGGGGAAAGTGTCTCCTAATTGTACAGAGTGTGAAGTTGTAGAAGATGAGCATTTTGGTGGAGGTGTGCGGAACGTATAGATTATG
This sequence comes from Esperia sulphurella, assembly GCA_947086405.1. Taxonomy (NCBI): domain Eukaryota; kingdom Metazoa; phylum Arthropoda; class Insecta; order Lepidoptera; family Oecophoridae; genus Esperia; species Esperia sulphurella. The sequence continues at coordinate 11,663,999 of OX352273.1, read as the reverse complement.
AAGACAAATGTATTAAAATCTGTATTTCAATGACGTGGGAGTCTGTAATAGCATTCTGGCCTTTCCCTCGTCTGAAGAGGCCAGAATGTTATATAAACTTGATAAATTTGTATTTGTTACAAGAGTTTCATTGACATGGTTCGTTACTACTTATGTACCAAACCCTTTTAAAATAAATATTTAAATAAAAACAGGCTTTTATACACACGTTGCACCGTTTTGATTATTTCCAGGTAGTAAATTAATAACTGTTTGACGTTCTTTGAAAAGAAGATGCTACAGAATATTACTGTAGGTATAATCATCATATCAGCTCTTCGATGTTCACTGCTGGAAATAGGCCTTCTCCAATGAACGCGACCATACCCGGCCCTCCGCCTTCTGCATCCAGCCGCTACTTGCCACCTTGCTACACTCTAGAACGTGCCTGCCCCAACGGCTGTTGGTTGTCTTGTCACTTGTCTGCCACTTCAGCTTGCTAATCCTTTCGGATATGTCGGTTACTTTCGTTGTTCATCGGATCTCCTCATTACAACCATATCCTTCAAAGAAACCCTGAGCATAGCCCTATCCATAGCTCGCTGAGCGATTTGAAACTTGTGGATCAGGTCCACCGGCTGTGTCCACGGTTTTGCGCCTTGAGCATGACAGGCAGGCAACATTATAGGTAAGTAATAAAGACAAAAGGTAATTTTTTTCACGGATTTTAAACATTGGAAAATGTTATTTATTTTTGACCATTTGCAATATCATATTGCAGTCCTTGGTTATCCTCCGTAGTAACGACATTATCATCTGTTAACACTTATTGATTCCAACCTTTATACGAGTATAATTCGTGTTTTCTCGATAGGCGTGTCTGATGATTTTCCCATATTTCAGCTACAACCGATAAGATATGTTAATTTCTGTGCAGAAAGTTAGCCCAAGTATGGGGAAACTGTCGATAATAATGATTAATTTCCTTATTCAGATAACAGAACCAGAATAAAAATGTAAATATAAAAGATGAAAATAATAAGTAAGAAATTACAATAAAATGAAATTAAATTTTATTGATTTATTTGGTCTCCTTAAAAGCAGCATTTTCTAAGTTAGATTCACTGGAGGCACAGAATTATAGTATTTTTTTTTTAATTATTGCCAGTGTTGGCTTCCAACAATTACTACTTAACAAGGCTGTTCCTTTCATTAATTAAATGACGCGTAGAATTTCAACCCGTTAAGGACGAAATTTTAAAAAATCATTTCTCGATGGTTAGTTGATTGAGGAAATTAAAAAAAACATTTCTTTGTGGTTGTCTACGTCGACTAAAAAACCTCATATGTTTTTAGCTATCAAGTATGAAACGCTTGATGATAGGTTTCTAGATCCAGCGGTTTGTAATGTGAGTATAGAAAACTAGACCAAACTTGTTGTACATTTCTTGTATTACAATTTCCGTAATAGTTATTTGTGTAGTACCTAACTTAACGTGATGAATTAAAGTCATCAACCCTACTTACTCGTATATTGAATTTGCAAAATAACTTTTGATTAATTTCATATTTTATTCATTCGTAATTTGAAGGAGAATTGTAAATTCACTAGACGATAAAGTTCAATGCCTAACTCAGAATGTAAAATTAATAATTATAATTTCACAACTTCTATATTATTATAATTTACGTTGTATTACGTGTTAGATATTCTATTGTCTTGTGTTATATGAGAAATTTAATGAAGGTTCGTTAAAGACTACCTACCTATACCAAAAGCGTTTACAATGTTAAGACTGAACTCTGACCGTGTCTGTTTTCATCCAGAATTTTGGGTCCGGCATCACGAATTTTAAAGTAATTTGTACTGGTTCTAACTATTAAAACAGAACTTTTATTTTGTCGAGATTTTACAACCGAATATGAGTGTGTCCTTTATTTATAGAAAAAAACTGAATTCTGTAATCGAAATAAAATCTGGAAGGCCTATATTAAGCGATTGAGCGTATTGTTCCCTGCATTCATTGTGGAACAGATTTGTACTTTAAGAAAATAGTTACCTGCTTGGTGTAAATGTTACTGTAGTTATGCATGACGTCGGAGTTTCGTACATGAATTTAGCCTGTATTTAGTATGTTCAGAGTTGACAGCTAATTACTTAAAGTACATACACATACATATCTTAACGCTATACACCTGACGGGGTATTCAGAAATATACACCGTACCGTACAAAACTAATATTTAAGAATATCTCACATCTGTTTATTTACCTAGCAGGCGAAATTATAAAGGATTCTTTATGTCCGATTCCATATGCATATGCAGTGAGCACCTTCGGCGAATACCTTTTTTCATATTGTTATGTAGATTACGTCAACAACATGTCAATTTACCTACCTACAATAGACTTAGCTACTCGGAGCATGGAAATCATTTCCCCTTTTGCAGTAATAGGCCTTCCAGAAACTAATAGCAACTATTTTCAATTTCGTAATAGAAATTCTGTTAACAAAAGATAGGTATAACTGCCTCGTTCACATGCGAACCCATAAATAAATCATATTGATAACAACTATTGCTTCCAACTATTGTGAGTAAATTTAATATTAAAGCACTTGATTTTCCCCGCGGCTTTGTTTGTTTTTATTTTAAAATTTATAAAAATATCTCATACATTTTTCAAAGGCCCACCCACTACCATCAGGAGCGTGGGGGCCACCCACGTTTGCCAAGCGAGTTCATTGGATTGGTAGACTTTATTAGACTTTCTAAGCCGTGTGGTTCCTCGTTTATAATAGGGCCACCCCCAATCTGCCCGTGGGTATCGTCAAGGCGACTAAGGGGTTGCACCTTGAACGGGCAGCAGCGTTCCTTTGTGTATAATAAGATCATTACTACGATCACCTATCCAGTTGCCAAGAGGTTTGATTATGGCGAATGTCCTCCAATGGACAGCCCACTAAAAGTGTCATTATATTTGGGAGGCTTATGTTCAGTAGTGGACGTATTTCGGCTGGTGATGATGAGTAAGTCTTGGATTTCTTATTTCGTGGACGTTAATATGTTAATACGTGAATAAGTTATAAATCCAGTTCAGAAAACAAATCCTCCACTCCAACTAAGCCTTTATCACGAATATTATAGACCGTGCAATTCACGATGGCACTCGCCGTTACTTTTCGTGAGGGGTGAGCGCGGGACGCGGGAAGTTAAATCCGAACGTTAACATCTTAGTTGTACGTATGCACATATTGGTGATTAATAATGCATATAGGAAATGTAAGCGATTTAGAGAACGAGTAGGGCGCGCCGTCGTGAAATGAACGATCTGTATTTGAAAAGTATCTGCTTATTCCGACAATTCATCATCATATCAGCAATTAGACGTCCACTGATGGACATAGGCCTTCCCCAATGAACACCACTACACCCGGTCTTCAGCCCTCAAGGCGCTTTCGGACAACGATCTCTATTAGAGATCGTTGCTTTCGGCCACCTTCTTCATGTCATCGGTCCATCTGACGGCGGGGCGTCCCACACTACGCGTGTCGATCCGCGGTCTCCACTCCAGAACCCTTCTGCCTTTATCAATCAAATAAGTATCAAAATGAGGAAAAGAATTCACATACAGACAATTTTCTATTACATATTGTTAGCTTAGATAAATAAGTATCACTACAGTGATTTTAGTGGTATCCTATAATAAATAACGTTTTGAAGAAAACTGTTTTATTAAGCGAAAGAAATTTACTTCTCGAAAATAATGAAATCAGAATATAAATGACTATGTATAAATGATGAACAACCTATGATAATGAAAAGGGGTTGTGTCTTTTGCCCACAAGATTAAATGCCTTAATTTGAGTATTTATGTGGTAGGTACTAACTAAATTAGTTAAATTATATTTCAGTAAGTAAAAATAATAATAATAGTTAGGTACTAAATCCTAGTTAGTCGAATAACCCGCCTAGAGTCGTACCCGGCTGGAAAGTAGGTACCCATCATGCTGGCGGCATTTCCACGCGAACAACACTAACTTGTAGAATACTAAACAGTAAAATTGTACAATTGTCACAATGTATTACGAGACTTAGGCAACATGAGGTCGTGGGTTCAAACCCCGCCCGTACCAGTGAGTTTTACGAAACTTAAGTACGGTTTACTTATAATACCACAGGCTTTCGGTGAAGGAAAACATTGTAAGGAAACCTGCATATGCCAAAGAAGAAATTCTGAGGCGTATGTGAAGTCCACCAAATCGGCTTGGGGCACCGTTGGTGGTCAGGGGTTTGGCACAAAAGATCCTGAAGGGTCGAAGTGTCGCCAGGTCTTCCTGGCCCCCTAAGAAGATAAGAAAGACAACCGAATCATGGCTTCAAACATTCAAACTAGCTAACTAACTACTCCGAGGCCTAGTACTAGTGATGGCCAACACGTCTGCCCAGACTCATAATGACATATCATCATCAGCCTGTTAACGTTCACTGCTGGATATAACGTCCTCGGCACTCGACACAATCGAACAGAATAATACCTACACTACTACCGAAGCACCAGACAGTCCATCGATATTTGTATGTGTCCCTAAATTATTGGAGGCCTGTCAGAAGCTAGCGTGAGAAGATAGCTGATGGAGAGGGACGTCATAAGTCAATAACATAAGTGCTTCTCTTTCTAACTTTTCGCTCAGCTCTGGTACAGGTAACAATAAAAATCCCCGAGCATTATTTGTTTATCATTAATAATCTTCAATGTTTGTCAATATGACAATATTCATATTATTATATCTCAAATTATATAATCAGTAGATCGACAAATCCAACAAAAATACAATCGCATTCGCAGCGAACAGCGACAGGCCTGTAGTTAGTATTCTTCGAAATTTTGCTACACCACCTTTCAATCCTTTCATTGTCCTCCACCTTCTCCATTCGTCCATCCTCTACGATCAATTATGAATTTATTCATAAAATTACTGAATATCTGCAGTGCCTAACAAACAAACAAATCTTGGATTACTAATATACATTTTATCCTGTGACAAACGGCTACCTATAAACACTACGCCTGACTTTAATACAATAATTACCATTTATATATGCACAAAGATTATATTATTTATAAACGTTAATGGAAAAAGAAAGGTCCTTTCTTGAATAAAGGTCGTTTTAGGCAGTTATATTGGCTATAAAGTTTAATTACGCGCCGTTAGGTTCTTGTAAGTCCTCGGGAAAATGGTTTCTCTTAGAGTAGTCTTAAAGGTTAGGGTTACGTCAGTTATGAAGATAAACTTGGATAGGTAAAAAATTGCGTCATCTTTACCTGATCATTTCAAATCTCTATGACAGCTTTTTAATAATTAATCAAATATTACATCCTTTCGCCGCACAATGCCACCATAATCGTATCAGTTCTAGATGTTCACTGCTGGACATAGCGCTTCCCCAATGAACGCAACCACACCCGGTAATCTAAATCAGAGGGTAGATACCTTACAAAGGAATCACAGGTAGAACCTTAAAACAAACTGTTCCTTATATTTCCGTTCCTAATTTTTCACGTTCGCAGGAATTATTGCTTTTTAAATTTGATCACTTTTTATTGTGAGGTAAAAATGTGAGTTTTTTTGTCCAAAATTACACCCAGATCGCTAATAGTTTCAACCTCTTGTAAGGTAATATTGTCTATATTATTAGATGCGATAATGTTTATTTTCCGGGTAAACTTTATATGGAAACACTTTTCAGATTTAAGGTCATACCATTCTGCTTGCACCATGAGTTAAGTTCCACAACCTCAAGTCATTCAATTGTTTTAGCAATTTTTAGGTCATCTGCAAACATAAAGGGTGTAGAAAATAAGAAACAATCAGGAATATCATTGATGAAGGCATTAAATAGGATCGGCCCCAAATGTGACCCCTGAGGGACTCCAGATATTATTGGAAAACTATCTGAGTTATATCCATTGACAACAACGTAAAACTGACGTTCCTCCAAATACGACTTTAACCATTTGAGAATTGGTCAAGATAATCCATAGACTGCGAGTTTTTAGATTAGGATTGGATACAAGACGCAATCAAATGCTTTGCTAAAGTCGGTATAGATTACGTCAGTTTATTTATTTACATCTATAGTTGCAGTTAGGGTACAAATGTGACCAAGTTCGTGCAAGTTGATCTGGTTCTGACAAATCCGTGTTGATGGAACTGTTTAAGATGGTTTTGAATGAAAGGGCAGATCAAGGACTCCAGCACTTTAGCCAGCACTGACAGAATTGAAATGGGTCTATAGTTAGCCACAGTTGCTTTATCATCGGCTTTTCCTTCATAGTTTCTTTTGCAGCCTTATGCTCCTTGATAATGTCTTCGTACTGTTTGTCTATGAAGGACATAGACTGCTTCACAGCATTGATTTCCTTTTTAATTGACTTTAATTCCGAATTGAAAATTGCAGTCATTTTAGTAGTGAGTAAAGACATCATGACCTAAAACTATTTTTGAACAACCTCCTGCACCATAGATTTCACGCCTTCTGAGGTTAAAGAGCGCTCACCGGGCGACTTCTCCTGTAGCGTATCATGAACTATGTTCTGTACTTCTTCACGAGAATTTGAGGTGGAGACTGCATAGCAGGTCTTTTATTAGACTGTCCCCCAGAGTTTTTTTTGAGAATGCTGCATCGGTGTATTATCACTCTAATAAAGGCCCACTTAGTAAAGTAGTTCCGCGTGCTGGTTCCCGTGTGTATTAACAGCACATAGCAATAAAGACCCGCACGCGAGTAGATCCTCGCGTCGTGCAGATCGCGGCACTTACGCGTATAACCACTTCACTTGCCACTAGATTTATTTGTAGGGTATTTTAAATCACTGAATAACTTTTGGGGTTAATTATCATTAAATCGGTTAGGATACTGATTTTATTTTATGTAATAACACTGAGTGTAATCTTTAAGATTCACAAAAATTCAGAACAATTTAGAGCTGAAAACTAAAAAAAAATATTAAAATTATCAAACCAAACAACCGACGTGTTAACTGTGCAGTTGCCGCGAGTATATGGCTGGTTTAAAGGCAGTAAACCCCAAACTTTTGTTCGACAATTTCTGCATCTGTCAGAGGTCATAAGTCTTTTGGAGTAGTCTCAAAGGGCACTTAATGGTTTTTGTTAGGGACTTAATGACCCTCTGAAAGTAAGTGTATCTTACAGAGTAGGTAACACTGGTTCTTTCCGGAATCGATAAGACTTGGAAATTAAGAAAAAAATTATAGGAAATAAAAAACAATTCTTTCTTTTGTAATATGAAAGCATCTCACACCATCAAATGTTTGTGGAAACAGTAACTGCTATTTCGTAAACTTTGGTGGAAAATGGTATAGTATCTCTCTTGCAAATGCGATGTATAAACTAAGAACTTAGATAGATAGGTAAAGAGGCACGTCACGATGAATGTATTGTCTAGATTAGTTACCTAGTAATTGTCTATGAATATTGTTGTAGTAGCCAGTATGCTCTTGAAAAGTTTGTATGCAAATCAACAAATATAGTGTCAACAAACAGATAAGGAAGGTTGTGAAAGAGGAAAAATAATTCTTTTGCCGTAACTGGTTACGAAACTCTATCGTCAGGACACCTAGTTGCGATTAAGGAAAAAGTTCTCTTGATTCGCAACTGGTTGCGAACAAAGAATAAAAACTCTTGATTCGCAACTGGTTGCGAATCTCAGTTACGAAAACGGCCGGAGCGAATTTAATCATAGCCACTTTACATATAGGAAACCAACATATAAGACAGGTTTACAAACTACATTTTAAAAATAACTATGTAAGTGTCGTGAAAGAAATAGGTGCTGACTCAGCGTAAATCTGCGGCATGCTACACGAACTGCGGCACTGGTATTCTGTCAGGACGTTGTCACGAGATCTCACCACAGATATAACATTTTGACATTTGTACTTTTTGCCTATTGTATGTTCCACACCCCAAATGCTTAAAAAATACCTACCGTGAGTTAAACTGTGTAATGTGTGCAACTTAGTGCACAACGACCTAACTCCTCAGTGCACTCAGCTTGTGCACACATAACCTTTAGATCCATTAGTGCATCAACGTCCGTCTGGTGATAGTGCAGTGTCTCCGGGATAGTCTTTCACTTCGCGCTATGTTTCACTGAAACTGGAGTTTAGATATTTCTTACGTTTAAAAATAAATTCAAATAATAGTTTTTTATTATATTGTATTTACCTGTACATCAACCTCTAAATAAACTTGAATACCTACTATTTTTGAGTATTCAATTATGAAAAAGCTTGTGGAGCGGGTGAAGAATTCTTTTTCCCAATACACAAGTATGGACCACCCTAATAATTACTCTGAACTCTGGACAGGGGGGGAAGTGGGGGGTTAGGTTTTCGTCACGTAGTCAATATTCTCTAGGGAAATCTCGAGCTTTTTCGAGCTATATTCAAATATGGAACTTTTAGCGCTTTTTAAACTCCGGTGGCAACACAGACGTCAGCTGATTGAAAACCGACAGTTTTTTCTTCTTGATAATATTTTTTTTTACTTGTAATTATAGGAATGCACGCACTTTTGGCGTCCCACTTCAAGCAACGTATTAATAAAGATAAATATGAGATTTTTTTATTTATTTTTGTTTGCCAAAATTGGTTTAAAATCATATTTATGCGTTACTACGTGAAAACTATAGGCGTAGGGGGGGGGGGGGGGGTCTTGGCATATACTACGGGTGGTCACCGACGATGGGGGGAGGAGGTAATTTTTTTTAAATGTGCCCCGTATTTTGGGTACGTTTCCTAATATAGTCAGGGGCAAATGCGAAAGATTTGTTAGGCTTTCAGCAAGCTTTATTAGTTACCAAGTACCTACCTACAGTGCATGGGGGACCGAGGCTTCGGGAATGTGGTGCGGTAAGCAGAACATCAAATTACGTATAAAATACGCACAGCACTATTAGATAACTGTCAAATTAATCCGAAGTCTTTTACCTCGTTCCTCCACATTATGTAATGAGTTTAATGATTAAATTTATATTAATGAATCTTTTTGCAAAAGTCATTAATGGTCGAGCAGCAGTTTAACTTTTCGATTTGGCTTTACATTGTACGGATTCACGAGAAATCGTTAGATTCGTGGATATAGCCTTAAGCCTCCACGAATAGTCGCAAGACCAACGTAGCGTGGCTAGTGGATTCATATAAAAGCAGTGACTTTGCTTTTCCATTCAATTTTGAATGATTGTGATCGGTGTTACCATGGCTTGGGAGAAAGTGCGCCGTTCCATTTCTATTTATACCTTTTATTAGAAAATAGTTCAAAGTTGTGTCTGTCGATATATACCGCACTGTGTCGTATTCGTGGACGGCTAGGACGGCTGATGACGGAATGTAAGGGAATGCTAGAGAGAGGAATGCCTGTTTCGTCTATAGCATACAAGTTATTGTAACGCAATGGAGTAATAATCTGTAAATTTGCAATATTTTAAATAAATAAATGTCTAAATACTTTGAATATTTGATTATACATCGATGAAATTACAGCGACGAAGGAACGCCTGAATTGCGATGCGTAGTTTGCATTTATGAATATTCCTTTATCTTTTTCTGTACTGTGACATTAATGAGATCTTATTTCTGTAAGGTGCTATCGGAAATTTACGATGTGACACATAATAGCTTTGCGATTAACTCGCTAATTCTCACTTACCCAGAAAGGACAGTGACGCCCGCTGTACGGCGCGCGGCGTCCTGTAGAAATTGCCAATTTCAACACAACGGCGATCAGTTTTCTCCTTTTAATTGAACAACTTCTAACGAGAAATTGGTATACTAATAAATAGTGATTTATACGTGAAATAAATAGATCGTTCAGTTCACGACGGCACCTTTATCTAAATCGCTTACATTTCACTGTATTATGCGTTATATTGTTACTGTATTAGTTCATAGTTCTATCGTTACGTTAAGCACTAATCATCAATGTGTGCATTGATGATTAGTGCTTAATGTATCACAGATGTACTGACGTTCGGAATAACTCCCCGTGAAAAGAAGCGGCGCGCGCCATCGTGAATTGAACGATCTATATATCAGCAAAAGAACGGTATAAAAATAATAAGCACATGAAACCAGTTCACTGCATTTTTTGATTAAGTTGTCACCTCTCCCCCTACCACCTCCACGTCGACAGAAGATATCATGATATCTAGGTTGAAACCTTAGGTTAGGGCATTGGCTGGTGCAGTCTGTGAAATAGGCTATAACAATTACCTTGTGACCGTAAAATTACTCCAAGGTTACTATTATGTAAATAACAACAAAATTAATACAATGTATATATAAGATTTTTTTTTGGTAAATAAACATTTCTTTAAATTGTAAGTATGGTTCCGAGTGACTGTTCTTCAACCAAAGATAATATATACTAGAGCTTCAACGTGTTAAATCACAGAACTACTTAATACCAGACAAGACAAACGAATAATAGGAAACGAGTCATCATTGTTTTATGCCAAACTTTCATTCCAACATAAAGTTAAGATGTGTCGTTATTGTTTAGGGTTTATTAACTGAGCCTCTTGAGAGAGTTGTAAAAGAGACACGAGTTGACGTCGATGTTCTGACATCTGTGATGACACCAGCTATAAAGAACTACAGAGAATATCTAAGTAGATGCAGACTGACAAGTCAGTAGAAGAAATGCCTCAGGTATTTTCCGTCTGTCTTAAAAGTAGACATACGTGGTCGTACGTCTTATCGCGTACCATTTGTTTTTCACTTGAATGCACTGCAGATGTCTGTGTCTATCTATATGTCTGTATCTATAACCCAAAAGAAAGACATAGATATGATAGGTATAATCATGCCTAGTAATAGATTTTTTTCGCATCACCGCTTGCGGAATCGAAGATAATCTGTAGTCGTAGAGACTTATCTTCTTAGGGGGGTCAGGAAGATCTGATCCTTCTGGATCTTTTGTGTCAAATTTTTTGCTAGACTTCACATACGCCTTAGAATTTCTTCCTTGGCATATGCAGGTTTACTTACGATGTATTCTTTCAACGAGAAGCCTGTGTTATTATAACTAAACCGTGCTGAAGTTTAGAAAAACTCATTGGTACGGGCAATACCTCATGAACTTACATGGCTCTCTATCTTTGGATGGTTGATACTCTAGGACAATCTTCTAGCAATATTTTAATGTCAAAACTGCATCAAATCTGTGTTCTAAAATTGTGGACTTAGATACAGAAATAGACAGCCAGAAGTAGCTTTTCATAAACTTAGTGAAGTTTACTTAATAAAACCAATTTATAACGATAATTTTAACTTTCTATTGAAGGTTTCTCGTATGCTTTCAAATTTATTATATGTAGGTTTCTGTAATGTCTTTTTAACCGAAAAGAGTGGTACATCAATAATACAGGATGTTCAAATGAGTATAGGAGTTATTTTATATCGTAAGCACAACAAAGTCATAATATAATTTAGACAAAATAAAAAATAACAACACATTTAAAACCTTTGACACCACACATCAGGTGAGTGTTACTTAAATGTGTTAATTTTTAAACCGTTGTTATTCAAAAATGGATAGTTTTTTTTATAACATAATACTACTACCATATTTATAACAAAGGTACTAATAATACAGCGTCTGTTTATATAATTGTACATTTATATCTTGCAAAAGTTCCTAAATACTTTTTAGTACGGTCCCGGATTTTTTAAAAAGAAAATTTAAAAAGGTGAGCTGGATGAAATTTCTTTAGTAATAAGCTTATCCTTTTGTATAATTTTCTTTTCTTTGTGTTGTTCTTTGTATATTTGTGTGTACAATAAACTATTAAATAAATAAATAATATCTCGACATCGCGATTATAAGATGAGCATTTCTCCGACTATGCTAGCTTTTTGCTAGCCTTTCTTGTATTCCGTGATACCTACTGCAACTAAGAGTAAAGTGTAGTATAAACATACGAACTGAAGATCTTTGTAAATAGGGTTTCACAAACAGGCTTTCCGGCCACCGGAACCCTAAAGCGCTTTGATTCGACAAACAAACATAAACACGTCGATAACGTTTATATCTATCCAGAATCACTCGTATTTTACTATTTATGATATCACAACAAAAGGAGGCTTATTTGTTTTCATAGCGCTAAAATAAAACAGAAATGTCCACTATTAACACAGAATGTAATACTGAATCTAATAAAAAACCTAAACTTCGCGGGTCTGTCTGTACATTGAAAATATTTGCAAAAAATTGGGGGTCTAAGGTTCATTAATAGAACACATTTCGCTCATTTTTGGATTTTTTGTCTGTTAGTTTGTGCACGCAAGTAAAAAATAACTTTTGAAACTAACCGATTTTGATAAAATTTTCAAAGAAACATAGAGGTTATCTCGGAGTAATATTTAGTTTTTAATTCATCGCAATCTGCTTATTCAATTAATAGTTATGGGGATTTTTAGTTTTCAAATACATTAGTATGTATGCAATATAACAAAGAAGTATAACTATAGCGTTCGGTTCTATATACAATTAGCGATGAGTTTGGACTACATTTGGCGCTGTAGTGGGCGTGGGCGTGGGCGTGGGTTTGGACGTCGGTGTTCGGGTCGGAGTCGTAGTCGGATTGAGAGTAAGTAGTCCACGCGAGCGGAGCCGCGGGCACATGTACTAGTAAATATGATTATACCTAACTCCATTCCAGGGTTGTACGTAACCAAACAATAGAACAATATAGACTTTTGAATGGAAATAAAATAACTACACCTGTCTCGTTATCTTTATGGTTTTAGTATCGAACGTAAGCTGGAGCATGTGTTTTGGATTTCTATTGTTTATATTGTACAAGGATATACATCTTCGTACAATATAAACAAGTTGGACAGGATTTGCTGGATGTTATAATCAGATTCCATTATCGAGGATTCTCTAATACAATTCCATATTGTAAGTGGTTTATGTAGGTAGCCGTGTGGTTCCCGACTAAATATTAACCGAAATCATATATTTTTGTACCCTGACTGTACCATTTTAGGACGTTTTGCTTTTAGGTCTACCTACTGTGTCCTCTTAACAGAATACAATAGACACCACGACCAATTGAAATCAAGACAACTGGTTAAAAACATGGAACATAATTTTATTGCTACAAAATTATCTGATATGTTATTGATGTCATTATATTAAAATAACGATCGTTATGGGAGAAGGGATAAATAAGAGCGGTAAGGGGAAAGGGAGTGATATTGAGCAAAAACAAATACAAACAATGAGTTAAGTAGTCCAGTTTTGTACCCAAATGGCGTTCTGCCAAAGTATAAATAACAATAAACTGTGTGCGGAATCAGTTTACGCCATCTGTACAGTATAACTCGAATCTTACGAGAAACGTGTCTGGAATGTATAATTAGGTTTCATCTAATAAATACACCTATTTGGTAATTACAGAATAATCTAGTGCAAAAGTTATTGTCTTATTGGGTAGTTAATGTATTTGCATTTGGTTTTTCGTTTCGACTCGCAAATAAGATTGGAAAAGTAAAATTTGCTTTTTCAACATCCGTTATAATACGTTGGGTAAAGGTTTACTCTCATAATGAGTGCCCTAGGCATAGTCCATCATGACTAATGATTGTCCTATTTTGCATCTGCTAGTGGCCGCAGCCAGGACTTATGAAAAAAAAATTGGTTTAAAAGACCCGGATCCATCAGTAAGATCCAGAAGTCATTAAACTATAGATACTTTGTCGTAAATAATGTGTAGTTTCTGTCTTTTTGGTTTAATTTTCCGGAAATATCTCTGAAAATAATTATTTTTTTGACAGAATTACCAGACCGCAATCAGAACGTCGTAAAGAGGTGTATACTAATTCAACTTATGATTACATACCTATAGAATACTAACATTTTATGGTACATACTACAAGTTTTTCTTCCTATACCAAAAAGCTGACACTACCTAATTAGTTTATATTCGAAGAAATATAAAACATATTTTTTTTAACTAAAGTAGTAACATTTAGAATCCCATTTTCTTACTTAACATTTGGAACCCATTATCCTACGTAATACGCTATGTGTTAAACTCAAAATACTTACTTACTATTCACTCATAACTAAGTGCAACTATCTCACGTTCATGAGGTCGTGGGTTCAAACCCCGCCCGTACCAATGAGTTTTTCGAAACTTAAGTACGGTTGATTTATAATACCACAGGCTTTTCGGTGAAGGAAAAAAAACATCGTAAGGAAACCTGCATATGCCGAAGTAGAAATACTGAGGCGTATGTGAAGTCCACCAAATCGGCTTGGGGCACCGTTGGTGGTCAGGGGTTTGGCACAAAAGATCCTGAAGGGTCGAAGTGTCGCCAGGTCTTCCTGGCCCCCTAAGAAGATAAGATAAGATAAGTGCAACTATGATTTCTCAATTTTAAGTAGGGAATAACCCCATATTTATTTAGTCACGATCGATTCTCCTGGCGATTCTGACCTTTTTTTAATTTCAGGTTTTGGGTATACAAAGAATAGCCTTGTATAAATCAGACTTACCAAATTGATTTCGTAATCATAGAGCGTTTAAACAATTCGTGCAGAATTGAGGGGAAAATCTAAATTGTTATAGGAGTACCTGTTAAAAGCGAGTTCTAGGCATTGTGGGGGCGGAGAGAATTGGATTGCTTTACAGAGGAGTAGTTAATTTACTTTGGCTTTTATGATTTAGAATTAGATACCTGTCGCCCACGGCTTTTAGGTCAAAATATATATGTAAACTATGTGCTGGTTGGCGTGGCTGGCTTTGGCTTTGGAAAACAAAGAATCCAAATGTGAAAGAAAAATAAGCGAGGGCGTATGGTAGTAAAAGTGTCGTGCGGACCACGGAAGGCTAGCGACTGACTGAAGTGTGCGTGCGCTTGGTGTTGAGCGCCCCGCGCGGGGGGGTAGGAGGGAGGCAGCGGCGCGCGCGCATATTATGTTTTTTTTATTTACATAAACAGTGGCAGGGCCTACATTTGTCGTGGGTTGTGGGCAAGAAAAATAGTCATGTGAAGCCATGCTTAGAATATAGCCACCCTCAATCTGCCCGTGTTGGTGTCGTTAAGGCGACTAAAGGATTGCACCAGGGATGGACAGTATGAAGACCATTACTGCGATCACCTATCCACCTGCCATACTTACGTGGTCATTATGGCAAATCCCCCAATGGACAGCCCACCAAAAGTGTCAATCTATTGGGGAGGCTTATGTTCAGCAGTGGACGTATTTCGGCTGGTGATGATGATAATGAAGATAAATATGCAAACATAAATATGATAACACTAATAACGGTAAAGAATTAAGGAAACTGTAATTTCCTGCTTTTAGTAGCCGTGTGGTTTCCGGTAGAGTAGAATAGGACCACTCCAACTCTTCCCGTGGATGTCGTACAAGGCGACTAAGGGAATACATTATAAAACATCAATCAGGCCTCCCCAGCTCGTCTGGCCAGCGCGGGGAGATGTAGGCCAAATCCTCTGTCTGTCTCCAGCAGATGAGAGAGGGTTGTGCTCCTGCAGTGGAGACAAAAATAACCTGATGATGATGATGATGATGAGTCTCCCTAATAACTTAATCGTAATCCAGGTTACTGCTGTAACTGCTTGATGAATGATGTAACTGCTTCAGTAGATAAAACTGTCAAAGCTGACAGTCATGCTGACCATTTTACCACGAGTTAAATAAAGCTTTGAGGCTCCAGGCCCCTCGACCCGGCCATGTGCGGTGGCCCACGTTCGCCCACGCTTTACGCCGCCTCTGGTTATAAGAAAAACTCCAAATGTGAAAATAATAACATTATAATAAATATAGAAAAGCCGCATTGGACAAAAAATAGGGTTGTAAATTTTTATAGAGGTCCCCGAAGTTTCTATAACCGGAATAAATGCCTCGAACACGCAAAATGGCCCTTTCGTATCTTTTATTACTTCTGTATTAGAAACACTTCTCTTTCGTTAAAGAAAATTTCTATTTATGTGTGATGGAAATTTTTCTGTAAGTGGCTAAGGTAGTAAGAATATAATATATACCGGGTCGGTTTGGATAAGTAATCTATAATCTCAATTTGTTCTGTACTTTAAAAAACTGTTTTTGAAACTGATATACTCTTAAATTATCGGTTTGCTAGTTACAATGATTGCTTCATACCAGTGCCGTAACTAGTGCCTAGGTGCCCAGGCACAGAGCGCAGACTTTGGAGGGGCGCAAAAATTATCTGGGTAAATATTTAAAGGGTGCAGTATAGAAGCTCGCACCGGGTGCTTCATATAGGCAAAGCTATCCTATGAAGAGGTCTCCAGCAGTAGACGTCTGATGGCTGATATGATGATGATAATGCACCGGGCGTATAAAAGGCTAGTTACGGCACTGCTTCAAACACACATCCACTCGTCCATGCAAACTTTTTTTATTTATTTAAGTACTACCTGTTGCCCGCGTCTTCGTCTGCGTGGGGACCACTTAACATCACAAATTATCAGGGCCGCGCCGCCCCTGTGTGCGAAGTGTGCGGCGCACACAGGCGCCAAGAGAATAGGGGCGCAGCTATCGAAATTATTTTTGTTACACTTACACAACAACATATTTCTTTGTAGTGGAGTATCGATAAGTAAGTAGGTAAATAGGCGCAACAAATGCCTCGTAAACAACAAAACATAATATTGAGCTTATTGTACAAGTGTCCCAAGATAATATTCACGTTTATGGTTTAATTTTACGCTTTGGGTTTTAGTTTACAATAATTACGAGCTCAGCGTTAAGCTCAACAATGAGCCAGGAAAGATTAACAAATTTAGCAACAATATCCATAGAGGAGGCCATATTAGGCCATATAGACATACATGAAACTATTAAAGATTTCGCAAACAAAAAAGCTAGAAGAGTGGAAATAATATAATTCATATATGTTTATTTATATTCTTACACATTTTAGACTCTTGTTGTTTTTTAACATAGCATAAATAGTTAAATTGGTATTATTAGAAAAAAGTCAGTTATTTTGTTATTAATATTATGTATACGATTAGATAGAACATCTAATAAATAAAATCGTAAACTTCACGTGTCTGTACATTGAAGATATTAACTAAGGATAAGCAACAGAACACATTTCGAACATTTTTGAAATTTTTGTCTGTTTGTCTGTGAGTTTGTGCACGCATCACTTAAAAACTATTGAACGGATTTTGATGGACTTTTCACAAAAACATAGGGCTTAACTTAACATTTAGTCTTTAATTCATCGCAATCGGCTAACTCAATCAAAAGTTATAGACATTTTTAGTTTTCAAATACATTAGTAGGTAATGTTAGTATGCAATATATTGCACATAATAGTATTTCCGTACTATTCAGATGTTTGGATTACATTTGGAACTGCGATTAGGAATTGGAGTGGGAGTGGCCGTGGGCGTTGGCGTGGGAAAAGGGGAGCGGGGGCGAGGGCGAGAGCGAGAACGAGAGCGAGAGCGAGAGCGGGAGCGAGAGCGAGAGTGAGAGCGGGAGCGGAAACGGGAGCGGGAGAGGGCGCGGGAGCGGAAAAGGAAGCGCCTTCGGGAGCGGATTCTGTAGTTCACGCGAGCGGAGCTGCGGGCACAGCTAGTCATAAATAAAGTATGTAATAATTTAATTCGCGTTTTATTATATTCATTAATTAGCAAGCGAAAACGAACTGGTTTACCTATTTAGGAAAATATTATCTAATTATATAAAACTAGAGAACATTTATTTCGGTCAAAATTAACAAATAAGAAATAAAAATAAGTTGAAACATTAAGATTCGTGAAAAAAAGAGGCGCTTCATAGGTTTCGCACACAGGCCAGGCGCAGGTGGGGGGTCGGCGCGGTCCTGCAAATTATTATCTATTTCCCGTAGGAATTAGATGTTTTTAGGGATAGCTATCCTATGTCCTATTCTAAGAACTAACATATATGTGTGCCGAGTTTCATCACGATCCGTCCAGTGATTGAAGCGTGATTGAGTAACAAACATTCGAACATTCAAATATGCAAAAATATCCAATCATCCAAACTTGCGCATTTATAGTATAGTATAGTATAGTATAGTATAGTATAGTATAGTATAGTATAGTATAGTATAGTATAGTATAGTATAGTATAGTATAGTATAGTATAGTATAGTATAGTATAGTATAGTATAGTATAGTATAGTATAGATTTTTGCTTATTTATTAATATACACATGTACTGTAGTGTATTATTTTGCAAAGTATCGAGGACTGTGGTTGTGGCCAACTTCGGTTTTATTACTTTCAGACAAAAAAATTATTGTTGGAACTAAAATACGAAACTAAAATATGTACGATATGTTTAATTGTATGACCTGAAAAGCGTAGCCAAAAGCGCGTCAGTGTGTGGTTCTATATACAATACCTATATATGATAGAAGAAAGCCACTGCCAACGTGCCAACATAGGGTGGTTTGAAGAAGGTGTATTTAGGCATGGTATGGTGGCGCAAATTAATTAATTTGCGCCACGCATGTCGACAGGCGGACAATGATACCTCTACTGAGGTAATTTGTATACCTACATTTTTATCTAGACAATTAATCCCTTCACTAATTGCAGTATAACAAAGTCATAAATCACCATTATGTGGGTAATTAAATCACTTCACCCCCGGAAACGGAAATACGCAACGCAGTAATATAACACCGGTTTTCCTCGTATTTTTACAGCTACCACTGAACACTTCCGGTTGGAATAAATCTCAAGGAATAATATACCTAGGTATAATAGAAATGTATTTATTAATTATTTCAGTTGTAAAGAAACTCTATGGTTTTGTTTGTCAGTGTTATTTTACTGTAAAGTAAGTACTAAGAAGAGGCTTTCAAGAATTATTTAGTATTTATAAGATTTTTTAATTCCATCCATTTTCTAAAAACTAGCTGAAAAGAAAACAGAGAACACAAAACAAAAAATGTAAGAAAAGGTAATCAAGTTGTAAGGAGACAAATTAAGTAATAATGACATCTATAAGTTAACAAATGTAAATAATGACATGCATAAATAATGACAAATGGTATATGATAATGACAAATTAAATTAATTTGAAATCAGAATAAAGGCTATTTTTATTTAATCGTATTTTTTTATAACTAGAGACGTAAATACAACAACATAACAATTTACACCACCAGAACCAGCCTGCTTACTAAAAACTTACTTGAACTGAACTTGAACTAAAAAGTCTATTTAGTACATATTCTGATAAGGGTTTCTTACTACCATCGCTTATTTTTCACATAGTTAGAGTGTACAAAATGGTTTTCTGGTTTGACGGATATTATGCGAAATGCTTACGGAGGAGTCTCCTAGCTTACGCTAATTGAACAAAGTTTTCTTTCCCAGGGGAAACTGGACCTTACGCCTCTGGGCCAAAAAGGCGGTTATTTATTACACTACACAATGATGGACGCGGTCCTGTGATGTAATTTTGATAAACAAATGGAGAATTAGCGAGTGTTCAATGTCTATTTAGGAAATAAATTTACAGAACGCGAACAAAGAACCAGTCGGCGAAGTGACGTTGACAGTAAAGTGACAGATGTCAGTTGCGTTCCGATTCGCGACGTTGTAACATCCTGTATTCCCGTTGTGGCAGCCATTACAGAAGCAGTGCTAGGTTATTTAGCTTTTGGGTTTTAGTTTTAGCGATATTTAGCGTGAAATGATCGTCACAGTACTAATTAATGTTTGTGAATAAAACTAATTTATCGATGAATGAACTTCCTGCAATTGCATTGTCCTTTGCACTTCTGCAGCTGTAGGACTTCTCTACCGGAATCCACTTGGGCGATCTGAGGTTATTGTGATATCCTTTGATCAGAGCGACACTACCTCGGTGCTCTATAGTGGCTCAACCCACAGTTTTAGCGTGGTCTCCATTTCTGTATTCGTCCTATACACTCGACATTGCCAAAACCCTAAGGAAGGTAATTTTGGAAGAGGTTGTACAACATCCTGTTTCTCTTAAATCTTGATGACAGGCAGTGACATCCCCTGTGCATGAAAATAATTATGCTACGATCATCAACCCTACCCTGCGTGGTGATCAGAGCATAAACCTTCCAATATTTTGGATAAATCTGGTCTAGCAGTGAATATGGGCACTTTAGATCGAATACAGTATGTGAACATAGTCTATCATACATTGTGTTTCACCCTTAGATTTTCGTTTTTGGTCTGAGGTTCCACCTAAAGTGCTTGTCAGTCATGTGCCTGTCTGTCATATGCCTTTCATCTATCTCTCTATCACTGTTAGATTACATCTGTGATATACATAACAGTGAGATATAAAAACTTAATAATAAATAAATAAATAGAAAATTATTTCCGTTTTTTTGGGGCTTACAGTCATTTTTTATCTAGTTTAATACACTGACACTAATTGGTTATTAAATTAGATAACAGATGAGTCATCTGTTATCTAGTTAGTGACAATCGTAAAGGTAAAAACTTTGAGGTAAGTTTTGAGGTGCGAAAATCATTTTCGTTCATGGTTATGACCTTTTGATGATGAGAACAAACCTAATGAAGGGACATTCTATATGATTGGTAGCGGCATTTACTTGGAGATTCTTTTGAAAAGGTAATGAAGAAATAAAATGCCAGATATAAAAATTTCTACCACAGCGATAAAAACCATCTGTTTCCCTGCCAACTCCTGAAAAAATTTAAAAGAATTTAGCACACACCATTTGAATTAGTGATGTGCACAAAAAATCTGCAGCCGGAATACCGCACTTATTAGATTTCATCAGAAGATTTTATACCTAACTTGATTAGACATTTTATTATGATTAAGTACATAATCGATTACCACAATAAGGAATATAGCGTATAGGTACGTATCTTAAAATAGAGCTGTTTCTTTTTGGAAAGCGTTAAAAGATCATTTGACAATAATCTCATCAACCATTGGTTTCGCGAAACAATGACATAATTGGCATACTACGAGTATACTAGCCGTGAAATATTAGGTACATTTCACGGCTAGAGATTTCCTGAATACAAAAAGAACAACGCTCACACAACTCTTAAAACGTGTTAATTTTGTGCATTTCCCAGATTAGAACACAGAAAGTCCGTATCCGATTCCAGATTCGCAAATCAAATAACAATCGGCAAGCACATCACTATTTAAAATTTCCTCTTTACTGCTGAAAAGTTAAACTTCGCATTAACATTAGCCTTAACGAGGAAGAAATCTCATTTACCCACGTTTCAGTTTACGCATAAACGGGAAACTGCTTCTTTATGACGTAATCATCATTTTTACTCTAGTATTTAGGCCATATAAGAGTTGGCCTCCATAAAAATACGCGATAAAAATTCTTCTTATGACGTAATGAAATCATGGTGGGTGCTCTGTGGTGTAAAGTGTATGATTGATTCGAGTAGGAGAAAAGAGTCGTTAAAATATTATGTTAAATAGTACATAAAGTTCCAGTACCTATATAAAACTATATATTATAGTCGATAGGTACTACCGCTAGAGCGCAATTTTGGGAACTTTACAGAAAAAAATTGTAAAACTAATTGTTGCGACAAAAAAAACATCGTGCCAACAAATAATGAGCCAGTCCTTCTATTAAGAGATAGGTCTCCATTTTTGATAAAGTGGCGCTTTACCTGTTCGATTCAGAAGTTCCTATAACCACCTTTCCGCTCAGACCCTGTTTGCAATTTCTCATTACAAAATTTACCAAATACCATCAATTAATATAAGGAGTTGTGTAATTGCAATTGCTAAACTAATATAGTCCCAACTATCAATTAATTGAATAATTCAGCTACATGTAATTCAATAAAAAGATATGAAAAGTAATTTGCAGTTTAAACTACAAACTAGTTTGTAGCTGGTAGTAAAGTTCCGTTTTGCCCAACAGTTTCTACAATGAACTCGTTGAGTTTCTTACGTCGCTATAAATACTGTACCATGTTAGTTGACGAGTGGGCGGCCGAGTTTTAGGACCGTCGGAGGAATATGACAGTCTATCGATCGATCTAATAGATCTGTGTGACGCTTACCCTCCTACATCACCGCATATTATTTCCTAATCCCTTTAACTCACCACTGTCAGTCTTTATGTAAAATTTAGCTACCATTTCTGCTACAGTTTTGGAAGCCAAGAATTTAGCCTTGCGTATTAAAAAACTACCGTGTTGTTTCCGGTAGAGTAGAATAGGAGTACTCCAACTCTTCCCGTGGATGTCGTACAAGGCGACTAAGGGAATACATTATTAAATATCAATCAGGCCTCCCCAACCCGTCTGGCCAGCGCGGGGAGTGTAGGCCAAATCCTCCGTCTGTCTCCAGCAGATGAAAGAGGGTTGTGCTCCTGCAGTGGAGAGAAAAATAACCAGATGATGAAGATGATTAATAAACTAATCATTGAACCGCTTCGTTTGATAATAGTGACAATGGGTAGATCAATTCGTATATTTATAAAATTACGTTACCTACCAGTTATTGTATGAAATACATATTAACATAGAAGATACGAGCAGGGTGAAACGCCCCGACGCCAGATGGACCGATTAACTGAAGAAGGTGGCAGAAAGCGGCTGGATGCGAAGGGCGGAGGACCGGGTGTGGTAGCGTTCATTGGGGAAGGCCTATGTCCAGCAGTGGACGTCTAAG
Source organism: Esperia sulphurella (assembly GCA_947086405.1). Lineage (NCBI taxonomy): Eukaryota > Metazoa > Arthropoda > Insecta > Lepidoptera > Oecophoridae > Esperia > Esperia sulphurella. The sequence continues at coordinate 11,641,276 of OX352273.1, read as the reverse complement.
GACTGATATGATCATGATAAAAGATGGTATACAAAAGAATCTTTCGTTTTCAAATGTTTTCTGCTCGATTTGTATCTCAAGAGAAAAATAAGAGAGTACATATGGAGACCGTCACTGTAGTGGATGAACATGGACTGACCAGGGTCAACGAGTCATTTGACATATAAGGATAAATGTCTGTTGTGCGACTACGATAGTTAGACGCCAACGCTTATCAGAATATGTCAGGTGATTTCCCGTTAGAGAGTACAAAATGACTTTTAAGCTCGACGGATATAGGCCGAAATGCTTACGTAAGGCCCCTTAACAAGGCGGCGATGTTGTTCGCAACACATCACGTCAAGGGGTATCACGGGGCGAAAAGCGGGCGAAGAAATGCCACTTTGCGACATTAGATTGCGCAGAGTGGCGATAAATCGTCTCTGCCCACCCCTCTGGGACCAAGGCGTGAGCATATGTATGTGTGTATGTAAGGTACCCAGGACTAAGACGACCATAAGACGTAAAAATGAAAGAAAGAGACCCATGGATAATAATTAGAATTCTCTGCCCATGGCGTAGAAAACAGCATCCTACTAAGGAAGAACTATAAAAATGATTATATTATGTTTGAATCGCTAAAATCTGATGACGTATCTTTGCCTATAGATGAAGACTGAAGAAACTCGTGGGCTATCTGCCAAGTTATCAATATCTTTTAGAAAAAAACTTTAACCAAAGCGATAAAAGTCTAAGGAATAGCGTAGCGTAGGCGAAACCGTGGGTGGTCGATAGTATTTGATAAAGGAGACAGAAATTACGTTGGAAATTTACGAGGTCCTATATTGCAGGCTCCATTGTCATGGTAAGATAAGTGATCGTGAAGGTATTCTATCACTTTCTAGATTTCTTGGATTTTATTCATTCTAATAGGTTTGTGACCAATGAAAATCATGATTATTTGCATCTCCGAAATAAAATAAACCATAGTTTGTGGACCGAAGTGGACTGTAAAGTTCACATGGTAATCATCATCATCAGCCTGAAAGAGTCCACAGTTGGATATAGGCCTCTCCCAAGGTGCGCCACTGAACCCGATCTTCGGTTCTTCTCATCCAGTCACTGCCAGCCGACCCACGCAGATCGTCGCTCCATCGTAATACAAAGTTGTTTTTGCTGCCGTTTCCCTTTCATATATTTTTTTATTTCTGATTCTGAGACGCAAATAGCTTTTCCACTTTAATCACAATTAAAACAGTATTAAACGAGGATTGTGATCCCTTTGTAGAATTCTAGTTTCTACGTCGAGCTTATCAGCTTCCTACGGTGAATTTTTATTTCCCTGGATAAAAAGATTCTAGCTATTATATTTCCAGCTATCAGTTCATCAAGTTTCATCATATAGGGTCAGTAGTTTTGGCGAAATTGAGTAACAACAAATATTTTCACATTCGTAATGTTAATTAATTCATCATCATCAGGTTATTTTTGTCTGCACTGCAGAAGCACAACCCTCTCTCATCAGCCGGAGACAGACAGAGGATTCAGCCTACATCTCCCCGCGCTGGCCAGACGGGTTGGGGAGGCCTGATTGATGTTTTATAATGTATTCCCTTAGTCGCCTTGTACGACATCCACGGGAAGAGTTGGAGTGGTCCTATTCTACTCTACCGGAAACCACACGGCAAATTAATTAATTGCTCATCATCAATTGCTAAATATGTAATACACAGACTTTAAGTATATGTAATAGGTAGGTACACCAGGCAGTTGATCGTAGCTAGCTAAAACAACCAGTAAAGAATTTTTGTCAGAGTTAAAATCCTCAACTAGTACCGCATTGTTACCGGCTTAGAATAGAGCTTCCAATCTTCCCATGGGTGTCGTCAAGATGACTAAGGTATTAAACCAAGGACGGGTAGCAGCGTTCTCCTGTGTATATTAAGATCATACCTAAACTACGTGACCCAATTGTGGGGGGGGGGGGGGGTTAGGTTTTCGTCACGTAGATAATATCCTCTAGGGAATTCTCGTGCTTTTTCAAGATATATTCAAATATTTTTAGCGCTTTTTAAACTCAGGTGGCAACACGGACGTCAGCTGATTGAAAACTGACAGTTTTTTCTTCTTGATGATATTGTTTTCACTAGTAATTATAGGAATGCACGCACTTTTGGCGTCACACGGCAAGCGCCGTATTAACAAAAACAAATATTAGCCATTTTTTTTAATTTTCTTTTGGCAAAAATGGGTTTAAAACCATATTTATGCATTACTATGTGAAAACTAGAGAGGGGGGGGGGGGGTCTTGGCATATACTACGGGTGGTCACCAAAGGGGGGAGAGGGGTAAAAAATAAAAAAATGGGTCACGTAGTTTAGGTACGTTCCCTTACTGCGATCACCAAATCACTAATCAATATGGACAGCCCACCAAAAGTGTTATTCAAGTGCATAGTCAAGTGGGAGTATTCTATTGGGAACATAAGTTCAACAGTGGACGAATAATACTCAACAATGAAGACCCTATTTGGGGGAGGAGGCATACAACTGATAAATGTCACGTCGCAGATCCCTTAGAACAATGACGTAATTGCAATAAAACTTTACAATGTATAAATAGTGTTCTCTACTATTTTTTGAAAATGTACTCATGCAATAAACAATAAAGCACATTTTTCAAACACAATATATCGACGATATAACGACCTGAAAAGGCGCCCGGAAGCGGCTGGATGCGGAGGCTATGGGACCGGGTGCGGTGGAGATCGTTGGGGAAGATCTATGTCCAGCAGTGGACGTCTAAGGGCTGATGATGACTAGACATCAAGTTTCAACTGAAATATAATTGCAGATACGTCATTATTTCACGGAATATGCGATATAAAGTAACATTTGTAACATTCAGGGGATCTATTACACATTTAAATGGCTATAAACGGTGGGAATTGGACATGAAAACGGACTTTGCAAGTAAAATGTTGAATGGCAACTGGAAATAAAGAGAGCATTAAAATAATGGCCCCGCTGACATGTTGGTCATGTCGACACTGTTTCGTTTTAAAAGCTTTCAAATGTTCGCAATTTCACACTGCATAAAATAATCTAGAGCATTAACCATACAGAAAACATTCCAGTTTCATACTCCTGCACATGTCATCAGTTTATAAGACTTATAAAAGACCAATCCTGGAGTATGTGTTAAAGAGAAAAGGGAGGTAGTTCGAGAAAGACATAACCCTCCTGAAGAATAAGCAGAGGGGAGCAACATAACTATGGTATACTTTCAATTTTTTATATGAAACTAAATTATTGGGGTAACAGGAGAAGATCTAATTGATATCTTCAAGATTTTAAACAAATCCTACAACTAGATATAACTCATTCATTAAACTTGAACCCAAAACCCAATTGAACGACTCAGAGTAACTATCCTTAAAATCCACGTTCACGTTCGAAAGTCCCCCTCCCTGGTGTCCTTTAAAAACAACTTAAAAAAGTACTATGGGTTCAATACCGAAGTTTTGAGCTGACTTATATTGCATATAAACTACTAATAAGTATTTATTGGGATATATAATGTAATAGTATATATATATATATATATATATATCTTATATATTTATATGTTATGTGTATGAGTTTATGTATATATGGATATTTGTATCATTCATTTATCCGTGTATCGTCTATGTATTTTCAAACTTTATTAAAAGTACATTTCTTTGTCAAATTTGGTACTAATCGCGTCATACTTGTCCTTTCGGTTACTCTAAGGTTGACTGAACGAGATCCCTAAGTGAAATAAGTCCGCCTTTGTACACAGTTTAATCCCTATTTTATTATTGTTGTTGTTGTTATTTTTGGTAAAATAAAGCGTTTACATACATACATACAAATCTTACATATTTATAACATCTCGTATAGCAATAGTCTCATTCGGTGGTCTTAGTACCTTAGGAAAGGGGAACGTCTATGTGTAGCAACTCTAGTGTTGTTTTATGGCCTGTGGCATCTGATAGCATGTTGAACACTGTGTTTTAGAATTAATGAAGGTTGAATTCACGTTTGCGTTTTAACATAAAGTACACGGTTATCTTAGACGTGCAGGTGTGCTACAAAGTTTTGGGTGACTAAATAATCAGTGGGTCATATTTATACGTGGCTTTTGTACTTAGGTTTAAAGCCAGTATAACACATAAAACTCAAAAGCGAATTCTCTGAGACAGCTTTCAGAAATGTCAATCTGGCGTAAATAGGGGTCCGCAAAAAGTATCGATACCTGAGTAGTATCGATACTTTCGTTACGATACCAAGTATTTTCGTACTCGATACTTGTGATATGATACTTTACTAGGTATCGATCGATACTTTCGTTACGATACCAAGTATTCTCGTACTCGATACTTGTGTTATGATACTTTACTAGGTATTGATACTTCGTCACATACTCGATACTTTTGGTGTACCGATACCAGTTCTACTTTGTTTTGCGAATCGCAAAGCGCCAGGGATGAGAATACGCCAGCGCTAGCTTCGTACGCGTGTAAAAAGTATCATCTCATTACCGTTCTCTTCTTTCTTGCTTTGCTGATGAATAATGACCCTCTTAGTCGGGATAGATAGGTTTAGGGGATCTTATTAAAATATGATGTCGTTGTATGGAGACAAATTACTTTTTATGTCTGATTTTGGTCTGATTGGAGTGATAAAGATTAGGGGTTTAAAAAATAACCATATTTCCATCTAACATTAGGTCAATGTTTATTGTAATAAATAAATAGAGACGGAATATAATTATTGGTATCATACTTTTTAAACTATTAATTTTGAGACACGGTTTCTAAGCTGATGAAAAAAGTACTTGATACTGAGTAGTATCGATACTTTTGATTCGATACTATCGTCGGCATCGATACTTTTATTTTTTTGCGTATCCCTAGGCGTAAACGAAAAGGCAGAAGCAAGTTGTTTACCTTAATTGTATATATATTAAAATACTAGCTGTGCCCGCGGCTCCGCCCGCGTTAACTACAGAATTTTTGCCCGCTCCCGTTCCTGCCCCGATTTCTGTAATACCCCTTAACCCCTTCCCCACTCCAACTGTCACTGCCACCGCCACCGTTGTTCTAACTCATCGCAATCTGAATTCCGCCGAGCAATATATGTATTTCTTTGAGTGATTTTTTGAAAACTACAAAATCGCATAACTTCCGATTGGGTAAGCCGATTGCGATAAAATAAAGACTAAATGTTACTCCGAATGAAGCCAAATCGTTTTAAACAAGACGTTAAGAAATGATTTAAGCGTACTTACTGCTCCTTTAATCCAAAAATAGCGAGTAATTAATAAAATTCAATACTTGAGCGTAAAATTCTACTGAAGACTAACAGACGTTAAACATTGATATCTAAAAATTATTAAATGACGCTTGGGTAATATCTGCATAACTGGGTCCAAATAATTTATCAGTTATCGTTTTTAGATAAAATTCTAATACAGTCAACTTAAACACTCTTAATTTAATATATTTTATATCTTAAAACAATAAAATGTAGCCTCGACTTCCACAGCTAAATGGGGTTGTTCTGTTCTGTCTATTTCTCATGTATGTGTGTGTCGTAGCTATGAATAAATGACCTATTCTATTCTATTCTAAATATATACGGTACTTTATATATACGTAGAAACCTTGAAATAAAAAATACAACATGTATATTCTCCTTATTCTTCGCGCATTACCAAGTTACGTTATAGTCTTCTGAAGATTTAGGAGATGGTCATCATCATCATCATCATCAGGTTATTTTTGTCTCCACTGCAGGAGCACAACCCTCTCTCATATGCCGGAGACAGACGGAGGATTTGGCCTACACTCCCAGCGCTGGCCAGATGGGTTGGGGAGGCCTGATTAATGTTTTATAATGTATTCCCTTAGTCGCCTTGTACGATATCCACGGCAAGAGTCCTGTTCTACTCTACCGGAAACCACACGGCAGGAGATGGTCAAAAAGTTATAATTTAAAACTTGCTATCATTACGTAATATGATACGTTATCCTAAGGATACCTTACTTGTTTAGCGAATAATCCTTTGGTCATGCCTAATTAATTCTATACAAATAACTTGGTAGTAGGTACGCTAAGTTGGTATAGAACAATATACTCTCTATTTATTGCTTATTAATTAGTGAGATTGACTTTATAAGGTAGTGTTTTCACTTTTCATATAAATTGGGCCACGTTCCCGACTTTTACTCACTGGTCACTGGTTAATTAAAACATGAAATCTGAATATATATTCAAATTAAATTGTATCTCCGTTTTCCAATTAAATTAACATGAAATTGTTCAATTCTTCTCGTAACGACCGTTGTCGTATATTCGCGAGAAAAAATATACTCAAATTATAATTTTAATGTATTCCATAAAACATTTTGGAAGTCAAATAGGGTTGTCAAATTCAGGACACCGACACAATCCCCTATATGTAAAAGTAGGCATATGATACCTCCTGGCAGTGCTAGGCCTGGCTCACTCCGTAATTTACATACATACATACATAATTCTCACGCCTTGGTCCCAGAGGGGTAGGCAGAGACGATGGATCGCTACTTTGCGCGATCCTGACACACCTCACTAGCCTCACTCACATTCATCAACCTTTTCATGCACCTCCGTAATTTAGGTAGGTATACAAATATACCAAATACGTGTAGAATTCAATTTGGTTTACACTGAATTTTCTTTATGAGAAACTAGCTGTTACCCGCAATTTGGTCCGCGTGGACAACTTAACATCACAAATTATTATGTATTTCCCGTAGGAATGGGATATTTTTCGGATTAAACTTTTTCCTATGTCCTATTCCAGGACCTAACCTATATGTGTGCCAAGTTTCATCACGATCCGTCCAGTGTTTGAAGCGTTATTGAGTAACAAACATCCAAATATCCAAACTTTTGCATTTATAAAATTTGTAGGATAGGGTAATCTTAGTAGGACTGAACAAGCTGTCTTAGGAACTAGCTAGGCCACGCTGTTGGTCACAACCTGTAAAGTAATTCTCAACACTACACGACAGCGACGTGTATATGTCCAGAATACCCATAATGGGTATTGATGTGCCGATCTAATCGACCAACTTAATTTATCGGTTTTTCTGATCATTTTTGGAAACTGGCGCAAAATCGTATTAAGCTGAAAAATTAAAGTTTTTACCCAATTTTTTTTAAATCTTCTAATTGGTAAAAAAAAATATTTTGTGTATGTACCTAAGTAATTAAGTAAATATTAAATTAGCAAGACTGATTTTAATGTAATAAAAGAGTTTCCACTTTGTTATTAATGATTGATCCATTATAATGATTAATGATAAAACCATTTCAGCTTATTTCATTTCAATAAAAGATAGTTGGTTTTACGTTTTTTTCGTGTTTGATTATAATTAAATACTGTAACATTTTCTACAAATAATGTTCTGAAAAATAAGCATTCTCAGGTATACCTAAGCAATTAATCGGTTGGGAGTAACATTTACTATTCAATATCAATCATCATCGATTTGCCTTTGTTGTTCATCATCATTATTAACCGAAACACGTCCACTGCTGAACATAAGCCTTCCCAATAGAATGCCACTTTTAGTGGGCTTTCCATTGGGGGACAGGAGAACGCTGCTGGTGCAGTCCCTTTGTCGCCGGCATATCCTGTGTATACGAGTATTATGATCGTTACTGCGATCACCAATCCGTCTGCCAAGCGTGGTGATTACGGCAAATCCCCCAAAGATTGGGGGTGGCCATATTCTAAGCCTGTTGTTCGATGCTTCCAACTCGTACTCTTAATTTTTAGTTATTCTGATTACCCCTCCCCACTCCTGCAAAATGATATTCTACCTATATCCGTCTTGAATTTCAAATAATTTATCTGAATCTGGAAACTTCTAAGTTTTGATAATAATCCATTAGCAATTTACGTAAATTTGCGTACACACTCCGCAAATATGTCTTTAAGCCCTTGACGATCAGAGCTGCCCTGTCACAGCTGCCCTTCATCGTATTAAATTACATACAACACAAACCCTTTCCATGACGTCACATGGGGCTAAAGCTACTGAGTGATGCAAAATAGCATCATTTGGATGTCCTTTGAACATATATAGGTATTTTTAACCGACTTCAAAAAAGGAGGTTCTCAATTCGACTGTAAGTATAGTATTTTTTTTAAGTTTGTTAAATTCGTTTTCAGAGATCCGTCAAAACTTATACTCTTATACCGAAGCTTTTATTCTAGTTTGTCTGTCCTCCGGATAGTTAAGAATATTGAATTTTTAATTTTCTGATATAATCCAAGAGAACTAAAAGATATTATTAGCGGAACGAATTTATTTAAAGCCATATTGTGTACAATGTACACTATGCTGATTTTTTTCTATCTACAGCGCAATATGAAGGTACAGGAAATGAATATGTTATGTCACTAATCCATAGGGTTTAAATTACATTATCACAAATTAAAAAAGTTAAATATTTTGTAGGTATATGTGTGTTTTGTATTTCATATGGATATTTATTGGCCTTAGCTGTGTGCTACAACTATGTACCTACAATTCGAACACTTAAGAGAAGTAAGTGGAGTCAGTTGCTCTACATACAATAAATTATCTAGCTCATTCTATTTTTCACTTTATCATCATTCATCATTAGATAAGGTTTTGCGGCTGGTCACTTAATTCGTAATGTAACTGTAGGTGAATCTAATATCGGTCATGTTTCATATACCTGCCAACATCGTAAGGAAACCAGCATATGGCAAGAAGAAATTCTAAGGTGTACGTGTAGTCCACCAAATTTCCGTTGGTGGACAGGGTTTTGGCACAAAAGATCCAGAAGGGTCGAAGTGTCGCCAGGTCTTTCTGGCCCCCTCAGAAGATAAGACAGGAATAGGAACTTATTTAAGCATTCAATAAGAAAAACTACGTTCCGCCAGGGAAAGGAGGGGGGAGGGTAAGCCAAACAACACCTACATCAACGATATATAGGTTCCTTGTAGCTAGGGTTAGGGTGGTTTATGAACGCTGTCGATAATGGGCAGCGTAATCGTCCTTGAAAAAACTCTTGAAGTTTCAATCACCATCGCCCGCCTGCGTGAGTGAGTTATTGAATAATACCCACCTAATAGGTTATTCGATCCATCACAGTCGTTTCCGTAATGTAGTATGGATTTTTCTTGGAGAAGTCTGTTAGGCTCGACTGGGATGCTGTAATATATCCTCGCGCCTGTCTGACTCTCTCTAGTGAAAGGGTTACATATCCTCTTGAAATTTAATAGGTATCTATCAATGATAAGTTACTTACACATTTTAATGAGATCCATATAATAACATTGTTGTGGTTGTAATTATTGTAGGTTTGCATGATAGGTACCAAAAGGTTCTACTTCTCTCGCCATAATACCACTAGCCTTTTGGGCTACCTTTTAACACGTTCGTGGACAGTTCGTCAACAGACGTCGTGTTTCGTATAATTTCGTCGTTTAGTGCCGCACAACGAACTCACGTCACGTAGACTGTGTCCACGAACATGTTAAGAGATCTTTTTTTAGATTAAGCTTTATGCACTTCTTTCAATTAAAAATTCCCAAATTATTACCAAATACAGCAAAATTATAAATTAGGAGTAAGTGACGAAATTTTAATCTAACAATTAAAAACGTAAACTTCGCGAGTCTGTACATTGAAAATATTTGAAAAAATATATATTTGAGGTATGAAGGTTAAGTAATAGAATACATTAACATTAATTTTGGATTTTTATGTTTGTTAGGTTGTGGACGCATCACTTAAAAACTACTGAGCAAATTATGATGGAGTTTTCAGATAAAACACAGGGCTTAATTCGCAGTGACATTTAGTCCTTATAGCCCCACATGTCCACATTAATCAAAATCTACTGTGACTATAAACAACTAAACCTATTACTATTAACCTGAGTAAATTAAATTACCCTATTCCCCAACTCAAAGGATACAAATTAGTGCGGTGCCGCGTCGTCCTCAACCCGAGGGCAAAATAATAATATCGAGACTGGCAACCCTGACGATATTAAAATTAAATATTCATTAGGCGCAAATCATTTCCAAGATTCGACATTTTGGACAGTATCTGTGATACAAAGTATGTCATTTTTTTTAAACAAATCCAATAAAATGAGAAATTTGCTTTTAATAAAACTTTTGACAGCTGCACATGCTAATGCTTGACACAGAACTGACATCTATTGGTTCACACGGGTTCTGGAGTGGACCGCGGACCGGTACGCGCAGTGTGGGAAGCCCTGCTGCTAGATGGACCGACGATCTAAAGAAGGTGGTTAAAAGCGGCTAGATGCGAAGGGCGACGACTGGGTATGATGGCATTCCTTAGTTGATATGAAAATGCTCGACTGCATGCTGTACCTTGTACTTTGCTTTGTAATTGCAGTCGAATCACAGCTTTATAGGTTTGGAGTGCAGATTTTGTTATCATCAAAAATAAGCCGCCATTGTAGATAATGCATTATAGACTTAATTAAACTATGCAGCAGGAAATTGCTTGTGGCAGGTAGGTATCATTTAATCTCGAAAACTACACTCCTATTTCAGAAATTCTTTCATTGTTCCCACAATGTTACTGTTATTCTCTAAATGGATTTAGGTAAGTTTTAAAGGAAAATTTACTAGAAAGAAAGACAAAATATATAACCGATGGTATTCAAAACCACGAATTTAGGAACTAAACGTAACCTATGGAGATTTGATAAGATTAAGTTCTTTAGTAACAATACTTGTATATGTAATGTAAATAGTTCGATGCTACCTATTAAGATGTCTAATAAGAGTATACTTATCATCATCATTAGCCGAAACAATAACCACTTTTGGTGGGCTGTCCATTGGAGGATTTGCCATAATCACCACGCTTTGGAGGCGGATTTGTGACCGCAGTAATGATATTAATATACACAGGAGAATGCTGCTGCCGGTCCCTGGTGCAATCCCTTAGTCGACCTGACGACACCCATGGAAAGATTCGGGATGGCCCTATTCTAAATCGGGAGTAGAAAAATTTATGGAAAATTCAAATGTAAAAGCCATGAATGATAAAAGTTGAGTACCTACACACTTGTTGAACTGAACGTTTTAAAGAATTGAGTTACCTACGACTCTGAGTGCAAGTGCCCAGAGCCATATAACGTTTCAAGTGGTTTCCACAACATATTACCATGTTAAAAGTACTTTGAATTCCTTCAAAGAAATTGAAATTTCAAGTGGAGTGTTGAACTCATCACTTCTGAACTTATTAATTTTGGTCGTTCAACTCTTCTTAAGCCGAAAGAAAATTGCTTAGAATTATTACTATATCTCTTACTTTTTCGATACCACACTCAGTGTCATGTATTTTCGTCTAGTTTATTACGAAATTTTACATTTACTTCACACTTTAAATATTCACTTAGTCTGGGGTTCAGACAAAGCAAATAATGTTTTATTTTTTTTTCAATTTGTACTAAGTTGTCTGTCTCCAGTGGGAAGCGAACCCATGACCTCCGGTACCCTAGTCCAATGACCAAGCCAGTAAGCCAAGGAGGTGGTCATGACATCACATATCCCCGCTCACTGCTAATAACTAATAGCTTTGTAGACGTATGTGTCATACGTACGTCTTGTATTGACTTGGGTGAATATGTCACAAATTGGAGGACAGAAATAGCCCAGATGGCTTGCGACCATGAAATAACATGTCATTATTTGGACAGAAAAACTCTCAATTCACTAAATAAGGACTAATAACCTAGGTTTAGATACCATAAGTTTTTCGGTGAAAGAAACCTCATGCTAAAGAAGAAATTCTGAGGCGTAATGTGAAGTGGTGGACTTCAGCTTGGTGTTTGGCACAAAAGATCCTGAAGGGTCTAAGTGTCAGATCGTCCTGGGCCCCCTAAGAAGATAAATAAATGACATTACCTAATCCCGGTCACTGCTCACTCCCTCAAGAAGATAAGATAAGAAGATAAATGTATGTGCATATGTTAGCGTAGCTTGCTGCAAATAAATTAATTAAAAGCTTTCTGATACAAAAGTGCCCCTTACTCTGAAAGAGTTTTTGGTTTTGGGCGACATGACTGTTTGACCTAAAAAGTACCTTACTTGCTACAACACCCTTTGGGTAAATTTACATTGATTAAATAATAATGTTCCACCTGTTATATGACTTGTAATTTATGGAAAAATAACCAAATACAAATTCAAATTAAAAAAAATATTTCAGAATTTCACACCAATTATCCAGTCCCAAATTAGGCAGAGCCTGAACTAAATTTATGTTTGACATGTAATTTAATTACAAGCAATATAATTGATTATCATTATAATAAATATGAGAGATAAACGATGAACAGAGTATACTAAACTCAGAATATATACATACAATCATCTTCATCGTCATATCAGCCCGTAGACGTCCACTGTTGGACATAGGCCTTCCCCAATGAACGCCACCACACCCGGTCCTCCGCCCTCCGCATCCAGCCGCTACCGCTTCATATAATTTATACATGCAACCTAGGTATAATTATATAATCATTACATTATCTACCAGTCAATAAAAGCCGAAATTTGTAAACAGATTTTATTTCACAATCGCAATATCTCGTGAAACTTTCAAGCATCAAATTTCATTAAGTACAGAACTTTGCTCTGCAATCAAATTTATTCTTCTTCCCAGTTTTGTGTAGCCTCTGTATTTAAAATTCCAATCAATAAAACAGTAGTATAAACACGACCTCAATTACGAGTATAAAATGGCGGCAGAATATTTCAATTTATTAATTCGTTTGTTCAGTTGATTGATGGCTCTTCCATAGGGGGTTGAAAATCAGAGCATATTATTTTAATTATCTTCTTGATTAACATGTTGTTTTCAGGGCTCAGTTTAAATGAATTGTTGCATATTGGACGGATTCCACTGATTCGTCGATTCCTTGATTTATAGGCAAAAATAACTTAGGGAAGGAAGCCGAAAAGAGGATTAGGCTTGACTGGGCAGCATTTGGGACGATACTCATATCTTCTCGTCGTGTATACAACAGTGCCTGAATGCAAAAGTCTTGAACCAGTGCGTTCTACCCGTAATGACCTACAACACCGAAACGTGGACACTGACAGTGGAACTAATAAAAAAACTCAAAGTCGCTCAGCGCGCTATGGAAAGAGCAATGCTCGGAGTTTCTTGAAGGATTTAGTTTTCGGATCCTTAACTAAAGCATGGACATGGCTGTAAATTCAAATCGCCTACTCAATACAATAGTGGCACATCTCAAAAATTGGACTTCTGCAATTTATCATCAAATTTTGAATCTTAATGTCATACTCTATGATAAGCAACAAAGACACCTAACGCCATCTACTGAAAAGAACAAGTAGTAACTTAGGTGTCTTTGTTGTGTAACATAGAATATGACATTAAGATTCAAAATTTGATGTTAAATTGCAGAAGCCCAATTTTTGAGATTTGCCACTATTGTATTGAGTAGGCGAAATATTCTTTATTTTGCACTAATCATCATCATATTAGCCCTGAGACTGAGATTAGTCCACTACTGGAGATAGGCCTCAACCAATGTACGCCATAACACTCGGTCGTCCACCTTTCGTCCCACCAATATATATAACATAGAAGGATTATTTAAAGGGGCATAAGATCAGGACAATATTTTTCTCATATAAATTCCGTATGTAACTTTTGCTGTGCCAGGCCTGTCACTCTCCACAATTTAGGTATAAAAATATACCTAAGCAGGTCGCGGCCCCGACTGCCGGGGCACATAGGAGAACTGTCAATGTGTGCGTGATTAGCGGTTCACCGTAACACTGACTTTATTCTATGCGCGTAGGTTTCAATTTAGCTTGCATTGAATTTTTTAGGTACGTTTATGAAAATTTGAACAAGCTTTCTAAGGTAGTGCGCATTCTGTACTTGTATTTATTCTGTGCCCTTACTTGAAACATTATAAAACGTACAGTTTTGAGGATTTAAATATATTTTTCAAAATTAAATAGTTACATAATTAGGAGCACCTGAAATTATTATCGTACACCGAGCTACCTACATTAATAATTAAACTAAATTCTGTACAAAACATATAATAATTTTCCTCCTACACTCGCTGAACATCATCTACATACATAATTGACTTGTAATAAACGGAGCCACGGAAATAGACAAGTTAAATAAAATTACCATAAGCATTTGTACAAGAATTCCGCCCGAAAACATTCCAGAGAGTGGAATGCGTAGATTGGAGCTTTATTTAGAAGCCTGCATTTTAATTTGAGATTAAATGTCCATGGGATATCGCAGGCGAGATCGGCAGTGTCTAATATGTGGCGGTTTATTGTAAACAGGCTAGGTTTAATTCGCTCCTTTGACTGAAGTATTGAAACACAAAAAGTGTTTTCGTCAATTAAATAAAAAAAATTAAATTCCTCGAATAAGTATCTAATAAAATTATTTTTTCCGCAAATTTCCATGGTTTTCTCATCATTGCCGAGTAATTTTTAGATATAAGTTCAGGTTGATCAGTCTGTTTTCAAGTTGTCCGGCGGACAGATACAAAGACGGGCGGACAGGCTTCGCTGTGATGGATTCAGTTTTGACGAAACCCTAAAAAAAGCTTTGTTATGAAATAATCTTTCATTTAAAAAAAATAGAGGAAGCATACATCTGTATGGAATGCATGCCATAAAGTCGCCATAATCAGGTGTTCTCTCATCAGGGATCATCATCAGCAGCCGAAATACGTCCACTGCTGAACACAGACCTCCTCAAATTATGACCATAATTACCACGTTGGGCAGCCGGATTGGTAATCGCAGTAAGAATAAAAAATAAGTAATAATAAATATGTCAGACATTCACACCAATTACTCAGTCCCAAACAAGGCAGAGCCTGTGGTATGGTTACTAGATAACGGATACACATACTTAAATAAATATATAAACATCCAAGACTTGGGTACAAACATTCATATTCATCATACGAACATTTGCCCCTAGCGGGATTCGAACCCGCAACCTCCGGCGTGGCAGACCGAGAACTAACCCGTTTCGCCACGGAGGTCGTCAAATATACCCAGAATCTTAATATACACAGGAGAACGCTGCTGCCCATTCATGGTGCAATCCTTTAGTCGCCACGCCACGGGAAGATTTGGGTGGCCCTATTTTAAGCCGGGAACTATACGGCAGGTGTTCCCTTCGCCAAAAATAAAGACCACTGTCTAACTAGCGCCATTGGACTTATGTTACTTCGATCATCTTATTTTCTTAGGGGGGGCAGGAAGACCTGGCGACACTTCGACCCTTCAGGATCTTTTGTGCCAAACCCCTGACCACCAACGGTGCCCCAAGCCGATTTGGTGGACTTCACATACGCCTCCGAATTTCTTCTTCGGCATATGCAGGTTTCCTTACGATATTTTCCTTCACCGAAAAGCCTGTGGTATTATAAATAAACCGTACTTAAATTTCGTTACGAGTATTATAAATACTCCGTACTTAAGTTTGAAAAACTCATTGGTACGGGCGGGATGGACCAGGACCTCATGAATGTGAGGCGAGTGCACAATCAACTAGTTGATTCGTTTACATCGATAGCATAACAATAAGAAATATGTATTTATTTTCATTGCAGATAATATGCACAATGGAGAACAACGAGACACAGGAGGCGATGAACGGCTCGGAGCCCTACCAGCCGTACTATGAGAGGCCGGAGACTTACATCGTGCCTCTGCTGTTCGCTCTCATCTTCGTTATAGGAGTGGTGGGCAATGGCACGCTGGTGGCTGTCTTCGTCAGGCATAAGGCTATGAGGAATGTGCCTAATACGTAAGTTAAATACAGTTAATATAGCCTTAATTTCCTGATCTAAATCTTTATAACCCTCTTTAAGACGTCCGCTACTGGAATTAATATAAAATAATTTTATTTAAAAAAAACCGACTTCAAGATTATACGTACATGTACAAACTTAAACTAAAATGTAGAAAATAATATTTTAATTACTTCAAAGCAAAGAGCGTTAAATGACAATCAACGAAATTATTTATACTTACATATACCTACTATTTACAATCCTACTTCCTACTAATATTATAAATGCGAAAGTTTGGATATTTGGACGTTTGTTACTCAATCACGCTGCATCCACTGGACGGATCGTGATGAAACTTGGCACACATATAGGTTAGGTCCTGGAATAGGACATAGGATAATTTTTATCTCAAAAAAACATCCCATTCCCGGGAAATACATAATAATTTGTGTTGTTAAGTTGTCCACGCGGACGAAGTCGCGGGCAACAGCTAATCTATACATATAATAAAAGAGTAGAAAAAACAAGAGTAAAGCGAATCTGTACAATAAAGTTTAAAAAAAAATTTCACTGCCCGGACGTTACTGAAGACCAGTAGAGTCCAAAAATGTAATTAAAAAATTTCTTATCTGTCTGTATGTATGTATGTATGTATGTACGGGCTAATCTTGGAAACTGCTGAACAGAATTTGACGGCGATTTCACTGTTTAATAGCTTTGAGTTCGGGCCTCATACTGGTATAAGTCATATCTCAATAAAATGTCAGGATGCTGATATACAAGTTGACTTCTCATTTCATATCATTTGTATGAAAGTGTAGTTGAACATTACTGGTCTCGCAAGAACTTGACAGAAAGTGACAGAGATGTTTAAAGCTCATTTATAGATTTATTTTAGCTGATGTATTTCAGGTATTTCCTCAAGTCTCGATACAAAAAGTTCGCTATTCGATAATTAGTGGCCCTGTATTAGACCGGTGATCGTCGACAATGTCAATATCGAAGCTGTTCAGGAGTACGTCTGCCTAGGACAGACAATATAGTTGGGTAGGATCAATTTCAAAAGCTGACAGAAGAATCCAGTTAGGGTGGGCAGTATTCGGAAAACTGCGTCAAGTCTTTACGTCACCTATTCCACAATGTTTAAAGACAAAAATCTTTAATCAGTGCGTCCTGCCTGTCATGATTACAGCGCGGAGACGTGGACACTGATGGTGGGCCTGATCCACAAGATTCAAGTGGCTCTGCGAGCTATAGAGAGGGCAATGCTCGGGGTCTCTATGAGGGATATGATTCGTAATGAGGAGATCCTATGAATAACGAAGGTGACCGACATAGCCGAAAGAATTAGTAAGCTGAAATGGCAGGTCACATCTGTCGTAGTACCGAACGGCCGTTGGGGCAGACGGGTTCTAGAGTGGAACGCAACGTCCGCTGGGTGGGACGCCCTGCCGCCAGGTGTATGGACGACCTGAAGATGGTGGCCGGAAGCGGCTGGATCTGTAGGGCGTTGTGGCATTCATTGGGGAAGGCATGTCCAGCAGTTTGACAGACATTTTGTTGTACAGTTAATTGGATATGCAACATAGGAAGGGAATAGGAGGGGAAGGAAGTCGGATGGAAAAGAATAGAGGGATTAGGGTAAGAGAGGAAAGAAGAGGGGGCAGTGGTAAATAAAGGGTGTAGGAAGGGGTGGGTTAAGGGAAGGGGGAGAGGTAGGAGTAGGGAGAGGGAAGGGGTGGGGGAAAGGGTTTTCAACGATATGGGAAGGGGATGGAGAAGGAAAGAAAGAAAGGGTATGGAAAGGACAAATTGGAGGGGGGGGAAGGAAATATCACCTAATTTGTACAATATTAAAATACTTTTTTTTATTGATTATATGATAATCTTTTAATTCATGATAAATGTAAATGTCAACTTTATTTAAAAAAAAGCGGCTAAGTGCGAGTCG
Source organism: Esperia sulphurella (assembly GCA_947086405.1). NCBI lineage: Eukaryota > Metazoa > Arthropoda > Insecta > Lepidoptera > Oecophoridae > Esperia > Esperia sulphurella. Next base: position 11,623,429 of record OX352273.1, on the reverse strand, counting down.
GACTCGCCCATGAAGGCTTCCGTAGCAGCAAGTAACATAATATAAAAGTTATTGTAGTTCGTTGTAACTTTGATCGATGTTTTAATAATAGTATTGTGGTTTACGATTTATGACGTATTAAAAAAAACGACTTACTAGATCTCTTTCAAACCAATTTTCGGTGGAAGTTTGCATGGCAATGTACATCATATATTTTTTTTAGTTTTATCATTTTCTCTTACAGGGGGGGGGGGGGGGGGGGGCACACATTTTACCACTTTGGAAGTGTCTCTCGCGCAAACTATTCAGTTTAGAAAAAAATGATATTAGAAACCTCAATATCATTTTTGAAGACCTATCCACACGAATGGGTTTGATGAAAAAAAAATTTTGAGTTTCAGTTCTAAGCATGGGGAACCCCCAAAATTTAATGTTTTTTTTTTCTATTTTTGTGTGAAAATCTTAATGCGTTTCACAGAATACATCCACTTACTAGTTTCGGAATAAAGTGGCTGTGACATACGGACGGACAGACAGACAGACATGACGAATCCATAAGGGTTCCGTTTTTTGCCATTTGGCTACGGAAACCTAAAAAACTGTGGTCCAACGGCGATACCGCCGCCGGAACGCTAATTTTTACCCGACTTCAAAAAAGGAGGTTCTCAATTGGATAGTATGTTTTTTATGTATATTAATATTTTTAATGCATAACCAGATTAATAGATTTCTTTTAGGACCTCAGGGCTGGCGCCTACCTCGCACAACGTGTGAGCCTGGCAATCCAGCGAGGTAATAGCGCCAGCGTCCTAGGGACTATGCCTCACCACGAGGGGTTGGACGGCGTACACATGTTGTAAATAATTGATGTTCTTATAATTACTGTATTTTTAAACTTTCTGCGATATTAAAGAGGCTTTTAGGATTTAGTACGCGAACGAAGTCGCGGGCAACAGCTAGTAAGTAATATAGGGTAAAAGGTTTAACAAAAACTCCATTTTACGTACCTAGCCATGTAGAGCATCTTTCCGGTCATTGAATAACTGAGAAATAATAAAGTCCCGTCCGATTTATTTCGTTTTCCTAACTTTCCCTTTTAATTTAAGCCCGCTGGGGATGACATTTCAAGTTTGGTCTTTGGGAAAAATATTCCGTCTTAAGACCCTGAGGCCTGTTTCCATTAGGGTTGAAAGTTTAGAAAATATTTATATAAGTATAAGAATATAGAAATAGTAAATAATTTAGAAATTATATTTTCATTATATTGTCACTGCTGAACATAAGCTTCGAAGCAATAGAAGGCCACTTTGGGTAGACTTTGCTCTAATCACAATGCTTGTCAGGCGGATTGGTGTTCGCAGTAATGATCTCAATATACACAGGAGAACGCTGCAGCCCGTCCCTGGTGCATTCCTTAGTCGCCCATGGGATAATTGGGGGTATTCTAAGCCTAAAAATACTCGGGTAAATATTATAGGGACTTATCAGATTCTAATCTTCTCTTAGTTTATATTGTTTTTTGTATTCTGGATGCGGGAGCGGGAGATGGAAATAAATAACAAAATTAATGCTGTAGTCCACGCGAGCAGAGCCGCGGGCACAGCTATATAACAATAAATTATTACTGTACATTCTACCCTGCTTCTCCAGAACGATGATATGTGTTTTGGAAACCTTTTGAAAACTGGTTTTCTAGAATGCTTTGATTAATGAATTCTGATTCTTCAGCAGGCGAAGAAACTCTAGAAATGTCTACAAAATTCTAGAAAGCCAGTTTGACCCCATTTTTAACAAATTCGCATTGTTGGGTAGCATAGCAGCATCTCTAGGTATATAAAAATCAAATGTGCGTTAGTCTCGCAAAAACTCGACAATGGCTTGACCGATTTGAATAGGTATATATTTTTTGTTTTGTTCGCCTCAATACTGGGGTGGTTTGGATAAAAAAGAAAACCCCAAAAGGAACAAACAGATGACAAATCGAAAAAATCGAAATTGGTGGTGTGGAAGTGGCAGATATAAATAGATAGATAATTCATTTATTCTTAGACACAGCACAAATACAATGTTACAAATAGGTCACATATTGATACAGAAGCTCCAATTCTTCCCGTCGATGTCGTGAGGAGGCGGGAATGTCTCCGGCAGATGAGAGACGGTTGTGCTCCTGCAGTGGAGACAAAAATAACCTGATGATGATGATGATGATACAGAAGTACAGCAAGTAAACATAACAATGAAACAGTAACAGTGTAGCCCGTGCTGTGCTGCAGAAAGGGCCCTGACTCAGCATAATGTCGTAGCCTAGCGGCGCAGTTGGAGCGGGAGCGGGGAATAATTCTGTAGTCCACACGAGCGGAGCCGCGGGCACAGCTAGTCATTAATATAAACACTAACATTTGCTTAACAACATACCTGAACTGCAATTGTAATAAAGCAACGTGTGTACTTGTTGACTTTCAAAGAGCGTCACGTTACCTTTGTAACGTCCCCCGCCTTGCAGCATATGAAACGTCGCACGGCTCGTCTGCGCGACATTATGCTCAGAGTCAGGGCCCTTTCTCCAGCACAGCGTAGCCCACTTCGTTACCGTTTCATTGTTCTGGTTGTACCTTTGTACCTACTCGTATTAGTGTCCAATTTGTGTCATGTGTTTGGAATTCAATTCAATTCAATTACTCTTTATTCACCGTTATTATATTTTATGCCGCATGGTTCAGGGCCACCCCTATCTTTCCCGTGGGTGTCGTTAAGGCGACTAAGGGATTGCACCAGGGACGGGCAGCAGCGTGCTCCTGTGTGTGTATGTTAAGATCATTACTGCGATCACCAATCCGCCTGCCAAACGTGATGATTATGGCAAATCCTTTATGTGCGGAAACTTATGTACAGCAGTGAACGTATTTTGGTTAATGATGATGATCATCATCCTTTCTACTAATATTATAAATGCGATAATTAGGATATTTGGATGTTTCTTACTCAATCACGCTTCAACCACTGGACGGATCGTGATGAAACTTGGCACATATACTTAGGTTAAATCCTGGAATAAGACATAGGATAGTTTTTATTTCGAGAAAACATTCCATTCCTACGGGAAATACATATAAATTTGTGATGTTAAGATGTCCACGCGGACGAGGTTACAGCTAGTGTTATATACATCGACATTGTTTTAAATTTTGACATTGATAACAATGTAAATGATTATATAAATAATGTATTTAATTTAATTTATGGCGATACCTTTTACCATATTAGAATGACGTGTAAAATTGAAATTTTAAGATGCAAAAGTGAAATAAATGTACACATCTAATCTAATCTAATCTAATCTATTCGGTCTCCTAAAAATGTGATTTGATCATTTTTCACTGGAGTTACAGTGAAGTTCACTACCGGGTGCGAGTATGAAACAAACAGATGTTTTCAATGCTTTACAAAATCTCATCACATTTGGAGCCCAATTAGTGTAATTTCACCCTTATTATACATATGAAAGGGGTCGCAAATTGGCTGGAGTAACAAGATTGTGCTGAGAAAGCGGTTGCGACCGGCAGTGACCCTTTTAAAAGGGAACTTCCTGATCAAATTATATTACTTACATGCTGCTAGAGATTTTTTGCCCATTTGTGAACTTAGATATTTTTTGGACAATAATCCGAATTCAGGTACTGCCAGCAATCTTACACAGATCCTCACTCCATCTAGCTGGAGGCAGGCCTATCTCACTACAAATTTAAAAAAGTATAAAAATGGACTTATTAGGTTTCTCCCAGACACTACCGATATATTTCTCTTCTCGTCTCTATAAGTATACTAGTAGTATTATTAAGTATTCTATGATACTAGTCTTAAAGGCGGTATTATTGGTGTCAATCCGATATTACAGTAAGTAACTTACTATGTTGTCCAGCACAGAATAGTCTGAATTCTCTTTGTCCCAAGAATTTGCATATTGAAGAACAAGTAACAAAGGCGGTGTCGATTGTACCTACAACGTAAATAAACATTAATATTCTCAAGAGAAGCTCGAACACAAACTAAATAATGCCCTGTTTCAGGAGAGCTGTCGAGAAATAGCTCGGTGTGACTGCAATAGTAACAAGATATGTACAGTGGTGGAATAAATGATGTCTTTGTTGTTAAACACCTCAATTTTGTCGGATAACAGATAAGACACCTGACAATTGATTTGCAAATACGGCAAAACTGAAGTGTCTTGCAACTGCTGACATTATTTGTTCCGCGGGTGTAATGAAATATATGTTACACCGAATTAAGCACTATGTTTCTGTGAAGAGTCCATCAATATCAATTCAGCAGTTTTTAAGTGATGCACACACAAACAAACAGATAAACAGACAAACAGAAAAAAATTCCAAAAATTATCGAAATGTGTTTTGTTTTTTATCCTAAATTTATTTTTTTGCAAATATCTTCAAGGTTCAGAAGAGCGAAGTTTACGTTTTTATTTATTAGATTTCGATTTTAATGATTCAGTTATTTAAAATAAAACAACACATTCACTAACAAAAAAAGATAAAAATAACGTATATCTTCTTCCGTTATACATATTTCCCCGATACATGAGTGCTCGATCATATTTCCGATATTGTAACAAGGTTCTAAGGTGACCTACATTACAAATTGGTTGACTGTACCATCGTAGAATGAAAACGTCAACTATATACGTGACGATTTTTAGTGTAACGACGTGTATCATTATGAACATAAGGCTATCCTGATAAAATTTTATGTTCCGTAATAAACTTTTAAACATAGAAACTTTACTAAACAAAATATATTTTCATTTATGTAGTTGACGCTCCCTTTGGTTCCTAGAGGAATAATGAAAATATACACCCAATTTTGAGAAGCAAGAAGCTACTTTGTAATTAGCTACAGCATTATATTTTTGAGAGCCCAATAATGATATATTAGTAATGCTATATACTAGTAATAATAAAAAAATACCTATTTCTTCAGACAATTATATGAGAAGTACATCGTTTTTATTAAAATGAAGACGTAACAGGTTAATAACAAAACATTTACTGAAACTAACTACAAATTTGGGCCTAGGCATGTAAAACGATGAAACTTGCCGTGTGGTTTCCGGTAGAGTAGAATAGGACCACTTCAACTCTTCCCGTGGATGTCGTACAAGGCGACTGAGGGAATACATTATAAAACATCAATCAGGCCTCCCCAACCCGTCTGGCCAGCTCGGGGAGTGTAGGCTGAGTCCTCCGTCTGTCTCCGGCAGATGAGAGAGGGTTGTGCTCCTGCAGTGGAGACAAAAATACCTAATGATGATGATGATGTAAAACGAAGAGTTCATGTTATATAAAAAGTAAAATTTTGGCATAAATTTATTTATGGTAGTATATCGAAGGAAATAAAAGTACATTCGGCTGTTAAAGTCATATTGTTGCGCTTTCAACGCTAAGATGCGACGCGACGTAACATGACTGCTATTGTAATGAATGAGTAACGATGGAAGACGGAGCTTCTACGGCGTAGAATGAGATTCATGCTACGCTAAATACGATCCAAGCCGTCGTAGCTTCGTTCTACGACCACATTCTAGATATAGTTACTACGTTTTATATATTCTTTATTGCACACATTTTTAAAGTAAATAGGTACAGTTACAAATTTTGTATACAAAGGCGAGCTTATCTCTAAAAGAGATCTCTTCCAGCCAACCTTACAGGGTGTGAGACAAGGCACTAAGAGCGAGGGGGCAAAAAGTGCATAATATACTACATAATAACTAAATACTGAAACTACTTTACACACATATATATAATTACATATAGTAAATAAATATTTATAATAAATAATAATAAATATAATAAACATACATAAATACATACATAACATATTATACTGAGTGAGACAGATAGTGCTCTTTTAGTTTAGTTTTAAAGGATGTCACCGACGTACTATCTTGAATGACCGTCGGCAGTTTATTCCACATCTGCGCCGCTCGGACAGAAAGGAATTGAAAAAGAATTTGGTGTTGGATTTGGGATAGGTGAGGGTCTTGGTGACGTTTACAAGTTAAATTTAAATATACCTACTCAAGACAATCGTAACAAAAAAAAATAAAAAGAAAATGCAAAGAGGATGAGGAAGGTCTGTTTAAACATTGTAAGGTTGTGAATGTGTTCAACAAAGTTAAAATGTCAATTTTGAGTGAAGAATATCACTTAATATCTAAAATAGAATTTAAAAAACTTCCTAGCCACCAAAGAGACATCTCATACCTTCCCCGATAAGTACAACTGAGATATAATAATGTGTACGGAAACCGAGCAAACAAAAGCATCTTGCCGCGAATTCTAAACGAATTACCTATAAGTTTGGGGACGATATGCGTGAAAAGTATAAGTTGCTATGAAGGGGTACTATCTGGCAAATAGAAATGCGACCTAGATTCAAGTAAGTACCTATTTTAGTAACAGCATAAGTTTTTGTACAAGTAGCGACCAACCATTCTACAAATAAACCCAGTGGTTTCAGTAGGATGGCTTAGGAAAAAATACATATATAATATAAATAAATATATTAAAAAAATTACATATATTACTCTCCGTTGAGGTTCTAGAAAGCAGCCTATTTAAAAAAGATAATTACAAAATAAAGAACCGCGCGACTGCGCACACATTGCACCTAATCGCTACGATGCGAGAGTTGTTATTACTCTGGGTCGCTCTACAGCGGCACCTACGTTACTTACTCGGACAATAGGGATGTCGAGCAAAAAACCTGGGATGTACTTATTCGCAAAGTAACAAATTAAATATACGTACTGTATGTTGTTTGATGTAAAAGTAAACACTTAGTGATATTTGTACGAGTAGGAAAGATTATTTTAAAAAACTTGTCTAATCTAAAGCCAAACAAGGATTCTTTGCGTTATGGGAATTAGACAAGTGTCAACTATGTGCTGGTTGGCGTGAAAGTAAATAAAGAAAACTCCAAATGAGAACGAAAAATAGCGAAAGCGTATGATATTAAAAGTGTCGTGCGGTCGCGGAAGGCTAGTGGCAGTCTGACGATATCGGCCCGTGCGCTTGGGGTTGTGCGCCCCGCGGCTGCGGCGGGACGGCAGGCAGCGGCGCGCGCGCATATTATGTCTTTTTATTTACCATACACCCTCCCTATATATTATTTATTTATAAATACTATTTAATCCCATATCAGGCCCAGTGCATCCGTCATCAACAACAAGGATTAAAATAACACCTACAGTTTACCATGAAGGAAAATATTTTTCGCACTTAACGATTGACAATAATTGGTTATTAAATTAGATTATATATGACTCATTTGTTATCTAATTTAAGACTTATGAGGTGCGAAAATTATTTTCCTTCATGGTATACCTTCTTATATCCTCTAAACCAGAAGAAACTTTTACAAATTACGAAAGTTATTAGTACCAATGGGAACCTCCATATTACAAGGAATCCTACTTTGAGAATAAGTAGACTAGTTTTGCCGTGTGGTTTCCGGTAGAGTAGAATAGGACCACTCCAACTCTTCCCGTAGGACCACTCAACCCTTCCATGTCGTACAAGGCGACTAAGGGAATACATTATAAAACGTCAATCAGGCCTCCCCAACCCGTCTGGCTAGCGTGGGGAGTGTAGGCCAATTCCTCCGTCTGTCTCCGGCATATGAGAGAGGGTTGTGCTCCTGCAGTGGAGACAAATATAACCTGATGATGATGATGATGATAGGTAAATTACTTGAGGGTTGAAGTATTTTGGTGTAGTAGTGTAAAATCAATAAAAAGACACAGTACAGGCAAATATGTTTATTAATGTCATGTTAACACGTGTCAAATAGCCAAATAGAGCATTTTTTTTTTAATGTTTATGCAAATCATATCATATATTCAATGTTAATTGCAATCATCATCTATTTGTACATGCTTACACACTCGTATGCAAATGCAAGGTAGAAGCGATTTAGCTGCGAGTATATATACGTATTGTGGTGTTATCGATATTCTGGATGTTGTATGTTGCTTCGCAGATTTCAATTAATTGCTTATCCGTGAAGTTTTTGATTATCCTCTCATTAATCTTGGTTCACAAGGCAGCATAATTAGCAGTGGAAATTACATGACGTAAGTAAAAATGGTTTCCGAAGCAAATATTGTTAATTGGAAGACAAATATTTTTAAAGAGCGCTTCGAAAACAATTTTCTATTTGTTTGATGTCGTCGAAATCAAAAGGTTTTTTAATAAAGGTAAATGGTTGAACAAATTCTTTACTTAACTGCGATCACTTTGCTCTGCTATGTTTGTCTGGTTATTTAAGTTTCTTGAAGTGACTTATTTACTCATGGAGAAAAGTACTTCTCGACTATTGAAGTACCTCCAAATGAAATGTTTTATAGGTTAGGTTGGTATTTAGATGACATATTCTAGTGCCCCGTTATAATCTTTGAACCTCCTGTATGTACACCATTCTCTTGTAGTCCTTGTACGCTCGTGGAAGGGCAATAATTAGCAGGTGGGCCGTCACCTTAAATCGGCCGTATTATACTATCACTAGATAATGCGATTGATGACGAAAGACACGTATGGCATACGGTGATTGAAATTACGATGGGTTGAAGTCCGACCATAGTCCCATAGGACGCTTCCTGGCTAGATGGAGCGACGATCTGAGTAGGACGGCTGGCAGTGATCGCGTTTTGGGAGAGGTATATGTTCAGCATTGGACTCTTTCAGGCTGATGATGAAATACGGAAAATTTAAAAACCCTTCAAACTGCTAAACTTTTCCTTTACGGGACTGTATATAGTGTTCCCCTTGAATCCTTAAATCCATTTAATAATTTTCGTTCTAATTCTTCACCTATGCCATAAAATCTGAAACTTAAATGTGTTTCAATTTTCAGGTACATCCTCTCGCTGGCACTGGCAGACCTTCTGGTCATAATCACATGCGTGCCATTCACATCCATCGTCTACACATTGGAGTCATGGCCATGGGGTGACACAGTATGCCGCGTGTCAGAGGCGGCTAAAGATGTCAGCATCGGCGTGTCAGTGTTCACGCTGACGGCGCTGTCAGCTGACCGGTACTTCGCTATCGTCGATCCGCTGAGGAAGCTACATGCTACAGGTCAGTTGTAACACTATGTAATAACATTGTAATAGTAAATTTACGTCAGAGGTGGCTTAAGACGTTAGCATGGGGTTTACCATCTCCTTGCTGACAGCTCCGTTAGCTGACCGATACTTCTCCATCATCAATCCGCTGAGGAAGCTACATATAATAGGTTAGTTGCAATCACATTGTATTATTTAATGTCAGATGCTTTGTTGTCTGAAAAACCCTCTATGTTGATAGAGATGGCTGTCAGGGCTGCCTCTGAAAAGTGGCGCTTTGGATTGCATATAGGTAGAACCATCGTGGAGGAAGAATTAGCCGCTCAGCATAAATAGTGATGAACGTTGCCCAGGGTGCGCCAGACGCTGTGACGACGGTTGTCGCCAGAGGCTTCGATTGCGTCGTTCGGGGAGGCTTCTTCTGTGCACCCCAGGATCTCCGCAATGCAACGGATGAGGCAGTCGGTACAGCTGCGTTCTGGTCGCGCATGATCTAACTAATGGAACCATTCGACACGAGAAGAAGATGTCAGATGCATTGTCGTAACAGTGGTCTCGCTGACAGCTATATCAGCTGATCGGTAGCTTATCATCGTCGATGTGCTGTTAATGACGTCAACAACAGCGTAACAGTTTTCTCGCTGATAGCTCTTTCAGCTTTCCAATACTTCGTCATCATTGTCGATCAGTTTGATAATTTGTAGCTTATCTCTAATGAATTTAAGTGAAATTAGTATCGGCGTGTCAGTGTTTGCATTGACATCTCTGGCAGCTGATCTGTACTACGTCATCCTCCATATCGATAGTATTAATTAGTTATTAACTTGCTAGCCTGTATTCCTTTTGTTCCGATTAGTTTTACTGATTGGAAAAGTTTCAAATTAGAGAAACCCAAACGCTATCTTTCCTTTATTTCGAACTATCCAAATAGAACCCTAAAACTAAAATAAACTGTATTATAGTTTCAGTCACATAAGCTTTACTTTTGTTCCCACATTCATATACCAACCGTCGATCGATCAAAGTTTAAAGACGGCATAGGTGTTACTAACATCTTTTAATGCCCTCATCAATAATGCTTAAAAGTTTGTATCTATTTAAAACCGTCTGGCGTATTAATGTCTGCTTCGCGATGATCGATCCGCCAGGTTGAGCTGTGCATGATATCCCATGATTGATTACTCTATGTTCACAGCAAGGAAGGTCTTTGAGGAAAGTGGGGTACTAATCGGATTTACGCAACGATTTGGCGTGTACGGTTTTGCTACAACTAAGTGGGATATCATGAAACTTTCAACGTCTATAATAGTATTTGATCTACCCGTTCCTGATCCATGCCTGGGCTTTCCCCATTAAACACCCTGTTATCATTTTCCGGGCGTCAGTTCTCGTTTCACGTCGCATCTTCTGGAAGATATAGGAGAGGTAGACCTATTTGAGCGGAAGAGTTCTAAAATTGTTTGCGATATATAAGTATTATGGCCTACCCTCTGCGGTATTTCATCCAGTATTAGCGTATATCCAGTATTCGCGTAAATAACTCGTACAACAGACAATAGAGAAAGAATATAAGAATTCGTATCTAGACAAAGGCGCCTCCAACGGACGATCTGCAATGGAGTGTCCACTATGTTTCAAATATTATCGCTCTGTATGTATAGATGCCTTTGCACACAGCGAGCGGACGCGCCGCGCCGCTCCGAGCTATTTTAGCCTTGAGTGGTGAGCGGTTTCACCTCTGTGATGTTAAATGTTGAGCGGCATGCCCGCTGTCGCTTTGTAGAGCGGCTCAGCCGCGTATGGTCCGCTCGCAAAGCATCATTTCCGAAACACGTAAAACAAATATTCTTCTCTATTCGATAACTAATTACCCAGGGATTTTCTAACAACCCATAATGGTCATTTTGACATCTGGACCATTTGACAGACAGCCCACAAATTATTATATTAGGTACTTTCGTAACATCGTGAGCCGTGGTAGCCGGTTGGTTGTGCACTCGCCTCACGTTCATGAGGTCGTGGGTTCAAACCCCGCCCGTGCCAATGAGTTTTACGAAACTTAAGTACGGTTTATTTATAATACTACAGGCTTTTTGGTGAAGAAAAACATCGTAAGGAAACCTGCATATGCCGAAGAAGAAATTCTGAGGCATATGTGAAGTCCACCAAATCGGCTTGGGGCACCGTTGGTGGTCAGGGGTTTGGCACAAAAGATCCTGAAGGATCGAAGTGTCGCCAGGTCTTCCTGGCCCCCTAAGAAGATAAGATAACATAGTAAATAGTTACAGGTCCAAAAATAAAAATATCATTCGGTCCCCCATATCCTTTGTTACGCCCGTGGGACTATAGATAGCTTCGTTTCGGTCTCCCGTATCGAACATACCTAATCCATAAACCATATCTCCTATATTGCGTTTGGCTATTCCAAGAGTTTACCTTACCCTTAAATAAAAGTTAAAGTTAAATAAAAGTTGAGGCACATACTTCATTATTATGATATAGTAAAGGAAGATACAATTTAAAGATAATTATAAAATATAAAGGAGAATGCCCAAAACTGGGCTGAAGATGCGTCTTCACCATTCATGTACCAAAAATATTGGCCTGTCAAAGTCAAAGTCAAAATCATTTATTGCATATGAGTACACTCTCAGAAGAATAATCCATTCGTTTTTCTGAGAGTACACTTGATACATTTATACACGTCATTTTTTTATCGACTACCGCTTCCTAGGTGTTAGCGCTGTGAAGAAGAAACGGCGCAACAAACTTCATGCAACACATCTTTTAAAAAACAAGTTTGCATACAATTAATAAAGATTTTGCGAATTATGAATCCCTTAAAAAGCCTATAAGCCAATAGAATGGGTCGTTTAATAATAACATACAATAATAACGCAGATTGATTTCCGCGGGGTAACCTTATCAACTAGAGTAGTGAAAGGAGAATCAAGATCGATATATTTATAATCGATATTTTAAAAAAAAATTATACTGCCTTTCAGTTACTAGCGCGATAATCCATCTATCACATTTCCATTTTACTGACTGAAAACACTGTATTTATATTGATTTAAACGATACAGACGTTCGTAAAAATTATTTATGAAAATATCGATTAATCTATTTGTTAAATCGATGTAATAGAACCTCACTATCTATATGCACTATGGTTTGTACTGTCACGTCATGTCAGATGTTATGTCAATATCCTGTTTTGCCTCGTTTTGTTTACATTGTGTATTTGGATGAAACATTCTATTTCAACGAGTCTAATGTAGTGACGAAAGCAATATACCGTCGTCGACGTCAAGATCTGGAGCGGTTAATCGTGCCCAACTCACGGTGCTGTGAAAACTGTGCGCCAACGAAGATTTCATTCTAAGGAAGATTATTCAAATTTCCCATCATATAGTTAAACGATTTCTTTTTATAATAATCCTTAGTATTTTGCCTGTATTTTGACGACAATTTGATCCAGACGCAAGGTTCAAAGTTCAAGGGCCTACTTCTACTATTTATTTTATTTAATTTAATTTGTCGAGCTATATTTTGCGGATGACGTCAAACTGGGGGAGGGAGGTGAGTCTATCTTAGACCTTTTCACCGTTTACATTGTATCTTGCAAAATTTAATCTTATAACTTACTAATTTAATGTCATCCACGTGTAAATTTAATACGGCTTTCATCATTAAAAGACCTTCTGAAAGTCAACGTAATTATATCTACAAGTCGCTTTAACTAATTTGGAACTGTAAATAAGTCGAGCTGTAGGAATGCCGAATTATACTCTTACATATATTAAAATAAGAAATCCAGGACTTGATACCAGTTTTGACGGATCTCTAAAAAAAAGAAAAAATTATTAACCTAATGCGAGCAGTAGAAAAAAAACCTGTTAAAAGCGCAGTCAGGTTCAAAGTAATCCGTTTTAAGGATCCCTCAAAATACTCCATTGATGGTTGTGTAAATCTTGGCCTTTCTCCTCTTCTGCCCAGCGTTTTTGCCATTCCGCCAGGGTTTCTTTGAAGGATATGATTCGTGATGAGAAGATCAAACAAAGAACGAAATACAAAATAGAATGTGGAGTAGTTTTAGGCAGAAATTGACGTCAAAAAGAGAATAATGTATTCCAATTTTGAAAATAAATATTTTGATTTTGATTTTGAAGGTCGCTGACATAGCCGAAAGGATTAGCAAGCTAATGTGGCAGTGGGAGGGCCACATCTGTCGCAAAACCTACGGCAGTTGGGGCAGACGAGCTTTGGAGTGGAGATCGCGGATCGGCACGCGCAGATGAACCGTCGACCTGAAGAATGTGGAAGGAAGCGACTGCGACTAGTGGCGATCATTAGGGAAGACCTATGCCCAGCAGTGGACGTCTAAGGCCTGATATGATGATGATGAAACAAATATTATTTGTGTAGGCGATAAACCCTACATTCACAGTAGTCCTACCAAATAGTTTTACCAGTTGTACTACTGGGAATTTTCGTCCCGAAAGACTTACCGATAGTAAGACTTCGCTGGTTTTATTTTTTACCCGTTAGTTTGTTATCTTACCTTACGTAGACCTAAGTAGCCAGAGACGATGGCCCTGTCGTCTCAAAAAATTTGTTCATTTATTGTTGTATTCGAAAGTTCGAAACAATAAAACGCCTGTTCTGTGACAGGCGAACAGTTATTTCAATGTCGATTGTACGAACCCACAATTGAATCTTCAATTCCACGCTTCGTTTACCGAATGCACCGACCATCGACCAACATCGTGACCGTTCTAATTTTGAACGTCCAAATGGAATCCCTAGCAGTTCGAGGCGATATTACGTTTGAATGAACTCTATGTATGTATATTACTGTTCTATATGTATCTATGTTACTGGCTGGCTAAATGGCACCGCATCAAAACGGCATTATTTGTTAGACGCCAAATACTCAGAAATAAATAATTTTTCACTATAGGTACGTACAGAATAGGAGGTCGTCCCAGGAAGACGTTCAAGTATCAAATTGATAACGTCCTCAAAAAGACTGGGGTCCGCAGTGAGAAGAATAAAATGAGGTGCAAAAGGTTGATGTGAGGAGGAGGCTAGTGAGGTGTGTCAGGATCGCGCAAAGTAGAGATGCATCGTCTCTGCCTACCCCTCTGGGACCAAGGCGTGAGCATTATGTATTTAGTTTAGATACACATTATATACAGCAGATGTCAATGCATAAAGTAGTATTTAATCTTACTCATTCGGGTTTATAATATTTTTTTTTTAATTTTATTATATTTTCTCTAATTGACAATATAGAGATATATCTACATCTAGTCTTCTAAGGAAACCAAAATTGAATATTGCAATAAATTGAATTTACATTCTTAAAAAAAACATAATGTCATTTCAATTAGGTTAGCCGTGTGGTTATAGGGCCACCCCCCAATCTTCCCGTGGGTGTCGTCAAGGCAAAGATCTCTATGGACTACTAGATGGAGCGTTCCAAACAATCGCTTTGTTTGGAGCGAGCCTTTATTAGTGCTTTGGAGTGGTTCAACCCTGGCGTGCAATTCCAGTGATTGATGGATTGCTCTAGGCAAAGGTTTCTGAGCGTTAGGCGTGCCAGGCTTGTTGGAACGCCACAACATGGTTCTGGACCGCATAGCGTTCCTCTGGCTCCCGCCTTTGCAAGTTCGTCGGCATTTTCATTGCCCTCGATTCCTGCGTGCCCCGGAACCCAGCGCAGAATCACCCTGTTCTTTTCGCCCAGGGAATTCAATACTGTCACGCAGTTCTGCACCAACTTAGAGCTTATTGTCTCTGAAGCTAGTGCCATGAGAGCTGCTTGACTATCTGAATGGATATATATGTGATGGTTGACGTAGTTCTTACGGAGGTTTATATCCGCACATTCAATAATGGCGTATACCTCCGCTTGGAAAATGGAGGCGTGTTGCCCCAAAGTTACACTTCTTCCGAAGTTTGGGCGCTCTCCAAAGACTCCACATCCTACGTCATGGCCTGACTTGGACCCATCGGTAAACCATTTCAGGCTACCGGCCTCCCAGTGAATTTGGCTGTTCAACCATTCATCTCTGGACGGCAGTTCCACTCTAAAAAGTTTTTCAAACTTGAACAGTGGGAGCATGGTATCCGATACCATGTTTAGGATTGGAATTTCTAATACCGAGTCTAGGACAGAACTCAGCGTCTTAGAAATCCAGTTTGCCTTCTCTAGGGCAGATAGTCTGTACATGCTGGATCTCGCGACCTGTTCAACATGTAGATGAAGAGGCGGTATATTCAGCAGTGCATTTAGAGCTGCTCCAGGTGAGGAGGACATTGCCCCAGTGGTAATGAGGCAGGCAGTCCTTTGTAGGCTGCTTAGTTTGTTGATTACAGTTATCTGGTTGGCTTTGTTACTCCAGACCACAGAGGCGTATGTAATTATCGGCCTCACAATGGCTGTGTAGAGCCAGTGGGATATCTTGGGGTTAAGACCCCACTGTTTCCCTGCCAGTCTGTAGCTTATACCTAAGGCAATTTTGGCCTTTTGTGTAATGTTGTCTATATGGCTGTTCCAAGTTAGTCTCTGGTCGAGTGTGACTCCCAGATACTTTACTTCCTTGGAAAATGGTATTTGTCTGCCATTTAGACTTGGCATGGTCAGTCCTTTCAACTGCCGTTTGTTAGTAAAAGGCACAAGGACGGTTTTATCAGCATTTACTGATAATTCGTTCTCTCTGCACCAGTTGCTTATTATGTTTATTGCTCTTTGCATAAGGTACGAAATTGTACTTTGACAGAAACCTCGGACAATGACCACCAGGTCATCTGCGTAGCCTTGGGTGTCTATCCTTGTTTCTGCCATCTTATGCAGGAGTTGATCCACAGCAAGAGTCCATAGTAGGGGCGAAAGAACGCCTCCCTGTGGACAGCCTCTTGTTGTATTGACTTCAAGGTTCGTTCCATGGAGCGATACCTTGGCAGTACGGTTTGAGAGCATCGCTTTTACCCATCTAGTTGTGGTAGAGTCAACTTTTTTCGCCTCTAATCCCTTAACTAGCGTTTCAGTTGGGGTGTTGTCGAAAGCGCCCTCAATGTCTAGAAATGCGCATAGTGCAATTTGTTTGTCTTCCAATGCCTTTTCTACTCTGTCTACTAAGTAGAGCAGAGCAGTTTCTGTAGATTTTCCTCTACGGTAGGCATGTTGGTTACAACTAATAGGGTTGTCGGTTAAGACCTCTTCCCTTATGTACCTATCCAGTACCTTCTCCAGTGCTTTGAGCATAAAGGATGTGAGGCTGATTGGTCTGAAGGACTTTGGCAAAGCGTAATCCTTTCGTCCAGCCTTAGGTATGAATAGTACTTTGACCTTGGTCCACTCTTCTGGAATATGTCCCCAGGCATAACTTGCCCTGAAGATTTTTACCAGATATGGGGTCAGAATGTCTATGCCGTTTTGCAACAGCACAGGCAGGATTCCGTCGTCCCCACAGGATTTATAAGGTTTGAAGGATCTTACTGCCCATCTTACTTGGTTGGGCTTTATGATTCTAGCAGCCCTGCTCCAGTCCTCATTTCGAGGTCTGTGCGGAGAGGTATCTGATTTCCTAGAATTCACAGCACCTGGGAAGTGGGTAGTTATTAGAAGCTCCAAAGTTTCCTTTTCATTTGTTGTAAAGGAACCGTTCGGTGTTTTTATAAGACCGATTTGGTTAGGTTTGTCTTTTGCGAGCAGTTTGTGTACTCTGGCTCCTTGAGGCGTTTTTACAATTTCCTCGCAGAACTTTTTCCACGATGCTCTCTTGGCTCTCCTAATCTCTTTGTTATATTCAGTTAAGGCTTTTTTATAGGCCTCCCAATTGAGAGTCTGTTTAGCCTTGTTGAATAGTTTCCGGGTTTCTTGTCTGAGCTTATTTAGCTTTGAGTTCAGTTTGAATGTAACTTTTCTTTTGGAGGTCTTTGTCATGAGTGGGCAACTTCCCTCGTAGGCATTTATGATGCCTTCCTTGGTGATCGCCACAGCAAATTCTAGACTCTCGCACGATTTAATACTTTTAGGAAAGATTTCAAGGTTCCGCCTTAGTTTGTCACGGTATACATCCCAGGCAGTGGCCTTCGGATTCCTATATGTAATGGGATGACAAGCTATGGAAGCTAAGATTTCAAAGGAAATATGTCTGTGGTCAGACATTGAGGTGTCATCCCTAACATGCCAGTTGTTAATGTGCCTGGCAAGATTTTTAGTTGCAAAAGATATGTCTAAAACTTCTTGTCTAGCACATGTTACAAAGGTCGGTACACATCCTTTATTTAGTAAATGAAGACAGTTGGTCAGAAGGAAATCATTAAGTAACTCACCCCTGTTGTTGATGTTGGAGCTCCCCCACGCTATGTGGTGAGCATTAGCATCACACCCTACCAGAAGCTCTGCGTTGTGGGTTTGAGCGTACTTCACCACGCTCGCCAGTTCTTCTGTAGGGTCTTTTCTCTCTCCGGATAGATAGGCCGAGCATATAATTACTCTTGACCCTCTCCATCCTTTGAGATTTATGTACGCTGCAACCAGGTCGTCGGTGCATAACTCTGGAACAGGCAGAAAGTTAATAGTCTTATTGAAGACAATACATGCTCTAGGGTTTTTGCCACCAGAGTACGATAGAATCTTACCCGCAGCGCTAAGTCCCCGAATGGTTGAGCGATTTACCCAGGGTTCCTGAATAAGGGCGAGGTCTGCTTCTCCTTTAAGTAAGCAACGCTCCGCCACTGCACTAGCAGCAATGGCGTGATGGAGGTTGATTTGGAGAACCCTCGCCGAATCCCCTGGGGTCGCCATCAATGGTCTTTAGTAGCGGTGGGGCCAGGCATAGGCTTTCCCTTCTCCATGGGTGGACGAGGTCGTCCACGTTCGGATTGGGGTGTGCCTTGTACCTTGCCGCGTTTCTTCCCTCTACCTCTGGGTGCACCTCTGCTAGTCCCGCCAGATGTTGTAGGAAGAGGCCGATTTGTCGGTCCTCTTTCCTGCTGGGTATGTGCAGTTGTTTGCTCCCCTTGGGTAGAGGTGGATGGAGTTGCCTGAGGCACTGACAGCTCTGCTGGCCCACCCCTGATCTTGAAAGTAATTTTTCCAAAACCAAGGGCGGCCCTGCAGTCGGCTCGCCGAAGCGTCTCCACAGAGGGCTCGTCGATTGAGAAGGTCACAATGCGACCATTCTTTTCGTCCCTGCTGTGTAGAACCCTCCAGTGTTCCGGGTACAGGCCTTCGTTCTGATTCGTCAGCAGACTTATGGCGACCTCTATGCTAGTCGCCTCGCTGCTGGGAATGAACGTGGTGCAAACCCATGGCTTAGGTAGTTCACTTGGAGCCTTTTTAGTATGCTCCTTAGGTGACTCCTCCTCTGACCGATTGCGTTTGATCGCCCTCTGGTCAGCAGGTTTAGGCAGGCACGGCGGGAGCAGACTCCTGATTTCGCTCCAAGGCTTTTGGCATGCCTCGTAGGCCTTTTCGGCACTTACGTTCGCAGCCCTAAGCTTCTTGAAGCGTTTGCGAGCAGCACCAGACAATCTTACATTGTGCTTCTCCTTGCTCTTCTCGTTGTCGTGGTCCGTCACCATGGGCGTATTAGAGTCGTTTTCGTCTCTATTCGCACCTAGGCTCGTCCCTGCAACAGCCGAGATATGTTCAGGCAAAGGGTGGACCTGAGGCCCACTCCTTGGCTCTGAATTGTTTCCTTCTAGGACGTTGTCGTCCTGGTCGGAGTTTAAAAGAAATTCTTCATTTGTATTTTGGTCATCCATATTGGTCCCACGAGTAACACAGGAAAGGGTCGTCAAAAACCGACAGAGCCCGGTGTCGGCCAAAGGGCACTGAATACTAACTGATTGCCCAGGTGTCAGAAAGCCACCGTTCAAGACTGATCTCCCAACAGTCATGCAGCCATCGGCACGGTTTGGATCACACCTTGGCTTGGGGATGGTCTCTTCGCCTTCGACTAGTAAGATCCAGGATTTCTCCCAGAAGTTGCTAGTCGAAGCCCAGGATGCACCGGCACATAACCTTTCGTTCCACCGGAATATGGTTATTCCATCTGGATCAAAAGATCATTATGCACACGAGGAGGTGGACCATCAGCGCTCCCTTGTAATTCTTTAAGTAATCTAACGTTTCACAAAGAGAAATGTAAAAGAAAACATAGGTAAATACCTGTTACAAGCGAAATTGTTTTATAGGTTTAATGTCACGGAAGCTTTCGGTTCAAACTGTCAGTTGTCACGCTATGAAAAAAACTACTTTACTTCGCGCACTTCGAGCACTTATTTCGTGCTCCGACACAGAATAAAGAGATAACAGACGGTCTCCTTCATCAAAACGCGGAGTGAACATAATACCTGCAAGTAAATGGAAACGCATGTTCGTATCTATTACCTGCCCGTGGGAGAATACTTATTTATTTACTAAGATACCTTTATAGATAAGCTTTTTTATTTGTATGTCTGTAAATCTGTCAAACAATACATGTAATTAAAATTTCCTGACAATGATAAATATTCCAGAAAGGCTAAAAGAACTAATTTACGGAACCCAGCACATTAAGTTTAAAAAAAAAACACTCAGGTAGGTATATGGCATTAGTACAATACTCGGCGGGAGGAACAGTGTAAGTTCGAATTGCGATTAGTGAAGACTACAGAGGAAGAAGGAGAGGTAGTAGCGAGGGGAGAAAATACGGCATCAGTATTTCAGTGTACTGAGCTAGAAATAAATTAATAACAATGAAAATCCATTTTCAACCCCATTTCCATCCACAGAGCAAGACACAAAAATGACATGAAGTTGTTGACCATTAAATCTAACACCCTCGTCGGCCATAACACGCTCGTGAGCACACGGAACAAGTTACCGCAGGACGTTAAAAAACAGACTAGACAAGTTCTTCTAAAACCAGAGTTGCAAGTGACAATTCTAAGACTTAATTATACCAGTCCACTAAACCTATGAATTAAAATTAACGAGCCAACTTTAAAATACGTCACTAAATACAAGTAACCACTATTTTGTAATAGAATATAACTTCTATTTTCCAGTTCCACAATATTCGTTTAAATTTTCACGCACAAAATACCCACTAACTTTTCGTCGAATACAAGCGCAAGTCGCGGATTGAACTGACTTGCGAAATGTCTCTATAGAATACCATTCTAAACGTCATCTCATACAAACAAACGTCAACAAGTCCACTTACAGTAGTACAACCCGCCGTCGCGATCTCAAGTGTGGCGCTGGCATAGAAATAGAACGACCGTAAATCCCAATTTGAAATCTCACCGCGGTTTCAGAGTCGAGTTGCAAAGTTAAGCTTTACAGAATTGCACTCCAGTTCAAATATAGGCATACCAGCAATTTGCTGCTCGCCTATTATCCCCATAGTAATAAGAAACTGCGCCTGATGCGAACTGTCAAAGATTTATGTTTAGAAATTTAAAAAAAAAATATTGTTGGGTTTACTAGTACGAAATACAATAACTAAATCCAGCTGGTATATTTGTATATACCAACGGTACACTCTGTATACGGAAAGTGTGCATAGTACTCTAGTAGCGCGTTTGCTCTAAGTTGACCTTCTGTTCTCCTTTTAATCTATGCCGCAGTATAAAGGGATGCTTTTAAGGCTGAGGTCATGACATAAGCGGTGCTACATTAAGCGTCAAAGGTGCTAAGTGTTAGCAGTGTGAACAAGACCTAATAGGTCTACGGCTAGAACGGGTTATTTGGAACTTCTTACACTTAGACAGACTCGATAGATTTATTCGTATAAGTTTTATACAGACGTTGGCGGTTGTATTGAAGAGTTTGAAGGCTTTTATTTCTGCTTTTAATATGGATAGAACCATCAGCATTTAGACGTCCACTGCTGTATATAGGCCTTCTCCAATGAACGCCACACTTCCGGTCATCCGCCATCCGCATCCAGCCGCTTCCGTCAACTTGTTCAGGTCGTCGGTCCATCTGGCGGCGGGGCGTCCCACCCTGCACGTGCCGATGCATGTATGTTCTGCGTGTATTCCATATACATTCCATTTTCTGCATTTACGGAAGGAATGCTAAACATTTATCACAAGGACCGATTATTTCCACGTGAAAGTTGCACTTATGAATATTTTCCTTCACTATTTCATTCACTTCTGCGTGACGAGTCTGCCACTACTCTATTTTCAGCCTAGATGTGTATCTACATATCTCATAAATATGGAATATGAAATCTGCGTGAAATATTCTGATCATTTGAGCCTCCACAGAGGGATTGAATAACAAAACAAGCAAATAAATTTTAGCCGACTTCAAGAAAGAAAGGTTCAGTCTCCCGTTTATTTTATAGGTTTTCCCAGAGTAAAGGTTGTCTGGAAGAGATATCTTATAGAGATAAGTCCGCCTTTCTATATTTTTACTTTTATACGGTTTTTTAAATTTGTATGTGGGCAATTCTATCCTATCCTACCAATAATAATATTATAAATGTAAAAGTTTGGATATTTGGATGTTTGGATATTTGTTACTCAATCACGCTACAACCACTGGACAGATCGTGATGAAACTTGGCACACATATAGGTTAGGTCTTGGAATAAGACATAAAATAGTTTTTATCCCGAAAAAAAATCCCGTTCCTAAGGGAAATACATAAAATAATTTGTGATGTTTAGTTGTCCACGCGGACGAAGTCGCGGGAAATAGCTAGTGAAAAATAATTTCTCCGCAACACATCACGCTCTCGCTCATATGCCGTCTCCCACGCCCACGATAGCTCTAAATATAGTCTTAGCTTATCGCCATCTGAATTGCGACGAACATTATAATTATACTTCTTCGTTATATTGCATGATACCTACTAATGTATTTAAAAACGAAAAATGCCCATAATTCGATTGTTATGAAATTAAGACCGAATTAAGCCCTATGTTCTGTTAAAAGTCTATCAAAATCGGTTTAGTATTTTTTACGTGATGCGTGCACAAACTAACAGACAAATAAACAAAAATTTCAAAAAGATCTTAATATGTCCTTTTACTTATCCTTAGACCCCATTTTTTTGCATATATACAAACACGCTAAGTTTATGTTTTTATATATTAGATAAGCAATCAGCAAGAATATTCAATTGAAACAGGAAGAAACCTAAAGATTACAGTGAACAAAGGGTAGAAGTTGTAGCTAAATCGCTTCTGCCTTGCGTTTGCATGCGAGTGTACCTATGTAGGCGTAGGCAAATAGACGACGACTGCAATAGACATTATACATATGAAACGATCTGCATGAACATTAAAAAATAATTTATGGTCAATTTGACACCTGTTAACATGACATTAATAAACATATTTGCTTGTACTGTGACTTTTTTTTTTTATAATATGTCAGACATTCACACCAATTATCCAGTCCCAAATTAGGCGGAGCCTGTGTTATGGTTACTAGATAACGTATACACCTACTTAAATAAATATATAAACGTCCAAGACTTGGGTACAAACATTCATATTCATCATACGAACATTTGCCCCTAGCGGGATTCGAACCCGCAACCTCCGACATGGCAGTCCGAGACCTACCCGTTCCGCCACGGAGGCCGTCGACCTTTGACTTTAGACTACTACAACCAAAGACCAATCCTTATGTGATTTACCTTACAATGTGGGGGAAATTTTTGGCGTGTCAGGCTAAATCCTGTACATTCATAAAAGTGTAACAAAGCTATTTAAGCACGTATGATGTTCGGTAGTCGTCGTCGTCAACAACCGAAGTGTCAAAGTGTGTGTCCACACTGATTAGATTAGATTAGATTAGATTTATTTATTTCACTTTTACATCTTAAAAATTCAATTTTACATGTCATTCTAATATGGTAAAAGGGATCGTCATAAAATAAAATAATGTATAAATTACAATGTCAACAATTCAAATAATGTCATAGTATATAACATACTATCTATGTCAGTATATAATATCAAAAAATACACTTGGTATTAAATTATCACAAAGTAAATTAAAATAAACGTCTGTTAAAAATGGTTCTATAAAAATAAAAGTCTGTGAATATCTTATTAGTTGTTTGTATTTGTTTTATGAAAAAAAAAGGATTATTTGGAATAAGCCCTTATGAAACGTAAAATCGCCGAAAAAAAAAAATCTAATAAATAAAAACGTCAATTTCGCGTGTCTGTACATTGAATATAGATATATGTAAAAAATTGGGTCTAAGGATAAGTAAAAGGGCACATTGAGATCATTTTCGAAATTTTTATCTGTTTATGTGTTTGTCTGTTAGTTTGTGCAGGCATCACTTAAAAACTGCTGAACTTTTCTCTGAAACTGCTGAATCAAGATGATGGACTTTTCACAGAAACATAGTGTTTGAATCGGTGTAACATATTGGCTTTATTTCATTGCAATCGGCCCAGTCAATCAAAAGTAATGCGAATTTATAGTTTACGAAAACTCGCATACACTGCATTAGTTTACAACAAAGAAGTGTAGGGTGTAAATGCTCGACGGAATTCGTATTGCAAGGAGTGAGAACTACATTTTGGAGATAGGTAGGTCATGGAAGTGTAGGAGGAAAGTGGGGGGGAGCGGGAGCGGAATCGGATAAATAAATAAAAAATTAAATATCACAGACATTCACACCAATTATCCAGTCCCAAACTAGGCAGAGCCTGTGCTATGGTTACTAGATAACGGATGGACATACTTAAATAAATATATAAACATCCAAGACTTGGGTACAAACATTCAAATTCATCATACGAACGTTTGCCCCTAGCAGGATTCGAACCCGCAACCTCCGGCGTTGATTGACAGCGAGAATAATCCTGCTGAGCAATTACTGAGTAATTATTTACTGAATTATTATGTATCTGTGTATTTTTATCGTACAATAAGGAGAAATTGAATTGTATAACATTATGATGATACAGAGAAGGCCTATGTAACTGAGCTTTTACGAGCAAGTATATTAAAAAAATAGTTGTCGTACTGTCATTGCCATCCTTTAGGGTCTTTTAACACTCTCTATTATTAACTATGTGATAACTTTCCTCTTCAAGATGCTAGTAAGAATGTAATGTTAACCATCTGACCTTTTCCTAAAGGTCACTATATCCATTTATGTGGTAAAAGGTTTGGTCGCGCCTGTAAGTGTGAGAAAGCCTTAAAAACTGACCTTTTATGTCGAAGTCGAGTCAACTTTACTGATGGAAGAATAATACAGGCTAGGGTACCTTTTAGCGAGTTGTACTTGTAAGTACAACATAGCACTCCAAATGGTAACGTGAAGGGGAGTCACTGCTTAGAAGCGTCCTCAGAAGGTGGTGTCAGTTCCCTCTATCAGCACAGCAGCAACGTAGAAAGGCGTGTGGTTTCCGGCAGAGTGGAATAGGACCACTCCAACTCTTCCCGTGGATGTCGTACAAGGCGACTAAGGGAATACATTATAAAACATCAATCAGGCCTCCCCAACCCGTCTGGCCAGCGCATATATTTAAATCGGATTAAAAATGAGGAAGATACAGCAAATTCAGTTCAAAAACGGACGTGAGGTCATCCGTCGCGCCGCGGGAAGAAGGGTGCGCAGCGCACAAGCGCGGTCTGCCGTAAACAAAACACTCGCGAGACCGGCGAGAGGGCGAGAACATCACGCACGGGTTGTAACAAGTTATGTCGACACAAAAAGCGCGCGCGTTTTGCAAAGTTGCGTTAAATAAAGTTTTAACGCAACTTTTAGAGGTTATTACCTCTTCATTTCTTGATAGCTTTAAATAATTTAAAATATAAAATGCTATGCTATTTACAGCGCATACGCCATACTAATTAAAAATCTTATTATATGAATGATCCATTTTCTCAAAATGTCCATATAGCAAAATACCTAAGTCTCAAAATGACTATACATCACAGAAAGTCTGAACTTGTTCAGTCATACATTATTCTTGATTCCTTATGTGGGTTAATATTTCATTTTTATGGCTCCTTGCAAAATGTCTAATGCCTAGACTCAGCTGTTTGAGATGTGCGTTGATAGATCAGTCTGTTTTATGGTACATACAAGAACATATATTTCATTCCAGATTAATAGTCCTATGAAAACAAACGCATTTGCGTCTCGAAAACAAAATACACAATAGATGGTGTTCCTAAGTGGACCGCAAAGTTTACTTGGTAATACAAACCTATTTTTGCTGCTGGTGACCCTTTCATGTATATGTTACCGAGACGTAAATAGCGTTGGTTTTCATAGGACTATTAATCTGGAATGAAATATATATATATTCTTGTATATCAATACGTTCCTGTCTATTAAGAAAATATAGTCGGAAACACCTCACTATTACGTATTCTGTGAAACAGTGATGAAATGTTTGACTCAACCTATCGTTCGAAACTCGTAATAATGTTTGTTGTTTACTAAAGTACGAAAATAAACATCTTCTAGCTTCAGTTGTTCAAATGGCGCTGTTAGCGCTGGATTGAAGCGAGCTTTTTTATTAGTTACATTGGTTTATTGGCTTTAAATTGTTATTCATATCTTATGAATAAAGTTTTTCATCCCATCTATTTGAAAAGGACGACTTGGTTCGCCTTTAAGTGCACCCAAATGTGGTGTTTTCTATAAGAAACGTTTAGCCGGCAGTAATGAGTTTTTAATCCTCTTTGTAAGTGCGCCGCAATTATCTTTGCCGCGCACTTTTTGAATTTGGAACATCTTAGTGTTTAGCGCCAAAGAAATCGAACGCAAATATTGTTTGAATAACGACTGGCTGGTACGACGGCCCATAGTCGCGCCGCCGGCTGAATAAAAAAAAAACGCGCGAACTACAGCCCGCGTTTTCGTAAATTTTCACGGATTGTTAGAAATTTATTTTCTCATAGAGGGTGATGAAAAGTAGAGTGTATCACTCGGGCGCAAAATATATTTTTGGCTCGGGCGACGTACTTTGAATTCCTCGCAACGTTCAGGATTCAACTAACTTCGCTCTGGATTCAAAAAAAGCGCCCTCGCTGTAAAAATATTATTTTGCTCCCTTGTGATACACTCTACTATTAAGTGTTAAAAATAAAATTGAGTTTTCATTGAGCTAATGAGGGTTTTCCTATTGTAAATTTAGCGTTTGTATATAAAATCATTATTACGAATATATGTATGTATAATGTAAACGCTTTATTGTAAAAAAATTAACAACAACAATAACAAATAGGAATAAAATTGTGTACAAAGGCGGACTTATGTCACTTAGGAATCTCTTCCAGTAAACCTTAGAGTAACTTAAGTAACTGTACTTGAGTGCATACATGTTGCCATTAGTTTCGCTTTTGACGGGAAGTCAATTTGCAGATGTTTAAAAAGAATCGGTCAGCGAAGGAAGAAACCTATTGATTGATCTCACCAAATCTCAAAGTCTGTGATTTTGTGTTAATAAATGATTGCACCTGATTTTTTCCGTCCATTTAGTCCAGGTTTTTTCCCCTAGTCCCGTGTTATTTTTTTATTCAAGTCCCGATATTTGAAAACGGATCCTGCAGCGCTACACACTGCGCATAGTGGTGTACGCTGAGTGTAGTACAACGCCATTGGGCCCGATTACGAAGGCACACACTTAACATTTGACAGCGCTAAAATTAGTTTCGTCTTTATCTTCATAATACTATGTGACACGGATAGCAACAGTTTTAGTGTTGTAAAATTTTAACGTTGTGCCTTCAGAATCGAGCCCATAATCTATCTTTCTGCTCCCACCTACAAAGGCACCGCTACACAGCGTGCAGCATGCCTGAGTCTAGGACAGTCATGTGCTAACCGTCAACAGAAAAACAACTAACAGAACCTTGCCGTGTGGTTTCCGGTAGAGTAGAATAGGACCACGCCAACTCTTCCCATGGATGTCGTACAAGGCGACTAAGGGAATACATTATAAAACATCAATCAGGCCTCCCCAACCCGTCTGGCCAGCGCGGGGAGTGTAGGCCAAATCCTCCGTCTGTCTCCGGCAGATGAGAGAGGGTTGTGCTCCTGCAGTGGAGACAAAAATAACCTGATGATGATGAACCTAGTTAATATACGTATACAATAGTATCGCCATAGACAGTATATTATATCTTGCGGTAAAATCAGGTATTCTAAACATGGAATACCAGTTTGAGATTATACAAAAGAGAATTTAGAAGTGAGAGTTAATGAAAATAATCTTTCTCTGATGCTATTCAGCACTGGGCTATTTTATGCTTGAAGCGATATCACGAACAAGTTTTAATACCAGACGTCCGTCCGTCTAGCCGTTATGTCTTGTGTAAACACGACTTCGATTCGATGTACAAGGATGTTATTCTTAATCAGAGAAATAAAAACTGATAAACACTGTAATGTAAGAAGAAATCATTAATTTTTAATAGTCTTGTCTCTATGAGTTTTGAAGATCAGATAGAGTTTTTAGATTGAAACGTAAAATAATTTAGGGAAGGGGCGAGGGCAGGAGGAAGGTGTGGGGAGAAGGGGAGAGCAAAGGACAGGGGTTTAGGAGGGGGTTCAGGGGAAGGAAGGTAGAAAGACGGAAACGGAATGGGAAGAGTGGGCGGGAGGGCGGGAGAAAGGGAAGCCACGCATTTTAGTGGTCTGCACGAGCAGCTAATTGATTCATAAATTCAAGCCAGGCTAGAAGAGCGAAGGTTTGATTGATTAGAATAAATAAGTCAGCAAAACGTATGTTGTATTGTAGGTACAAAGTGCGGATTCCGTATTTTTTTAAATTTCCTGAAATATCTCGAAAACGAAAGTGGAATTTCCATAATTTTCCCAGCCAGGCAATTCGACATGTATATTTGAAATTTCAGCTCAATGGGTCCGGTAGATTTTGGCTTATCTGGGAGAGTTTTAGTTTTCATTTGATAACTAACTAAAATTTATGACATTTTCATAGTTTTACCATTATTGTCGAGAAATATTATGTATGTATGTATTTGTGTATGTAACCGCTTTATTAAATATTACATGTATCTTCCAAGTTTCAACTCAATCGTGTATTAGTTTTCGAGTTATCCGGGGGACATATAGGCTAAAGGACAAAAACAAGTTTATTCGGGCACATCACGAAGCCACCGTCCTGAGTCCGTATTTTTTAAGTTGATTAAATTTACACGTAGGTGTTCTTTTTGAACGAACAAAAGAATAAAGGTGTCCATAAACATTGCAACGGATACATTCTGTTTTCTTTGGCGTGAGATCAAAATTCTACACCCATCTGTATTTGATCTTCAGAAGGAAACGATCGGTGCAGGATTCTATTTCTGGACTTTGATTAATCTGTGATGTTCTGTTGACGCCGTAAACGGTGACTTGGATTTCAAACACTCTATGAAAACCCCCAACGTAGAAAGGTGAGGTTACAAGTTTGTTATAAGTTTCACGGCTATATTTCGTGCCCTTGGTAGAAAACAGTAGCATCTTTCGTATGTTCAGTATGAGACTTCTAGTATATATTATTTTTGGTATGAGTAATGGACTGTCTTAAGGGTATGATTTGTGATTTTTTTTAGTCTTTGCCTTTAAGCTCATCAACAAATGGTCAGGTTTAGATGCGTTTTGGCAGCACATTTTTTTTCAGCTGAATTTTAAGGTAAAGACAGTTATATTCCTTTGCTCTTAAATTGGTTAGATATTAGTAAAAATAAAGTAACACCAAATTCAGTTAAAATCAATAACGTGCAAATTTATACAATTATTCACTACAATAAACATTAACATCACAACAACAAAGTCATAGTTAAAAAAGGTAATAAACAAGTAATTTACATAATATTTTTAATGGGCATGCCAAACATCATCCAATAAGGCTCCAAGATATTTTTTTATTGAATAAAATGTGTGAACCAGAAGCTAATTGACAAGAGATATTTGGAATCGGTTATAGGGCAGGTAATTCCTTTATATGGGTAGGCTTTAGATGGGGAAACGTTATAATGTTCATACATTGAAGATATTTGCAAAAAAAATTGGGGGTCTAAGGATAAGTAATAAAATCATTTTTGAAATTTTGGTCTGTCTGTTAATTTGTGCACGTATCACTTAAAAACTACTGCGGTAATTGCGGATTCTGTGGTCCACGCGAGCGGAGCCGCGAGCACAGCTAGTATTAACTAATTGGTGAAACTATATTTGTAACCAAGCGAAAATCAACAACAGCTCACTTCTGAAAGCTTTTCTATATTACTTCATAAAGTGCATTGTGTAAATTCAGCTGAAACTCTATAAATGCATTTCGATTTTGTGGTAAGTATCATCCTTGACCGGATAACAAGTATAATACAAATCCATTCATGCAGTAAGACATTACACGATTTACTGCTCGCTGCGGGATTCGCCAAATTATGGTACAGCCATTAACATCTCTAGCTCGATATGATGACTGGTGTGTTCTGTGAATGTGACAGTACTGCCATACCATAGATATATGCATGAATGCATGAACGAACAGATTTGTCGGCACCTGCGACAATATTCAGAACTACGCATCAACACTACTCAAATGTCTCGCCACCGCTATTATTCATTTATTAATTCTGTTTTATTATAAAGAAAACTTGAGATACAAAAGGTTATCGAGCACATCCATGAGCACAGAGCTAGTGACCGAATGAAAATGAGCGAAACTATTCCAAAGAGTTTTCTTATGTAGTCGCGGACAGAATTATAAAACAATAATATATGAACAATAGTTAAGAAGACGGTATGAGACTATATTATCTATACTTAATATAAATAAAATTATGCTTATCTAGGTAATCCCAAAGTAGTATTTTCTACTGTGCTATGAGAATCAGATATGGATAGGACAATTCACAGGCTCCTAGCGCTATATAACTTTTTTTTAACAAGTTTTCTGTCCTCAGTGGAATTTGAACGTACTACATCTGGTGTTTGGGTACTACAGGTGATAGACCACAGAGATACCTCATTATCATCATCCCATCACCTAATCTAAAGTTTTGTCGCTCTATCTCGGGGAAATCTACTTGCAATGAAAGGAATTCTATGACGTACTGTGTCGGAACAAATAATGTCTACAGTTGTAAGACACTTCAATTTTGCCGTATAGTCGAATCAATTAGCAACACAAGAAAACGCCAATGTCAATGAGACTAAACCAAGGATAGAATGGTTTTGATAATGTTTAGACGAAAAAGATTACTTTCTATGAAATCTCTATAGATAGAAATGCTCATAGACATAAAAGAGTTCATCGATACGATATAGACTCCATTCTTTTTGCTCGTAACTATTTCCTATCCCTAATTTATTATCTATTACACGGCAAAATTAAAGTGGTTAACAACTATAGATCAGCCACTTATTTAATCAGCCACTTTACATATTTTGAATCCACTGAAGAACATATTGCCTGTCTACTTTGGTATTGCGCTTTGGTCTCAGTCTGCCCAACAGTGGGAAGTATATTTACAAGCTTTTGATTTGATTTTATGTTTCAAAATAATATAAGTTTAGTGATATATTACGTGGTTTAGAAGAAGAATAGTCAGAAAGTCACATAAAAATATTGCTGCGTGCGAGAATAACAAGATTATGGTCTAGATTCAAGCATTTGGCACAAAAATGGAATAAATCTCAGAGACACGCTCCATATGGAGGCGCGTTGCTTGACTCACAAATATGTTCACGCACTTTGTGAATTACTTAATATTACCGCTTACTCCTACACATTTATTTCAGCCTTCTGGGATATTGAGATGACATAATGTAGACAGCTATGCTCGGAGTTTCTTTGAACGATATGATCAGACAAAGAATTTCATGAAGAAGGTCACCGATACAGCCGAAATTATTCAGCTGAAGAAGTGTCGCAGAACTGAATGGACAGACTAAGGTGAACGAAAACGACTGTATGGGCAGATGGGCTACCTAGGATGGCCTTCATTCGGACATATGTACAGCACTGGACTTCCAAAGGCTGATACGATGAATGACACACCTATATAATTGTTGCAAATGTATAGGAGGTCTTTTACATTTCATATTATGTGTCGTAGCTATGAATAAAAGATCTAGGTATCAATCTATTTACAGATCGATTTTGAATCGCCAATCCTTCTGCTCCCGAATACCTCCGTTCCCGTTTCCACGAGCTACCCCCCACCCACCGACCTAGACGTGACTGCGTCACCAAGACCCTCACCTATCCAAAATCCAACACCAAATTCTTTTTCAATTCCTTTACTGTCCGAGCGGCGCAGATGTGGAATAAACTGCCGACGGTCATTCGAGATAGTACGTCGGTGACATCCTTTAAAACTAAACTAAAAAGCACTATCTGTCTCACTCAGTATAATATGATATGTATGTATTTATGTATGTTTATTATATATATATATGTGTGTAAAGTAGTTTCGGTATTTAGTTATTATGTAGTATATTATGCACTTTTGCCCCCTCGCTCTTAGTGACTTGTCTCACACCCTGTAAGGTTGGCTGGAAGAGATCTCTTTTAGAGATAAGCTCGCCTTTGTACACAAAACTGTATTTACTTTTAAAATTTGTGCAATAAAGAATATATAATAAAAATAAATTTTATTAGGGAACCGTCAAAACGGATACCCTTGTAGCAAGTCCGTCTGCCTGACTGGCCGACTGAACTGAGGAACTCCTCGTCATGTAGGTAAAGTTGGGCGATCTTAAAATTCCAAAAAAAAAAAAAAAAACCGAGATATTCCAGGACAACCCCCTACATTGTGTCCGACGAACTTACCTACAGTTTTCTGACTTTTGTGTGGAAGCGATTGATTGTGATTTTACGGTCTTGCAACATTCACAGTGACCGCCGCGTTATTAGTTAACGTTTCCGTCTGTGCTG
The DNA here is from genome assembly GCA_947086405.1 of Esperia sulphurella. Lineage (NCBI taxonomy): Eukaryota > Metazoa > Arthropoda > Insecta > Lepidoptera > Oecophoridae > Esperia > Esperia sulphurella. The sequence continues at coordinate 11,591,416 of OX352273.1, read as the reverse complement.
AGCTTTATTAGTTTAGATAACCGCGTTTGATGTAGTTTTAAGGAACGTAAACATGGAAAATTAATCGAAGGGCAGCCCACACAAACGGCTGTGATGAAAATATTAGTGTAATTTTGCTGTAAAACACAAATAAAAATATGTTGTTTCATCTTACAAGTTTTTCAATTACAAAAGAAGAGTTAAATGAATAAATTCTATTCATCAGTGCCAAATTTCTTTTACTTCCTTTCCTATTCACTACTGTGTACATACATACAAAATGCTCAAGCCTTGGTCCCAGAGGGATAAGCAGAGACGATGTATTGTCATTAAGCGCGATCCTGGCAACCGTCGCTAGGCGACTTTCCTTCGTTCGCTTTACGTCCCTCTCTGTAACTCAACAAATCGGCATAAGTTGTAGATTGGTACAGTTCATGCATGAGTGCGCGGGGAGTGTAGGCCAAATCCTCCGTCGGTCTCCATATGAGAGAGGGTTGTGCTCCTGCAGTGGAGACAAAAATAACCTGATGATGATGATGATGATGCATGAACCAGGGAGTATCTTATCTTCTTAGGGTTGTTCCTCCAGATCGTTTGTGCCAAACTCCTGTCCACCAACGGTGCCCCAAGTCGATTTGGTGGACTTCACGCTTTAGAATTCCTCCTCTGGTCTATGCAGGTTTCCTCACGATTACCGAGGTAGGCTGGAAGAGACCTATATTGGAGATAAGCTCGCCTTTGTACACAAAATATCATAATTGCATTAATTTTAAAATGTGTAATAAGAAATATATATGTATTGTATTAGGTTAAAAAATAATCAACTTATATAACTTTACTCTTTTATCTGTCTGACTCGCGTTATTTTAAAACTGAACTGAACCGTTAACGATAAAATTCACTTCTGACGGGAAATTCTTGAAAAAACAAACGTTACGGACTAATTCCGCATACTGTGCACAAAGAGGTTTTGTTTTCATATTTCACCACGTGTCCGTAATTTATTCACGGATCTAGGCGCAAACGAAACACTATATCTGCTCAATGGATCCAGAAATAAGTTTTCCATATGTTGTCAATAATATAATTTAATCTGCCGTGTAGTTTCCGGTAGAGTAGAATAGGACCACTCCAACTCTTCCCGTGAATGTCGTACAAGGCGATTATAAAACACCAATCAGGCCTCCTTAACCCGTCTGGCCAGCGCGGGAGAGTGTAGGCCAAATCCTCCGTCTGTCTCCGGCAGATGAAAGAGGGTTGTACTCCTGCAGTGGAGACCAAAATAACCTGATGATGATGATGATGTTGTCAATTTACTCAAAACAAACTTATTTACGAAACTACTTCTATGTTCCCCAGTAGCTACATTAAGTGATGACACTCACGCCCTGGAAGTTCGAAAGGCCTTTGGTTTGGGATGCAACATGTCTCGATACCGTTGCGCCGTCCTATCTCCCAGCTTCCGCGGTCAGGCTGGCTCCGCGGCCTCCACGGCAGAGGACCTCAAACGGCGCAAATATGCTGTGATAAGCAGCGACTATATATTTGAGCCGTTTGGGGTCGAAACACTGGGGCTCTGGGGACCGGGTGCTCTCCGTATCTTTCGGGAGTTATCAAAGCGCCTGGTCGAGGCGTCCAATGACCAAAGGGCTGGGCATTACCTCGCACAGAGCATAAGCCTCACAATACAGCGAGGTAATGCTGCCAGCCTTTTGGACACGCTCCCAGCGGGGGGGAGCCTGGAGGCCATTTTTTACCTTTAATGTTTTTGTTCCTTTTATTATTAGTATTCTAGTTTTATTTAATCCATGTACTTTAATCATGAATGTATATTAGTAATATTATTAATTGTACTTGACAATAAAAATAAAAATTTCACATAGCGTATGACCATCCCCTCGGCACTCAATACAATCGAATGACATAATTACCAACCACTATTACAAGAGCACCAATGTCCGTAAACGTTTGTGTGTGTGCGTAAATTATTGTAGAGCTGTTAGCACCTAGATTGCGAGCATAGCCGATCGAAAGAGAAAACGCTTTACGTCAACAATATAAGTACTTCTCTTTTTAACTTATGGCATTGACCGCTTGGTGCCGGAAAAAATTTCATTCCTTTGTCAACAAAAACTGGCGGGGAGAGGTGAATTTCGCTTAATTACGTAGTAAGTCTTTGATGTGACTTCCCGCAGCCAGATGGCCCGATGACTAAAAAAGGTTCGGAGAAAACCGGCCGGAGACCTCAGCACTATGACAGAATTTTGTTGTTTGCAGAAAACAACACAGTTTTTTGTTTGCTCTCTGCATCCAGTATTTCCACTCCTCAAATAATTCGCCACCACCCAAAGGTTGCCTGTAAGAAATCGCTGAAAGCGATAAGGCCGCCGTTGTACACTAAATTCATCGTTCTATGTAAGTTTTGTTTTTATTAAAAAATTTATGTTTTGGTGCACAATAAAGAATATTTGAATTGAATTGAATAGAATTGTAGAAAAAAGGGAATTTTGAGAAAATAACAAAATTCTACAACAATCACTACAGTTTTTTCACCAACTGAAGTATTAGAATTCATCAATCATTATAGAAAACTAATCTTACACTAAGCGGGCTTCTATGCATGAGGGCAGTATTGGACTTATTGGTTGATGGTAGGTGTAGTAGCGTATCGACTATTGTCTAGTGTGCATATTCTACTGTCGGAGAGGGTAGTAAGGGGAATGAACAGACTAAGTCTGAACAAGTCTGTTCGGATTCCCTAGCCGCCAACCCGCGAGGTTGTGGCGGTTCGCTGCGTGCGTAGTGAGCCAGTCCGATAGACATCGATTATCTAATAAATAAAATCGTAAACATCGCGTGTCTGTACATTGAAGATATTTGCAAAAAAAAAAATTGGGGGGTCTAAGGATAAGCAACAGAACACATTTCGACCATTTTTGAAATTTTTGTCTGTTTGTCTGTTTATCTGTTTGTCTGTTTGTCTGTTTGTCTGTGAGTTTGTGCACGCATCACTTAAAAACTACTGATCGGGCTTTGATGGAATTTTCACAAAAATATGGGGATTAACTTAACTTAACATTTAGTCTTTATTTCATCGCAATCGGCTAACTCAATCAAAAGTTATAGACATTTTTAGTTTTCAAATACATTAGTTACGTAAGGTTAGTTTGCAATATATTGCACATATTAGTATTTCCATACTATTCAGATTGCGATGAGTTTGGATTACATTTGGAACTGCGAGTGGGAATTGGAGTGGGAGTGGGCGTGGGATGGGCGTGGGCGTGGGCGTGGGCTCGGGCGAGGGCGTGGGCATGGGAAAAAGAGAGTGAGTGTGGGAGCGGGAGCGAAAGTGGAAGCGGGAGCGGGAGGGGAGTGGGAGCGGGAATGAAAGCGGGAGCAGGAGCGGAAGCTGGAGCGGAAGCGGGAGCGGGAGTGATTATGTAGTTCACGCGAGCGGAGGTCACCTGGAGCTGGACCTGGACGTAACACTGCAAAGAATGTAGGGTATAAATGTTCGACTGAATTCGTGAGCGGTAGCGAGAGCGGGTATGATACCAGTGTAATTTGAGTGTTTGAAAATTCGCATAACTTTTGACTGAGTTACCCGATTACGATAAATTTGTGGTATACGTATGCAACAAAGTAATGTTGGTCGGAATTTGGATTGCGATGGATTAGTTACGAGGACTACATTTGGAGAGACGAGGGAAAGAGGTTTGAGGGGAGAGTTGAGGGGAGGGTTGAAAGGAGTGTAGAGGGGAGGGTTGCGGGGAGGGGTGAGGGGAGGGTTAAGGGGAGAGTTGAGGATCTGGAACTGGACCTGGGCCTGGGCCTGGGCCTGGGCCTGGGCCTGGGCCTGGGCCTGGGCCTGGGCCTGGACCTGGACCTGGACCTGGACCTGGACCTGGACCTGGACCTGGATCTTGGACTTGGACTTGGACCTGGACCTGGACCTGGACCTGGACCTGGACCTGGACCTGGACCTGGACATGGACCTGGACCTGGACCTGGACCTGGACCTGGACCTGGACCTGGACCTGGACCTGGACCTGGACCTGGACCTGGACCTGGACCTGGACCTGGACCTGGACCTGGACCTGGACCTGGACCTGGACCTGGACCTGGACCTGGACCTGGACCTGGACCTGGACCTGGACCTGGACCTGGACCTGGACCTGGACCTGGACCTGGACCTGGACCTGGACCTGGACCTGGACCTGGACCTGGACCTGGACCTGGACCTGGACCTGGACCTGGACCTGGACCTGGACCTGGACCTGGACCTGGACCTGGACCTGGACCTGGACCTGGACCTGGACCTGGACCTGGACCTGGACCTGGACCTGGACCTGGACCTGGACCTGGACCTGGAAGTGGACCTGGACCTTGACCTGGACCTGGACCTGGACCTGGACCTGGACCTGGACCTGGACCTGGACCTGGACCTGGACCTGGACCTGGACCTGGACCTGGACCTGGACCTGGACCTGGACCTGGACCTGGACCTGGACCTGGACCTGGACCTGGAAGTGGACCTGGGCCTGGACCTGGACCTGGACCTGGACCTGGACCTGGACCTGGACCTGGACCTGGACCTGGACCTGGACCTGGACCTGGACCTGGACCTGGACCTGGACCTGGACCTGGACCTGGACCTGGACCTGGACCTGGACCTGGACCTGGACCTGGACCTGGACCTGGACCTGGACCTGGACCTGGACCTGGACCTGGACCTGGACCTGGACCTGGACCTGGACCTGAACCTGGACCTGGACCTGGAAGTGGACCTGGACCTGGACCTGGACCTGGACCTGGACCTGGACCTGGACCTGGACCTGGACCTGGACCTGGACCTGGACCTGGACCTGGACCTGGACCTGGACCTGGACCTGGACCTGGACCTGGACCTGGACCTGGACCTGGACCTGGACCTGGACCTGGACCTGGACCTGGACCTGGACCTGGACCTGGACCTGGACCTGGACCTGGACCTGGACCTGGACCTGGACCTGGACCTGAAAGTCTGAGTGGAAATGGGATAGGGAGCGGAAGTGGGAATGGGAGCGGATCCTGTAGTCCACGCGAGCGGAGCCGCGGGCACAGCTAGTTTACACAATATAAATCTTGGTATACATTGTGACAATGGTCTATTGTATCGAATAAAAGCCCGGTTGCTTTCCCCCGTGGATTAAATAATCAGCTTTTTTTGTAATTGTCATGCAGAAAGCTTGTTTATTACATTATGTATGTATAATTGAGTTGATCGACTCCCTGAATAATTTTAATCACAAGTTCGATTATGAAGCGAGTTAAAACTGGAATTCAATAAATGGTTAATTAAATTTAATTTGCTTTATGAGTTGTTACAAAACTTTTAGAGGACCCTCAAATTTACACACAAAATTATCCTTAAACTACTACGAAGGGTTAATAAGGATATAGAATTTAGAGATGTGCACTGGCGGTAAATATTCGGCATATTAACGTTTATTTTTGCTTTTGTAAGATACAGTATTATTGTTATTATAACTTTATTGTATACACAGTAAATATAAAATTAAATACACTGGATAACGGATAAAATTTCCGTTTTTACCGACTTCGCTCTGTCCATAGTACAGAAAAGACATCTTTAAGTGAGGAATGCAGTGATACGTGAGATGTGTGGTTTATGAGAAGATGTAGTAACGAAGGTAGAGAAGGGTATGTTGCGTTGGTTTGGACATTTAGAGCGTATGAGTGAAAGAAATGTGACAAAAGAAATTTACAGCGCAAATGTGGAAGATATACAGCTAGAGGTCGTCCTAATTTGATCCTTGAACGTTCACCCATAGGAGGATGTTCAATAATCAAATAGTAACGTCCTCAAAAAGGCTGGGGTCCGCAGTGAGAATAGACTATAAGAAAGTGCAAGTAGCAAAGTGCAAAAGGTTGATGAATGTGAGTGAGGCTAGTGAGGGTGTTATAGGATCACGCAATCCATCGTCTCTGCCTACCCCTCTGGGACCAAGGCGTGAGCATTATGTATGTAAGACACCTACATTTTTTTTAAATGTTCCGCAGTTTTTTATCCTCTAACATATTGTTCAGAGACATTTATAATGCGGTGTTTGCTCTTTAAACTAGATTCTTCGAGCTCGTATAGCATGAGAATACACAGGAATTAGGAGTATGGAGAAAGGGTTGTTATAGTTTTTTTTTACATCAACATCATCGACACCTACATCAAAACTTTGTTAACAACAATTCATAAATTGTTAATATATGTCTATTTAATGTTTCTTACTTTCCTTCTTTTTTCTCTACTCTGAACGAAGTACTTATATGTTCTTCACTGTATTATTTTTATCTAACAGTATGTGGAAATCTGTTAGCTAATATTATATAATCCTATTTTTACCTACTAAGTTCTTTCTTTCTTATATATAAGAAGAAATGCTGATATCCCATAATTTAAAAAAAACATAATTTCCCGTGCAACAGTCTGTTTGGTGACATTTTATTCATTCTGAAACCTACATCAGCTGCTTATACATAGTTTGAAAAAGTAACTAAGGTCAAATCCGGCCTTTGATATTATCGTGGAAGTTTATTTATAAAAAACTTTATTGCACAGAATGTACAAAAGGCAGACATAATGCCAATATGGCATTCTCTTACAGCTGACCTTTGCGAAGTTATAAATATAATAAAAATTAATTAAACTCTCTTGGCAGCATTATGTAAATAAGTAGTAGGTACCTAATTACTTACCTCTTCAAACTTCCTTTTGTCCTAGTTTCCCGGTTTATCTTGCATTGTACCTAAATAAATAACAGAATAACATTCCCTAACATTGAGTGCGACCCGAACAATTAAATGTGTTCTAATTTATTGAACGTGTTTACAGGAACAGGGCAGTCTTTAGTGCAATAATATTAGATTGTTTAAATTGTGAATAACATCGTCTGTGTTGTCACTAAGGGCAGAGAAAACTAAATATTACTGCGTATGAAGCGATACTCACCTCCAGTGTAATGCAATATAAAGCATGGCGCGAAGTACGAAAGAGAGGCACTTACGTGTTGACGTATAACGTTATCCCTCTCTTGACTATCAAGACTTGACTTACAGATTGGTACGCCTGTAATAGTAGTAGGGATTTAATGCGGTGTGTCGGAGTGTCCCACCGACTGCGCCAGTCCGCTTGCAGACAGGGTCCAACTGCGTTAGAACTGCATCATGATCACGCAGCTAGCTTGCAGCCACTGTGCAGTAGGCAGTTCAGATTCTGTTGTGTCAACTGCACAAAACCGCATCCAAACAGGACTACACTAGAATGCCCCTCCTAAGCACTAAATCCTTTAACCTCTAGAATTACGACGGCACTTATTTACTGCCACGAGCAACTGTGTTTACTCGAGACGTATTTATTGGCCACTAAACAAAGACAGAAAAACACATTAATTGTGGAACCAAACAGGCACGGATCTAGGAGTCTAATTAGAGGGGCCACCTCTCTTCTCGGTTGTCCTTTCTGCCGTCTATCTACTTTGGATACCTATTTCAGTTTGAGCTCGATGACAACGCGAAAATGGTTGCATCAAACGCTGATTGGTCTATCAACGCACAGCTTTGAAAGTGTGCATAGAAGTTCTCTAAACGACGTTTTACGAACGAAAGACGGGTTTGTTCGAAATTCCCGCGAGTAAGACACACAGCGTGCTTGTCCACACATAACAGAATGAGGCTGCCCTCCTCACACCTCCGACACTACATACAAGCGAGCCGATTTAATTACCTACTACTATTGCAAGCGCATATACATTATAAAACATCAATCAGGCCTCCCCAACCCGTTGACCAGCGCGGGGAGTGTAGGCCAATCCTCCGTCTGTCTCCGGCAGATGAGAGAGGGTTGTGCTCCTGCAGTGGAGACAAAAATAACCTGATGATGATTACAAACGCATCAGCCTGTCCGTACACATTTGTAGTAGGGATGGCTAGTGCACCCAGTACAATCGAGAGAGAGACAACGTTGTACGTCAACAACATAAGTACTTCTCTTTCTAATTGTCGGCGTCAGTCGTGCTCTATTTAAAGGACGACGTTAAACTGGCATGAGGAGGTGAGTGTTGCTTCTTTACGTAGTAATATTTAATATTCTCTGGCCTAACTGATTGACTGATCTATCAAAGCGCAGTTCTAATTGTTAGAGCAGGAATTTTGCGTAGAGGTTCCTTAAATTCAGTAGATAGAGAAAATATATCTTTAAATTATACTACTAAGGATTTAAAATCCCACGCAGATGAATTCAGACTCAGACGTCAGTTTCGCAGGTGAAACCAGACAGCTGGGGTACGGGGGTTGCGTCTTAATCCGAACCTGGAGCAAAGGCAGAATGGTATTTAGGTACTGTTTATTAGTTAGTTCATTTACTAGACTTACTTACCCTTATCAAGGGGAGGGCCTAGGAAGCCCTATATTATCGCAGGTAATTGCTTCTACCTACTGTTTTTTGCGTATACCTACATATACCTGAATAATAAGTATGATAGAGCCTTTAGGTGTTTTTTTCTATATTATGCGACTAAAGAAGAAAACTCTTAGAAGAGGTTTATTTAGGTTACATTTTAGCCTGCCCACACTAGTGCGTACTGCCAGCCGTGATCTATTTTGAGGGCGACATTAAACTGGCGGGGAGGAGATGAGTGACTCTTCTTTTCGTAGTAATGTAACATTTAGTATTCTCTGCCGCTACCATACTTCCCGCCACTTTAGTCTCCACCCAGATATTCCTCAGAATTAGGTACGCTGCTCCAGTTACGCGTGAAAGTCGAATAACGTTTTATTTTTAATAAAAATCCTTTTATTCAATGGCAGGCGTTAAGTCCATTTATTCTTCGTCATTTACTTGTCAACAACAGCTCCCAAAGAATGGGAGGAAATCAAATTAGATGTTTAGGGAACCGTAAGGATTGTCAAGAACAGCAGGCGTCAACGATTTCACAGATAAAGCCAAAAGAAACTGGGATATTTATTAAATTACCACGTCATCTGGATAGACTAGGAACTCATATAACGAGATACAAACTTCGTAACGAGAGCGTTGTGTCTTGTTATTTGAGCCAACAACGGGAAGTATCCATCAATGATGGATGATACATCATCATCATCATGTACCAGCCCTCATTACCGGACATAGGTCTTTCCTAAGGTTCACCACTGCACTCGATAGGTACTCGGTTCGATAAGACGAATTTCATGTTTGAATGCTATCCAGTGGATTTAATCTCTCCGTCCATGGACTACGCTGTAGAACTACTTCTTCCCGTTATCTAGTCTAAAAGGATAAAGAAGATTTTAATTTGAAAACTAACATAAGAATTTACTTTTCAGGTGGCAGCAAACGAGCTACCCGACTGACAGTGGCGACTGCAGTAGGAATATGGATCCTGGCAGCATTGCTAGCCACGCCAGCATACATTGGATCCTACGTGAGAGCGTTCGTTGTCAACCCAACCACACAGGTATAATTATCAACCTTTTCACGTCCACTGCTGGTCATATGCCGTCCCTGAAAGGTGCGATCCGATCTAAAGTCTTCGATATAACTCAAGAATTAGTATGCAGAAGCGGCAGCCTGGTCACAGCTTTCGGAGAACCGATTACCGTTGGGGTAAACGAGTTCTTGAGTGGAGACCACGACTGGGCAGACGTAGTGTGGGACGCCCCCTGGCTAGATGTAGCGACAATCTGCATAGGGCGACTGGAAGTGACATGATAAGAAGAACCGAGTTCAGTTCAGTAGCGCGCCTTGGGAGAGTTCTATGTTATGCAGTGGATTCTTGCAGGTTGCTGATGATAATGACACTTGTTGGTCGTTAAAATCGAGCGGTAGATGACAGACGATTTTGTACTAGTTGGTCCCGGTCTGGATGTTATATTTGAGAACTGTCCTGTCATTGTATAACTCCCGTAGACAAGTGTAGGTATGTATATGAAATATGAGATTTTGATCTTAGTAGGTACTTTCTAAGTCTGAAAAATTGTAAGTTGAGCTTCTGATTCAAGTTTTTCAAATAAAATGCAAGCTTGCAATTTTCTGGTAATAACTTCACCACTGTGAAAGTATTGTGTCATATGTGGTGTTGGTTATAGTTTCGCATGCTTTTATTTTCTATGTCAGAAGACAAACAAATGTTTAATACTATATTTGCGGTTTTTTTTTACTGATTGGTAAGTGACGATAAGGCCTAAGGTTGAAAGGTTGAGCGTGCTTAAACAGAAGCTTATTCCTCATCCTTTAAAACGATCCAAATTGTACTTGTCCGGGAATACCGAAGCTGGCATTCATTCCTTAGCAGTTGGCATTATGAAAGATGAATCAAAACGATTCGTATGAGAGCTTGGTATGTATACTACATAAGGATGAAGTCCATCTTAGGCGTTTCAACTTATAACAGGGTAATAGGTACACATAGTTGATAGTAGCAGTACATATGAAAGGCCGATGGAAGGAGTAGTGGTGTGGCGTAATGACATATTCTTTGTTTCCTTAGTTCCTGGTATGTTACCCGTACCCCGTCGAGTGGGGCGAGGGCTACCCCCGCATGATGGTGCTGATCAAGTTCCTGGTGTATTACTCGCTGCCGCTGGCTGTAATCGCGCTGTTCTACATTCTGATGGCGCGACACCTCGTGCTGAGCACGCAGAATGTGCCTGGAGAGATGCAGGGGACGCAAAGACAGGTACCTAAATATAGGAAATCATTACATTAAAAACATAACTATATAGGATGATCCCAGTATTAAATATGGGTTTAAAATTACGAATAACGATTGTTCATGATAATTTTATATTGATAACTAACGCCCCGAAATTGTTGCTAACAAACTATTCCAACAATACTACCAAGAAATTTTTGATAAGAATCTAGTGAAATGCATTTGATCGAAGAGTATTCAGCAGACCAAACGGTAGATTCGTTTAATACATAAAAAGAAATAAGACGCGATAATTCATATTCTACTCTCTAACTACTATTTTGCTGCTCTTAAGATAAACCAAGACCACAAAGACAAGAATACACTGCACTCAAAGAAGTTATAAAGGCACTAATTAAAAAATTATTGTCGATTCTATAATTATGTAAGTTAATTACGTGTATTGGTATCTGCTTATTGTAATTGATATTAGATTGATTGATAAAAGAGTATTAAGTAATATGAAAAAGATTCTAGACATAAAAGCTTATTATGTCTAGAATCTTTTTCACTTGCGTCCTTTATATTTACAAATAATTAATTCTTTTAAGTTTGACATATTATTTTCGTTCCTCTTTAGTCATTTTATTATTATGAATATGTGTAGGTGATTGTGTATAGGGTAGGCATTATATTTTCATCATCATCATCATCATCAGCCTGCAAGAGCCCACTGCTGGACATAGGCCTCTCCCAAGGCGCGCCACTGAACCCGATCCTCGGTTCTTCTTATCCAGTCTCTGCCAGCCGCCCTACGCAGATCGTCACTCCATCTAGCCAGGGGGCGTCCCACACTACGCTTGCCGAGTCGCGGTATTATATTTTCAACAAGTAGCAAATTAAAACCTTGTATATGCCTGGAAAGGCAGATTTACGGTGAATCTAGTGTATATAGCAAATTAAGCCGCAAAATGTACCCGTTTTCCATACGATAAAGATATTCTATTCTATAAATTTCAGATGCGGGCCAGGAGGAAGGTTGCTCTCACAGTGTTGGCGTTTGTTCTGGTTTTCGCAGCGTGCTTCCTACCCTCACATGTGTTTATGATGTGGTTCTATTACTGGTGAGCTTATTATAAAGAAACACTGTTCTATTTAACATAAACCAAAGAATTTAGATGAAGAGCAATGCCACGGACTAGGGAGAGAGTCAATGTTCGAGTTACGATGTGAGGTGATCCGCTTGAGGACCAAAGTTACTGAAGAAGAAGTAAGCAAGTTGAAGTGGCCGTGACCACATATATTGGAGAACCGATCGATAACCGTTGGGGTAGACGAGTTCTAGAATTGGAGACCACGAATGGACAGGTGTAATATGGGAAACAACCCTATAAAAATGCTATATGGAGCGATGATCAGCAAGCCAGTGTAACGATGGACTTGACTGATGCCTGTCTCCAGCAGTAGACTATTAGATATACTAATAATGAAGATGAAATGATTTAGTCCAACGTTATAGGAGATCATTTAAATGTCAGTATCTTTATACATAATTCGATCTTCAAAGAACTAGTGGCGGTTCGGTATACATTTCTCGTTCATGCGTTTGTAACAGTTTACTAGAATGCAATGATCCAGTAATGTATTGACGACACAAAAATTATGCCCCAATCCCTAGCGGAAAAATTTGGAAGCTACCTAAAACATATGACACTTTTATGTTCCCTACTCTACTCACGCTATGATAAATGACTAAGTTCATTCTAATTTTAACTTTATCATAATTGGATAAGGTGTCTGGTCATTTAATTCGAAATGTGACTTTACTATAAAAGTTACAATTTTCTCTTTGGGGAATCTTTGCGTCGCCAATATTCTTCAAACCGACTAATTCCTGATTCAGTTCTTATATCCTGATGTATTAGTCCCACAGCCGAAAATGACTACAACGGTTGGTGGCACGGGCTTCGCATCGTGGGATTCTGCATGGGGTTCCTCAATAGCTGCGTCAACCCAATTGCTCTCTACTGTACCAGTGGGATCTTCAGGAAACACTTCAATAGGTAAATTATCTCAATAATGGGTAGGGTATCAATTCGGCCCCAATAAACACTTGCCCATTTGTAGTGGTTGATTCGGGCCACGCAAATTCTGCTCAAATTAAACTTTATGGTCACATTGTTCTGTTGAAATATAATACATAATGTGAACAGTTCTGACAACACAAGTTTATGTCTAATGTCGCACCAACCGCGAACAACGTCATCTAGTTTCGACCAACCACATGACGCGACCTTGATCAAATGGCCAATCGGCGAGCAGTTCCCTCATTCTACACTCCTCAACAGAATAATATGAATATAACATTTAGTCTTTATTTCATCGCAATCGGCTAACTCAATCAAAAGTTATGAACATTTCTAGTTTTCAAATACATTAGTAGGTAAGGTTTGTATCACATAATAGTATTTCCGTACTATTCAGATTTCAATGAGTTTGGACTACATTTGGAGCTGGGAGTGGGAGTGGGAGTGTGGCGGAGGCGGAGCCAAAGGCGGTGCAAGCGGGAGCGGGAGCGGGAGCGGGAGCGGGAGCGGGAGCGGGCGCAGGCGCGGGCGCGGGCGCGGGAGCGGGAATGGGAGCGGATTCTGTAGTTCACGCAACTCATAATAATAACAACTTTGTACTCCCTTGTCGTTGCAGGTACCTACTCTGCCGTGGTGGCTCCGGGCACGGTCCAAGGGGGTCAATGTCACTGTCTACGTCTAGAAGACTCCACTCCAGCAGAAAAACTAACATCAGCATGGTGCCGAGGACGTAAGTAGACTATTTAATTTGAGCGTCTGTGGCGCAGTAACGATGACGCGGCGTACCATGACGAGTGGCCCAAGTTCAGTCCCTGGCCATGCAATATACCAATGAGTTTTCGAATCCTATGTTATTTATATGTACATTAGTTACCACTCTCAAAAGATAAAGCAAAACATCATGAGAAAACTCACGCCGACAGAGCCCCAGAAGCCGTGGCTTACAGGAGCGCCGTGAAATAAAATTGGCATTTTTTACTTATTTATTTGATCCCGGCTTAGAATAGAGCCCCAATTTTCCCGTGGGTGACGACAAGGCGAACTGCATCTACTGGTGGAGTGTGGTCGGACGGCGACTGAGAGACAGCGTTTATTTGGCAACAATTTTGGACATAATGCTGACATAAACATGAAACTAAATGACCCAAGTTCTAATGAAGCGAGAGAAATTTATTATTTCGCTAAGCGCTGTCTGACGTCTAGGTAACGCTGAATATTATGTGTTTCCCTATGAGGCTGGCATGGACATGAATAGTCCAAAGCCTCGATAAAATAACAGAAAAAAAAAAAAAATAACTTTAAACTCAACCCTTTATAATTTGCATGCTAATGTAAGATAGCTGAATAGCGGACTTAAAATTTGACGACCACCGGTCTAACATGTAACCTGTTCTAGCAAATAAATATATTTCATTTCATTTCATATGTGTGTGAGCGCTGACCGCTAACTTAGCTAAAAAAAGCGCTAGATTCCTCTAGACTAGGCGGTAAAAATGTTACCAAGCGAGGTATTTTAGGAACCCCTTTCTTAAAGCAGTGAACTTCCTAACCTCAAACCTTACTAAAGTTCACTATCAACGTTAGTAAGGGAGTTCTGTGATTATATCGAGACCAGTGTCGTCTGTGGCTCAATCAAATTGAAAATGGCCTTATAAGCTGCAAAAAACTAAGAAATCCTACTAAAAATGATCTGGCTGTATAGTCTAGCGACTTTTGCCTGTCCGAAGGACGACACAACCAAAATAAAAATTGGAAGCCCCTACTCCCCCCTAAACCTGTCACATCATGCGATTATATGTAGCTGAACCCCTTTTTATCGACAGGACCAGCGTCGTTGGAAGGGACAGCAGCATTCGTCTCCTAAACAATGGCACGTCGAAGCTCTGAGGGCGGACCCATGGCTTGCACACGGCAGCCAACAACAACCAAGAGCGCAGCAAGCAGAACTACAGCAAGAGTCTAGTCTTCAAGACAGACAGCAACGCACCGTTCCCAAAATGCTGTGAGAGTGAAAATAGCTTGAGTCATGTTGAGACCAACTTAGATGTTAAGGACGTTAGTAGTACAGAGAGCTTCTTTTTGCCGTAGTTTTACATCAGGTAAGGTTCATCTATGATTGTGAAGGGTAAAGTCTGATAGGCATATGAGGTAAAATATTTTTGGCCCAACTCGAAACTACAAAGTTACTTTAAATTGTAAAGTCTTGTTAGTGTTGGTCAGTTTTTCAACGAATTGGAATAGTCCGCCAGTTTTTCATAGATATTTTTTTGATACTTTGGTCTTATCTACTAAAAAAACATATGGTTTATTTGTAGAATTATAAGTATATTTTTAAGCATAGACTTGCTTTTGTATAGTCTCATGTGTACGTAGGCAAAATGAAAAATATTTTTTATGGGATGGATCTACGATTGGAAGATAAAAGAAACAGGGATTAACGACCTTAAGATTCCTTTAAAATTGTAGAAGTTCTCTCCTTAATTTAGAATTAATACATATCTTTAATGTAAAATATAATATACAATTATATAACCACGTTTAAGAGAGATTAAAGTAAGTACCTACCATTAATCACAATGATTGTGTAAAATAAGCGTTGATCATGTAATAGTAATAACCTATAAGTATACTTATTTAATAAGAATTATTTATTATAGGTACCTACCTACCTGTAAATAAGTAAGTAAGGATTAATATAAAGTATATGATAAAATGATAACGCTATATTTAATACCAAGCCCAACCGGGACATAATAGGTTGTTGATTTTTATATTTTAATACCAGCTGTGTACTATAGAATTATTGTTTATTTTTCTTAATAAAGCTGATATTTACCTGCGCTGATCATGAAATGAAATATTATCCAATACTTAATTGTTTTCGTTTTTTAGATTTTAATGTTTTGCAAGAAGTTAAATACGAATACGAGAAGAGCCAGAGTAAAAACAAGCACACGAGACATTCTATATCCTGATTTAAAATCCCGAGAAAATTTTGTAAAGGTTTATTATTTATTTATATAGTTTATTTGGACATGGGAATGATAATTGATTCACAAAGTATCGTTAAAAACATATATTTACAGTACTAAATATATACAATGAGTCAATGATAAAACCAAGAGAAGGTACTTATAAGATGACACAATAATAAACACTAATACTAAAAACTAAAGGTTACACGACATTAAAAGGAATAAGGTCCAGGACCAGGTCCAGGTTCAGAGCCAGGGCCAGGGTCCCCTCTATCTATCGCGACCTCCAACTCGAAACGCTCTTGATCCCACCGTCCACTCACCTCTAGTGTGTGTTGGGCTGTGTCATCAGGAGCCCCACACTCATGACACAGCGGACTCGGCTCCCTCCCGAGCGAGTGCAGGTAATGGCCGAAGCACCCATGTCCGGTTATTACCTGCGTCAATCGGAAGCCGAGGCCGCCGTGCTTGCGGTCCAGCCAGTCTTCGAACGACGAGAGGAGAGCCCCTATGGTACGTACACCATAAGGGGAGTCCACCACGTCTCTCTTCCACCTGCCCCGCAGCCTTTTCCGCCGCTCGGTGCTCCCTCGCCACCTCCTCCGGATCAGGGCGCTCCACCCGCACTCTAACCCTCGCGCTCGTTTGGTGCGTTTCCGCCTGGACCTGGGTATCAAACTCCCAGGGAACCCTCACTCAACCCTCCCTCAACCCTAGCCTCAACCCTCCCCTCATCCCTCCCCTCAACACTCCTCTCAACCCTCCCCTCAAACCTCTTTCTCACTTACCCTCGTCGCTCCTAATGATATAGTCCTCCTTGCTAATCCATCGCAATCCAAATTCCTCCCTACATTACTTTGTTGCGTATGTATGCAACAAATTTATCGTAATCAGCTAACTCAAACAAAAGTTATGCGAATTTATAATTTTCAAAAACTCACATTACATTGGTACCATACGCGCTCCAGCTACCTCCCACGAATTCAGTCGAGCATTTGCACCCTACCATGCCCTACACTCCTCGCAGTGTATGCGAGTTTTCGGAAACTATAAATTCGTATAACTTTTGATTGATTGCACCGATTGCAATGAAACAAAGCCTATATGTTACACCGAATTAAGCACTATGTTTCTGTGAAAAGTTCATCAAGATCGGTGCAGTGGTTTTTGAGTGATGCGCGCACAAACAAACAGATAAACAGGCAAACAGACAAAAAATCCAAAAATTATCGAAATGTGTTCTATTACTTATCCTTAGACTCTCCAATTTTTTTGGAAATATCTTCAATGTACAGACACTCGAAGTTTACATTTTTATTTATTAGATATGTCTGTAACTTATACGTAACTTATTTTTGTGTTAAATATATTTTTTAAAAAAGCTTCCAATTTTTTTTATTGCGAATTTATTATTTTCTTGTAAAAGCGACCCGCGGCCTAACCAGTGCTACCTACCATAAAATAATGCAAAATTCTGTTTTGTCATTATAATTAAATAGGTATACGAAAGTAATTTCTAAAACAATATTTCTCATTGTTAAATTTTATTGTACTTCTTAGTTAAAAGGTGGAAAATATGTTGCAAGTTTAATTTCTGAAAGTTACGAATTTCCAAATAAATATTTTTCGTTTAAGGTAATACCTTTATTTATTTCAGGATTTTAAATCAGTGATTAACATAGTAGGTATTTAGGGTGGCTTACACAGCTCAAGTTATTGTAACGCTGTGCATGTGTTGTGTGATGTTAAACACTTCTTATGCCGTGTGTGTAATAGATTAATAATTATAATATTATTTATACGAATATCACTGATTTTGCCAGACACTTGAGAATTGATTTGCAAATAAGTCAAAATTGAAGTGTCTTGCAACTGTATTACCTTACCTTACCTTAGGTTACTGTACCTAAGATTATTAGTCTGAGTTCTAGGCATTATTTGTTCCGCCACGGTACTGTATTAAGCTGTCAGAAGAGTTGCAGCGAAATTGGGGAAATAATTAGCTGTGAAGTTATTTCTACGTGTGCTTTCAGAGCTCATACATAACTATGGAATATGCTGATTAATAAACTAGACTGTATGGTTTGAAACCATGCCCATTAGCTGAAAAGTAATAGAAATTGAAGGATACCTAAAAGGTCCGTCGTTTTTCCGATCTGTGACGAAATATCAAATAAATATTTCAAAATTTTCTTTTAAATTATTTATTCTACTTAATTTATTAAATACATGATACATTTAAAATTACTTTAGGTTAGGGTGTACAAAAGAGGGCGTTGAGTAATTTTTTTTCCCGCCAGTCAGAGTTTTTTTTTCTATAGCACCCTCTCTAGCGTACACTCTGAGCAACTAAATTACTTTTATGTACATTTTAGGTTAAAAAGTGGTTATATATATAAATTCGTATATACAGCTCTCTAAGTAATAGATAACTTAATTAATTATAATGTAAACATAGGCAATATTTGTAAATAAAGACCGCAAACGGTAAACTGAATAAAATATTTCAAATATTTTCTGATTTTATTTTATTTAACAATATTCTGGTACTCTCTTACAGGTTTAATCAATGTTAAAACTATTGAACATAAACCTACCTATAACTTTTCAACAGCGGACCGACAGCTAAATTCGACTAATTACCGACATTTGTTCTATCTATTCAGATTTGCAATTCGCGATGCTGGCCATACTACTTATTATAACTTGATCAGTTTGATTTTTAATTCTGAAACAAATATTTTATTATTTACACTTACTATTTCTAAAATTTCAACAGGTGTACTTCCATAGTTGTCACGCACATTTTTTTGAAGTGATATTTTGTTAAGAGACTCTCTGAAATACTGAAAAATTCTAAGTTACTGCTAAAAGCTGCGTCGTGGGCTGGTATACGGCCCAATCTATCTGTTGCAAAGAATATATTTTGAAGCTGTCGTCTACTAACTTTTTGGAGGTATGGTAAAATTAGTGTAATATCCTTAATGCGAGCTAGTAAATGTAAAAGTGTCGATTGGTAAGTCTCAATTCTCAGCAATCTTCCAATATCAACCCTATTCTGATCTTTTAGCAAAAGGTCAATAATTTCCTTGTCTTTATGCTTAAAGCCTGCAAAATGTATTGGGTTCGTCGCCGGAATATCGTCACATTCCACAATAAGTGATAACTTAGTTACATTAACACTTTTAATATGATCAACTAAATTTCTAATTATTTCTTTATTTTTTCTTATCACTGCTGCACAAAGAACACATGAGTAGCGATTACGTTCCCTTATAGTTGTGATGAATTCATCCAAATTATTTTTATTTAAACTCCCATCGATACTTTTAACCAAGAAATTTGCAATATACACCAAATCCTCCTCTATAGCTACATACAGTGCAGTGGAAGTGGGTAAAAGTAATGGCATGTAATAAGACACTGGATAATAGTTTTTGCTTTCATATTCTCTTTTTTCCATTAACAATTTAAATACAGTTTTCTTAACATTTTCGCAACTTATCAAATCGGCGAAAACACTGTCTGTTATTAATTTACTATCAATAAATCTCCTAACACCAGGTTCACTTGAAATCAAAACTGTTTCAAACAAGAAATTCCAAATCGATTTACTAGAGGGAGAATATTTTATTTTGTCACATATGTACTCTGAGGCGAAGTATTCGGCGTAAGTTAAATGAAAGAATTTTGGTACATTGTTAATAATTCTCTCCAGTATTCCTACCCCAATCTTGTCTTCCTCTTTTTCAAAGTTTCTGACTAACTCGTACAATGTTTCCATTTCACTTTCGGAACATATTTTCTCTAATCTTGAAAACCCAAATATAGCTACAGCTGCCATTTTCTTATGATTATCTAAAAATATTAAATAATTTTCATCAAAGAATGACGACATACCAGGCAATGTAGAGATATTATTAGGCATTTTTTCGTTAATGCGTATTGCATAAAATTTCGTGTGTACAAATCGTTTATATAATGTTGTCAAATTTAACATTTCAATCATATCTGTATTATCTGTAGGCGGCGATATTATCTGTAGGTTTTGTGAATCACAAGTACTGCTTTCAAGTTCTCCTCTTACTCGTTTGTAGAAAATTTCTGCAATCATGTAAATATGTAGAGGTACGCCCGTAAAAGAATTTTTGTCATCATTAATATATTTAGAAATCCTATTTAGGAAAGTATCAATATATTTATAAAGCCACTTATTACATTTTTCCGCCTCTAATTTTTCTTTCCATAGCGCCATCAATAATTTCTTTTGATTATTATAAGAAAGTGGTTCCAATGTATAAGAAAAGGTGGACAAATTATTCTCTAAAATAGTTTGAAGATTATAAGATCGAGTAGTGACCCAAAGTCGCCTAATCTTGGAGTGTTTTAAAGTTTTTAGTAACATTATAACTTCTTCTTTATAATCAGGGTATATTTCATCAAATCCATCGACGAGTAATGTGATTTTTTCTTCGTTATAAAAATGAACAAATAATTGAATTTCAAGTAAGGCTGATTCTGTGAGTTTGATTAATTTGTCGTTTATTTTTAATGATATCTGAATTAAATTATTTTCACTTATGAACTGAAGAAAGTCTTCCTTATTTTCATTATTTTCATTATTCAAAAAAAAAAAAAAAAAAAAAATCAAAATATATTTATTGCCTTAACAGTATTTTACAATAGTTATAACGGGGCCGGGACTTCTTTTTAAGCGTAAAAGCCTGTGTTAAGAAGCCCCGCTCTTCCTAATTATTACATACATAGTAAAGACTCCTAAAGATACAAAAATATAAAAATAATTTAAACGATAACTAAGATTAATTAATGTGAATCCGCCAAAATACATGTTGTGTGTGTGTGTGTGTGTGTGTGTTTGTGTGTGTGTGTTTGTGTGTGTGCGTGTGTGTGTGTGTGCGTGTGTGTGAATGTGTGTGTGTGTATGTGAGATATCTTTAGAATACTAATTATTATGTAATATATAGTAGAAGTGATTCAGTTTCTTCCCATGTTTTAGTTTTTAGACCATTAGTTATAAGTCTTTTACATTCAAGCAAAGGTTTTTCATAAATCTTTAATTCCTTGTTTATTTTATTGTAAAGGTGGGCTGATTGAGTACCACATTGAATACTAGCAAATTTTGTTCTGACTCTAGGAACGTGAGCTACTGCATGTCTATTTCTTTTTTCCAGAATGCTCTGATCAAGTGGGAGCATTTTATGTAGTTTTAAGACACTATGTAAAATATACAGTTTCCTTACAGAGAGAAGGTTACTTATTTTGTACAGACTTTCAGTGGGAAATCTTAATTTCTTAAAATACATCACCTTAATAAGACCTCTTTGAGCACGCTCAAGCTCCAAAAATTTTGTTTTCGCTGCACCACCCCATACAGAAATGCAATATATTATGACTGACTGTACCAGAGACATATATATGGTGTTTAACAAACTGTTACATGACTTGCTGTCTTCATCTCCCATTTCAATATCTCTAGGCACTACATGTCGCAGGGTCTTAAAAATCCAGCTAAGTTTTCTAATTCGACTACTGACATAGTCAAGGTGATTACTGGGTGGTCCAAGCTTAGTAACATTATAAAGAAATTTAACAGCTTCTGTTTCATCTATGTGCTTTATCTTGTTTTCACCCCACATTTTAAATTCATCTGTATGTTCTCTTAAATTAATACGTATAATCCACATAAAAGGATATTTTTGTTTTGTGTTCATCGTCATATGTGACAGCAAGCTAGATTTACCCATTCCAGGTTCAGCAGAAATAATTACAATATTCTCTTCAATGTCTACAATTGTCTTTGGTTCCTTTTTAAAAACGCTTTTTCCTTGAGATGGCAGTTCTCTGGTAATAGATCGAAATAATATATTCAGCTGTCCTTTGGATCTTTTCCATACAGATTCTGTTCCTTCTACTTCTTTTTCAAACCAATGAATATTATGGTTATTACTATATTTTTTCTCTATATATTTTAACGTATCGCCATTAATATAATAATTTATTATAATATCTTGACTTTCGTGAGGCTCAAGTTCAGTATGCTGATTTTGACTAACTACAAAGAACTTTTTTTTTATTTTTTCATTTATCTGTAACTTTATGCAACGATTTAAAGTTCTGTTAATAAAGTGTTTATTTACATTCTTTTTTACATAATCATCGGGCTGAAATGGCTTTCCAATTTTTATTTCTTTTCTGTTAATAATTGCTAGTAATATTTGCGAATGTATTAGATGTTCACATCTTTTGTCTATTAATGTACCCAAACTTAATTCTTGTCCCTGGTAACAAATTGTTCTTTCGTTAAGGCTGTCTCGTGATTTAGGAGATAGATGCACAAAACCATTCTTGTTGTCAGTCAATTTAATATTGGTGTCAAACACGTTGCACTGTTCTAACGTGATAGTATCGACTATTAGTAATATTTTCTTTTTATATTCCTCTGTCATTATTTTTAGTTGTCGAAACAATGCCGTTCCCTTTTTATTTTCTTTGCACACAACTACTAATATGTCCACTGTCATTTCTTTTATCTCAGAATAAATATTTTCTAAATTAGTTCCAGGAGCTGACAAGTCCACAAATAAAAAATAATTGTCACTGGCTTTCTCTCTCAAATACTGTAACACTTTAATAGAACATAAAGTAGTCTCAGTTGTTTTAATAATTATAATCTTGTCTTCAGTATTCGTTACAAGGTCTAATCCAAAATATTCATTCACGACTAAGTCAAATTCCATTGCATAATTATCTAATTTAGCAATACATGAAAAGTTCAATGCTTTTAGCTTCGAATCCCTCACAATAGACCTTGCTTTGTTGAAAAAAATACAACTGTTTGTTAAATAGCTCCCATGAGATTCCATCCACCAATTAACAATTTCTTCATGAACGATGGCGAAAATAGCATCAGTCTGTTTAAAAAATTCTGTAGAATTGGTATCCGTGACCGTATTATAGTGTTTATCAATAAACATTTTTACGATTTTCTCTACTTCATTTTCTTTGCCTTGGTTTGTATAGATCTGAAAGTTATTTAAAAAATTTTCTTCTATATATTTTTGACTATCATCCACAACCGACGGACTCACGGGATTATTACTATCATCGACGAAAATTTTTCCTTGTGGAATTGTACAAAGTAAATTATTTGCACATTTTTTTTGTTTACTCAGTAGGTTTGAAGATGGACGGGGCGTGTAAATAATAAAATCACAATCAACATCCTCATATCGACCTTTAAATAGAACGTCATTGCAGTTTTGATTTAGATTAAATTTGGCCTTTATTTTTGTGTAACTATCAAAATATTTTTTAAAATTAAAATCATTTGATTTTAGAGCTTGATTGGTCAGTGGTGTATTAAGTTTGTCAGTGTGTTTCGCTTGCAGAAATATTATTCTCGATTTCTCTTGATCTTGTGTTTTATATCTCAAAACTAAATCATCAAAAGCTCCTAAACCAGCAATGTTTGAACCTAAATAAAACTCATCTACTTGTTGATCATTCAACAGTCTTATCAATACTAGCATTAACAATTTAGTTTCATAAAATTGCCCCTTGATGCCAGAAGACCCTGGGGTTTTCTGGTAAAGGAATTGTGTTTTGATTCCACTTTGTGTCTGTGTAGATGATTGTAAGTACGCTGATGTTATGTTCGTTACAGGTGTTTGAACTACGTTACTATTAATTTGTGCCAGAATCTTCATATGTTCTATCAAAATATCGACGATTACTTGTTTATTAGGGTAATCATCATATTTAGCAATTTCGAAACAGGTTTTATTTTCGTCGTTTTTATTGTTAATATTAGCACCATTATCTAACAGCAATTTGACCACTTCTGGTTCTCCACTAATGACTGCTTTGTGCAATGGTGCATTATTATCGTCATTGGCATCTCTTGCATTTACGTCTGCTCCATTGCTCAAACAAATCTGAATGTTGTTAATTTTTTTATCCAGATCCTGTTCATCATAGAAAATACAGAATAACTGTCCATTTGCCTGTATTTGTTGTTTTTTATTAAGTTGTCCCTGTTGACTCATGCCAAGATCAGTATTAATGACAGTTTGTAGATTTCCTTGACTATTACTCATCTGGCTCAAAACTTTAACGAGTAAGTAGTTTGATTTGAATTACTTTTATACAAAGGTACTTAATCAAGACATCTACGTCGTAAAGTATAAATCCAGTTTAAAAGCCTCAGTCAGTTTACCTCCCGTATTCTGTTTTCTTGAAAAACTCCGGTATTTTTCTGAAGCTGCACTGAGTATAGTTGCACCACTGTAGCACCTCCGGGAGATTGTTTAACCTAAAAGTAAACATACAATCACAATCAATACAAATTATAAGTTATATTTAAAATTATAAGGGTACTTAGTTTCTCCTGCTCCTATTAATTGAAAGCTAACATATTTCTATTGCTATATATGATTGCGCCGTATAATGTCTGAGAGCATCGGTGGATCAGTGGCAAAAACACGGTCTATGATGTCGAGAGGTCCGAGTTCGAGTGATCCCCGACACCTACGATCCCATCTTAATGTCAAACTACCTTCTCGTCCCGTACTCCGGCGAGCGCCGCCGGCCGTCTCGATGCCGCAGTGCGTAACCGAACCCGAGCAAATACGACACGATTACGGACTGCAGTGATTATAAACGATTGTGATTAAAGATACCTAGTGATTGACTCTAGCCACCGTTGACTCTGGCTAGGTCATCTTATAGAAGGCCAACGTGTTTAAGTCTTGTTTATTTTTCAGGAGCTTCAATATGACTGGAAGCTGCTGAGAAGCCGTTGATGCGGTGTATTTCCCTTGCTCGAGCTGGCTATAAACTATTATATTAAAAACATAAGGATAGTTGTTTCTTATTGTTTTTAAATAAAAATTAAGAACATAATAAAATAATAATAAAAATCCCTGCTTCATTCACATCCCTATTTTGGTGGTTATTTGGTGGCAGACTGCCAGTAGCTTGTCATTATTTCTGTTAGGTTGGTATGGTTTTGCTCTGTCCGTTTCATACATTTGCCTTTTTCAAGAATTTTGTACGGGAGTCTCGTCTCTTACTAGTTATATTCTCTTTGACACGCGCAGCAGACGTGCCTTAAAAATATAAGTGTATTCCCCTTCGCGTTTTCTAGCTAAGTCGATCGCAAACCGCGACCGACATTTCGTTTGGCACAAATTATTTTTTACTAATGGCAATATCCAAAGATACTCTTAGGCATAGGATACATTGGAATAGGCAGTATCTATTCCATAGTCGGGAAGGAGAGGGGGGAGGGGGGCTTGCACACATTGTCTTGTGACTTTTTCAATATAGGATTCATAGGATTCTCTTACCGTATTAATGACGTGCTGCTTCAATTTGATAAATACACAAAGGAACTGTTTTGGCTGTAAGTACTTCACTGTGGTATTATAGATAAACAAAATTACTTACAGCCTACAAGAATTGAGATTTATAGGAACTTCTGGCACCGTCTGACGCTTTTATCAACACACTAATCAATGTTGGAATGCAACTACCTATATTTATCAATAACTCAGATAAGAGCTTATCAATATCGTTGACGGACATTTATATCGGCTTAGGGGCCAAAATGCCTAAATCGATGTTTTAGCACAGAATACTAAATAGTAGGACAGAAGTCTCTCTTCCGAATAAAACGGTTTTTAAATACCAAAAACATACCTACACTACGCTTCCCTTTCTATTGTATAACTCTATCTCGTTCAGTCGCGGCACGTGTAACGTTAGGGTTGTCATTTTGTGAACCCATAATTTAATCTAAGTATTTATGGGTAGTACAAAAGTACCTATTACTCTTTTTAAACAGTGACTTTTGAAAAATAGTTATAGACCCGAAAACTATTTGTTTTACAAATTCCCGCTTACTTACATAATTAAGTAGGCAACTTTGGTGTATCTATTTTCACGAAGGCCACTACTGTGTAGGTATCTTATTCACTATTGTTGGGGACCACACGAAACTCCCAGTTGCAGTGGACTGTAAAACTCGAAGGTGGAGCTGGCGGATTATCAACACCTTGGTCGTCAGCAGGAGAGAAACAACTTTTTACTGTTTACTATTTTTACTTGTATCTTCTTCTTAGTATTGTAGCTGAGACTTCTGAGAGAATTGAATTCTGAGTTTGTAATGAATGACTGAATGATCGCAAGACGAGCGCTTATTGTCCCCGGACGGTGGAAGATGGTGGGGGTAGAACCGATCAGAGTGGAGGACTCATCGAACTTTCATCAAAGTCCATCACCTTCTAGAACCTTCCATCACCTTCCATGACCTTCCAGAACATTCTTGACCCTTCTATATGATGTACCTAAAAAGTTCTAGAACATTCGAGACACTTTCAGACTTTTCTCGAACCTTCCATACCTTTCCATAGCACACCAAAATGATACTTCTAGAACTTTGTACAATGTTCTACTGTTACAAATTTTTTCGAGAATACTCTGTAGGCACCTATTTAACATCTACAATTCGGGAACTTTCCATCACTATTAATTCGAATTAGTGTTTAAACAACCGAAGATGATACCATATCGCCTGTAATAATTTCGTTTCTTATCCATTCGCGGTAGGTAAGTGGTTACTCGTATCACCACTCGCGGTGCGTCACATCGAGCGGACGGCAACCGTAAGATTTTTTTCCTGTCGACCCTGCACCGCGATTTTTGTAAACAAACTCCGGAGTGAGACAGGCCTGGTTTTAGTTTCCCAACCCAATTTTCAATTCTCTAACGAATGGTATACCTATATTTAAAAGACTTCGAAATTCAATTACTCTATCCTTTAACATGATTGATTATTATTGGGGCACAAACAAAATAGTTGCAGAGTTACCTATAGCACAAACTACGTTGAGTTCACCAGAGTTTACAAACTAAGTAGTGACTAGATTATATCTTCTTTGGTTACCAGCGTTAAGTTAGTATTATTAAGTATTCTATAGTTATAAGTATCGTTACAGACAAAGAAAAAAAACAAGGTTTTCCGTCTACTGAAAAGTAGTGGTTTTTCCCATACTCCAGTTTAAATTTCCGTCGACGATATGTAATGGATAATGGATAACGTTGCACACATGTGCTCTACTAAGGCTCTACTACTTGCTCACGTGTTTTTAGCTTCCTAGTGCCCAATCATAAACATAACTTTATTAATTTCAAAATGATTATTATTTATGAAGCCCTGACTCCCAAACTAGGTAAACTGTACCTATTTCAGGAGTCAGTGTCTTCCCCATAATGACTAAAATCCTGTTTATGAATTGCACAATTTGACTCCCCCATCTCCGTTCCATCACCGAACTACCAGGCGTGGGGGGGACTTCATCCTTATGTAGTAGATATACCACGTTCGCACGAAGCGTTTTGCTTCCTCTTTTATAATGCGAACTGCTAAGGAATGGAACTCTGCCAGCTTCGGTATTTCCGGACAAGTACAACTTGGATCTTTTTAAAGGAGGAGTGAATAGGCATCTTCTGGGTAAGCGCGCCCCACCTTAGGCCTCATCGTCACATACCATCAGGTGGAGTGATTGAGGTCAAGCGTAAACGCATCAGGAATAATAATAAAAATGTGACAAATCCGTGCGAACTACAGGACAGGGTTGCCAGATGTCGAAAAAACTTTCCTGCACAGACAGGCTGGTAAAAATCTGAGTGTTTCTGATCCACCTCGATCGTCAGCATTGCCATTGATAGAGACAGAGTCTATCAAGTACCGGTGTTTATGTTAGTCCAAAAAAGTTCTAGTGATATTTTTAATTTTAATTGACAAATGAACTTTAAGCCATTCATTAAAAAAATTAACATTTGACTAGAATGTATGGCTTATAATTCCTTTGTCGGTGTTTAATGTAAAAACAACACTAGATGTCTTGACTGATATTGATTGATTGATTGACATTTGGTCTGATTGATTTGTTTGGTTTTGAATTGTGTGTGTTATTGCGTGAACTGAATTTAGATATTGTTTGTTCTAAAATTGCGCAGATAATTTCACTGTACAATAAATTAACAGACAGTCCAAGCTTTATCAATTATTATCATTTAATATTGTTTAAAAAGTGTTTCAATAATGAACAATGGTGAATGTTATGAAAGGAGTTCTCGTAGAGTGGTATGTATTTCAATAGTTAATTTGTTACA
Organism: Esperia sulphurella; assembly: GCA_947086405.1. Lineage (NCBI taxonomy): Eukaryota > Metazoa > Arthropoda > Insecta > Lepidoptera > Oecophoridae > Esperia > Esperia sulphurella. The sequence continues at coordinate 11,563,489 of OX352273.1, read as the reverse complement.
TATGAATAAAGAAGAATAAAAAGGTAGATACCACTTATTAAAATTAACTAATTTTGAAATATGTTGACTAAACAAGATGGTTTACTCAAGTTTTATTCAAATTGAGGTTAGAACCTCTGCATTTTGTTGGGGAAAGGTGATCGTAATTTCACTAATTACTATGTTTCTGTTGTTTATATCAAATATGTAATTTTTATTTGTAGTTAGTTTTCTAATTGACCACACATGAAGATAGTTTGTCAATCTATAAATGCACAAATTCACTCTATGTAGTCAAGCTCTTGGGGTATATTGAAGGTTTTTTCGATAACATCATTTTCCATTTGAAATGTGTTCTTGATGTAAGACTTTAATATATAAATGTTTTCAGTCCATCTGTTCGCGGCGGTTTTTAAATCCTGAAAAAACAACAAGCATGTAGTTTAAGAACTTAAACGGCTATCCTAGCTATGCTTGACTATCTAGCTATGCTCGTTGGCTTAGTTATTAGTAATATTAGAAACAAGCACAAGAGTTCATGAGTTTGATTTCCCCTGGGGACACAACTTTGTACAAGTTGGGGTCATACTTGTGAGTTGTCTTATTCATGTATATTCCCATCATCATCATGTTATTTCTGTCTCCACCCTCTCTCATCTGCCGGAGACAGACAGCCGGAGGATTTGGCCTACACTCCCAGAGCTGGCCAGATGGGTTGGGGAGGCCCGATTGATGTTTTATAATGTATTCCCCTAGTTGCCTTATACAACATCCACGGGAAGAGTTGGAGTGGTCCTATTCTATACTCTACCGGAAACCACACGGCAAATCCCATATTCCCATAGTACTGGAGAAAATCCTAGTTTCAGATTAGAATATATTATCTGAAATCAATGTTTTAGGCTCATAATATAAATCTGAAAGTGTATTTGTTATACTTTCAAAGTCATCTATTCTACCAACCTCTATAAAATTGTGCATAAATAGCCTATGTCATAGAGATGAACATAGGTTAATTATTACTGAAAGAAAACTGTTCCAGCTAGAAACAAATTAGTTGACCACAACTAAGTTGATCTGTTGTCACTCCAATGCCCTTCTTTACTTTGTCTGTATGGGACAGGGGTCAGCACTTGGTCCTATACCTGCATGGTGAACTGCCACACTCCACATAAGAATTACAAAGGAGTTAAGTCTTACTTGAATCTCTGTCTTCAACTGAGCTATGTATTCTGGATCGCAATCTCTATATTTTTGTAGTTCTTTCTTGAGATCATCTTCTTGCTTCAGTAGTTGTTCTAAGGTTGACAGTATCCGAGTTCTTTCTTCACCGGGCTCACGTCCAATCTAAAAGATACAACATATGACCATCTGTAGCAAGCTTATATAATGATAAGATATTGATGACTCATAGGCCATAACATAACCATTTATGGCTTAGCTAATTTGAACGAATATTCCACCATTGCTTGATCCCTACAACCTTGTCCGGTAGCTATCAATGCAGTACATGCAGGTGAATTTGATGTTTTAGGCATTTGATTTTGTCATGCCTCCTTACAAATGAGAATTCTATGCTGAATACTTACAGACTCTGAGACAATACTGTCTTCAAACTTTTTCAGTTTCTTCGTACACTCATCCACTTCATTTTGTACCTCATTCAGCTTCCTTTTTTTGGTGTTCTTGGCTTTGCTGGAAAATTACGACGAACATTTGATTGTTATTTATAAATGATCTAGTAAAATATATTTGTATTAACTATTTTAGGAACTAATCAAATTAAATTCAATAGAAATCAGATTTGTAAATATTTTGTACATAATGTTATATGTTTTTATGATATTAATGATTTGAATATATAAGACTAAAAACAATGAGATAACATTATTTAGAATAAATTAAATGTTTTCTTACCTTGGAAAAGACCAGAAGTAAATAGAAGTTCCAATCTTTTCTGAGTCAACAAGGTTGTCATCCACTAAACTCTGTACTACTTCCTTCACCGACTGCATAGTGATACCCTTCTCTTTAGGCGCTATTTTCTCCAGTTCCTATACATTGAAGAAAGAATTTATTACAAAAGCAGTAATCAAACTGTTTTATGCAAAAGTTTGTAAGTTTGTGAAGATAGAAAACTGACTCTGACATATTATTTATATTATGAACTGCTAGAAAATATTTTACAGCACAAAATTATACGGAAAGGAGTCTCCATAATCAGGCGTTCACCTCTGCCGAAGTACAAGACCCCCTGATCATGCGCGTTATCGATGTGTACGAAAGGTTAAAAATGTGTTTGCTTGATTTGTTATGTGTGTACAAATATGAGTGTAGATCGCGAAAAATGACTGTTTTACATCAGAAGAAATTGTTATTTAAGTTTTATACTAATCAAAATTGTATAGAATTAATGGGCTCTTACTTTCAGTTGGAAGAAATCTTTACTCTTATGAAAAATCTCCAACATTCTGGTCTTCTTCTCATCTGCACTCAGCCCCCTTTTCTTAGACATGTCCTTTTATTGATTCCAGTGATCCGGCAATGAAGCAGTTCCTTCTACACCTTGACGAGACCCTCGCACTCGGCAGGAAGTTTATACTCCAAGACCTGGACGAAACACATTTGTTCATATCAGCTGACATCGTAGAGACTCTACAGGCTCGCGTGGACGATTTAATGGATCAACTTAGTATTCCTGTTCATGATAAAGGACTGTAAATACTAAAATGGCTACAAGGGAGTCCGGGAGAGTCAAGGAGGCAGAGAAGAGAAGGGTGCTAGATGATGCTGCGAGGAAACGAAGGGCCAGAAAAGCTATTGAAGCACTGGAACAGGATAATTTCCATGATGACCCTCATGCTGACTTGGTTATGTCGAAGAAAATACCCAAATTTGCAGATTCAAATGAGAAGCCGACCAGGAAGAAAAAGTCGAAGAGTGCAGAGTATTACAAGATGAGGTTTAGGAAGACTTTCAGTCAATTGGTTGAAGAAGATGCTGGGTTCAGACCGGAACCACCTAATTATATGTCAGCTCAAGTACCACCCTCTGTGTAAGTTTTTTTTTATTATTATTTTTATATAGGTATGAGTACATACACTTGTCTAACTCCAAACTAAGGATTTATAATAGACAATTCACAAATATAACATCCAGACCGGGACTTTTTTTTTTTTTTTAATTTACTGTCCCCTGTAAAAATTTTATCCACAACCTCTGGTGTTCAAGTCTAATTATCAACAAGTAATGTTGATTTTTATACCATCGATATACACCAACTATATTTCTTATTTCATTTCAAACCAATAGTCATACGAAAACCAACGCTATTTGCGTATCGGTAACATGTACATGAAAATTTACACCAGCAGTAAATTTGGGATTTGCCATAATCACGTCGCATGATCACCTCGCTTAGTCGCCTTGACAATTAAAAAGCTTATAATATAAATTGAAAAAAAAAATATATATTGTTGGTATTTTATTTTGCTGGTTAGCAGGAAGGGAAAGAATTATACATTATTAAATGAGAGATGTGGAATGTCCATATTTTTGTTACTGCATGAGTTTATAAAAATAGCATAGTCGATAAAAAAAAATGACGTGTATAAATGTACCAAGTGTACTCATATGCAATAAATGATTTTGACTTTGACTTTATTCATATCATTTATTGTTTCATGTAGTTAAAAGGGTCTTAAATTATAATCATAGGCGCTAACATGAACCCTTGTAAGGGCACTACAACAGTTTTTTTTAGTAATAATATTTGTTTATACAATAATGATAAAAACACATTTTTCAAATATTCAGAAAAAAATCCGGGAATATTTATAGTAATTAAACATTATTATAAAAATATCGTCGCAATACATACACATGACACTACGTAATTGCGATCATTGCTGATTAATATGTTTGCCTTTCTGTTTGTAAAAAGTAATAAAATAACACAATATTTTTACAGGTTCCCCGACCGACATTTCTGCGCAGTATGCGGTTTTCCTTCGAACTACACTTGCATTCCTTGCGGAGCCCGATATTGTAGTGTAAAGTGCTTAGGGACACACTTAGACACGAGATGTCTCAAATGGACTGCTTAAATAGTGATTTTTGTATCCTGCTTACCAATAAATTCACTAAAGACACCGATTTTTTTACTTTTCTCTCAGATCCTTTTGTCTTTTCAAGAAATAACTTTTACTTTCTAGCGAATTGTCAAATTTGCCGCGGAAAACAAAACTGAAAAAATGACACTAAATTACGGAGGTAGCGTCCCTTGTGCGAAAAAAGTATGAATAGAGGAGCTTCTCTAATTTGGTAATTTAAGTAAAAAAAAATCTATTACACCGCCATCTATCCGGTTTAGTAGTAAAAAATATTTTATTGATGACAGCGCCACCTAGTGCAATTAGACATTATTACGGACACTTGCATATGTATAAACTGCCATCTATTGTCGAGTAGCTGAACATTGTTTAGTTTAGTACCAATTTTAATAAATAGATGGCGTTGCAAACTTGTATTAAAGTTTTGGAATTATGTCATGTAATATTTTTAAAATTATTGTTTATTAATTATAAAAATCCTTCGTTTGAAGTAAAACTTTAACGATTGTGCGCAAGCACTAGAAAGATTAATATTTTATTGACTACCTATTACGCCCCAACCCTTCCAGCCAATAACATTTTATTTGCAGGGGTCGATAGAACATTTGTTGCGATAATTTAACAGTTGTTTCGACAGCTGTCTCTCCAAATGACGGACTGGGGACATATTTCGATGAATAAAATATATTTTAGTACACTTAGGTGACCAAACTACTTCTCATAACGCTACGTCCTCAGCTGGAGCATTCAGGAGCGGGTCGGTGTGGATACATAAAGCCTAAGCCTAAACGGAGCCTAAGGTATATAAAGCTATTTGATCATGTGCGGGGTCGATGTATGTGAATGTGTAATTGATTTGCTACGTGTGCATCTGTGTGTAGATCTCATCGAGAAAAGTTACATAGGTACTGTCATTTGCATCGGAAGAAAACGCTATGACGTTGACCCTCCGCCAACAGTGAGACGTGCGTTCGACTTCGATCACTTTTGTTACGTTTCCCTCGTAATCTGTCAATTGACTTGTAACCGTAGTGCTATTCTGTAAAATACAAACTCACGTGCGAGTCTCACTCGAGTGATTTTACTCATTTCAAAACCTAAGCCATTGGCATTCTGTAAACATTCTAGAACACTATCGACGTGAAGTGAGTTCTTTGTTCACTTCATGTCGAGAGTGCTTTTGAATGTTTACAGAATCACCAGTGAATTAGGTTTCAAAGTGAGTGAAGTGAGACCCGCACGTGAATTTGTATTTTACAGAATAGCACTACAGTTACTTACTAAAAAAGAAAACCTAAACTTTCAGGATCCTATATTTACTGAGTTACATCCTTTGGCCACCTAGTAGTAAATTTTTTTGGGATATCAATCATCATCATCAGCCTGTAAGAGCCCACTGCTGGACATAGGCCTCTCCCAAGGCGTGCCACTGGGATATCAATACAATACAATTACTCTTTACAATATAAAGATACAATAACAAAGTAGCTTACACATGTACATCTAGGCGGTCTTATTGCTAAAAGCGATTTCTTTTAGAAACCTTAGGATATCTTTATCAGTTAAGGAATAATTTACTAATCACTTTTCTGTTCCACTTGTATAGAAATATAATATGATGTCTAAGTAGGTATAGTAAATATATATATATATATAATATTAGCCTCGTTGGCCAATAGACAAATAAATTAGACAAACAGCTTGGTCATTAGACTCGAGTCCCAGAGGTCGTGGGTTCGATTCCCACTGAGGACAGACCACTTTGTACAAGTTGGTCCCGGTCTGGATGTTATATTTGTGAATTGTCCTATCCTTGTTTAATTCCCATAGCATATCCCGCTAGGGGCAAATGTTCGTATGATGAATATGAATGTTTGTACCCAAGTCTTGGATGTTTGTATGTATATTTATTTAAGTATGTCTATCCGTTATCTAGTAACCATACCACAGGCTCTGCCTAGCTTGGGACTGGATAATTGGTGTGAATGTCTGACATATTTATTATTATTATTATTTATATATGTATATTATGTAATATTTATTATTTATTTATTATTTTTTGTACGGTTCAAGCTTTTCACGGGCCGACCGCACTTCCACCTCCTTTGTATTCTCGTATGCCATCCGTGAACATCTGGTAACATAATAATAAAACTCTGTTATCTACCACATAGGGTCGTTATCATCAGCTGCCGGGGGTGCGAACCGATAATCGAACCACGTGCCTCTGTGTCAACACCATCCGCGCATAGGGTCTACTGAGCCAATAAGAACATACATGGGTTTATACAGACTTGAGTTTGACAGGGTCACATAAAAATAATCTTATTCCAACGATCTCTATGTACTACCAGATGGAGCGTTCCAAACAACCGCTCTGTTCCACGCAAGTAGCCACAACTCTTCCACATTCACAATGAAACTTGTGCAGTTACTACGCAGAACATTTAATTATTACTAAATATTGACGCTACGGTTAAATAATGTCAATATTTAGTCAATAATTAAATGTTCTGAGTAGTAACTGCACAAGTTTTATTGTGAATGTGAAAGAGTTGTGGCTACTTGCGTGGAACAAAGCGATTGTTTGGAACGCTCCATCTGGTAGTACATAGAGATCGTTGTCTTATTCATTCTAATATTGAGTCGTGTGGTTCCCAGCATACAATAACCACCCCCAATGTTTCCGTGGGCGGGTGTCGTCAAGGCGACGAAGGTATCGAACCAGGGACGGGCAGCAGCGTTCTCCTGTGTATAACCAATGCGCCTGACAAGCGTGGTAATTATGGCAAATCCCCAATGGACAGCCCCTCCAAAACTGGCATTCTATTGGGGAGGCTTATGTTCAGCAGTGGATATATTTCGGCTGATGATGAATCAGCTTTTAGGCGTCCACTGATGGACATAGGACTTTCCCAATTAACGCCACCACAATACCATAGCTGATAATGATCCTAATATTGATTTTTCCTACTTAATAACTCAGAAAATTCGAACAATATTAGACTTTTTATATTTTAAAAAAAAGGTAACTAAATAACACTAGGTAACTAACTAGGGATTGCACCAGGGACGGGCAGCAGCGTTCTCCTGTGTGTGTGTATGTTAAGATCATTACTGCGATCACCAATCCGCCTGCCAAGCGTGGTGATTATGGTAAATCCCCCAATAGACAACTTACCAACAGTGGTACTCTGTTGGGGAGGCCTATGTCCAACAGTGGACGTATTTATTTAGGCTGATGATGATGAGGTAACTAATATATTTTTTTCATTACGTACCTATTTGAAGTTTTCCGATAATATACATATCAGGATAAGTTTAGTAAGCTGAAGTGTCAGTAGGCAAGTCCATATACCTATTAGTTTACCTTATCTTCTCATCTCTCTCTCTCCCTCTTCTCAAAACGTAGATAGATCTCTAAGGACAGCGTTTACGTTTCTAAGTTCCCATTTAGCTTAGATAGTGGCTTGGGCGTTCGACATGAGCGTCGAAGGTCGTGGGTTGCGTTCCCACTAGGAACAAACTTTACCTGACCTGGTATGGATGTTATATGTATTTGGGGATTTCGTGTTAAAAATGAAATAAATTTTTACTTATGTACTTCCCTTCATTTATTTCTTTTTTTAATATTCATCTTAATGCACCATTGAATAGCTAGCGTTTTGCTTTGAGTAATAACATAGATTTTCTGTGGTGACTACACTTTATTTCACAAATCTATTGGTACATAAATTATTGTGTTTTAGTTCTAATATCTCAAAGCAAAATGCATTACTATTCAGAAAATACAATTTAAAAAAAGGTTTACATTTTCTGACTCTAAAGGTGTAACAAAACATCTAAAGTTGGTAACAACCATTACATAAGCATTTAGTATCGAATACTGAACAACTGTTCTACAACTTTTGAACATAAATTTTTTGGAAAAAATAACAAAAAATATATATATTATGGGCTCGATTCTGAAGGCACAACGTTAAAATTTGACAGCACTAAAACTGTTGCTATCCTTGTCACACAGTATTATGAAGATAAAGACGAAACCAATTTTAGCGCTGTCAAATTTTAAATGTGTGCTTCAGAATCGGAACCTATATATTTATATATATTTAATACATGCACTTGTCTAATCATATACTAGGATTTTCTCCTGTGTTACAGAAATTAAACAAGGATAGGACAAATCACAAATATAACATCCGGGACCAACTTGTACAAATTTTACAAAGTTGTCCCCAGTGGGAATCGAACCCATATGACCTCTGGCGTTTGAGTCCAATTACCAATCCACTAGGGTAACGAAGCGGTCAAAAATTTGTTTTTTATCAAAAGTAGGTAAGTAATTCTAAATAACATTTCGATTACTGAGTGTTCATGTTACGGGCAACTGCAGGTATTTCATTACACCTGTATACCAACATTGTGATGTAACTATTCTAAACTATAATTTATATTTACAATAACTTTATATCACAATACGCATTCAAGGCATTTGAAAATGGATTAAACATACATCTGACGGAGTTGAAAGTGTTTTGTTATACATTTTTCATTTTAAGACACGACCCTGGAATTAAAATTTACGCTTTATGGATTTGTTTACTTAATTTTCAAATCAATATAATTTAAAATCTCATTCTATTGACATTTGTATTAAATTAAGTATTATCTGTACCTAGGCATAACAACACTATTTACATGAAATGCATTTTAACTCAAACTAAATAAAATCTACAATTTTGCCTTAAAATTACTGACTTGTTTGTTATAAAATATATATACGATATATTTAAAGCCAAAAATACATATTTTATTATTATTAATATATACAAATTGGTATTTTTTATTATCGTTTTCTTAATACTGGACTAAGGAATGGTTAACTTTGTCTACTGTTTTTTTTAATAATAGTATAATATTAAATTTCAAATCAAAGGTCAATGTTGTCTTGAGGAATTACACACATATATAATGCTCACGCCTTGGTCCCAGAGGGGTAGGCAGAGACGATGTGTAGCCACTTTGCACAATCCAAAGCGACTTTCCTTCGCTCGCTTTTCGCTCCGTGATACCCCTTGACGTTGCAAACAACATCGTCGCCTTCTTGTTTAGGTACCACGATTTATTTAGGAGTTAAATATGAAAATCTAAATTTGAAAGCTAATAAAGAGGAACTTACTTTGTACTAGTAAATTTACTTAGAAAATATTTCTGAGATTCAAACAAATAAAGCATTTTTTAATGGTCATATAGAGTCAAAGTGTAAACAGCATTTTTTTTTGCAAAATGTAACTTTGCCATTTCTAATGCTTATTCAATTTAATAAATAACTATTATATCAACTTTATCCAATATTTATTGTCATATTTGTACTACTACAAATAGAGAAGGCTTAATAGGATGGCATAAATGTCAATATCTTATTCGCATAGGACCTACTCGTGTTTGAACACGGGCAGTGTTAACCACACACCACTAAAAGACAAACCGTTAGATTGTTGCGTTCCGATTGGTCAGTCATCACGTGTAGGCAGTCAATGCACCAATCACAAAATTGCTTAAAAAAATTAAAACAGTCTGTTATTTACGGATCGTCTTTCTTTTTCCTCAGCTTCCCTTCCGTGTGAATGGTTTGCGTTACAGCTTCTACTGCTGTCGACAAATCGGCATCAGGGTCTATCGCTGCTGATAAAGCAGAAATGTATGCGCATGCTATCCGTAAAACCGACAATTTGGACAGTTTTTGATTATGACTATACGCTGGTACTGATTTTCTAAGAGTATCAAATGCTGCGCTTATCGTGTGCACTCTCGTTCTCTCCCTAGCGTTGGCTTCTATCCTTCTTTCTCTTGTCATATTCTTGTAGTTCCTTTGTTCTCTAGGCTTCATTTTATCAGAGTATGGTTCTACGACGCCTGGGTGCGGAGGGACTCTAGGTGGTTCTGGGCTGGGTTCATTTACCGGCGGTATTAATGGAGGTAGAGGGGGTGGAGGGGGCTCCAAGGGCCTCCTTCTCTGACGCAATAGACTAGATTCACCGGCCTTCTTAACTAATGACAGTGGCTCTCTCTGAGGTTCCTCAGTGAAAGACCACGGTCGGAAAGGGCCGACTGTGTTATCGCTTTCAGGACTTTGCAGATCTTCTCTTGAGTCCAGCCGGATACGTTTTTTAGGGGGCTGCAGGCGGGTCGGAGTCCGTTCTCTCTTGAGTCTGGAGTCGGACTCGACCAGGCGTACGCCGGAGTCATCAGAATGGGCTGGCCCGGAGCAGGAGTCATCGTCTTCGCCTCCAGAGACGAAGCCAGCATCACGCTCTAGTATTCTATCTGGAACAATAGAAATGAATACATTGCTTTGTGCACAAATGGTAATCATAATGGTAGACAACTACTTTCTGATAACTTTTCTTTGTTTGCTGTTGAGCAACAAACGACCTGATGTCCACTGTTGCCTATATAAACCTTCAGAAAAGTTGCAGTAGCGTTACCATTTCGAACTATGTACAAGTTGGATGTTATATTTGTGAATCGTCCTATCTGTGTTTAAATCCCGAAGCATAGGAGAGAGCGTAGTATGTATATGTAATATATATTTTTAAATAATACTTTTTAGGAGACCAAATAAATGATTTTTGCAATCCCCTTTTCTTATTTAAACGGTTCAATGATTCTTCATATTCATGTCAATTTCCATTTAGGTACATTGTTTTTTACCAATCACGGTGGATCATCTGCATGCATGTATGTTTATGTTTTTTACTTACTACTAATTAATGAATAACTATTTTTGATGTTTACTACTATTAACTTTATATTATTTTTGTGTATACGTCTGCAAAGGTAGGGTTGAGTGATAAATTTTTTTAAGAACCTATGGCACCTGAATTTCATACACAATAAATTTCATTTCACTTCATAAAAAAAACATCGATCCGTTTTGAAGAATGAAAAAAACAGAACCTTATTAAAAGAAAATAAAAAAATCCTGCAAAGTTCTCCTGAAAAGTAGCATTTTTTACGTTAGATCTTAATTGGAGGCACAGTTCCTAATGTACTAAGAAAAATAATTCCTGCTCCTGATCTTATTTATTTATTAGTTTCAGTTATGTATTTTTAGAATTGTAAGGCAGACGGATGTATTCTTTCCTAAGCTGTAAAGAGCAAGGCTGGACCGCGTCATTTCATTACATTACGCGACTCAGCAGCTTGGCGCCGGCGCCTGCGCATGTGACGTCATGCGTACTACACACGTGATTAAGCCTGCAAATATATGCCTTGAGATTTATAGAATTCCGATTTTTTTATTATGATTACACACTATGAAGTCTTTGGGGTATTAAAATTATTATTAATTTAGGCTTGATTTTAAAAATAAATTACAGAGAAAAAGTTTATTAATTATTTATTGTGTTTATTTGTCATTATTACAACTCAAAGTTATATTTTTCGAAAAGCAAATACTAGATATACCTACATACAGACAGACATATTAAATCCTCCAACTACCGTATTTTCAAGTAGTTAATTAAAAAAAAAATTGCAAAAAAACAAATATAAATACGTTAGGGCTTCACCTCAATCTTACCCGCCGACGAGGCTGATGACATATAATATATATATATATATATATATAAAATAATACATGTATAATCCTCAACTAGGATAGGACGAGGTGGTCAAGATAGATCTTTTCTGTACCTTAATATTTCAACGATATAATCTCATGTACATCGTGCACATTATAGTGGTATGTCAGTGTGTATGTGTTCGTATACACCACAGACATAACAGGTTTGCGCCCATATGGTCAGGATCGGTTCGATTGTTATGCGATCATATTAGTTCACTCGCTCCACGAATAGTCAACATTCCACTGAACACATACAGACAGACTTACAAGTTCTTTTATATATATATTATTTGAGTCAGATTTATGTTTGGTTTTTCCAGTAGGTGTTTAATTAAATTAACATGAGTTATAGTAGAAAAAAGTAGAAATGTTATAAAACATCTTATAAGTATTATAATTATGCAAGGTCACTAGAGGTCACTAATTTTATTAGTCGTATATTAAGATGTTAGTTAAGATACTAATTATCTATATGTACGAATATAGTAGGAACCTATTTATATTTTATCTATTTGTGTAGAAATATGTGTAGTATTGTTTGTAATTTACTTTATTAATGTATCTTTGTTTTTATCGTGTAATAAAGACTAAATGAATTGAATACTCAATTTTATTGTTAGTATGTACATAGGTACTTATATTTATTTCTAAGCAAATTTCAAAATAATAGGTAATTAGTTAAAGTTACTGATTATTGACTTCTGATATGTAAATATTATTAGTGCGTTAGAGTAAAACCAATTTTAAATGTAATAACATAATAATGTATTTATTAAATAATTCTTGATTAGAAATATTTAGAAATTTGCGACGAATTTCAGATAAAATCACAGTTAACGGGTAATATCCGTTTGGCATTAAAATAATCCCAATTAATGATGCTATATCGTAACTGTTACAATATTTGCTAACCAAATTCTAAAATTAACACATTGAGGAAGCGTTAATGTTGGCACCGGATATGAAATAATGAAGAAAAGAGATTTTAATTGACTATAATCTCTATATCTATGGATTAGAAAATTAACGACTTGGCACAGGAAAACGCAGATAAAAATAGAAATAAAAGGTGTTAAAACTGTTAAGACAACTTTTTTAATTGCTTTTATGAATACTCTATATAGTATATAATTGGTTATAAGTAACTGTTTATTTCACAGTACAAGATTAGGAATCATATAGATTTCATCTTTTGTATAACTTGCTTGATTTTTATTGATCTTTCACATGAGTAGGCCAGATCAAGTAGATAGACTATTAATAAATAATAATCACATAATAAAATAATTGGTTTGAGATTAGAGAAATACCTAACTTTTTGCCCAATTTTTATAATTAAATCATAATAATTTGTGATGTTAAGTTCACGCGGACGAAGTCGCGGGCAACAGCTAGTATAGAATACGTTGAACATTATAACATGTCATCGATATACTGGAAGAATGTATAATGTATAATCAAGTCCACTCGTAATGTTTTAAAATAATGCCGAATTAAATGGAAAATGAAATATTAAATTAACGGTAATTTATACAACAATATACAGTATTAAAAACTAATATATAAAACTCGTTACAGTAAGAACACGTCGTCCAGCTCGCCTGTGTACGGCATCGTCCCCAGAACACTGGCGGCGTTACCTCGCTGGATCGCCAGGCTAAGCCATTGTGCGAGGTACGCGCTGAGGTCTCCGGAGGCTAAGACATATCTTTAATAAAAAAAAATACGTGTCGGACGACCATGGAGCCATGAAAATGAAATGGTTTTCTTATAGTATAAGTATTTTATTTTCAGGGAATTCAAATATGTGAACTTTTTAAATTAAACTACCTAATGAGCCATTTAGTTGATAAAAGTAATTATTTTTAGGTTTATTTATTTCGCTTATATACCATAAAACAATATATAATATTATATACTATCTTAGCCATAAAAGGGATCGTCAATTGAATACAGTAATAAACCTTATGTCATATAAAATCGGAATTGAACTCTTCTGTGATTTTTCAGGAACCCTAACATTGTGTACGACTTATACTTTCTTTTTCTTACAGTTGCCTCTTATATCCACAGACTGTTTCGGATACAATACCAGACTTAAAAAATAAAAGATAAATGAACAATAATTTGACTTTCGAAAAATAAGTGTTAAAAGCACAAAAGTAACACATCTATCTGAGATAATAATATGCCCGTAATAGTTGTGCTACCGGAATTAGTTTATGGCTCATAATCGAGTGGCAATGGCGCCACGAAGGCGTTCCAAATTACCACTATAATCTTATGACCCCACCAAATGAAACCAGACCTTATGATTTCCTTAGTCGGGTGAAGGAAATTTTCTAGACCGCAAATGTGTTTGGTGGAATAAGCTGTGAGCATTCACGAGGTTAGCTTCTCACACACTACGTACAAGCGCTTTTTTCTGTAAAACAAACGCCCCCACTTACGATTGGATGAAATATAAATTACTTTTAAGACTGTATATAGAGTAGTTACCTTCAACAATTACAAAAAAAAATCTTTTACGTTCGATTGAAGCTTAAAACAACAGAGGGGAGTTGCCCTACTCTAGATTTCCTCTCGTCCGCAGGTAAAAGACCACCTGGTCATGCGCTGTATAAGTGTGTTCTATAGGTATGTTGTACGATCTGTTACGTGTGTGTGTCATACATAGCACTAGTTTTATTATACTAGTGTGCGTTTGGCATCTCCAATCAGGGTAGTTTTAAGCACTAAAGTTAACAGCACGTAGTATACAAACATGTGTTGAAAATAAACGCCTATAATAATAATTTATTTATTTATTTCTATTTCATGCAAACATATATCATGTTTAATTAATAAAATTAAATACAACTCAAAATATAATACATAATAAGCCAATTATAAAGTTCGTCATTTTGCATAAATATGGAAGGAAGATACTAATAAAGATTATGACATAGATAAAGTAATAATTGGTTTTCATTTTTCATTCTAGATTGACTAACACTGGCCATATTGAACTAGTTTGAAACCAACATTTGGTTTTTCAACAATAAAATTAAGAAACGAACCAAAGCAAAGGCAGGTCCCTCATTACGTTCGATTCACATCGACGTGTTAAAACAAAGAGTTGAACTCAAAAGGGCCCGATCCCTCTCAACGCTGAATGGGTGTCGATCCCACCACCAGATAAACCATCTCCGAGCGTTCAGATACCAATCTGGCGCCAAATTTCACAGAAAAACGAACGCGCCTTTAAAAAAAAGGTTATGGGCTGGGTTATGTTCTTTTTTTAAAACGCAGTAACTTTTTTAATTTTGAATGTTCTAATTCTAATATGGAAGAATCTATATTAACTTTTATTTATATCTGTATTCAGTTTCCGAAAATAATATTTACCAACAAATAGCATTACGAATACTGATTATTGATCAGTGTATCTATAGTTGTTGTAATGATGTAAATGGATTATACGTGAAGTAAAGACGTTCATAGAATTAAATAGTTTTGCAATCGATCTTGGAAATATTGTTCCTGTCAAAAGTAAAATCACTGTAAAATCTGTAAAAAAAAACTGTAAAATCAAAAATAATATTTCCAGGCTTTTCCATATAGATGACATGTCATTGCTTATTTATTTTTTTGCTACTTGAAAATCGCTCATTATGGGAATTTGCATGTGAAATGAGAAAATGATGAGCGGTCAGCTGCAGAGAAAAAAAGTCAGACTAATATGTCGCGACCGCGGTTTATTCGCACGGTCTAAGCTTAATGTATGGGAAGTCGTGATGTTGTTACCGACTTTCACCGAACACACATTACCGACGGCGCCGACCTGGCCATGTTGTTCTGTACGCTACTGCTTTACTAGTTAACCATCGATATACATTTGGATTACACCTACGTAGAATGTTTTGTACAATAACAGTCCCGTGTTTTGTTTTATAGTGTAAATATATAGATAGGTTATGAATTTTTAACATGGTAACATTAAAGAATGAATGAATATTATTAAATAAATAACATATTAAAAAAATAATGCAAAATAACAGAAACATATGGGAGAAGAATAAGTAAATGGACTAGTAGCGGCCTTATCGTTCTTAGCGATTTCTTCCCGGCAACCTTATGCTAGTAAGAACTAAATATTAATAAGTATTCTTTTTTTTAATACCGTACGTACCAAATTAAATATGTTGTCATTTAAGGATCAACTTTCTCCAAAAAAACACATTTGTGATATTTTTTGGTTGAAAGAGTCTTAACATAATAATACAAACATACACACAATGCTCATTTGGTCTCAGAGGTAGAAATTTTTCTGGCATGGTAGCAAGTTTCTAAGTGCTAATGTCGATACTTTATACCGTCGATAACTCATAGACAACTATATTTTTTTGTAAATATACCTAGTGACTTTTGTATACAAATACGATATTAGTGCTCAAGTAATCAAAACTCTTTTGACGTTCACTTATAATGTTTTTAATGACATCTCTGCGGTTGATAGCTTATTTTCGAAATGTCAAACAAGAACAATACTTTTGACAACAAAAAATGACACTTGCATTTCTCTTTTTTTAAAACGGTCTAATGGTAAATCAAAGAATTTCAATAGATGAATTAAGAGTAAATGTACATACAATATATCACGGTATTTGTGCCAGAAACATTTTTAGGCCTGGTAACAACTTTAAAACTTATGTTGCCACAGCGCAATGCTACGGGATTTTAGTACCTATATAACTTTAGTACAATCTTTATATGATAGCATTTGAGCCAGAAAAAAATCTAGGCCTGGTAATAACGTTAAAACTTATGTCGCAGCGGAATGCCACGGGATCTTAGTATGTTCGAGTCCTGGGATCCCGCCGGGATAGGTCGATTAGTCACGTTTGCGTAGCGCCGTTCCGTTGCGGCGACATCATGGCGCCATGCTACAAGTGATTCACTTCTTTCACCCATAATAAAGTTAGGTTAAATATATTATTGTCCTATACGGACTTATTATAAACCTCTGTGGCAGTTTTGATCTAATTTTTCTGTTAACGCTGTATAGATTTACGAGAGTTTGGGGCGTCATCAAGGCTTAGATGACGACCGAAAATTGGCGACTAATCGTTAAAAAAATTATTACGATCTTGGATAAAAATAATTTTGTCAATTGAGAAAAATAGTTTTTAAATATTTCATAAGTTTAGAAGTAAGTGTGTTTGTTATCTTGACATAACATAACAGCTAGAGGTCGTCCTAGGAGGACGTTCAAGGATCACATTAGTAACGTCCTCAAAAAGACTGGGGTCCACAATGAGAAGAATAAAAGGAGCTGCATGAAAAGGTTGATGAATGTGAGTGAGGCTAGTGAGGAGCCTAGCCTACCCCTCTGGGACCAAGGCGTGAGCATTATGAATGTAACATAACATAATCGGTGCGAGGGAGTTTGACTAATATTGTAAAAAATATAATTTTTTTGACGTTTTCTTTTTTAATTTATTTTGATTTGGTTATTTCATCTTTTTATTATTTTGACATTATAAATTATATTATTATCTTTGTCTATGAAAATTGCGATGGACTATACATAAAGATATTTTATTTATTTGTTACGACTAAATTAAACCATTTCAAATATATATTTTAAAAAAAAGCAAGCAGCATTATTCTTGGCGGATATTATATTGTGTATCTAGTGTCACTTGCTTTCACACAATACAATTACATTATCAATTCAAGGGTTTTTAGCAAGATTTTTAGTATCTAAGAAACCGCCATATTCTTAGTTCAATGTAAAATTTACTTTCGTACAAGGAAAATGCCTTAAAAAAATCGTTTTTATCTGGGCCACAAATACTAAGAAGCTGTGACGGATAGCAGCGACATCTGTGGGTGGCCTAGGCCAACATGTCTACCCAGCGTTGGACACATAACAGGCATGAGGACAGCTACCATACACAGATCGGCATAATCAAATTAAAGGCGAAAATGAGCGGTTAATTCCTTTACTTCCGCCATGAAGAAAAACCTATACCTGCCTCTAACGGGAAATAAACATAAAGGGTATTATTAGGTATCACCCATAATACCCTGTAATAATATTCTTCGGTATATTATTAAATAGAAAAATCCTGTAATTATTCTATTGTGCATTATATAAAAACTTTTTGTATATTCGGAATATATAAAATTTTCTACAATATTCATACTAATGGGACTTATTTGGGTTTTACCATATCGATGAAAAGTTCAAAGAAACGCAGACACTCCTCTTTTCAATGCTCAATAGAATTCTATCCATTTAATAATATACCTAATAATAGTAAAATATATGGGACATAATCGAATAGCCCTTTGGAGGCTTAGTGAACAAGTTCTAGGAAATTTCGTAGCGAGTATATATGATATGTCAGTTCAGTAGTCGATTATGTATTACATATTCACTAAGGCTGCTTTTCTAAGAAATTCCGTGCAACCAATCGTTGCATCGTGAAGAAAGACTTGGAAACGCTTTCGATCGCAGCACCTGTTTTGATGTACATACGAGTACCTACTACTATTATGTTATTATTACGTATTATGTATTAGGTATTGACTTCAATTTACAAAAAAGAAATACCTATCAAACAAAATTTGGCGACTTTTAATGTAGGCCAAATATCCATGGACTCACGACGTGGCCATTCCTTCATGACCTGAAGCCGGTTCAATATTTTCGATCTGAAATTTCTAACCAATTATGTAAATTCTCCAGCAATGATGGGATTGTTCTCGAATATAAGTAATGGAAAAATTTATAATCATACTTATTGAAGGAAATACAATGAATTTATTGAACCTACATAGGTATTGTGAATAATTCCATATTTTGAAAATTTATTCACGGTACCTGTAAGATCCCCCCCCCCCCCCCCCCCACACACACACAGTTATGTAAAAGTATCATTGATTTACCCATTAAGCGTTCAGTACAACATGAATGCAATGGAGTACAAAGCGTCCGGACTGGAGTCAAAATATTCCATTGTTTCCAACCAATAGACGCAACACCAGCTTCTCTGTCTAGTCTACGGAACACCTGGCCACCACGTGTGGTGTAAAACGGCCTTGTATTTGATGTGTCGTTTACCTGCTATGTTGCTTCTGGGGTATAGTTTTATAGATGACTAGCTGTTGCCTGCGACTTCGTCCGCGTGGACTACTTAACTTCACAAATTTAATTTTTTATTTTATTTGGAAAACCAACAGCTTACAAACATTTGCAGTATTACAATGAGGGATATGATAACATTTAGTATAGCTAATAACAGGTTTTCATTATTATGTATTTCCGGTAGGAATGAGATGTTTTTTCGGGATAAAAACTATTCTATGTCCTATTCCAGGACCTAACCTATATGTGTGCCAAGTTTCACGCCGATCCCTTCACTGGTCCGATTCAAACTTTCGCATTTATAATAAGTGGGAAGTGGGATAACAAAAGTACCTAATGTTCTTTTCAGGACCTAAAACAGAGAATAAGTACCAAATATTACCTACTATGTAAAGAAGCGACTCTATAGCCTCCGACACGACACTCCGACATTATCGTCGCCCGCAAAATACCAATAATATTACATACTCCTGTATATGAGACGAGTACATATACATAAAGTCTTTAATCAGTGCGTCCTGCCTGTCATGATGTACGGCGCAGAAACGTGGACACTGACGGTGGGCCTGATCCACAAGTTTCAAGTCGCTCAGCGAGCTATGGAGACGGCTATGCTCGGGGTTTCTTTGAAGGATATGATTCGTAATGAAGATATCCGACGGAGAACGAAGGTGACTGACATAGCCGAAAGGATTAGCAAGGTAAAGTGGCATTGGGCGGGCCACCTCTATCGCAGAACCGACGGCCGTTGGGGCAGACGAGTTCTGGAGTGGAGACCACGGATTGGTACACGCAGGGTGGGAAGCCTCGCCGCCAGGTGGACCGACTATCTGAAGAAGGTGGCCGGAAGCGGCTGGATGCGGAGGGCGGACGACAGGGTGTGGTGGCGTTCATTGGGGATGTGTCTATTGGGGATGTGCCTATGTCCAGCAGTGGACGGCTAAGGGCTGACATGATGATGAGATATACATAGGTTTGGCCCCATAGCCTAGTCGGTAGTACACGTGCCTGCGAAGCCCGGGGTCGCGGGTTGGAATCCCGCCCAGGGCAAACATTCGTGTCATGAGCACTTGTGTTTGCCTTGTGACTGGATGTTATTTATATAAGTATATTATGTATATCAGCTGTATGATACCCATATTACATGCTCTGCCTAGTTTGGGATCAGGTGGCCGTGTGTGAAATGTCCCCACATATTTATATTTATTTTTATTTATTTATAGACGTTTTTCTAATCCCTAACCAGGATTTTCTCCTGTGCTATGGGAATTAAACAAGGATAGTACAATTCACAAATATAACATCTGGACCGGGACCAAATTGTACAAAGTTGGTCTTGTACAAAGTTGGTCCCTGTGGGAATCGAACCCAGGACTTCTGGTGCTCGAGTCCAATGACCAAGCCACCAGGCGAACGAGGCGGTCAAATAGGAAATAAATTTAAATTAAAAAATAATAATTAGGGAACGTTGTTAACCCCTCAAGTGATAACGCTTTACCCTTTTCTATTAAACTTCTTTGGTAATAAATTAATTAAAAAGTCTGCGAAGTGTGCGTCGGACACAATATAAGGGTTCCGTTAATTTAGTATGTATGTTAACGCTTTATTGTGCAAAATAATCCCAACAACAATAACAAATAGGAATATAACTATTTGTAAAATACTTATCTCAATTAGAGATTCCTGAAATTTCCATAATTTTCCCATCAATTTTATAAGTACCTAAATTTAATATTTACTTTCTAAAGTTGAATCAGTTTTCACTTTTCGAGTTATCCAGGAGACGGTGTTAGTTTTAATATTTCAGAAACAAAATTTACAAAAAAAACTGTATTTCCTTATTTTTTCCATCATTGTCGAGCAATTTTAAATGTATAGTTCCAAACTTCAGCTCAATTCGTCCAGTAGTTTTCAAGTTTTCCACGTTTTCCAGAAGGTCTAAAAGGTCCGTCAATTTTGACGGATCCCAAAAAGCGGCAGTGACAATGACGAAGTTGCTTTTCCGACGCTTGTGCCAAAAAATGATGATAAAACGATTTAAGAAGTCATTTTTTTTATCCGCTCCAGTCTATGTATTATGGATAATGCATTATGGATAGAACCACCTGGCTGGGTAAGAAAAATTGCATTTCGGTGACATTTTGTCAGCGGTCATTTGTATCGTTTGCCCAGTGGCCGATGCCTGCATAAACCTAGACTTATGCTAAGATTTTTGTCGAAAAAACCTAGATTATGCGCAAGGGGAATTCGATGCGGTACACTCAACGTGAAAAATGTGAAAATAAATAAATAATATTAGATTTCATTCCAAGCCAATAGTCATACGAAAACCAACGCCATTTGCGTCTCGCTTACTTATATATAAAATTATCACCAGCAGCAAAATCAGGGTTGTATTGCCATATAAATTTTGCTGTCCACTTGGGGACACCATCTATTATTTATTTTGTTTTCGAGACGCAAATGCGTTTGTCTATTGAATTGGAATTATATATACATAATATATCTCGTGGGCATATATATAATATATCGTGGGCTTACTGCAAGCAGCAACTAACTGCTCGGGAGTAACAGCAATTAGAACCTTAAGTTTTTGGGGAGAAGGCACTAATTTCTACGGATATTCCCGGACAGTAGTTGCTTTTTGCAGTAAGCCTATACACATGTCTAATCCTAAACTAGAATTTTCGCGTGTGCTATGGGAATTATACAAGGATAGGGCAATTCACAAATATAACATCCAGACCTGGTCCAACTAGACAAAGTTGTCTGTTGTTCCCAGTGGGAATCGAATCCAGTCCCTCTGGTCCAATGACCAAGTCACTAGGCCATCGAGGAGGTCAAAATCGCAGCTGTCTTTCGTGCAAAGTAGATGGGTAATAAATTATTGAGTTTATTTGACTACTATACATAACTATTTGTATGTTATAACTACACTAAAGCGAGATATCACCCATCATTAAAATGTTTGGAACCTTGGTAATCCGACAGGGAATGATTTGGCTGAAATCTGATAATGGCTATTCAAAGAACGACGGATGGAATAAATCTAGAATGAATACCATACCAAACTTATCAGGCAAGCTGTTTTAAAAGTGTCATTCATTAAAAAAAAACGACGGATAAATAATATATAGGTAAGTACCATTTGGTGTAAAGCTTCAATTAAATCATGCCTGGAAAGTTTGAAGAAAACTTACCATGCCAAGTTACCATACCAACCAGGTGTTATACAATAACAGGAGTTTGTGAAGGCGAATGTACTAACCTATTTATGCAACTAGCAATCGTATGTAACAGCCGGATGTAATGATTTTCAACAGCACCCATTAATTTGCAACTTGTTTTGGTGGTGAGTATTCTTAAAAATACATAATTTAGGCTGACAGAAATCTCTGAAAGAGATAAGCATTACCATTTGTACATGTAATTTTTTTCCCTACTTTTATTGTTTTGTATGTTTTTTCTTTTGTGTGTGCAATAAATTGTTAAATAAAATAAACAAAATTTAAAATTCTAAGGGAATACATTATAAAACATCAATCAGGCCTCCCCAACCCGTCTGGCCAGCGCGGGGAGTGTAGGCCAAATCCTCCGTGTGCCTCCGGCAGATGAGAGAGGGTTCTGCTCCTGCAGTGGAGACAAAAATAACCTGATGATGATGATGACGAAAATTCTAAGTGCAGCTATAGTATCTTGTCTATATACTTACCTTTTTTCCAATAACATAAGTATTGATAAAATTTAATTAAAAAAAAGAAAAATATAAATCTCAAGAAAAAGAAGTGCCTACAAATTGCTTTCTTCACTTATCTACAAAGTACATTAGATTATGTATTAATTTATATTATTATTAATAAACAACACATTTCATATCATATTGAATAGGTACATACTTTTTAACGGGCAAGCGTGTAGAAACGAGACATATGGTGTTGCAGTAACAGATCAAAAAGACCTAGGCCTATTCTAGGGCTAGTTATATACAGTTATTATTCTCTAAATATTAAAAAGATATATTTTACCATACAATTTAGTAAAGTCAGCCTGCATGAACAATACTTACTCATTGCTTTTTATAGTAAAGGTGAAAATTTCACATATGTACTTGTAGCTGTTTCATTTTAGATTTAGATATCAAATTATGACCCTCATTTACCTGACTTTGTTTCTAAAAACGAAATTCCTAAAACCAGCATGGCGCCAACGTCCGCACGAGATGACCTCGCAGTGGCGCCCAAAAGTCGATAATATAAATCACGTAACATAAAAAGTTAATTTCGCATGCGACCAACTTGGAATCCAACGGCCAGATGGCTGACTGGTCTCAATGTTTTCGATGTACTTGTAATAAGTACCTAAACGTCAGTTGTCATTTAGGTACATTGACATTTTCAACTCTCGAGGAAAAAATACTACAAAAAAACGGGTCTCCCAGTAACGACCTACAATAATATATAGGTACCTTGTATTTCATCATCAGCCGAAATACGTCTACTGCTGAACATAAGCCTCCCTAATAGAATGCCACGGTTGCCCATTGGGGGGATTTGCCATAATCACCTCGCTTGGCAGACGGATCGGTGGTAGCAGTAATAATCTTAATATACATAGGAGAACGCTACGCCCGTCCCTGGTGCAATCCCTCAGTCACCTTGACGACACCCACCTTATATTTATATATCTAATAATATAGACGTTTTGGAGAGAAATGCAATAAAGTTTGACTCTCCCTTTTGATGAATGTAGGCGTAAATTGCCTTTGGAATTTTTGCGTGTGGAAATCGTATATCAAATCTAATACCTGAATAGCAAAAGCAAACAAATAAAATTGTAGGTACCTACTTTTACGGACGATTTCCACACGCAAAAATTCCGAACACAATTACGCCTACCCATAGAAAATATCTAAATCCTCCTATGTTTTTTGTTTACACTCAATGTTTACCTTCGTCGCGCGACACCGCATTCCACCCGCCAGACATTTGCATTAATTTTCTGACCAGAACAGAGCGGATTCGAAATAAAATTCCAAAAGATAAATTGCTGTTTTTAGACCGGCGCTTGCGCGGCGCTAGTAACTTGTTTCTAGGTGACAACATCCGGGAAACCACTGGTCATGGATATGATTACCTTATTATTTGATATTTGTTCTTATTACTTATATGTGAAAAATGATAGAAATATGTGAAGAAAGCCTACTATAAGTTAGATGACTACTTAAATGATAAAAGTCCATTGAGTGCTTGATGGCTCAGCATAGGTAGACTTAATGATTGTAATGAATAAGATAAATCAAAGGTAGGGCCCTGTGCCGTTGGGTTTGTTGCCACTTCTTCCCCTCGGTTATACAGATGGAAGTGGAGTAGTTTTAGGCAGAATTTGACGTCAAAAAGAGAATAATGTATTCCAATTTTGAAAATAAATATTTTGATTTTGATATGAAATTGTCGTTCCCAGATTAGAACAGGGTCCACCCCAATCTTCCCGTAGACACGGCAATTAAGGGGTTACACCAGAGACGGAAAGCAGCGTTCTCCTGTGTATATTAAGATCATTACTGCGACCACCAATCCGTCTGCCAAGTGTGGTGATCATGTCAAATCCCAGAAATGGACAGTCCACCAAAAGTGGCATGATATTGGGGAGGCTTATTGTTCAGCAGTGGGCGTATTTCGGCTGGCGATGATCACATGGTTAGAAAGGGTATACCTTCAGGATACAATAGAAACAATAAGGGAAGGGGACAAGTCATAAAAAGGCTGACGACATTGTTAATTGTCCTGCTGCACATCACCTGGACGTCTTTTAGTAGCCTCAGAAGTCATACGATATCTAAAGCAAGACTGGGAGCTAACTATACGCTATGATTTCATGAATTAAAATAAATCTAAATTGTTTAAAGTTAAGGCAAATTAAATTCTACAAATGAGATTTTATTTCACGTCGTTAAATAATGTGGCTTGTATCCACAAAAGTTCCATTAAAGCAGAGTGAAGCACTAGTTTCACTAGTTTCTAAATAAAAGCGATAAGAAAAAGTCTCAATACAAAAATTACCACTTGGGCCCGAGCGAGGTACTGACGCTGCAAAATAAATAAATGAGATCGGACGACCTTACAAGGCTATGTCGTGTCATTCACGCCTCGCGGGCGGATGCCTGCTAATTATGCGATGTGGCACTTGAAGGATTAATTCGCATCATATCACAGGTACTAGCTATCACCTACCGCGACTTTACGTGGAAAAAACAGCCTGATAACTCGTGACCTAAAGTGGATTCTGCGCCTTCCTTCGGGGAGCAGTTGATAGAAGCAAATGAGGTTGCCTGAAGCCATCTGTGGTTTGCCAGTATTTCTGAGATGACCGCGTTGTTCTTGACTGTACGATCCAATACGTAGGAAGCTAATGTAGCAATTTCTGAATTGCTCGACCATCTACAATAAAATCTTAATTGCATGACTTAATGGTGTAAATAGAGCTTCTAGTTAATTACCTAGTCTGTGGTGGAGAAGATGGTTGCTATGTTGCTATAAGATATATTTTTTAAATCATACATAGGTTTTTTTGTAATCATATTGAACTTTAATTATATTTATGTGACGTTCTGTTTTTTATTTTCATCTCAAACACATTTTAACGCACAATAAATAAATACTGCGTTTACACTAAATATACCTCCTGCTGACTGCAAAAAGAGCATATTTTTATAGGCTAGATTAAGTTAAATGTTCTTGATACCTTTAGAATAGCCGATCGCAACGTAAGGAAAGACAAATGAATTAAATAATAAAATTCAGATAATATGAAGAAAAACAGTCTCTAATAAAATAAGATTTTAATTGAAGCGGCTTGAAATCGATTTCGAGCCGTTAAAAGTCTCATACTGAGAATCGATTTCATTTTATATCATTATTCTGACAACATTATTCCTTTAATGGGCGATAAATGCGCAAACGCATCACTTGGCGCCACCTAAGAGCAATAATAACAAATCAATTCTGAACTAATCCTAAGTCGATATATATATATATATATATATACTACATAAGTCGATATATATATATATATACTACATAGAATTTTCTCCTGTGCTTAGGATAGAACAATTCACACATTTTACATCCAGACCGGGACCAATTTGTTAGGAACCCCGGGAAGTCACCCTGGGCATGCGACCGCCGTCCCTCTTCACGTGCGCGTCCCGCCGCACGCACTCGGCGACACCTCTCGGGGGGAGGCAGAGTTCCTCCCCCCTGCACCCTGTGGTAATCGAACCCTCTAGCGCTTGAGGCCAAACTGGGCCAACGAGGAGGACAAAACTGACTGCAGTCTTGACTATCTCAAATCTAGCAGAAAAAACTATTATAACATCACACAGGTGTTTAATAGTGAAGGTGGGTGCTTCCTTTTGGATATTCCATACAGCTGGCCTTCGGCCGACGAGTTCTGGAGTGGAGAACGCCCCGCCGTCAGATGGACCGATGACCTGAGGTGGCATAAACAGCGGCTGGATACAAAGGACCAGGTGTGGTGGTGTTCACTGAGGAAGGCCTATGTCCAGCAGTGAACGTCTAAGGGCTGATAAGATGATGATGATCTTGGGCCGGCCACCAAAACCCTGGCGGTGGACCGTTTTGTATGACATCTGACATCGTGGACGTCGAAACTATGTGAATATATCAAAGACTAACAGATCTATGGACCACAAACTCAATATACTTCATTATAAGACAGTTGCGTAAATAACTATTATTAAATATGTAAGAAAAAGTCTATAAACATGTATCGAAAATCTTAAAGGTGTAGTTATTGTAATAAAAAAAGTCGTTTCCTGCGGAAATATAATTAGGAATTACTGAGACTCTGTACGATTTATAACTCTATGCGGCTTGCTGCGCCTGCGCAGAGTAATGTGCACATTTTATGGGTTTACTTGCACAAATGCGATTTAAACTTACACGGTGCATTTAGTTGGCGCCTAAAAGCACATTAAACAATTGTGTTATTTTAACCGAGTTCTGTTTTGCAAAAAAAAATTATAGGTCAGAGGTGTCTACAGATAAATTGACTAACTGTACTTTTCTTTGTGTATGATTTAATAAAATTAATATGTTTTATATTGTATATTGCCGTGTGGTTTCCGGAAGAGTAGAATAGGACCACTCCAACTCTTCCCGTGGATGTCGTACAAGGCGACTAAGGGAATACATTATAAAACATCAATCAAGCCTCCCCAACGCGTCGGGCCAGCGCGGGGAGCGTAGGCCAAATCCTCCGTCTGTCTCCGGCAGATGAGAGAGGGTTGTGCTCCTGCAGTGGAGACAAAAATAACCTGATGATGAATGAATATGTTTTAAAGAAAAGAACATTACTAATGATCTTTCACTTTAATTAAATATATATTTAATTTAAGTTTTTAATAAGTGGGTAAGTTATAAGGACATAGAAGGGTATATTGTTTATGTAAATCTCGGACAGATGAACGGATATAGTGTGATTCTGACAGTTTACGAATATATATATGCAATATCCAGAGATACGTTTACTTACTTAAGCATTAAGCAGGTCATTAACACCTGTTTTGTTGCATATAACGTATGTAACACGTCACGTCATGTATTTATAGCTTTGTTTGTTTCCACACCTATTGTTTGTTTATTGACACTAGAGACGGGAACTATGACATCACGGACTCTGATTGGCAATTCAAATCACTTACTTCACAGATAAAAAAAAATTTAACTCTGATATGTACAAAAAAACGCAAAATATCCAATTGAAATATTGAATTTAATAAATGAATTGATTTTCACTATTTTCATACTAAATGTTTTAAAATATTTTGGAATTTAATATCATCATCAGTCAATACGTCCACTGCTGAACATAAGCGATTAGGTGGCCCTATTCTTAGCCGGAAACAACATTGCCTTTATGATTAGTGTTGTATGTGATGTTTATGATTAGTGTTAAATACCCTAATGCTAATGATATGATTAAAAAAAACTAGATACTTTAAGTTTTACCCTCAAAGTTTCTCAAGTTATCTTAAGAGGATAAAATAGCAGCTTCTACTAGAACCACTCAATATTATACCCTTTTCATACATTTAGTATGAAAGATACGACTATCTTCTAACAAGGGTACAAAATAGTTCCAGGTAAAATCCCTATCATAAAACTATGCCTAAGCATTGTAAGAAGCATAGAGAGACACCAAACTGGTTTTAATACTTTTGCCTTACTGTCTTATTACGACTTATGACATTCAATACTGTTTTTTCTTTTTAATGTAAATAATTACTATCAAGAACTAAAACTATCATCCAGTTCAATTAAAGTGTATTTAGAACCACACTGGATATTATGTCGCGCATATTCCCAAAGTTGTTAGGTTACCTACCTAAGTATATAAAGAGTTAGAAAAAGTGAGGTCTAAAATTATTATTATTATATTTTAGGAATCGATTTTGATTGATTTAATTACAATAAAAAAAAAATCTTGAATGTTTTATTTAGTTACTTTCTTTTAGCAATCAACCGCATTTATGACATAACAACTGAAACGATTTAGACAGAAAGTTTTACACCATTAAAATCTTGAACTAAGATGGAAAAAATAAAATCAATAATCCACGGCGGTGACGCATAATACTTTAAATATAATTCATTCATAACTAAAAAAAAAATCAGAATTGTACATTTCAAACATGCATACATTATTATGTATTACAGATACCAAATAAAAGACTTTGAAACCGTAGTTTTTTATCTATGCTACACTTTTTGTGTTGGCTGCATGGGAAGGATAGGAGACCTTTTGTTTTTGTCTCTGGCCAACCGATCGCTTCCTCTCTTTGTTTTCGATAATTTTTTGGCTTCTCTTCGTCAGCATTCACATCCCGTATTTAATATTTATAAGGCTACATGTGTACTTGCTAAAAGGTCTTATATTACTGTCTTGGTATTTGCTAAATGAATGGTTTTACAAGTTTATAAAGTAGGTTACATACCATAAGTTTAATTAGTTTTAATCAGCATCAAACAAAATTGACCATACTATAGCTGTCTCTAAAATAAATTACTGCTTCCACAGTTATCTCACTGTGTTGTTTCTGTTTAGCAATACACTGATACTTAATTTGACATCATTTTATCAGCCCTTAGACGTCCACTGCTGGACATAGGCCTTCCCCAATGAACGCCACCACACCTAGTCCTCCTCACACTTTGTTAATTGTTTTTATTTTAATAAAAAAAAACTTGTTGAATGTAACCATATGATGTTTTTTCGCATTCGCATATTAGTTTGCTTTTTATATCTTGAAGATTACGGGGTAACAGGTACAGCTACTAAATTTTGTAATATTTTTATCAGTAACACCAAAGATAATATATTGGTAACACCCTAATGCAGGTTAGCTGTGGAAACTCCTTCTTACGTTACTTAGGAGTTTCTGTAGGATAATATAAACACGACACACATTAATTGCTTAATTGTTTTCGTTTATGAAGTTATTGCCCTTATTTTAAATACAAAATTTTCTTATACAACATCTGTTTTACAGCGGCTGTGATGTTTAATATTGGTAGACAATAGAAAAGTACAATTGGACACAAAATATACACCCATCTGTTGGCCTCATGTCAAGCGAAATTGAATTCCTTTACAGTACACTCTTTACATCTGTTAGTTTATTGGGTCAAAAACAAATGCAATTGTTGGGTTTCCCGCAATAAAACAAAACTGTTTAAAGGTTAATTAAATAAATATAAATATGTCAGACCATTCACAAATTATTCCTTCTGTTTATTCTTCCTTGACTGAAAGAGAGACATTTACAGAGCAGAGGAATTTCAAATACGATTTAAGAAAAAATCTATACTTCAAAATCAGTATAGACTTACATAGGTAAGCTCATATTAACGTTATGCAAGAACATAGCGCTCCGCCGCCAGATGAACCGACGACCTGAAGAAGGTGGCCGGAAGCGGCTGGATGCGGAGGGTGGAGGACCGTGTGTGGTGGCGTTCATTGGAGAAGGCGTATGTCCAACAGTGGACGTTTTAGGGCTGATATGATGACGATGAATATACGAGTATTGAAACAGCCGAAATCCTACACCTAATTTAGTAGTATCCATTACTATTTTTTTAAAATAATATACATACATATTAATAAGGGTAAAATAAATAATATATGATTTCGGTTAGAACATATTTAGAGTTATACAAAAGAGCAGTGGTACGGTCTATTACGGTACCACAGGCTTTTCGGTGAAGGAATATATTGTAAGGAAACCTGCATAATGCCAAAGAAGAAATTCTAAGGCGTATCTGAAGTCCACCAAATCGATTGGGCACCGTTGGTGGACAGGAATTTGGTTTGGGCCTTGGAGGTCGAAGTTGTCGCCAGGTCTTCCTGGCCCCCTTAGAAGATAAGATAGAGTCCTACATCATTTTGAATTTCACAATGTTTAAATTATGTTTTATTTCATTATCGGCCTGTTAAAGCCAACTGTTAGACATGGGAGCCAATTCAGTAGGAACAACGGGCCATAAAAGAAAACATTTAACTAAATCAAATTCCAAAAAACGAGAGTGCAATAATATTTTTTGTTAACCTTCCGTTTTGCTGCTAGCATTTTTTTACGACTAGCAATATTTTGAAACACACGGTCACGTGCGCTGAATGAAACACGTGTTCACGCGGTATAGAGTGCCACAACCTTTCAGTTGCCGGTGGCTAAATTGGGAACTAAACGTGCCAGTATGGTTTAAAACATCACAGGTTCATAGAACATTTACCGCTATCGTAACCTATAACTGCAGTTAGAAGTTTGTAGCGCAGCGGATGCAGTTTGGCCCATGCTTGTTGATAAGCCGTTAACAGACCGATATAACGAGAAAATACCAAAAATGTCATCTCAAGAGCATATAATATGATCTAAACAGACAATATCACAAAATATAAATATAAGATGTTTGTTAGTCGATCACGCTTCAAACCACTGGACGGATCGGGATGAAACTTGGTACACATATAGGTTAGTTCCTGGAATAGGACATAGGATAGTTTTTATCGTGAAAAACATCTCATTCCTACGGAAAACGTGGTCCACGCGGACGAAGTCGCGGGAAACAGCTAGTACTACATAATAAATAAACGTATCCTTCCTAACTAACTAACTAACTAGCACATTGGCGAAATATGTAGCCATAAGCTATATTGAAGGTCCAAAGTGGGGGTATATTGGTATTAGTGCACCAAACACCACTATAGCCTAGTTAGTATTGAGTGTTAGGACCTATTGAGTTATTAAATAGCTGCATATTTCGCCAGTGTGCTATTTGGGTTGGTCCACGGTGTTCCTCCAGCCACTATCAACATCATTATGGCTTAATATTATACGAGAGATAATTAGGTGGATAGATACCACTTTATATGTTAAGATCCGCTTACGTTTTTTGTCCACAATCTTCTAGTATTACGGCATCGGGAAAACCCCGAGTTCGTTTACTTACGATTTTGTCAAAACAAAATCTTGTCATTTTCGCTCTATTGTTAGCGACCAAAATAATATTTAAACTACAATCGTATGCAAAATAGTTATTTGTTTAAGTAAAAGTAAGCTTAGAATACTAATTGAGATAAATATACAAAGAATATTTAGTCTATTGTGTAATAATTAGTAATTTAATAATTACTAATCAGTTAGGTTACATCTTAGATTAAATCAAAAAAGGAAGATATGTGACTCTCTTAAAAGATCAAATGTTAACTAGGTTCGGTGCACTACTACATAAACTCAGACTCACACATGCACAGTTTAAATCAAAGTTACATTTGGACAGTAATCCGTTGATCGTATCCCATATACTTTTAATATTATATAATTTAAACCTTTTCATATACTTACGAGCGAAAAGTAATCCCATATATCATTTTGTGTCTTGAGTGATTAAAATGCATTTTAAATTTACAAGAAGGCATTTTAATACGTGGGTATTTTTAACAATAAACAGTAATAATGAGCGAATGTTAGTGATATGAAATCAATTCATCGTTCCGTGCTGAACTAACTAGGTCTGTTGGACTTAGTTTTGTAAGACCAGTGCTCCTCCTTATGGTTTAATCTAAGGGATCCATATTAAGTATTGTATTTGTTTGTTTAGAAAGGGGTGCACATGACCCATTTTACCGCCCCCGTGAATCTGCTACTGTAGTATCTCTGAGTGGTTGAAATTGACGCAGACGAACTCTCGGCAGCAGTTACTAGACTCCATTCCCTTCTTTAAGTAATAATACTTTGGTGTTATCTCAAAATAGGATGTTCGTCTGTGTTATGTGCCTGTTATTTGATCCGACAGTCCACACGTATATACTCATAAAGGCAATAGACAGGGATAGGTATATCCTTACCATCGCGTTTTCCATAATAGTTTATAGTAAGAAGTAGAGTATCTAGTTAGTATCTAACTACATACTTTGCTCCTATTTATGATTTAATCATTGAGGTACTATGGGATATTCCTGGGACGTGTCGATAGTGCGTTGCAATGTGCAAGTGCTGCCATCTATTAAACTAAACACGCTAAATGTGAGCAGTCAAAGAAGCTGTTACCTGTGTCAACAAGCAGCTATGAATCGGATACTGTGCGTCTCACTTCTAAGGATAGTATGTGATGGTGTTTGAGACTAGTTGAGTAATCAATGTGTGGGGTTTTAGAACGCCATGAACGCGTTTTCATGATTTTTTTGGACAGATTCGAGTTGCTGTTTGTGTAAGCTGTTATGGAAAATATAGGTAAATTAGTCATCGTCCTAAATAAGACCACTCCTGTGTTAAAATGTATGTTACATTCTATTTAAAAGTATAAGTTCGTACTTACTATCCTAACTAGCTTGACCTCAGCATACTTTTTTTATTTATTTTTTATATATCCGTCTAAACAAAACCGTTATAGTATAGCTGACGTCCGTATAACTTGTAAACTACTGAACCGATTGGACTGAAAGGAACATACCGTACATATAAAATTTCCTGATAAGGATTCGAAAATTACGGATATTTCAGGAAAATAGACATTTTCCGAGATTTTAATCGAAACTAAAACTCTTTGTTCACTAGTTAACTCAAAAGCTACTGTACTGAGTTGAATATTGAACATGTATGAAACATGCTAATGGTAGGAAAATTTTCCGAGATATAAAATTAAACTAAAAATAATTTAAATTGTCGACACATACACTTACACTTTGATGACTTTTATAATAATTATTAAAAAAAAACTCGCATAAAATATTAATTTACCGTAGTAATAGAGTGTGTTATTTAGCAATGTTTTTATCCTGAATAGGTACAAACTGTCACTACTTGAGTTTCATTTAAAGGGCCGTTCCCAGTAGTCCTACCAAATAGTCTTACCAGTAGTACTACTGGGACTTTTCGTCCCAATAGACTTACCAATAGTAAGACCTCGCTGTGTCACAGTGTCACGTGTTTGAATACGTAACGTTATGATTTGTGTGAGCGTAGATACAAATTAGACCTCAAATTACGTCCCGTCAACTATATTAAGTATATAGGTACTAGCGTGCTCGTGAGACGCCGCCGTTACTACTACCACTTCCGCTTCCGCGTCCACTTGCGCTACCATTTCAACTGTCACCACCACCTCTTACCCTAGCTCCAAATGCAGTCCTAACTCATCGCAAATCGAATTCCGCGGAGCATAACACTTATTTGTTGTATATCACACTGCCGATTGCTATGAAATAAAGCCTATATGTTACACCGAATTAAGGCCTATGTTTTTCTGAAAACTCCATCAAAATTCGTTTACGAGTTTTTACGTGATGCGTGAACAAACTAACAGATAAATAGACAAATACAAAAATATATTCAATGTATTGCCGTGTGGTTTCCGGTGGAGTAGAATAGGACCACTCTAACTCTTCCCGTGGATGTAGTACAAGGCGACTAAGGGAATACATTATAAAACATCAATCAGGCCTCCCCAACCCGTCTGGCCAGCGCGGGGAGTGTAGGCCAAATGCTCCGTCTGTCTCCGGCAGATGAGAGAGGGTTGTGCTCCTGCAGTGGAGACAAAAACAACCTAATGATGATTCAATGTATAGATACGCGATGTTTACGTTTTTTATTAGACTACACCATACTTATCAAGGCAAGAAGAAACCTGTAGTCTAATCCTATAGCACAGAAAATCCTGCCTTGAGATTAGACACCTGTTGTTCCGACGTCATTATCATTAATATTATTGTCATTACAACTTTATCAATTTACCTGAAACGTTTCCTATTCGTCAAAAAGAGCTTTTTAATCACTGATATAATGCATATCAGCGTTAATGACAAATATATATCTTATTTTGACATATTGAATCCGTTTCGGTGCAAGCGCACTTGGTGCACCTAATGTACTTAATGCACTGAATGTACTTGATGCACCAAATTTGCACCGAGTTGACTCTGATTCTGTTATCAGTTAGATATGTAATTTGGAACTTTATCAGTTACTAGGATTCACTCGCGGATGCCCGCGATATCACCCGCGTAATCGATGACAACGTGTGGACATCTGTTTACTTCGATTTGTTTCACTATAAGCCAAGGTAGGGACTAGGGTTACCTTGGCGCTTCAGAAACTTTTCTTAAATTGGGCAGTCCATGTTAGGATTTCGCTCTGATTGTGACGTCAACAACTCAAACAATTCCACTGGTGGTCACTGAAGAGCAAAACCACATAGTATTTCTCATATATTCTTTGATGCACACTTTTAAAACTAAATAAAGGCGAGATTATCTGTAACTAAGATCTCTGCTAGGGGGCAAAAATACCTTATCTACTTAAATATAAAATTAATATAATAAACATGAAATAGATATGACTGCCTTAACTTTTAGAAATTGTAACTGAATTTGTTTGTGCAATAAAGTGTATTGTATCTACTAATATTATATATAATGCACATAATATATACAGATACAAGTACACATAGGCACATACGTAAATATGGCAGACAACGAGCATAAGGTTCAAAATATTGGGAATCAGTACGTCAGACAGTGGAACGCGTAGGCTGTTGACTTCAAGCGAACTGCAGGACAGGAGTATATATTTTATATGTGTATTATAATATCCGAAGACGTTATCAAAGTCATGTATACAGAATAAAAAGATATCGTAATGACTAATATACGTATTTTCATGTATTAGATAGCTCCCGGTGCATCCGCACCGAATGCACCGAATGCACCGAGCACGAGTAAATTAAACTGTAATTCCTGATGCCATCTAATCAGTTTGATAGTAGACTGCTTTATTGATAGTGATTGTAAATAACTTAATAGTATATATCTAGATCATTCGTTGAAATAGTTATTTAATTATTGTTGCTAAACAAAGTTGAAAAAACTTCAACGTATGTATAACTAGCTGTTGCCCTCGATTGCGTACGCGTGGACAACTTAATATCACAAATTATTATGTATTTCCCGTAGGTATGAGATGTTTTTTCGGGATAGAAACTATCCTATGTCCTTTTCCAGGACATAACCTTTATGTGTGCCAAGTTTCATTCCGATCCGTCCAGCGGTTGAAACGTGATTGAGTAACAAACATGCAAATATCCAAACCTCCAAACTTTCGCATATATAATATTAGTAGGATACAATACACTTTATTGCACAAACAAATTCAGTTACAATTTTAAAAGTTAAAATAGTTCAATTTAGGCAGTCATATCTATGTCATGTTTATTATATTAATTTTATATGTAAGTAGATTAGGTATTTTTGCCCCCTAGCAGAGATCTTAGTTACAGATAATGTCGTCTTTATTTAGTTTTAAAAATGTGCATCAAAGAATATATAAGAAATACTGTGTGGTTTTGCGCTTCAGTGGCCACCAGTGGAATTGCTTGAGTGTTGACGTCACAATCAGAGCGTAATCCTAACATGGACTGCCCAATTTCAATAGTTTTCCGGAGAATAAGAATAACTGACAGCGTAAACATTTTTATTTACTACTACTAGGTTCTATATACTTATATAAATCGTATAAGTAAAGACTCTTATAATAATACCACATGCTAAGAAACAAGTAATAATTGAAAATTGTTTTAAATAAATTTCATGTTATTGTTATCATTTTATTGCTATGGTCGTAATTGACATCGACGGGGTTAGATTTCGACCTTTGATTATAATATATGTACGGTGCATATCCATGTTATTGACAACATATTGACTTCTTGCTTAGTGTGACGTCATCAACTCGAGCAATTTCGATCACTGTTGAGGACTTCCGACACGCATTGTCAGTAAGACAAATACATCGGTTTCCCATTCGTTCAATTCAACAGTTTAGACAGTAGAAGATAACACTAACTTTCCAAAATATAACGTTTCTTCGTAATCGTATTAACGTTTCTTAGTATTCCGGTAGTGCGAAATAAAAAAAAACTGTAGTCCACGCGAGCGGAGCCGCGGGCACAGCTAGTGAGTGATAAACGTCATAAGAACAAACAAAATAAAATAAAGCTCTTTTTTAACATTATTTTTCATACAGAAAAAATTAAGTATCATATTATTTTTTTAAACTCGACTCTTTGTATTGTTCATTGAATTAAATCAACCCGTGTTGAAACGAAATCGCATGTGCGGCAATTTACAAGGGCACTGTTCATTGCATTTGTAAAAAAGGCATAGAGAGTAGTCTCAGTTTGATAGGTGAGTAACTGAATTTTTTTAACCCAAAATGCAATGAATAGCGTCATTGCCTTTTGGGTAAAAAAAATTAAGTTACTCATCAAATTGAGACTATTAAACTACTTTCTATGCCTTTTAGGGATCAACAGGGCTATTTAATCTGACGTACTGTTTGAGTAGAACTGCAATGCATTTAATAACTTCTCCATACTAATCTACCATGAAAATGAGTTTTCGTATGGATTTCATCAAAAAGAGTATTATATTTTCAAGAAGATTTTGGTGACACATTTATGAAATATTTTCAATCACGGTACTTAACCTTTGGTATATGAACAAAACTAGACGCCTATGTGCGAAGATTTATTATACGCTTAGAGATATTATTACTGTAACTATTTTTATCTTAAACAATGCTGTAAATCTTCCTTGAATAAATAAATAATAAATATAAAAGTAAATTTTGCCGAAAAGTGGACTTGTTAAATTCTTCCAGTACCTTGGTATATCGATGATAAGTATATGTAGGTACATGAAACTTATAGTTTTATTGTCTGGATCCTTTAATCGCCATAAAATGTCATTACGACATTAAATGAATTCAATTACTCTCTATTGCACGTAAAAAATAAAAAGATACAATGATAAAGTAACTTACATATGTACATATAGGTGGTCTTATCGCTAAAAGCGATTTCTTCCAGACAACCTTTAATCATCCAGCCGACTGGAGGTGGAACCTACTATCTAGTATAATATTAATATTGAGTACAGACTGGTCTGTTGCACAGAAGTCACCCTTTACTTTTTTTTAGTTCAGAATCAGATACAGATGTCAAACAGTCGACACAGTCCAAACATTATTACGGCTATTATGCGCACCACATCTGGCCCCGGGATACATCTGGCCACCAAACGTTGACGTCGCACGACGAACGCCCTGACATGTGGCGACAAACGGCCCGTTATTGATGTTTGATTATTGCATTTAGGTTTTTTTTTCAATTCAAAAGTGAAATTTGACCCTAACAACAACGACAGAGCTGTTTCGTTATCGTGAGATTGCTTAATCGAAGCTTATGCATGTTTCTTTGAACTAAAAACTGGACAAATTATTGTTAATGAGAGCTGAATTTCGTTTTTTTTTTATTTGTGCAAACGTAATTATTTTTATGAAAACTAAATTTTATAACGGACTCTCTACCCGTATTGATATTTGCTTATTGTACTTAGTTTTCTTTTAACTTTAATATGAATATGAACATTGGTCCTAACCACAGGGTAGTTTCGTGATTGCGGATTGCTCAATCGAACCCTATACATCTCCTCTTTATATTATAGACTGATTTTTTGATTGAATATTTGAATCTGATGCGAAAGTAACAACTTATTTTTGTTTGGTGTAACCATAATTTAGTCAAAATGTAATGTTTAAAGTAAAGTAAAGACTCTTTTTTTAAACTGACAAACGACTTTTTTTATAACTTAATATGCAAATTGACCCTTACAAGCAATCTAAAGTTACATCTAAAAACTATATTAATTTGATTGGCTAAACTGATTCACTCTCAGGCTATTTTATAAGCTTATTTTTTGCAACTGTAAAGTTTTTCTATTTAGAATATGGAATTCCATTCACAATATAGTTTTCAATTGAGCTCCTCGTCAACATTATCAGTCTCTAGATGTATATTGTTGACCATAGATCTTTATGAAAGGGGTTTCTCAATATTTTATATGGTCCGATTATAGCAGTTTATATTATGAAATAGATAGCGTTAGAATGAAATAACTTTAAAATTAAACAATAGAAGAATCTTTACTCTTCCTTCAGTAATAGAGAAGTTAAAATGAGTAGTGAACCCCTATAGTCCTTTTTGTGACTAATTTTCTGTCGTTTATTATTAAAATATAAGATAAAAGTAGTTTAAAAAAAGAGGAGGTACAATTTGCATCTCTTCGTTCCACTGCATCTAACTAATTCATCTAGTAGAGAAACAAGAACAGCTATACAAATCTCACGCGACCCTCACGGGCAACATGTGAACAAACAAAACTTTTTAAAATCACATACAAAATTAAAATTAACCCTTGTCATTTGGAATTAAGGTCTAAGTCATTTACAAAAGTAACTAAATGAAAGTTTGTAATGCAATACACTTGTCAGACACAGTTGCCACCCTTAGAAGTAAAACATGTGGGGTGTTTTTTTGTTGGACACCCTTTTGTTTTTTAGTTCGTGTTTAATAAATAAGTATTGATGAATTTTGTAACGGCCTGTAACATATTGGTTAATCATTTGTTTTTGACTCGCGTGTGCTTAATTTGTTTTACTAACATTCACACAAGGGTTAGTCAGATTGGATAAGATAAAGTTATGTAGATTTTGTAACTATATTTTTATTAATTTCAGCCTTATTCAAGTTTCTTGCGGAACTTGGTTTTTTGTAGAAGCTAAAACTAATTTTATTTACCGGCTTGTTATCATATCAACCTGCATACAAAATGTCATGCCGATCCGTTGGGTAATAGATGCATAAAATACATAAATATACAAACAGATTTCCACGTTTCTTAGGATATTGTAATAACAAAAGTTCTAATATATTTTTTTTTACAATATAGCATCAAATACACGGCTTATTCCAACAATCCCCTGCCGATGCTCAAAGGAAAGGCAAAGGGGATTTTTGGAAAAAAAAAAGAACAGAAATCCCCTTATTTTTTTTCTTTATAAAACAAATACAAATAACTAATTAGATAATTAGTTATTTGTATAGTTTTTAATTTTTATACAACAATGTTCACCAATGTGGACACAAAATCTTTCATATGTTTACAGTAATAGACAAAATAGTTTTTATATAAGGTTAGATTATCTCAGATTTACTTACGCTTATAATGGATTTTTTAAATGTTCTTTAGTAGCTATGGAGTGTAATGGACCTCTTACATTAGCATTGAATTGCATAATTATCTTTAATAAATGGATTTCTTAATGCCTATAGACAGTAATCGTGAAATAACATTATAAAATCCCTTAATTTACGACTGGCAACCAAATATGGTAGCTATACTTATCAGGGTTCGAGGCGGCCGGCATTAAAAATCTTAACACTTCCGGAACACAGCCATTTATAGAACATTACTAGCGCCTACTACATTTGGACCACGTTTAGGGTTACTTAGTAACGGAAACACAATCGGCGAACCCCTTTTGTTTGTCTGTCGGTCATGCTATTACGTCAGTAAATACATAATTATTATTTTTAATCAGAAACTTTTAGTCCAATCAATACAAATAAATAAAACCAGGTAATTTTTTAAAATTTTCTGTCTAACTGTAAATTAAATGCAGAACTGACCCAACCAACGCAGAAGAAATCAAAAAATGAATTAAGTACGCTTACTGCTAATTTTAACTCCAAAAATAGCATGTAATTTAACATAAAAAATATATGGAAAATTCAAGTATTAATAAATATATTCATCCAATACTTGAGCATAACATTCTATTGAATACTAACAGGTTAGACTTTAAAGATGGATAACTTGAAAATGATCGCATTCACTACTGAAAAGCAATCGGCCTCAGAAAGAGTATATGCATATATTCGTTAATATATTGATGAAAGAAAGAAAATGGATGTTGATGCGAAAGTGTGTGTGATATTTTCTTAAATTTTCTTTTGATTTTTATTAGAATCAAAACATTTATGTCATTAACCTTAATGACCTTACGTAATGACTCATTACATAAAGAAAGGTAAAACAACTTTGCGATACTTTATGGAAAACTGTAGTCTGATTTTAGTTTACTAATATTCCTAAATCCATAAAACACAAATGAAGAAAGCTGATTGTTTGTTCAACGTTTTTTTACACAATGTAATACCGTTATTGAAGTTTTTTCATTGCATGGCGCGTGTGATATCTTGAACAATTTCTTTTCTAGGATTCATACAAAAGTAAGTAAGTAATATGTAAGTAGTATGAAACAGTCGTTTCAGGGTATTTTGGAGTTGAATTGAAGTAAGTACTAGGCGGTCATAGAGCTACATATTTCTTGCAAACTTTCTTTCGGAGAATATTTTGGTATATGTTAGAGAAAGATTTTTATTAATGAAAATAACTCGTAAGTCATACATAGGTATTCGAAGTAAGACAAGACTTTTCCTAACTCTTCAGCGCATCGGTCTGGATTAATTTTACCAAGGGAAAATAAAATGTACTGTAATATAAATCAACGAGGGACAGAAACACAGAAATATTATATACAGTACATTTGACTATGAAACATACTTTAAAAAAACTTACTTCATTACTGATAATTATATTAAATTATGTCAGCAATTATATGGTTACATGATATATTGATTACGTTAAACAAATTCATTATCTAAACAATGTGACTTAGAATAGCATTGCAGGTGAATATGGCGACAATTATGTATATATCAAACCTATAATAGGTATGTGTAATTAATATCCCAGGAATTAGAAGTCTTCTTCTTTAATCTTCTCAGCTTTGGTCACTCTGAGCCAACAGAGTAAAAGAGAATACTAAATGTGGTAAAAGTATCTAAATAAATCACTTTACAAAGTCGACCGAAAATCTGAAAAAGGTTATTTACTAATGAAGATTTCACCCACCGGGATCAAGTTGAAACTTTTGTATAATTGTCAATGTGTAAGTATTGTAAACATGTCGAAAATATTTAGACCTGTCTTAATCAAAACAAAAATCTAGGCGTTTGGAAGTTTGTTACTTAATCATCCTATAAAAGTTACAAACGATTGCGCCTATCTTATTTAAATGCATCACAGTTTTCTTAACGTTTATAAATAAATAAATAAACATACCTTTGACTTCCGCTTGTATGGTGTCTCCGGAAGTGGAAATGAAAGGATTTGACATCTTCAGTCACTTCCTTCTCTACTCCTCCAAATCCAAATGAAAGAAAAAAAAACTTCAGTAAAAGTCCTTTAAACTAAACCTTATTGAATAAACACTTTTTAAAGGCAACTCTTTTAATGGCACGTTAAAAGACACAGTTTTTTTTATTGAACACTAAAATGTCATTGTTTCATATTCGAACGTGCGTACGGCGGGCGTGGCGACACGATACGAATACACATCCCTTCTCTACAACACTCTACGATCAACTGACGGAACGAAACGTATTATAAAGTTGGCCCGAGAACAGAGTCGGGGTAAAAAAGCCCGGCGCCAGCCTGGTCTTGCCCTTAGAGATGTCCAGATATTTTAGAAATTTTATCGTAACTTTTGAAATTGTTTTAGAATGCTTTGTCACAGTAAAGTGGACCCTTAAAAGCTATTATGCGTAAACAATCTGCTTGATAACAGATGTTTTTATGATAGGCGTACTACCGCGTACCTCTCGTACCTACTTTTATGGGGTAGGGAAATGCAAGAGATATGAATCTTCTTTTTCTCTTTACTTCCTTTATAATTTTACCGTATTTGTTATTGCAAGGGTATTTTCGTACCTAGTTCCTACCTTTTACGACAAAAACTATTCATAAAGTTGTACAGAAATATTTATGCAGTTTTATGAAGGCTCGCTAGAGATACGTA
Organism: Esperia sulphurella; assembly: GCA_947086405.1. NCBI lineage: Eukaryota > Metazoa > Arthropoda > Insecta > Lepidoptera > Oecophoridae > Esperia > Esperia sulphurella. The sequence goes on along the minus strand of OX352273.1, from coordinate 11,521,295 downwards.
AAATCTTATAAATAAAATCGTAAACTTCTCGTGTCTGTACATTGAAGATATTTGCAAAAAAAAATTTGCGGGGTCTAAGGATAAGTAACAGAACACATTTCGATTATTTTTGAAATTTTTGTCTGTTTGTCTGTTTATCTGTTTGTCTGTGAGTTTGTGCACGCATCACTTAAAAACTACTGATCGGACTTTGATGGACTTTTCACAGAAACATGGGGCTTAGTTTGGTGTAACATATAGGCTTTATTTCATTGCAATCGATGCAGTCAACCAAAAGTTATGAGAATTTATAGTTTCCGAAAACTCGCATACACTGCGAAGGGTGTAAGTGTTCGACTGAATTCGTGAGCGGTAGTGGGAGCGGGTATGGTACCAGTGTAATTTGAGTGTTTGAAAATTCGCATAACTTTTGACTGAGTTACCCGATTACGATGAATTTGTGGTATGCAGCAAAGTAATGTTGGTCGGAATTTGGATTGCGATGGATTAGTTACGAGGACTACATTTGGAGAGACGAGGGAAAGAGGTTTGAGGGGATTTGAGGGATGAGGGGAGAGCTGAGGGGAGGGTTGAGAGGAGGGTTGAGGGGAGGGTTCGGGTAAGGGTTGAGGGGAGAGTTGAGGATCTGGATCTGGACCTGGACCTGGACCTGGGCCTGGGCCTGGGCCTGAGCCTGGACCTTGACCTGGACCTTGACCTTGACCTTGACCTGGACCTGGACCTGGACCTGGACCTGGACCTGGACCTGGACCTGGACCTGGACCTGGACCTGGACCTGGACCTGGACCTGGACCTGGACCTGGACCTGGACCTGGACCTGGACCTGGACCTGGACCTGGACCTGGACCTGGACCTGGACCTGGACCTGGACCTGGACCTGGACCTGGACCTGGACCTGGACCTGGACCTGGACCTGGACCTGGACCTGGACCTGGACCTGGACCTGGACCTGGACCTGGACCTGGACCTGGACCTGGACCTGAGCCTGGACCTTGACCTGGACCTTGACCTTGACCTTGACCTGGACCTGGACCTGGACCTGGACCTGGACCTGGACCTGGACCTGGACCTGGACCTGGACCTGGACCTGGACCTGGACCTGGACCTGGACCTGGACCTGGACCTGGACCTGGACCTGGACCTGGACCTGGACCTGGACCTGGACCTGGACCTGGACCTGGACCTGGACCTGGACCTGGACCTGGACCTGGACCTGGACCTGGACCTGGACCTGGACCTGCATTTAAAGTCTGAGTGGAAGTGGGATAGGGAGCGGAAGTGGGATTGGGAGCGGATCCTGTAGTCCACGCGAGCGGAGCCGCGGGCACAGCTAGTATATAATAATATTATATATTACACTAGCAATAATGAACCCTGGAAGAATTCTCCTGTGAAATTTCCTGTATTCTTATGTCTCCGATGTATTTTTTTATGCAACTGGTGTATGATAAAATTATTTTTAATTCAACTACTTAATTTCTGCTGTGTATATAATGCAATAATTTTGTCATGTACAAAAATGAAGCTTTTTATATTGCGATATAATTTTTGACTCTATGCAATATAAAAAAAAACATTTATTGCAAGTAATAAATTATACTCATCAATTTTTTTATTTAAAAATTATGGTAAATATTGTAATTAATTATACACGACAAAATTGCTAAATGTCAAAGTATAACCGTAAAAATACTGATACTATGAGTTTTGGTTCTCAATTAGCTAGCATTTATTTTAACCATAAAAATAATTAAGCATATTCGTAAAAAAAATATACCAATTTTCATTATTGCATAATTTCCCTCCTTTTGTATTTTTATCGTAATACATATGTCTACACATACTTACCTAGATTTAGCTTAAAAAAATTATGTCTCCAATAATTGGTACACGGTTTTGATAAAAAATTTTAAAGACATGATTTTTTTAATCTAAATCTATAATTAATCAAAGGAAATTGTTGATATGTTTTTAATTTAATTGTAAATTATTATTATATTATGATATTTTTCTAAATAATGAATTGTAATCAATGTTGACAATAAAATATGTCTATGTCTATGGTGTCCTAATATCCAATAAAAAAAAACACAAAATGAGCAATATTTTGCAACTATGAAAATGACAATACTATTTACGAAAATGCCCAATTACGAAATTTCCAAAACAGTCATCGATATCGATGAGCTCAGCACTGGTGCGCCAGCCGGTCGCATTCTCTGGCCGGCGGCGGCGACTTGTCGTGAGGATCGCCGCACAACATCACACTATACGTTAGTGTATCTGAACATTTGTTCAAACTTACGGGCTATTTCCACATGCACATGTGCGCATCCGTGACTCACGCACGCATACGCAATGCGATCATTTACTTACACTTTATTCGCGCCGCGCATCACAACTGCATTTAGAAGCCTCCGTATCGAAATTTGAATTGAATAATCGACGCCTTATAGTGCAATATTATACGGTATTTTAAACGCAGCCATCTGTCGAATGCTAAATAGGTGGCTTAAGAAATAAAATTCGATGTTTATAGACGATAGAGTATCGCTATAGATGAAGATATTATGCAAGTCATACGGCCGCTCGGTAAGAGGAGATTATGCTTAATCATTATGATGATACTACTTACTTATCAGCATTAGTATAGTTAAAAACAGATATGTATAAGCCTTTTCTCTTTAATGTGCGATCTTCCGACATGTGAGCGGTGTATCAGCAATGGTATTCTGTTAATATATACGTTCTTGCGTTGTTTTTATTGTGATTTTTTAAGACACTCAGATTGCGCCCTGGTACGGCGGCATCCTCTTTATCATTTCTTAACGCGTCCAGATTTGGCAACGCCGATACAGAATCCTGTTTCGTCGGCTTTTTGCTTTGCCGTTTCCACAGTTTCGGGGAACGGGCTGCAAAACCGCCAAACTTCGCCTCCAGCAGTTTATACAGGTTGTCTCGTGAATTTTTATGCACTCAAAACAAGGGTAACAACATTAATTCGAGTCATGAGCGAATCAAAAATTATTGTTCAACAATTTCACCAAAACGCTGGTGATTAAAATGCTTTTAATTTTTTCAAAGAAATCCTTTGAATAGTCCTTCATTAAAGTTTCTAATGGGTGTAAGGGAGCGCAAGAACATCTGGTGATCCAAAAAAAAGTAGGTATTGCAATGGCCAATACTTCTGGCCAGCGTGATCATTATGGGCAAAAACTCCCCCATTAGCAGTGTGGCGTTCATTAGAGAAGGTCCAGCAGTGGCCGTCTAAAGGTTGAATGATGAGGTTTCTAAACAACAAGATGCTTTTCTTGAGAATGAGGACGAGATGTGCCATTTCCAAAAGCTCAATTAATATTATTTAGATACTAATTTGAGTAGCGGCCTGCATGTGGAGGTGTGAAGGGATAACTCCCGAACAAACAGAATGTCCCTGAGATAGTAAATATGCAGCGGCGAACCTGACCTGCGTAGGTGTAAAACGGGCAGGTAAAGCTTTTGACACCTAGCTATGACCGCAAGGAAATGGCGTGAATCTCATCGCGTTTTGTTTAACAGCTATGTTTTTTGATTGTTTGATGAGGCTTTCAAATATCTGGACCAGCGAAGTGTGATGTTAAATTAAATTATTTGATTCACACCTTTTTTACAATACCACACGAAAATGCTGACCGAACTCAAAATTTGAGTTTTAGTTCTAGTAGTAGAATTACATAATAAGGAGGCTTTACTATCTAGTCCCTTTAAAAATATCCTCATTTTAGTTGGTTTGTAAATACGTCGAAGCATGTTCACAATTTTTTTCACTTTAGATATTTGTTTTTAAATTTATTTAATTTGATTTAGTTTTAAAATTAATGCAAAAGTTTTAACAAATATATGTCTATGTTATTTTCTTATACATTTTCATCAATTATCAAAAGTTTTTGATATTGGATTCGGTAAGTATTTTATAACGGGTGCTAATTAAACAGGCTTCTATTTCTCCTCTAAAAATCTACATTGTTTTCTGAATTTCTAAGTCAGCCACAGCGATATTTAGTTGGTCGACTTTTATGTCGGCTGACTAGGACCTGGGTCCTGTCGTCCTCGCGTCCCATTTGGATGCCAAGTCGTAGCCAATCTATAATTTCCCTTTTATAACTGCCTCATTCGCTAAGTTGACTTTTGTGTTGGACTCCAGCACCAGAGATCCTAGTTTCAGTTCCCATTTGAAATAGATAACAGATTGGTTCTGAGGGGCCTGCCCATATTATTTCGGATAATATCCGTAGACCTAAAAAGCAATTTTCGTGCCATATTCTAACTTATTACAAGCCACGTGTAATATTCTAATAAGCGGTAGCATCTAAGTATCTCTCTCTGCTATTATTTCCATAGTATAAAAAATCCTAATTTTGGGACTAGACAATGTATGTAAGTATTATTTATGTATTCTCATCTCACCTATCAAGTCCTCGCCACTTGCACATTACATTTACATAGAGTCAGTCAGTCATAGTCAAATTCTAAATCGAATTGGCTAACTCCTACGTACGACATCATTCGTCAAGAAGCTGATCTGAAATTGTTTTGTAAGTTTTAACTGTAAAATAACGTCACATATTATGACTGACTCGACCACCTGGCGACGAAACAAGTGGCTCCAAATATAGACCAGCCCATACCGTCTCTGCAACCAAATGCATGTTATATGTTTGGCACTCTGTTTAAACAAGTGGCAAGATCTCATTACTGTATATTGTCCTTTAGAACTCATTTTGCAGCCAATGTTTATTTATAATGTAATGTAACTTTATAAATGATAGAGCAAGAATTTTAATATGCAATCATAAACATTACATAAGTATCAAATTAATGTTATTACATATAACACTGACAGCAGACACTTCCTAAAAATCGCTTTCTTTTACTTGGCGTACGGAATTCAAAACCAAGGAACGATTTAATACCGTATTTTATCTGAAAACTGAATTCAAACCTTGTATTGCAGACATCAAAGAACGATTTCAAGTAGCAGACCAAATCACAGCTGATATGTTGGGAGTTGTTGGAATTAGAGCTGTAAGAGCAGGTGATAAGGTTAGTAATGGAGTGAATGGGGAGGATATTGCTGGCAGGATAGTAGGCGCCGCGCTTGCCGCCGTGGCGCCGGCGAGCCGCCGACACCTCGTGTATTATGAACTAGCCCCGTGACCCGGCGTCGATCAACTGCTATTTGACTCAGCAAGTGAACTTACTGCTAACTCATTGACAAGCAAATTGGACTTACTTAGAACTGTTTGACATTTGTGTAACCAAGAGCCTATTTGTAAAATACAAGCATAATGACTACTGTCATGAAATGTCTCTTGATATGATATGTCATCGATCTTAGAAAGAGAATGATACATTTTAAAATCCAAAACTAAAGACAGACAAGCACAAAAATTAAACATGAGATAGATTCGCAGACTGGGAAGCACGGCCGGCACTTGTCTCGGCAACGCATTCTACAGACCACGAAACAAAAACAAGTGTTTAGAAAGAGACGCACTTATCCCCAGCGCTTAGCCTCGAAGCGAAACATCGATAATTTATGCGAGCATCCCTAACAACCAGGAATGCTGCGACCAAACTGTTCCACAGCAATACCGTTTCTATTTCCGCTGAATAAGATACAAAGTTATTTGATGAAACACTTGAATAAACGCTGCGGTTGAAACAGGTGTTCCCAGACATGGGTGTTCAATAAATATAAACTAAAATTGTACCATCAGGCGTCGTGGTAGAGTTTATTTTTCTATTTCAATACGTGTGGCGTTGAGTTGTTTTTGAGGTTATAAAGTCCATCATCGCTTCCAGATGTGCATTCTGCGTACGCAGAGGCGTATCAGTGGCGCTGCGCAGACGCTGCTAGTAATGGGAACGCGACGCTGGCAATTAACGGAGGTTTAAGAAAAAAGTAAGTTATAATTACTTAAGTTTTGCATGCTAAAGTTAACTTATTAGTGGGATATTAACTTGGGAAGTGGGGCCCATAATTGACGCTTTTTATTTCACTTGTAACGATTATTGATACTTGGACGAACCCTAATAAGTTGCTCACGGGTTGAGTAACACTTTATGGCGTAAGTAGTCGAAATTTTATTTTTTCTGAATTTATCTGGCCTCAGTTATCAATAAAAATCAATATGGCCTGCCTTCTAGATTGCCACTCAAGTCAGAGAATACTAAATATTACTACGGCTGGCAGTTTGCTCTACTGAGATACTGTCGCCCGCCGCCGGTTAGGAGAAGCACTTATGTTGTTGACGTATACTCGTAATGTGGTCCCTCTCTAGATCGATTGTAATATGCTCGCGCTCTAGGCTCTACAAATAGTTTATGCGCATACACAAATGTGTATGAATAGACTAGTGTTCCTATAGTAGTTGTAGGTAATTAAATCCTTTGTGACTTGGTTTAACATTTAGTTAATGCATAAACTTCCTGAATGTTACAAATTACACTCTGAAAGTTGGTGCATATACTCGTACTTTACTAAGTTTTAAATTTTGACACAAATTAAGATCAAATGTCTTCCTTTATTTGAGAACATCAGTCGCGGCAAGAAGTGGATACACCTATGTGGGTGACTGTACCGATATACTCCAAAAAGGGATTCGAGTGTCTGATTGTGTATTGTACTCAGACAAAGAGCTACCTGTCGGCGTGTCTGTCTGTCTCGACACTTGTCAGATGGAGATACGATTTCGAACTGTTTATAGTTATTTTTTGAACATATTAAGCTACTCTCCCACTGGCGCTATGTAGTTGGCTGCACTGAGAGCATTGCATTTTGCCGTAATGCAAAGTTGTAGGTAAGATGAGAAATTAGATCAGTGTCCATAATAAATTGTTAAATCTACTATGGAACGTTTTATTTCCTATTTCTTGTAATCTATGTGAATTTATGTCCGACATGTTTGCTATTTTTGTTGTTTTATTGGAGCAATGACATTGTGATTTAACTGTTACTAATATTTCTTTGTTTGATTGCATGTTAAATTCTATTTTTAGCCTAAGTATTTAAATTTGTATGCCCGCACTAGCAGAGGCGGAACATAGAGAGCTTATTTAATATAAACATCTTACTTGTACCCAAGTTTCACAAATAAATGATTTGATTTGATTGATTTCCAGTATTACCAACAGTTTAATAGTACGCTGATCTTGTCCCTGAATTATCTGTTGTGTTACCCATCACCTACTGGTCATTGTAGGAATCTAGTAATACATCATCCAAGAAACTTCTGTCACTATATGACTTTATATCATCATCAGGTAATTTTTGTGTCCAATGCAGAAGCACAACCCTCTCTCATCTGCCGGAGACAGACGGAGGATTTGGCCTACACTACTATGTTTTATAATGTATTCCCTCAGTCGCCTTGTACGACATCCACGGGAAGAGTTGGAGTGGTCCTATTGTACTCTACCGGAACCACACGGCGAGACTTTATATCAGTTTCATATTAATTATTACATTTGGACGCCTAGTCGTTACTTAAGTGGTATACCTGATAAATTGTTTAGAATACCTACATTTCTCTCAGTGTGCCTGGGGAAAAGGCGCGTTCAATCAAGCATTTAAAACACATGTTTTACCTACAATGAACATCAGTGGTCACCACTAAGTTTTGTCAAGTAGCCCTACCTATTCCTGCTGTCGTAATGTCAAAGTTTTCTAATAGCGCTCTATGCGATACTTACGTATGACGCTAGATCCTACTTCGATGCCCCACTGTATATCACAACTGACGCCACCGCTACCGCCGCAGCGTGGGAGTAGCTTTACTTAGATGTTATTATTTTTACAAAAGCAACACTTTACCACAATTTTCATAATTATAGATTGTACAACATCGGGCTTCAGATCTGTAATTAATAAAAATTGAATGGAATAAAGACATGTTGGATGTATCGCAACAACGAAACACATTACGGCAAAGAACTATTTTTTAAGAAAAATCCGGTAATCCTCGTGCCAGGGCCTTCTTCGTTCGTCGCATCAGTGTAGAAATTCAGAGAGGCAACGCCGCGAGCGTTTTAGGCACAATACGCAACTCCGCAGAGCTGGAGGAGATATTTTATCTGTAACTGTATTTTTTTTCCTCCAATAATTTAGATTTTTTATATAATTATTGGGCCCGATTCTGAAGGCACAATGTTAAAATTTGACAGCACTAAAACTGTTGCTATCCTTGTCACACAGTATTATGAAGATAAACACGAAACCAATTTTAGCGCTGTCAAATTTTAAATGTGTGCCTTCAGAGTTGGGCCCAATATTAGTGTTATTCCTATTTGAAAGTAATAAATTTTTTCATGTAATTTATTTTAAAAAATCGGCAAATTAAATTCAATAAAATAAATATCTTTGACCGCCTCGTTGGAGTGGATTGGACACTGGACTCGAGCGCCAGAAATCGTGGGTTGTACAAATTGGTCCCAGATAGGTTTAATTCTCATAGCACTAACAGGAGAAAATCCTAGTTTTGGATCAGATTAGTGTATGTACTCGTATATACTAGCTGGTGTGTATGTAATACTAGCTGGTGCCCGCGACTTCGTCTAGCTTTTTTGTAGGACTATTTAAGATAAACATTTCCATCATACATTACATATATGTAACTCCAGCGGTTTTGGCAGCGCACGCCAGAATAGCTTGCAGATGGTAGTTTCTTTTCCTACTTACTTGATATTTTGGACAATTCACACAATATCTTTATAAATTGTAGCCTACGTGTTATTCTGATGTATAAGCTATATTATTGTAAACTTTCATTAAAATCCATTCAGTAGTTTTTACGTGAAAGAGTAACAAACATCCATCGATACTTCTAAACTTTCGCGTTTATAATATTAGTAGATTTATCATTATTGTAATATCTGAAAAGACAGTCGTTAATTTAATAACATGTAATTGAATAATAAGGGTGTTTTCTTCTATCTAATGATGTCTATCAGCAATTTACATAGAGATACGATCCTATTTCGGTTGTCAAAAGAATATAACGTGTTTCACCTGTACACACACATCCAATGATATCACTTGCAACAATAACCCCTAAACTCGTAACCTAAATCCCGGCAATCCCGCCACATGATCCCGCGGGCTGCGCGCGCACCTGCGGCGAATCCTTTCCTTTTTTTGTGCACACACCTGCGCCACCAATCCTGCGTCGCGTCACTATTGTGCAATGTAGAGCTAGGGCTTTTCTGTAGAAGGCAAGGAGTTTAAATGTCTACCCCAACGATCTCTATGTACTACCAGATGGAGCGTTCCAAACAATCGCTCTTTTCACAATGAAACTTGTGCAGTTACTACGCAGAACATTTAATTATTACTAAATACTGACGCTACGGTTAAACAATGTCAATATTTAGTAAATAATTAAATGTTCTGAGTAGTAACTGCACAAGTTTCAAAGTGAATGTGAAAGAGTTGTGGCTCCTTGCGTGGAACCGAGCGATTATTTGGAACGCTCTATCTAGTAGTACATAGAGATCGTTGGTCTATCCTGACTTCTTAAAAAAAAAAGTTCACAACATTAATTATTTTTTGTGATAAAGCATGTTTAGACTAAAATAATAATAATAATTATTTATTTATTTCACGCACAATAAACAACAATTTCAAAATTATAATTAAAAAAATATATATGAGCCTCCTTTTCCTGTTTTATCTGAACATTCACATTGCAGTAAGACATGTATTGCACTTTTTCTCGATATTTGTAGTAGGTACACGTATGAGAAGGTAAACGAAGATTTATTTGCATCCAGAAAATCATTTGGTCGTTGTCTCTACTAACATTTTGTTATCTCAAATTAGACTATCTGGCGGGCAAAAAGGCAGCCTCTAAACATTATTTAGTACCTATTTATTAAAATAATGATAATGTCTAAAAAGTTTTGGCTCTACATTTTCCATCGGACTAGTGTGTGAAGGTCGGTACTTTAATTTTTTACGTAAAAGGTGTGATTCCGAAGCCGATTAGAGAACTTTTTTATCTCTCAAATTGCTCACAGGTGGACCAAGATCAGCTAACGATGGTTAGAATATCAATTAGATATTTTAATACGCGGTACAGCTGACAATGGTAGGTATTTACTAAAATTCTACCTAAGTGTTTATTACGTGAAATCTTATCACCAGGTACTTAAGACGAATATATGGCACGGAGATTAATATGGACATGCCTTTTCATGGGATTTTATTAAGTTTGTAATGAATATAATAATTAAAAAGCATATATGTAAATTAATAAGAAAAGGTAATTTCATATCATTTGTATTTTATTTTACTGACGGTGGAAGAAGTTTTTTTATTTTTATTAAATACGAGATGTGGAATGTCTATATTTGTATAAAGGTATGAGTTTTTACATATGACAATATAATAATGAACACATTATTAAATAAATTTCGGAAAAAATCACGGAATATCGATGCAACGAAAACTGATGATCCGGGATTGCTTCCGAGATTTAATTAACAATGTGTTATGAACACATGACACTTCCTAATTCCGATTCCTGCTTATCAAACACACAATACAATAGAATTTTTTATACGACAGCACCAGGACGGAAATATCGAACGCTATCTGGAGGAAAAGTACCCTGAATATTAAAGGTAACAAATCTGACTCAAAGAATCATTATTTTATATTTAAAAGTTTTACTGCATTAAAAAAAAGTTAAAGTCGCTTGTCTCAGTCAGGAATCGATCCGATAGAATTGCGAAAAAGTAACATCTGTACCACTTATTATGTCACCAATCGATCGAGTCCATCATAAGGATCAAATCTCTCTAATAAACATTGCATCTTAAATCCTAAGGAAGAGCGTGAAATCTGACTACGATATGAAGTAGTAATTAGTAATAAAATCGACATTAGATTTTGAAATTTAAAAAGACAATATCTTAGATAGGAGATAGCAAAAATATGTAATGTTTATTAGAGAGATTTGATTATCATGATTGGTGTCATCAGAGTATAGATGTTACTTTTTCGAAATTCTGTCGGATCGATTCCTGGCTGAGTCAAGCGACTTTTCAAAAAGGTTTGAATGCAGTTTTACAAAAATAAAGGAATGTTTTCTTTGATAACATTTCCTATCTTTAATATTTAGGATACTATCTCACCAGGTGGCGTTCGATATCCCCACCCTGTATAATATGTAAAGTAAATTATAGCTTACAATTAAAAATAAAATCGAATGTCATATGACTTTTTAAGCTCCTGTGCGGTCCAAAATTTCGGCTGAACAGCAAAAAAATGCCACTTCATAATATATGACTAATGATGTCATCAATTTCTCGGCAAATTCCTTCCGAGAGCGACACATGCGCCTGCGCCGACACATGTCATCGTCGAATGAAATAACGACTCGCATTTCCGGCGCGAAAATGGCGGTGCTATCTTAACGTTGATGCTTCGTCCTTATTTTAATTTATTTATATAAACTTTATTAGAATAACAACACTACCTGTTGTTATTCTAATAAAGTTTAAATAAATAAATTTAGTGCCAAAGACAGTTTCCACCAGTCTATCTTTGGATTATGCAGATATATTTATTGTTGGTTGGTTATAGACAGATATTTCGTATGTAATATTTCCTTGTCTCTAATAAAGAGTATTCGTATAAAGCCACCCTCACTCTGGAGTGATGTCACTGGCTGTGGCGATACGATCCCGTGTCGGATCCGACCCACAGGGGAGGAGGAGCTTTTTCTTCCTATGCGGAATAAACTGCCTTTATCACTACATCAAGGGAAACCACGCACACATGCACACTGTACGCTATCGGTACGAAACAAACCCGTAATAAATAGAACAATGCATTTATAACCTAACGTACACATCGACACATTTCGATACCGCGCATGACCGGAGGTCTTGTATCTTTGGCAGAGGGGAACGAGTATGGCAAGTTCCAGTGTTGTTTTATGAGTTCTCTACACTGACCGCCACCGCGCCAGTGTATAGGTTTAAGCTAACATCATATACTTATTTTCCTCGTTTTATCATTATAAGATCGATCGATTTCGATTACGAGAACGTGATCAGTGGAAGCTGAATTTTGTTACAAATATAGATCAATGAAAAATTAAAACTGTTACTTTTTCGAGTACCTATAAAAAGGGCCAACAGACGGACAAAAAAATCTTTACTGTAAGGGTTATCTCTTTTCACGGATCTCTAAAAAAACTAATGGAACCATGTTCACCCCTGACAGAATTACATGCCAAAACCACTTTGTAACCATAACCATGCAATTTTTATAATCCATGTTAATATTATCCTACCTACACCACAAAACATTTTTATAAAACTGTTTTCAAACGAAACTGTACCGTATCTCTTTACACCGCATGGTCCTGACAAAAAACAACAAAAAATCTTAGGACACGACAATTTGACAGCCAATGAGCCGGATGCCGTATTTAATTAGTACTAAATTTGTAACACGTTTAAACTTTAGTGCCAAATTATATACATATTAGAAAACAAGAAAATTAATGTAGTTTTTTTTTTAAATAGGGACTTTTGTTCATAGGACCACCTTGAATTTTTACAGTACTAACTTTATTTACAGGAATAATTAAATGAGATAAGAATTTTACATTAATGGCAATTTTATGACATATACATTAATTAAAAACAATCTAATTAACTGTCTTGTCTACGAAAATTATTTAAATTTTAATATTAAATATTCAATAAATAAAGTATCCGTTATCGTTTATCCAGTAGTTTATGGGTTAGAAGCGGACAAAAAGACGTTGCATTTTAGAAATATAGTTCTATGTAGATAAGTATAAAGTACATTCATAACTGAGTTAATATGTAAGTACTTAATAAAATAAATAATACTATTATTAAATTAAATATTATACAGTTATATATATAGGAACTAGGATTTTCTCATGTGGTTTAAATTTGTACTACTTTTGCATTCGTGGCTAGGCTTCAATCCTAACCTAATCACAATATTTCATTGTACTTATATTAAAATTTCAGTAGGTACATATAGGTATATATTTTATAACACCATACATTATTCTAATAATTTTTAATCACAAAATGGACGTCCATTTGTATGTGAACTATTTATTTCAGAATTAAATTATATATATTCTTTGAACCTAAGCAGTTAATATATTTATTAACTGCTGTAAACCCCTATCTGGTTTCCCCCTCCTTCCCTTGTAGGGGTAGAGATTCCGAGGATTTTTTAAACAATTTTATGGTCTGGCTTCGCGGCCTGAATAAGGTAAAATCTTACATCGTCTACAATGTCTCAGAGCAATTTTGAAGTAACTCTTTAAAAAAATACTACTCGTATTTTGAGATTTCATAATATAGCCAGTGTTATATATCGAAGTATGTAGAACTATATTTATAAAGAGCTATAGCAAAATTGCTTGGAGACTATCTAAGATTTTACTTTATTATTTTGACTTTTTAGTCACCAAATAGTGGTATTATTTTGTTTAGGATACCACACCACACTGCAACACCATTATAAGCATCGTAACTTATTGTAATGGGTCACAGCCAGGGACAAGATAAACAACGAATTGTTACGATTTGATATTTATATTATGAAGAACTTATATGAAAAAACCGAGGAGTGGTTACAATAGAAGTACTTATACTTCTAGTTAGCCTATTCGGTAACACTCTTTTAAACACACTGAAGTGAAATGGGTCATGGATCAATATATATCAGAGAAATACAATTAGTAATCGTGGAATGTAACCGCTAATATTATATTAATTACGTTCCTCATTAACAAGACAATTTGGAAAGTTTCGAATACCTATATACCATCGTGAGTTCATCGTTTAGATATAATAAGGAATTATTGGTAAGGTACATTATATTATATATAAGTAGCGACTCCATCCTACAGATAAATCCAGTGGTTTAAATATGACGGCTCCGAAAGAAACATAATATATTAAAAATAAAAACAGTTCACGCAAAATCCTCATTCCTCGCATACCTACATAACCATGTGTTTTTTTGTTCTCACAAATTGACACCACGCGGTGCCGATGTTGACGTTTAAGCCCCCGGGATTACAGGAAGCAGCGCCGTATATTTACCGACAGCAACCTGACGACTTCACAACATGTCTCAGGAGAGAACCTGTTAATGAACTCTTTAATTTTTTCACAGCTAGATGTCTCTAGGGTAGTTTCGTTTAATGATTTAATGCAATTAGCAAACTTGTATAATTTTGATTAAGATTTGTTTACAGTTAAGTAAAGATTTCAGCACGTATGACATTCAATTGTCTTGTAATTCAAATGTATGTATGTATGTATGTATGTATGTATGTATGTATGTATGTATGTATGTATGTATGTATGTATGTATGTATGTATGTATGTATGTATGTATGTATGTATGTATGTATGTATGTATGTATGTATGTATGTATGTATGTATGTATGTATGTATGTATGTATGTATGTATGTATGTATGTATGTATGTATGTATGTATGTATGTATGTATGTATCGCATGTTGATTCAAACTATAAACGTCGACATAAAATATTACTACAATGTTAACTAAGCCTTATGTAGAGAAAAATATAATATATATAAAAGTTAGGTACGAAATGAAGTTACATACTAGGTCTAGGTCTTTTTGGGCTGTTACTGCAACACCTGTCTCGTTTCTACACGCTATAACGTTATGGTATAACATGTTTTCTGATTGTTGTTTATTGAATAAATATAAAGCATAAACGCTGCATCCCACATCGATGTAATTTTTTGTCGAATGGTCTGGGTCGAATGTACTTATTTTCTATTAGCCGTAGAGCTTTGTAGAAACGACGCGCGGATCCCCACTTAGTGAAAATAGTATGAAAACATACATAAATAAGCATAACACTTCTTTGTTGTTTAGACATTTAGACATTTATTTATTTAAAATATTGAAACATTACAGATTATTATTCCATTGCGTTACAATAATTTTTAAGCTATAGACGAAACAGGCATTCCTCTATCTAGCATTCCCTTACATTCCGTCATCAGCCGTCCTATGCCGTCCACGAACACGTCACAGTGTGGTGCCTCGGCGAGCAGGGAGCCGAACAACTGCAGTGCGCGCGCGACGGGCGAGTGCCGGTAGAGGTTGGTGCGCGAGTGTGGTGTTATGAACAGCTGGTGACTCCGCGCTCGGAGGTAACACTCGGGCACGTACAGTTTTAGTACCCTTCCGACAAGATCCACACAATCAATTTTGTTTCTGATTACGTGTAAGACAAACCCTACAAGGGCTAAGTTTCTCCTCAGTTCGAGGGAGTCGTAACCTAGATGTCCCTCCAAGAAGCGTATTCATACTTCCGATTGCGACGAAATAAAGCCTACATGTTACACCGAATTAAGCTCTGTTTTTCTGAAAACTCCATCAAAATTTCGTTTATTAGTTTTTACGTGATGCGTGCACAAACTAAGAGATAAATAGACAAATACAAAAATATATTCAATGTATTGCCGTGTGGTTTCCGGTAGAGTAGAATACGACCACTCCAACTCTTCCCAACTCTTCCCGTTGTGTTATACAAGGCGACTAAGGGAATACATTATAAAACATCAATCAGGCCTTCCCAACCCGTCTGGCCAGCGCGGGGAGTGTAGGCCAAATCCTCCGTCTGTCTCCGGCAAATGAGAGAGGGTTGTGCTCCTGCAGTGGAGACAAAAATAACCTGATGATTAATACATACCTATAGTGATTATGATATTCATAATTTATTTTACATTCGTAAAATGACACAAAGATATTCCAGCACAAACGCGTTTAACATCATCGTTGTCAATAACCGAACTATCCTTTAACAACCGACCCGCCATGTAACTTATAGTATTTTAAACCACCCCTCAAATAATACTTGACACACGCCAACTCAGATTTTATTTACGTACACGCAGGGTGTTATTTTTAAAGTAAATAAATATCAAGACGCCATCACTCATTGTCTTGTAAACTTTAACAGTTGGTTCGGAAGTCCGACATCCTGAACCCAGTTAGGGGTCGCCAACCATTTCTGAATAATAAAATAATAATTTTTATTATTTTTTCCTATAATTAATATTAGTATCAGAACGTCACCGTAGATCTATCCCGATTTATAAACTTCACATACAGCAGATAGTCAGCATATGCTGATTTCTACATAAAGATCAGAGCTTTGATTAGAGCTTATCAGTGATGCCAGTCCAGATGAGATTTAATCCATATGAGAGCGTCATTTTTATTATAACTGTCAAAAAGTCTACGTTAAAATGTTGACAACATCTGTATTCAGATCAACCAATAGCAGTCAACGGAAGCCACACGCGAGCTCCAAATTCGTCCATGTTGTTGATAGGCCTTGAACAGACCACCGGTTCCTTTTTAATTTTATACGTACGTTGATTGAACACTGAAGAAATGACTGGAGATCCACCTAAATATAGCCTTTAGGTTCGATAGCATAAAACTTATTTCTGTAGTAATTGAAAATGTTATGCTAGACGAACCAGGTAGTTCTTGTCGTAATTTCCTACAGTTAGTCTTCTAATAGTATAGCCGATCAGACTGAAACATGCATGACCCTGCGGATTTTATACTATTACCTTGCATGTTGCACTTAGAACCTTTTGAATATTAGGTACGGAACTGTCACTGTCTTATATCTGCCTATAATAATATTATTAACAAGTAAATAAATAAATTATCAACTAAATGAAATTCGACCTATTAATATACATTAATGTTAATTTGAAATACATTAAAAAGGTACCCTTTTGGTGTATATTTTAGGTATTTTGTGTTCCTATTTTTGTGTGTGATGCCTGGTTATTAGTAATAACTTAGCATTCAACGCCTAAAACATACCTAAATCCAGCAATCAGCCGTCAAGTGCCCCCAGCTGCGCACGCGCCACTTACCTTCTATAATTACCGCGGGCAATCTGTGCGTGCAGGATATCCTCGGCCATCTGGTGGAAGTGACTATTCGGCTGTTGGTATTGTACTGATTATTTATAGTCGCCTGGTAGTTGTCTTCGGTGAACCATTACTGTTTAGGCGGGTTTCAGTCTTCATACGTACGTCACACATGTTTAGGGATCCGTTAAAACGGATAACCCTCATAGGAAAGCTATTATTCTGTCTGTCTGTCCCCTGGATAACACGAAAAACTAGTGGACCGATTGAGATAAAACTTGGAATATACATGTTTTTTACAATTTTCTGTTATTTTCCGAGAAACAAAAGAAACATGTATGAGGTTTATTATTAACTAGCTGTGCCCGCGGCTCCGCTCGCGTGTACTACAGAATCCGCCCCCGTTCTCACTTCCGCTCCCGTTCTCTTCCCACTGCTACTTCCACTCCCACTCAGACTTGAGACTCTCAATATCCCAATCCCAACCACAACCCCATCCCTATCCCGAAAAACTAAATTTCACTCAATCAGTTCGCCGCGCCGAGGGCGTTGACCTCGCCCATATGATGAACATACTCGTACGTTCGAGAAATATTGCATGTTTTTATCAACATTTTCGTAAAAAAGAGATTTTTTTCATGAATGATTTTTAAATGTGATACTGAGTTACTGAAAGAAATATTAACAGTCGTTTTATTATTATCCGATATAATGGCTTCTAAAAAAAATTATTTTAGTGAAAACTGCATCAAATTTCATTCAGTAGTTTTTGCGTGATGCGGTTACAAACATACATACAGACAGACAGACACAAAAATTCTAAAATAAATGTTTTAGCTTCTATTGGCCCTATAAAGACCCCTTATACAATTTTTTTTTTAATATCTCTCATGTACAGACCAGTTACAGTTTTATTATAAGTATAGATGCGTCTAAGATTTACGCTTTGCTGAGTCTTATACTGCAGTAGTTTTAAACTGAAGATAGCTTTAGTTACAAACAAACTAGGTAGGTATTATGAACTATATTCTATATTCTTTAAAATCACTATAGTCACAAAATGTTACGTCACTTGTTTGTCAGCTTATAATGCAGTTTCCACTCTTACTTAGAAGATATCTTCTTGAGGGTTTGGTGCATAATCTATCGAGCTAGATTTTCGTCCAGTAACGGCTAAATAAAACAATCCCTTTATTATGTTAGTTGTAATAAATGCGATGAGAAAACATGTTTTCTATTTATCCTTCAACCCTTCTCTGGAAAACCGCATTTGGTATTTCTTATCAAAAATCGGTAATTATAGGATTTGAATTTGACAAAGAGAATTGAATTGGTATTAATAGGGTGTGCATCACGCAAGAACGCCCCCGGCGATTTATCTTCTTGACCACTCTTGACTCTGCATTTGTTCCATCCATCAAAAACGTACTGCGTACTTTAATAACGATCTTCAACTACCCTCGCACGCAAAATAATGACAAAGCAACACAATAGATGACGACACGTGTATGCCACGCGCTCGCCACACGTCAGTCGTATGCCGGCCGCTGTAGGGGTAACAAGTATTATTCTTTGCACGCGTTATAGAGTATTTTCGAAACATAGGGGTGCCTAAAGCATTTCTTTTCGCATCACTGCTTTGTTTACGAAGACTGTATTGGGAAATAAATAATCCCATGAAATATTGTGTATGATATTTAAATATGCTAATCTGAATGTAATATTAACAGTGTTATTAATTCTACTAAAGATTCACATTGGATAAGAACTGCACGCGACTTGTAGAATTATTAAACTTTCATCGTCATCGGTCTACCTATAGTACCTAGGTATGCTCTCTTATCATCATCATCATCATCATCAGGTTATTTTTGTCTCCACTGCAGGAGCACAACCCTCTCTCATCTGCCGGAGACAGACGGAGGATTTGGCCTACACTCCCCGGCCTGCCCAGACGGGTTGGGAGGCCTGATTGATGTTTTACAATTTATTCCCTTAGTCGCCTTGTACGACATCCACGGAAAGAGTTGGAGTGGTCCTATTCTACTCTACCGGAAACCACACGGCACATGGCTCTCTTATGCTGTTTACAAAATGTCTAAGTCAGACAGACATATTAGCTACTTACATACGTTTATAATTGTGGTAATTTTTGCAAATTATTTTCGTCGCCAGATGGACCGACAACCTGAACGGACGCGGCTCTATGCAGTTGGCAGAGGACCGGTGGAGGACGCCGTTCATTGGGGCAGGCCTATGTTCAGCAGTGGACGTCTGAGGGCCGATATGGTATGGCCATTTCAGTCGCCAGAGCCTTGTAGGTATGTTAGCTAGTAGTGTGATGTTTGAAGCTCTAGGTTTTGTTGTGCCCCATAAGTAATCTTTATCTATATTAAAGAAAAAAAAAGATACTGTAATATTAATAATAATAATAAAAGCATTTATTATCAGGTAAAAACCCATATCACATATACAGCATTATAAATTATAAAACAAACAAAACAAAGTAAAGTAAAATGAAGTGAACAGTATAAATATATAAGATTAAGATTATAAGATTATACAATTCAACATGTTAGTTTGCCAATTGTATAGAAAAGTAAACATTTTCAATTTCACAACCCTTTACTCATTACTCATTATTTTCCAGCAGATCTAGCAAACAGTTTAAGTTAATCATCATCTTCAGACAAATTTCGTCCACTGCTGAACATAAGCCTCCCCAGTAGAATGCCACTTTTGATGGGCTGTCCATTGGGGGATTTGCCGTAACCACCACGCTTGGCAGGCGGATTGGTGATCGCAGTAATGATCTTAATATGCACAGAAGAACACTATTGCCTGTACCGGGTGTAAAAATGGTGGTGTTTTTATTTTTATAATACTCAAATTCAACAGTTTACATAGATTTATCATTCATTCTGAAATACTTAAAGTAAGCTAAGTCAAAAGTAGAACTTGCATTTCGCACTTACGCAAGCGTTTGAACGCGAGCCTTGTTCCAACGTTTGTTCTGCTAATTAACGAGACTTAATGTCGGAACTCTCGCAAATGAGGCGCCAGCGCGTGGTGCTGGCAACATTACGAGCAAATGACCCTGTTCGAGAAGGTACGTCAAAAGCACGCCTTACACCTAGCTGATTATAAAAAAAACACCAATATTTAGTTAAGATCTTTCGTTTTTGATTAAATGTTTTCGATACTCGTATCTGTTGATATTTTTTTTTATTGTTTTACGACTATAGAAAATTAAAAAAATTAGCTACCTACCTACTAAATAACATGGTTTGTCAAAAGGTAGGTACAATTCATATGTGAAATCACAGATATGTTATATGAGGAAATTTATTTGAGTACGTATGAATAAGTAGGTAATTATATACTAAAAGTAAGTAACTTTCAAAATATTCCATAAACTTTAGATAATCCAATTTTAATTTAAATGCACAACCTACTTTTCTCTGCTATTATTATCCTCTACTCAAAGGTTATCTGGAAGAAATCGCTTCAAGCGATAAGAACGTGACGAAGAGATGTACTAACGTAAGCTACTTTATTATTATATCTATTTTTTTATATACTGCAGTAAATAATTATTTAATTGAATTGGAATCAAAAAATTTCTTGCTGTCCAAAAGTCGTAAATTCGGTATGGGCTGCTACAATATTTTCGTGCACCTTGTTAATTAAATCAAATTAACCCTTTTGTCCCATTTGGTAACCAATATCGGACACTGGTTACGAAATGGAAAACAATTACCATTCTGTAATCAGTTGCGGAATAGATTTGCGTCGCCCGCACCATTTGGTAACCCAAAAAATCTTTGGTATATGTAGGTTTTCTCAAAATGATTACGTTTATAGTAAATTTGATAATAAACCATACTTAAGTTCACACTCATGTCGTATATTAATACACATATGTTAAGTTCATACTGAGTCGAGCACATTACCAACTAGGCAAGTCGGCAACCACACCTTTTTTATCACGACTTCTACGACCTTGTTAATGAGACGACAAAATAACCGAAATAGCTTGGCAAAGCTTCCTCAATTTTATTTTAAGGTAGGTATCACATTACCTGATGAACGAACATACATGTCTAGAATTTAAATCAAAATGTGGCACTTATTAATCACCTGTAATTCGCAGTTATGCTTCTTATACGACAGACTGCACTTAAGAGAAAATGCTGGCAATTCGGTAAATGGTCGGGCAATAATTGCAACGCGGTCATAATTGCATTGAAACAGGAGATATTGGATAAAAAGAACACTAGTGTTTGAAGTCTCGGTTTCGATTTTCGGCAATTCCGGCATTTTCGATCGCTATCTTTTAAATACACTGAAATATTGTTTAGAAATGAAACGATTAGTTAATATTAACTAATAATTTGTATCGATTTTCGGCAATTCAGGCATTTTCGATCGCTAGCTTTTAAATACACTGAAATATTGCTTAGAAATGAAACGATCACATATTAACTAATAATTTGTATTCCTATAGGTATTGTAGTAGATGTTATAATATTTAATCAAACTATACAATTACCAAAGTAGTTGGTGTGGAAAGCGTTTACCTAAAAATTGTTTTATTTAATACTAATGTTTGCTCTAATAATCGTTATCCGTCTAAAATAACATTTTCTCATAAACCAGAAGTGAATTAAACTCGTTATATAAATTAGAACACAGTTTCAGCATTCGGTTGAAAGATGTTTGAGATGCATTGTAAATGAAACAACCGTCCCAACGGACTAATAATGATACAATTATAAATTAAGTACATTTGCTTCAGTTCACATTTCATGTTTTAAGTCGAAATTTCGGTTTCGAGTCCGGCCGAACGATAAAAATACTTATCGATCAGACACTACGCGACCCCCTTCATAACTCGCACATGGTATAACAGACGTGTTTGTCCAGAATGTGCCGCCGTCGCTGTCACAGGCACGCTTCATCGTAATCCGCATTATATTGCCCAAATAGCCGATCGCGTTCAGCTGCTAACAAAGCACAGATGTCCCGCGCAAATTAATTGGAAATGTCAAGTGCACGGGGGCTGACGCCATCTTGTCCCGGTGTCTCCCCATTCTTAATTATTTTTTTCCAGCGCACGTGTCTTTATTACCAGACAGCTGGGCGAGGCAGTAGCTTTTTATTTTAACACTATCTTTTGACATTGCGTTGCTCATGGTTGGAAGACTTTTTAGAGTGAATTAAATATGAATCAGAGGTAAAATAGCCAATGTTCACTTAGAATAACCCAGTATTCAAATAATGAAAGATTTTTCAAAAGCTGTTTACGTTGAATGTTCACTTGCGGAAAGGGAATGTTTAGCAGTTTGAAGGAATTTCAAGTTTTCCGTATAATAATTTGAATGTGAAACTTCAATCTTCATGTGCCATTCGTATCTTTCGTCATAAATTATATGAAGTATATTTGTGATTGTATAATATGGTTAATTTAAGGAGATGGCCGGCCTGCTAACCATTCCCCTTTCGCGAGTGTACTTATTTCATAATTACTAGCTTTTATCCTAAAGCTTTCCCATTGTGAGTCCGATTTTTTCCATCCTAGTATGGTCAATTTAGAACAAATTAATGCATGTAAACGCTTTATTGTACCAAAATTACATTGTACAACAATAACAAATAGGGACAAGATTGTGTACCAAGGAGAACTTATCTCACTGAGAGATCTCTTCCAGTCAACCTTTGAGGTCTCGTATAATGCGTTTATGTAGTAACAAATTTTGATTGACAAGTAAGTTTAAAAAGTATTAAAAATAGGTTTATTAAATACTTTATTACTTACATACTAACTTTAACTCTTTATTTTTTTAGTTTGACAACACTGCAATTCATAAATTTTGAGCAGCAATTACTTAAAATTTGACATTGAAAGGTGCGTTTGCGAATTAGATGCGCGTTTGGATAATGCAATGTTAATCGTCTGACCTATTTAAATTGTTTAATTAAATATCGCAGTCTGTTTCCGGCAATTAGTCAGGACGCGATCAAAGTTGAATTTCGTTTTTATGCGGTTGAATTTATTTCGTTGCGATGTCTGGAACACCTTTCCATACGAATTTTGAGCACCTGATGCGTGCGTCCAGCAGCTGATGATACAAAGCCATGATACATACAACACCTTGTCTTTTCGTTACGGAATTTCCTTCCCGTAATTACGTATTATTAAAAGATGCAGCCATTTGTGTGGTGGTCGGTTACGCGGTTTGGATCGATTTCGTGTCGAATCAGCACGTGATCGAAACATAGGGAAATAAATTGGATCAATGAGATGTTTTTTTTTTGGTAATTTGACATGTGTTTTAAATTGACTCGCAAAGGTCACTTGAGATTCGTTTAGCCAATATTTAGTTAACTTTAGTAGGCATTGTCTTATATGTTTGAAAATTGATACTAGGATTCCTTGTTCTTTAGACATTAAACAAGGGATGGACTATTTATAAATATATGACAGAGTTCTTGCTCACAAGCCACTAACCCATGGTAGTGTTCTGTATGTATGTATGTAAACGCTTTATTGTACCAAAAATAACAACAACAACAATAATAAAATAGAAATTAAACTGTGTACAAAGGCGGACTTATCCCACTTAGGGATCTCTTCCAGTCAAGTGTTCTGTTTTTACACAAACACTTGCTCTAGTGTCCCAAAAAAATCTGTGTCCCATAATGGCCAGTCTACTTTTAGGTAAATAGGAGTACTTTTGGATAAAAATAATACAATATTTCTACATAAATTATCAAACTTACATTCTAACAGTATTATAAACTAAGGCGTTTAACTTGAACATATTCTTCTTGTCCTGGAATACCACAAGTGGACCTCTAAGATAACTCTGTCCTGAGGACTTACTCTGTAAACATTTCGGATAACATCCGTCGAACTACCACGCCATTTCTGATAAGCGTTTGGCGCCTAACGAGGATAATTAGACTCCATAACGCTCTCACAACAGAGATATCATCTTGATATCGCTCCATTTGTGTTTTACCTTTTTGGCCTTATCTTGCCGTGTTGTCCCCGGCTTAGAATAGGACCACCCCTATCTTTTCCGTCAAGGTGACTAAGGGATTGCACCAAAGAACGGGCAGCGTTCTCCTATGTGTGTATGTTAAGAACATTACTGCGATCACCAATCCGCCTGCCAGGCGTGGTGATTATAGCAAATTCCCCAATGGACAACTTATTAAAAGTGGTATTCTATAGGGGAGGCGTATGTCCAGCAGTGGACGTATTTAGGCTGATGATTAATTACCTCATCTTGTAGAATTCCTTCATATGCTGTTCCAGATTTGCCCAGGATTCATGAACATTATTGAGTATCTGTTGGTTCGCAAGGACACATTTTAAATTCAGGTTTATTTTCGGTAATAAAAAGAGATTTTTTTAGAAAACAAAATTGTAGACCTTGTATCTGCGGGATCCATCAATTACTTTTTATTTAGTTATCCTGAATATCTAGGAAATATATTTGATCCTAAAGGTTCTGCATTAATGTAATATTTCTCTACCTTTTATCTTTTCATCTACCTTTTGGGGTTATGGTAATGACGGCGTGGTTGAATCAGTCGAATATTCGCCTGTAAAGAAGATTGTTCCTGAAAATTCCATAATTTGCCCATCATTACCTAACAATTTTACCTGTATTGTGTCATCCGCAGGAGAGACAGTAATACATAAAAGCTTTTCTAAGTGAATACGTTTGATAGATCCCAATAATGTATCATGAAATAGACATTCGCATTCCACTGAAGCGGTTTCAGTAATTGATATTTTAAGTAATTTTTTCGGTGTTAGTAATCCTTCCCCAAAATGTCTCGACTCCAATTAAATCTCCAGGGACTATTTAGCGTTACTCCCTCCGACCCCTTTACAACCGGCAACAGGTGCATTGGGGTGAGCTATTAAAGACGAGGCAGATCAGAAACAAGCTCAGGTGGATGGTGGTGGCTTGCACCACCCTCGAAATGAGTTAGACGTAATTAGCAATCTGTGTTTCGGAAGTGAGACGGGATTAAGAGCTCTCTCGTCTGATAAATAATTACTAATGCGTTCCCTGACATTTTGCCCTCTGTTCGTCAGTACCTTCGTGAACTTCCTCTTTGCTCCAGTTAAACTCGAGGATCGTTATTTATTTATTGAAAGTATGCAATGTGTTTTAATTTTTGTATATGGTTGTATATCGATTGACTACATGTAGATATAGCTAACGCATAGAATAGACCAATTTTGTACAGATTACAAAAATGAGAGATATTAGGTATTGCCGTTGGAAACTACACTTCGTGTTTCGCTTACACATGAGGGAAGATACTCGTAGGTTGTTTCAGCACTTATGGCTAATACCGGAAATTTTGACTCCTCTCTCACTATCTTCCTTTAATTTCTGACAAATCAATGTTATTCAGAAGAACGTCTCTGGACATCGCGTCACCGTCCATTGGCCTGCATCGCTAAACAAAAAAACAAACACGTTTGTTTGTCCGCGTGATATCATCGAGCATTCATCGCTGCCATATATATGCAGACTCCGATTGTTTGAACCTTATGTAAACAGCCTTGGGAGCGCTGATGGTCCACCTCCTCGTGTGCATAATGATCTTTTGATCCAGATGGAATAACCATATTCCGGTGGAACGAAAGGTTATGTGCCGGTGCATCCTGGGCTTCGACTAGCAACTTCTGGGAGAAATCCTGGATCTTACTAGTCGAAGGCGAAGAGACCATCCCCAAGCCAAGGTGTAATCCAAACCGTGCCGATGGCTGCATGACTGTTGGGAGTTCAGTCTTGAACGGTGGCTTTCTGACACCTGGGCAATCAGTTAGTATTCAGTGCCCTTTGGCCGACACCGGGCTCTGTCGGTTTTTGACGACCCTTTCCTGTGTTACTCGTGGGACCAATATGGATGACCAAAATACAATTGAAGAATTTCTTTTAAATTCCGACCAGGACGACAACGTCCTAGAAGGAAACATTTCAGAGCCAAGGAGTGGGCCTCAGGTCCACCCTTTGCCTGAACATATCTCGGCTGTTGCAGGGACGAGCCTAGGTGCGAATAGAGACGAAAACGACTCTAATACGCCCATGGTGACGGACCACGACAACGAGAAGAGCAAGGAGAAGCACAATGCAAGATTGTCTGGTGCTGCTCGCAAACGCTTCAAGAAACTTAGGGCTGCGAACGTAAGTGCCGAAAAGGCCTTCGAGGCATGCCAAAAGCCTTGGAGCGAAATCAGGAGTCTGCTCCCGCCGTGCATGCCTAAACCTGCTGACCAGAGGGCGATCAAACGCAATCGGTCAGAGGAGGAGTCACCTAAGGAGCATACTAAAAAGGCTCCAAAAGTCCACCCTGAAGGAGGCATCAAGCCAAACTTCAGCGAGGTGGCTGGTTCCTCTCGTGTGGGTATTCGAAATGAAAGCCCGATGGGAGAGGACCAGATGCAGTTAGTGCGCCGCTCACTGCTGACAGCGATTACCAAAATCGCTGACAGAGGGACCGGTCCTAAATTCTTGGGTTTCTCACACAAGCCAGGCTGGGTACTGATTACGTGTGAAAATCAGATGAGCCGGGAATGGCTTGTGCGAGAGACCCCAAACCTCAAACCGTGGCCCGAGGCGAAGCTTTCAGTCATGACTGAAAGTGAACTACCTAAGCCATGGGTTTGTACTACGTTCATTCCCAGCAGCGAGGCGACTAGTATAGAGGTCGCCATAAGTCTGCTGACGAATCAGAACGAAGGCCTGTACCCGGAACACTGGAGGGTTCTACACAGCAGGGACGAAAAGAATGGTCGCATTGTGACCTTCTCAATCGACGAGCCCTCTGTGGAGACGCTTCGGCGAGCCGACTGCAGGGCCGCCCTTGGTTTTGGAAAAATTACTTTCAAGATCAGGGGTGGGCCAGCAGAGCTGTCAGTGCCTCAAGCAACTCCGTCCACCTCTACCCAAGGGGAGCAAACACCTGCACACACCCAGCAGGAAAGAGGACCGACAAATCGGCCTCTTCCTACAACATCTGGCGGGAATAGCAGAGGTGCACCCAGAGGTAGAGGGAAGAAACGTGGCAAGGCACAAGGCACACCCCAATCCGAACGTGGACGACCTCGTCCACCCTTGGAGAAGGGAAAGCCTATGCCTGGCCCCGCCGCCCCTAAGGACCACTAATGGCGACCCCAGGGGATTCGGCGAGGGTTCTCCAAATCAACCTCCATCACGCCATTGCTGCCAGTGCAGTGGCGGAGCGTTGCTTACTTAAAGGAGAAGCAGACCTCGCCCTTATTCAGGAACCCTGGGTAAATCGCTCAACCATTCGGGGACTTAGCGCTGCGGGTAAGATTCTATCGTACTCTGGTGGCAAAAACCCTAGAGCATGTATTGTCTTTAATAAGACTATTAACTTTCTGCCTGTTCCAGAGTTATGCACCGACGACCTGGTTGCAGCCTACATAAATCTCAAAGGATGGAGAGGGTCAAGAGTAATTATATGCTCGGCCTATCTATCCGGAGAGAGAAAAGACCCTACAGAAGAACTGGCGAGCGTGGTGAAGTACGCTCAAACCCACAACGCAGAGCTTCTGGTAGGCTGTGATGCTAATGCTCACCACATAGCGTGGGGGAGCTCAAACATCAACAACAGGGGTGAGTTACTTAATGATTTCCTTCTGACCAACTGTCTTCATTTACTAAATAAAGGATGTGTACCGACCTTTGTAACATGTGCTAGACAAGAAGTTTTAGACATATCATTTGCTACTAAAAATCTAGCCAGGCACATTAACAACTGGCATGTTAGGGATGACACCTCAATGTCTGACCACAGACATATTTCTTTTGAAATCATAGCCTCCATAGCTTGTCATCCCATTACATATAGGAATCCGAAGGCCACCGCCTGGGATGTATACCGTGACAAACTAAGGCGGAACCTTGAAATCTTTCCTAAAAGTATTAAATCGTGCGAGAGTCTAGAATTTGCTGTGGCAATTACCAAGGAAGGCATCATAAAAGCCTACGAGGAAAGTTGCCCACTCATGACAAAGACCTCCAAAAGAAAAGTTCCGTGGTGGAACTCGAAGCTAAATAGGCTCAGACAAGAAACCCGGAAACTATTCAACAAGGCTAAACAGACTCTCAATTGGGAGGCCTATAAAAAAGCCTTAACTGAATATAACAAAGAGATTAGGAGAGCCAAGAGAGCATCGTGGAAAAAGTTCTGCGAGGAAATTGTGAAAACGCCTCAAGGAGCCAGAGTACACAAACTGCTCGCAAAAGACAAACCTAACCAAATCGGTCTTATGAAAACACCGAACGGTTCCTTCACAACCAATGAAAAGGAAACTTTGGAGCTTCTAATAACTACCCACTTCCCAGGCGCTGTGAATTCTAGGAGATCAGATACCTCTCCGCACAGACCTCGAAATGAGGACTGGAGCAGGGCTGCTAGAATCATAAAGCCCAACCAAGTAAGATGGGCAGTAAGATCCTTCAAACCTTACAAATCTTGTGGGGACGACGGAATCCTGCCTGTGCTGTTGCAAAACGGCATAGACATTCTAACCCCATATCTGGTAAAAATCTTCAGGGCAAGTTATGCCTGGGGACATATTCCAGAAGAGTGGACCAAGGTCAAAGTACTATTCATACCTAAGGCTGGACGAAAGGATTACGCTTTGCCAAAGTCCTTCAGACCAATCAGCCTCACATCCTTTATGCTCAAAGCACTGGAGAAGGTACTGGATAGGTACATAAGGGAAGAGGTCTTAACCGACAACCCTATCAGTTGTAACCAACATGCCTACCGTAGAGGAAAATCTACAGAAACTGCTCTGCTCTACTTAGTAGACAGAGTAGAAAAGGCATTGGAAGACAAACAAATTGCACTATGCGCATTTCTAGACATTGAGGGCGCTTTCGACAACACCCCAACTGAAACGCTAGTTAAGGGATTAGAGGCGAAAAAAGTTGACTCTACCACAACTAGATGGGTAAAAGCGATGCTCTCAAACCGTACTGCCAAGGTATCGCTCCATGGGACGAACCTTGAAGTCAATACAACAAGAGGCTGTCCACAGGGAGGCGTTCTTTCGCCCCTACTATGGACTCTTGCCGTAGATCAACTCCTGCATAAGATGGCAGAAACAAGGATAGACACCCAAGGCTACGCAGATGACCTGGTGATCATTGTCCGAGGTTTCTGTCAAAGTACAATTTCGTACCTTATGCAAAGAGCAATAAACATAATAAGCAACTGGTGCAAAGAGAACGAATTATCAGTAAATGCTGATAAAACCGTCCTTGTGCCATTTACTAACAAACGGCAGTTGAAAGGACTGACCATGCCAAGTCTAAATGGCAGACAAATACCATTTTCCAAGGAAGTAAAGTATCTGGGAGTTACACTCGACCAGAGACTAACTTGGAACAGCCATATAGACAACATTACACAAAAGGCCAAAATTGCCTTAGGTATAAGCTACAGACTGGCAGGGAAACAGTGGGGTCTTAACCCCAAGATATCCCACTGGCTCTACACAGCCATTGTGAGGCCGATAATTACATACGCCTCTGTGGTCTGGAGTAACAAAGCCAACCAGATAACTGTAATCAACAAACTAAGCAGCCTACAAAGGACTGCCTGCCTCATTACCACTGGGGCAATGTCCTCCTCACCTGGAGCAGCTCTAAACGCACTGCTGAATATACCGCCTCTTCATCTACATGTTGAACAGGTCGCGAGATCCAGCATGTACAGACTATCTGCCCTAGAGAAGGCAAACTGGATTTCTAAGACGCTGAGTTCTGTCCTAGACTCGGTATTAGAAATTCCAATCCTAAACATGGTATCGGATACCATGCTTCCACTGTTCAAGTTTGAAAAACTTTTTAGAGTGGAACTGCCGTCCAGAGATGAATGGTTGAACAGCCAAATTCACTGGGAGGCCGGTAGCCTGAAATGGTTTACCGATGGGTCCAAGTCAGGCCATGACGTAGGATGTGGAGTCTACGGAGAGCGCCCAAACTTCGGAAGAAGTGTTACTTTGGGGCAACACGCCTCCATTTTCCAAGCGGAGGTATACGCCATTATTGAATGTGCGGATATAAACCTCCGTAAGAACTACGTCAACCATCACATATATATCCATTCGGATAGTCAAGCAGCTCTCATGGCACTAGCTTCAGAGACAATAAACTCTAAGTTGGTGCAGAACTGCGTGACTGTATTGAATTCCCTGGGCGAAAAGAACAGGGTGATTCTGCGCTGGGTTCCGGGGCACGCAGGAATCGAGGGCAATGAAAATGCCGACGAACTTGCAAAGGCGGGAGCCAGAGGAACGCTATGCGGTCCAGAACCATGTTGTGGCGTTCCAACAAGCCTGGCACGCCTAACGCTCAGAAACCTTTGCCTAGAGCAATCCATCAATCACTGGAATTGCACGCCAGGGTTGAACCACTCCAAAGCACTAATAAAGGCTTACAATCGTAAGTCTGCTCAAGAAGCGCTAGCGCTTAGCAGGAACAACTTACGCATAGTAGTGAGAGCTCTCACAGGACATTGTGGCCTGAACAAACACATGTTCAACCTCAAGCTCCGAACCACAGGAGAGTGCAGGCTCTGTGAGGAAGCAGAGGAAACCCCCATGCACCTCCTGTGCGAGTGTGGACCACTGATGCGTAAAAGAAATACATACCTAGGTAACTACTTGCTTCACCCTGACGAAGTAAAACAACTCAGTGCTAAAAGCATAGTGCAGTTTCTAACTGCTGCAAGGCTTAACACGGAACTATAGTATGGTGGCGATCACAATAGACCAAAAATGGTCGCAGTGATACAAGGTCCAGACTGGAATCTTGAAATAGCCCCAACTCGAATAATAATAATAATAAACAGCCTTACAACTGAATAGAGTTATGGACATATGGCGATGTTGGACTATAGGTATGTCCGACGACTTACTGGTTATTTCAAGATAATCTGTCTCCCGTCCCCACTAGAGGGTAATTTTTGAATTTATGATTAAAAAATATCAAATAATTCATCTATTACAGGTATTAATAAATTTAAGACTTAGCTTTTGTGTTAACATCCTCAGTATCTAAAAATAATCTTAGACACTGGAAGAACCATAACGAACACCTAGAAGGTAAGCTGAGTAGCTTAGCAATGCAATTAAAAATATTATGCATATCAACCCAAAAATGCAAATATCAACCCAAAAAGCGGCTCTTTAGCCACACTTTGCATTCTTCCAGTCTCACTCAGCATAGTGCGCACTCATAAGATGTAGCGCTGTCTCTTCTGGGGTAGAAATAGGTAAATGGACCGACGACCTGAGGAATGTGGCAGGTGGTTCATTGTGAAGTCTATAGTCTAGCAGTGGGCGTCTGAGAGCGGTATGATGATGTAGTTAGTGCGCAGTTAAGGCGTTGCCTTTCAGTAGTAAGTTAGGTATCTTCTGTATATTTAGAAGCATTTGTGTTATAATTTAGTATCAATAAACTAGTGTCTCCAAGCTCACAATAAAATTAGCACACGGCGTGTACAGTAGGTACATGCATGTGTGTAAATACAATCAATGTGGCGCGGCACATCTGGCCGGGTCGTCATCTGCGCGTTATTGTATTTATCTTGGACTTTATTCGTATTGATGCCAGACGTCTCAGCACGGTCATTATTATGATACCTATAGGTAGTTCTTATTTGGTACCAATCACGACGAAAACTGAAAACAAACTAAGTATGCTTAGGTTTAAAAATCGTCTAATGTGTGTGGGGAGAAGGGGAATGGCAAAGGACAAGGGAATGAAGGGAGACGGAAGGAAACAGAAGGAGATGAGTGGGCGGGAGGGCGGAGAGAGGAAGGTGGGGGTGGAAGGAAGAGAGAGTGATGGGGAGCCATGTACTTCACTGATTTATAATAAGAAATAAACATCCGGTCAGATCACGGTGTTAGATCGATCCCCAAATGCCCATCAATAGTCGCATTCTATTGAGGAGACTTAGTTCAGCAGTAGTCTTTAGACTTAGACACTTTAGGCAAACATAAATGCTTATTACAAAAATAAAATTCCCCTATGCGGGATTCGAGCCCGCGACCTCGAGCTTCGCAAGTGCCCTTCCGACTACCTATTCTGCGGGTCAAATAATAATATAAGAGGTGTCAAATCTTGAATAGTGTTAGAAGATTAAAGATCAACGTAAATTCAGAGAAGTTCGCCAACATACCTAAATCTACCACAGTGGTAAGATATATATTAGCACTAGCTGTTGCCCGCGACTTTGTCCGCAATTTAACATCACTAATTATTATGTATTTCCCGTAGGAATGAGATGTTTTTCGAAATAAAAACTATCCCATATTCTATTCCAGGACCTAACCTATATGTGTGCCAAGTTTCATCACGATCCTTCCAGTGGTTGAAGCGTGATTGAGTAACAAACATCCAAATATCCAAACTTTCGCATTTATAATATTAGTAGGATTAGTAGGATTCTTCTTCTGTGTACGACTTACATAGCACACCAAATATTACCGGAAACAATTTGATATTCAAACAATGAAATGCGAAGCGAAGGAAATCATCAATTAGCTTCTGAATACCTTTCCGGTGTGAAATGAATTCGGTCCATTTTTGTGAGACTTCGGTCGTAAAATTATGCTGCTTTCTAGAACAACGATTGCTTTGATTCGGCCATTCATTCGTGCTATTAAAACAGGCTTAACCATAAAAAAGAATGCACTACGTATTCTCTATTCCAAAATGTGAATTGCATACGAAAACAAACTCTATTTGCGTCTCGGAAATATAATATGTACTTGAAACTTGTTATTTTATTACCCTGTTAACTTTGCAAACCAGATTATTTTCTTTCCGAGAAACAAAAGCGTTTGTTTTCATAATAAGGCAAATTATGCCATTTTGCCATTGAAACAGATGTTAGCTCAAGTCTTTTAGTTAGAAATACTCGTATTATTTCAACACCATATATATTTTTTAACTTTTAGACTGGACCGGTTCGTTTTTAGAACCGCATAGCTGGTTTTATTAGTAAATATTTTTAGCTGAATATAAAAAATGAAAAATATAATGTGCTCAGTGTCTAAGGCTTAGAATAGAGGTCTAAGGTCTAGCTACTTGAAATAGTTGTTAATTACCGCTAACCATTATCCAAAAGAGAAGAAATCTCAAACGAAATAAAACATAATTGTCTGCGAAGAATTAGTTAATAATTTCGCCTTCGGTAACAACATGATGAATTGATAATAATTACAATGCAATAATACACTTTATTGTACAGTTACAAGTTTTAAAGGTAAAAAAATATTACCTACAATTTAGGCAGTCTTATCGCTTTAAGCGATTTCTTCCAGACAACCTTTGGGTAGAAAATATTACACAATAGATAAATAGTTAAATGACTATAGCAAATAAGTAATAAATATTTCGTTTTATGGTTAGACACTACAATACAATACCTCATGTCTAATGTTTATTTAACGAATTTCTGTTATCAAATAACAGAACCGTTATCAAGGATTAAACTGTTGTTATTCAGTGACTTGTCAGATATACATACGCCCAGACTAGGACCAACTTCTACACCCAAGCTGAGAATACAAAATATGACTTACGCCCATGTTGTATTTTTTGTCTGTGATTTCGGTCTTAAACGTCTAACCCAAGTCACTACTCCAATAACAAGACTAGACAATATCTATATTTTGATAATATTATCATATCATCATCAGCCGAAATACGTCCACTGCTGAACATAGGCCTCCGCATGTCCGATCAAAGAACAAATAGTATGGCCAGTTTGACTAACCCAATAGAATGTCACTTTTGGTGGGCTGTCCATTGGAGGATTCGCCATAACCACCACGCTTGACAGACGGATTAGTGATCACAGTAATGACATTAATATACACAGGAGACCGCAGCCAATGAGTTTTACGAAACTTAAGTACGGTTTATTTATAATACCACAGGCTTTTCGGTGAAGGAAAACATCGTAAGGAAACCTGCATATGCCGAAGAAGAAATTTTGAGGCGTATGTGAAGTCCACCAAATCGGCTTGGGCACCGTTGGTGGTCAGGGGTTTGGCACAAAAGATCCAGAAGGGTCGAAGTGTCGCCAGGTCTTTTTGCCCCCCTAAGAAGATAAGATAAGATGGGCAGTACCTGGTGCAATCCATTAGTCGCCTTGATGACACCCACGAGAAGATTAGAGTGGCCATAGGGTCGTGTGGTTAGACTAGGACCATTCTAAGCCGGGAGCCACAGGCCAACATATTATTTTAATCTATTTTGGTAACTAGGGTACTCTCAAGTGGTTTTGTATAGTGAAATGAATGCGTAAGTTTGTACTTTAAAATTCCTCCAGAAATAAATAATTATTATAGACAAAAATTACAGTTTGTCTTTATATGTACGTAATGTTAAGATAACTAATATCAGTTAGCACAGGCAGCGGCGTGTTCAGTCACAAGTTTTGAAAACAATCGCTCTCCCGACGTGGATGCGCTGGCGCAGACCGGCGGCGCCTGCTCATGCCAAAATATAGGGCTACCACTTACATTACATGTTATTTTATTTATTTTATTTTGTTTTATTTCTTAGGGGAGCTTACAGCTACAGTTACAATATAATTTTTCAGGTAGAAACTAAAAGCCAATTAACAGCTACCACATATAACAAGTTAGTTTTTTTTTGTTTTGACTCGCACAGCATACATAACGTTATTTTATAGGTAAAAGGAGAAATATTTTATACAAGATTAAAAATCTGTTACAACCGATCTAATGGACCCTCTAGAAATGGAAAGCAAGCCCTGATTTCCGCAGACTAATATATGCTCAGTTGTTATTGCAAACTACGCTTTTCTACGAATTAAAAAAGGTACAACAACGGGGGTCCTGGGGAGAAACTTTTATTTTCATATACGCACAAAATGCACACTTGTACTCTGTCGCTACGAAACACACGCGTAATAAATCAAATAACACATTCATAAACTCTCGTAGAACTACGCATCGACTTATCTCGATACGGCGCATGACAGGTGGGCTTGTAACTTGGGCAGAGGGGAACTCTTGAGTATCGCGAGTCTCTTCCAGCATTGCTTAATGCAAAAAGAGAACGGTAGACAATGATATTTTTCCATAAATTCTAAGTCACTATGAAGCCTTGTTTCCCTGCCACGGGAAGATTTGCATGAGATCTAATGAGGGCTACAAGAGACATAAACGTCCCTGGTGATAAGATACCTATTCTTATCACCAGGGACGTTTATACCAGGAACTGGTGTAGATTCCTAAATCTTTACTGGTACGTACTTCAGATATTTCACATGTGTGTTCGTTTGACGCATGTGGCTTTGATAAGAGCAACAAAAAACTTCGAAGCAAAGAATAAACTCTCGCAATTTAAAAGAAATTCAAAACCTGTTACAATTTGACACGGATCAACTTTTTGTTATGCACTTATTCTATTGTTAAGAAGATTACACAATAGCTGTTATTTGTACGTCATGTTTACTTAGGCTCGGAGTGACAACCCTGCACGCGGTGCATTCCACTCGTCTCGTGCGTGTTGACAGCGACCAACTAGTTTAGATCATAGGAAGTAAGAAATTCGTCATTATTGCAATATTTCATAATACCTCGCCTAGTCGTCGCTTCTTCAATTACCAATGCCACTATATTCTCTGTAATTAAATTCTCAGAAATTTTTATAAAGTTCCATGCAATTCAGTTTATATGTTAGATAATATCGATGAAAATTTTTGTTTTTACCAAATGCACAATGCTAGCGATGACCTTAAAGAAAGATATGAAAACGTAAGAAGGATTTGATCCACCAGGGTTCCCATGAACCGAAATAGATGGCGCTGTATGTATGCGATGGAATAATTCGCCGTAAGAATTATTGACTCAATAGCTCAGTAATCTGTTGGTAGAGACTCTTAGTAGACCCTGGATAGATAGGTCACAGGTTCAAGTCGATAACGAACGAAACGATATTTCTTCATGTTATAAACTTAATGTAATAAACTTATTGCTTGAAAACGTTTTAAGCTTCCTTTTTTGAGGTAACCCATACAAAGTTTACATCAGTGATGGATCAAGACTATCAGGTCGCAGCACACGACGGATCTCGCCACTTGTGCAGGCGCAGGCGGCTCTTTTGTCGATTCCCTATCGATTTGCGACTTCGCACGAGACTATCGCGTATTTATAACGTACCTATGTATCGTCTGGTTTTAAAATAACACCTTACAAACCTTATTGCATTAAATAAATACGGTTTTTTATAGTAATTGTCTACATCAGGTGTGTCATCTGTACATTTTCTTCACTCATGAATGATGCTATAAATTATTAATGGATTTTTAATTTTGTAATTATTTCAAGAGGTATATTATATTTGGATTATTTTAAAGTAAAATAGGGAAAACACATTATTTTTGTTACCTTCTTTATAATATTTTAATGAGGAATATTAGAAACTACTTTCATTGATTTAATCGGCCACAAAGACCGCTCTATAAATCTGTGCCTCAAGTGAAAAATAATATTAATTAGAAAATGACACTTTTCAGGAGACCAAATAATATACTAAACGGTACAATGGTATTTCTGGAATTTGACATGAATTTGAAATAACATTATACCGTTTTGAAGAAGAAAAGTTCAGAACAATATTAAAAATTATTTGGTCTCGTGAAAAGTAGCATTTGACGACCTCCGTGGCGGAAGGGGGTAAGCTCTCGGACTTCCACGCCGGAGGTTGCGGGTTCGAATCCCGCTAGGGGCAAATGTTCGTATGATGAATATGAATGTTTGTAACCAAGTCTTGAATGTTTAAATATTTATTTAAGTATGTGTATCCGTTATCTAGTAACCATAGCACAGGCTCTGCCTAGTTTGGGACTGGATAATTGCTGTGAATGTCTGACATATTTATTATTTATTTTCTAACTTAGATCAAAGGTAAACTAGGGAGATGCTTTTTCACTGGAGGCACAGAATTAATTAAAATGAGTTTATTATTCAGTAATATCCTGAATTAAGTGACCAGTGCTGGCATCTTATACAATGTTAATTAAGTTAAAATTAGAACGAATTTAACTTGGTCCAATTATCGTAGTGCAATGAATTATCTTATCTTATCTGAATTAAAAAATGTAGATGTATATGTTTTTTATAAAGTAGGTATGCAAATTATATGTAAGTACGTTACCATACTTATCGAGAACCACTTGACCAAATTACGTGGTTTTTTAATAATTCATAGATACCTATGATCTAAGGTCAAGTTTCAGCAAAAAAAATCGTAAAAAAAATGACGTGTATAAATGTACCAAGTGTACTCATATGCAATAAATGATTTTGACTTTGATTTTGACTTTGAGCAGGTACATATTTTGTTACGTTAGATAACAATAATAAGAAATAACATAATTCAGTAATGCGAGCAAGGTCGCGGGCACATCTAGTGTAAAATATAATCTACTAGACAACAATTAAATTTGTTTATTTTATACAATACATACATGAATAATTTAGGTAAATATGTATATGGTAATTCACATTACAAACAGCAAGTAAATCCATACTTATGTGGTAAACGGGTTCTCGAGTGGAGACCGCGACTGGGCAAGCGTAGTGTGGGACGCCCCCTGGCTAGATGGAGCGATGATCTGCGTAAGGTGGCTGGCAGTGACTGGATGAGAAGAACCGAGGATTGGGTTCAGTGGCGCATCTTGGGACATGTGATGGTGATGATGATGATGAACCATATGTACGTATGTGGGTGTGTGTGTGTGAAGTGATGCAAGAACATAGTGCACTGATATGCAATTTAAATAAGAGCATAATTTTGGAAATATTACAGTTTGGCAAGCTCGTACATCATAGTAGAATACTTAGACTATCAATCTAATATTATGCTATAACAGCTAAGCGGATTTTAACAAAACTTGGTACCTACAATGTGGTACTGTAAGACTACCTACCATTATAAGCATTATTACTCCTGCTTCCTCGTGAGATTTCCTCGAAAGGCAAGTTCGACCGTTGACGTTGACAGGTTAGTGAAAAATGAATGATACATGACTATGTAAATCCTAATAACCGAGAAACCCAAAATCTCCAACCCACCGTAGCAATTTCAACAAAAAAACATCATAATATAGAAGCCATAATCCCTCTAACGGTTTACACGTAACGCGCATTAGTTTCGCGTCAGTGCAAAGTGGGCTCGAAATCGGCAGGTAGACAAAAAATAAAATAGGGTAACTCCCTCGTATGCAGTCGAAATGTGAACAAAATGGTAGGATACATCTGTACAATCGCCTGTACCTGAGACCATGGGGCAGAAAGATCGACTGCTAGACTCCTAATTCGACAAACAAATCAGTCAAAGTGCGGAGGTATGCGAGCGGGGGGAACTGCACTCTGATTGACCCGGTCCAGTAGCGACATGCCATGATTGGTCGTAACTAAGATAAAGATTTGGTAAACGACTTATAAGTTTGGTGAAACGACTTGCCGTGTGGTTTCCGGTAGAGTAGAATAGGACCACTCCAACTCTTCCCGTGGATGTCGTACAAGGCGACTAAGGGAATACATTATAAAACATCAATCAGGCCTCCCCAACCCGTCTGGCCAGCACGGGGAGTGTAGGCCAAATCCTCCGTCTGTCTCCGGCAGATGACCGAGGGTTATGCTCCTGCAGTGGAGACAAAAATAACCTGATGACGATGATGATGAAACGACTTATAAGTAAGTCTGATGTGTTGACAAAAGTCTTCGCCTTGCGTGAGTTGTCTACAGCCATAGAAGAGCTCTGGACTTCTGAAGTGGATACTCCCATGCTAGATGGAACGACGACTTGGGGACCTACTCCGTAAGTATTTCGGGAAATATACTTCGACGGAAAAATCCATTTTATATTCAATTTCATTCATCTGGATAAGCGTCAAGCCAAACTTATACCACTTAGAGTACTAAATAGATTTTTTTTCCTGGACGTATATATTTTTTTTTAAATCTCGCGGAGTAGACCGACTACCGGAAGCGGCTGGATGAAAGGTAAGAGTCAGAGTCAGACAGAGTAGTATTGCGCATTAAGTTAGATCTATTTCCAGTAGTGGACGGTGAGCCTTGTGAGATGGCTGATAATGCGTGATGAACTTAAAACTGAACATTAGAAGTAACTACTCACGAATTATTGATTATGACTAGCTATTAAAAAACAAACTTTAACGTAATAAGGTAATGGAATATAATAACCACTTCAAATTAAGTACCTAGCAGTTTTAACTTATACTGTTGCAATAATAAAAACTTTTGAAACTATAGAAGTCGTGCAAAACATTCGTTGAAGTTCTGGAAAATATTCGAATAACTTGTTTGTTAGTTCTTACAAATTCTATTTGAGAAATTAGGTAACATTTATTAATATTATTGCATATCTACGACTTCACCACCAAAAAAGCCCACCAGCAAATTTTTATTTAAAAACAGTGCTTACGAGGCGTCAGCTATAAAAACACTTTTCGCCCAGTCGCTAGTCGCCGACTTATTGTATTGTTCCAAACCTTAAGCGCCGCCATAAAAGTTTTTTTTTTCAAATGTTCTGCACCTGCGAAAAGAAAAAATGTCGAGTGGTTGAAGACCCATGAATACGTGTGTTTTGACATCGGAACCCTTTGTGCTATTATGGTGCTATTAAAATAGATTGAATTCAGTATGTGACTGCGAAATGACACCTTTTGAAAATACTCGAATTGTTAATGTTGTTTAGTGATATACGTGTTTAGCAAGTAGTTAGATGGATATATAATTTAGTATTTATAGAAAGTTAACAAATACCCAAACTACATAGTACTACAAACTACAATCTACTGTATAACAGTCATGCCCGTTCTCCAACTTCCCGCAAGCTGCCGCTGCCGCAGGGTTAAAGAGGCAAATAAGTTGCAGCAATTCCTTCAAAAGAACCGTCAAAAGATTTACTTTAAACAGTCCAACGATATCCTCTAATAACATTCTCTGATACCATCAGTCAGTCATGTAATTTTATAATACAATATTGTGTATAAATAGAATTTGCATTTCCACTAACTTTTTTGTGTAAAAGAAATATATTAAATACTAGCTGTTGCCCGCGACTTAGTCCGCGTGGACAACTTAACATCACAAATTATTATGTATTTCCCATAGGATTGAGATGTTTTTTCGGGATTAAAACTATCCTATGTCCTATTCCAGGACCTAACCTATATGTGTGTAAAGTTTTATCCCGATCCGTCCAGTGGTTGAAGCGTGATTCATCAAACAAACATCCAAATATCAAAACTTTCGCACTTATAATATAAGTAGGACTAGCTGTTGCCCGCGACTTCTTACGCGTGGACAACTTAACATCACAAATTATTATGTATTTCCCGTAGGATTGAGATGTTTTTTCGGGATTAAAACTATCCTATGTCCTATTCCAGGACCTAACCTATATGTGTGTAAAGTTTTATCCCGATCCGTCCAGTGGTTGAAGCGTGATTCATCAAACAAACATCCAAACATCCAAATATCCAAATATCCAAACTTTCGCACTTATAATATAAGTAGGACTAGCTGTTGCCCGCGACTTCTTACGCGTGGACAACTTAACATCACAAATTATTATGTATTTCCCGTAGGAATGAGATGTTTTTTCGGGATAAAAACTATCCTATGTCCTATTCCAGGACCTAACCTATATGTGTGCCAAGTTTCATCACGATCTGTCCAGTGGTTGAAGCGTGATTGAGTAACAAACATCCAAATATCCAAAACTTCTCATCTAATAAATAAAAACGTAAACATCGCGTATCTGTACATTGAAGATAATTGAAAAAAAAAAATTGGGGGCTCTAAGGATAAGTAATAGAACACATTTCAATCATTTTTGACCTAGACCTGGGCCGAGAGCGGGAGCGGGAGTGGGAGCGGAAGTGAGAATGGAGCGGATTCTGTAGTCCACGCGAGCGGAGCTGCAGACACAGCTAGTTTATAATATTAATAGGATAGTAGGATATTATATCATAGTAGGAAGTAGGATTATTATAACGTGAACTGGAATGGGTCTAGCAAGGAACCAAATTCACAACAGTACACTATATTAATACTGGTCATTTAGCGTACAGAGCTGAATTCTAAGTCGTTAATTTTATAGTAGTTTTTATCTTATTTATTTCTGAACTTTGAACTATTTTAAGCATTTAGTCGGTATTATCTTTGACTTCAACGAACAGTTCTCTGTTATCCAAATAGAATTTTAGCAGATTAAGAACTTGGCCTCTGACACCAATGTGTTCTAGTTTGTTCATAAGTATATTGTGATCAACAGTGTCGAAGGCAGAACTGAAGTCAAGAAAAAACTTGAAAACATTTCTTTGACGTTTATTTTGTGAACTATGTTATCTATTAAAGTATCATCATAAGTATTATGTTTGTGTCTGAGATGACTTTTTGGTAACTGTGATCCTGAAAATCTCATTACTACCACCGCTACACCGGTGCTACTAATTAATGAAAAACGCAAATTCGTGACAAAGATATTCAAAGTGCGACAACCAATCTTGTTTCAAATTAGTCCATATGTGCCTCAGGTTACAAATTATATATATTTGAACAAGACCAGCGTACAAGGAACCATCGTACTTTAGTACACTTCCCCCTCTCTCATTATTTTAGAGCAAATGCGCGGGGCAGTTTAGTTCTTAGTTATTTTGATTGTTGCAGTTGGGATTCAGCTATTACGATGGAATTTGGTAAACGGGAGCATCAACTATCACGCATGTTCCAAATGTGAATTGAAAGCGTGTTCGTTTTTCGGATTCTAATTTGATTGGAATGCAGCTGCCGATCAGTAGCCGTGATTTGTGGAAAAGATCATCGGCCCCTATGGCTTTGTCTTCGTCAATGTTATCCAAGATTTCGCAGGATGTGAGTCATGTATTCTTACTGCTATTAAGAAAATTGGGCGGATTCAGGTTTTTTTGCTGGTCTAAGGTTTTACGCATTCTTCCGTTTTTCATTAAATGATAAAAAGTAGTTTCTTCGTTATTCATCGTCTATCTATGTTTTATGGCCTAGGTTGAGGTACACAATTTTTAAACAAGTATAGAAGTTTATCATCCGGCAAAGTTGAATGTTTGAAAATTATGAGATTTAGGTTTGCATTACATATATTACACACAGAGTTACTCTATGATTCTGACAAAAAGTTTCC
This sequence comes from Esperia sulphurella, assembly GCA_947086405.1. NCBI lineage: Eukaryota > Metazoa > Arthropoda > Insecta > Lepidoptera > Oecophoridae > Esperia > Esperia sulphurella. Next base: position 11,478,993 of record OX352273.1, on the reverse strand, counting down.
CTGTAGAAATAGTTTGTAGTATATTATTAAACAAGCAATATTGCATAAAATAATGTGTGTTCTAGTATAAATGAGAAAATATTCAGGTATATTCTTGGCTTCAATTTAAGACATTGTACGTTACGTTTATGTGAACAGTGAACCCAGTATTTTATTACTAAATATTGGCCATAAAAAGTGCATGATCTACTGTTTTTGGTACAGTTGGTACGCCCAACTGCGTCAATAAGGGTGTTGCTCCTATCAAATCAATCATCGTGTCTCAAACTGCTTATGTCTCGAGAGGCCCTCCATATGCGACGGGTTCGAGAGTTCGAGCGTGAGAACTACCCCGCGGCTTCTGACTTGCCACGCGAGCATTCCAGATTCTTGCTTCTTCTGGCTTCTCACAGATTTGTGTATGTTTATGGAATGTAATGACTAATGATCAGGAATCTCTTGAGGCATTGTTTTTTCGTATGATTTGAAAATAATTATAAGCAGTAGATTGGGGTAAATTGAATGCTGTGGAGCAGGATTATGTTCTAAAAATGCAAGCGCCATTGCATTGTTGTTGGCTTGTGAATAATCACAAATGGTGTCAAGAGTCATTAACATCATAACGTGCGACTTTGGCCATATATTGTTATAATAAGCACTCTTTATCTCTATTAGATGTTTTGCTTTATTTATCATTGATATCATCATCAATATCATTAGGTATCCTAATACCGTGGTAGCTATTTTGGTTACTCTTTAACCATATTTAAATAGTTTGATTCATTCATTATCAGCCTAAGTAGGCAATTGGTTACGTTTTCTTCACATGGATTTCTTTTCATAACCAAACCATCTACTCTACTCAATACCGACTTTACCAATACCGCCTGAAGCGCTCTGCTTCAAAGAATTTTATGGTTTTAATTGCAGCTTGCTCCAACATGGCGTAATGATCGTCCGAACACCGGTAGCGGATACACAAATCACGATCTATCTATTATCGGTACATTATCGATCGTAAATCGGTCGTTAACCATAAACGGCGTAACTCGCAGCTTTGGGCGGGAGCTATGGTTTTTCGTCTATAATAATTTAGCGGCGATCTCTCACAATATTGATAAATGTTTGGCGGTCAGGCTATAGAAAGTTGAGGAAATTGTGGACTAAACGTTAGGTACATAAAGGTATTTTTCTATGATTAGAAAGTGTTACCTTAATTAATTATTTTGTAGGACATAAAAGACAGAAATTAATTAATGTTCACGTTACCAACTTAAAGGGAAGTTACTAAGTTCCTTTTTACACTACCACTTTCGGACAATGCCCTATATAGCAGCTTACAAACTGGCATATAGTTATAATTATTTTATTTTATGTTGACAATTCCACTTAACAGCAGCTGTTAATGCTTATCTATTGATATTTGCGTTTTGATATTCATATATTTTTTTGTGTTGTTTGACAATGCCACTTTACCGCAGCTTCATTTTGAATTATAATGTAGAAACTGGTCGCTCTTTGCCGTGTATTTCCAAAAGACGCTTTAGAGCCAGCAATAAAATTAATTCAAAACAAAATGAAAAGAATGTCGTCTTAACCTGGAGTGTTGAAATAAATAAATATGAGTATCATTTGCATCAATTAAAAAAGTTATAAGGAAAAGTACTTTTAGTAAATTTTAAGGAAAAACATAGCACCGCATACGATGCTGCTTAAAGGCAGATAGATAAATAAAGAAGTAACATAATGTTTCAACACAAATGGAATACAAAAACAAATGCGTTACCGTCGCGTAAACACACAAATAATAGAAGGTGTTCAGAAATGAAATGCAAAGTTAACGTTGTAATTCGAACTTAATTATTGCTGCTAGTGTTCCTTTCATATTTTACGCAAAATTTTCGTTTCATTGGAACATAATTTAGGGTGAGTTTTAAAAAGGAGACTACAGGACTTCATAGCAAGTACAAGAACGAAATCTATAGGTCAACTTAGAGAGTGACTCAAGTTAAAGCACCGCTCAGCTTCGCTCGACACTCCTCTAAAATTAGAGCCTGCATCTTGAAAACTTTTAACTCTGTCATAATTTCAAACTTTATGTTATTTTCCTACTTCAGTTATTTAGTTGTCGATCACTCACTATTCGATATAGGTAAGTTTTTTTCCAGACTATAAAGAAATAATGCAATAAACGTCTTAGTAAGTTCTCAGACTCATAGACAGCTTAAAGTGTACATTATGCCCTTTCACATAGTCACGTACCAAATCGTAATTACCTTACACACGCATCGACGTGATGGGATGGCTCAAGACAAAATTAAAAAAAAAGCTAAGTACGATCTTCATAACACAGCTCGATTGTCGCCAACGGGCCTTTCTCACGAACAAGAGATTTACTTGCTCTCTGTACCATGATCTTAAAAGAATATTTATGTAATGTTTAATGTACATTGCTGTTATAGATACATCACAAGATAAAACTTAATGTATTGGAGAAGCAATGGATGATAATAACAAAGTGTTGCGAGACGTTAAGGTCTATTCATAGGTCACCGCACCTACTGATTATAGGTTGCGTTGGACAATATTTTAGGTGCTATGATATTGATTTCTCTAAAGCTAATTTACTGCGTGACGGCGCCTTAAGGCTATAAAATAGAAAAAGCATTAGAAAGGGGCTATTAGAGGTTTAAAAGGTGTGAATGATACCCTAACGGTGGTTTTAAGAAGGCCAATTTGACGAAAGTTAAACGTGTAGTTTGACCTAAGTTTAGTGCATCGCCTTTTGTCCTTTGTTCTAATGTCAACGGTTTCTAGGTCTATTGATTAAACTAAACTTAAACTAAAAAAGTTTTCCTGTGACTAGGGGAGCAAAGGACAAGGGGGACAGACAGTCCACCTGATGGTTGCGGTCACCACCTTGTATGGACACCTGCAATAAAGGGGAGTTTCAATTGCGTTACAAAACTTGAAGACAAATAAAAACGATTTCTTGAAATAATTCATATTGTCTTATATGAAGTAAATTGCTTTGTATCAACACATAAGGGTTGAAATGTAACTACATAAGGGTACAGAGAATTGCGATAAAAGTTTGAAAACAGTAAGGTCCCTATTACAATAACTGAGATATTGCGAGAGTAAATACTAAACAATAATAAACTCCGTCAGTCTCCGGCAGATGAGAGAGGGACAATCCTCTGCAGTGGAGACAAAAATAACCTGATGATGATGATGAATAATAAACAAGGATAATAAAATCCATAGATTGTAAATTTTGTGACTATATAAATTTAACTCTATGCACGTATTTGTGAGATTCATCGATATTCCCCTGTATCCTTCATATTTAAATAAATGCTTTCTTGGTAAAGGAAAAATATCTTGAATTGTTAACGGATTGTTTTGTGTGAAGTCAAGTTATATTTCATCATTGACTGTATCTTCTGCTAAGAACAAATAGTATTAAATTTTTGTTTTGACTTTTTTATTACGTTAAAATGGTTTAATCCAAATAATTATATAAAAAAACCTTCTAAGAACATCATACACATTCTACTACATTATGATATTATTTCACGATATTTTTTTCTCAATTGAAGAAATTCAAATTTATTATTGCAACTGTGCATTTTTGTGGTAAGACCTGGCGACACGGTTTAGCAAAAAAGAATTCGACCCTTGATGATCTTTTGTGCCAAACCCCTGACCACGAGCGGCACACCTGTTGGAAATAAGCGGCAACACTGACATGATAACTGTCAACGTCATCCGCTATACAGTGTCTACCACTTTCACATTCCTGCACTCGTTGTGAATATATGCCGTTCCGCAATTTAGTATTTCTTTATTTATTTCCTATCGATCCTTAAGAAATATCAGTTCTATTCATCAGGTTATGGGCCAGGACGCCCGATAGGATTCAAATTCAAGCAAATCGCGCATTAAAAGTTGAGATTGAAACCGATATAGATTGTGCGGACGGCACGGCACGCGTTTTTTTCTGTTTTAGTTTTTGAAAAAAGAAACAAGGATGGCTTCCTCCAGTACACTAGCTTCTATTGAGAAGCTTCTTGGCCGTGAAAATTATTGCACGTGGAAATTTGCAACCAAGACGTACTTGGAACATGAGGAGTTATGGGAGTGTATCGAGCCGGGCACGGATGTCGATCCAAAAAAGGACATAAAAGCCAAATCTAAGGTTATACTGCTGGTGGACCCCATAAATTATGTTCACATACAAGATGCATCTACGGCAAAACAGGTATGGAATAACCTCAGCAGGGCTTTCGATGATTCTGGGCTGACCAGGAGGGTGGGTCTGTTGCGTGATCTGATCACGACCAACCTTGATAGCTGCAATTCCGTAGAAGAGTATGTTAATAAGATAATTTCAACATCACACAAACTTAATAGCATTGGTTTCAAAGTAGGAGATGAGTGGCTTGGCACATTACTGCTCGCTGGCCTACCTGAGATGTACAAGCCAATGATTATGGCTTTAGAAAGTTCTGGTGTGACTGTATCAGCTGATCTTGTTAAAACTAAGATATTGCAGGATGTGAAATCGGTCTCAGACTCCACAGCATTTTACTCGAACCACAGCAGGAATCGGACTAAGTTTCCGAAGAAGGCACAAACAACACAAGGACAGGGCAAAGGTCCTCGATGTTTCCGGTGCAATAAATATGGCCATATTAGTAAGTACTGTGAGGTCCATAAAAAGGGACAGAGTAATAATGGAAATTCTTTTGTAGCTGCATTCTCCGCGACTCCGGCAATGGGCTGCACCAGTTGGTACATTGACTCCGGAGCCTCTATGCATATGACTAGAAATGCAGAGTGGCTGTACGACAAACGAGCTCCACCAGTCACCAGTATCAAAGTTGCGGATAATAAGGTATTGCAAGTCAAAGGATGCGGAAATGTAAACATTGAAATACAAGGCAGTGATGACAAGAAATTTATACAGGTTAGAAATGTTTTATTTGTACCTGAATTAGCGACTAATTTACTCTCTGTGAGTCAGATGACACAAAATAATTGTCAACTAAAATTCAACAATAAAGGCTGCATAATTTATCAAAATAATATGGAGATTTTGACAGCTCATTTACATGACAATATGTACTTATTGAATAATGTAAACAGTAATCATGCTATGTTATCATCCGCTAATAAAAATGATAACTACTTATGGCATCAGAGAATGGGTCATCTGAACTTTAAAGACTTACAGAAAGTATCTGATTCTGCTGTAGGAGTACAGTTATCATCAAAACAGGATAATGTCATTTGTGCTACATGTTTAGAGGGAAAACAAACTAGACAGCCGTTTAAGCACACAGGCACAAGAGCTTCTGAGCTTCTTGAAGTGATCCACTCCGACTTATGTGGGCCTATGGAAGCTAAATCTCTCGGGGGTGCAAAATACTTTTTGACATTCATTGATGATTACTCACGTAAAGTATATGTGTACTTTTTAGAATCAAAGTCAGAGGTTTTTGAGAAATTTAAAGAATTTAAGAGCCTTGTAGAAAATGAACTAAATTTAAAGATTAAAGTTCTCCGAAGTGACAATGCCATGGAGTATTTAAGTGAGCAGTTTAAAAGTTTTTTGAAAAAATCTGGCATTCGTCATCAGACCACAAACCCATACACTCCAGAACAAAATGGCTTAAGTGAACGAATGAATCGTACCCTAGTAGAGCGAGCTAAATGTATGCTTCTCAATTCCAGCTTATCTAAAGATTTTTGGGCTGAAGCAGTCTCCACAGCGGCATACATCGTCAACCGCTCACCAACGAAGTCATTGAACAGCAAGACTCCAGAGGAAGTTTGGTCAGGATCAAAGCCAAATGTGAGTAATTTGCGAGTGTTTGGTTGTGAAGCCATGGTACATATACCCAAGGAAAAGAGACGAAAATGGGATCCAAAATCCAGAAAATTAATATTTGTTGGGTATTGTGAGGATACCAAAGGCTATAGGCTCTATGACAAGACGAAAAAACAAATCATAAAAAGTAGAGATGTAGTATTCATGGAGAGTACTGTACAAAGAGATTTTGTTTTGATGCCAATGTCTGACTCACAGCAAATTGAATCACAAATAGATGACTCCAGTAAAGAGAATTTAAGTAATGTGTCCATGGATAGTGAACACACAGCCTGTGAATCTTCAGTACAAAGTGATGAAGAAAGTGAATATCTGCCTTCTCCTGATGATACAGAGAATTCAGTATATAGAAATATCACTCTGAGACCGAGAAACAAAATAGAACAAAATACATCCACCTTCCTGTGTCTTAATGAGACATTGTCAACGCCCATGCAAGACCCTGAGACCGTAGAGCAGGCCCTCTCCAGTGAGAATGCACATCTATGGAAGCAAGCAATGGACAGTGAGTACAATTCATTATTAGATAACAATACATGGAATCTATGTGCTTTACCTGAAGGAAAAAAGGCTATTCCTTGCAAATGGATTTTCAAGACTAAGACTGATGGTGATGGAAATATAACACGACATAAAGCAAGATTAGTAATCAAAGGATATGTGCAGAAAAAAGGCATTGATTACGAAGAAATATTTTCGCCTGTCGTGCGACAGACATCTATCAGATATCTTATTGGTTTAGCAGTTAAAAACAACTTGAAAATAGAGCAAATGGACGCCGTGACCGCTTTCTTACAGGGAGATTGTGATGTAGAACTGTACATGTCTCAGCCGCCTATGTACGTAACTGGAGATCAAGTTTGTAAATTAAATAAATCAATATATGGTTTAAAACAGGCCAGCAGACAATGGAATAAAAAGCTGAGTCTTGTATTAAAAGAAATTGGATTAAAAAATTCAAAAATAGATCCTTGTGTGTACTACAAGGTAAATAACGAAGATATGCTATACATAGCGGTCTATGTGGACGACTTAATGTTGTTTTTTAAATGTGAAGAAACTGTACAACATATTAAACAAAAATTGAAGGAAAATTTCAAGATGAAGGAGCTTGGAGAAGCTCACAATTTCATTGGTTTGAGAATAACTAGAAACTATGAAAAAGAGGAAATATACATTGACCAATCAAAGTATATAGAACAGGTTCTGCAACGATTTGGCATGAGTGACAGTAAGCCAATGAGTACTCCTATGGAACCAAATACTTCCTTAACAAGTTTAGGTGAAAATGTTCTTGAAAATGTACCCTACCAGGAAGCTATTGGCTGTTTACTCTACATATCACAGGGAACACGCCCAGATATTGCTTATGCAGTGAACTCTCTAAGTCGTTACAACAATAAACCTGAAGCTTTACATTGGACAGCAGTGAAGAGACTCATGCGATACCTAAATGCCACTCAAGCTTATAAATTGGTATTTAAGAGGAACAATGAACATATAACAGGATATTGTGACTCCGACTGGGCTTCTGATACTGAAGATAGAAGATCGTGTACGGGCTACGTTTTTATTTTTCAGGGAGCTGCCATTTCATGGAACTCTAAAAAGCAACAAACGGTAGCTCTATCTACAACTGAGGCGGAATATATGTCGCTAAGTTCTGCCACTCAAGAAGTTCTGTGGTTGAATCAACTGCACATCGAGTTGTGGCCACGTTCTAAGGCTACTCCTATGGTCTTGTTTTGTGATAATCAAAGTGCAATTAAACTTTCAGGTACTGAAAGTTTTCATGCCCGCAGCAAACATATAGATGTCCGCTACCACTTCATACGAGACTACATAGCCAGTGGGTCGCTGATTATACAGTACATCGATACAAATCATATGGTGGCTGATATCCTTACCAAGGCCACCCCGAAGACGAAGCATATGGAATGCATGACACTTATGGGTCTGCATTCAGGAGGAGAGGATGTTGGAAATAAGCGGCAACACTGACATGATAACTGTCAACGTCATCCGCTATACAGTGTCTACCACTTTCACATTCCTGCACTCGTTGTGAATATATGCCGTTCCGCAATTTAGTATTTCTTTATTTATTTCCTATCGATCCTTAAGAAATATCAGTTCTATTCATCAACACCAACCCACCATCCCCAAGCAGATTTGGTGGATTTCGCATAAGCCTTAGAATTTATTCTTTGGTAATTCTCATGAACGTGGGGCGAGTGCCCAACCAACCAGGAGGCTGCCACTGCTCTTAAAATAGTACGGGTGGTAGATTTTTTGAGCTTTGTGCAGGTTCCGTCACAACTTTCGTAAACATGTGTTTCGTAAACATATAATTAATAATGACTCTAGGAATGTTAACCATTTTTCGCTCACAACTTAATGCACTTTAATTACAGGTTCCTAAGGCTTAACTTCTCGTCTCATTATCCTATCTTTAAACTGCCAAAACAGTAGATAGCCAACAGTTATTCGGTACAAAAACCGGCGCACGCGATGTTTTTGGTACCAGTTAGTTGATGTAGAAGACTATACTAGTATCAGCAAAAAGAAAGGGTATATATTTGAAGCTGTGCTGTCAGAGCCGCGGGGTTAAAGTATGGTGCGAGATAAAAGCACAGGCGGATAAACTGACCCCAGTTTTATTGTGTATTGCGACTAACGATATACTTACTTCTCAAAATGATGTTCAACAGAGGGCGCCATTGAAACGCTCAATTAAAATTTTCTTTAAGAGGAACATACAACAAGTACTTGGACTCAGTCTTTAACATCGGGGTTGGTAGGAAGCAATTCCGTTTTCTCCAAACGAAGTACCAAACACCTTTGTGTAAATTGCACGAAAGCTCCTCCTTTTTTCACTTTTTTGCAAAACAGACCAACTCGCAATGAAAGCGCTCAAAATAGAGTAGGATCCCTTCAGCTCCTGCTCTTCGCTATCTTATAAACTTTGATTCTTTAAAGTTACAATAAACGCTTTGCTTATAGTAAACCGAACAGTGTTTTTCCTTTGTGTTAAAAAAAACGCTATCACTTATGCATCAAATCATATTCTAAACGATTCCATCGGTATGGTCGGCAAAAAAATGCAAATTGTCATAAGCCACGGGCGATTCACGAACAGACATTCCCACAGTGAAGCCGACACGCCTCGGTACGGATAGCAAATAAAACATAGAAACAAGAAAATTAGAGCGATTGATATTAGGATAATCGTAAAATATAAGGTTTTATTGTGGCCTAAGGGTTTTGTATTAATTTCTAACTACTAAACACTCAATGGGAGTCGTGATTTTTAAAGATAGTTTATAACGTCAGCTGGATTATAAAAACGTAAAGACCAAGAATGAGAAGATAAAAACATCATTTTTTTGTCGAAGAAATTCTGAACTTGTGAATAATATTACCTTGATATGATATGACATGATAATAAATAGAGATTGGTTGAGCCTAAATCATATTACCACCTCCAGCTAAATTCTACGTGATAAAATAATTACGTAAAATTAGATATAGAATAGAATCAACTGATTACGCTCACAGGTGGTTTTTCAATAGCACACTTTCATTAGACCCGCCGCCAGATGGACGACGACCTGAAGAAGGAGGCCAGAAGCGGCTGGATGCGGAGAACGGAGGACCGGGTGGATGCGTAGGATGGTGGCGTTCACTGGGGAAGATCTATGTCCAGCAGTGGACGTCTAAGGGCTGATATGATGATGATAAAATATTCATCACTACTGTTACCAAAAAATCACTAATGATACCTATCCAAGTTGACTGGAATATTTTGCAAAATTTATTTGTGACGCTTGGCTTGATATAAATATAAAACAAATTCTATTTGTATGATGTTTGAAAACAAAAAAAATTGCAGATGCATTTAGACTAACTTTGAAGTTGATGCACTGGTTACTTGTTACTGATTACACCTATTTTGCTAACCATACACAAGACGTGACCAAATCCCCGCTCTACATAGATGTTATCCTCTATAAGAAATCTGTTCTATCTACATATCAACGTTCGCGCTTGAACGCAGTATTATAATGTATTTTAACATCTGTCAGTAAATGCATAGTAATATTTGATTAATGATTATTTAATTACATTTAGTGAAACTGTAGATACGACTTTCATGTTTGGGGTCAAACGATCCAGACATATTTTAAGTTTTAAGAAGGAAGGAAGGAAGGAAGGGTTTCATGGCACCCCAAGGATCTGTTCAAGCACTCCAAATACTAACCTCTCTGCTCTCAATTCAATTCAATGAACTGCCAAAAAATAAACTATCTTATGTGTTTGTAAATAGGTATAATATTATGTTATTAGGCAATGTTTTTCTTGCATCACTTTGACCAGTGTTATCATTTAAACTACTTTTTTGTTTAATATCCCTATAGTCGAGAAGTTTCATAGAGAGGGAAGTAAGAAAGGATACAGCTAGAGCGATAAGAGAGAAGCGCTTAATTGTACTGCACGTCTTTGAATCGCTTAGCTAAACTTCCTGATGACATTAAGTACCTAGATTTAAGATTAAATAAATATATAAAATAAAAATAAATAAATAGTTTTTCGTATACGTAAAAAGTTACGCCACTTTCTGTCAAATTAACGTAGCATTAACTGAAGCAAAAAATCAGATGCACCAGCGTATAACACGAACTACAGCTGGACATGCTAATATAAGCTCTCGGTTTATGACATAAAACCCTTCAATGTATGGTTTAGTATTTAGCAGATGACTGTACTAAAAATTGAAATGCTCTCTAATCTCTTATAAATTAGCATATCTCGTGCTTTCACACAATACAAAGACTCTATTGAGCGCAACATAAAAGAAATTGTCAGAAAAAGCCCGGTGATTGCCGTAAAAATGGGAACCTTTGAACTTTCGTCCGGTTGCCATTAGAACGGCGGAAGCCAAAACACACACAGCTATAAGTCAGATTGTGGATGACATCATCATAGTAAGTTCTATGAAGGAAAGTAACAGATTATGTTACTGTGCAACATGCTTGCGCGCAGATTGCCTGTTGTACTCGAGAAGTAAAGGTAACTTTATTCAAAGCATTTTTCCAAAGCTTCTGTACTAGCCAACTATGGATAGAATATACCAAAGGATCGTATAACAGGCTGAGGGTTCAGTATAGTAATGCATTTCGCATTATTATGAGAAAGCTCCTCGGTTCTTCTCATCCAATCACTGAATATGCAGATAGTCGCTCCATCTAGTCAGGTTCAATGGCGTACTTTAGGAGACGCATATGTTCAGCAGTGGATTCTTTCAGGCTGATAATGACGAGCGAACATACGCTGACGCGGGGGAGGTTTCCCTATGATGCTAAAGTGAAGTCGCGGACAACCTCCTGCTGGGAATTTATTTATACATATATTTTTTATGTTCTGTTTTACCATGTTCTATGGGGTTCTACCTGTTAATAAAGGCTTTTATTAATATTATGTTCAAGTCAACAAACCATGTTTTGGTGTACCTATACTCGAGCGGGACCTGTTATTGATGTTTTAAGAAAGCAAACTTGTTCAATTCAAAGAGCTAAGGAGTGAGCAACCCTAAGCATCTCCTGACGATTTGGTACCGAATTAGTAGAGATTAGAACAAATAGATGTACGGGAAATTAAACCGTAAAGTCGGTTTGTTCAAGTAGAAATGAGCAAGGCATGTGGTGTTAGAGCCATAAAAGTCTCGGACCGACTGCAGAAGCATAGACCGACCACCGGTTCTATAACAGGACTACAACGAAGAAGAAGTAACATGGATGCAGACCACACAAAACAGAGAGAAACTGTGTGGAAAAGAAGATAGTTTAGGTAGACGACGACATTGAGGATGAAAGTTAACATATAAGACATTATTAGATACGCACGTTATGACAATATTTGCACTGGCTTAAATCTCTGTATTGTAGAACCCTAAATTCATCCTTCTATGTAATTTTTTTATTTTTTATTAAAACTTATTATATGTTTTGCTGCACAATAAAGAACATTTGAATTTGAATTTGAACCCTCTTAGGGAAGTAATTGTTATAATTCTAGCTGACAATAAACGTCAGCGTATCATTGTCACTAATATTAACGAAGCCATGTCTCAGTAATTCCAACATCCTGTCTTATGTGGGCATGAGGAAGCAACAACTAAAGACAAAACTCCTGAGCAGGAAGCGGCGGCGCACAGACAAACGTTCTAATTAATGCTAATAGATTAACTACGGTATAATGACAGTAGCATACGGCATTGCATAGACCTTTAACCGACGGAATATGGGATATAGACAGGAATCAGTGAACATATAAGATGTTTTCTAATAATGAGGTCCAAAAATCTACATTACATTATAACAGCATTGTCATAAGTATGGAACACATAGATTTCTCAACCTCACCTGCACGTAGTACACCCTGCTGAAGAACGGACGAGGCTCTGAGGATCGATAGATAGAGCGGTATAACCATCTACAAAAGTATGGTCTAGCCTAAATGCAGCAGCGTTACAGAACAGTGCCAACCAAATAAGGCCCCCAGTTCCCGGATGCCCTACCACTCCTGAACAAGGTAGGTCGAGCGACGATTTGCGTACGGCGGCTGGTAGTGACTAGATGAGTAGAACCGAGGATCGGGTTCAGTGGCGCACCTTGGGAGAGGCCTATGTCCATCAGTGGACTCTTTCAGGCTGATGATGATACATTTCATTCAGGCGATTGACAGATAAAAGTCTTGAAATTGTAATAAAACTGATAAACATAACTAATATTAAAAAACTTTGAACTTAGAACCATTAGCTTGGAGTTAATAAAAAAATTAGTTTCAAAGGACATAACAAAGACGATGGAAGAGAGACAACTGTCTAATTGTTTCAAGATTATAGTAGATAGCTTTTGCCCGCGACTACGTCCGCGTAAGTTTCGATATTTACACGTCTTCACTGCTTTTAACGATTTATTTGGTTTCCCGCAGGAATGATATGTTTGTTCGGGATAAAACTGATTTCATCAACCAAGTTTCATCACGATCCGTCCAGTGGTTGAAGCGTGATGGAGTAATAACTATCCAAATATCCAAACTTCTGCATTTATAATATTAGCTGGATAGTAGGATGCGAAAGTTTGGATGTTTGATACTCAATCACGCTTCAACCACTGGGCGGATTGGAATGAAACTTAGCACACATATAGGTTAGGTCCTGGAATAGGACATAGGATAGTTTTTATCCCAAAAAAATATCCCATTCCTACGGTAAATACATAATTATTTGACATGTTAAGTTGTTCACGCGGACGAAGTCGCGGGCGGTAGCTAGTTTTTAATATTAGTGGGATACAAGCATCTACGGGGATGATGGTGCTAAGTGTTCTATGTGTAAATATAAAAAAAAAATTACGGACTCTAAGAAAATTGGAAAAGCAAAAGAAAGCTATTTCAGGTAGGCTTTAACGTTCAGCTTACATAGTTTTTATACATTTCAGAAACACACTTGTTGAAGAACGATTACCTTAATGTTATCTAGTACTATTATTTAGTTGTTGGAATTCCCAATGAAATTGAAACCCGGAACACAAGTACACAAACCTATGACCCTTCACCCACTCTGTTGACATTTCCCTCCATCTTCCAAATTGGTCAAACAAGCTGCAGCCATTATTAAGCAAACAAATGCAGTAAGCATTACGCTCTCAACAAATGGGTAACACCTCGACACCTAGCCTGTTTGATAGGGTAAACACTCAAATAACTTGTGTTGATCTTACCAAAAGGTTCCCAGGATTCTACACGTAGCTAGGATTTCCTTGGGAGTCAAAATGAAGGTGGAGAACCATTTAAACATGAAGGAAGAAAAAAATTTACGCCGCCCAGACGTATAATTTTTTCTTCCTTCATGCATTTAAATATAGTGCTAAACCAGCTGTTCATTGGGGCAGTAAATGACAGCGATATGATAACTGATAAGTTATGATCAGTGATAACAATCACTTACCGTTTAACCTTTGGGTCTGACCGGGGGATAGAAATAGGAATTCGCCTTGTTTTTGTATGTTTTATGCTGTAAGGTTAGATGGATAACGTATAATAAGCAAGCTGAAGTGGCAGTGGCAACCAACGGTCGTTGGGGCAGACGAGTTCCGGAGTGGAGACCGCGGATAGGCACGTGCATGGTGGGACGCCCCGTTGATTGCGTCATAAAAATGATTTTATTATTGTAAGCGAATAGAGTCGCTTCTATACCGCTATGCAATACAAACTTTCAATCTACCCTTACAGCGTCATCATATCATCCTTTAGACGTCCACTGCTGGACATAGGCCTTCCCCAATGAACGCCACCACACCCGGTCCTCCGCCCTCCGCATCCAGCCGCTACCAGTCACCTTCTTCAGGTCATCGGTTCTTCAGAACTCGTCTGTCCCAACGGTCGTCGATTCATATGTGGCCCGCCCACTGCCACTTCATCTTGCTAATCCTTTCGACTATATCAGTGACTTTCGTTCTTCGTCGAATCTCCTCATTACGAATCATATCCTTCAAACAAACTCCGAGCATAGCCCTCTCCATAGCTCGCTGAGCGATATGAAACTTGTAGAGCAGGCCCACCGTCGGTGTCCACGTTTATTTTATTAAAAATTTATTAGTTAATCATTTACAATGTTTTACGCCCCTGCACCAAAACATTATAACCCCAAAATTCTCATAAGTCGATAGCAGTTGCGTGTTAGAATAATGCAGTGTGCTGTTGACACAAACATGCAGTCGATAAGAATTCGTAGGCGCGTGCAGTCGAGCACTGTGGAATAAATTCGAGATATCTTGATACTTTACGGATATTGCTATACAAGGAATAACTTATGAGGAGTACTCTCTTTCTTTTTTTATGTTTACAATGAATTGTAACTTGGTAATGTACAAGGAGCAAGGGGACTTTTAATTTAATGTAGACTTCTGTTTTAACATTAACATTTTTTTTTTCAAATTTTTAAATAATCTAATTTAACTGTTAATAAATGCTGTAGACGTAACTGCCAAGTTCGTGTAGCAAATTTTATTAGACCCTGTATTCCTTTCTGAATAAGCTTTGTCACCATTTTGCAATATGTGCATGCTGTGGTATTTTTTTAAAATGTAAACTATATGTTCAATAAAAAAGATGTTGACGACCTCCGTGGCGGAACGGGTAGCTCTCGGACCGCCACGCCGGAGGTTGCGGGTTCGAATCCCGCTAGGGGCAAATGTTCGTATGATGAATATGAATGTTTGTACCCAAGTCTTGGATGTTTACATATTTATTTAAGTATGTGTATCCGTTATCTAGTAACCATACCACAGGCTCTGCCTAGTTTGGGATTAGATAATTGGTGTGAATGTCTGACTTTATTTTATTTTTATTTTATTTTAATCAAAAAAAAAAAATTTAAGTACAAAAATAGAATATGCACGTTGTATTCAAAAAAATGTGGCCGTTCCCTTTCCATAAACTTTTCACCTTTTTGTACGTGCATATGCCTAAGTGTGCACCAACACCACGTTTATTATTTAAATTCAAAGTAAAGTATTAAGTGATCATAATCCAAGTATACGCCTAAGCAGTGGGAAATAGATCCTATTTGAGAACGGGCAGTGGTACCTGTTACATTTTTAACTGACCAAGTCTTTTATTGACCTCACTGAGCAGAGTGGCAGAATGTTAGAAGTGATATTTTTCATTTTAAAGGAAAAACGCCAAAATACGTCCACTGTTGAACATAATACTCCCCAACAGAACTCAATGCGTTGTTTCGAGACGCGACCGTTAAGCAGTGCTGCTGCGTGGAACATTTTCGAGACGCGCTACTATTTCTCGCATTAAGAATTTCCTCTTACGCTACTCTGAACGTGTGGTTGCTTATTGCGTGCTCTGAGATCATTCCGTCATTTTGTTTACACCGATGGCCTTACACTATCATGCAATACAGTTTAAGAGTGCAGGGTAGCAAAAATGCTAGCCTATTTTCATAAACGCATTTAGTATTAATTATGCACCTGATAAGATTAACTTACCCGTTCTGAGACACCTTATTTACATAATAAGGAAAAAATATAATGGTTTTTTTTTAAATAAAAGTCTGAAAGGCGAAGGGGCTGTCGCCACCTGACGGAGGGAGGTGGTAACCTGACCATTACAACAAAGACACCTGCAACTTCCAACTGTTTTCGAAAAGTGGCTAATATTTCAACCTTGTATAAAGTATATGTAGATATGACTTTAGAACAAAATATATACATCATTCTAGATTGTCTAAGATCAATAATTCTTTTGTGGGGCTGTGCGTGCGTTACTACAATAAGGTTCCGAATGAAATTATTAACTTGTCTGAACAAAAATTCAAATCTTCTATAAAAGTTAATCTGTGCAAGAAAGCCTACTATAAGTTAGATGACTACTTAAATGATAAGTCCATGGAGTGCTTGATGGCTCAGCATAGATAGACTTAATGATTGTAATGAATAAGATAAATCAAAGGTAGGGCCCTGTGCCGTTGGGTTTGTTGCCACTTCTTCCCCTCGGTTATACAGGTGGAAGTGGAGTAGTTTTAGGCAGAATTTGACGTCAAAAAGAGAATAATGTATTCCAATTTTGAAAATAAATATTTTGATTTATAAAAAAAATGTAGTCGTGTATGAAAAATAGGTATGAGAAATAAAATTAATACTAATAAATTTTGAATCCTACGCGGACGAAGTTGCGGGGAAAAGCTATTTTTACATAAGGATCAGTTCACACCTGGCGATACGTGTTATGTAACATATAATTTGTTCTATGTTCTTTACGACTTACACCGCTTCCCAACCATGCCGTCCTGTACAATGTCAAACAGAAGTTAGGCTGTCGAGTGGGTGTTGCCGTGGGTATAGCCGTGAGAAAACCCGTGGGAACACCCGAATACAGCCGCCATCTTGGAACCGGGCCGTGGAAACCGATCTTGTACATTACCGACTGATTTTACGGACAAATGGAAAACAAAGATAAGTACCTACCACTTACCATCAGGTGCGAATACAAAAGTAAATAATTAGGTTATAGTTGCAACCATAAATTTAGGAAGTCACTTACTAAGTCTATGGTTGCAACATTGTTTTTTTTTTAATTTGAACAACAATCTAAAGAGTCCAATAAGATCTTGTTCCCTTGCACTAGCTCACTTGTTACCTTGATCACAATCATATTTATTTGCTATTTTATTCTATTTATCATAGACATATAAGTACCTATTTATCATTTAAATTTCCTAATCAGCGCAACCTACAATTTACTCTAGCATAATATTTTCTACCCAAAGGTTGTCTGGAAGAAATCGCTTAAAGCGGTAAGACCGCCTAAATTGTACTATTTGTAACTTTTATAACTTGTACCTGTCTTTGTTTGTGCAATAAAGTGTATTGTATTATATGTTTCAAGCAAACAAATTATTACTTTAGTTAACATACAGCAAAATCTCTCTTATATAATAGTTAACCAAATTTAGTCCGCGCCACTCCACGCATACACCGTTCAAGTTTTGCCCTGTAACTAAGAAGACCGTAAAGTGTTCTAGGAACCTTTTGGAATTGTCAAAAAAGGGGACAAACTGTTTATCTAGAATTTTATGATTGATGAATTGTGATTCTTCAATTGGCGAAGAAGTTTTAGTAGTTTTCATAGAATTATAGCAAACCAGTTTGACCTCATTTTGACAAATTCCAAAAGGTTGCTAAAACACTTTACTGTCTTCTTAGCTTGCAGCGCAACGTTGAGGAGATAGATAGATAGATTGATAGAGTACGCGGTTTTTAGTGTGGAAACTGCGTAAATTGAATGAAACAAAGTATCGTTTAGTATAAATATGTAAAGACCCTTTTACTGACACCACATGACAAAACACACGGAAAAATAACAGAATCACTATAGCAACAGTCTGACAGTTCTATTCAGCCAGTCACTTCAATAGAGTTTCAATACTCCCTCTTATTGAGATGACTAAGTAGTCCGAGCGCTTCTCGTTGAATAACGAAGCTTGGCCTGGGTAGACCTTTCGTCATTATGTCAGCAACCTGATCTGCAGAGCTGACTTTCTTTACATTGATTACATTTGCTAGGTATAACCTTTCTATCAGCAGGTAGCTCTTTTAAAGACCAAGTATTGTTTTCTTTTAAAGAGTTGACCTCACTCTTCATGGCATCTAACCATTTCTCTTTATACTTGCTCATCAAAGCTTCTTTGTAGAAGGTTCATGAACTTCGTCATCAAAGACTAACATTACAAAATCGTCGAATTTACTCGGGCGTCGAATAGATGATCTATCTCTCAAGTTATAGTGTGCTTCTTCACCTATAGTATCTTGAAATTCCTCATCATCATCAGAGTCTTGTCCATTTTCTCCCTCAAATTCGATCAGATTTGGTACATTTTCATGACTTGTTTCTTCCTCTAGTTCTGTAGGATTACTCACATCACCAGTTTCATCATTATTTTGATTATCTCCATCTAGTTCTATAGGATGATAGCTGCTCAATGAACGATCTCCCTCTATTTCGGTAGATCCGCAATCTAGTGACACTTTAAACTCGAATTCATTTGTTTTTGCGTCTTGCTTTTGTTGCTTATCGTCAGCTTCAACCTCTATTGTAGCTAGGGGTTTCTCATCAAAAATAACGTCTCGCGATCTAACAAGATGATTTTTGTTACCGTCTGCAACCCAAATACGATATCCGTCTTCATCGTAACCAACAAGAATGCCTTTCACTGCTTCTTCTTCTTCTTCTCACTTCTATACGTGTTGGACCGGTTCTATTCAGAATGTATGCTGCTGTGTTCACAAGTTCTGCCCATAAACCTTGTGGCAACGTCTCACGAGCATGCATCAGAGACCTGGCGGTTTCAACTAACGTTCTATTTTCTCTCTCACTACACCCGTTTTGCTCAGGCGTGTAAGGCATCGTTAATCTCAGCTTGACTCCATTGAAAGCAAGAATGTCTCTAATTTCTTTGTTATCAAATTCGCCACCATTGTCACTCAAAATAGTTTTTACAGAATATCCAGTCGTATTCGATTCAGTAATAAACTGTTTTAACTTGTCTTTAACTTCTGATTTTGCTTTCATGAAGTAGACATGTCGAAAACCAGAATAGTCATCTTTGAATAATACGAAATATCTGTAGTTGGATATTGAGTACGGGAATGGTCCACACACATCACTGTGTACTAATTCGCCTGGTTGAGAGGCTCTAGTTCTCGTTCCGAACTTTAATCGATGGGTTTTCCCATATATGCAACCTTCACAAATGTTATGGTCCACAGGAAGCTCTAATCCTAGCTCTCGCTTAACGAAGGCTCTTACATGCCTTTTGTTCTGGTGACCAAACCTTTCATGATATAACTGGGTAGTCGTTGTCATAAAAACTTCTAACTGTTTCTGGGGTTGGATATTCTTTACATCGAGTTTGTAGAGACCACCCTTATGACAGCGTTTGCCAATGACTTTAACTTCTCCATTATACGACATACTGCAACTATCTGCTTTCGAAATAAATTTGCTAGGCGCGTTCATATCGTGAGCAGCTAAGACAGAGAACAAATTCTTCTGGATTGATGGAACATACCACACATCTTGGAGGCTAATCGGCATTTTCTTTCCTTTAACATTTGACATGATCAGTATCGACCCTTTTCCTTTGGCGATAATTGGACTTCCATTGGCTGTCGTGACTGTACACTTCATTTCAAATGGTTCGAAAGTTTGGAATAAATCACTACGATTCGTAATGTGGCTTGTTGCTCCGTTGTCAACATACCAGTTCTCTCTATCACATTCTGCTAAAAAGACTGCAGTATTCGTCTGTACCTTTTGTACATACATGAGTGTGATATTCGCCGCTTGACTTGTAGAAGTGGAAGGATTATTGTTTTTTGGTGGTTTACCGTCTTGAATCCAAGTTTTACAATTCCTGACGCGGTGCCCAATACCTGAACAATAATTACACTTAAGGTGTTTGTCCTTCGTCTTCTTGTTGTGCTTCTGCATACTCGTGTTAGCAGTCAAAGCTTCCTGATCGAGTACTGTCTTACTCGTCAAAGCTCTCTCATAAGCACATAGGTGGTTGGTAAGATTATCTACATTTCTCTCTGTTTTAGGTAACAGAAGCCAGCTACTACGAAATGAAAAATATTCTTCGCCGAGAGTATCTAAAATTTTACAAATTAAGAGTAGCTCTGGTAACTCTTTATTCTCTTTAGACATCTCTTGGTTCAGCTCACTCCATATATTTTTCAATTTAGACATGTGTGTTGCTACATCATCTTCTGGAACTCTCTCGTACCCAAAAAGACTCATACACAAGTTGTAGGATCTGTCTTCGCTTGTTCCATCATAGAGCTTATGTAATTCTAGCCATACCTCATGAGCGGTTGTGAATCTCATGACTTTTCTCAATGTGTCCTCACTCATATTAGTGGTCAAGAGGAGTAGAGCGCTACTATCAGCCTTAACAAACTTGGCGTGCTCCAAGTTGTACGCACTGACAGCTGCGTCACCTGCGGCTCCTTCTATTAGTACTGGTCTTTTTAATATTCCTTCTACTGCCTCTATAGCATTCGGTACGCTTCGTAACAGTATAGATACCTTGTACTTCCATGTCGGCCAATTTGTCTTCCCTTCGAGGAGACCAATTTGCACCTTAGAACTTATATTTTCCATTGTTCTTACGATCTGGGTACCATAACCTGATAGAGTACGCGGTTTTTAGTGTGGAAACTGCGTAAATTGAATGAAACAAAGTATCGTTTAGTATAAATATGTAAAGACCCTTTTACTGACACCACATGACAAAACACACGGAAAAATAACAGAATCACTATAGCAACAGTCTGACAGTTCTATTCAGCCAGTCACTTCAATAGAGTTTCAATATAGATAAACTCTTTATTACACAAAGATTAAGAATAACAATAAAAATAGGTGCAGATTTTTGCAAAGTACAAGTACTGCTGTCTGCTGTTCGCGGGTCTGCTGGAAGAAATCTCTCTCAGAGATAAGTTCGCCCTTTGTACTTGTGTTTCTTTTTAATGTATTATTTTCGTTTTATCTGTGTGCTGTGTGTGTGCAATAAAGAGTTAAATAAATAAATAAAAAATACAAAGGCGGCCTTATCGCTTAAAGCGATCTCTTCCTGGCAACCTGTCCCTAAAAGGCATAGCGACAGTGCAGCCCCACGTGCTGGCCTCAATGTCTAACAGCGCACGTTGACAGGCTGATAATTATGATGATGACATTATTCCCCAAAATAGGTATTTCGTGGCATATCTTATTTCGACTTTTACCTGCAACATAACTACCGCAAGAATAAGAAAGACGTTACTGAGTAACAACTCATAATAACAACATCTGTAAAATGCACCAGCAAATTGCTATTGTAGTGTCTAAATATCGTCAATTCCCATCCTGTCAGGAAATGCATAAAAAAGAACAAACTGTAAACACATAATAACACGGGCGGGAACCGAACCCGGGCCGAGCGGTTACGAGGTCTCTAATTAGGTTGGACGCAGCGGGTAGTGGTGCGCAGACGCCGATTGATTCAGCCTCTGTCATTTCGTATTTATTGCTTTTAAGGTGATTTTAAAAAGGAAGAATGTTATGGATATGACTTGTCTAGACTGGCATTTTAACAAAACGAACAATATGGGAAAACATTACATAGAATAGAAGATGTCATCCAGAAATAGTTTATATTAGAACCGAAAATGTATAAGCTGTAATTTTTTTTTATATTACAGACAGATGAACACACTAAAAACACAAATTATTACTTGCAATATTATAAAATAATGTTTTTTTTATTTTATATTATTTTTTCATTATTGATCAAAACAATAGAGATACATCGTTGTAAATTTCTAGTTTCTAACGAAACCAAAATTGAGGTTTATCTGTAGAAGACGAGTTCGCAACAAATAAGTTATGTACTGTTACAGATTATAGCATAAACAGACATATAACTAAGGTACATTTCAGATTTATAAAATATAGTCATTATCCTGGCTATCTTGCAGATGGTTTTTTAACTGCTTTTTGTATTTAGGTTGTGTTAAATAACAATTTTGTAAATCATTTGGCAGACTACGAATTCTAATACTTCTTATAATTTTTACAAAAGTGAAAAATGAGATTGTACGTACGTATACATAAATCGATGATATAAAACTTATTTTACTTACTTATGATTGATTATTTGAATGTTGCTTTATTTCGATAACGCTTTTAGATGAACATAAAATTATCATGCAGTTCATTTCCAACAGCGATATTAGGATAAATAAAAAAATCTACGTGTAACCGTATCCATATTAATCTTTCGCATAAGGCCTGCGCCGGCGCCGCCAACTTTGACAGATGATTTAGTGGACCAAAGCCGAACACGGTGCCCTTACCTTTGCCTTTTTATGTTTTTTCTAAGTCGCTCCAAATATATCACCTGTTTAAGATTTCCACTTAAGAGTGGATCGATTAAATTAAGTTTTTTGTATTTTACAAGGAAAGATAACCGACTGTGAAAGGTTGTCTGAAACATCTCTTGTTGCTTTCTGTCAAATGAAACTTTAACATGAGTTGGTTGAGCAGGAAGACATGATTTTACTAAACAAACTTCTGTTTAGATTTAAAACATTATCTTTAGATTAGATTATCTTTAAATTATATTTTATTTATTATTTTCAATGGAAAGGCAGCTTATAGGGTACTATGAGCTGCCTTTCCATGATATGGAAATCGACTTGGTTATTTTCTTTTAAGAAATTGTCTAGTCTGTTCTTAAACATATTTACTGACGTGACAGTACAACTAGATTAGATTATCTTTAGATTAAAAATTAGTTTTAATTACTTTTTATTAATCATAAAACATAACAATAATAAATTAATAATACCTTTAAATTAGCTTCATTTCATTTCATCATCAGCCGAAATTCGTCCACTGCTGAACGTGGGCCTCCCTTATGGTGGAAAAAATAATTATAATTTGATCTTGAATTATATCCTGATTTTATTGCGCTTATTTTATAAAACAAATAACCCATTAATTCAGCTGGTCTATTTATCTACACTATATATACTCGTACAACATAGAGTACATATCTTATACATCATCATCAGCCTGAAAGAGCCCACTGCTGGACATAGGCCTCTCGCAAGCCACGCCACTGAACCCGATCCTCGGTTTTTCTCATCCCGTCACTGCCAGCCGCCTTACACAGATCGTCGCTCCATCTAGCCAGATATGTTATACATTTTATAATAATTATCGTAAGAAGTATAATTTGTAGGTGCGAATAGCTAGCTTTACTTAGCGTTAGTGAAGACAGCCATCATACTTAATGATAAAAACTAATTAAACATTGTAAACGCGTATGAGTGGATATATTTTGTTCGTTCGTTCGTTTCTTTGTTTTTTGCACAATAACACTATAATGGCAGAACGGAATCGAATGAAATTTCGTAAAATGATAGCTGATTATTATCGTCGCCTGAGGGTGAAAGTGAAATTATACAGTGGAGAATTTTTTTTATAAGTAGTTTTTTTTTTTGCACTGGATCTATTTCTTGTTTCTTTTGTTTAATTTTTATTAGTTAGCTATAATGTACACTGGGCCCGATTCTGAAGGCACAATGTTAAAATTTGACAGCACTAAAACTGTTGCTATCCTTGTCACACCGTATTATGAAGATAAAGACGAAACCAATTTTAGCGCTGTCAAATTTTAAATGTGTGCCTTCAGAATCGGGCCCACTGTCTGTCTGCCTATCTGCTTTGACTTGTCTCTTTCACCCAAAGGTTTACTGGAAGAAAACTCTTACAGAGTGCGCCTTTGTACATCATAGGTTTAAATAAGTCGTGTGACTTGTATTTGTGTACAATAAAGTATAATTAAATTAACAATTTCAGAATTAATATTTAAACATTGTTATGAAAATAGATTTGCGCGAATAAAGCGCGCCGTTCACATAACAAAATGCTATTTGCAAGGTTTTCATTTTAAGGTAATATAAGCTGGTATTGGATTACTAAAATCTTGATTTTAGTAAGATTCAATTGTGTTTCTCAAGTCTGTATAAAAATAAGGAATTTTAGTCAATTATTCGGATAATATATAGGATACACGTACGAAGCCGCGGGTAATTAATTAGTATAAGACTCTAGTATATATTATCTTTGGTATAAGCTAGTAATTATTGAGTAAAATGATAATAGTAAACGCCCAATATGCCAGCAAACGTCTTCGGCAGAATGATGTAGGTTCGGGCACGTAGACGTGATAGAGAAGTCAAGATAAATCCTACAACACAGTGTCTCTATTAACATATCACGAAAAATAAGCAAAGGATTCAATAAGCTAGAAGGCTACGCATAGGATTAACTTGTTTTAGGGTTCCGTCAAAAATTAACTTGTGTTTTGATAATCTAATACTTAAGACGATATGCGAGAGCTGTCTGCTTGGGCTGTGTTAATTTTCTAGGCTAGGTACATTTTCTCGCGCGTACCGCAGAAAGATTTATAGAACGCGCTGCAGATCCGCATAACAGTGTAAACGACCTTACCTAAGCTAGAAAAGACTAGAAAATGATATGTATTTTCAGATATACTTACTAAAACTCAGACAGTTTAAGTTTAGTTAATAAACCTTTTCGAAGAAAGCATCATTAAATACCTATATAGAATTAGTATATAAAATTTACATTAGCAATGTTAAAATAAATCAAAAACTGATTTTTAATATGATCGCGGCAGTCATTTTATAATTCAGTTGGTAAGAGACGACCCTGTACATGTATGAATTTATCTTAAGAGGGTTTTTACATTTGTTACCAGATATTTATATTTATGTTACCAGATAATTTTAGGGGATGAACATGCATAAATCTTAACTATTTAAATCTTAAATAGTAATCTATTTTATTGTACATCTTGTACAAGACAAATTTGCATGCAACTCTTACTTTAACAATTTTTTTTTACAAGTTTTTTTTTACTAATTTCGTCTAATTTTCTTTAAGAATTCCTTTTTTTTATTACTAATCAACTAAAACTTAAATTATTTGACAAAGTGACAAAGATCAATAAAATCAAATCAACTAATAAAATACATCCAAGGTCAAAATCGTTCTTGAGTAAGCTAGTGTGGCGCAAGCGATTTTACCCACACAAGCGCACGACGGACACGAATTTACCTAAACCTGAGCTACTATATTTCATTCCAGATTAATAGTCCTATGAAAACAAACGCATTTGCGTCTCGAAAACAAAATACACAATAGATGGTGTTCCTAAGTGGACTGCAAAGTTTACATGGTAATACAAACCTGTTTTTGCTGCTGGTGACCCTTTCATGTATATGTTACCGAGACGTAAATAGCGTTGGTTTTCATAGGACTGGAATGAAATATACATACGAAGGAATTCAAATTGGGGTAAGGGACAAATCACACTTTACAGGAGACGCAAAAAACCTTTTTTTTTCTTTGTGACTGTGAATATATTATTTTTGCATCTACATTAATCATGTCAAAGGATATAACTTAATTTACGCCAATTTAAATTTCCGTCGACCATATCTTGAGATTTATCATGCAATACATTTATCCAGTGTATATCAATTTTACAAATGCCGCACCTGTGCCCTATTGCATACGATCAGGTGTTCGACAACCCCCTCCGACATGTACCACCTTCTCACTACATACAGTTTTCAATATACACAATATACATTGCTGGTTTGATTCTTGTCCTTCGAATTTATAGTAAAGCAAAGACGGCAATCGACAATGAAAGTAATATTGTAGATGTTTCTTAGTTTCCAACGGTTGTCATTCGTTCATTGATATTTTAACGCCCTCGTTCGTTACAAATTATCATTTTTTATTACTTTTTTTATGTAACAGCTTGTCCTATGGTAATGAGCTTATGATGATAAAAAGAATGACAGTAGTAAAATTAGGGAGCTTTTAAAATTACTTTACTAGCGGCAGCGAACTACCGCCCCATATCTTTGGGTGCAGTCATTGGCAAGATCCTCGAAAGACTGCTGCAGCCTGAGCTGCTAAGGAATGTTAGGGTTGACGATGCACAGTTTGGTTTCCGTCCCGGTCTCTCAACGGATTCAGCCATTGTAAGTCTAAAACACACCATGTAGCCGCAACACATCATTGTATGCGTGCTTTCTCGACCTGAGTCGCGCGTTTGATTTGGTGAATTATGAAATTCTCTGGAGAAAACTGCGCGACTCAGGAGTCGACAACGGCAACGTGGTTGGTCTGTTGGAATACTGGTACGGCAACCAAACGAAGGCTGTTAAATGGGGCGACACGACATCTAACAGTTACAAGTTAGAATGCAGTGTTCGTCATAGGGGGCTTCACTTCTCCGGACCTCTTCAATCTCTATGTTAATCGTGGGGTTGAGGGGCACCCGTACTGGTTGTCACATATTGTGGCGTATGTGTAAATAGTTTAAGCTATGCTGACGACATGGTGCTTCTCAGTCCCTCGATCAAAGGTCTTAGAAAGTTGCTTTCCGTCTGTGAGCATTATGATAATGCTCATGGACTGAAATACAACGTGGCTAAGAGGAAAATGATGGTATTTAGAGCGGGAAGGGGTCCGGAGAATGTCCCAGAAGTAAGACTGAACGGGTCCGCAGTTCTGGTAGTGCAGCAGTTTAAGTACCTGGGGCACATATTAACTGAGGACATGAAGGATGACAAGGATATGGGGCGGGAGAGGCGGGCACTCTCCGTCCGGTGTAACATGCTCGCGCGCAGGTTTGGCAAGTGTATTGAGAGCCGACTGCCGTAATCCACTGGCGTGGCAGTCAGTATGCAATTCTAACGACTGCACACTGTCTGCAATAGAACTATATTGCAGTTGCTCCAAATGCATTAGGACTGATTTACAACCGTGCAGCTGGCTGGCAGACGGTTTGCAGTTTTGATGCAGTTATGCGAACCGCACAAAAACTGCATCCAAACTAGCATTTTGCAGCTGACTGGCAGACCAAATACAGTCCGCCTGTGTTCACCCTAAAATCGACGTCATAGTTCGTTAAAACAAGTTACTCTTTCTCTTATGGTTTCTGACTTCCCCATATACCTACTGACCGGTCTTGATAACACATTCTGTATAAAATAGATACGTAGATATTTGTGTTGCTATTTCAGAGAATAAAGATAGAATAAAATATATGTTGACCGGTTTATTGAGCGAACAATGATCTGATCTGAACTTTAGAATTGCACCTTGCCTGAACGAAATTCATCGCCACGAAAAGCCTATTAAAAACCATAATGGAAGATGTTAATAGACGCGCAGTTACAATAATAGAGATTAATATGAAAATCGTTTAAAAATAAATGGTGCATCTTAATTTTTAGGGTTCCATGAAAAGAGATAAGTATCCTATTTGGTCTGTCTGTCTCTCTGTATGTCTGTCCTGAAAACAACTGGACAGAGTGAGCTATTGATACCTATTATATTTATTTATTGAAAATTTTATATAAAAAGGCGAGCTTATCTCTTAAAGAGATCTCTTCCAGCTAACCTTACAGCGTGTGAGACAAGGTAGTAAGAGCGAGGGGGTCAAAAAAAGTGCATAAT
This sequence comes from Esperia sulphurella, assembly GCA_947086405.1. Lineage (NCBI taxonomy): Eukaryota > Metazoa > Arthropoda > Insecta > Lepidoptera > Oecophoridae > Esperia > Esperia sulphurella. The sequence continues at coordinate 11,451,431 of OX352273.1, read as the reverse complement.
AAACTACGTAGTAACTAAACTATACTTATTAAAAAATATTTAATATAGTAAAAAATATTCTGAAATTATATAATTTTCACATTATTGCCAGTCAATTTGTAATCGGTGGTTTTCGAGTTATCTGGGAGACAGACAGATACGCTGACAAAAAACCTCACTGTAAAGATATATCTATTATATGGATCCCTAAAAAGCTATTAATCTAAGCATTAAAAGCTAGAGTAAGTAACCTATATATCTAAACTGGTCTAGATCTAGAACTGTGTCAGTTGGCGACACCTGGCGCAAGCTGCGCGCGCGCGGGCGGCGCGGCATGTGCGCGTAACTGCCAAATCGATGCGCGTTAGCGCGGGAGCCCAGAGCGATCGACCAGGACATTTCTTATCCAAGGTGCCTGGTTAAGAGAAAGTCAAAATCTTTATTGTGCAGTCAGTGCGCTAAGATAAATAATAAAGATCATTCCAATTTTAATGTGATATTAAATTCCAAATCACTATAGTCATACGTAAACCAACGCATTTGCGTCTCGAAAACAAAATAACAACAGACGGTGTTCCGAAGTGGGGCGCAAAGTTTAGATGGTAATACAAAATTGTTTTTGCTGCTACTGTACCTGTCATGTACATGTTGCCGAGACGCAAGTAGCTTTTGTTCTTGTATTACTATTGATACGGAACGAAATATACAATCACGTTTGGTACATCATATTTGTATCTCGTATTGGTATACATTCCCACATATATTTTTTATGTTATATTTAGAGTTTATTGGCAACTAGCTGTTGCCCGCGACTTCGTCCGCGACAACTTAACATCACAAATTATTATGTACTTCCCGTAGGAATAGGATGTATTTTCGGGATGTAAACTATCCTATGTCCTATTCCAGGACCTATATACATACATACATAATGCTCACGCCCTGGTCCCAGAGGGGTAGGCAGAGACGATGCATCGCCACTTTGAAAATGTAATATTGCAAAGTGGCTTTCCTTCGTTTGCTTTTCGCCCCGTGATACCCCTCCCCTTGACATGATGTGTTGCGAACAACATCGCCGCCTTGTTGAGGTACCACGATTAGCTAGGGAAATAATTGTACACATCATTAGAGCTATATGTAACCTATATGTGTGCCAAGTTTCATCCCGGTCCGTCCAGTAGTTGAAGCGTGATTGAGTAACAAACAAACTTTCGTATTTATAATATTAATAGGATTATAAAACACTGGAGTGAAAAAACTTGAGCAGTTAATTCCTACAGATTCGTCATAGCATTTTAAAATGTCCAGAGGAAGAGATAAAATATGTTTTTTTAATTTGTAATATTCTTCTACTTGTCTTGAATTTTGTGCTATTTTCATAAACCTGACCAAATTACATCCACTCTTCAGCTGACTCAAAAATCCAATAAGGCAAAAAAAGAAAACCTTTCTTCTCAACTTGGAAGCAATTGTCACTGATGTATTTGTTCTGGCCTATTCCACATATCCCTACTGGTCTGTCCCTACTAGTAGCGAAGAATGTATTTTTTTCCACTCTTTTCTACTAGGGGGGATACATGGAAATTTTACTTCCACGTATTTCTACTAAGATAAAGTACAGGTAGAAAGAAAAATCCTTTATTGTTCTGCATACCGGACAGCTCTACGCTCTCGTACTATGTAGCTCGTCGCATCAGTCAGCTCGTCTTACGTTTTTATTAAATTAGTCATCGTAATCGGTGGTAATTTGTTTCCGCTCGCTTTGGGGCTTAAAGGTGTCCTACAGCTGACTTGGGTTTCCAATTTAAGGTCACTTCATAAAAAGAAGATAATTTAAATACCTACCTAGACCTAGGGCACACCCGCGGCGCTCCGTACAAGCGAACAGTTTTTTTTTAGTTTTAGTTACGCTTGACCGCAATCATATCTGATAGTAAGTAACGATGAGGCCTAAGGTGGAGCGCGCTTATCCAGAAGATGCCTATTCCATCTTCCTTTGAAAAGATTTTAAAATTAAAAAAAAAATTTAGCTTGTATGTAATGCCGGGGGTGTGCCCTAGGTCTAGGTAGGTAATTAAATTATGTCTTTTTTCCGACACTCCAAAAGACAGGGAAAAATGCCACGAGGAAGTCTACAAAGGACCGTTTCCACACAATGTGCACCGTAAAAGAGGCATAAAAAAATTGACCTTACTATCAACCGTTATTATAATAGTCAATACTAATACTAACTAATGTAACGAGGCCAAGGTGTGACGCAACTGTCACTACAGGTGGGTATGTCAGGTGGAAACGCACCCTAAGCAACGTCAAAACAAACGTTTTGCAGCTACGAGACTAATTGTGACTCAGAAACAGTTCGTAAATTGAATGGTACAACTGCAAATTAAAGTTTGTAAAATTAACCTTTGTCTAGAAACACCTTTTAGAGCATTTGCTATAATTTTAAGGTCATAAAACTGTTATATATTTTAATTAAACGATCGATTTAAGACAGTTTACGAATGTCATATAAGTTTTCTTTCTAATTGAAACATTGTATCATTTCATCGATCAATGTCTACAGGAGTTCAATTCAATTCAAAAGTTATACCTATTTACATTTATAGTTCATTTTCATTCAGCCATTATTTTAATGTCAGTTCATGTTTTTCATTTGCAACAGGACATACAGTAAATTATGCAGCTCTAGAAGCCAAGTGAAATATGCTACAAAATATTTTATTATCGTTTATTGTTATCAATTTAAATAAGCAATGGAAGTTACTTTCAAGATGCACCATAAATTGCTCTCCGAAGGCTGTACGTTTTCATTCAACCTTTTTTTTTTTAATTACGACAACGGCCGCACATTCACATTCTTCGGCCGGCTGTCTCGATATCGTAATAAAGGTGTAGACTAGACTGAATGGCCAGGTGTCAAGGGCCAAGGCGAGTGTTTCACGAAAAAGGTAAAAAATTAAAGATCACCCGGCTAAAAAATCTGTGCAGGTGCCTTGGGTTTGGTCAGGCGAGAGACAGCTGTTAAAAAACTGCCCAACCTAAGCATTAGCGATCGATTTTTTGACGATCGTTTTGCACATGTCATGTTTATTGTTATTAACGAAAACAAAGACAAAGCTACATAATAGCGTTACGCTCATAGACATAGTAAATACCTAAATTTATGGTTACGCTGCAAGATCGCATGCTTTTTGACAAAACATAAATATTAACTTTTCTACTGTCCAAATTGCAAGTTTATGGTTGGAATAAGAAATAAAAAGAGAAGGTTGGAGGAGTGATGAAATTATGCATTTTTTGAAGTTTTAAATTCATAAAATTCATCAGACAAGCAAAATCACTTCCAATATTTAAACACCTGCGTGTTCACTATGATTCACAATGCGGCTACTGAACAGATTACATAATAGACAGTGTTTTGTATTTATTTTTCTATTTGTATGTATTTATTTAAGTATGTATTTACTAGTTATTTATATGTATTAAATTAAGTATGTATTTCGTATTACTAGTTATCGGTATGTAGGCATATATTTATTTAAGTATTCACGCAAGTTTATAAATATAAATTGTATACTCTTTGCATCCAGTATTTACGCTCCTCAAAAAATTCGCCACCACCCAAAGGTTGCCTGTAAGAAATCGTTGAAAGCGATAAGGCCGCCGTTGTACACTAAATTCATCCTTCTATGTAAGTTTTGTTTTTATTAAAAAATGTATGTGTTTTGGTGCACAATAAAGAATATTTGAATATTTGAAACTTGTAAAAAGTATTTGAAGAATATTAAATAACGTTGCGGCTGACCCGTAACTGCATCATGCCAAGTACTCGTAGTGCATTTATTTATCGCTTACCTAGTACAATATTCAGATAAGAGGTAAGATCTCGAAAATCTGATAATCACCTAATGGTGAAATACGTCCAGTGCTGACACATATTAACATAGGTTTTGAATTCTTTACAAAATCTTCATTAGGAAATAGAATAGAATATCTTTATTGTATGGAAAACGGGTACATTTTGCGGCTTAATTTGCTATATACATTAGATTCACCATAAACCTGCCTTTCCAGGCATAAACAAGGTTATAATTTGCTACTTGTTGAAAATATAATGCCTACCCTATACAAATATCCAAAGGTCTGCATGATTGATTTAATTCTTTGTTTAATTTCTTGGGTCATTTGGAAAAATACTTTGGCATTTTAAAGGTGTCGCGCGCTCGGCTGTAATCTCCCATCTAATCGCAAATGAGTTCACATCTAGTATTGCGAGCTCATTTGAGTTGCCGTTTCTCCCTGCAAATTAGGAATCTAGAGATTTATATAACATTCATTTATTTATTTTTATTTCATGCAAAACAGCATGTCCAATTGAAAAGAAAAAAAAACATGGTAAGCCAATTACAAAGTTTGTCATTTTACATGATAAGAGTTAATTTTTACAAAGAGGGAAGAAATCCACGTTTTTGTTTTTAAATATTTGTGTTGTTTTATTTAGTTGGTTAGATGGAGCGACGATTTGCGTAAGGCAACTAGCAGTCACTGGGTGAGAAGAACCGAAGATCGGGTTCAGTGGCGCAACTTGGGAGAGGCCTATGTCCAACAGTGGACTCTTTGATGATGATGATTTAGTTGGTTGACTAGGATCTGTATCCTGTGGAAATGCAACTTATTAAACCTAACTTTTGTGATAGAGTGACGGTTAACAATGACGCTATAATATTATAATTATATCACAAATTATGAATTTTAAATAGCACATGTTTTGAAGTAAGAATTATTAAAATTATAGTGACAACTATTATTTTTCTGGAAGACTTTTAAAAGTAAATAGTGTCAAAATTAAATTGCAACTATTAATTTTAAAGCTAAGCTTTTTAAAGTACCTTATCTAGTGATATCTTTTTAAAGTTAATTTATATATTTTAAACTATAATTTACGTCTTTTTACGCTTTATATTATTGTAACTTGTTCAAAAGTTTAAAATTCACAGCTGCTTCTATATAGCGTATTTAAAAACGTCCTTGCCGCAGCATGCCAATTTAAAAAAGTTTATCTTTAGATTAAAGGTGTGTGCACACCGGTCCCATCCTCCTTAGTTTGGCGCGCAGTCATTTGTCACTCATTCATCATTCCCATTCCTTGACAAAATGGGCGTATTGTGGAAATGTTAAGCTGTCAATATGGATAAAAATGTCGGGCGGTTAAGCCAATTTTGTCGATACGATTATTTTTAATAGTATAAGCGTTTTTCTTTGCTTGACCGCCTCGTAGGTCTAGTGGCCTGGTCCTTTGGACTCGACTCTCGAAGACGCAATCGTAGGTTCGATTTTCACTGGGCACAGAAAATTTTATACAAGCTTGTCATGGTCTGGATGTTATTATATCTGTAAATTGTTCAATCGTTATTTAATTCCCCTAGCACATAGCAGAAAATCTTTTAGGTTAGGATTAGGCAAGTATAATGTAAATGGCTGGATAGAGCGACGATCTGCGTAAGGCGGCTTGCAGTGACTGGATGAGAACAACCGAGGATCTGGTTCAGTGGCGCACCTTGGGAGAGGCCTATGTCCAGCAGTAGTTTCAGGCAAATGATGATGATGTAAATATTAATATGAATATTTTTAATCGCCTCGATGACTCAGTGATTTGACCGAAGAGGTCGCAGGTTCGAATTGTTCGAGTGTACAAAATTGCTATTTAGTCCGATGGATATTATCCGAAATGCCTTGTAGGTCTACTAGTGACCCACCCGCGTCACATAGCACAACCCACATTGTTACCTAACTGTTTTATTTTGTTTGTTGTAACTATGTACCTAAGTGTTCCTATGTGTATCATTGTATTTGTGGTGTGTTTAAAAATAAATGGATTATCTGTCTATCCATCACTCCGTACAAGCGAACATATTTAATCAAATACATTACTACATAAGGTTGCCAGCCGTCCGGGTTTCCCCGGATTTGTCCTAGGTTACGGGGCGCCCGAGGAGCGTTTCATTTTGGAGTCCAGGTTATAAAGTTTTCAAGTCACCGCTCGCCGCCGGAGCACGAACCGCTGCCGGAACGAAGATTCTGTTTTGTTTATTTACAATACATATTTAGTCCATAAATTTATGAAAATATATGAACAGTGTATTTATAACAATTAAAACAATGTTTCACATGTCCGGGTTGTAAGCTCCAAAGTCCGGGGTTTTCATGCTTCTTGTCCTGGTTGGCATTTTAGAGATGGCAACCCTACTACTACAGAAGGGTTTCACTTAACATTAAATTTGACATTTTGATAGAGCTTGACCCCATTCTAAGTATCGTCTTGGACGTTTATTTTCTTGACACCTGTATCCGGTATAGAAAACAATATTCAAATCATTGATAAATCAAACTTCTACCTATTAAATTAAATTAAATAAAACTTTATTTCAGACAGTAATTAGTCCATAATTTTGTTATGTTAGTGTGTTAGTAATGATAATGCTTAGGTATATAAGTTAGAATTGTTATTTTTATTGGTACACATTTTTTTTGACCTATGACTGTCTCCACCCAGTGTTTCTGGAAAGGACAGTCCGGTCTGGTGACAATCATTTTCAGAATGCTGTTGTCACTACCATGCATATACCTACCTATACTAATTTATTTTTACAACAAAAATATTTTCTTTTACCATCAAATTAAACCTTAAATCTTGACACTAAGAAGAAAAATAACTAAATAACTAAAGCGCCGAAAACTAAATTTCTACTAAATTATCGTAACCTTTGACGCCATAACTATTTATCTGTGGTTTATTTGGTGAAATGTCAACCGTCTACAGTTTTAGGAAACTATTAAGCCAACGTGTAAACTATTTCTCATTTGGTTTTTAATTTGAGAACAACGATTAAGGTGGCAGATGTTTTGAGAAAATGACTATTAAGGGCTTTCTGTCGTCATATAAGGTGCCAGGCTTTTTTTCTGGTTGACTGATGATTAAGTTCATGTTATTTTGACTTAGGCTCGAACGGAAACCGAAGTGTCACGCTTGTCTCGCGTTTTATTAAAATATGTTTTACTGCTTTTAATGCATAATTCCTCGCTGTTCTGACGAATAGACTCAACTGAAATGCTGTACATTTTACGGAGCAACTTATATTCGGTTTTGTGGTGAATTTCCGTTTTATTTCCTAGCATAAGATAAAAAGCATATTCCTAGCATAAGAATAAACTGAAAAATAAAGTTATTGTATTATTTTATACCTAGAAATAATATAAATTGCGGGTCTGCTGGAAGAAATCTCTCTCAGAGATAAGTTCGCCCTTGCAATAAAGAGTTAAAATAAATAAATAAATAAAGAGTTAATTTATAATTATCATAATCTTCCCGTTACCTCCAATCGTTCCGGTCTCATGCCAACGTAGTCCAGGTCGTTCCTAGCATTCTCCTCATCTCGTCATTCCATCTTTTTCTTTGCCTCCCTCGTGATCTTTTTCCGTCCCTTTGGTACCAGTCGGTGAGTATCTAGAACCATCTCTCGTCAGGAGATCCGTGCCCTGTCCATTTCCATTTTAGCTTCCGTATTCTGGTTTGTATGTCTGTTACATTGGTTTCTTTCCTCGTAGGTACCAATATTTGGTATTCTGTCAGATTTCCTGATGTCTAAACAAATTACGTTCCATTCCGCGTTGACAAGATGATAGTTTTTGTTGCAGTCTTTTTGTGACTGCCCAAGTCAAGTCAAGACCCATATTATGTCATAGTAGTTGGTAGGACACATGTTTCGAAAACCTTTGATTGGCAGTGACTGGATGAGAAGAACCGAAGATCGGGTTCAGTGGCGCACCTTGGGAGAGGCCTATGTCCAACAGTGGACTCTTTCGGGCTGATGATGATGATGATTGTGAACTTCCATTTTATTTCCAAGCATGGTGGACTTACTATATTTCCGTACTTGCTGAGTGGATACCCCAAGAGTGGAGACATGATCAACAGCTTGTTGATCTGAGTTGAGCACACGATATCCGAAAAATTCATTATGTAAGGACGCTCACAGTAACGCGGCATGCGGAAATTCCGTTTCCCGAACTGCTCGGCATGCGCACGCGCACCTGTCGCGCGCAAGGTGCCAGCATGCCACGTGCCGCCCCAAACGTGCGTTTTGCACACCCCCTGTATTATAGCACCTGTATACGCATCAGATGGCGTAGACGTTGGTGACACCGATAGTTTATTTTGTGTGTAAAAAACAGATGCAAGCCGCGCGGTTCCCGGCTTAGAATTAGGCCACCCCCAATCTTCCCGTGGATGTCGTCAAGGCAACTAAGGGATTGCACCAAAGACGGGCAGCAGCGTTCTCCTGTGTATATTAAGTTTCGAGAGAATTCGCCTGCCAAGCGTGGTGATTATGGCAAATCCCCCAATGGACATCCCACCAAAAGTGGCAGTCTATTGGGGAGGTTTCTGTTCAGCAGTGGAAGTATTTCTGCTGATGATGATCCGGTGTTTGGTCAGATCGCGTTGTTATATCGATCTGACCACATCCACTCTTTTGTGAACAAAAACAAGTTAGTACTATTACCAACTTTAGTTAGAATCAGGCAGCTCCTGCCTCAGGATCATATTATGCCGTATATTTATAGGCTGATGATAATGATATATGCGCGGAAACGTGGACACTGCGGCGGGCCTGATCCATAAATTTGAAGTCGCTCAGCGAGCTATTGAGAGGGCTATGCTTGGGGTTTCTTTGAGGGATATAATTCGTAATGAGGAGATCCAAGGAAGAACGAAGGTATATACCGACACATATGTAGCAGAACGGCCGTTGGGGCAGACGAGTTCTCGAGTGGAGACTGCAGGGTGGAACACCCCGCCGGAAGATGGACCCGACGACCTGTAGAAGATGGTCGGAAGCGGCTGGCAGCCGAGGGCGGAGGACCGGGTATGGTGGCGTTCATTGAGGAAGGCCTATGTCCAGCAGTGGACGTCTAAAGGCTGATATGATACCACGATCCAATCACGAGATAATACGATTAATGACGAAAGCCCACAATGATTGTTATTTTATATACAGATTATTATACGGGAAATATGAAATTCCTTCAAACTGCTAAACATTACGTAACTGCGAGTGTTCCTGTATAGCTAGGTGTTTTCGTTTATCACTGTATACAATATAATATTAAATAAATTCGTGTAATACGAATATATTTTTATTTATTTTTAATTTTTAAGATCTATTGACATTAAATATTCTATTTTTGTTGTAATATTATTTTTGTTGTAATTTAATTTACATGATTATAATAATATAATAATAATAATAATATGTCAGACATTTACACCAATTATCCAGTCCTAAATTAGGCGGAGCCTGTGTTATGGTTACTAGATAACGGATAAACATACTTAAATAAACATATAAACATCCAAGACTTGGGTACAAACATTCATATTCATCATACGAACATTTGCCCCTAGCGGGATTCGAACCCGCAACCTCCGGCGTGGCAGTCCGACAACTACCCGTTCCGCCACGGAGACCGTCAAAATGATGACATCTGACATATTTTAATTTTTAATTTTAAATTGACATGTAATGAAAATTATCAATAAATTATTAGTATGTCAACAACATTTATTATTTAGGTAATAACTCTAGACACCTTACCATTACACGTTGAGTCACCGCCTACCGTCCTCAATACCGTTACCAATAGCCGCCGACGGTGACCACTTACCTTAAATGTGGGCGTCGCAGTTTTATAAAATTAGCCGTTACATAAATCATTTCTAATAAGTATGTACTCGTATGAATGTTAACTTTGTGTTATATCGAAGTTTATAAAGTAACTGTAGCGCTATTCTGTAAAATACCAACTCACGTGCGAGCCTCACTCAAGTGATTTCACTCACTTTCAAACCTAATCCATTGGTAATTCTGTAAACATTCTAGAACACTATCGACGTGAAGTGAGTTCTTTGTTCACTTCACGTCGACAGTGCTCTACAATGTTTATAGAATGCCAATGGATTAGGTTTTGAAGTGAGTAAAATCACTCGAGCGAGATTTGCACGTGAGTTTTTATATTACAGAATCGCACTCCTGGTGGAGGATGCAAGGGTAGAGTCCGTCAACTCTTAATGTTTTAGTTCCAAGTAATTCCCACGATATGATAATATTCCAAAAATTCCCCAAGTTGCCGGCAACTTTGAACTCTTTAGTAACCAGAAGGAATAGTTCTCCAAACTACCCTTAGGTAGCCGACCAAAGAAAACACCCTTATAAGCTTTTCCAATACATCGGCGACAGAACGGCGCCTGCAACGGTCGATACCACCCATACCCTGCTACAACCCAACCAAATCTAACAACCCTACACTTTCCACTTACTTACTCTTTCTATATACCCTTCAGAATTCAGTCGCATAACACCCTGATCACATACTAGTAAAGCAAAGAGGTAGGTAAAGATATTAGCATGATAAATTCAAGTGGTTGTTGCGATTTGGTCGGGTTATCATGAATTTGTTAAGCTCTTACCAGATGTTCGGTTGTTTGTTTTGCTTTAGTGCGAAGCGGTGCCATATTTTACGGTGGCTGGCATTTGTTTAACGTCATTTTATGAGAGGAGGTTAAGAGTAATGTAGTATTTCTTTTATCTGCAGCGTAATGAAAAGTCGCGCGTGCGAATTAGCGTAAGAAACAGAGGAAATGAAATTATTCTAATGAATAAAAAAACAAAAAAATATATATAAGCTATATTTTCGTACTTAGGCGCCAATCGCTTATCATGATATGTCATATGGCCCGTAACAGAGTGCAAAATGACTTTGTAGTTTGACGGATATTAAAAGAATGTTTGCGGAGTCCAGCATGCCTACTCCGTTAGTTTAAGGAAAGTGTTTATGTCTAAGCAACACTTATTGCAAGTTCTTAGAATGATAAAGCGGAAACCTACAGCGGCTCATTGACAATTCATGCAGTGAGGCTGTGGAATGCTCTACCGTACGACTTCCGGAGCAATAATTAAAAAGAAATTCGCATATTTAAAAAGCGTGTCTGTCTATGTCTGTCATCAATATATTGTAATTTATATCAGATGAGGAAAATCCTAGACAACTTTGTGGTTTTTAAAATATGAGTACCTATCTCACATTACTAATGTTAAAAGGATGAGTTAAAATTAAAAAACAAAATATTTGATATAGCGCTATTATTGGGGGGGGGGGGGGGAAGCTGCTTATTGGCAGATACAACAGATTCTGGCAAATTCTTCTTTGCGGATACAACACTGGTGCTTAAAAAAATCTTTGATGGTTCTGGTGAGCATTTGAAGTTTGTAATCTTATATTAGTCCTCTGAGTCATGTAATGGGGTTTGAGTTCGATATATTTTCCATTTTGATGAATTGTAGTGATTGTTTAAAATCTTGAAGGTCTCAGTCAGATATCCTCTTTCTCTGCGTTCTTTAGTAAAGTTCAGGCGCAACAGGCAACAAGTCTATTTTCGTATTCTAATCTTTTGAAAGCATGCTGTAATGTTGTATAACAAATCTAATCTAAAAAATAATAACGTAAACTTCACGTGTCTGTGATATATGTATTTGCAAAAAATATATATTTGGGAGATAAAGAAAGATAAAAATTAAGATCATTTTTTAAATTTTCGTCTGTTTATCTGTTTGTCTAATTATCTGCTAGTTTGTGCATGCATCACGTAAAACCTACTGGACTGATTTTGATGGTGTTTTCATAGAAAATTGGGACATAATTCGGAGTAACATATAAAACTTTACGTCATTACAATCGGCTGACTCAATCAAAAGTTATGGGAATGTTTAGTTTGATGACATGAGTAAATATGCAAAATAATAGTAGATATGCAAAATAACAAAGAAGTATAATTATAATGTTCCGTACAATTCGGATTGCGGATGGGCCGTATTTGGGCTGGGCATCTGATTGAGAGTGAGTAGTCTACGCGAGCGGAGCCGCGGGCACAGCTACTATTAGAATGTGATGGTATTCTTGGTTTCAATGCAATTTACTTTTGCACAAGACAAAAAGTATGTCTTATATCAAGAAATCGTTTTTATCTGTTTAGAAGAATAACCCTTCATCAATCGAGGCAGGCAATAGTTGACATGTTGCCAGAACCCGACCGACATGTGTGTCCGATCCGCACATGACAGCCAGACGACACCTACAGACAGACAAACGCAGTAAATTATACTAAATGTGTATTAAGCCGTGTGGTTTCCGGTAGAGTAGAATAGGACCACTCCAACTCTTCCCGTGGATGTCGTACAAGCCGACTAAGGGAATACATTATAAAACATCAATCAGGCCTCCCCAACCCGTCTGGCCAGCGCGGGGAGTGTAGGCCAAATCCTCCATCTGTCTCCGGCAGATGAGAGAGGGTTGTGCTCCTGCAGTGGAGACCAAAATAACCTGATGATGAAATGTGTAGGACTACGGCGCATTCGTTGCAAATTCTCTTGCCTATTATGAGTTAGTAAAGTAGCTTGTCAATCGTATTTAGTTGATAAAAGCAACCTTTGTACAAGGGAACTTCGTGACTAGCCGATTTTGATGAAACTTGTACAGATGCAGCTATATTATATTATGATCACTTTTGACAGGCTTTGATATGTTTGGTGGGAAACCCCTTAATTGGGTGGGGGTGCCATTAAAGTATATTTAGGCCTCACCGTTTCTTATGAACCTCGGTACAGATGTTCAAATGAAATCAAAATTCTTTATTTAGCACCATATTACATATTATAAAAATTTAACATAGAAGTATCATCATCATCAGGTTATTTTTGTCTCCACTGCAAGAGCACAACTCTCTCTCATCTGCCGGAGACAGACGGAGGATTTGGCCTACACTCCCCGCGCTGGCCAGACGGGTTGGGGAGGCCTGATTGACGTTTTATAATGTATTCCCTTGGTCGCCTTGTACGACATTCACGGGAAGAGTTGGAGTGGTCCTATTTTACTCTACCGGAAACCACACGGCAATATAGAAGTATATATAATGTATAATGGTGGCCTTATCGCTTTTAGCGATTTCTTCGACCTTTGGATGATGAGGAGTTTTTCGAGAAGGTAAAGTGTTAGGTGCAAATATTTATGATATTTTCGTTCAAGATTATGATAAATGTTACTCTGGTAAGTTGATTTACAGGGTTGGCATGTTTTAAACAAAGTGTTTAAAACATCTGTTTTAAACATGATTTTTATTATTTAAAACATGTTTTTTATTGTTTAAAACTGTTTAAATTGTTTAAAACATGGTTTAAAACATGTTTTATATTAAATTAAACTGTTTTTTATCCAACCCTGTTGATTTATTTTGACTCTCATGTAAGGACAGGCCTCGGCCCAACAGCGGAACACATTAAGAATAAGCCACACTGTAGCGGCGGAAGCCACCTGTAGTAACGCGGATTAGGCGCTAACCAGGTTCTAACTACTAATATATGAAATTGTACCTCAGGCCGCGCCAATATTTGTAAAGGTAACATGCTAAAACCATATTATCTTTGCTAAAACGCAATTTTGTAACGGTACTCTTCCTTTATAAACAATCATCATATCACCTCTTAAACGTCCACTGCTGGACATAGGCCTCGTCCAATGAGTCCTCCGCACTCCGCATCAGCCGCTTCCGGACACCTTCTTCATGTCGTCGGACCATCTATCAGCGGGGCGTCCCACCCTGCACGTGCCGATCCCACCCTGCACGTGCCGATCCGCCGTCTCCACTCTAGAACTCGTCTGCCCCAACGGCAGTCGATTCTGCGGCAGATGTGGTCCACTGCCTCTTCAACTTACTAATCCTTTCGGCTATGTCGGTGACAGACATGCAAGTTTTTCAAGCTCAAACTTCTCAGGTATGCCTTATTATCCTTACTTGCAGATTACTAACCTTTCTCTTGTTTTAGATTCAGTTTGTGTAATTGCTGTAGGACCGATATTGCACCACGCCTTAATGTCTATAGGATCTACCCCAACCACCATACAATAGGTCGTGGCCCCCGGGTGCTAACGGTGCAATGAACATGACAATCGCAACTATCTTTCTGCATCTCGCCCCCTTGTCCTAGTGCCTTTGTCGGTAAACTCAAGCGCCAGAGGTCGTGAATTCGATTCCAACAGGTAGACGGAGGAAAATAAACAATTTCTCTAGCTTCTTGTTAAGGTAACTGCTGCCACCTAGTACGTATAATTTGTATTATTTTAGTTGCTCTAGTACTCACTAGATGGACAATATTATTCAATGGTTACTCTACTCCCAGCTAGATGGCAGTAAAATAAACTTTTACAATACATTCAATACTCATCTATAATTAAAAAACTTTTATCAAATTTACAATATAAAAGTATAAAATGTTACGAAGATTTACAGGTTCAAGCGCTTCCCTTTGCATTGTTTCTCAAAATCCCTTTTGCTCTCCTTTATTACCGCGTATAGTTTTTTTCCAGAAGTTTCTTCCATATCATCTTTCAGACATGCCAAAGCATCATCTATTGCTGCTCTGGCCTCAACTAGCAACGGCCTCATTTCTTCAGGAGTATTCGCCCTTTTGGCTTTCATTACTAAAGCTGAATGTAATTCGTGCTGTATGACAGCCCTGTACAAACTTAATCTTGCATTACCTGGGTCTAAAACCTTAGTAATTGCTAGTAGATCTTTGCAGAATTTCTCCTTCTTATGCAAAATTTCTTGGGAACTATAATTTGGCTGTCGTCCATATAGCTGTATTAACGAATGTTTTATGGAGTATAAATGATAGTGATTCGGATGTAGAAAGGTCGATAGCCTGCACAGTAGATTCTCCAGAATCGTAACAGATCCTCCCATCATTTGGACGTTGTCAACTTGCTCCCCCATTTGTGAAATCAGCATGCTCACTTGCGTATTACTGACTTTCACCTTACATTTACTGCAAGCCCATTCTGTTTCGTCATCCAGCGGGTCTTCAGGAAGATGAATACCATCGCAAGAGTTGTTACCATCTCCTAGACATTTCATAGCACTAAGGTACGTTCCCAATTCAGTCGGATCACTACACCTTGGACATTTGCAGGAGAAATATTTAGCATCCTTCAAATGCTGCCTTCTTGCTTGAGTTCCCCACAAAGCGTGACTATACATTGTTGTAATGTGACTGTCTTTAAGAACAGGAACTACGACCTTGACAGTAATTCTGTAAAGCTCATTTTTGTCCTTACCAGAGTGGTTGAAAGTATGTTTTGTGTTTGGTATGCAGCTGTGTTCCATGATGCAAGTATTAGTGAATAGTGCAAGAAGCTCGGCTCCTTCAGGGAGCCGTATTTCCAAAGCATTTGTATCAATAATGCCACACATTCTGTGTATTAGTTCTGCTGTGATTTCTGGTAGACCCTTCTTGAGATCAGAGTCGAGTTTGTTTATAAAATTGTTTATCAGGTATTCGACGATGAATTCGTTGGCTTCACTGAAAACATCAAAAACACTGACTTAGATTTTCTATAAATAGGTACCAATTTTCTTTACATGTTCATAGAGTCATTATAAATATACAATATTCATTATCCGAGTGAATTAAAATCATTATCATTATCCGAAATACGTCCACTGCTGAATATAAGCCTCCCCTAAAGAACGCCACTTTTGGTGGGCTGTCAATTGGGGGTTCTGCCGTAATCACCACGCTTGGCAGTCGGAATGGTGATCGCAGTAAAGATATCTTACTAATATCGTCCTTTGTCAACTCGGACGAAGTCGCGGGCAACAGCTAGTTACAATATATACAAGAGAACGCTGCTACCTGTCTTTGGTGCAATGTGTTAGTCGCGTTGACGACACTCACGGGAAAATTGGGGGTGGCTCTATTCTAAAAAATACTTACAGTATAGTAGTAATAGAGAATTAAATTGCTTACTCGTAAGTCTCAGACCCAGGAAGGCGGCATTCCATATGAGACTGCATCTCCGACAGTTTCTTCCATTTGTCGGGGTCAGTTTTCTGCAGTAGGATGCACCGTAAAGGTAGCAGAGCGTCATGTCTGTAAGTAACCAAGATCAGCAAGATTTTGTACTTGTCATGGGAATCACTTTAGTCCATCTTCAAGTAATTTACATTCACCGTCTTTCGCTTAATGATTTTCAAAATCTTTCCTTGAAGTGTATGCATCGCAAATACGGCACTTGCCACCAAAAACCCCCGCGTCATCGGCCCCACGTACTACGAACACCTGCCCGCAGATCTACGTAACGAGACCAATGACGAAACGTTTAGTCGACGACTGGAAAACCTTTTGTTGGAAAATGAATATTATTCCATATATGAATTTTCTAAAAAATTAAACTGGTGGGCCCTCTGACGTTTGATTTAATTTGTGATAATTTAATACCAAGTGTATTTTTAAATTTTTATTTTAATATTATATACTGACATAGTGTAGTGATAGTATGTTATATACTGTGACATTATTTGAATTGTTGACATTGTAATATATACATTATTTTATTTTATGACGATCCCTTTTACCATATTAGAAAGACATGTAAAATTAAATTTTTAAGATGTAAAAGTGAAATAAATAAATCAAATCTAATCTAATCTAATCTAATAAAATACCCGCTTCTTGACGCGTCTGCCTATTAACAATTATATTAAAGGCTACTTTAGAAATCTGGAGAGTTTATACCTGTAATATTCAGCCATATTATGGAGCGCGCATTCGGGACGCGCACTGAGGATGATACATTCAACCCCGTGGTGCCTAGGATCCATCAGTCCTGGGCAGTTTCCGCGACATACTGGCCAGCCACATCTGCAAGAGCAAATAGTTTCTTTAATCTTGTTTAATTTAATACAAATTTAAGATATATCGATAGTGGTAAGGCCAACGATCTCTATGTACTACTAGATGGAGCGTTCCAAACAATCGCTCTGTTCCACGCAAGTGGCCACAACTCTTTCACATTCACTTAGAAACGTGTGCAGTTACTACGCAGTACATTTAATTATTACTAAATATTGACGCTACGGTTAAATAATGTCAATATTTAGTAAATAATTAAATGTTCTGAGTAGTAACTGCACAAGTTTCATTGTGAATGTGAAAAAGTTGTGGCTACTTGCGTGGAACAGAGCGATTGTTTGGAACGTTCCATCTAGTAGTACATAGTGATCGTTGGGTAAGGCATATACCTAAACTCGACTTGTTCGAAAATCAACCACTGTCTTGTAAACAAGAAGGACAAGTGATTATTTGTTTTAATAGACAATAGTTTGTCATATTTTAATGTTTTATTGTGAGTTCCATAAAAATACTCCTCATATAACACACCATGGGTAGAAGCCCCACCACAGCAGGGGTAAACCTTTCGGCGTAAATATTTTTATTTTATTTTATATATTTAGAAATCTTACAGCACACAATTTTAAATTATATAAAGTTTGATTAAGAAATCTGAAGGCCAAAAAGAGATTTCACATTTTACATTCAAACATTAAGTACAGCAAAAATATTAAGTAAACTAAACATAACTGTGTGTGTGTGTTTGTGTGGTGTGTGTGTGTGTGTGTGTGTGTGTGTGTGTGTGTGTGTGTGTGTGTGTGTGTGTGTGTGTGTGTGTGTGTGTGTGTGTGTGTGTGTGTGTGTGTGTGTGTGTGTGTGTGTGTGTGTAAATAATGAGTAGGGGTGTGTTTACATAGTTGGAATTAATGCACTAACGCTGAAGGGTCTTTATTGCTTCAAGCAATTGCTGTAATATAAAAGAAAAAATATAAAAGATATAATATTAAAAGACGCTTACTTAGCACACCTCTCTCCTATGCCAGTGGAGACCGGTTTGTAGCAGCCCACACAAGGCATGGAAGCTTCAGGGTTAGCCATGGCCTTCGGGCCGAACACCAGTGGGCGCTCCGTGAGCACCAGGTCGCCTGGAGACAGGTCTCGGGCAGCGACGAGGTAGCGGCCGAGTTCTTCGGAGGTTCGAGCCTACAAACATTAGAAAAAAATGTTACAGCTTATATGGGGTGCATGAAGCCAAGCGTCATTTTACAGATGGGCCAGTTTTTTAAAATACTGGATGGAGTTGGTGATGGCGGTCAAGGCCGATGAACATCTTGACCGAATCTCCGCGAGAGGTGCCCGTTACTTTCTCAGATTCTTTTTTTCCCAGTGCACCCTTCTTGATCTTCCTAAAAAGTTATGTAATTCAATTACTCTTTATTGCTAACTTGCGGAATTTGTGTGGAACTCAAACCGCCACCGCCACAGAGCCAGGGTGGGGTAGCTTTTAACATAACTTTTTATATGTTTTAGATATGTACCTAACAAATTAGAGGGAAATAACGATAACAGTTATATATAATCTTGTAAGTCCAAAATAACAAATAAAAATCTTAGATAATATTCCAAGGCATCTGTTTATACTGTAACCAACTATAAACGAGGTCCAAGAAATACATATATGCCAAAAGGGAGGAAAAACAAACTGGACAGTGGTACATACATGTTTAAAACTGACGTTTTTCTCTTCTATGAACCGCATCATTGTAGAATTGATTCCTTAGAGATAATTCCAGTGACGATTGAATGCACTTGCAGTTATTTATAGGTCGATAAATGCAGTTTTTTTTGTCGGGTATTGACATCTAGTGATTTCATTTGATGCATTTTGGAAACAGCGCCATCTATGCTATATAGTATATACTGTTGTTAAAGACCTGTAGATTACGTTCATAGCGCAGTGTTTTATCGTGCGCTTAATGTTTAATAGATGGCACTGTGTTCTAATTTTGGTAAAAAAAAAGTAAAGGCCTAGGTAGATGTCTATAGTTAAAGCTTATACACTTATTAGTCGCTACAAATTAATGAATGCAATAAAATATTGTCATTACCTCGTATGGAATATCGTCAGCGCCATTTTGATACTCCATTCTCTGTGGAAATTAAAAAGAAAATGTATTTTGTACAGGCACAAATAGAAGATTTAAACTTCCCATACGAGCGGGTGCGTTTGTATGACATGTGAACATTTCCTAGAGATGCCAATTAAAAGCCCGTTCAGTAGGTAGAGGTACCTATTTAACCAACCATAATCTAATGTGGAAAAAATAAAACTTTTTCAAAAAATCCTTTAATTCATGTATTTTTCAAACAATCGTAATTTTTTTTCATGGTTTGATTTTTTGAGGCAATTATTTGGGGCGACAGCCTCTTCAGCTTCAGTTGAAAGAGTTTATCTACTCGTACATTTGGTTTTGTTCACACTAAATTACGGAATAGATTGGGAACAGAAAAAAAATTGAAAATTATTTTCTTTTTGTATAATTATTATAATAATGATAATGATTTAGCAGATGCAGATTTAGATAGTAAGGAGCATGTGGTTAACTTATTCTAAGACCCTTAATTTTTAAGTTTAGTTCTATCTAAGACGTAAATTAAAGACAGCAATTGATTAAATCATTGATTTTTAATGAAAAAATCATTTGATTTAAATCATGCCAATCCCGCCATAATCTTTTATTCTGTGCTTGATCCTGGTAGCAACTTGATGACTTGATGATATAGCTACCTTTTATTTAAATTTTAATATAAAATTTAATTTACTATATATTAAATTACTAGCTGTTGCCCGCGACTTCGTCCGCATGGACAACTTAAAATCACAAATTATTATGTTTTCCCGTAGGAACAGGCTATTTTTTCGGGATAAAAACTATCCTATGTCCTATTCCAGGACCTAACCTATATGTGTACCAAGTTTCATCACGATCCGTCCACTGGTTGAAGCGTGAAAGAGTAACAAACATCCATCCATACTTACAAACTTTTATTAGTAGGATATGCCTACGTTCGAATGTATTAATATAGTGGTGTAGCTACCTACTGCACATGCAATTTGGCAGCATCCAGGGTCGTTCAGCTCAACTGGGTCAAGGTGTCAATGAATGGTTATAATGATCTTGGATTCGTACATTATCGGTCAGAGACATCGAATTCACTTTCTGCAATTTTTATCAAGACGAACCATAATGCTCTGTTGTTTCCGAGCCACCCCTAATCTTCCCTATGGGTGTTATCAAGGCGATTGCACAAATGACGGGCATCAGCGTTCTCCTGTATATTAAAACCATTGCTTCGATAACCAATCCTCATGCAAGCGTGGTGATTATGGCAAATCCCCCAATGGACAGCCCACCAAAAGTGTCATTCTTTTGGGGAAGCTTATGTTTTGCAGTGGACGTATTTAGGCTGATGATGATAATGAAACATGCCTACAGTGTGGTGTAGCGTAATTTTTTTACTGCTGCAGAACTTTTTGGCAGACGATCTGCGTGGTCCTTATCTTCTTTCAAAATTTGAGAGAAAAAAATATTTTGAAATTTAGAAACGAGATTAACAAGCACGAAATGTGGTCGATGATTTTAAAAACCAAGAATTTGTGTTTTTTCCAAAGTACTCGTATATTATTTTTGTTTACGTCCAGTGACCCTACGTTACAGTTACTATGGCTAGCTAGACGAAGTGGACCGCAAAGTTTACATGGTAATACAAACCTGTTTTTGCTGCTGGTGACCCTTTGATGTACATGTTACGGAGACGCAAATAGCAATGGTTTTGGTATGACTATTGGTTTGGAATGAAAATATATACGTGCGTGGCGATAGTTTGTGACGCGGCAATAGATTACGAAATAGTACGAATTATGACGTTCACAGACGTAGTGTCATGGTGAGGAGCCACCAGTGTTTGACGTCTGTCGACGTAGTGTCCACGAAATAGTCAATGACGTAACTTGATAAAAGACTATCATACATTATCTATCAATTAGATAAAAGACTTATATACACTGAGAAAAGAATAAGTAGCACTCCTACTTATATAAGGATCAAAATATACCACTATTACGTAAGTAGCCGCCCCCATTATAAATGGTGTTGCCTTCCACTGATTCAGTGGCCGGCCACATCATTAAGTAGTATGGTTACTTTTTAATTAAATTAAAATTTCACTTAATAATTTAAAATTTATAATTATATCATATAATATTAATTAATTACTATTTTAATTTAATTCAATTCTTGTCAATGTGGTCGGCTACTGAATCAAGTGTAGGCAACACATTTTTTTTATCCTGATATAAGTAGGAGCGCTACTTATTTTCTCTCAGAGTACGTATTTTATAGAAAGTGGAAAAGGATATGCACATATCGTCGACGGAAAGTTAAATTGGTGTTAGGGACAAACTCAGTCTTCAACTCTCTATCGAATGATGTATTTAAAACATTAAAATTTGGTGACTCTATCCTTTAGCATGTTTAATATAGCACATAATTTACCATCAAGTGAGATTGAGGTCAAGCGCAAACTCATCAGCAATAATAATAAAAATAATTGGTCGTGAAAAAAACTATTTTTTTTGCGTTTCCTGAAAGATAGTGGTTTGCCCTTTACGCCACTTTAAATTTCCAAAGATAATAATGAGGCTCCAACCTAAATACGGGTTTTCGTCAAGTATTTGCCACTAATTCGTCTTGACAAAGTTACATTTGATGAAAATAACAATCTTATGAAGTTAAATTTAGGACCAAGGTGCCCAATCAATGTCCCACGTCATGCCAAGAGTAATGACTCTCATCTGATTTACGGTATAGAATCAATCGTTAAAGATCACATACATCGATGTGGCGCATGAAGAAATTAATTGTTAAAGTACGTACAGCTTAAAGGTTAATTTTATATACTCTTTGAAAGCGATACTGGCATTCTACTTGTACCTACATAAAATCTAGAGTACCTACTACAACGTTATTTTTCACCGTTGCCAACGATCTCTATGTACTACCAGATGGAGCGTTCCAAACAATCGCTCTGTTTCACGCAAGTAGCCACAACTCTTTCACATTCACTATGAAACTTGTGCAGTTACTACTCAGAACATTTAATTATTTACTAAATATTGACATTATTTAACCGTAGCGTCAATATTTAGTAATAATTAAATGCTCTGCGTAGTAACTGCACAAGTTTCATAGTGAATGTGAAAGAGTTGTGGCTACTTGCGTGAAACAGAGCGATTGTTTGGAACGCTCCATCTAGTAGTACATATATAGAGATCGTGGACCGCTGCAGAACTTTTTGACTAAAAGCGTGTACGTACAGTTCCCAAAAAAAGGTCTTCAAAATGGAGACTTCACAAGAAACTATTACAATTTATTTTATTTCAGAGACGCAAATGCGTTTTTTTTTCATTTATTTATTTATTTTAACTCTTTATTGCACACACACAGATAAAACAAAAATAATACATTAAAAAGAAACACAAGTACAAAGGGCGAACTTATCTCTGAGAGAGATTTCTTCCAGCAGACCCGCGAGAGAGATAATTGAAATAAGAGATATGAGTATTGAAATGAAAATTAAAGATATAGGTATGTAATTTGTCAGCGAAAAGTTTTATTTTTGTGTATTCTGTCGTTGTTCTGATGTTAAAAGTTGGAAATTCGCCGTGTGTTTTTATTAATTAATTTTATGTTCTTAGTTATTCTAGTCACGCACTAAAACATTATTGGCAATTTCCACATTCCTAAGCGTAACAATTCCAGGGAGTTAGGAAACTGGGTTGATTCTATTTCAGCTCATCTATTTATGCTTTATGTTTGTTTAAAAAATTGCATCACCCTTGTTAATGTTAACCGGCTCTTTGGCTTAGTGATTTGCTCATTTGCCTCAACTTCCAGAGGTCGTGAGTTCGATTCCCACTACAAATATATAATAAAGGTCGGTGTGGTATCGCGGAGTGTAGAGACTGAGAAGTTTAAGTTCGTTTTTATTTTTATCAAAGATAATATATACTAGTTTTTTATTCATGTAGACTTATCCAAACCGATGCGAATTCGTCAGCATGTTATTGGTTGTGTAGTTTCGCTAACCGATACGTCAGCGAGGCGTGCGAATTCGTTCGTATGTTATTGGTCTCGTATCTTCGCAAACCGATAAGTCAGCGAGGCGTGCGAATTCGTTCGTATGTTATTGGTCTCGTATCTTCGCAAACCGATACGTCAGCGAGGCGTGCGAATTCGTTCGTATGTTATTTGTCTCGTATCTTCGCAAACCGATACGTCAGCGAGGCGTGCGAATTCGTTCGTATGTTATTTGTCTCGTATCTTCGCAAACCGATACGTCAGCGAGGCGTGCGAATCCGTTCGTATGTTATTGGTCTCGTATCTTCGCAAACCGATACGTCAGCGAGGCGTGCGAATTCGTTCTTATGTTATTTGTCTCGTATCTTCGCAAACCGATACGTCACCGAGGCGTGCGAATTCGTTCGTATGTTATTGGTCTCGTATCTTCGCAAACCGATAAGGCAGCGAGGCGTGCGAATTCGTTCGTATGTTATTGGTCTCGTATCTTCGCAAACCGATACGTCAACGAGGCGTGCGAATTCGTTCGTATGTTATTTGTCTTGTATCTTCGCAAACCAATACGTCAGCGAGGCATGCGAATTCGTTTATTGGTCGCGTAGCTTTGCAAACGCATTTGTAATTCATGCAAACTCCTTTTGTAAAGTTCATCCCTCTAAGTTCGGATGCCTTCCTAACGCATTTATTTGGATAAGGCTTTGCGGATTACACTCAGATGGTGAAGGATTTCGTGAAGAATCTTGCTTACTTGCCAGGTGTACCTCTTCATATGCAATAAAGGATTTGACTTTGAGCTACCTTACGCATGGCCCCGGCACATAGTATAATGTCACGGCAAAGAATACTAACAATAAGTGTTACTATTACATATTAATAATAAAGCAGCTTCTTTGGATTTTTTTGTAACCATAGACAAAGGTTGAAAAGAGTTAAATCCAGTTTTGGAGTGATCATGCTTTTGAAATTATTAAAATTACCGTAAATAAGCAAATAAAAAATCATCATCATGTCAGCCTTTCACTGCTGGACATAGGCCTTCCCCATTGAACGCCACCACACCTGGTCCTCCGCATCCAGCCGCTTCCGGCCACCTTCTTTAATAATAATAATATGTAATATGTTTATTTAGATTTTCCACAATAAGGCCACTACAAACTAAGTAAAACATATTGACATTTTCTATAATCAGTAACCTGTTTCGTGGAGACTGATGCCTGAACTAGACATAGCCTGTTTTCAGGTCACCAGGTCTCCACCCCACGGATTAAGAGTAATTATATTCTAATAGAAACTTTATTCTCTAATATAAATTAGGCTATTATTATTAATGAGTTTGTGATGTGATGTGATCTTTAGGTCGTCGGTCCATCTGGTGGCGGGGCGTCCCACCCTGCGTGGTCTCCACTCCAGAACTCGTCTGCCCCAACGGCAGTCGTTTCTGCGACAGATGTGGCCTGCCCACTGCCACGTCAGCATAAAATATGCATATAAATGAATGGGCAAATAACATAGTAAAATTGTAACTCTGGCTACCGTAGGTCCGGATGTCCTGCCGAACTTCACTGATAATTGTTTAGTTAACTAAAATGATCACGGTTAGTAAACTTCGTGGTTTTAGTTTTCATGAGCTTCAGTTTTATCACCTATTTTTAGAGAGCTGTCGTAAAAATATGTACTCTGAAACTACATACAATATCTGATTTATTTTCGTACCAGTTCGATACTGCTGATTATACGTGATGACGTCACCTTGGCACTACGAGGAAAAACCTTGGACATATTCCCGATGCCTTGCCTATCCTAGCTATTATATCTGATTATTCATAATTTATTGCTTTAGGAATTTTTGGGCGTAAATACTTTATAAGTCATCATCATCATCATGTCAGCCTTTAGACGTCCACTGCTGGACATAGGCCTTCCTCAATGAACGCCACCACACCCGGTCCTCCGCCCTCCTTATCCAGCCGCTTCCGGCCACCTTCTTTAGAAGTAACAAGCGATTATTTATAGATATAAAATAATATACTGTATGTAGTTGTGTAGCTTATAAACTATTATTTTTTATTTAAATAAAATATAACAGCACAAAACACTTATTATAGTTAAGATGATAATAATAGAATATTTACAGACAAACAAAATATTTACAAAAATACACTAGATGCATTGATGCGTCTGAGGCCGGCCTTATAGTTAAGGTACTTATATAGTCAAAGTCAAAATCATTTATTGCATATGAGTACACTTGGTACATTTATACACGTCATTTTTTTATCGACTACCGCTTCCTAGGTGTTAGCGCTGTGAAGAAGAAACGGCGCAACAAACTTCACGCAACACATCTTTTAAAAATCAAGTTTGCATACAATTAATAAAGATTTTGCGAAGCTGAATTAACATTAGTACCAGGCATCTTTGTCATTCAAATAATCGTTTATTTTGTAATAGGCTTTCTTACAAAGTTATTTTTTAATGTGAATCTTAAACTTTATGTCCGTCATATTTAAGATTTCGTCTGGTAGTTTGTTGTAGAAGCGTATAACATTGCCCCGTGAACGATTTACTGACCTTACTTAGTCTTAACCCTGGTAAAAAAAGTTTATTTTTATTTCTTGTATTATAACTATTACAAAGAAAACCAGAAAACAAACATCATAATAAAATATAATAACAAAGTAAAACAGATCACAAGATAGAAAAAATAAAGTAAGGATAACCAAATGAGTTTATGAACTGTAAAGGCATATGATAAATGACTCCCTATCTATCTTCGTATGCGCGGCATTAACTGCGACATTTTTAACAAAATCCGTACTGAGATATTTCAGGAAACTGACCTAACCTAATACCATGTGTTGTACAGGACATACACGGCTCTGACTTTCTAACTTATTTATCAAGTTTTATTAAGACAAATTATAATTCATAATCCATATTTATAATATTACACTGCCCTACACCTAACTCGAGCCACCCTGCATTTTAAGTTTTGCTGGTCGTGTTTGGTTGCCGGCTTAGAATAGGACCACCCCCAATCTTTCCGTGGGTGTCGTCAAGGCGACTAAGGGATGCATCAGGGACTGGTAGCAGCGTTCTCCTGTGTATATTACATTATTACTGCGATCACCAATCAGCCTGCCAAGCGTGGTGATTACGGAAAACCCCCCAATAGACAGGCTTCCAAAAGTGGCATTCTATTGGGGAGGGTTATGTTCAGCAGTGGACTATTTCGGCTGATGATGAATAGATATTCAAGTTACTTACACCCTATAATATATTTAATAATTTCTCATTACTTACTTTTTATAAATTTCTGACAAAATACCTCAAAATTGTAAATTTAAACCACTACACCAAAATCCTTCACAAAATTTCAAATCCCATATAACTATTCCATGGACGCGTTATGCGCGGGCGCAAGCGACGGAGCTTTCCGACTAATGGGCGCAGGAAAGTTAAGCTTTCCGTTGCGTAAGGCTGTGTGACGTAGGTGTGAATGAAGAAGCTTTGAATGATGGCTAAAGGATGGATATTATTTATACTAGAGTTACCCGTTAGCGATTATTCGGCAATACTTATGGAGAGTACTCGAATTATTCGCCATAAGTTTTCGACATCAAAAACGATACCATAATTACGTGGTTGTTTTGATATTTGTACTTTTATGCGCACGTTTTAACATTAATTAACTATTTTACTTAGTAAAATTTTGTTTCTAATACAAAAACATGACAAAAAACGTTACATTGTGTACTGAAATGATTTTTGCCTTATTATTGTTTATTTTTATGTAATGTTATTGTTACTTCCTATATTGTTGTTGATTATACTAAATAGTACTTATTTATAGTTTCTTTCTAAATCTGTAGTTTTTTTCTTCAAAAATGTATGTCAAACAATTATTCGCCATTGTCGAATAATAGATACTAATATTCCCTATTTGACGAATAATAAAAGTCACGAATAATGTGGAATATCGAATAATAGCTGTAAGTCGCGGAATATTTGATTAAACATAGTGCTATTGATATACCCTTTGTTCGGTATAAATTTCAAAATAACGGACTTGTTGATGGATTTCGATCCGGTTTTCAGCATGGGTTAGACCGTTGCTAAAGATAGGTTCTAATACAGGTGACAGCTAGATAGTAATAAAATGATATCCCATGCAAATTGATCGACACAGAATTATCTATAGAGGAATAAAAAACCGCACCTGAAATTTCGTAGACGAATGATTACTCATACTCATCATTTCAACCTTTTGTGACGTTGGGAACTCAAGGAGTCTAAAAAATTGTAAAGGTTTAATCATATATAATAATAAAAAAAAATTACAAGTCAGAAGATGGGATGAGAATTAGTTAAATACTCGTAAATTGTAAATGTCATAATTAATAACAAAATTTAATACAAACAAAAAAACATATCAAATATGGTTTCTTTCGCTCAGGACCTCGTCAATTGAGTAGTAGGACTTCATAATAAGCCACTACTTTAATTTATTTATAAACGCTGATAGGTACATACAATATTTTATAATAATAAATAAAATAATACGAAGCAACCTGTGGTGACTGCCACGCTTTTAAACTTTGCCGCGCTGAGATCTGCGCGCGCGAATACTAGCTGTCAAGATGACAGTACAGAGATCTAAAAACGAATGATGGAGTTTTTCCAGTGTGCTCCGGCTTTAGTGTCTTGTTATTGTTTAGTTACACAAATAAACTATTTAATTAGGTAAAAGGGTCGTTTTAATTAAATACAACGTCCCTGATACCTAAAAATCTAATAGGAAGTATTTTGTTGATTATTAAAAAGGCACTAAGAGAGGACCATCGAATAGCTACTTTGGTTCTATAACTTTCTGAAATTAGCATTAAAAACATGGCTTTCATAAAAAAAAACCTTAACTGTACTTAACTAGTACCTACTTATATTGTGTATAACTCTTAAAGAGAAGAAAAACGTATTTTGCATGAATAAGTACTAAACTACTTTAGTTTTACAAAACATAAATATCAGAATTTTTTTGACTACAAACGAGGACCAGAGAGGACGGCATACTCGGTGACCGACATACAAATTAGGGCTCTAGAGTTTATTCTCGAATGGAGCTAGCACCATCTAGAGGGCAAACCCTACAACCTCTTAACTTCATTGTTACGTGGAAAAAATAATAGATGGCGTCCGATAAAATGTACCACCCAGTATCCAGGAAGGTAGAAATGTAATTTTAATTTATCGGGTAAATATGTATTTTCATTTAAAATGTTACATGTATTTATAGCTAATTAGACAACCGACCTACATGACTAGCTCGGTTGTTTAATTAGTTCTAGAAAACTGTTATAGTTTTAATTATTCATTTTATTATTTTGAATTTCAGTCGAGCGGTGTGCTTGCCGGCTTAGAATAGGGTCGCCCCCAATCTTCCTGTGTCATTAAGGCGACTAAGGGTTGCACCAGTGACGGGCAGCAGCGTCCTCCTGTATATATTAAAATCATTTCCGCCTTCTAAGCATGGTGATTAAGGCATCCCCTAATTTACAGGCCACGAAAATTGGCATTCTATTAGGGAAGCTTATGTTCAACAGTGGACGTATTTCAACTGATGATGATAGCATTAAGTCATGGCCACATTCTGAACTATCACTTTAAGTAGCTCAGTGTCCCAGCTAATGATGTCATCAGTAGCCAAAACTATTTTTTCCGAAATAAACGATGAAGTTGCAGGCGGTTAATATTAATCATAGGAAACTTTTCCAAATGAAATGTCACGAAATACTATTACTACAGATTACTATCATAAATTATCGTCAATAAATGACAAAAGATTATATTTTAACGTTTGATAAGAATATGCATATGTTTTGGCACTAGGCCCAAGTCTTTAGGTCGCCGTGTTAATTACGTGTATCTATTTAAAACGAGTATTGTGTTAGAAACCGGACGATACGGCCGCGCGTGTGCACCCTAGTACGTTTAATGAATAACCGTTACTAGATAATCTCAGCAAGAAAGGGGAAGCGAGTAGTTGTAACTTTTTGCTTCCAAAAATGGAATCAAAACGTGAAATTCCTCTATGTGAGGTCTGCCAACAACCAGCCAACCAAACCTGCGGAGGGTGCAAGCTGGTTTACTATTGCACCAAAGCCCACCAGAAGCTCGGATGGAGAGAAGGACATAAATTCAAATGCTGCGCCTTCAAAATCCAATATTCGGACACTTTAGGAAGACATATGGTGGCAACCAGAGACATAAAGCAAGGTGAAATGATTCTTAAGGAGAAACCAGCTGTTATAGGACCGAGGATGACTTGTGCACCCAATTGCCTAGGATGTGCAAAGAAACTGGAACCAGTCAAAGTGGAAAACAAATATGATTTCTATAAATGTACTTCGTGCAACTGGCCGATGTGTGGACCACAGTGTGAGAAAGCTGACATCCATAAAGCGGAATGCAAGATCATGACAGAAAGGAAATACAAGTGCAGTATTAAATATGAATCTCCTGAGAAATCTGAAGCAGCTTACTGTGTTATTGCACCTCTAAGAGTTTTATTAATGAAAGATACAAATCCACTGCAATATGAAAATATTATTAATTTAGAGGATCATTTAGAGGAGAGATTAAGTACACCTCTGTATCTTGTTCTAAAAGCCAATTTAGTAACCTTTATCATCCAAGTCCTTGGATTGCCGTTTGATGAAGAAACAATTTTGAAAGTGGCCTCAATATTTGATACCAACGCATTCGATGTGAGATCTCCAGATGGATCGAAAAGGTCACGAGCTATTTATGTAACTGCATCCATGATGGACCATAGCTGCAAACCTAATACACGTCATATAATTTTAGGTGACGATAATAATCTAGCTGTTATTGCAACTGTGCCAATTGCTAAAGGTGATCTTATAACTACAACATACACGCAATCATTATGGGGCACGTTAGATAGGAGGAGGCATTTGCGAACTACCAAATGTTTTTGTTGTGAATGCGAGAGATGCAAGGATCCCACGGAACTTGGAACCTTTTTAGGAAACATCTACTGTTCAATTTGCAATGGCCCGGGGAGTCTGTCATCGGGAGCTATGCTGGTATCAACAAATCCATTAGACGAAACTGCTCAGTGGCAATGTGAAAAATGCGGTCACTTTATTCAAAGCAGACAGATGTTTTGGGGTAACAATGCTTTAAAAGAAGATCTGAATAAATTAAATAAGAAAAATCCTAATGACTTCGAGAACTTCATACAGAAGTACAGTCAAACACTGCATCCTAATAATCATTTAGTTGTACAAGCAAAGTTAGCATTGATTCAGATTTATGGAAATTGTAAAGGATATGTTTTGTCAGGTAAATTCATTTTTCTGTTATATAATAGCCTTAGACTGAGTTACAATAATTAGTAGGTATATAAAGACTACTAATAAGTAGTAGAGTCTGTAAAGTTAGTCAAGCAAATATGTTCCTTATCTAGCATCCTGTTATGATTGACATGTGCGTTGGTACCAGTGTACATGTGTGATTGGAACATTTCTACTATGGTTTGTCGGTATTATTAGATTCTACATTAGCATTAGCTAGAGCAGTCGTGCTCTCAAACGTAACTGTATTATAGCTACCAAAGTTCCGTTTGAGAGCATCTATGTACCAATAATATATAATATAAAATTTCGGCATATAATTTTGGAAGATTATCACTTCTTAAATCAATTTCCAGAACTTTCAGAAAATCTACTGAAGCGTAAAATCGACCTCTGCCATGAGTTGCTAGAGCTAGCAGATAAGTTGGAGCCGGGGTGGTCACGATTTCGAGGAACACTGCTACTAGACCTGCAAGCTGCGATGACAATGCAGACGAAGAGGGAATTTGAAGCTGATAAGTTGACAAAAGCTGGTGCTCAGGTACTTAACACTCCTTGGATGATAAGTTATAGAAATATATTTGTAACCCCATGTTACAAGTTAGAATAGCAGTCATGAACTCGACGATAAAAGCGGCAGTCATCTATTATTTAGTTTGAAATGAAACAAGAATAACTTATTAAAATCATCTACGAGTTCCGACATTAGATTTATGTTTGGGATTTGTCATTTTATTATCCACACTCCCGCCAACAGACTTGACTCATCATGTGACATGTCCCTGAAGAAAAATCTTTCATTGAAGTCTGATCTCTACAAGTCACAATTTTAAACCATTGTGGTATAACGTTACAGAAACAAAACTTGGCGCAAAGCCAGTACTACTTGTTAAAAGAATTTGTCAGATAATAGTTTTCTTTTTTTCGTTCAATCTAGCTAATAATATAATTATTTATCTTATATGGTTTTTTTGCTACAGGATCAGTTAATGGAAAGCATGGTTCTCCTGCAAGAAGCAACAAACATACTACGAGTAGAACCACAAATGAGAAATACTCTAGAAGCTAAAATACAGGAACTTGCTACCCAATTAGATTTAACATCAGATAAGTCAGAAGATCAAGCAGTAGATTAGTGAATAATTTATACTGTAAACCTTACTTTACTGTTATAACCTTATATTAAAATAATATATTTTTTACTAAAAATGTAATAAGGATCACATAATCGTTTTCATGCCTACTTTTTAATGCCTAACCTTTATTAATGGTAATTTTGAGAGGGAAATGTTGATAAAAAAAGGAGCTTACAAATGTCTTTATTTATATGTCTTAATAACACAGTATTTTCAATACAAATTATGAAGGCATTGCTTTTAAAAGTCTTATCTGAGTAACTTTATCTATAAGTAAGGGAAGGACAGGATTGATAATAATATATTTTTCACTATTATCCGTTTCAATGTTTAATAGAAACTATTTTCTATCTAGACATAATCCGGGTTTAAAGGAGTAACTTTAGTTGGTTTTGTGGTCACTTCATCTAACTTCGGGACACTCAGATCTAATGCGTCCTTGTTAATGTGTAGCATGTTCTTTATCATTCTACTTAGCTTCTTGTCTGGGCGAGGTGAACTTTCTATCACAAAGATCTTCTCTGTGTTTTTGTCTGTAATTTGCACCTTTTTCTTCGTGAACTGAAATATTTATTTTACATTTAGCATACATTTAGAAAATATCTTATCATTGTGGATGTAGACTAAAGTAGAAAAGTAAAATAAAACGGGTATAGGTATTCTTTCCTAGAAGTGTGTGGCAATATCAAATAATTTGATAGATTGAATTTCATACTATGCTTGTATATATAATAGAATAGAAGTAACAAAAGTTGCAGGTCCAAAAAGAGAGACAACACATTTTTAGGATCAGTGGTTTATCTATAATCTAAATGGACTCAATAAAAAAAAATCTCACCGTGGTACACACACAGCACCAAGAGCCAAATCTACAACAGGCAACACCAGGGGTCCTGTCCATAGCTTGTCGAAACCTGGTGTTGGTAAACCCATAGATAAGAGGATTAACAGCGCAGTTGAAGTACATCAAGTAGTGTGATAGGAACCATATTACTTCATAAAAACCTTCAACCTGCAGGGAAAAACATGTTGAAATTATGGTATGCTTTTAACCAAAACCTTAAAGGTTGTTGGAAGAGATAGATTGTACCATTGTTATAATTGTTACCTACGTGTGCAATAATAAATATATCGATAGTGGAAAATTAAGAAACAGAGATATAAGCTTCTTTTTGACAAAAGCATATTAATTCATTTTGTATGACAGTATATTTAAGAAATTATAGGTAATATGACATGAAATCGTCTATTAAAACTAAGAATCACGTAGCCATTCTATTTAGCACGGTAGGGTCGTTTACCAAGTGGCGCTTTAGACCTATATTAATTACAACTATCGATCTAATAAAGTTATATAATTTTCAAAAAGGGTTTATAAAGTATTTTATACAAGGTATTTTGTACATTTCAATATAATGCAATATGACAACATTATTTTAATGATAACAATCTGGAATAAGTATTGCAAAAAAAATGAAATCATTTCTCACCGAATTAATCTGGAGGTCATTTCTTTCCCTCCAGTATACCATTATGGAGTAGGGCAGTCTGCACACCATATCAGCTAGAAGTACACACGCTGTGATCCTCATAGCCTTACCCTTGGCTTTGGCCACGATCTTACCGCCACCTCTCGAAGATAGCTTCCGTGCAGTCCATTCTAATCGCCACAGTATTGCTCCGTACTTTTATAAATAAAATATTAGTGTTATAGATATAAATGGAGATAACGCAGAAAATAGTTATTCATTAAATACGGATAAGTATTTCCCTTATAGGTAATATGAAATGACAATAGAGTAAATCAATGCCTTAAATGAATTTAAAAGGAGAAGATATTAAACGGTTAAAATAATAAAGATTTAGCCGAGGAAGAAGTAGTAGGAATAGAATACTACGTTTTGCTAACGTTCATTACGGTGAGAGTTTTAACTCACAACGAAGGTCCTCCTGAGAAAACATTGCATAAGACAAACAAGAAAATCTAAGGCGCATGTGAAATTACCAACCCGCAATGTGTTAGCGTGGTGGACGATGGCCTCTGTCCAACCAAGATCTACCCGAGGGTAGGTCTCAGCCCAATCGTGGAACATTATTAATTATTCCAGGAAGCTCACGAGTTAAAACTCTAATAGAAAAACGAATTAAGGTCCAACTTACAGTAAAGATCATCACACCCATCGGTATCCAAACCAGTAACAGAAGAACGAAATGCCAGTAAACTCCAAGGATTAAAGGATCTTCTGTACAAAACCTTTCTACGTAGTTTCGCCATTGTCGCTCCTGTGGAAAATTTAAATCAATGTCTTGCGCTTAAAAATGCAAATGTTAGCTGTCAAAGATTCCAAGTATCTATTTATTCCTAACCAGTAAAGATATCATCATCATCATTATCATCAGGTTATTTTTGTCTCCACTGCAGGAGCACAACCCTCTCTCATCTGCCGGAGACAGACGGAGGATTTGGCCTACACTCCCCGCGCTGGCCAGACGGGTTGGGGAGGCCTGAGTCGCCTTGTACGACATCCACGGGAAGAGTTGGAGTGGTCCTATTCTACTCTACCGGAATCACACGGCAAAGATATAATACTATTTATTTTAGTAACTCAAGTCAGAATAAAAAGTCTGTCATTGGAGCTATAAAAGATGCAAAAACTGACCTAAGTTTTGATATTAATCTGAAGATAGAACTCATTAAAAGGACAGAGGTACTTATTATTCTGTTAATGAATTTCAGAACGAATGAATATCTCAAACATCCCATTCTCAATTTAATATTGAGTCACTCTTGTTGTTATAATTATTACTTGTTATGCGTGAGACTTATATTTTTATAATATTCTAATTAATACTGAAGATACTTTTTATACTAATTTAGATTTTGAAGTAACTCTATATACTATTTGGCTATTATATTTAATGTATTTTGAGCTTTTTTATAATGTAACTCGATTAAGTATTTAGGTATATTTTGTATATTATATAGGTACCCATTACTTGTTGTTTTTGAGTATAGATGTATGTAAATTACCGACTTATGTACTACTTCATTGATAAAATATAAAAAAGATAGGATTTTTTTAGATTAACGCCTTGCTGAATCCTAACCCTAAAATAACAAATACACTTACGATGTAGTTAGTTTTAACTATCCAAGGTGTACACAATACTAAAGCCACGAGCCATGTAGCAGCAATCATCTTGGGCGCAGCTGATTTCGTGACTCTGGCTTCGGACGTTAATGCTGCTGCAGCCAGCCTGTCATATGCTACCATAATGACGGCCCCAACGTTTGCTAGGAGTAATGAAGCTAAAACAAATTATTGTATGAGACCTCTAATTAAATTGTAATTTATGGGACCTTCAGGACATGAAAGTCTAGAATGTTCCACAAAATTGCATTGGTGTAAGATATAAAGAGGACACCTATTGCATAACACTATAAATGATTATTATCAATTTCAAATAAATAATGAATAATATATACTTATTGTAAGTTAGTAAATTAAATTGTTTAGGAGGGGGTAGATCGAAAGAGGTCTTTCCAGAAAGAGAAGTTGGAAAGGGAAAGGAAAAAAGACTGCCAGATGCCATAAATAATAAACTAAGAGATATATAAAATAAAGTAGGCAATATGATATTTAACTTAAGGCATAAATATTGTTACTTCTTAAGGAAATATGGTCCTAATTTATTTTATAATGGGGTATAATTACATTCGCATTTAAGCATGGAAACAGAAAGCATCAATTGTGGCTAAGAACCGCTGGATACTGAAACTTGCCTTTCAGGAAAGAACGAAAAGAAGAACTCATTTTAGAGAAAGGATTTCTTATTTATAAATCAGTGTTTAATTCTAGAAATCAGAAGTGAATACTGTTCATTGTTAACGGTTTCTTGGATTGTTGAAGTTATAATGTAACTTTGGATTAAGATATAATAGTACTATAACTAATTGTACTTATATGTCAATAAAGAAATTTTTAAAACAAAAGTCTCGGTTTCTATACTTTTAATTACACTTACCTTGCATAAATCCTTCAAACCTGCACCCAAACGCAGTCAAAGGATAATTCTGATAGAAATCTCTTGCAAGCATAGGCCAAGGGCACAAGAGTAGGACTAAGAAGTCGATGAAGGCTAGGTTCCCAATCAGATAGTTACTGGCACTCCAAAGCCATCTGTTTCTAATAATGATGATAAGAATGACAAAGTTCAGGTATAAACCAGGTATAGCAACAGATAACATAGCGATGGTCTTGATTAATATTTCGTTAGTTGGTTTCACGTGCCATAGCGTATTTGGGAAGTCGTATTGTGATGTGTCCAGCTGAAAAATGATATAATACCTTTATACAAGAGCTGTGATTTTTAATTTTTAATGGTTGCTTAATATTCAATACTTATTTGTATATTTACAATTTTCTTTACATGTCAAAAAACTACTGGATAAGTGACGCCGAGGGTTTCGTACACATATATTATAGGCTGTTAAAAAATTTGCTCTAAAAATTTGTTTTTGGGTTATTCAGTATCGGGAGCTGAATAAGTTTCGTACCGATTAAGTTTATCAAGTAATGTTAGGTTACTATGAATAATCAAGCGAGATGACCCAGATCCAAACTTAGATACATCCCTCCTAAGTACTTTTTAAAGTAAAACCCTTTACTAGTCTTACATAACTTTTACTTGTGTACATTTACCTATGCAACTCCCTTAGCAATTTTCATTGAATTCTAGAAAACTAATTTGGCACCTATTTCCATTTCATCATAACTCTCTTTTTACGCTTGGCTGCCTTCTCCTGTATCAGAGTAGAATAAATGTGCGTCATCATCCTCATCAGCCTGAAAGAGTGCACTGGTGAACATAGGCCTCTCCCAAGGTGCGGCATTCAACCCGATCCGGTTCTTCTTATCAGATCGTCGCTCCATCTAGCCAGGGGGCATCCCACACTACGCTTGCCCAGTCGCGGTCTTCACTCGAGAACTCGTTTACCCCAGCGGCAATCGGTTCTCCGACAGATGTGACCAGCCCACTGCCACGTCAGCATACTGACTTTTTGAGCAATGTCGAAGATTTTAGTTCTCTGGTGGATCACCTCATTACGGATCCTGTTTCTTAGAAAAACTCCGAGCATAGCTCTTACCATAGCCCGCTGAGCGACTTTGAGTTTTCGGACTAGTCCCACTGTTAGTGTCCACGTTTCGGTGCCGTAGTCCATTACGGGTAGGAGATGTAAAAATAAGCGTGTTATAAAAAAATACTTACATCGTTCAAATAATCCTGACTCCAGTTTCCCAATGTCTTTGCATCACCTGTTTCATTACTATAGTCCAATTCATCGTCCATCTTTGCTCCTCAAATCACATCCGATTCAAAAATACAGTAATAACAAACATTGTTGTCTCAATACACAAACTCTGCAAAAACTTTGTCTGATGTCTAACTGGAACACGTCTCAATGATACTGAATATTTTCATTCGAAATTCACGATACAGTTAAGCCGAAACACTCGAGATAACGTCCCATACAGTAGTCAGGTCCATTACCATGAAAGCTTTTTTATCATTGGAATGAGAAATATGATTGATAGTATCAAAATATGAGCGGAGGTTTGTGAGGGTTAAACGCCTGATTAATTGAAGGTCATTTACCACTAAAGTAATTTGCAAGATTTGTTAATACACAATTTAAAACTTCTGCCACTAAGCTACGGAATGGGAATTAATTTCCCATTTCGTGGCCAGTTACGAAATTTGGTTACCTACGAAATGGGATGAAAGAGCAGCGGAAGACAAGAAGAACTTAGACTGCGCAACAGAATATTATCACTATAATTTATTTCATTACCTATATCATCCCATAGACGTCCACTGCTGGACATAGGCCTTCCCT
This sequence comes from Esperia sulphurella, assembly GCA_947086405.1. NCBI lineage: Eukaryota > Metazoa > Arthropoda > Insecta > Lepidoptera > Oecophoridae > Esperia > Esperia sulphurella. The sequence continues at coordinate 11,414,117 of OX352273.1, read as the reverse complement.
AAGAACGCCAGTACACCCGGTCCTCCACCCTCCGCATCTAGCCGCTTCCTGCCACCTTTTTCAGGTCATCGGTAGGTAGATCTGGCAAACGCGTTCCACCCTGCGCGTTTTTATGAAACTTATTCCGTGTTTACTTATTCGTTTCCGCGTTTTATTATTAGTAGGTACGCGTTTATTTTTCATATTATTCAGTTTTTTATTTTGTATTGTACCTACTTATACTTTTATTTTATATTCATCATTTTTTTGGGTTCATATATTAATTACAACTATTTATTAAGAGAAAATATACAATTTTTTCTAATATTTACGAAATATTGGGATGGGAGGGGCTGCTCTACAGATAAAAGATCTTCAACTTTGCAGAGTTTTTGGTGGTAACCGAGGACGCTTGCTGCGTTACCCCATTGAATCTCCAGGCTTATCATTTGTTTTATATACTTATTAACCGCAGCTTATAGTAAGTGCTTCCGTAGAAACAGTAGATGTAGTTATAATCTTAAAAAAAAATCTAATCTGTTCTTAAACGTGCAGGTATCCGTTTTGCCGGTGCCCTAAAAAATTCTGTAAAATTTTGTAGTAAAAGGTATAGAAATTTATCACAAGCGCCATCTGTTGACGCAAGAGCGCATTTGTCTATAATGTAGAGTTGTATGTAACTTAAGCAAGCAAGCATCGTAAGGTTTGGGGTTTTAGTAACGTTCTTCTTTGAAAGATGTCTCTATTGGCGTATTACGTACAGCGCCATCTAGTGATGAATAGAAATACGTTACATATTCACTTGGAAAATTATTACACAGTGAAAAATGAGTCGTAGTCTAGTTTGGTAGAGATCTAAATTTCCACAAGCTACTTGAAAGCTTTGACACAGCTTATGGGACACCGCTTTGTTTTCTCACTTCTCGTCTTTGTTTAGACTTAATGCCAAATCGTTTGTTCATATCATATCCGATCTCAATGACCACACATCAAAACGACATTTTCCCAAAACATGTGAAACCCAAAACAATGAAACGTAATGGACTTCATTAAAAATGTATTTCGCATCAAAATAAAATGTATGTAACTGTATTTTTAAGTTTATGTTTATCGTCGCAGTGTGATGTAAATGGGTTTATTTTAAAATGATATTAGGTTACTTCTAAATAATTACAGAAGAATCGTGACTATTCCGACCGTCTCGTAGGGCTTAGTGGCTTGGTCGTCAGACTCGAGCACCACAGGTCCTAAATTTGATTCCCTCTAGGGAAATACAACTATGCACAATTTGTATAAGTTGGACCTGCTCTAGATGTCATATTTGTGATTGTCCTAATTCCCATAGTACTTAAGATAATCCTTGTTTGAGATTAAACAAGTATAAGTAAATATATATGAAAATGTATTTCACAGTAGATATGTTATAACAAAGATAAATAATATTACTCGGAAATAGTAGAAACCCAAAAAAAAATATTCTCTTTTTCAGTCAATTTCTATCGAATTATGATTAGAAATGCAAGATCAAGAAGATCCTGGAAGAGATCGCTTTAAGCGATAAGGCAGCCTTTGTACACTTTTCAAAAATCTGTACCTATTTTTATTATTATTCTTAATTTGTGTGCAATAAAGAGTTTATCTATCTATCTATCAAATAAAAAAATCAAGGCATTCACCATATCTTATCTTCTTAGGGGGCCAGGAAGACCTGGCGACACTTCGACCCTTCAGGATCTTTTGTGCCAAACCCCTGTCCACCAACGGTTCCCCAAGCCGATTTGGTGGACTTCACATACGCCTAGAATTTCTTCTTCGGCATATGCAGGTATCATTACGACGTTTTCCTTCACCGAAAAGCCTGTGGTATTATAAATAAACAGTACTTAAGTTTCGTAAAACTCATTCACCATAACCCTTAGATTATATCTTAGATGATTATATCCTCAGACTAAGTACCTAATTATATCCTTAAACATATGCATACAATATATCAATGGTCCTAACTAAAATCAGAGAAAATATCCAGTGGTGCTAAAAGTATTTATAGGAAGATTTATTAGTAAGTAGTAGTTATAGTAGATAAGGAGACTTTTTTAATTTCGAACTTCTCATGTGCCTCACATGAGCAAGCTCCCTTTTGAAATACTCGTAGGTATATAGAAATAACTTAAAAATTATTTTTACGTTAACAGAATGGGTCTGAGCTTGATTCCCATGTGATTGACTGCAATAACCTTATTTTTTCCTTTCGTCCCATTTGGTAACCAAATTTCGTAACTGGATACAGAATGGGAAAAGCCAGTTACATGAGACTTCTTCATCCCATATAGTAACTAATTTCTTAATTGGCTGTTTCTGTTGTGATTCTGTTTCTACCATGAAGATGAACACTTTTTGGTGGGCGCCTCCGCCCATATAAAAAACCATGATAAAAACCATGAAAGTAAAAACTTTTTAGTGAGCGCCTCCGCCCTTGTTAAATATTATGATGTAACCATCAATTTATGGATGTAACCTCAGAAGAATTCTGAGATTAAATCTATGTATGTAACCGAACGTAATGTTGTCTATGGACAAGTAATTAAAAAGTAAGAAAAATTGTTTATGGTTCTAACTGGTATTATAAGAAGTTGATTTTAAAAAGTTACTATTTTTAATTATGAATATAGCTTACCAAAGCCCCACATATTGAGTCCCATAGGTTGTTAAATAGTTGTTGTATGGGGCTTGAATTTTTTCTTCATGGCTTCTACCAGTGAGAAAGAAAAGTCTGAAGAAGAAGAAGTGAGTAAAGCCGTGAGAAGCGACAGGTTTATTTAATGTTGAAAATTTGTAAACAACATTGTAACATAATTTAATTTTAATAGACAAAGCCACCATAATGTGACCATAATTGTTATAAAACACGACTAAAGTCTGTCTTTTTGTGCATTGACACGTAGGTACGGACTTAAATAAACTCAAAATTGCTAGAAATATGAAGAAAGAACAGCGAAGCGTCAACCGTGTTTGCAATTACTGATGTCTGGGACGTGGAGTTGAGAAAATGTGTAGAGTAGATATGTAAATATTATTGGATAAATTACTGCGGTTTCGAGAAATGACTAGATTATCTGAATTTTTGCAAATTTTATATGTCAAAGATGCAATAAAACAGTATATATAAGAAAGTAAATAACGTGGAAATTGATCAGTTAATGTTTGGGGATGGTAAATAAGTCATAAAATAGGTATTAACCGCTTTTGAAACAAGTTTGAAGATTTAGTAGACTATTTGTGGTTGTCTGGAAGAAATCGCTTTTATCGATAAGACCGCCTAGATAATATGTAAGTTACTTTATTATTGTATCTTTTTTATGTTTTTACGTGCAATAAAGAGTATTAGAATTGAATTGACTATAAGGTTCGACCGCCATCCTAAATTTTCACTAAAGTGGTGTCACAGTCTGTAAATCTATTAATATCAATAGAGGATACCTTAGGTGATCAAAAAATATAATAGGTCATTTTGTTGTAACATCATCAGTTATAAAGACGAAGAAGATTAATTCATTTTTGTGATACCTCTACTACACTGTGCTGCCATCTCGATTGCCTCCTTTAAAACAGTTGTTACTCATAATAATATCACGAATATGTAAATGAAGTAACACAGACAATAGAAATAAATTCCTTAAATGTGGTTAATAGTTTATTAAATATTAGTTTTATATTAACACTAGACAGCATTGTTCTTGTTATTGGTTGTAGCTGGTGTACCAGCTTCAATACAAAAACGTCCATAATCCTTAGACAATAAGTTAGTAAACCTTACGCTATGTTGTTAATAAATTACAAACTAACAACGATCTCTATGTTACTATATGGAGCGTTCCAAACACAATCTCTCTGTTCTACGCAAGTAGCCACAACTCTTTCGCATTCACAATGAAACTTGTGCAGTTACTACGCAGAACATTTAATTATTACTAAATATTGACGCTACGGTTAAATAATGTCAATATTTAGTAACTAATTAAATGTTCTGAGTAGTAACTGCACCAGTTTCATTGTGCATGTGAAAGAGTTGTGGCTACTTGCGTGGAACAGAACGATTGTTTGGAACGCTCCATCTAGTAGTACATATAGATCGTTGCAAACTAAAAGAGTGCACAGTTTCAATGAGGACTCGCCGACTCTACGGCGCATGGCTTATTACCTATGGCTACGTGCATGTGGATCCAGTTCCCAGTATCGGAGAGACCCACTTGTCTGCTATCGTGGTCAGGATGCTGTTGGAGCTGGCTTGAAAGCCGTCGGTCTGCGCTTCTGGCGAACATACGCAGACCGAGACGGCTGCAAAACTGTGGAAGCTTCAACAACATACAGAACACAATGACGGCCTCCGTGGCGGAACGGGTAGCTCTCGGACTGCCACGCCGGACGTTGCGGGTTCAAATCCCGCTAGGGGCAAATCTTCGTATGATGAATATGAATGTTTGTACCCAAGTCTTGGATATGTATATATATTTATTTATTATTTAAGTATGTCTATCAGTTATCTAGTAATCTAGTTATCTAGCTTGCCTAGTTTGGGACTGGATAATTGGTGTGAATGTCTGAGATATTTATTTATTTATTTAATGTTATATTGCACATTCTCAGCAGGATTCAGATATGTTACTTTGCTTACTCTAAAGTCAGAAAGTATGAGTGATTAGTAGCTCTCCGTTACGGAGTCAATTTGCGACAGACAGACTGACAGACGTGCAATCTCACACGACCACCGTCTCATTTGTTTAACGGTGTTAATGTTCACCGTGCTTATTAATTTTTTCCTTGCGTCGTCTCGAAAGAGACATAAAGGGTTGATTCTGATAATAAACCCTCAACGACAATTTACAAAGTAAGGCGGCTGGCAGTAACTGGATGAGAAGAACCGAGGATCGGGTTCAGTGGCGCACCTTGGGAGAGGCCTATGTCCAACAGAGGACTCTTTCGGGCTGATGATGATGATGATGACATTTTACAGCATCGTAATGGAACTCTCTAATGTGCGGGAGTGGATTTAAATACTTGGAGTTACTACGAGATTTCCCGGGTTTCCTATCCATCGTACTAAAGCAATTTTGAACTCTCTAAGGGACACGTGACATGTTATGATAAGTGTTTAATTATCATCATCATCATCAGCCCGAAAGAGTCCACTGTTGGACATAGGCCTCTCCCAAGGCGCGCCACTGAACCCGATCCTCGGTTCTTCTCATCCAGTCACTGTCAGCCGCCTTACGCAGATCGTATAGCGTTTAATTATGATGAACGCCAAACGATAATCCAAATATGTCACATGATGGTATATAGAGTACCAAATGACTTTTCCCGTCGACGTATATTATACAATATTACAGCTAAAGGTCGTCATAGGAGGACTTTCAAGGATCAAATTAGTAACGTTCTTCAAAAGTCTGGGATCCGAGTGAGAAGAATAAAAGGAGGTGCATGAAAAGCATATGTGCATATGTAGGTATGTATGTATGTTTGTATCCGTCAACTAATAAAAATGTATATCTAAATTTACCTTTATATTTTGGGAAGGTTTAAAGGCTTATTCTGGCCGGGGCCACATTTTACATAAAATATTAGCTCCAAATATTTTTCATAGGATTAACTAATGAAATGAAAATTTATAATGTATCAGAATCATCTTTATTTTAAACCTTTAATCACCAGAATACTCCCGCCGACCCAAACCACAGCTGTCGACGGCAATTTTGTACGAATGAGGTTACTACACATCTTTATTCCTTAATTATTCAACTTGACATCGCATTAAAAACCTTATGTCCTTGTGATACGCATGTTGGTGGCGGAGGAGTTAATTTTGTAGGGTTTTAATAGAAATCGTGACATGTAGACTACCTATTGTACACAGGCGTCGTCTAGGCGAGTGCTATAGACATGTATAGGTAAGTTGATTATGGTTTGTCATTTAGTTGTCCTGGCTAGATGCGGAGGGCTGGTGTGGTGGCGTTCATTTGGGGAAGGCCTATGTCCAGCAGTGGACGTCTGGGAGCTGACATTAATTGTGTACGGCCGTGTGGTTCCCCCCAATCTTCCAGTTAAGGTCGTTAAGGGATTGCACCATCACTGCGATCACGAATCCGCCTGCCAAGCGTGGTGATTAGTGGTTTGGTCATTGGATTTGAGCACCAGAGGTCGTGGGTTCGATTACCACAGGGGGACAAACAACTTTGTCCAATTTGTACAAGCTGATCCCGGTCTGGATGTTATATTTGTAAATTGTCCAATCCTTTTTTAATATCCATAGCATAGGAGAAAATACTAGTTTGGGATTAGACAAGTGTATGTATTTATATGTATGTATGTGATATTTATTTAATATAATATATGTATTTCTAGGCTAAAGATAGGATTTATCTATGGGGCAAGTTTGTTGTTCATTAATTATTTTTATATTTATTTTAAACTCTCTTGCACAGGTAGCTTTAAAATATTGATTAAGCATATCATTGGGATCCCAAATAAATTGTACTTTAAACTAAGCATTGATTTTCCACTACATTTGCAATTCATTCGTCTTCTAAACCGCTCCAGACACTGTAATACCTTGTTCTGCAGACTGAATGAAATCTAATAAGCTCTGTCTGAGAAAAAATCCCAGAGACATACGGTTGAAGAAATTAAACATAATAGAATGAAATGATGCGAGATTCCGAACAACGGAATCCCGCATCATTTCCCCCGTGCCACCCTCTAATGTGTGGTTTAAAGGGGTATTGTATTTTATTCAGATTCCAATTTTATAGAACTGAGGAAATTTGAAGAAGGAAGACAAAAATAAATCTCTTTTCAAACGGTTTTAAGTGTCATTGTTATGCTAATTTAATCAACCATCTATTATGTCCCACAGTTGGGCAGAGGCTTACAATGCCCTACGACTACGGAAGTGGGAGGTCAGTGCAATCAAGGTACTTGACCCAAATAAGGCCCAGTCCTCAATAAGGCCTTTAAAAAATCCTGATTCGTGAAATCGAATCACCGCCAATGTATGTGTGAGTATATAGGCAGGCTTGTAAGGTGGCTTTATTCTAATAATAGGCTCATCACCCGATGATCCTGTTAGAATCTAACATCTGTAAAGCACTACACTTTGCTGGAAGAAATCTCTCTCAGAGATAAGTTCGCCCTTTGTACTTGTGTTTCTTTTAATGTATCATTTTTTGTTTTATCTGTGTGTGTGCAATAAAGAGTTAAATAAATAAATAAATACGCATTCTGTGCTTTATTAAATCATTGCTGCGTAAATCGTAATTACATTTGTTTATTTAGAGTATTAATTTTCTTTATATCTATACGTATTGTTATAGACTATATATTTTAAACTATATTACAGTCAGTATTTGTAAAAAAGTAACAAATTAGAAAGGGTTTTAAACTTGAATAACAGCTGAGTTTTATTACGAGACTGGGTTCTCAAAAGTACCCGATAGTTTCTATTTTAAACTCACTGAGTCGCTCACGCACCGAGTTGTTTTAAAATAGACTTTAATGTATATACATACACGCTCGTTTTTTCTTGACCACCAAGCGGGAATCACATAAGCTATATTTGTTCTTCAACGCAAGTTTCATCAACATTTTCGCTCTTCGAAAGCCCGAATAAAAAAGTAATCTCTACCACTCGTTAAAAAACCATATCATTCGGGCCCGGGTGTAATCCAAGTCAAATTAAATTATCTATTTACCTAATAATAATGCAATTAAGGCAACAGTTTTAAAGTGTTTGATGAATCCTTGTGATATCTTTATTCCATTATTTCATTACTGTTCTTAAACTGCACCTACATACATAATGCTTACGCCTTGGTCCCTGAAGGGTAGGCAGAGACGTGTATTGCCACTTTGCGCAAGCAGAGCGACTTTCCTTCGCCCGCTTTTCGCTCCGTGATACGCCTTGACGTGATGTGTTGCTAACACCATCGCCGCCTCTGTGTTAACTGCACCTGAACCGTGTCATTTTACTACTCTAATAATAATTCTAGATGATCTATTTGCTTACTAATACTGTGCACTTCTTTATACACTGCAGTTCTACGATATTTCAATGTAACATATAAGTAACCGTGGTCTTTCACTAGTCTAATAATAATTCTACATGATCTATTTGCTTATTAACTAGAGCAACAAAGGCAGCAGAGGAAGAAAGGTCATAATGACTGTGCACTTTTTTATACACTGCAGTTCTACGATATTTCAGTATAACATATACGAGTAAGTAACCGTGGTCTTTCACTAGTCTAATAATAATTCTAGATGATCTATTTGCTGACTAACTAGAGCAACAAAGGCAGCAGAAGTAAGTATAAGGTCATAATTGCTATAATTTTTTTTTATGCAGTACAAGTTCTATGAAATTTCAATGTAAATATATATATTACTAGCTGTGCCCGCGGCTCCGCTCGCGTGATCTACAGAATCCGCCCCCGTTCCCACTTCCGCTCCCGTTCTCTTCCCACTTCTACTTCCACTCCCACTCAGACTCGAGACTCTCAATATCCCATCCCATACGCGCCGCGCCGTTCGCCGCGCCGCGCCGGGGCCGTTGACCTCGCCCATATAATGAACATTCTTTTACGTTCGAGAAATATTGCATATTTTTTATCAAAATTTTCGTAAAAAAGAGAGGTTTCTTTCATGAATGATTTCTAAATGTGATACTGAGTTACTGGAAGAAATATTAACAGTCGTTTTATTATCACTCTATATAATGGCTTCTAGAAAAATGTACTTTATTAATATCTCAGGTTCTAAGTGGCGTATCAAGATGAAACATGCACCAGATTTTAAGTTAGACCACCAGAAATACAACTGTGAAAACTGCATCAAATTTCATTCAGTAGTTTTTGCGTGATGCGGTAACAAACATATATACAGACAGACAGAGAGACAGACAGACAAAAATTCTAAAAAAAAAATTTAACAATGTTTTAGCTTCTATTGGTCCTATAAAGACCCCTCATGTACAGACAGACCAGTTATAGTTTTATTATAAGTATATAGATAAAATCCTAACCGTGTTCATTTACTAGTCTAATATTAATTCTAGATGATCTATTTGTCTACTAACTAGAGCAACAAAGGCAGCAGAAGTCACAAAGGTCATAATGGCTGTGACCTTTTTAATGCAGTGCAGTTCTCAACGGCACTCGAGCTCGAGATCTGAGAGTTTAATGTGTGCAGTTCTTATCGTGCGGAGACATGCAGTCTGCGAAAGGGTATCGATAGCAAAAACATTAGCTGAAAATTTCTTTGCTTCCACATTTTATAGAAATAAAGTAATATGTAGTAAAAAAGAAACTTTCGTCTTAGGTATGCCAAATATTATTAAATTCAACAATTAGACATAAATATATCCGGCACTAGACTTTCTTTTCAGGGTTCTATCATAATGGATACCTTATTAGCGAAATATTTTTGTCTATCAGTTTCTCTACTATATGGTGGATAACTCAAAACATCAAGACGGGCGAGCGAACTAACAGTCGGAATAATTATGTATAATTGTTCGAAAATTTAAAAAAAAAACAGAGATATTAAAAAGTAACCATTAAAAAAGATTCACTGACGGAACGAATTGTACTATATATATTTTGCTGTCTTTTTTCACACAAAGCAGTGTGGGTGAGTTCGCTATAAGTATACTATTCATATTCAGAAACGACCCTTCTTTTCATTTATATTTTTTTGCACGAATTAGATATGTATGTTCTATTTAATCCGGTTACTTACACGTCAGTGAGTCCTTCTCTTTCCAAAATTTCAAAAACAGATCCTGAATACAAGTATTAACGCCGAAAAATTCTCACTCGATCAGGGTTTGTATCTATACAGAGGGTTGCTGTAGTAAATATAAGAAAATAGTATTTTCAGAAACCTGATTTGAAGTTATAGCGGATCATTAGGATCTCTTTTTAGACATAAAAATATCTGTAGAAGAGGGCCTCAAAATACTTAACATCAAATAAGATTTTTTTGCCGACCGTCCCCGTAAAGCAAATATTCTTCCATATTATCGGTGCATTTGAAATATTCATACGGTAACTAGAAAGCATTAATGTTCAATGAAGCCTTTATCATACGTTTCGCCGTCTGTCCTCTCCCCTCCCTTTCCCCCACAGACTGGTAGACGGCAATATTAGAAATATTTGCATTTTACTTACAAGAAAGTGGGTTTTCGCGATAAAAATCGAATTTTACCGAACGCAGTTCTTGCAGTACTAGGCCTCGCACTCGTGACGTTCCAAGGTTGATAGGGCCGCCATTTAACCTTTGTTAGAGCCTGTTTTATCAGCTAACACATTAGCAGCGTACTGAATTAGCATTACACTAATGTCTCCTCCTAATGTCGCAGGGTGTAAGGGTTAAGTTCTGCCGCCTACGCCGTAAGGAAAATCAGACAATTAACCGATGTTGCTACCGCGAGGTTAGTGTACTTTAGCTACTTCCACAGTATCATGGCATACGGTATCCTACTGTGGGGTCAAGCAGCAGATATAGAGACCATTTTTATCTTGCAAAAAAGAGCAGTTAGGGCAATCTATAATCTGCGTTGTAGAGACTCATTAAGAGAAAAGTTTAAAGAAATAAGCATATTAACAGTAGCTGGTCAATTCATTTTAGATAATATTTTATATGTCAGAAAAAATGTATCTCTCTTTTTGAGGCACTGTGACAATAATAGTTATAATACAAGAAATAAAAATAAACTTGTTTTACCAGGTTTAAGACTAAGTAAGGTCAGTAAATCGTTCACGGGGCAATGTATACGCTTCTACAACAAACTACCAGAGGAAATCTTAAATATGACGGACAGAAAGTTTAAGATTCACATTAAAAAACAACTTTGTAAGAAAGCCTATTATAAAGTAAACGATTATTTGAATGACAAAGATGCCTGGTACTAATGTTAATCCAGCTTCGCAAAATCTTTATTAATTGTATGCAAACTTGATTTTTAAAAGATGTGTTGCGTGAAGTTTGTTGCGCCGTTTCTTCTTCACAGCGCTAACACCTAGGAAGCGGTAGTCGATAAAAAAATGACGTGTATAAATGTACCAAGTGTACTCATATGCAATAAATGATTTTGACTTTGACTTTTGACTTTGGTGGGACGCCCCGCCGCCAGATGGACCGACGAGGGCGGAGGACCGGGTGCGGTGGCGTTCATTGGGGAAGGCCTATGTCCAGCAGTGGACGTCTAAAGGCTGACATGATGATGATGATAATGTCTCCTAAAAACTTGATTCAAAGGATTCAGGAGTTTTAAGCCACTATTAGATCGTCTGTTAGACCTTAAATCCCTAGCATTAGTACCTCACTGAGGTCTGTCAGTCCGCACTTTGGACGTCCTAACGAGCTTAAAGCCTACCATACAATCAAAATAATGTCTTACGTAAAATACCTGTTCGTTCATATCAAAATCAAGGCTTCCACTCCGGGCCTCTACTCTCCGCATCCAGCCGCTTCCGGCCATCTCCTTCAGGTCGTGTCGGTCAGAACTCGTCTGCCCCAACGGCCATCGGTTCTGCGACAGATGTAGCACGCTTCAGCTTGCTAATCATTTTGGCTATGTCGGTGAGGTCACCGACGAAGAAGGTAGGTAACTGACAATGATGACAGGAGACATCGCATCATTTCACTCAAGTCTTCAAAACAAACTCAATCTCCAAAAGATTTTCCGAGGCAGAAACCATACACTTGCTCGTTGAATTCAAATGAATGTAGAGTCGGCCTCCCTCATACATTCACTCAAAAGCGTTCGTTATAAATAAATTAACGAAACAAGCTTAGTCATTCGTTCGCATTCATTAATTAAGATCACATGCGGAGGCTTAAACCAATCTTGAGAACAATTGGCTTTCCATTCCGCGAATAGGGTCGCCATGTCCACATGTAAATTTAAGACGGTCTTGGGTAACTGAGATCATTAATATTATCGTGTTATTTTACAGAGAAGGAATCGACGGTACAATTATATACAAAAGTTCGTGTATTATTCGTGTCGTATGTAGCAGGTAACATTTTGGAATAAAAACGGTAAGCATTAAAAATATATTTAAAAGTGTCTTAAATATAGTTGAAATATGGTTTCGGCGGGTTTCATTTCTAAACAAGTGCTTTTTCGTAATTATCTTTTTGCGCTGTTTTCAATATAAGAGGCAAGAGCACTATGGGACTTTAGAACAAGATATCTATTACCAAATTAAAGGTTATATATTTTTGTATCACTAAATAACATCACCAACTTGTACAATACCCAATTCTGTCATAAACCTATGCTTTTGGTTACATATCAAATGTTAAAAAGAAAAAATACATTCTAAAAGGACCATGTTAAATTATGGACGTCAATGATTTCATATGGGTAAAGTCTTTATAATATAGTTGAAATATGGTGTTCCTAGTCTCAAGACAACAAGACGTGTATTACTCTTACTCAAAACTTTTGTATAGAATTCGCGAAAGAGAGTAGAAACAAGGGGGGTGGTGGTGGTGTGGGGGGTACAAGAGGGTGTTAATGATAACACACTCGCACAATTTCTTTTGTTTTATTGAGAACAGTAGCTGAAATTATCTTGCGAAATGAAGCGTACTTAGCACGAAAGTTGCAGTGGTGTTTACAGGATTTTCGACTTTCCTATAAATATTTTATGAAGCTATTTTACAAAATGTGATATAGATAATTTAAAAATAGACTTACCGACGTTGACGCAAAGTTCAGGGTGAGCATAATCGCCAAGCTAAAATTATCTCCCTTATAGGTTGCATGTCCACTCAGGTCTACTATGCGGGTGGACCACGGTCAACAAACTATAGATAGGCGTGCTGAACGAACTTGGTTAGCATTAAAAAAAAATATCAGAATTAAACTATACATAACTTCAACGACTCATTTCTTTCTAAGAGCTCTGGTTATGCATATTTCCTTGGCAGTCACACTAATTCAAATCAATTTCATATTTCAATTCAATAGCTGCGGTTTTTTTTTCTAATAATAATCCCCTAGACGTACCTATTCATTTCAGTCCCTGTTATGTAACAAAAATCCAGCGAGTCAAAACAAAAAACAGCAACTGAAATAGTGAGTTAACTGTCACCAAATCTGAGCCAAACCAAAAGAAGTAAAACGAAAAACCCCTTTCCCCGAAAATCTCGCTTCGCCTCGCGAGATCTCTTAACAATGCTTAATAATGGTTTTGCGAATTTGCGATACATTCATTAAGAGGCCTATTGTTTCGTTCGCGAATATATTTGGGAAGGCAAAAATTATAACATACAGTGGTATTGTGTAAACCCGGGTGAGGGAGCCTGCGCGGAATAAGTGGCGAAATGTACTTAGGGTTGTCGATTGCGGAATATTTTTTTATAACTAGTAGTGCAGGAACATGGTGCGCTGGTATCTTTGCTAGGTGGAAGCACCAGCGCGCTGCAGCGCCCTCCACCAGAGACTAGGTTGTTGCACTTAAATGCATTAAAACTAAATACAAAAAATATTGTTTACTAATTTCATATTAAAATTAAAATAAAATATATTTCTACTGTTTGTTATTATTTGTATATGTGCCCTATTCAATCAATTGTCTTTTAAATATTTTATACTAATGCTTACTCTTATTAGTATGATTCTACCTATCTATTATTTAGGCTACTTAGCGGTCGGGCATCCTGGAAATAGTTAGAGACCTTTTGGCTAGGGAAATACCGGGAAAAACAATGATAAGCCCTGGATTTCGCCGAATTTTCTCCCTAAACCCTAGCTAGGAGCTTTAGGCCAATACCAGTATTATTTACTTTCCTTGCGACCTTGAGTTGTAGTAAGTCTATTTATTTACATATCACTAACAAATTTTTATCATTTTATAGCTATTCCATTTCAATTTTGGTGGTTTTATTTGGTTAATGACCGCTATGCATGGAGGCGCATTTTATGCGATCCTCAGCAGTGAGGGAACGACAGAGAAGAAGAAGAAGAATTTGTTTATAGGACTGGATAAAAATTATTTTATTAATTGTTATTAAATACCCTTTTTATTTTAAACATTTCCATGTAAAGCTTAAACTTGTATTTAATTTTTATTCAGCTATATATAATGCATAACCAAAATGTGTCAACCCTTACGATACGTAGTCGCCAGATTTAAATCCGCGACGCCCGCCTCCGCTAATGCTAAGAAAACACCCGGCACACAGGGTGCTCTAAATTTATTCCACGCCGCGAATAAATAAAATTGTTGCACGGATCTCTCTTCATACGTTCTTGTTATGTATCCACCGGAGGCTTTGCAGAGAAATGTGTTGTTTGTAAATCTTTTGAGTGTAAAAATTATTATCTACTTATGTAGGTGAAATGTGAAATGAATTTCTGAAATAAATTCATAATCTACTCATTTTGTTGGTTCTTTCACAGCAGATGAAATACCATCGAAGCGGTACCTAATACTTTATTGTCTCACTAATAGAATGACCAAGAATTTGCCTAAAAATTTTGGAGAATTTGAATATTTTTTTTACTTTTAATAATAAAGAAGTAATGATCACTAATTTGTATTATGCAATTAAAGAAAACCACTTAGTGTCAAACTATTAAAATTCTACACGAAACTATTTTATTATTATTATTGACTAGTACTTCCACCCAATGACGTGTGAGAGCCGCCAGAATATTTAACCTAATTTTTTTTATTGCTTGAAATAAATGTATTCGTGGTTTAAATAATCAGGCTGTATATGTAGCTACTTCGAACATCAAACCTCAAAATGTAATGAGGTGGGTACTTACTTAAAACGGGTGAACACGCAAATTAAGACAATGCCTGCACGCATGGGTTTCCTTAAAATCTACTTAAGCAATTACTTAAATTTATTAAATCGTCAGTGGAAAGGTAAAAACGCTAAAGCGACACATTGGTCGAAAATTAGTTATATACCATTCGACTGTATTTTTTTTCTGCGTCGATCTGTCTATGTATATGTTTACCGTTTTTTATCTGACAAATTTTTTTTATATGTTCAGGTGATTTTCGCTAAAGCGACATCTATCTCGTGAAATAAAATACCTATAATGATTCTTTGTTTTACATAATTAAGCAGTTATTACACAATGTTTTTTTTTTAAGTTACATAAAAATACTTTCCATAGAAAACGAGATATATATTTTTTTCCGAGTAAACAAAAATCTTTAAACCTCTCTCCTGTAAACTTGTCAAACTAGCGCTTTAGCGTTTTTACCTTTCCACTGACGATATAATCTTCACTTAAAACATATAAGTAGGTAACAATCTCTAGAAGTAGAACAAAAAAATATGAAAATACTTACATAATGGTATTTAAGATATGTATGACATATGAAAATAAAAAAACCCTATTTATTTATTTACCTAATATATTACTATCTCTACTATTGGTAAGAACAAACATCGCATTAAACACCTCTCTTCTAGAGGATAAAAAGCGTGCGGAACAAAAATAAATGAATTGGTTATGTAGAAGACAGTGAGGCATAGATGAAAGTTAAGTGTATCCTAAGTTTCCACAAGTGAGAAGAATGCTTATAAAACTATTCAGAGAAAGCATTATAAGATAAGTTTCGCTACTAGATAACAGATGGCGCTATAAGTAACGAAATTTTGGCCCATTTTTAAACAATATGTTTTTTTTTAAATGTTAGATCTATCAAATAATCTAAATAGAAATCTTCTCATTTTGATCCCTTCAAATGATTTCCACCTGTCCGTTGGTCACAGACTTATTTGAAGACCTCTTTCAGACCTACATTTTTTTAGTAATCATTAAGCATTTTTACATTCCCGTTGGACATAGAGGCTTTTTATCAATCTGCAGCAAACAATGCCCCCTAATGTTTTGGGCAGAATACTATCTACTGCCGTGTGGTTCCCGGCTTAGAATAGGGCCACCCCAAAAAAACTTCCCGTGGGTGTTGTCAAGACGCCTAAGGGATTGCACCAGGGATGGGCAGCAGCGTTCTGCTGTGTATATTAAGATCATTACTGTGATCGCCAATCCGTCTGCCAAGCGTTGTGATTATGGCAAATCCCCCAATGGAAAGCCCACCAAAAGAGGCATTCTATTGGGGAGGATTATGTTCAGCAGTTGACGTATATAGGCTGATGATGATATCTATCTACTGAAGACTTAGACAAACGCAATTTGATCCAAACTGAAGCTTGCCTTTTCAAAATTATTAAGGTGGTCGCTCGCGGGTTGAGTGACACAAGATGACGCCAGATAGTCAAAAGAATGACTTTTAATTTAACTCAATTTATTTGGCTACAATTTTGCATCATCATCAGGTTACTTTTGTCTCCACTGCAGGAGCACAACCCTCTCTCATCTGCCGGAGACAGACGGAGGATTTGGCCTACACTCCCCGCGCTAGCCAGACGGGTTGGGGAGACCTGATTGATATTTTATAATGTATTCCCTTAGTCGCCTTGTACGACATCCACGAGTGGACCTATTCTACTCTACCGGAAACCACACGGCAAAAGTACTCAAGTTAAAACATTTAGACATTAATATTGTTGGAATAATTGATACTGGCTATTTATAGTCCGTAGTATATTTTAAATATGTTTTTCTACATTGATGTTCTCTGTCACTCCTAAGAAAAATTCACATCTTGTCAAATATAACAATAAATACCAAATAGCTTAAATAAGCATTTTATTGTTTCTATAAAATAATTCTTACGAAGTATATCCAGGATTAGTACAATAGCAGGATATCATCAAGTTCTATATTAGGCTTAGGTTACAGACAATCCAAGTCAGAACCCTGTGTCTATCTAAAGAATAAAAATGGCAATTTAGTTATTTTAGCTGTTTATGTAGACGATTTGGTTTTATTCTTTGAAAATGACTCCGAACTGATTCATCTCAAAGATGGTCTGAAGAAGCATTTTGGAATCAAAGATTTAGGTGAATTGAATTTTTGTCTAGGACTACATGTCATTAGAGATACAGACAAAAATGAAATAAAGGTAAATCAGAAACGGTATATTCTGGAAACCTTAAAACGGTTCAATATGGAAGATTGCAAGCCCGCATTGACACCTATTCATCCAGGTGCAGACTTGCACACACAGCAGGAACAACAGTCAATTGTAGATGTTCCTTATCAAAATTTAATTGGATGTCTTTTATATATAGCCGTAAGTACAAGGCCAGACATAGCATTTGCTACAAGTTACCTTAGTCAGTTCAATAGAAAACCGACACAAATAACTTGGTTAGCAGCTAAAAGAGTCCTGGGGTATTTAAAAGGTACGATGAATTATAGTTTGATCTTCAGGAAAACTTCAAACACATTGTGTGGTTACGTAGATGCAGACTGGGCTAATGGACCTGATAGACGTTCTTACACTGGGTATGTATTTAAATTATCCGATGCACCAATATCATGGGAGTGTAAGAAACAGCCGACGGTTGCACTATCCTCTACAGAAGCCGAATACATGGCGTTAACTTCAGCTTCTAAGGAAGCAATCTATTTGCAAAGGTTACTCGGTGAAATAACCAACTAAGTGCACAAAAATTGGCTACTAATCCAATACACCACAATCGTACGAAACACATTGACGTGAGACATCATTTTATTCGAGAACTGATCGAAGTCAATAAAATAACTTTAAAGTATCTGTCTACTCGTGACATGGTAGCAGACGTGTTGACGAAAGGTTTGCCAAGGTGTAAACACCAAGAATGCGTTTTAGGAATAGGTTTAGTAACTTAATTTTATTATGCCTGTTACACTGAACTTCCTATTCCGTTTATGTATTATTGTATTCTTGTTGTAATAGTTGTGTTTTTGTTTTTTATTAATATGTCTTACTTATTGACTTAAAGTACAGTCGAAGACAAAAATGTATTGATAGGTGAAAAAATATTTTAAATGAAAAATTGCCTGCATCAATGAAGGGGGAATGTTGGAATAATTGATACTGGCTATTTATAGTCCGTAGTATATTTTAAATATGTTTTTCTACATTGATGTTCTCTGTCACTCCTAAGAAAAATTCACATCTTGTCAAATATAACAATAAATACCAAATAGCTTAAATAAGCATTTTATTGTTTCTATAAAATAATTCTTACGAAGTATATCCGGGATTAGTACAATAGCAGGATATCACAACAAATATGCACCAATTTTCATAGTGAAATTTGTCCTTTTATCCCATTTGGTAACCAAATGTCGTAACTGGCTATGAAATTGGAAATGTGATTTCCCTTTCACTTAATTGGTGCACTAAATCCATTAAAAAAAACTTAAATCTGGAGACAAACGATTGTATACTTTGATTGTTAGTCTAAAAGGCCTACGAAATGGATTTCAATCGAAAATTTTGCCCAAATAAATTAAAAAAGAAAAAATAAAAAATTCTGATTTAATTCTTTTACGGTACGGTTTACTATCTGTCTCACTCAGTATAACTATGTAAAATATTTATTTAATTTTACTATAATTATGTTATTATTAATTATAATATTTATTATATATATAGTTAAGGAATTTAGTTATTATGCATTTATTTATGTATATAGGTATGTAATGTTGCACTGTATGTGTTTTGTTGCAGCCAATATTAAATATTACGTACGGTATATGTATTGTATTATAAACTATATATGTATGCATATGTGTGTATTTAAGTATATTTGTATGTAAATTCAATTGTGTAATATTGTTACTAAATATTTACCATGTTCTAAAATTATAAATTTATCTTGTTTTACCTGCAATACTCTGTCGCTATGTCTTTCTTATTTTCCTTCAGAAAGGTTGCCTGGAAGAGATCGCTTTAAGCGATAAGGCCGCCTTTGTACACTTTCCAAAAATCTGTACCTATTTTATTGTTATCCTTAATTTGTGTGCAATAAAGAGTTTATCTATCTATCTATCTATTCTATTCTATTCTATTCTCGCTTTCACTGCCTTGTTTCACAACCTGTAAGATTGGCTGGAAGAAATCCTTTTAGAAATAAGCTCACCTTTGCACACAACATTTAATCATTGTATTAAGTTTTAGTATGTGCAATAAATAATATCAATAAAACTATATTTCGACTGCTGGCGCCAGTACAGTGTTAGAGCGAGCCTCTTACGATTTCTAAACATAATATAATATCTACAGTAAAAAGAAACAGACAGACTGCCGCAATATCATGTTTATCTACACATTGCCGGTTAATAAGACGTCAACATGTCAAAATATCATTATCGATACATTGTTCTCTGCTCGATTATCGATGAAACCCGATTGTTCTAGAGATGTGCCAGTATACAGATAGTCTTGTTTCGATAATTGGGATCGTTATACCGTTTAGCTTTGATGTTTCGTTTGTATTGTCTTGTTTTCATGTGAATGCTTTTTTGTTGCGCGTTAAATTAACTGGTACCTGCGTATTAATAATATGAGGCATCGAATTTAAACGTCAGAACCACCTCAGTGTTTAAAGTAATAATGTAAGCTACTTTATCCTATCCTACTATAAACTTATAAATGAGAAAGTTTGGATATTTGGATGTTTGTTACTCAATCACGCTTCAACCACTGGACGGATCGTGATGAAATTTGGCACACATATATGTTAGGTTCTGGAATAGGACATAGGATAGTTTTTATCCCGAAAAAACATCCCATTCCTACGGAAAATACATAATAATTTGTGATGTTAAGTTGTCCACGCGGACGAAGTCGCGGGCAACAGCTAGTAGTTAATATATTTATAGCTAATACATCATTAGTTATTATATTTATTAACTAATAATGTAAGCTACTTTATGATAGTATCTGTTTATTTTTAGTAGCCGTGTGGTTCCCGGCTTAGAATAGAGCCACCCCTTCTTACCGTGGGTGTCGTTAAGGCGTCTAAGGGATTGCACCAGGAGCGGGCAGCCAGTGTATATTAAGATCATGACTGCGACAACCAAGCAGCCTACCAAGCGTGGTGATTATGGCAAATCCTCCAATAGACAGCCCACCAAAAGTGGCATTCTATTCCGGAGGCTTGTGGATGTATTTTTATATTGCAATAAAGAGTAGATAATTGAATTGAAGACTAAACTTAGCCTGTCGCTCGTTTTTGCGACTTACGTCTGGTTTCCAAAAAGAGAAAGTAATTTTCTCCGAACTTCTATTACGCAGCGATAGTATGCTGGGCCCATAACCTAATAAAACTACAAGATTTATCAGTTCAATGCAAAAGTGACATTTTGCTATATAATACCTAATATAAAACTTTGCTATGTTTTCTGAAAGCTCAATCAGAATTGGTTCAGTAGTTTTTATGGAATACGTGCACAAACAACAGATAAATAGACAGACAAACTTAATCCCCCAAATTGGCAGCCAATTTTACATGCATGTTCCAAAGTTCAGCTCAATTAGTTACTCTAAGGTTGACTGCAAGAGAACTTCTAGGTAGGATAAGTACGCCTTTGTATAATACAATATGATTTATTGTTGTTGATAATGGGTACAATAAAGCGTTTACATACATACATACGAACCAATCAGCTTTTTTAACACTAACCTAACAACTCCATCACAAGACTTGTTTACGTAAAAGCAAGGTTGGCATGATTAAATCATTTTGATGATCATCGTAATGATGATAAAAAAAAATCAATGACGTCTTAGATATATTTAAACTTAAAAAATAAAACTCAAACATACACACATACATAACGCTCAGGCCTTGGTCCCAGAGGGGTGGGCAGAGACGATGGATCGCCACTCTGCGCGATCTTGACACACCTCACTAGCCTCACTCACATTCATCAACCTTTTCATGCACCTCCTTTTATTCTTCTTACTGCGGACTACAGCCTTTTTGAGGACGTTACAATTTCAAACTATATCATAAATAGAAAAAATCAAAAAGTCTTGATTAATACATGATTCAAAATTCATGATTTATTGACCCTGCATGAAACTAGAAATGTGGGTTTGAAAAATATGTCAGACATTTCTATAAGTTCAACCATTTCTATATGTTTTAAATAAGTTCAGCCTTTTGTATAATTTTCTTTTCTCTGTATGTTAGGGTGTACAATAGAGTATTAAATAAATAAATGTTCTGTCATACCATACTAAATATCCCTCCAAAAAATTGAAGTACTAAGTTATGTAAACGTTTTCAATTCTACCCTAGAAGCAAAAAACCTACACATGCATCCAATGACACGTCGACGGACAAAAAGTGTCGATTCTCGACCGAGTTCTCGATCTAAATCGAACAATGGGCAGGATGTGGTCGTCGCGATCCAACGAGCATGCGTCTTTCCCCAACAAACTTACCACTAAAACAAAAAAATATCTTTAGGATAACAAAATAAGAGTCAAAATGAAGGAATAATTGAGTTAGCGGTAGGAAAACGTAAGTAGGTAAGGTCGCGTGCGTGCAAATCGATTACCGGAAGGATTAACGATTGTTGTGATAAAAGACGCGGAATACATCTAAAGATATTATGATTGAGGCAATCAAAATGAGAATTGTGTTTTTAGATTAGCATAGATTTATTGGTATTTAGCCGAGCATTTTTATCTCTTTATATATGATGTCTTTACGGATGTCATTTTGAATAACTACCATTTTTTAGGTATGTCAAAGTTATAAATTTTATTTTAAAAGATAACTTAAATTAAGTTATTATGTGTGATGAAATTGATTAAACACACAGAGATATATTGCATGTAACAATTTTTTTAAGTTTTACTTTTAAAGGTTTCCGCGAAGAACATAAGCAACAGGTTTTAAGGACTATCTTATATTATTTTCGTAAATATCAATGTTTGTATTACATTGCTTATATTCTAAGCTAGTAAACCTAATTTTATTTTAATGCCATCAGGTATGTTACGTTGCTCACTTTAGATCGAAAAAAGAACACAAAACATCGTTATATTCTTGCAAAAATCGCAAACGCCTTAGGCTACGCACTACGATAACTTATTGCACCGTAACAAAATAAAGTAAACACCTCACAATTTAAGATATCTGCGGAGCGATCGCGGGTTCCCGCTCTCGTTGCAACTACAATATCCCAAACCGATCGTTCCCACGCCGTCTGTACATCACTAACCATCACTCCTCCTCAATAAGGTTGATCAACGGTTGACAACCTCCTCAAACGACAAACAACCTAACCCCATCAAAATACGAACGATATTTTCTCAGAGAAAAACGATTTTTAAAGCCGCGATCCGCATAAACTCGTTCCAATTTAAAATTCGTAGCTTTAAAGCTGTCAATCAAAATGAAGCTTTAAGTTGATTTGAGCATGGTTGGTTTTTAGTCGCAGAAACGGTTTCAGCGTAGCGAATGTATGTTATACTGTATTCAAATATTTCGTGAATCATGCGCATTCGTGTGTATAATTACGTTTTTACCATGGCTCGGCTAATCGGCCAGAGGTTACCAATATTAGGTACGAATAGATACCGAGTAATATAGCACGCAAAAAAACCCAGTTTCGATTTTAAGTCACTTATGAAACAAGGAATTAAAATATCGTTAGATCCTGGCTACATATGTCTGTCAAAAACAAAACTAAAAAAAATTCACTACATCATTCTTTAGTCACACGTGTTTAAAATTAATAAAGAAAGAAGATATTATTATAAACTCAATATTCATTAATGGTTCCTACAAAATCCGTCAGAAGCTGATACTAATTTTAGTATTTTTCCAGGTAAGTGGTAACTTAAACCTACACGGTGTATAATAAAATTAGCCAGCTCCTAATGATTGTCTTGCTTACGACATGTAAGTAATAACTCATTATGTAGTTTATTTGATTTTTTTTATTTGTACGTGCTAGATTACTAGATTTTGCTCGCGACTTAGTCGGTATGAAATGTCAAACACATAATGGCAAAATTAAAAAAAAAATTGCCTACCTCATTTGAGGAACTTCTAAGCAAAATTATAAGTCTCTAGACCCAGAGATTTGAGTTATAATGATTAAAGATTATTTATTTAAGATTCACAATGCATAAAATATCAATGAAAGATTAGTCATCAGTCAGTCATTTTATTTTACATAACGTCTGAGTTAAATAGGTACATTGGTTATTAGCATGCAAATTGGTCGTATGTTAAAAATATATATTTTGAGATACCAATGCCGTTCAAATCAAATATTTCAATGGCATTGTTAACAATATTTTTTGATACACGACCTATTGCATTAACTCCGATGATATTTAGAGGATTAATTAGTAGATAAGTCTGATAAGTCTTTCCTTTTTATATAAGTGTAATAAAAAAGTTGGCCAGCCCTGCAGTAACGGGCCTTGCGTAGCTCGGTAGCGGATTTGCATTCGGCCAGTATCACGCCGCGACTGATCTGTGACCCCTTTAATGAGCCTCCATCTGCCGGATTTTTGAATTACAAACACTGTTTCGAATTGACTTGTACTGCATTTAAATTTTTGCTCAATTTAAATTTCAGTTGTTATAATGAGTTTAAAATCGGAAGTTTCCGTTAAGCGATCCCATACTGGCGCGGCCTATAGGCTCCATACAATACATACGTACAATACAATATAGCAGGCGGTACTTTGCTCACGTTAGTCACATTGCGAATTAAGTGACCAGCCCTAGCACCTTATCCAATTAAATGATAAAGTTCAAATTAGAATATTGGTCATTTATCATATCGCACTAACTGTATATGGAAAAAAACGATAATAATGCTAAAAACAGTAAGCTCCATTCTAAAATACAGGAGACCTTGCTAGAGAATTAACTATATTGTTAATCCATTGTACACTTTTTTGTTAGTATGTAAATTAAACTTTATGGATTTTGTGACATTCGTCGTTATTCCTCTGTACCCTTCATATATTACAACTGGTTGGCACCGCCACCGCCCCAGTGTATATGGGTGCCTTTACTTTTGAGTCCTGGAGGCCGCGGATCGGCAAACGAAGTGATGCCTTCGTGGCGGATGGACAGACGACCTGAAAACAAAAAATCCGAAATAAAAATACATAGTCCCTCCCATTACTGATTTCTTCGTCATCATATCAGCCCTTAGACGTCCAGTGTTGGACAATGAACGCCACCACACCCGGTCCTCTGCTTCCGGCCACCTTCTCCAAGGTCGTCGGTCCATCTGGAGGCGGGGCGTCTCACCCTGCGTACTTCAGAACTCATCTGACCCAACGGCCGTCGGTTCTGCGACAGATGTGGCCCGCCCACTGCCATTTCAGCTTGCTAATCCTTTCGACTATGTCGGTCACCTTCGTTCTTTGTCGGATCTCTTCATTACGAATCATATCCTCAAAGAAACCCCGAGCATGGCCCTTTCCATAGCTCGCTGAGCAACTTGGAACTTGTGAATCAGGCCCACAGTATTCTTAGTAACATCAAAGATAATATATACTAGAGTAACATGCTGTAAAGGAAGTGTTACAAAACGCAGCCAGTCCAGTGAGTTATTTACTTCGTGTCCAGTGGCTCATATCTGCTGGCATCTCGTCGCCATCAGTTAAAACAATCAACGCAAACAGGGACATAAATAATATTGATACGTTTCTTAGCGACCAAGGTAGATTGGTCGAGTAATTCTAGACACGTTCAGACATTTAGCCATTAAAACTGAATTGAATCCCTGATAATTAAATGGGTGGGAAGTAGGGTTGCCATCCATCTGGGTTTCCCCGGATTTGTCCTAGTTTACGGGGCACCCGGGCGTGTTTCATGTGTAGTCCGGGGCTTTAAAGTGTTCAATAAAAAGTTGATTTATAACAATTAAAACATTTTTTTTTCTGAGTAACTTATAATAACTCCGTTGACATGTCCGGGTTGGAAGTTCCAAAATCCGGGGTTTTCATACTTCTTGTCCTGGTTGGCAGATTTTGGGGATGACATCCCTAGTGGGAAGTAATCTTACTTTTCTTAAAAATAAAGTATAAGACTTAATAATATGTATGTATGTATGTATGTATGTATGTATGTATGTATGTATGTATGTATGTATGTATGTATGTATGTATGTATGTATGTATGTATGTATGTATGTATGTATGTATGTATGTATGTATGTATGTATGTATGTATGTATGTATGTATGTATGTATGTATGTATGTAAACGCTTTATTATACCAAAAATAACAACAACAATAATGAAATAGGAATTAAACTGTGTACAAAGGCGGACTTGTCCCGCTTAGGGATCTCTTCCAGTCAACCTTAGAGTAACGAGAAAGGACAAGTATAATGCGTTTAGTACCTAATTTGATAAAGGAATGTACTTATAATACTACATAAAGCCATAATTTCATACAAAAAAAACAAAGATTATTAGATATTAGATTTATAATTCTTAATTATAATGATAAACAACGAGTTTGAATGATGAAAACATAAACCCTCTTAAAAGAATAATTTTCTTCCATCAACTGAATTGAATGTATACAGAAACGATCTATGATGCAAAAAAGAAAAACAGTATATAAAAATAATCAATAACCTCTATTTCAACGTAGTTAGAGACGCTAGTTGGCCAGTTTAGTATTAATAACTTGTGTTCATTGGTATGTAACATGTCCACCTTCAAAAATCATCAAGATAATGGGGTTTTCCAGGAAGGAATTTGAAACATGACTTTAAGGAAACTAGATCGTTTTTCCATCAAAACATCATTTTCGGCAAAAAGTACTTACTGAAATTCCCGTTTAACAATCAGCGATCCTATTATTGTACAATTTAAGGTGTCGCCTCTTGTTTCTTACATAGAATAGTAGGTCCATAGTGGGGGTTTATCAGAGTTAGGTGAACTAACACCGATTTACCCCCACTGTGGGCTTACCTAGTTAGGTATGCATGATTTGCAACTTTTATTTGATTACTGTTTTAAATAGCTTAATAAGCATGACCCTAATAATACTTTTAACAGCTTTTATGTAACCCTATTTATGGCAAATAAATATCTTTGAATCTTAAGATTTTCCGCTCCGTGTCAAATGGAAGTTATAGATTAAACAGCAAGTGTGTGAGCAACAATCTCTTTCACGTATAAGTGAGTCATCAATGTGTGTGTGCAGTAATTATTGTCATTTGGGGGCGTGGTCAAAGCTCGAGCACAGAAATTGGTCTTTTAAGGCATGATAGACGGTATAGTCTAGTGCAGCGGCATAGCGGCAGTGCAAGTTCGGGTTTATACAAAGGTTAAAGTGGACAAACAATTTGTAGACTACCTCTTAGGCCTTGTGGTTAGTCATGCACATTTTATTTTTATTCTTTTAGACCTACCGCTTGTTTTAGCTTTTCCCACAGTGAAGGTTGGCTGGAAGAGATTCTTATAGAGATAAGTCCACCTTTGTACACTTTTATGTTATGCCCTTTTTTTTGTAAAATTTTTATGTGCAATAAAGAATGATTAGGTTATTGGAAGCAAGTGCCTGAGCTCGTGTGTTCGATTCTCACTGGGGACAGACAACTTTGTACAAGTTGGTATTGGAGGCCTGAAGGTTTCGAGGCTTAGAATAGGCAGTGCCATCCCCAATCTTCCCGTGGGTCTCGACTAAGGGATTGCACCAGGGACGCGCAGCAGCGTTCTCCTGTGCATATTAAAATCATTACCGCGATCATCAATCTGACTGACAAGCGTGGCGATTATGGCAAATCCCCCGAAGGACAGCCCACCAAAAGTGACAAAAAACTTGACATTTCTTAAAATAACAAATATTTGCAATTGTCAACAACAGACACATGTTCTGATTTATAGTAGCGTCGGCCCCCACACGATGGCGACTGACCGATTTAGATAAAACACAACTCAAAACAACATTCATAACTTTACGTTTGTTAAATAGTAACTGCAAAGGACTTCAGTCTTTAAATTTACGTTTATTGAGACTGTGGTTTAGTGAAACAACTGCAAATAAAAGTAGGAGGGTTTTATGCAAAACTTCCGTCGTTGAGATCGGTAAAGAAAATGTCAACTCGATGAATGTTACTGTATTTATTGATTTATATGGAAATATATTATCTGATCTATAGTATGTATGAATCTATGACTATTTCATGAACTGGTTCGTTTTACGCCAAGTGGTATCACAAGGCGAAAAGCTGGCAAAGGAAAGTCGGTTTGCGACTTTTGTCAGGGTCGCGCAAAGTGGGGATACATCTTTTCTGCCTACCCCTCTGGGACCAAGGCATGAGTACTACTTAAGTATGTATGTTCGTTATTCAATTTACATTGCATCATACATGTCCTTAAACGCCCACTGTTGGATATATGCCTTCCCACCATACCGGGTCCGCCCTCTCATCCAGCCGCTTCCGTCCACCTTCTTCAAGGCGTCGGTCCATCTGGCGGCCGAGCGTCTTATCTCTGATTGTATAATCTGATCTCCACTCCAGAACTCCTCTGCCCCAACAGCCTCGTTGCTCCGGTCATCGTTTCTTTGCTACACTCCCATTTGCTGGAGGGGAAATGGGACCTCTTTTCCTACTTTTACTCTTTACTTTCTTTAACTTAATTTACCTGGGGCCCAAGGTAGCGTAGATTCAGTCCTTGGGACTCGCCCTACCTTCACTGGTAGGTGTTATGTGTTGCGTACCTCCGTTGATCCTCGCTTAGAGTATTTACGGGGGGAGAATGGTGAGGAGGCGGCAATGCCCCAACAGCCTGCCGGCTCTAATACGTCCGTGGTGTTCAACTAGGTGGCCAGGCATATCTTGGCCACACCAAACCCCCAACCTCCCGACTGACCACTTAGGTCATCATTTCTTTGCTACACTCCCATTTGCTAGAGGGGAAGTGGGAACCCTTTTCCTACTTCGACTCTTTACTTCTTTAATTTAAGTTTCCTGGGGCCCAACGTAGCGTAGATTCAGTCCTTGGAACTCGCCCTACCTTCACTGGTAGGTTATATGTTGTTAGTGTACCTCCGTTGATCTTCGCTCAGAGGAGTTGCGGGGGGAGAATGGGGAGGAGGCGGGAATGCCCTAATAGCTTGCCGGCGCTAATAACTCCGTAGTGTTCAACTAGGTGGCCAGGCTTATCTTGGCCACACCAAACCCCCAACCTCCCGCCTGACCACTTAGGTCATCATTTCTTTGCTACACTCCCATTTGCTAGAGGGGAAGTGGGAACCCCTTTTCCTACTTCGACTCTTTACTTCTTTAATTTAAGTTTCCTGGGGCCCAACGTAGCGTAGATTCAGTCCTA
Organism: Esperia sulphurella; assembly: GCA_947086405.1. Classification (NCBI taxonomy): domain Eukaryota; kingdom Metazoa; phylum Arthropoda; class Insecta; order Lepidoptera; family Oecophoridae; genus Esperia; species Esperia sulphurella. The sequence continues at coordinate 11,385,867 of OX352273.1, read as the reverse complement.
GGGACTCGCCCTACCTTCACTGGTAGGTGTTATGTGTTAGTGTACCTCCATTGATCCTCGCTCAAAGGAGTTGCGGAGGGAGAATGGAGAATGGGGAATGCCCCAACAGCCAGTTGTACCATTTCGTACTGTACGTACCATGTAGCTTTCTAACTTAATCTTTCATTTAATACATAATAACAACAATCTTACCACCATATATCCTTCCCTTCCATGTTTCTGTTGCTACACACACCTTGCAAGCCTCATTAGGAGCAAGGGGAACTCGACAATAAGGGTAATCAGCCTTAATAGAGTTAATTAACCCCGTGGTCTTACCCAGGTGATTTTAAGCTCACACTGGCCCTTAACATTACATTTTATTGGGGAAATGAACTGGGAGTTTCTTAATTCTCGTCGCAACCATTAATACGACTTATATATTATACTTGGTAAGTGCAAGTTATCTATAGATTCTTGAAAGAGAATACTTACTTATTTCTTGAAAAAAGACAAACTTTACCTTTACATTTTTATAATTAAGTGATTTTTAAATGTTTGTTGCAGTTTGAGGTTTTCCAGTTTCGGAATGCGAATTCATTTTGTTATTGGTTTGAGCCAGTTTCAAAGTGCGAAATGTTTGTTGCAGTTTCAAGTCAGTTTCGGTATGTGAATTTTTGATTTATTTTGTAACTGGTTTGTGCTGTTAGCGTAGTAAAATATGAAAAAAATAGGAAAAGGCTGACTATAATTATGCTAAATATATCTAGTTTCGCTAGAGACCAAAATAACAATATGTTAAAAGAAAAGCTTTATTTTAACAGTCCAAGTTTTCAAAATGAAAAAAAAAATTGCATAAAAACTAGAACGCACAGTAGATTAGAAGTTAAACATGCGATCAAAAAGATTATATTATACGAATTAGCGTCTACAATACGTATACAAAGGTGGTCATATTGCTAGAAGATATCTCTTCTAGACAACCTTCTTATTGGTGGTAATTGGCATCAGAGAGAAGTTAGACATCAGGTGGACTCTCAGCCTGTTTACCGCCTTATTCCGTAAATAAAGATTTAATTTATGCTCCCATTTGCACTTTGTACTTCGTACCTAAGCTTGTATCTAATACTCATGTTATAGTGACGTAATCTGTCTGACTACGAATTTCTAGTAAATCTCTGAATTCTCCCAAAACTAAGCCGTCGGTCGCTAACAACCCAACAAACTCTTAATCTCTCGAACAGATACATCGAACGGCGTCTGCGAATTATCGAATCGAACATCGAAATCGAATAGAATATATTAATACGTGAGAATGGATCGAGTTAGTTTGGAGATGTCTGCCGCTCTAAATCAGTGCAACAATGCGGCTCTAGCTTGCTCTGATTTGCTTGTAGGTGGACGTTAGGTCTGTGTGGACATGCCCTACGTTAATTCTATTGATATAATATAAAATCAAAAAGTTTACTATAGAACTATAGGAACCGACTTAGTCGAAATATTGAGGTGAACTGTCACAAAACTGAGGCTGCTGGTGCCGGCGTAGTCTAAAATTGAGACTACAAACCGGTAATAGGTGTGACGCTATCATATCTGACAGATAAGCCAAAGGCCTGAAAAATGAAGAAGGATGTAGAGGACGAGAGCACGTTGTGTCGCAGCGGACTGGCAGTAATAATTATAATGATATTTGCTATGAAGTGCGGTGCCCCGTGGTTCCCGGCTTAGAATAGCGCCACCCTCAATCTTTCCGTGAATGTCGTCAAGGCGACTAAGAGATTACACCACGAACATTCTCAACACAGGAGAATGTTGCTGCTCGTGCGATCGCAGTAATCTGCGTTCGCTAATCCGCCTGCCAAGCATGGTGATTATGGAAAATCCCCCGGAGGGCGCAGGACTGGGTGTGGTGGCGTTCATTGGGGGATGCCTATGGCCAGCAGTGGGCATCTAAGGGCTGATATGATGAGGCATACGAAGCACTAGGAAGCATACTCGTATATGCAAGGCGTGTCCACCCTAACCTCATCCACAAACGGAGACGCGCGGACAGTAGACATCACAAAGTCCGTTCGGATCGGCTTATCGCTCAGTGCGCATTTCCCGCTGCAGCCGCGCCAAGTATGCGTCATTCTGCGCGTTGCAGACGACGGAACAATGATATATTATATCAGGTTTGCAGGGTTTGTGTGTGGAAGTTGTTAGAAGCTGAATAATATTCATTTGAGGATTAGAACTCCAGACAGAGCAACCATTGTAAAGATACAAAGACTTTGTGACTTTGCTTTTATTAGTTCAAGCGTGTCAGGTATAGCCTTTCATTCATACGTTAGGTCGACGTTTATAACCTAGGGCAGTAGTATCTACTATAGAATTTTTTTGAAATAAATTACTGACGGAGTACTATCCAAACCAACGATCTCTATGTACTACTAGATGGATCGTTCCAAACAATCGCTCTATTCCACTCAAGTAGCCACAACTCTTTCACATTCACTTTGAAACTTGTGCAGTTACTACTCAGAACATTTAATTATTGACTAAATATTGACATTATTTAACTGTAGCGTCAATATTTAGTAATAATTAAATGTTCTGCGTAGTAACCACAAGTTTCATTGTGAATGTGAAAGAGTTGTGGCTACTTGCGTGGAACAGAGCGATTGTTTGGAACGCTCCATCTAGTAGTACATAGAGATCGTTGATCCAAACGCATACCATACTATCTAGTCCAATCAAAACATCGTGAGGAAACCTGCTTAGGCTAAAGAAGAAATTCCAAAGCTTATGTAAAGTCACAAGTATCAGCACTGGGCCCATGTGGTAGGACATTTATAGGCGATTGGTTATATTTATAAAAGTTTTTATCGTCTCCTTTATCTTTTTTTCCCAATCTGGTATCTAAGAAAACGACTTGTGCAAGTACCATGACGTTATGCAATAATTTATGTACACTCTGCTGGTGACGTAATAAATAAAATATAAATATATAGACTCTTAAATACATTCCCACATAACTAACATAGCATTTCTAAAGCTCACACTTGTGGGCCGATTCCCGCAAACGGCCATCGTGTCCGACGTTTAGCATTAAATATATGTTTTACCACCTTATAAAGATTGCGGCCGAGATCCGTGCCCAGGGCATGCGGCACGAAGCACTTGCATCGCCTACGACAGTTCTTAGCCCTTTGTTAGGCCGGGAGCTGGGCGCACATATATCGAGCATGACTTGTTGACGGCCTAAAACATAGGTACTTTGACTACCTTGAACGTAAGAAAAAAGTAACTTATACTTAAAATATATTTTTTTTTTAAAATTGTTTTCTCTATATTTTTTCCTTTATTTCCAATATTTTTTCCTTTTTCTTGCTTTGTTGGTTTTTTCTTTGTTTTCTTTGTATGGTAGTAAATAAATGTTTTTTCTTTCTTTCTTTCTTATACTTACATTTTTCAAAGTCACATAATCAAATGCAAAAAATAATAATAACATTTTGCATAGATTTATATCATTTTGAAAGTTAATTTAGTGGTAGGTAGAGTGACTAAGGCGTATATATACCTAGACCGAACTTATTTTCTTGTATAAAATTGAAACTCGGAAAGTGTACAATTTCAGTGGTTGTACCTAATCACTTAAGGCTTCTAAACTTAATCAGACCAAAATGTATAACATATAATTTTTTTATCACATGTAACTGACCACATTTTCTTAACTAGCGGTAGTCTAGTTATTTCCATAGCTTTTATATATTTCTATTTTTTCTGTACCTACCTACTATATATCATTTGTACACCTACGATAAATTTTTAATTAATATAACTGAAATCTGTCATTGCCTCATATTAAATTTATATCGTATTGTATGGTATTATATATTATTGTAAACTAGCTGTAGGCTTCAAAATGAATGAATAATTAAAATAGGATAACTGAACCATGGTGTCAAAAAGATTATAAGAACCGCTTTAGCGTCTAGTTCCAAAATTAGTGCCCGACTCCTAGGCTACTGATCTCTCACACGCCGGGTATGTGTGTGTACGGAGCTGCGCGCGCGGCGCCCGCGGCCGCCATGTGTGCCGCGTGATGGGCAAAGCCGTGACTTGCACCAGGAATGTTTATTGGACGGGCCCGGTGCTCGCAAAACTCTATTTAGGGTTAGCAAACTCTGAATTTTAGGGCGCAACTCCTGGACTAGTGATATGCAGAGTATAACAAAAAGGTACCAAAGTATATAGTGTAAAGTGTCAGGTATAGGGCACTCAGTATCAGACACTGAACAACGTTTTGTATAGCGACTTTGTCAATTATAAAATTTTGTTTTGTTTTTTTTATACAAATTCTACTATTTTGTTTGGGGAGTTTTTTTTTCGAATTCCCAAAATTCGCCATACTAAAAGTTTATCAGTCATCGATACTGAATACCTCTGTAAAGAGTCTAGAGGTGACTCTGAGTGAGTCTGAATGTCTGACGTACATAAAGTAATGGTTACTTAACTAGAACTTGTACAGGGGGTAAGCACTATCAAGTGCCTAAAATGTCAACCTCACCACTAGCTAACGAGAGGGAAAATCCCAGAAAAGGTATGATAAACAAATCGAATTTGTATCTTCATGAGTGTAAATAACTGACTGACTTCATCTAAGGTGGTTTGAAAATAGGTATGGCTCTAAATATATCTCTAGACTTACAGTAATAGACCTAGAGTCTAAAAGGAAACTCATAAATAAATAATAAATAAATATCTCAGACATTCACACCAATTATCCAGGCCCAAATTAGGAAGAGCCTGTACTATGGTTACTAGATAACGGATAAACATATTTAAATAAATATATAAACATCCAAGACTTGGGTACAAACATTCATATTCATCATACGAACATTTGCCGCTAGCGGGATTCGAACCCGCAACCTCCGGCGTGGCCGGCCGAGAGTTACTCCGTTCCGCCACGGAGGTCGTCGAAACTCATTCAAAGAAACTTAGTTTAAAAACTGTATTGAGTACCACCGGCCCTATTCTCAAGTCCCGTGATAGATCCATCCCTAGCCTTTAGTTTAACACTTTAATGCCCGGTACACACAATCAGATATTTGTTTTAAATTATGGTAATAAAATGTCGGTGAGAGTCACGAGCCGGTGAGCGAGTGCGCCTGCGCAGACGGGATGAGCGAATTGGATCGCGCTCAACTATACGCTTAAATTACGACGAATTTATAAATGGAAAATCCACCTGGAAGCTTGGCTAGCTCAGAGTTACGATTATCGAGAGGTAGATAAGGAAATATCTTAAAGATACCATTGATGAATTACTATTAAATATGAAAGATACCTTGCTTAAAGCGGCTGTCAGTGACTGAATGAGAAGAACCGAAGATCGTTTCAGTGGCGCGCCTTGGATAGAAAGATAGACAGAGAGATAGACATTTATTCACTGACACAACACAATTTCACAAACAAGTAGAAAACATAAATTTCGTAGACAAAACATAACATATCGCTTCGCGGGCACCCAACGAGACACAATAGAACTTCTACTGTTTACACGTCTACGTTGGGAGAGGCCTATACACGTAGTATTATTAAGTATTCTATGCCTATGCCCAATAGTAGACTCTTTAAGGCTGATGATGATGATGATGAACCATTATCAGTTTCTAAACGACTTATTACTCGTAGTAAGCAATGCGAGCAATGTGATTTTCTTTTTCTTTTAAACATATATTTTTAATTATTTATGGAAGGCCTTAGAAAATCTTACACTTTGGCAGAGATAACGATCACCACTCCTTTTTCCCTAGCTTCGATTTTAGCGATGTATAATCATAATGGCGATGCCTGAAAAGCAGCGTTTCGCTGAGGCATCGACCAATACATCTGACTATGTACCTACTACTTGTAAATACTTAATTGTTGAACTGAATGATGTCGTTGAATAAATTCTCTTTTTTATTATTTTTATTTATAGTAATAAATTTAGTTTCACCGTTAGAGGAATGTGATAGTTACATACAGCAGCACTCCTTTTGGAAGTGTGACATTTAGTATTCTATTTTATTTATTTACTTTTAGGAACACTTACAGACTAACAAATATAAATAATAAACTTAAATATAGATATGCTGATAACAAGTCTATGGTTTGACCTTCCCACTTACCTCACCATATCTCATTCCCCGAAGCCCTATCTCGGTCCCCCACAGTAGAAAATTTTGGACAGTTATCTCGAAAGTGCAGTGCGTTCGTTCGTAAAAAACAGTTTGACCCCTTTTGTGGCAATTTGCAAGAGGTTGCCTAAACACTTAGCAGCCTTCTTTGGTAGCAGAGCAGCGCAAGTCTCACAGGATTGATGTGACTCTAAGGGACGCTGTTAACACAAAGTCGTAGTCTCGTGTGAATCTATTGAATACCATGAATATTTGTCATTTCGTTTAAATTACCGCTACACTGAGGAGGTGGCGGTCACCCCACCAATCCTACTAATATTATAAATGCGAAATTTTGGATATTTGGATGTTTGGATATTTGAATTTTGATGTTTGTTACTCAATCACGCTTCAACCACTGGACGAATCGGAATGAAACTTGGCACAAATATAGTTTAGGTCCTGGAATAGGACATACGATAGTTTTTATCCCGAAAAACATCTTATTTCTATGGGAAATATTTAATAATTTGTAATATTAAGTTGTCCACACGGACGAAGTCGCGGGCAACAGCTAGTGAATAAGTCTGCCGCAAACTACTATTCAAAACTATAAGAGATTCATTTAACAGCTAAAGACATTTTCGTTTACTATGCAAGATTTGACTGGGTGTTCTACGGGGCACAGATATCCAGTACATTTATCTTAAAGTTCTGCAGGTACCAAACAATCCTTTCCTTCGGAAATAGACCAGTCGGACTCCTAAGGTCCGAACCTATAAATCTTCCGATCGCCTTCCACTCCAGGATAATGTATTTCTGTTCGGATGTTACACTTACTTTGGCAATTTGAGGGAACCTTTGTGCCCTTTAAGATATCTCGTCAGACAATTGTGCTGCGTTATTCCTTTTGTACGGGAATTTTTAAAGTTGTGATGTTGGTGTGGTTGGTATCATTTTGGTGTGTTTCGAACCATGTACTGAAAAAATCTTATATATAATCATACAAAATATTAATAAGAGTTTATCTGAATACCACCGTTTTTTTAAAATTGAAAAGTCAAACTACTAGTCAGCTTAAAACCAGTCAGTCTCTTAAACTCTGATAACGTGCTCAAAAATTATATGAGCTCCATCATTTTCCTTTTTTAGGGAAACAAGGAGCTTGCTTTTCTTTGAAAGGAAACTTTTTGAATCGTGGCAGACAAGATGGGATTTCTGTATCTAACCAATCATGCTATCGGATATATGTTATTATCATCATAACATTTTTTTTACATAGATAGTAAAATCCTGACAGAGTTCAAAATGTTGGTGGTTTTAGTTTAAGTAGTAGAATGACTTAATATAGCTATAAAGCCTGTCACAAAAACACCCCTTTTCTTTAATAAATTTTATAGTCGTTTCAAAAATAAATCGCATAACAACAAATAACTAGTTTCAACCATTTACAAAAGGTGTACTCGTAGTTTTAGATTAATCAGTAATTTACTATCATTATTAGGTCAGTATTTCATTAAGTGCGATATATCAACAGCTCTATACAGATCCCAAAACAAAGTTATCCTTCGGGTGCGTGATATATCCCCGTCTTCGGAGGGCTAAGGTCTGAGCCCATTTACAAATCACAAACACTGACCACCACCCTCTCTCCTCCCCAACCCCCCTCGGACAATTATATACAACCCTTCGGTTCACCTTTAGGAGTTACGTTTGAAATATGGTGGGATTTGGACACCGCTTAATTGTCTTAGATGGTGGTTGTAAAGAATTGATGTTATTATTCATTAGCAGATGTCAATCAGGTAGTTTAAGGCTAGATTTTCTCAATTTCTACGTTTTTAGACATGTCTTCCTTTACTTACCTAACTTATTATTATGAGACCTAATTTTTATATTTATCGATATCAATAAAGGCAAAGGGTACTAACATCATACAGTCATGTCTATCGCCTTCAACTCTTAAACAAGTATTCAGTTCAATTCGAATAATTTATTGCAGACTAGGTCTATAATTTGTTAGTAAAAAAATAAAACTTAATCTATGATAGTTAATAATACAATTATGAGTACTTTAAATAATAATTATTATTTTCTATACCGGACAAGATGTGTTTGATACCAATGTCCATTATAGAACAGTTTAATTATTTATTAATATTGTTTTTAAGTTAAATTTAACGTACATTTAATGAAAATCGATTGATAATTCCAATAGTTTATTTAAATTATAATAAATATATGTATTTAAATATAGGTCACGTCATCGACTCACCCTTTGACTGAACACATTTGAATAACTATAGCCAGTTAATTCTTCAGATAAAGACGTCCGCCATGTTGGCTCGGCCACTTCCGGTGGGACCCAACTTGGACGGATATTCAAACTCGACCGGAAGTAGATGGAGTGGCGACATATATTTCGAATTTGGAATGGCCATTGTGAAGAGATTTGTGGATGGAACGTGGGTGTAGTAAAGTTTGTGACGTGCTACAAATTCAGGATGTGAAATGAAACTTTACTGAATATGCTATTCGCTCTCGAGTTGTTGGTCGAATCAGTTATCAGTATTTCCGGTGGTAACCTAATATTTTATCAATCCATTTCTATATTATATACGATTCAAAACAATAAGGGGAAGAAGATTACGAATGCTTGTAATGTTTAAAATATTGATGAAAATAAATTTTACGTCATTTAAAAAAAAGCATTTATTATATTTAAAAAGGCCTTTTTATTTCACGGCTAAGACGCTTAACCTTACACCTACTACCGGGTAAAACTAGAGCTAGAACAGAATACGATTTTGTATGGAAATATTAGTTTCAAGTTAAACCCGAGCCCTTATATCAGTTAACACTTCAGTAAGCAATTCTATCGAAAGGAGGGTCCAATTAAGATATTTCACTAATTAGCTGTGCTCACTTGACCGGAAGTGGAGCTGATTTGCGATGAGTGGTCACTGTATGACGGCCAAAATCAAATAGAACCAAATATGGCCGCTATTATGACCCTTTTTTAACATTGTGGTCATTTTTAGATTTTAGAAGTGCTGGATCCGTTTATGTTGACGTTGATGTTGGAATCCATCCACTGATGCCACTGCAACTGCATGAATGTAGTGACCCAGTTGCAGTGGCATTCAGTGTCGTACATTGAATTACCATTTTGTAGTGTAAGAGGGGGAGGGGGAAGGGAGTCAGAGCGGTAGTGAGGGAGGTAGGGAGGGAGAGAGGGAGGAATGGCGGGCAAGGAGAAAGTTAATAAGTTTTATCACTCATCTAATATATGTTATTCGGTTTCATGGAAATGTAGGGTTGACGATAAGCAAGCTTCATTTAAATAATAACAAACAGAATTACATAAAGAATCCTTTGTGTTAAATTCGCTATCTTTACTAATACTATTACTAATAATATTATAAAGAGATAAAGTTTGTGAGGTTGTAGCGGGTAATCTCTGGATCTACGGAACCGATTTTGAAAATTCTTTTACCAATAGAAAGCCACGTTATTTGTCAGTATCATAGGCTATATATTAACCCGAAAAATGAAAAGACTTTTTCGTGATAGTCGGTTCAGCTACTCTGTAATATTTAAGTTACTTTTTCCTAATCTAGAGGTTGTTTTTCCACACTGTATGTATTACTAGTTCTTTGCATCAATCGTCTTTAATCTAATAGAAGAATATCATCATTTTGAAGTACATCATATTGTTCTAGCTTTGTTCAATAAAACCATAAAAAGTAGGAAAAGAGAGAACCTCTGAGTAACAGTGGAAACTTCTGCTTTTCGTAAATTCAGTGTGTTATAATGTCACGTCTTTCAACTGCCTCTGCCAGTTATAAATATTAACCTTTATTATAGCATTCTTAAATAGCCGTGGTAGCCTGGTTGGTTGTGCACTCGCCTCACGTTCATAAGGTCGTGTGTTCAAAACTTAGGTACGGTTTATTTATAATATCACAGGCTTTTCGGTGAAGGAAAACATCGTGAGGAAACCTGTATATGCAAAAGAAGAAATTCTAAGGCGTGTGTGAAGTCCACTAAATCGACTTGGGGCACCGTCGGTGGACAGAGGTTTGGCACAAAAGATCCTGAAGGGTCGAAGTCTCGCCAGGTGTTCTTACTGGCCCCCTGAGAAGATAAGATGAGATTGCATTCTTATGAATTTTAGAGCCAGAATATAACAAAAACAGGGATTACGGTATGTTATTTAAACACTAGCCATGAGAGCCATTCGCGGAAGTAAAGAATATATCACTGTGATCTAGAATTGCAATAACGTACACTATTAATTATTCGCCAAGAAATTCATACGTCAAAGCTTCTTCCCCTCGGTCGGACAGGGGTCAAGATATGGTCGAATTAATATTCATACAGGCAGACCCAGGTGGACGTCACAATCTGAGAAGGGTGGACTTAAGGACTGGACACTGGCTTGGGATCAATTCGCAGAATTGTAAAATAGATAACGGCTTTAATGCCTATGGAGTTAGTGTCTCTGACAGACAGAGTTTTTGATTCCTTTTTTATCTTCACGAGATCTGGTTGATGTGCTGTGTTTTCTAGTAGAAACGACTGGAATCTCTATAAGAGAAAAGTGAAAGATTGAAGACAAACTAACACTCCACAGTTATTCTCTGCATATGTAGGTTTAAAACATCAAAAAATAATTATATTGACCACATCACCGAAAGTTCGACGTCGTGGTTCGATCGATCCTTGGTACAGAATATTTGCACAAATTGCCCTTGTTTAGTGGTTATATTTGTAATGTTCTTCTCCTTGTACTGAAGGAGAATATCCTATTTTGGGGTTAGACAAAATTAATGCTTTATATCATTATGATATATTACTATTTTCAATTGCATAAAAGCTTTTTAGGTATAAAGCTTATTGCTTCACCTTAATTGACCTGTCTGCATTTCTTCTTGTTCTATTGAAGGGTGGCTACCCAAGAACGGAGCCGGGGTGGCACGGAATACGGGCCCTTGTCTTATCTCTGCCCACGCCCGAGGACTTGGCCTGATGGATTAACTTCATTGTTCCTCCGTTGCCGAGTGACGCGGAATTTATAATTATGGTGGCGGTTTTATTCGAGGTGGCGACTCTGTTTCTATGTGTGATTTGGTTTCTATTCTTTGTTGTAATTTATGAAACAATTTCTATTATATCAGTCCTATTTGAGGATTTCAGATAATCTTCATTCATTCATTGAAGTGCCTTGTTTTTTATAACTCTCTGCTGTTAATAGGTATAATAAGGCGGTAGATAAGCGTAGCTAAATATAGCCTACCTGTTACTGTTAGTTTCAAAACAATATACAGAATGTAATAAAACACCTGTAGCGACCAGTTTCAGGGGCACTCAGCAACAGAGCTGTTTAATTCATCATCAGCCTACGTCCACTGCTGAACATAACCTTCCTTAATAGAATGCTGTTTCAGGTGGGCTGTCCATTGGGGGATTTGCCATAATCACCACGCTTAGCAGGTGGATTGGTGATCGCAGTAATATACAAAGGAAACGCTGGTACTCATCCCACCCACGAGAAGATTGAGGGTAGCACTATTCTTAGCCGGGAACCACACGACCTACTTAAACATTTAATTATAAATTTTATTTTCTAATCATTGTAGTTGTAACTATTGTTTTATGATACTCGTACCATGATCTTAAATCATATACAGAACATCAAAACTGAAAATCGAAAAATACACCATGTGTAGGCAAAGTCGCCAAAGAAAGTGACTGACTTTAAGTGACCTAGTGAAGGGCAGGCGTGCCAGAGGACGCGAGCTCCGACGAGGTGGTCAGACCCGGTGAGGAGGGTGGCTGGCGGATCCTTATATGAAGCAGTGCGGCTGGCCAATGACCGCTGGTCCGTGGAGGCGCATTTTATACGGTCGCGATCATCAGCAGTGAGGGAACGACAGAGAAGAAGAAGAAGTGATCTATAGCGTAAATCACGTGCAGGTTTAACAATTTTACGCTATTGATCTTTGATACAAGATTTTACATAATGACATTTGCGCAAATTATTATTATTTTTATATACTTAATTATTTTTGTTATTTCTTTAATTTTTGAATTATTATTAACTTTCTTAGTTTATTTGTTTTCCTCTTTTTATTTTGTCTATCTTGTGATATGTTTTACTTAGTTATTGGCCTTATTTTATTGTGATGTTTGTTTTGTATCTAAGTGTTTTGTGCTGTTAAGTAATGTGTGAATAAATAAAATAAAAATAAATAAATAGACATAATTTGACTATTCAACATAACAAATCAATTTCAAACACAGTTACTAGAAGTTGTAACGAAAAGTTGAAATAAAGCCATTTTACGAAGAAAGCAATTTTGTTACTTTTAAAATAGATTATCAATACCTGAAACACTTGTATTTTCAATCAATTTAAATTTTTATTTTCTATTTTAATTTATTAAGCAAACCCTGGGCTTGCCGTATAATTTTAATAATAGTGTAAACGATAATTGCAATTTTGTATGGAAGGAAAATATATAATTTTTATTTAGTATTAGAAATTAGGAAAATATGTCAAATACATTAATAAAAAAAGTTGGCATAATGAGAAAATTATGAACTTTCAACTTTCATGCATGATTAAATGATGATGAATTTACATTAATTTATAATTTTTTACAATCTACCTTTAGTCTCCATTTTCCCGGACAGTAAGTTTTCACAAAGTGCCCCAAGGATTTGAGCCTGACTCACAGAGTAGTGTCATTTGCACCATTAATGATGCTGGTCAATGGTGGTGGGGAAAGTATTTTATACAAACAGACTGGAAGACCAAGATACATTTCACTCCACAAAGTTCAATCACTCCCGGAACAACCCCCGCAATGTAAGATATTAAATATTTCCTTATCAACGCACGAACAATTCCAATAGTTTCAATATTTGTCCCAGTTTTGACCACCTACCTGAAGGATTCCTTGGAAGGGTCGGACCCTTATCAAGGGAAACTAAATTAACTGCTCGAAACATCTTGACCAAGTTATTGTTCGGGCCCGTTCGGCCGTCCCAAATTTGAAAAACAAACATTCGCAGCGAACGTATGTCAATAATGCTGATAAACCAATTAGGGCCTCGGGTAGGGATGTCTGATCATCGTCATATAAGTATTCGGTTCGAACAGAGATCGTCTTGACTTAAAATCGTCTGTAATAAGCGATTTTTCAGTACTATTAAAAAATAGCCCTAATAACCTCGATAGTAAACTGTGTTAGCAAATGTCTAAGTATGCGAGAATGCTTGCAAAAGCCCGAGAAGCAAGGCCATAAAATTATTGTAATAAATCTACTGATAGACTAGCTGTTGTTTTTGGGAGTCTAAAATAAATAGATAGTTGAGATCAACGCTATCTATTGCCAACTTTAGCTACTAAAATTTATTACCTACTGAAAAACGCTCATATGCTGATTTTTATGACATTTGTTGCTTTATGATGAGTATTGATGAGGAATCCACACGTCCCTTATGATGTGAAAACCTTGAAATTAAGACCGGTGTAAAGTTAGCAGTCAAAAGTGTAAATTTTTTTTAGTTTATAATGAAGATACTGGAGAATTCTTTCCAAAACCTTAGTTCTAGATTAAGATTAATGCTTCTAGTATGAAAATATAAATGAATCCTGGTTCAATCCAGCACCCTTAACACGTTGAATGACAGTTGACGCCATGTGGCATCCTGTATAGCAATGGCTTATCGTATGAGCTCAAGTGAACTATCCTTTAACGTATTAAAGAAAGAAAGAAGTGATAGATTTACAACTATAATAAGAAGACTTTTAACCAATAAAATTTCATGCAGTTGAGCTTTCAAACAAACATGAAAAATATCCATACGTAATTTTTTTACTAGTGTTTTCTTACTCATAGGATCCGACAAACAAACCTCGAAACAGGAAAAAAACACTTCACTTGATAAACCGCGATGTCATCACACGCTTCCAGACGAGTATCCGCAATTTCTTTCAAGAAGTCGGAGTCATTCTTACACCACACATGTCACCCGAAATACGCCCCTAAGTGGTTTGGAATAGGGATGACAAGTGAAGAATGTTTGTGGTTGTATTACAGGGGTATATATTTTGGCAAGCTTAATAATGTTAGAATTTATTTCATTTCTGAGCAAGCGTCAGAATATAGGTATAATGGGCTCAATTCTGAAGGCACAACTTAAAAATTTGACAGCACTAAAACTGTTGCTATCTTTGTCACACAGTATTATGAAGATAAAGACGAAACCAATTTTAGCGCTGTCAAATTTTAAATGTGTGCCTTCAGAATCGGGCCCATTAGATCGTTAAAACCTTTTAAAATGCCTTTAAATGTTTAGGATTTCTTTTCTTTCTTCGTATTCTGTGATGTATGTGGATATATTGTATGTACCCAATATGTGGGTGGATTCATTTCTCTCTCTCATAATTAGACATTTAAGCGTATGGACGTATTTTACTTGTGCTCCTCGAATCTGCCCTTCATCCAGACATCCTACAGAGTCTAAGACTTCTCATATTCCTTTTAATTAAAGAAGTATGCTATCATCTCTTGCGAACTGAACGCCTGGCAACATTAGTGATGCCTGCCTCTTCCTGTGATTCTACGCAATCTTACGTTTTCCACCGACCTAGCTTATTTTTCTAACAATTTCATGCATGCATGAATTTATTTGAGAATTTTTCCCACTGGTATTCAAGACATTGCGTGTTATCGAAGTGTCATCTTCTAATGAAGGTTGTCAATCATTTCAGCGACAAGCGATATATACCAACCGCACAACATTGGTGAACAGTGAACTTGGCAAAGATTTGTAGGCCAATATGTTCGTCAAAACTTTACCCCGTGTATTTTCACCGAAAGGGTAGGGTGTGCTGTGGCATAAATGATCACCGGGCAACAGTGACGAAGACAAATGACGGGCGATGTCGAACTTACACAGAGATAAGGTAGGCTCCTTAAATTAGCTGCGTTTTACTTGACGACTCCTGTGTATTTTTCACTGTCTGAGAGGCTCCGGAAAGGGTTGTTTGTTTCATAGTCGGTTTAGTTGGTATGAGTAATTAGAAAGAGGAGTTGATACAAGACTTTGTACCAAAATAGAGAACAAATTGAGACACATTTTTATTGAATGGAATTTTGTGTTCTGGGTCAGATCTGCAATACTTCAAGGTAGAAACAATTCCACAGTCTTTTGAAGCGAAATCTCCTTTACTATCATTGAGTCCCGTTAAATAATGTCTTGAATGCACTATTTTAGTTAAAAAATTCCGTATATAATTTATTTTTTTACTAAAGTATGAGAATCTATTTTCCATAGTACCTACCAATCATCAGGAAAGGATAGTTTCTTGTCAGAAAGTTCGTATTTCTTTAGGTCCTTCCACATTTTCTATTAGATATCTTACTTTTCAAAGTAAAATCTTACTAAATAAACTAAGAATCCTGGTTGTTATAATTTTCCGCTCTAATTATTAAGACAGTACCTCACTGCTCTGCCTCTAACTCACATAAGGCCCGGAGCAAATGGGAAGACCACAGCAATTGTCCGAAAATTAGCTTCAACCGCATATAAATACATTAAGATAATCTTGTTAAATGTTTGGTACAAGATGTAAGAGATTTCAGTTACTATTTACTTAATTGAAAGACAATTTTAGTTATCTTCGAAATACGTTTGTTGTGATATCACGGACGTTTATATAAATAAGTTGAATTAGGAGTCAAGCAAAATATTTTTTGATATTTTATTTATTAAGTTCACTAACAGTTCGTGTTACATCCGAAGTGTTTGGAAATTAATTATTATGATTCGTGATTACAGTTAACTGAAGGCAAACATAACATATACAAAATAGACCAAATTTTTTGTTGTTGAAGCAAAAAGTCTGTGTTTAAAAGTCAAATTTTTGGAGATAGATCTATACCATTGTGCGACTACTGCTCAAAGCAACCTGGATTGAGTATCCTTCTACCCTACTACTATTATTTTATCATCCGTCAGCCTGCAAGACTCCACTGCTGAACATAACATTAGCCTCCACTGAACCCGATCCTCGGTTCTTCTCATCCAGTCACTGCCTGCCGTCCTACAACAGTTTGTAATTTTAATTTGTCTCTTTGATTCTGTATCCTGTCCTATCCTATCCTACTAATATTATAAATGCGAAAGTTTGGATATTTCGATCTTTGGATGTTTGTAACTCAATCACGCTTCAACCACTGGACGGATCGTGATGAAACTTGGAACATATATAGGTTAGGTCCTGGAATAGGACATAGGATAGTTTTTATGCTAAAAAAACATCTAATTCCTACGGAAAATACATAATAATTTTGTGATGTTAAGTTGTCCACGCGGACGAAGTCGCGGGCAACAGCTAGTATTTAATAATAAACAAATAAAACCTTTCAGGTCGTCGGTCCATTTGATCCAACGTGGGGGAAACGCCTGTGGGTAGGCCAGTGGGCAAGTTCAACCAACATGTGGATAAAAATATTATTCAACGCCGTCATCTGCACCTTGAAGTATACACCCAAGTACCACAGTGCAAGTACACAGGGCGGGCGGCAACTCAAATAGCGAGTAGGACTAGCTGGTTGGAGGTACGACGTTTGTACAAGGATAAGTCGTGGGGCAGTGTTTTCCAATTTGAAATGGGTAAGTTGAGTGTCCAGTTGTAGGGTAGGGAATTACTAGAGCGGGCTTTGTTAATTTTTATTCTAAACTGGCGTTGACAGTTTCTGCACTTTCTTCTAGAATGTGGGAGTTTTGCAGAAGCATTTTATATGAGTTTTTAACTTTATTTTTTTGTTTATTTTTCGTCTTTAATTTTTTTCTGGTTAGAAATTTAGTTTCATATATGAAGAACTGTTAGTTAAAATTAAACTAAACTAATAATAAACTAATAAAATTTTTGTCCGTTAAAGACGGAAAATTTTAATTTTTAGACACAAATTTCAGTCATAAGAGTTATAACTTCGTAACTACCAACATTTTCACATGTCGTAGTTTTACATGTCCTGTCAGATTGGCTAGTTTCTGAGTTATGTAACATTAACATTTAAAAAAAACTGAATGTTTATATAATCTTAATTACATGCTAGTACAAAGCTATGCAAGCTTTCGGTCATTCTTCTTTAAATAATATTTCAGCAGGTCTTATTTTTATATGTAAGTCTAATTTGAAAAAGTGAAATGATTTTTTTAATACTTTGTATTGAAATATCGCGTAGTTTCCATACTTTAAAAGTTAGATCCAGCCATAATCGGACATTCCAATACTATCACCACTTAAGAGGAAAACGTCTAACCTATATGTATATTTAAACTACTATACTAAGGATAAACTTAATATGTATATTTTAATATCAAGTCTAAATTTGAGTAAGTCTACGGCATCGCAAGGCCATGTTCCTTAAATCTTAACGCCCGTACCTCAGGGTACCGCGTCTGAAGGCGCCTCAACGCGACTCAGTGGGAGACGGCAGTAACTGAATATTCAGGCTAGATAGATTTTTTTTATCTATTTCTATCCCTTTAGTACTGTATTGTGTTTACAAATTCCCCACACTGGGAAAAAAATGTGGTCAACTAAATTGCATTTTGTCTTGATCGCTACCTATATGTTAGCTAAGGTAGGTAATCATTTTTATGATCGTTTGAATACAAACCATGATCAAGTTAAAAAGTTGAGTTAGTACAAGGAGACAAGAGTTAGTTCAAGGAAAAAGATTTTGGTGGAGAATGGAGTTAATGGCTATTCATGGGTAAAAAACAAATTTCAATCAATAATGTGAGTTGAATGTCTAGTCTACCTGTTCGTATGTACTTTTGGAACAAATTTTTTACACATAGATACGAGTATATTTATTTACACTTCTATTACAGGTAGGTATAATTCTTGCATCAATTAAAAAACGTGATGAATGTGAGTGAGGCTAGTGTGGTGTGTCAGGTCCGCGCAAAGTGGCGATCCATCATCTCTGCCTACCCCTCTGGGACCAAGGCGTGAGCATTATGTATGTATGTAAACATGTATTAATTAAAAAAGAGACAACAAATGAAACTAATTTAAAAACAAATAAAATCAACATTCATAAAAAATTAACACAATCAAATTAAGTTAAGATTAGAATGTACAAAATGTTAGAGAAAACCCTTTAAAATACCCAGAACATATCGTACAAATTACACTTACCCATTTCTCAAGTAAGTTCGAACGTAACCCTTCCTCAACTGACCACCACCCGAGGTCAAGGGGCGGCGGGCGAGGGGGTGGGTGGTCAAGGAGTTACCAGCTCATCCCGAGTTCCAATACATTTCATATTCCGTTGACAGAGGCACAATAATAACGCGGTGCTGTCTGTGTAAGAGCAAGACGTAGTTGATGCACGAAGACGGTAAATCTTGCTGGAAGTGGTAACGTTATTTCTAAAGAGGATGCAGAATCTGAATATTAAGATAACATGTCACGGATATCTGACCATGACCATCTACAATCATACTGGTACCTTATACATAAATAAATAGAAAATGCGATATGGAAACCTTCACGTAGTTTAGAAGTGAACCTAGACATACTTCTGTAGGCAAACAGCAATGCTATGTATGCACTCAATAAAATGCTGGTCAACTAAGTGTCATTTTGTCTTGTTTGTTGTATGTTAGCAAAAGTAATCAGTTTTATGATTATTTTAAACCAAACCATGTTCAAGTAAACGAATTGTGCTAGTGCAAGGTGACAAGAACAAGATCTTGGTGCGCTCGTATTGAGTTAAAGATCTTGTTGAAATCAAAACAATTTTTTTTTTGTATTTCGGTTCTGTTTTATGGTAAAGGAGGCATTTAATGCCAATACTCAGGATGGCAGCGCCTTTGGATGCTTCTCGCAGAAATGCTAAGGGTAAACCATGTAATGTTCTAGAATGACAGTCGCTTACTTGGATGGGCTATGTATCCCTTTTCCACTTCACCAGATCACAATAATTCGGTTTCGTCGTTTAAAAATTCGACCGACTAACTGATCCGAGATGAACCGACGACTTATGTAAGGTAGCCGAAAGCGGCTGGATACGAGGGGTTGAGGACCGGGTGTAGTGGCTTTCATTAGAGAAGGCCTATATCCGGAAGTTCATTAAATCAATTATAGCAAAATTCATATACATGAGCATGACTGTCTCCTCCAGCAACTATATCTCCACAAATTGACCAATAGTTGGGAATAGTTGAATTTGAAGACGTTTGGAATTTACGAGTGGTTTTGACCCTATGGGTGTTTGGGCGAGTATTCTGAATTTGTAAGTAGCTTGCTTAGCAACGAATATCTAGCATAACTCTTGTAAAATAGAGAATTAACATTGTATAGACAAGACATGAGGTGCAAGAATAAAATAATTGTGGAAGATGTTGATATTATGGTGTCTTTCTGAAAAGAGCTGCTACCAGCCAGACATCTTAATTCTGTGGCAGCTAGCGTAGTTTCGCAGATTATAATCATCATCTGATATGCAGTTGGACATAGGCCTACTCCAATGAATGACACCACACCCGGACCTCCCCCCTTCGCATCCAGCCGCTTTCCTTCCACATTATTCAGGTCATAATGTTCATCATAGATCATAATGTCAGGCGCTAACTCTTCTATTTGTACGTACTTCTCTTTTTTTTTGTTCCGCACGTTTTTACACTCTGATATATTGGTCAGAGACATTTATCATGCAGTGTTTGCTCTTGAAATTTTTATTCTTCGAGCTAGTACTTATAGCATGGGAATACACGGGGATTTAGGACAATAGAGTATAGGGTTGTTATTTTAAGTACCCATTTTTTTTTTTTTAAATTTTATTTTTATATGTAAATCTTTAAAATTTTCTTGTAATTATTTGTATATATTTCGAAAAAAATTGCTAACAATAATGAGTACCCGGGTGTAGCTAATAATTTCTTTACCCATCTAAAGTCATGTTTAATTTGAAAACAAACATAAATGGTGTCGGAATTAAAATGACATTTATTATTAACTACTAAAATCACCATAGGAACTTCTAATCTAATTTCTCAAATCTAATTCATACGTAGCTTTCTATTGTCCGTCTAAATCTCAGGGGTGGTCAGCAGACGTCTTGGCCCTTTCCAAATTCGGTTACAGAAGTGTGTGGTTGGATTTGGATTTCAATTTACATTTCAATATTGCATTTACATATATAATTTGGCAGTTCCTTGTCTGTTTTATGACAATATATACGAGTATATTACTAGCTATGTATGGATGTCTGTAAATGATGATGAACAACTTCACCTTGATACTCTATTAATACTGGTTATTGCAACACTGTACAAGTTATGAAGTATTCTGATTGTACTTTTACAAAACTTTTTTATTTACTTATAAAATACCCGCGTAGTTTTTAATAATAAAATGTTATATTTGTACGCTTTATTACTTTACATACATAACCTTCTTGGTTATTACAGCATGTTTTTTTATGTAAGTGAATTATATTTTAATTCTAAATGAAATATAAAGATCTTAAACACAACTACACCTCATACCACGAAGCAAAATAATTTTTCGCAACTCATAAGTCACCTCAAAGTTTTTACCTTCATGATTGACACTAATTGGTTTTTAAATTAGATAACAGATGACTTTGAAATGTGCATCTGTTATCTAATTTAATATCCAATTAGTATCAATCATGAAGGTAAAAGTCACCTCAAAGTTTTTACCTTCATGATTGACACTAATTGGTTATTAAATTAGATAAGAGATGACTTTAAAATGTGCATCTGTTATCTAATTTAATATCCAATTAGTATCAATCATGAAGGTAAAAACTTTGAGGTGACTTATGAGGTGCCAACAATTATTTTGCTTCATGATGTGACCTAGCACACTGCGAAATATACAAATATTTTTACACCCATGACCAAAGAATAAAATTATTATTAATTGTTGGCTAATAGTTACTGTCATAAATTAGGCCCATACAGTTGATATAAATAGGTGAAAGGTAAGTGTAGGAAATAGATAGGTCTTCCCTAACGAGCGATTGGCACCTGAAGTAGAAGTGAAAGTCGTTAGTGCCGGGCCCACTCGAGGTCGCATCACTACCCGTCTTACCGAAATTGACTCTAGGTGTAGAGTTATAAATATATAGATCTGATATACACCAATCTTATGTCAGTCCTAAATAAAAAAAGACTGATTTTTTTAAACCACTGTTCTCTAAGGATGGTATCTATATATACATATATTTTAATATAATATTGTTTTCTACAGATCTATTCATACAAGCCTATTTAAACTGCCCTATCTAATGCCTATTTACATTGGATTAGAATTCTTATGTCCATTTTTAAAATTCAACTATTTTATAAATAAGAAATATATAGATACATACGCTTGATACCTACTTAGTACACTACAAATAATAGTAACTTAAGATTTACTACAATATAAGACTGAAACAAGGATATTATATTTACAAATAACATCCAGTCCACTCGTTTATGCTCCGGAGGGTAACCAGGACCAACTTGTACAAATTTCACAAAGCTGTCGTAGGAATCGAACCCACTTCAGGCGCTCGAGTCCAAGGACCAAGCCATTAATTCGGGGTATTTTTTTTTTTGTTTCTTTAACAATTTTAAGGTTTTGACTGGTAATTTTCTGTTTAAAAATATATAGAGGTTTCTACGAAAGCTATGGTATAACGTTTATGGTGCACTGTTTAAAGTTGTCTGGTAATTTTGATATATTTTATTAGAAATATGAACTGACGTCAAATATTGAAAATTATTATTATTAATTATTTATTTATTTTATAATAAAATAGACAACACAAAAGTATTTAAATTAGATATCAGATTTTGTAAAATAGTCATGGTCAGGTTAGTTAGAGAATAAATTATGTGAAATAGTGATATTTCTTGTCTCTTTTATCTCTTCGTTAGTCTATAGTAACTTAAACGGTTTAAGTAAGAATCTCCAAACTGTAGTTAAGTGTACAAATTACTTAATTTAAGGTTAAGTTTGCCTCCTATCGCTCAAGTGTTCAATGTAAGCTAAGTTATACCCAAATACATACTATATGATATCTAAAACATAGTTCATCAACAGCCTATAATAATTCTTATATCAAGTCTATTAAATATAGATTGATCCTTTTGAGATAATAAACTCTTTAACTACAAACATAAATTAAATAGAATTGGACGCGAACGCAGACACAACCAAATTTTCTTTTAGATCCTTCTAAAGGTTATATCCATGAAAAAAAAAAAATTTCGCACCTTGAGGTGTCATTTGAGTATGACTCAAATGACTCATCTGTAGTGCTATTCTGTAAAATACAAACTCACGTGCGAATCTTACTCAAGTGATTTTACTTACTTCAAAACCTAATCCATTGGCATTCTGTAAATATTCTAGAGCACTATCGACGTGAAGTGAGTTCTTTGTTCACTTTACATCGACAGTGCTCTGGAATGTTTACAGAATTACCAATGGTTGGGTTTCAAAGTGAGTGAAATCACTCGATTGAGACTAGCACGTGAGTTTGTATTTTACAGAACAGCACTACAGATATCTAATTTAATAAGTAATTAGGGTCAATCATGAAGGTAAAAACTTTGAGGTGATTTATGAGGTGCGGCAATTATTTCCCTTCATAGTTTGTGGAACATCTCTATTGGACCATAGAGTAAAATTATCATATTAAACTAATGTCAGGCATTCGGTCAGTCGGAATTTAATATCCCCATACACAGACGTTGCTAGTTACAAATCTACAATCGCTTTCAACGCTTTGGTGGCCCCTGCAAACATACAGGATGTTTATTTTTATAACCTTATCTAAAAACATTAAAAATCAAGCGATGTATGTTTTTATTTGTATGGTTGTTAATGAAACTATTACAACTAAATGATGGAATAAAATATTACAAATAACAGAAAATACAAGTATATAAATATACAGTAAATGTGCAAATGGCTGCCTTGTCGCTTTAAGCGATTTTTCCAGGCAACCTTATAGCTAGAGAAAATCGTTTCATCTAAACCAATTTAGATGAAACTTGGTATAATGTAATTTAGGGATAGTAGTTATATCTTGGATTTTTTTATTTATTAAATAAACAACAATCAGTAAACATGTTACACCATATTGTTATATATACTGTTGTAGAAACGCGACACGGTGTTGCATTAATAGCCGAAAAGACCTAGGCCTGTTCTAGGGCTAGTTACATATGCGGGATTAGGACATAGGCTCTTTATTTAAATATAATTGATAAACCATTTTTGAAGTATGAAAATAAGTATACAAAAACTTATCATAATTGATATCAAACGCTGAAAACTAAGAGAATATAAGTATATAGATATTGAATTAAATAAAAATTAAAAAGTTTATAATTTTGTGGTATACATATGTAACCAGCAGAACAATGCCAACATTGTTACTTTATTTACTATGTGGGTAATTACATGTTTAAGCTAGTGTCATTCACTCATTACAGATACTTTGGAAGCATAACATTATATTGTCTCATTTCTCTTGTGTTTCCTATTAAATATACTACAAATTTGCAGTGTAGAAGTACTGATTCTAATATTATACAATTAATGAATTGATATATATAGGTATATATATGACTCTAAACAACCAAAGTGATAACAGTTCCAAAGATACACTTGTGCCTAAAACGACCCCGGGCGCCAAACAATCCCCAAAAACAGTTAATCATATTATTACAGAATTAATTTCTTGCTAATCCTTGGAAACAATAACTTGGAACACCCTCTGTCAGGCCAAGGAATAGCCTGACGGTCAAAATATCTTAGTTATGACCACTCCTGTCCAGCGCAAGGCTTACGTTTGCCAAGTTTTGTCCCCCCTTGCTCCCCTAAGGCATAGTTCGCCTAACCCACCCCCCTTCCGCCCCCTACGGTGGTTATTAATAAATCTATCTGTGCATATTCGGAGTTTAAAGACAGTTGCCGTGGGATTTGGATATGGACGGATGAGATATGTATTCGGACAATGAATTGTCTTATTTAGTCTTTAACAATTTTCGAAATAGGTACCCACAGTTCGAAGACCTAGATAGAGGGCTTTGGGGCATGAGATGCGGTGAGATAGGGGGAACGTCAAACCATCGAATGCCTAATGTCAAACTTTCAATTGCAGTGCTTCGGCATGCTTCGGTTAAACGCTCCTCTAACTAGGTCCTTGATGTATACATAATACTATACACTCTATTACACAAAGAAATACAGGTTCAATTAAAAAAAATGTAGGTACAATGTAGGCGGTGTTATCGCTTTAAGCGATTTCTCCCAGACAACCGTTGGGTAGGTATTATGTAAGCGATGAGCGTACCTAGTGCTCAGGGTGAGGGGCAGCGCAAACAGCGTTGTAAATAGGTACTTATATTGTATTTATTTATTCTATAACAATATCTTGTGTACGAATATCTTGACTTATTCTAACTTATTCTAACAATTCTATAAACCTAGGTGCTTACAATTATCAATGTCAATAAAATATTTTCAATTAAAAATTAGATATTAACAAATTATAACCATTAAAATACTTAAAATAATGCAAACGATGTCATAATTATGTACATAAAATCAACTATGAGTGGCATCGAAGTCTAAAAATCATCCATAGAGTAACAACACTTTTCCAGAAGAAATGCTTTTAATTTAATCTTAAAGATACTTAGTCCTTCAGATGCCCGCCGGCCCACACTGGACACTGGACTGCAGCAGCGCCATTTAGATAATTAGCT
The DNA here is from genome assembly GCA_947086405.1 of Esperia sulphurella. Lineage (NCBI taxonomy): Eukaryota > Metazoa > Arthropoda > Insecta > Lepidoptera > Oecophoridae > Esperia > Esperia sulphurella. The sequence continues at coordinate 11,360,905 of OX352273.1, read as the reverse complement.
AACAGCAGGATAAAAACATTTAGGAGATAGCCAATACACTAGGATTAGTCTTGTACTAATAATTTAAAAATGTATGTTGTATAATGTTTTTTTATAATTATGCCAGAGAAAAAATAATACTATCTTATTAGTACGCTTGACACACGTTTGTGAGATGTTGGGTATTCAAACCCGTTCCAGATAGTTTTAAAGGCAATATTTTCGTGCAGTAGCGCTCATTATATCAGGCCTAAACACGTTAACCACAGTCAGTATACAAAAAGAACTGTCATTACAAGTCCAACTTTGTACCCAGTGTGTTTCAATGACCCTATAGTATAGCATGAACTCCTGGCAAGCAGCTAGTGAGTACCGTTGGGGCACCTGGAACAGGAACACAGGAACGTGTAGGAGATAGCCAATACTTGACCAGGATGATCATTACTGACCCATATACATCTAAGTAGTATTGAACAATCCCCATTTCCAACAAACCTTCCTAATTCAGCCGCTTCTGTTAAAATTTATCAGAGTTATGAACCTATTGTTTCATATTTAATTAAATAAACAAAGAATTAAAAAGCAACAAGTACACACACACATACACACACACACACACACGTGCAGCTCGATGTTAAATTGCAAAGTCGGATGGACCGAGTCGGATAATTTATTTATTGTTGTTCTAATTCACGCAAAATCGTGGCGCTCAGAGTCGTTACCGCGCTCCGTACGATGCGCAGGCGACCCTTATACTACAACTGTGGTGAAGTGGCTCATTAGACTGTCATAGATGATCTGATAGTTTTGTAGTCAAACGTCTTTATTCATGACGGTACTCGTACTAATGTATTTGAAAACTAAAAATTCCCATAACTTTTGATTGAGCATGCCGATTGTAATGAAATAAAGACTAAAAGTTACTCCGAGTTAAGCCCTAAATTTCTGTGTAAAGTCCATCAAAATCAGTTCAGTAGTAGCAGACAAGAAACCAAAATATGATCGAAATGTGTTCTAGACCCCTTACCCCTCGAAATCATCAAATCTGAGCAGCTGCTAGGAGACGAACTATGCGCGATCACCACCAAAAGCTGCCCCCATGGAGGAGTACTATCACCAATCCTGTGGTATCTGGTGGTCGATTCCCTCATAACAAAACTCAACACAGGACCGTACTACACTGTGGGATATGCAGATGACATAGTTATCTTGTCCAACGGCAACTTTCCAGGAACTGTAACTGACTCATGTAACAAGCTTTGGAGATAGTGGAGACTTGGTGCAACAACACCCATCTCTCCATAAATTCAAACAAAACAACGGTAATCCCATTTATACGAAAAAAGGACCTCACAAGTCTAAAAAGTCTATCCTTGTACGAGACTAGGTTAGAATGGTGCACACATGTAAAGTATCTAGGCATAATGCTGGATAAAGAACTAAGGTGGAGCCTACATGCTGAGCAAACTATTTCTAAAGCCCTACGGGTTTTCGGAATGTGTCGCTCCGCCTATGGAAAAACCTGGGGGCTTAAACCTCAGATATTCAAATGGATATACACCATGATGGTGATACCCATACTTACGTATGGTAGCATCGTCTGGTGGACTCGAACAAAACTGGCGACATGCAGAGCAGCACTATCAAAAGTGCAATGTTGTGCATGCTTGGCTATAACAGCGGCGTTTAAAACCACGCCAACGGCAGCCATGGAGAGGCTACTTGACCTCAAACCGCTGTACATTGTCATACAGATGGAGGCAGTGAAGGCGCTACACAGAATATCAGTTTGTGGGTTGTGGAGCAACAGTCAAACAACCACTGGACATACTAAGTTAGAGATACCCAATTATCTCAAAGGGATCATGAACATAAATTGTGATAAAACACAACCAGTGTTTGAGGTATAAAATACACGTCCCCACTAGGGACGAATGGAAAGAAGGGCTGAAGCCTCCTGAAAAGGACAATCTAATATAGTACACAGACGGATCCAAAATGGAGACGGGAGCAGTCAGCATGGGACTATATGCAACTGTTTTCCAATCGGAAAAATATGCAATAATTGCGAGTACATAGATAGGAATATCAAAAATAAAACCATCTATATACTCAGCGATAGCCAGGCGGCGATCAAAGCTCTGCAGTCATGTCGCGTGAACTCCTGAATAGACTTGAACTGTATACAAGTACTAAATACACTTCGATTTCTTTTTTTTCCAAAAAATTTCATGTACAGGCGAAGTTTAAGTTTGTATTTATTAGATGTTCTACAGTCTAAGCTGCGAATTAGGCAGCCCACCTGTCGGTAAGCAAGGGTTACCGTCGGCAATACATGTTTATTACGTTTGAATGGTACTTGCGACAATCCAAAACACAGTTTCGTTGTTTGCCACTTGCGTATGTTGATATTCGCTTCCGTTTCCAACTTCTTCCTCCAACTGACCGACCAAAGCGAGCCTGCGTCACTTAAATCCTAATCTATCCTACCTCTAACACCAACTTTTTCTATAACTCCTACACAGCCCGTGCTGCACAGTTATGGAATAGTCTCCCTGCGCACATTCGAAACAGTTCTACTGTAAGAGCTTTTAAACTGAGATTGAAAGAGCACTACCTGTCAAACTTGTCGTGATATATATTGTATGTATGTATGTACCTATGTATGTATGTATCTATCTATATATTTTATATATGTAACTGTTATGTTTGGTTATCTATTGTATTCTATGTATGTAGTAATATGTAATATTATCTGTATTTTATATAATTTTATAGTATGTTTATGCACATTTTCCATTGGTCTCCCGTTTATTTTTTAGATTCTCCCACAGTAGAGGTTGGCTGGAAGAGATCTCTTTTAGAGATAAGTCCACCTTTGTACATCTTTTTCTTTGTGTAATGTATTGACAATATTTATGTGTGCAATAAAGAATATATATATACTGCTGAGTTTGTTGCATTTAAACTAGATTTTTAAAGTGCTGCTAAAGAAAAAGTAAATAAGGAAGCTTCTTACTCTGGTGGACTAGACACTAGTTCTACCACAGGGTACATAAGTAAATATTCATTTGCCTTTGTATCAATACCCAATTTTAAATGACTGCAGTATAGCGCGGCTATTGTAGCAGCGCATCGCGGGAACCGACACATCGCGCTCTCATCATCTCCTATTCATAGTCCGATCATTGCCATTATTTTCAGGGTTCAGTAGTAATTAATATACGTCAGTAGATTAGTCAATCAAATTTTCTTTATTATACCTACACCAAGCAAAAAATATTAAAAAGTTATAATAATTTAACATATTTAGAAGGATGCATCTAAAAATAATGGCGGTCTTATCGCTTTCAGCGATTTCTTCTAAAATACTCAGCTCAAAGTAAGGTGGACAGCCCAATGGACAGGCACAAGAAAACTGTCCAAGTTGTCGACAACACATGTAAAAATACCGACTACTTTTAATTTTTTAACATAGACTAGAACTTACTAACGCACTATGGATCACAAAACCCGAAATACTTAAAAATATTAACACGTTGTAGGACAGTGATGCCATGCGAAGACCTGGATCAAAAATCAATCGCATGGGGCACGAGTGACTGTGACTTCTACGTATTTAAAGCTTCTTGATATTTAAAACAGTACCAATCTCTTGCCACACTATGAATAAAACACAAGTCTTTATGAAACTAGCCTTTTAAGTGGCTCAATGTCAGATCTCCGAGTCTAGAACACGAATTTCACAATGTTTATGTTAGGGCATTTAATAGGTGTTAGCTAGAACTTCAGTAACATTAAAGTTATTATGATGATCTAAAGAACTAGTGGTTGCTTCTATCTTTTATCGCAGTGGTAGCTGTAAATTCTCTTCTAATGATATAGCCTTATATTAGGTGGAGAGAAAGCATTTGTTAGACTTCATGGTGCCTTAGTACAATTTTGACGTTTTGTAAATGTGTTGTAATTTGGTTTGTCAGTGGTTGGGTTGATTTGATTTCATGGCAGATAAAATTACGGAAACTACCTTAACACGTTTGAGGACAGTACTTACAATAGACGTCATATCAGAGACTCCAACAGAGAACCGCTCATAAAATATTTGGTTAGCGTTGGTTTTAATTTTTCTTTTATGCGAAAGCGCTTTTGTCAAAGACACCGGGTAGTAGGTAAAGTACCTAATATGTTTGATTATCAACAAGGCATATTTCTTGACTTAATTTAAATTGAGATAGAGTTGATTGGAAATGTCTTTAATTCATTGAATCGTTAGCGATCCTGATATATTAATGCTGGAGAATGCTTTAATTGTAAATGAGCCAGACATCATTGTCGAGTTTGTAGTAGACTTATAGTACACTTCATTCACATACTCTATCTTATCAATATATATCATCTCAACATCATAATCAAGTCCATCGAACCTTTTGTCATATAAAACAACAAGCCTGGTTATTACCGATAATTTTCCCGAGATCGCATTACATTTCTCCAAACGCCTGCATCACGACGCCGGGTCGTCGTGCAAATGGACGTCTATTTCTTGAGCATTGCTCTAAATCACGAGTGGCTAGTATCAAGATCGGCCGGTCGACGGTCCTGGTATGGGAGCACCTATTCTGATTTGGACTTTAAAGTTCTGAGGCTCACCACAATTGAAAATTAAACACTGTTTTTTTATGTTCCCTGGGGTGAGCTGGTAAGTTGAGGGTTTTAACTTTCTCGGTATATGATGTCATTAAATTTTAAATTGTAGGTCTGCTGTCGGATCTTTTGGTAGAGGGGCCTTGAACACTTTGCGGTATTACAGAATATGGAAACACGAAGACCTGAAATTATCCGAAAGGGGTTGCATAGGACAAAAGGAACCTTATGAGTAAAAAATAAAGAAATATTATGTCAGACTTGACGCAAATAGGCTGATGATAGAGAAAATAAATCGTTTTATTCGCTGTAATACATTCAAATAAAGGTAAGTACGTTTACGTAGACAAATAATCTCAGAATAAGGCGCATCGTAAAACATTGTGGATTACCACAATACATTAGTTGCTAAAGCATGGTGTGGCAGTTAATTTTGCGCACATATAAGGCATAAATAGGTGTTTAGTTAAGATAATTCTGAATAATATATGAGTTTAGACGTGTACACCAAGAAAAAGGGTACAACGACATAGAATATCATGCGTGTTTATGTTTTATTTAATTCATCATCAGCCGAAATACGTCCCATGCTGAACATAAGCCTCTCCAATAGAATGCCATTTTTGGTGGGCTGTCCTTTGAAGGATCTGCCATAATCACCACGCTTGGTAGGCGGATTGGTGATCGAAGTAATGATCTTAATGTACACAGGTGCTGCTGTCCTTGGTGCAATCCCTTAGTCGCTTTGACGACACCCACCGGAAGATTAGGGATGGCCCTATTCTAAGCCGGAAACCACATTTTATTTGATTATATCTTGCGAATATAACCCAAACTCGTTGAATCTTTACGAATTTAACGGATTCGGTAAGAACTCCATAATTACTTATAAAACAAAAAATAATCAAATCACATGATTTTATAACGAGATAAACTTTAACAAAGTTAACAATAATTTGACAAAGTGACAAATTTGCAGACACAGTATAATCTCCCGAAATCAATTTCAGTATAACAAACAAGACTAACATGTAATCACACTCCGACCTATAACCTCCTAAACAACCTTAGATCTTACATCGGCCCGGAATGTAAACAGCGGGCCATCTCCTCAGGCGCCATCTATAATTTTCTAACAATGCTCCCGATGCGTCCAAAATCTAATGACACTATAAAATCCACCAACATGACTCTCTGTCATCTGGAACTGGTCCGTTAGAGGGGAGACCGTAAGGTCTAGGAAGATTGGTTTTAAAGTCCACGCTCGATCGATCCAGGATCGATCTGCGGATATTGCATATTTATCAACCTTTGACACGGGTAACAACGTGGAAGTAACATCTTCATGGACGAGCAAAAAGGTAAAACAAACATGTTTAAGGGTGTTTGAACTTGCGCATCGTGCACGCTCTATGGGAAATGTACGATGTGGTGGGATATTGATTGGAGATGTTGTAAGACGACGTGAAAGGATCGTACGTAAAGCACTTATAGTGATTATGGGTGTATGTTACCATGTGGGTGGATGTGAAGTAACAGGCAATTTGTGATACAGCATGTTAGCAAACCAGTCATTATAAGAAGGAGAAGAGTTGGAGGACACTACGAAATTTAACAACATAGTAGATACAGTCAGATGCTAAGTATGTCAGTGACTAGATGCAAAAATTAGGCTTAGTGATATTATTCTTTGGGAAATCCTACGTCTAGTAATGGACAGATATGCTAACTAACAAAATAAATCCAAAAATGAGTTTGTTTCACGCCTCTAATATTCAAATAGGTGGAAAAGTTTTTATCGTGGAAACATCTGTTCCTGCTGGAAGATAAGCTTGTTCTGCACAAGCTGGTAGGTTGGTAGGTCGATGATGATTACGATGTAATTAAAAACTTAACATAATTAGGAATCAGAGTATTGGTGTTATACTAGTCGTTTGATAACTTTGATCCCAATACCTAATAAATACCAGTAATTCGCAACAATGAAACAGATAATGAATACTATGAGAATACAACAGAAATGCAACACTTAAATTATTAAAATTAAAACAAATAATTGAACACAATAGTGAGTATGGAAAGTCGAAGACTTACCTAATAACTTTTATATACAACCTATATGTCTACAGGTTGAGTTGTAGTATAAACAGAAAGTAAATTTGATTTTAATAATTTAGGTTTCTTAATTTTGTGAAGAATTAGGCTTAAAATTGCCTAACTAGATTGTTTGACGAATTATGGAAGATTTATGTTAATCGCTGCAGAATGCAAACTAGATAGAAGTAGTAATACGATAGATTGGCCAAAAGTCCTAACTCTCTATACAGAAAGCGTGTACATCGTCTTTTAAAGAAAAGTCTTTTAAGATACCTACGTTATTCGTGTATCATCTTTAGTTAAAAAAAATATCGATGGGGTCCAATGGGTGTAAGTGAAACTAGATGAAACTAGTTTCATTTTTGGTCTTTGTTATCATTATTGTTCTCTTACGTAAAAGTTATTTTACATATTAGAGAACATAAGGACACAAAGGAGTAGACATGGTCAGATGAATCTAACAACATGATCTGACCATGGATACCGGATACACAAGCTACTCATACATTGGGGGATAAAAGGTATTTTAGAAACCTGGCTTACAATTCGAATAACCTACATATTCTGTCAGTGTATCCAAAACAGGGCACAAGGCTGGTCAGTAAATTTAATAAAAAATTAATATGCATCTTACACACCCCGACTTGGCTAGTTAGTGATCTTACTCTTGCTCGCTTTTGTCACGTTACATGCATTGGTGAGAAGTAGTAACGTCTTTTGTAAGCATTGGTTAGGACTGTCTCACCAGTTCAGAAGTCTTCTAAATCTGACTTACACACTCTGCCAGCAGACCCAAAACAAGGCACATCACGCATTGGCTAGTAAGTGGCGTTGCACAAGCCTGCTTGATATTCGCGCGTGACACGGCCGTGCCCCGCGGACCAATTTGCTGTAATCGCACTACACCGATTACCGATTAAGCATTTTACATTACAATTCTGGGAACATTGCTCCGTTGGGATGGAATCGTGTGTTAGTTTTGAGCTTTGACACGCAGTAGTTTATGGGAGGTCAGTTTGGGAGTATGTTTACTTTGAAGCACTAAATATTTACCTATAGAGATAACCTGAAAATATAGTTTTGTAAAGTGAATGTGGTGACGCGTTTTGATGGAGGCTTATTTCCATTCTAACAATACGCAGACTACGATCGCATAAAAATCACGATAAAGTTACCCAATTCGTGTAAAAAAACTCTAAGCATCGCCTCCTCAGGCTGCGCTCAACCATTAGTGAGGAAAGTGAACTAAACGGATAAAAACCGATTTGAGTGATTAAAATCTGTAAAATTCAAATACAAAACATACTAAAGCAACTGGCATATTACATTTCCTGATAGAATTCCCCTTCAAATACAATATTTTTCGAGAATTAATATTTATTCTTTCATACATTTCATCAGAGTTGAATAACCGACTCGTTTAGCCGACACTTGTTTGTACGCATCACACATAATATACCCGTGGAGTGTACAGGTGTGAGAAAAAAGGACGACATTATATCGTTAGCGATCTCTTAATGCCGAACGCTGCCGACCGGTCTTATAACAAGCGATACAATAACTACCACAGTCGCGGCCATCATTCAGTAATAGTTGAATTAAGAAGTGATGTATCCATTTCTTTTCTGTGATCGAAGTGCGAAGGCTGGTGATAAAATAGGTAATAGCTGATAATAGTGATAATTAAAAAGGAATCTAAGTTATTTATCTCGATAGGTGAAATATGGAAGGATGAAATTGGAGGGCCAAATCTTTTAAAATATAAATGCAAACTCTGTATTATTATTTTAAAAGACTTTACCTCACGTTTTGTATTACAAAGCAGTGAATATGAACTATCCTATCTTATTATAAGGAGACATGAAAAATTAGATCATTATCAACAAATATGCAACATAATGTAACCTATATTAAATTTGATGTAACCGTATCTAATACGCGCGATCAACAAACCATGACAAACATCGAAGTATTAGAATATGTGAATAGAGAACTATTGTAAGTAGACTCATTATAAACATTTTAAACCTACATACGATGGAGATTAGACAAATTGAAATTTCTGAACAGAAACTTCAATATCTTGTGTTTTGAACCCTGGATGTTAACGTGAGGGTTTCAAGAATTGGTAATTACCTATAGGTATACTTATATTTAATTGAAAATGTGAAGAAATATAGTTAGTTTCCTTTTTCCATTATTATAATTAGGTATAGTAAAAAATGTACATGCATTCCTGGTGCAATCCCAAATTAGGACTTTCTACTGTGTCATGGAAATCAGACAAGAATAAGACAATTTACCTACAAAATATCAACAATACGAACTTGTAGAAAGTTGTCTGTCCCCTAATGGGAATCGAACCTACGACCTTTGGCGCCGAGTGGCGACGAATGAAGAACTCACTAAAAAGTCAAAATAAAATATATGCAGTTTTGTTTATTGTCCAATCAACGAAGGATAAAATAGAAGTTGTATACTAAATTGTTTTGAGAAATAATATATTTAGTAGACTCTATTCATATTTTAGTGCTCTTAAGTATCTCATGTCAATACTAGTGACCATTTTGAATTGATCTCTAAACCATCCATCAAGTTCCTCTCTTTGACCAATTTGTGATTCTTGAGATAGTTACGGAGGATCTGGACAATTTGGATGTGATGTTCCATTGTTTCGAGTCCATTCTTTTAGGCAAAGCGATTCTGTATTACTATTAAAAGGTAATCATCATTGAGTAAACTGTTTCGTATGATATGGGATATTTGAATAGGTTGGATGCGTCGTCGGTCACACACTTAGTACTTTGTTATGAACAAGTTACTTCCCGCGACTTTATCCATGAAGAAAACAAAAATATGAATATTTCCTAACGTCTTCGTAAAGGAACACTCTTCATGAAAATAAACAATTGTAGATTTGAACCAGATCTTGTTAAGATTAGAAGAGCCATCTTAACGCCAAGAGCACACCAAGACTTCTTCCCTTGAAACATCTCCTTGCACTACTCGACTTTTAACTTGATCATGGTTTGGTTTCATTACAAGAAAGACTACTTACTTTAGCTAACATACAGCAACCAAGAATGCCGCTTCGTTTCCAAAAAAAATTCAGTTTTTCATTTATTATTATTTTTCTTTGTTTATTTATTTTATTTTAAAATGGAAAGGCAGCTTATGCTTCCATATCATTAGTCGACTTGATTGTTTTCTTTTAAGAAATTGTCTAGTCTGTTCTTAAACATGTTTATTGATGTGGCAGTTATAACAGTTCTGGCAATTTATTCAATCTAGATATAACCCTGTTGTTTAAAAAAATTCTTTGAGGGTTCAGGTGAGCAATTTGTTCTTTGTAATCTCATATTATGTCCTCCGAGTCGTTCAGTGGGGTTTGAGTTAAATATGTTCTTTAACTTGGATGTGTTGTAGTGATTGTTCAAAATCTTGAAGGTCACAATTAGATCTCCTGCGTTCTTTAACAATAGTTCAGGCGCGACAGTCTAGTTCCGTATTCCAACTTTTGGAAGCAAGTCTTTCTCGTTCTATTTAGTAGCTTCACATTGAAACAACCTGTGTAGTACGAAGTTGAAAGTTCATAGTTACATATCTGAAGCAATTCAATTGTTAACAACTTTCGGCGCCGACCGGCCCCTTTCTCGTAAATTACGCTCACTTCCTCTATACTATATCAGTTGTGTATTGACTTCAGGACTGGTCATTTTCTATAGTCTCCTTGGTCTGCACCCAATTCTAAAGGATTTATATTGACAAAACTGTGTTGATGAAATTAAATGAAAGTACAATGATTCGTAATTTGTTAATGTTCGTATCAAGTTTTTAAAAATCAGACAAATTAAACTACTACTATTAAACTAGTGTTAGACACCAGTTAATAGTAACTGAGGGTCAGTTTTTTTCAAATTTAATTTGAATCGAAGTCGCTATCGTTATGGTACTACCATGCTTCGGAAACCATCGAAGGTCTGTCGCTTCAATAGAGTGTCACATGTTTGATTTTATGAGATATTAATTGATTTTATTGCTCCCCTTTGAATATAGCATAGTTTATTAAAATCGAAAAAGCTCAATTTTGAACACATGACAAAATAAAATGTGAAGCTATTTTTAATATAAAAAAAAACATTTCTTATGAGAAGTATTTTCTTAGAACTCGACAAAAAAACGTTAGAACATGCAATTTTCACAAACAATCACTCAGTCATTTGTAGACTTTAGAACAAGTGCCGCTTTAATTGACCTGTAACAGAAGTTATTACTATTGATATAATTGATGAACTGTGAAAGATGAACTGGCTAACTTACTTCATTGTTTAACAAAAAAAAATGCAGTTTCAAAATTATGTACATTTATTGAATTTATTATTCTAGTTTACTTATTTACACTGCCACAAAATTAATTATTTAGTTGCCTGACATTAAAATCAAAATCAGTAAGCCACTACTCACCGAGCAGGCTATACCCACACCGATTTTCTTGTGATTTTTACGTTTCACATTAGCATATTACCGTGTGTGAGCGTCCTTATCGCGGCTGTGATCGGAACCTTATCTGGCACAGATCGCAGGTGTGTGAGTGATTATGGGGTAGCGTGTGTGCGTACACGAATTTCACGTAATTTTCGGTCTTTTGTTTGATTTCGGAAGTAGTTTGCCTTGTAGATCATCAACAAAAGTGGTTTAAGTTTTTATCGTCTGAATAAAAAAACCTAACTTTGTATTTGATTTTTTTGCGGTCTGGAAAAAATGCTAGTCAACTAAGTGGCATTTTGTCTTGGTTGCTAATTGCTATATATTAGCTAAAATAAATTGTCAGGCACCTGTACATCGGGGCGGTGGAACCTATCCTCCCGTACGCGGCAAGCACGTGGGCGGGCAACACATCAAAGAAGTATATTGTTAAGCGTCTCAGGTCGACGCAGCGCCTGTTCGCTATTAAAATATTGAAAGCCTACCGCACCGTCTCCTACGTCTCAGCGGTAACGATTGCCTATCGACTTGCGGGCTCGAGAGGTGGCCGAACTCTACACCGTGAAGCGCGGTAAGCCCCTGTTATAGGCTCGGGATCGCGGAGTTGAGACGAGGACTCCATTTTACCATCTGCCGCACCCCGCGCTCCGACAGGAGGTGCGCTACACGGTGCAAGACCGCCTCGACGAGCAAACGCCCGGGCCTAAACCATCTGCCCCCGTCAGTATCTACACTGACGGCAGCAAGATAGATGGTAAGGTTGGCTGCGCATTTACCTGCTGGAGAGACGGTACCGAAGTGCTGAGCAAAAAATACCATCTGGAACCGTTCTGCACCGTATACCAGTCGGAACTGCTCGCACTTCGCCAGGCGGTGAGGCTTTCGGTGGAAAATGCGCGCTACAGGGAGTGCGACATCTTGAGCGACTCTCGCTCATCCCTGGATGCGTTAGCGAACCCGCAGTCCACGCATCCTCTGGTGAACGACATAAGGACAGATCTGTCGCGGGCGTTAGTCAAGGGCAGTATTATCAAACTGTGGTGGGCGCCCACGTTGGTACCGCCGGCAATGAGCGCGCGGATGAGTTTGCCAAGAATGCTGCCCTCCATAAAAAGACAGCCGTAGACTACGACAGATTTCCGCTGTCGTTCGCTAGACGAATGATACGCCAACGAACTTTGGATGCTTAGCAAGAGGAGTACTCCGCGTCCGAGGGAGGCAGAATAACCAGACTGTTCTTCCCGAACATACGTCAGGCTTTCAAAGTCATCGGAATAATTGGTGTATCGTACTGCCAGAGCCAAGCGTGGACTGTGCACGGCGGGAACGCCCACTACCTCCAACGTTTCAGGCGCCGGGACGCCCCGGGCTGCATGAGCTGCCCAGACACCGAGCAGACCATCGAGCACGTCCTGGACGTATGCCCGATTTTTGGCGTTAAGAGGTTGCAGCTCGAACTCGAATTTGACGAGAAAGTTTCGTCCTTGACCTGGAGCTCCCTCTTAGCGGGGAAACGTTCTGGACCTAAATTTGCCGAGTTCTGCTTCGGTGCCATGAAATGTGTGGCGCAGCATAACAAATCATGAAAATTGGCGTGGACTTCTTTATGTTATCTTTGTTTGGGAAATGGCTTTGTATGGAATTAAATGCTATTTGGGAGGAATTTGAAAGGGGAAGGAGAAAAGGGGAAAAGTATATATTTGGGAAAATTCTTAATTGGCATATGAAAGGCAACTGACATGCTAAACGGGATGAAAAAAAAGGTGAATACGTAAAAAAATAAATAATAAATAATCTCGGCCCTCTAGCCTAGTCGGTAGTACACCTGCCTGCGAAGCTCGGGGTCGCGGGTTCGAACCCGCCCAGGGCAAACATTCGTGTCATGAGCACTTGTAGTTGCCTTGTGACTGGATGTTATTTATATAAGTACATTATGTATTTATGTATGTATATCAGCTGTCTGATACCGTTCTGCCTAGTTTGGGATCAGGTGGCCGTGTGTGAAATGTCCCAAAAAAAGATTATTGGAAAAGTGTATGTTTTTTTTTGATGAAATAATTTATTTTACAATAAAGAGTTTTTACAAGCTCCTCGAAATATAAATTCGAGGGTCCTTAGAGATAAAATGTTAAAAGAAAACGTAGCATTGCTTGTGTTCTGCAGTGGAGGTATTTTGGCTGATGATGATGATGAATGATAATTGCATTTCAGAGATAATTCAGAAAAACTAATTGATGGAGACCGCACATTGTGTACCTACGATGTACACTTTGTTGGATTACAACATTTGAACGTTAGCTGCCCTAAGCCTGCAGGTTGGGTTCTAGATAAATTCAAGATCAATAACCTTTTTTTAAAAATTCCACTCCCCTAGTTACGTGTGGTAAGTACAAGAGGTACTGGCCTGAAACCTTAGTCAGCACCTCCTCTCAGTAAAAACGGTGTAAAAGTGATCGTAGCTCCATCCCACTGCTGAAACTGAAAACATTATCTTATTATCCTCAGTACATTCCATTCACATCCAAATTATTCGCGGTAAACCTCTAGTGCCTTTCACAAAAAACGTGCACAAGAAGACATTAAATAAACTCCTGTCGTTAGTAATTATTACGTTCTTAGATAGCGTTACTCCCAACCCCCTACTAAGGGGAAATGGGGGGATATAGTGGGTAAGGTGGGCGCTGCATTTTTACAAATTGATACAAATTATTTGAGCGAGCTCCCGCTTTGTTCCAACGACGCTTGTTACGACTGCGAACCGGCATTTTATTATTTTCGCGTGGTAAGCGTATAATGGGGTCGAGAAACGCTGGTGCTATCAAGTATCTGCACTATTTACAGGATAAGTCAATGTGGTTTTATGTAAAGATTGAAGAAAACTGGTACACAATTCACCTGATGGTCAGTGCCCACTCTCATGAACATGTAAGCAATTTCAATTTCAATTTATTCCTACATTATGTCGAAACATTTTTCAATAACATATTAAAACTACATGCAAAAAAATACAAGGCAATTAGATATATATATATAATCGCGGAGGAGTCTTCATCTCGCTGGCCTTGTTCATAATATAGTCAGATATAGGAAACCAAAATACTTACATGACAAATTTGAATGGTCTAATTTCACTAAATCATACAACTCTCGCAGAGCAGATTGCTTTATTTTGAACATGCCCTTTCACAGGACCAGAGCTTTCGAAGGCAGTTTTCGCTACCAGGCAACGAAATGTTGGAACAACCTACCACCGCCACTTGACCGACCGCTTTCTGCAGCTTCAGTTAAACTGCACGGTAAAAAGTGGTTGTTGGAACAGCAGGCGTTGCCTCGGTAGTGTAAATTGATCCTTATGATGTTTATTATTATATAATTATCTCATATTTAGTTTATTTAATATTTGCTGTCATTGGTATATATATTAAAAATATAATGTAAATTTTTATTCATTATTATATTTCAATATTATTTTTTTGATCAATTTTTTCCCTAGTCATATTTACTCATCATATTTATGTATTTGGTGTGATTCTAATTGTTATATTATATTATTTAGGTACATACGTATTGCAATTACACATATCATATTTATTACTTCTTTGTTTGGCACTGTAGACAAACTTGTCTGCACTGGGTGCGACTGAAAATCAGCGCCTAGCACCTGACTTGGTCTAGGCATATGCTGAGTCGTTTGCCCTTTTGCTGCCACGGCACACGCATACTATTTTAAGTTAAAAAAAAAATAATTGTTTTCTCTAGTCTTATATGTTTTATTTTATTTATTTTTTCCTTTTTCTTGCTTTGTTGGTTTTTTCTTTGTGTGTGCCAATTGTGGTAGTGAATAAATGTTTTTCTTTCTTTCTTTCTTTCTTTCTAGCTGTTGCCCGCGACTTCGTCCGCGTGGACAACCTAAAATCACATATTATTATGTTTTCCGGTAGGAATGGGATGTTTTTACGGGATAAAAACTATCCTATTACCTATTCCAGGACCTAACCTATATGTGTGCCAAGCTTCATCCCGGTCCGTCCAGTGGTTGAAGCGTGATTGAGTAACAAACATACAAATATCCAAACTTTCGCATTTATAATATTAGTAGGAAGTAGGATTAAATAATGTCAATTAAGAAAAAAATAATATCAAATAAGAAAGACAAAAAATACTTAATGTCCTACAAATTCGTCCATACTGTAATAAAATCTGCTTTGACTTGTCTCTTTCACCCTAAGGCTTACTGGAGGAAAACTCTTACAGAGTTAAGTGCGCCTTTGTAAATAAATAAAATTTGTCAAGTAAATACTATTTCAAGCGATATTTAAAAATATTAACATTATAAATTATTATTATTAAATAGTTTTACTATTTGAGAGCGAACACTGTGCTGTTCTTAATTCTTAATTCTTTGCAAACAGACCAAATACAAAAGCATTGAAATCCTGAGATTGAGAATGAAATGACTCCTATTCTTGTTGCCTTACGTGATTTTAAGGTCATGTGGAATATAAAGTGTCTATATATTGTTAGCAATAAAATAAAATAATGTTCACCAATAATGTTTATAATATATCCCACAATCTCAAAATCAGTATTAATCAGTTTTTGGGTGATTAGACAAGTACATGTGTCATCACTACTCATCACTACTCATCACTACTTATCACTCGTACGTCGCGCTACCGCGCCGGATGCTGGGAGGCTTTTGCGCGACCTGGCTCAGGAGACGCAGGCGCACTCCTCCACCCACTCCTCCCCTTATGACGTCACCACTGGTCACAGGGCAGCCCTAGCTAGCCGCTAACAATATATTAAACTGTTAAAAGTCTGTTGCAATTGCTTTTTTGGGTTGATGGATTTCAACCGTTATAAAGTTGATATATTACTCATTCACATCAATAAATTCGCTTCATCATGCGTACAATCATCAACTTTTTCATGCCATGCCTTTTTGAGGACGTCACCAATTTGATCCTTGATCGTCCTCCTAGGTAAGATATATGTAAAGTGCAATCACATCTAGTACCTATATGATATATGAAATTAAGTGAGACACGTAAGTCCGTAAATGTCCGAAACCACACAAAAAACGCATATCGTTTTTCTTACCTCTGTATACGCTGCACCTTCTCTCTCATTCCTTAGACGGAGTCCGAAACATCTTATTCGCGCCCTCATAAAAGTAACTGCTTTGGCTCGTTTTTATTTCTACCTCTGTACCTGTACGGCCACAGTATTTTAATAAACCTACAGTTTTTCAGACCAAAATCGACTGTAACTTAACGTAGTTAGAGACAGTTTCAGTTTGATAAATATCGCCAATGTCTTGCCCACTTGTATCTAGGACAGATCCTGAGGACACAAGGAATTCCAATTACTTTATTAGTGTAGTGAAGTACAGCAATCAAATTCGAGTTATGCAGATATATTTCCATTGAATAAGATTGTGTTAACATTTTTCATAAAAAAAAGTTGATTTTTGAAGCGAATTTCATTAGACACACTATTTAAATTCAAAAACACGAATTTATAACAAATTAAAAATAAAATGTTAGATTTTGAAAATCAGCCTAATGAGAATATTTAAAATTCTTGTATTACTGGATCCTATAGAGAGATCGGAGTTTCTTTGAAGCATAATACTACAAAGAATCTCCACTTTAACTTGTTAATTCTTTCTGCTATCTAAGTGAACTTTTTTCTTTGGGACATCTCACTCGGCCATCTGATCCTAATCTAGGCAGACCCTGTACTATGGGTATCGGACAGTTAATATACATAGATAAATTATATCCAGACTCTTGCCCGCGACTTCGTCCGCGTAGGTTTCGATATTTTCACATCTTGAATTTCAAAAATATCATTTTCGTCATCAAAAATGATATGTTTTTTCGGGATTAAACACTATCCTTTGTCCTATTCCAGGACCTAACCTATATGTGTGCCAAGTTTCATTCCGATCCGTTCTTTGGTTGAAGCATGATTAAGTAACAAACATCTCAACTTTCGCATTTATAATATTAGTGGGATCAAGGAAATGGCGTGTGGTTCCTGGTTTAGAATAGGGCCACCCCCAATCTACCCGTGGGTGTTGTCAAGGCGACTAAGGGTTTGCACCAGGGACCGGGAGCGTCCTTCTCCTGTGTATATTAAGATCATTACTGCGATCACCAATCCGCCTGCCAAGGGTGGTCATTGTGGCAAAGCCCCCAATAGACAGCTCACCAAAAGTGGTATTCTGTTGTGCAGGCTAATGTTCAGCAGTGAACGTATTTAGGCTGAGGACGGTGATGAGACAAGGCAAACACAAGCTCACCACATTAATGTTTGCCCTGAGCGGGATGCGAACCCGCGACTCCAAGCTTCGCAAGTAAGTGCACTATTCTGCGGGGCCGTCAAATTCCTTCATCGGATCTCCTCATAATGAATCATATTATGTCGGAAGACCACATTTGATGCAGATTTGACTAATACTACTGCAGATTTGAAATGCCTCGCAATCACAAAGTTGACCTCCGACCAATGTTGCTATTCTCTAAAATACAAACTCATGTACGAGTCTCACTCAAGTGACTTCACTCACTTCGAGATCTCATTTGGCATTCTGTAAATATTTCAGAGCACTATCGAAGTAAAGTAAGTTCTTTGTTCATTTTACTTCGATAGTGCTCTGCAATGTTTACAGAATGATTTCGATGTGAGTAAACTCACTTGAATGAGACTCGAATGGAATGCCCCGAAGTCGTCGCTAAGTTGACAGACGACCTAAAGAAGGTGGTGAGAATTGATAAAGAGAATATTAAATGTAAATAAATGTATTAATCATCCAAATGTATAATTACTTCCAACATTGTTAATAAACTTGGCTTAACATGATATTCCAAAGTGAATTTCTTCAAACGTTTGCGTCATTTGCGTTTAAAAATAAATATTCAATTACATTTTCTTAAAAACTTCGTCAGCAAAAAGAAATTCCAATACAATCCCGTAGGCGGAATCCTGAGAATTGCTCACCGAAATTATATGGCGACTCGTTAAGTAACCCTCGGATTAAAGAGTTGAAAAAAAATGTCGTAAGTCCAGGCCGCAAAATTCTTAAACGCAGTCCAGGGAAATGGGATGATTACTTCATCAAAACACACTTTAAACGTGTTACGTAAATCTAGTACCGCTCGCCCCCAACCTCCCCTCAAAGGGTGAGGTAGGGGCGAGTGGGGTAAAGTCACCCCAGGAAGCGGGGGGGTAAGACGATATGGGCGAACGTGAGCGCCGTCAAGAAAACCTTGATTGCTTTTTTAATTAGTTTTTTTTCATTCCCCCTTTTTCGCATCCGGGCGATCGTGCAAGAAATATGTATTTGAGGCTGTGTGTGTTATGTGCGCTATTGATTGATATGGAAATAAGACGTCTTAAGTCGTAATAGTATAACAATAAAATTTGTCATTTTCGCAAATTTAGACTCAGACACGGTAACGTTTAATAAAAACAACATTGATAATTAAGACCATTTAAAATTTATATTTGTTGAAGTTTAACAGTAATAGTTAAATAATTAGAAAATATTTAATAAGATTTAAAAAAAAAGTTTTTCTAAATTATGTCGGTAAAGATATTTTTTTCTAAATTTCCATCATTGCCAGAATATTTTATATGTATTCTCCAACTTTCAGCTGAATCGATTGAGTAGTTTTAGAGTTATCCGCTGAACAGACAGACAAACAGACAAAAAGACGACGTCTAAATGGCGATATATATGGTTTAATTTCTATTTATCAGAGTCCCACTTTAAACTAATAAATTGAATTAATATAATAATGCGTCTATGAATAATAATATTAATATTTAGATGTATAGATGTTGATAAACAAATATATTCGGTTAATTTTATTGTAAACTAAGGTTCACTTTAAATCAAGACCTCATTACTTTCCACTAGAAACTTTGCTAAAGCGACTTAATTATAAAAGTGCTCAAAAATTAATGAAACAACCAACAAAGTGTCTATTTAAAATTATTATCCATTTCACCCCATCAAAAGTGCGAAATCAAGAGCGTAAAAACGGTTAGGAATGTCCATTAGTCGTTCATAATATCGTCCCCGTAATGAGGGGAGAGTGGGCTAAATCAGAACAGTGGTGAGGCGATGGGCGTTCCGTCACGTACTGGTCCCTGAGAGGTTTTAGCCGCTTTACTCCAAAAAGGTTGGATTTGGGGAAAATAAAACAGTTATTTTTTAAAATTATATATTGCTGGCATAAAATAAATAAAGTGTTTACCGTAATAAATGTAATTGCTCTTATTAGCAAAGAAGCATTTCAATAAACGGTTACCAAACCAAATCTAAACTACATGGAACACATCTCCTTGTTCAAAAAGTGTTACACATTCATACTTTGTGTATTTTAATTAAGTACATAGTCAATCTTAAGGGTACAGGAAAATAAGACATCATAAATCCATAGAGTTTAAATGACATTAGATTTTTTTATTATCTAGGAAAAAAATTCAGTATCTCGCGAGCGTAACTTACCTGTGTGAATATCATGGCGATCACAATAGACCAGAAATGGTCGCAGTGATAAAAAGTTCTAGACTAAGACCTTGAAATAGCTCCAACTCATAATAATAATACCTGGGTGAATCGCTGGAGTGTTAATTAATATGAAATTGTTTTGTATTTTGTAATAATGTAATTTAAATTATATGGATACGTGATATTCTTTCCCTGTACCCTTCATATGAAATTAGGTATATGGCATTCTTTCTGGCAGAAATTTATGTTAAAATTACTTGTGATTTAAATTTCATCAGTGTTACGTGAGTTATAATATAACAATTCCTAAAAAAAATTAAAAACTTTAATTTAAAAAATCTTAAGTATATATAACTAGTATTTTTAAAGCTCAAATAATTAATCTAATAGAAAGCACAAGTTGGCACAAAACTTAAATTAGAAATTCTTCTAACACTCGAATGCTTTTATCGTCTTATATGTCAGACACACAGACGCCCTACGTACACACGCACACATAACCAGTTTTAAGTCTCGAGGCGTCCCCACTAATTTATACGTTCTTTCGCTTTCATTATAATTATTATTCTTGGCAATTTATTTTCGCACACGAGGGGGCAGTGTCCCCCCGAGGGTGGTGGGTGGGGTAACTTCTTACAAATTCCCGTTTTTCGGTGGAACTTAACGCACCCTTTTCTTGGCCCTTTTTGTTTTTCATTACATTAACTTTTGAGTCGAGGATAATGTGATGCGCGTGTGTGGGTGTAATTTTCGCTTGAAATGAAGCTTTGTTTGTGTACGTATAAATGTAATATACAATTTATTTATATGTATTTTCGTAAGTAAATAATTATTAATGTTTCAATCAAAACTAAGTAGCTTGATTTGGTAAGTTGGATACCTATGTATTTATTTATTTTAGTATTTCAATACGAGTAAACTATGGTCGAAGATGCCTTGATGCTAATTAAATTAGGTAACTGGTAATTCGTATGTATCATATTAAAACTTGAATTTCTAAAGAAATTTTAGATTACGCACTAGCGAAGGGATCTAGTTTTTTTTTTGTATTTTTGATTACTTAGCATGTCCACGTTTTATCGTTGAATTATTTTTCACAAGATACTTTTAACTTAGTCTCTCTGCTCTATACAAATAGATTCGCAACTAGCTCTTTCAACCAAAAAACTTTGCAAAACACCTTAACTATCCCGACGTCTTCACAATTTTACTCGAAAACTTTAAAGTACACAATTTACGGCACTACGACGTCCACATGCACAAGTACGCCGGAGAACTTCTACAAAACAAAAGCGATTACGAGAGACTTCGACTACTCGAAAACAAAACGCAATTTTCTCTTAAGAAAATGAGGGAACTCTTTCTCCCCATTGAAAAATCATCAACACCCACCGCGTATGTACCCGCCACCGACCCCCCTTTCCAGGGGGGCGATGGGAAGATCTACGCCGCCGACTTGCGTACGCTTTAATTAAAAATAAAACATAAGAACGATGTAACTGGATGAGCCGAGGAGCGAAGGAAAAATGAAAGAGAAAGCCGTCCACCCCCTCCCTGGGAATGGGCGCAGAGGAGGGGTAACCGCGTGGAAGTCAGTCGCGGAGAGACCGCCGGGGGGAGCAGACCTCCCTTGCTGCTGTGTCACAGCGGAATGACATCACTTTTCTTGTCGCTAATGAAGAGAACGTCTTTAGATGGTTGCCTTTTTACTAGCTTAAGGCTTTTCTTCAGACCATGCGTTTTCAGCCTTTGTTAATTTATTTAATTAATACCTCACTGTAGCTTTAATAAAAAGAGTTTTGGGACCAAACGTTTCAGGCTCCGTCTTAAACTTGTCCCTACTTTTATACGTTGAACTCAGCACAAATATATTTCATGCATTCAAATCTTTCTCGAGTCCGATTACAATAATTCTTATTTTCATAAATGGATTCGTCACACCAAAGTACAGTGGGCAACGTCTTGACAAAACAAAACGTCCAAGACTCGGTCTAGACATTTTAATTTTCCTATCGGTACGTCTCGAAGGCACAGATCAGACCTCTTTTCATTAGTCACCGCACATATGGGAAGGAAACCTTTGATGTAGACATCATTAGTGACGCAAAAGATAAGAGTATTTATTAGAGTTCGATTTATTCAATGTAGAATACTGGGATATCTTTCTCATTTTGTTGAGTAAAGAGAACGTTCATTTAATGTACAGGGTTATAGTAAGTTTGTTTATGAAATGATAAGTATAGTTAATTTGTCATTTGTGGTAAAGTTTTATGTTTTGATATCGCAGTTAAGTGCTTTGTTTTTTTAGGTTCTAACCCTCCCCGTACCAATGAGTTTTTCGAAAATTATAATGCATATGCCAAAGAAGAAACTCTAAGGCGTATGTGAAGTCCACCAAATCAGTTTGGGGCACGTTTGCTGGATAGGGGTCTGACACAAATGATTCTGAAGAGTCGAAGTGTCGCCAGGTCTTTCTGGCGCCCTAAGAAGAGGAGATATGTATTTTGTTAACCTTCCACATCTTTGACTTTTACATTGTCATTAAAAAATATAAGGAATCGATAGCTAACCGAGGGAAATTAATTTCTGCCTACCTTTATAATAAAAATGATAATTGTGTTATTAGGTATCGGAATTGGGTAGTGTTATGTATGTTCTTGCAACGATATATTTATGTTAATATGGATATTCCCGGATTTTTCCGAGATTAATTTAAAAGTTTGTTCATCATTTGTTTATCGTTCATGTACGTAGGTATAAACTGATACAGTAATATAAATATGGCCGTTCCATATCGCTCATTTAATCATCTAAAATTCTTATTCCACTTACCTTCTAGTAAAATAAAATACAAATTTTCTATTCTTAATTTGATATTTTAAGAGACCCGGGATATTCATTAAAGCAGTTTATACAATCCCGTGAAAATTAATCCCATATTAATCGTCAGCGCCATATGTTCATCGCAAGTACCTAATTTCGATTCTTGGTTATTATAACCACCTATCATGAAAAACAAATTGAGTGAACGAAAACAGAATCAACAAACGAATAAAACCAGATGTGTTTTTAAACAAACTCGACTTCGCATACGCTCTCACACTTATTCAAATACAACCTGGCTGAGGCACACGCTCATTCAATTTTCTAACCCATTTGCGTCTCAGACGAACAACTTGCAGCCAAAAAAAGAAAAATTGCTCGACATCCCCGACCGTAGATTCTTCACGATATAATTTCATAAGCAGTCGGTGCAATACGTGTGTTCGTTTTATCCATTTTCCCCTTTTGAATTGATTAGGTTGGTTCGTACTGAGTTATGAATACAGTTCTCAATTTTTGTTTTTAGTTTTTCTGCGCCGTAAATCGGTTTTCCAATATTCATTGCTGCGGATATTAGAATGAAGCTTTCGTGTTTATTTGCTATGAAAATGTGGATCGGACCGAGTGACATAAATTGCATTTATTGGTACTACAACTTGATAAATAAAACTTCACTGATTTTTATAAATTAAATATTGTTGAAAATTATAATTATACTGGGAATTGGAATCGGAATTAGGTAGCGTAATTTATGTACTTACGATGAAATGTTTATGTTAATATGTATATTCCCATATTTTTCCGAGATTTATTTAAAAATGTGTTAATTGTTTGTTTGTCATTCATTTATCTATAAACTCCTACAGTAATTTTAAAATTGACATTCCACATAATCTATAATTTTTCTTCCGATTTCCACTTACCAGTACAATAAAATCCAAATAATATGGCATTATGTTTTCTTAATTGGATATATACTTTTTCATCCCAGAATTCAGGTGATAAAATCCTGTGACAGGAATATCGATATTAGTTTCCCGTGCCATATTTTCATCGCAAGTGCATAAATACCTGTACCTATATACATTTCCTAAATTTAAGTTTGCATATATATTTAAGTTATATATTTAATGTGTTTCTTGTCGTGTTTAACTTAGTTATGTACTCATGTAATTCAGTCACAATATATCTCAAATTCTTTAACTTAATGTATCTATTTTATAATGTTTATGACTTGTTTGAGCACCTACAATACCTTAATAAAATAAAATAAAAATAAATGCGGTTTGAAAACTATTTTTTATTATTTTAATTAAATTTAATTAGTCGAATAATTTTCTAATCTCCGATAATGCTGCCGTCTCTGTTCTTTGTGAAATAAGATATTCTATTATATTTTGACACACAATAATAATACTTAAATATTATTATTCATAAGGCTGTTTGAAGGTATAACTAACCCCAAGGGTGCCAGCATTAAGCTTAGCTAGGCCTGCTTAATGATCCAATTCCTGTCATGTTCAGGAAAGGGTTTACCCCCTAAAAAACTTGAAACAAACGCCGCAAAAACCGAAGACGTTCTCTCTATCGCACAAGGGGGGTTAAGGGTAGGTTGGGGTAAACACCACCCCAAGGAGGCCCCGTGAATAATTATAAAAGAAATAAGATAGACATTGACTTCACCGCGTCAGGCCGTAGATGAATAATAATGGTTTTTTGTTTACGTGTGTAGCTGCCTTTATGAGCCGTTACTGGCTTTTATGGGCTGAAATATTGTTGCGGGATAAACAGGTTATTAAAGTAGGTAACAGGTTTAATGTCTGCCTGTAGTACTGATTTGTCTTAAAAATACAAAAGCTAAAAATTTGCATTTTTTTTTCTACAAATCCATTTTTATATGGGTTGGCGTTGTATTGAATGAATAAAGAATAAAGTTCCATATATACAATATATACCTACATACATTTGTCTAATCTTTAACTAGGAAGTTATCATGCGCTATGGGAATTCAACAAAGATTAGACAATTTACAAATGTGACATCCAGACCGGAACTAGCTTGTACAAAATAGTATGTCCCTAGTGGGAATCAAACCCACGACTTCTGACGCTCGAGTCCAATGAACAAGTCACTAGGCCAACGAGGTGGTCGATCAATCAAATAAGTGCAGTATATAAAATGGACTTTATCACCCAACGTAACAATATATCCTAATTGCAATAATATGGTGTCGTTAGAGGTGAAATTCCTGATTCGTGTTTGGTTTTTGTTTAGTACTGAAAAAGAGCAAAATCTAACATCTCAGGTGAAGCGTAGAGGAATAAACGCTAAAACCCGACACAAACAGTGCAGTGCAGGAAAAGTAATCATGGTTCGACGTAACTTTGTTTGACGTAGACGTACCTGCCACTGCACTGCACTGTGAGCCAGACATCGATTAAGTGGGCGAAAAGTTCATAATTATATCTAAACTTTGACATTTATTTCAAACAATAGTTTTGATTTGATTAAGTAAAAAAAATAAGGTAGTCAATTTAGTTTATTATTTTTGTTAATTTATATTGCCTTTATTAGTTAGACTCTTTTATGGAATATAAGTTAATTTTCTTCTGTAAGAGTACACCACTGCATCTTTCTAAAAGTTCTGGTAATAAATAATTTAATTGTGTTACTCTTCAGAACATAAACTGGCTGCATTCAAAATAACGTTGTTTTTTTTACAATAGAGTAACAAAGAAACCTTCAACTAAATGTCTATTCCATACTATGAGGAGAAACGTATAAACAAACATTCCATTAGAGATTTTGTGCATGATTTGAAAAGAAATACAAGATTTCAATTTCATGGCGGTTTATTCATATGTTTCTTTCGTCTAATGGTTTGAAATCTACTCGATAAGTCATCTGATTTGGGACATGTAACATTCTTTGTTGCACATGTTTAATTTTTATCTGAAGAATATACAGTTACTTCTGTAGCTCAAATTTTAACAGGAATTCAAACCACTGTGCAACCAC
Organism: Esperia sulphurella; assembly: GCA_947086405.1. Classification (NCBI taxonomy): domain Eukaryota; kingdom Metazoa; phylum Arthropoda; class Insecta; order Lepidoptera; family Oecophoridae; genus Esperia; species Esperia sulphurella. The sequence continues at coordinate 11,335,332 of OX352273.1, read as the reverse complement.
GTTTCTCCCGCAGAAAACTAGGCCCGATGAAGCGTGTCGCGTTGGGGAGATGGGGGCAAAGTGGAACGGTGTAAATTGATTACGTGTAAAACTGTTAGCCGGTGGACTACTTATATGCACCTTGCCTCGACGACGCTAAATGCAATCTAATTTTCGCACGTCTAGGTGGAGGAAATTTTTCACTGACTCGGAAATGGAGTGGTTAGGTTTGAAGATAGGATTGAGAATATTATGTATGCTAATGACGTTTAAGAATTTTCATATTTGTCTGGAGCCGGAGTTTCTTTTAGCAACTAGCTTAATCATCATCAGCAGGAATACGTCAAGTGCTGAACATAATAGAATTCCACTTTTGTTAGGCTGTCCATTGGGTGATTTGCAATAATCACCACGCTTAGCAAGCCGATTGGTGATCGCAGTAATGATCTTAATCATCATCATCAGGTTATTTTTGTTTCCACTGCAGGAGCACAACGCTCTCTCATCTGCCGGAGACAGACGGAGGATTTGGCCTACACTCCCCGCGCTGGCCAGACGGGTTGGGGAGGCCTGATTGATGTTTTATAATGTATTCCCTTAGTCGCCTTGTACGACATCCACGAGAAGAGTTGGAGTGGTCCTATTCTACGCTACCGGAAACCACACGGCTAATGATCTTAATGATACAGGAGAAATCTGCTGTCCGTTCCCTTAGTCGCCTTAAACACCCACGGGGATAACCACACAGTTTTATCAGTTTTAACTTTATTTTAGAACAAATAAACATTCAAAGTAGTGATATAAAACGATAGATGTATGCGAGTATATTAAGCTGTTGTAAAATACAACGCCAACTATTGTTAACAGTAGATACCTACGTAAATACACCATATAGATACTTGACAAGCCACCAAATTAACATATAATAATTAATGCAGCGAAGCCTCAATATAAACAAAAATCTGCTCCAAAAATTCGACAAAGAATAAAAAATAAAACACTGAAGAGTCGCTCATATGCCCGGGGCATAATTAAAGAGTTGAAATGAATATTTAAATGTTCCGTAGAGGGCGCTCTCGTCACAATGACGTTTCGAGCGTCCAAATCTAGGAAGATACGTATTTTTGGAAGTCAAGTTCCGCCCGTGGTTATACTGGGCGCAAGTGCTTTTTTTACACTAAATACATATAATTGTATATTTACCATATCAATGTAACTGAACTATTTCCAGTGATTTATTTACAGTTTTACTTAGATAATTTTCAGGATCCATTAAAAATAATCCGATGCTGCTGTATAAAATCAGAAGTTTTGTAGCTATAATTGGGCTGTTGCTGTTTTAACGGTTATTATACGTTGTACTTATTTATGAAATTTTTTGTTAAGATGATGATCATAAGCCAAAATACGTCCACTGCTGAACATAAGCCTCCCCAATATAATGCTTATTTTGGAGGGGCTGTCCATAGGGGGGATTTGCCATAATCACCACGCTTGATAGGCGGATTGGTGATCGCAGTAATAGTCTTAAGATAGACAGAAGAACGTTGCTGTCCATCCCTTGTGCAATCCCTTAGTCACCCTGATGACACCCACGAAAAGATGAGGGGGAGAGGGGGGTGGCCCAATTCTAAGCCGGCACATTATTTATTTATGATAGCTTTAATGAATTAGTGTATCACTGGTCATCATTTTCGCTAAGTGATCACTTTCGCTAATTCACCAGTTTCCTTATCCGCCATTTTAACTAATTCGCCAATTTCATCAATTCGTCGTTTTCGAATACATTTGCTCTCAATACAACTCATGCCCTATCGCAGCACAGCGGGACAAGTCAAAGATACAGATACGTCGCGAGGGAGGGAAGCGTTTGCCAAAAATTATAATTTTAATTGCGGACCCCTTACCCCCACTTCCCTTAGGGTACTCCACGTTGGAATATAAATTATAAATTCAACGTGAACTTCGTTTTGTTTTTTCCTTCGTTTGCATGTGGCTTGTGTATTTTTAGTAGCAGGTTTTATTTGGAGAAGCTATAATGATGAACTTGGATTAAGCGATTGGATTAATCTTAATTAAATTGGATAATTGGATTGGAGAGCTAGAACAGATTTGTATAAAAGAATCCAAAGCAGATATTTAAGTCTCTGACATATTATTGTCTGCGCAATATAACAATTGGTTTAAGGGAGTGCAAAGACATCCGGTGCTACAAATACCAACCTCATCTGCTCGTGGTGCACCCTGCTGATTGACCTACGAGGCTTTGGCAACGGACAATGGCGGTATAATTCAGTCATTCACAAGGCCATAAATACCACAGACCCGGGGCGGGCAGCAGCGTCACCGGTGCGAGACGTACTGTTAAGCCAACATATCTGCCAGTGTTGCTAGATAAAGATCATGAGAACACAGTGTTTTAGATACAAAAATTACAATGTTTACGACAAATATACAGTAAATTGTACACAAAAATACAGTGCGTTTTACAGTGCAATTAAAAGACATTTCAATTATTAAATTTGTGTTTATATATAATCAAATCACCTAAGTAATTTCATATCGCATTACAAAACTTATAAAATGCATATTATGGGTCTTTTGGATCACGCTGTAGCGAAGTTTAGAAGCCGTTGTCCTTTAGCCACTTATATCTGAATTTTTGTTTATAATGTTTTTTTTTGTTTTGTTAGAGTTTTTTTTATTAGAGATGTTTCACTTTTATCTTCTCCAGAACTGTCGCCAGAAGGACAAGACATATTTTATCGATAAAAACATACCTAAAATTAATCACTCGCGGAATAACTAAGTTGTGAACTAAGCTCTACTTACAGAGAATAAAATGGAACACTTTTAAGTTTCTATTGAATTCGTCATAAGTGTAACCAATTTATTTATTTTTATTTATTATTTTATTTATTAACCAATAAAAACAGAATTTACATATTTCCAGTGCAACAAAAACCAGACTTGTAATTTAAATAAGACATTATACAATAGAACTATGTTATCACGTGCTGCTCTACAATTAGGCCGATTAAACCCAGTCATCGTAATGCATGGGGAATATCACAGGAATCTCCTATGTTGGTTAGTCGCATTCATAATTTTCAAAACCATTCTTATCATTCTTATTCAGCGTTCACTTTTATCAATATATCATGAATTTTTGGCTCTATAAAAATTACAGTGTTCTCCATACACTGTAATTGTAGTAATACAGTGAGTAGATGACGTAAAAATACAGTAAATCAACTGTAATTACAGTGCACCTGGCAACACTGATGTCTGCCCAGCGTAGCTATTAAGTATAGGCAAAATTCCCTATGAGCATCAATAAGATTTATTTTGTGGTGGCGTTCATTGGGAAGACCTATGTCCAACAGTGGACGTCTCAGGAGTAATATGATGATGATGATATGAATGTAACAATAACAATAAACAATGGGCTCGATTCTGAAGGCACAGTGTTAAAATTTGACAGCACTAAAACTGTTGCTATCCTTGTCACACAGTATTATGAAGATAAAGACGAAATCAATTATAGCGCTGTCAAATTTTAAATCTATGCCTTCAGAATCGGGCTCAATGTTGCATTATAATTTCTACTGACATTTAAGACCTATGCCATATATGACGTATTTAATATAACTATTTTACATAGAGAAAATTTACCGTCAGGACCATAACACCTAGTGTCCCAAAATAACCAGTGTCGCAAAATGTCCAGTTTCAAAAATCAAGTGTCTGAAATTGTCTGGTTTCAAAATGTCATTATCCAAAATGTCAAATAACACAATTATTAAGAAAAGTTAGCGACAAAGTCAAAAATCTTTATTACACAGGAATACACTTGGTACATTTATGTACGTATTTTTTATCGACTACTTATCCCTTCCTAGGTTTACCGCTGTGAAGCATAAACGGTGCTAAAAACTTCCAACTAAACGACAGGTTATAAAATGGCGTCTATATCGAGGTATTAACAATTAGCGTAAGGGATAAAATGTAAAAAATGAGTTACACATATTGTTTAATTCAGAATTAGCTTGAGTTGAGTTGAAATGAGTTACAGCCATAGTTGTTAATAAATATAATAATAAAATAAATAAACAGTTGGAGAATAAAAATTATATTTGAGTTTTTATATCGTTCAAGATCTAGAAAATCTATGAAACTTTACTCAGTCATTTAAAAAGTATCAAACACATAAAATTTATTCAACATATTTTTTTACTGATATGAAAGCACCAGCTATTGGCTGCCTTTCCATTTAAAATAAAATATATAAATAATTTATTTTTAAAAAACTATTCAACATAAATTAATAAAAAAATAACAGTATTTTGGCTCTCCGAAAGTCATTTGTCCCTTACATTAATTAATATTTCCTGTATGTTATGTAAAATTTACGTGAGAGTTCAACATTATAAATTTGACACGACTTCACACAATAAGATGCATCAATTTAGAATTCAAAATAATACGTGAAGTTTATCAATCCCGCGTCGTAGAGGCTAATACAACGGATTCTATGGACTACTGATTGTATTTAAATAGAATTAACAGTTTAATAACCTAACACCCTGTATCCATGAATATATCTTCGTTTTCACTGCAAATACAAACTCACTTAACCCCAGAAAAGTAAATAACACTCTCATTTCCTCTGAACCTTGAAAAATTAATGACTTCCAAAACACACACGCTCGAAACAAAGAGGGGTGCAGAACGCCGAAAAATGCGGATAAAGGACTCCGGTAACAATTTCCTTTCTGTCATTATCTATAAATGCATTATGCATACAAGTGACTGGTGGGTTTCGGCAGTACACAATCAGAGGTAAAAATTATAAAGCACAGGGGCGTCGCCTAAAAAACAAGCGGTTTAAATTAGGAGTTGTTTTCAGAGATGAATTACGGGTTAAAATCACAGGTTAAACCCGGGTGGTTACCTATCTCTAATTGTTGGGGATGGATTGGTTTGAGTAAATGATTTGTGTCCTTTTTTCTGCAAAAATGACTTAAATCCTTTGAATAACTAAAATGGACAGTAATGTTGCTATGACGTCATCAAACGATAACAGTATAATAAACCTGACGTTAGTTTATGATCGCAGATTGTATCGTCATATACTTACTCAGACTAAAAACGAAATATGTATTTTGGGTACCGGGCGTATCTAATTCTAGCAAAATAAAATCATTAATAGGAATTAAGTCACCGATGTGAACAAAAATTTCTGCGCAGCAAAATGAGATTATTAGCTCTACATGCAATATCTCTGTGCTACTAAGTGAACTCAGCCACTCGAATCCTTCCACCGCGGGCATCAAATACGGGTAAGATTCTTACCCGCATTTCTTACTCGCATTTGCTTATTACTCCTCAGGAACTACCTGAGTGCTCGGGAGGGAAAGGAAAAAAAGTGGGAAATGCGACCACGGGATTAGTAATTTCCGATAAGCCGTAACTCGTAGACGTGTTTAGCCCTTTTTTTTGTTATTTGGAATGGGGTTTTTAACATTGTTAATAATGTTATTAATTAAATAAGTACCTATATTAGTCCTTTTTATCAGAATTTAATATCGTAAATGGATATTGTGTAATTTATGTCGTTAACCATTTTTCACTTGCAGGAGCGGTATTGCGATGTTGGATTTAATCGGTTTTATAGAATTACTCCTGTCGAAAAAAAGCACGAACAAAATGGAACAGTTATAAAAAGAATTAGAGAAGGTTTGACGAATACATATCTAGAAATTACTTGTAAGAAACCTTAATTCTATAGCGCATTAAGTTGATATTAAGAAGTCCTGATAGACATTGTCAATTTAATAAATCCCAAATAGTTTCTAATCCCTATTGGTCTTATCTTCTTAGAGGGCCGGTCTTATCTTCTTAGAGGGCCGTAGACCTAGCGACACTTCGACCCTTCAGGATATTTTTTTTTGGCACATGCAAGTTTCCTCACGGTGTTTTCATTCACCGTAAAGCCTGTGGTATACGTTAGTACAGATGATGTTCTTCGTAGCAAAGAACACTAAAAAGTAGCCAAGTCAGAACAAACTAGAAGTCCTCGAGACGTCGACGGATCTGTCTTTATGAAATGTTTAAGTGAGCGGTTTCCTCCTCTATATTTTATTTTATTTGACTCTCAACCTATTGCGGTTTAAAGTATTCCTAATTTGATGAGAGGACTCCAGGTGGAAATTCTAGAGATACCGCGAATATTCGTTAAATAATCTTCGTTTATATTAGACATGTGTGAGATCAGGACGTTCCCTGGGTTCTAAAATACGACCTTAAGTTCTAGTCAAAAGCCTACATTAATGAGGTCGATGGTTCAAATACTATACATGTATTTTTTTTAAACTTAATTAATGTTGGAGTTTAAATTATGAATTAACAGTGCAGTATGCTCTCGCTGTGTAGCCTTTATAATAAATTAGTCATTAAACCATGGTATAATATTTGACTTAACGCTATCTATCTACCTGGTTCCATACCCACAAGAATTATTATGATTCCGCAGTCTATATCGCCTCAAAAAAGTATAAACGCTGTAAACCACATCGGTATTTTTTTTAGCTATTACAGAAGAAAAAATCGTCTAATGGTCTGGGTCCCGTTTCTCTACAGCTCTTCTATTAGTTTATTATTTACTTCTAGATCCGTCTGGGTCCAGTGTCTCTATGATGTAGATTAATTTGTAATCTAATTCCGAATTTGCAATAAAACAATATTTATATAGATGTGGGTTATAACGTTTATACTTTTTTGTATCGGGCAAAGAAAACACCACCAAGAGACATCACGTATATTTAGAACAGCACTGTGTACTTAATAAATAAAGCTAATATCAATAATCTATAATACTTATCTAACTAAAGCATAAAACCATTGACAGGTCGTGAGCCCACACCATAAGCTGAGCTGTCGATATCTGTTAACCTGTAATGGAGACCATAACCACGCCTCTGTATGCCCTCGACGGTGTATTCCCGTTGCGATATTTTTCTTTCCAAATATGTGATGAATTTTTAGATTTTATACTTCACAAACCTAAATTTATCAAATCAACAGCCTTTTATGTTAAACTGTTCGATGATAGCTATATACACCCTCACAACAAGGTGTACAAGTGCTTAATAGATTCCATCTTAAAAAAGTTAAACTATTCCAAAAAAATTAGAACAAAGAAGTAATTATTCAGTATTGTTATAAGTATAAAGGTCACAGTACACATTGGCCCATGCTGGCCCAGTGCAAGCCATCGCCATTGTGTAGGTACACGGGACAATGGTGCATGATATCGTGGCGCGCAATGGCGAAGTTGTCGGTTTTTCGGGCACTCTTTTAAAGGAATCGTGGCGTAGCCTGGCTGGTGGTGTTCACACAGTCGCCCATTGTTCAGTTCGTCACCGACCGCTGACAGGGTGATGCGCTTTTTTAATTGAAGAATTGTTCAATTTCTGATTGAGAAGTAGGTACTGAATAGTTGTATGCAGTATATAAATAAACTAGTGACCCACCCCGGCTTCGCACGAGTGGACATTTATTTTTTAAACATTTTGGGATAAACGTAGAGTAAATGACTGTTTATGCAGAACATAAGTAGTTATTTTTTTATTTATACTTTTCTTATAAAATTTTATATTTTTATAATAAGGATCTCTAATTTTTTAAAGTAATAAATATAGCCTATGTTACTCAGTTTGACGTTTGTCAAACACCTATATCGTTTTAATAACTATAACAACTAAAATAAAAATAATTTAATAATACAATATAAAAAAACGAGCAAGCAGTTTGTATTTTATTTTGCAATCAGTACAAAAAAGAACTTTGATTTCAAAATTTCTTCTGCAACTCTTCCATACCTATAAAAAGAAGATACGTCATTTTATTTTCGTAACAAAATAATGTTTTACAAAAGTGAAGAAATGAGAATAAACCACACTCGCGTGCCAGCCCCCACTTTTGACACGTCAAAACAGATACATAGGTACCATTCTTTTTCTTCGGACAGGTTATGTTCCGATTAATTTGTTTAAGCATTGTTATCGATAGTAGAACGAATGGAAGTTTTAGGGGGTGAAACATAACGCACCTAAAAATAAACATGTATTAAAAAGTAAAGAAAAATTTGTCATAGCAATTTTCTCCACACAGTCTGCTTCTGAACGTGTTTATACCTCTCTGTTATATGCTGATAAATCTTCTGTTTCTTCTGTGTCCATTTTTGCTGAAGGTTATAGTATTAATTGTTAGAGTGACTTGAACTTTAAAAAATATTGTTAACGGAGTGAACGGATGCTTTTAGTGCACAATAGGCAAGGATTTTTATGGCAGTATGTTCTTATTGTCAAAAGAGCCCAAAATTCATGGGTTATTGGAATTTCTATTACCATCTTCCACCTCCATCATCAATGACGATTATTCTTCATACGAGTTCGATGTTACCATATGATTGTGTTGGTCACCAGAATTTGATCATCTATACCACAATTGTAAGTGGAGTTTATAATATTAGGAATTTACACGTCAAGCTAAGAAATGCGCGTTAAAATAACGTACCTCTTAAATATAGGTACACTGGCACTAAATCATGCATATAATACATAAAAACGTACACATAATACATAATATCATCATCATCATGATGCTCACGCCTTTTTCCCAGAGGGGTAGGCAGAGACGATGTATCGCCACTTTGCGCAATCTTATGTCGCAAAGCGGCTTTCCTTCGCCCACTTTTCGCCCCATGATACCCCTTGACGTGATGTGTTGCGAACAACATCGCCGCCTATACATAATATGTACGAGAATGATCATCATCACTAACCTTTTTACAAGAATTGTTATTAACTCGTTACTACCGTCAATTAAATCCTGTATCCACGAATGTCCCTAATACAAATTTTCTTAATATCTTTTTATCAGACTGCTACACGTTTTAAACAAAAGAGAGTTTTCTTTAATAATCATATTGCAATGCCTTTCTATCTCAGCATATCAATACAATACAATACAATTTATATCTACCCGGACAAAACCATACGTTCGATTCGAAGCCCCAAACGCAAAACCCATTTGTCAAAATTAAAATGAAACACACGCCAGCAATACACTAAGTATATTCACACGACGACGTTGCCCAGAACACATTCCATTTTTAAAATAATAATAAAAAAAGAAACGCGATCTTAAAAAAATTTGTTTCCCGCTCACAATGTATAAAGCACCCCATTCACAACACAATGGATGGTTTTGCACTGTTTTGTGTAAGCTGGATCGCATGACCCGTCGACGTGTGTCTGAAAGTACGTGTATGGGTGCACTTACTGAATTGTTTTTGTTTTCTTCATGCTTTTCCCTTTATTTCGTTGGAGAGTATAATTTCACATTTTTCTTGAGACTTTTCTCCGTGAACTATGCATTTGAGGTGCACGTGAAATGGATGCTTGACTTCTGGTATGAGAGTAGAAATAGCATAAAAATAATAGTGTAACTTCACAATTTTATGTTTTATAGGGAGAATATTTTAGCAGTTTGAAATAATACCTCGGTAATTTGGTATTCATCATCATCATCAGCCTAAATACGTCCACTGCTAGACATAGGCCTCCCCAATAGAATACCAGTTTTAGTAAGTTGTCCATTGGGGCATTTGCTATAATCACCACGCTTGGCAGGCGGATCGGTGATCGCAGTAATGATCATAACATACACAGGAGAATGCTGCTGCCCGTCTTTGGTGCAATCCCTTAGTCGCCTTGACGACACCCACGGGAAAGATAAGGGTGGTCCTATTCTAAGCCGGGAACCACACGGCAATTTGGTATTAATGGGCATGTACGAGTATTTTAGTCTGAAGAAGAATTTTCATAGTTGTATAATGATCGTCATTCATGGAAGTTGTTCCCGCGTTTTTTCGAGAACAGTATGTTGTGTATTGTTTTTTCCAAATTATTGATATACATTAATTAATTATATGCATAAATTAATTCGGGCTTTAGTGTTTAGTAGTGATTACGCAGTGCATTACGTAACGAATGTACAGTAAGTACACTGTGAAGGAATCTGATCTTTTCAAAACCGAGTACTTCCTAACCTCAAACGTTCCTAAAGCTTACTATCAACACATCAACGTTAGTAAGGGAGTCTGTGACTATATTAGGACTAGTATGGGCACTCTGATACTGATAGTGAAAACAGAAAATAAACGTCATTAGACTGATGGCATTGTTGCCAATGTCTTAAAAGCAAACAAAAAGTCATCATTCGTGTCAAAACCATAGACTTAGTACATTTGACTTCCTAAATTTATGGTCAAAACTTTCGATTTGTATATTTTGTAGTACGTTATTAGTAGTAAGTACGGAATTACGTTATTAAGTAGTAAGTACGGAAAAATTACCCATTAATATAACTTTTTTCGCAGTTCTTTTTATTATTCTGTTAAAAATAATTTATATGAACAATTTGATGCTAACAACATTTCGCGTAAAACTGTTGATTTTTAGAGAAATTAAGAAGGGACGAACGTAAGCAATAAAATGAAAATACTTTCCATATACCTACCTGTAAGAATACAAGACCAAAATAGAACGAACAGTTCCTCAATAATACGGGAAATGAGCAGGAAACACGGGAATGTGATGGATAGGAACAATATTTGTCTACAAACCGATATTACGGGGTGGGGCAACACTGGGGCAGAGTGGGGCACAGTGGGGCACGTCAAATACATTTACTATCCGTGTCAAATCGATGGCAGGGCGCGGATAGTTAAGTGATAAAATGTTATGGGAGTTTATATGGTTATTGTAATGGCTAAAGTTATGATTAATTATTATTTTCATTTACGATGAGTTGAGTACCTACAACATTTATATAGTTGACACTATACATACTTAAACTCACGCCTTGGTCCCAGAGGGGTAAGCAGAAGTGATGTATCGCCATTTTGAGCGATCCTGACAACACAAAGCGATTTTCCTTCACCCGCTTTTCGCCCCGTGACACCACTTGGCGTGATGTGTGGCGAACAACATCGCTGCCTCTGTTGAGACACATTATCGTACCATATTTAGCTAGGTAAATAATTGCCCACCTTATCAGAGTACTTACATATGTTGTCTATGGCCGTTTGAATTGTATTTATTTAGTCGTATGAACTTTGAATTCAGTCACTAAACAACAGGGTTGCTTTTTAAATCAAATTTAAAAGAAATCCCAGTTATCTAGAACGAATTTAACGAGACTCATTGATTGATCATTAATTATGTCACATGCGAGTCGAGGCAAGTGTCAGACCCACAGTAACGAACCTGACTCTGTCATACGAGGCCGTGAAAGACGGGGCTGTGGTAACGGTACGCTGTAATTTGTCAGGATTCTCATTGCGATTGGGAATATGGATACTAACTTAAACTGATTTCTGACCTTTGTTATTATGTTTTAAGCACAATAAGTCTGCGAATGTCAAAGTTGTGAAATAACTTTAACTTACTAAGTTATTAAAACATGAAAGTGCGAGTTGACAGATCTTTCGTAATAAAAAAAACTGGTTTAATTAAACCTCAAACTAGTTGGCATAATTGAAGTTTACCGAAATTTTATCTAAGCTATGATCGCGCATATCCTTAACAACCTTTAATTATCATCATCATCAGCCTGAAAAGGTCCACTGCTGGACATAGGCCCAATCATAATGCTGTCCAAAGTATAAAATGAAACTTATGGGAGCTTATGTATAAATTAAAAAAAAAACATATTTTACATGATATTTAGAGTACTTCCTTAAGAGTGATATTTCTTAAAAAATCGTAACAGCATCTTTTTTAGGAAAAATTACCAAAGAGTATTAAATCTACAGCCAAGAACGAGAGTCAACTGGAGGTGTTAATTGGAGGATCGCGTTTAATGAAGCCGTTGACGGCGATGTGTGAAGTGCGGTTTGGATCTCGAAGTTTTCAACCGTTGATACTTTCTGAGCGTGATAATGACCATTAATTAAATTATTATTATTGTTAATCTTGTTAGCCGTGTGGTTCCCGGCTTAGAATAGGGCCACATACCATCTTCCCGTGGGTATCGTCAATGCGACTAAGGGGCAATCCCTTAGTCGCCATCTATTACGGTAAATTTTAAGGATATTAATTACCATTTATTAAATAAAGTAGCTCCGCCGCCAGGTGGACCGACTACCTAAAGAAGGTGGCCGGAAGCGGCTGGATGCGGAGGGCGGAGGACCGGGTGTGGTGGCGTTCATTGGGGAAGGCCTATGTCCAGCACTGGACGTCTAAAGGCTGACATGATGATGATAAAATAAAGTATATTCCTGGTGCCGTGAGGTTCCCGGCTTAGAGTGCCGTTTGGTTCCAGAAATAGAATAGGGCCACCCTCAATCTTCCCGTTAGCGTCGTTAAGGCGATTGAAGGATTGCCAGGGACGGGCAGCAGCGTTCTCCTATGTATATTAAGATCATTACTGCGATCACCAATCCTCCTGTTAAGCGTGGTGTTTACAGATTATGGCAAATCCCGCAATGGACAGCCTGCCAAAAGAGGCATTCTATTGGGGAGGCTTATGTTCAGCAGTGGATGTATATAGGCTGATGAGGACGAATCACAAATATAATGTATGTATGTAAACGCTTTATTGTACCAAAAATAACAACAACAACAACAACAATAATAAAATAGGAATTAAACTGTGTACAAAGGCGGACTTATCCCACTTAGGGATCTCTTCCAGTCAACCTTATAACACTCTGACCGGGACCAACTTGTACAAAGTTGTCTGTCCCTACTAGGAATCGACCTCTGGTGCCAAAGTCTTACGACCAAGCTACTAGATAGTCGAGGAGGTCAGTCACATCATGATCTATTTATTGCAGATTAATCCAAGACGTGAATTCAGATTAAAGTCTAGACAATCTATTTTCCATAGCAAAGACAATAAAAACAGCAAAGATATCACGGCCATGAAAAGGCAGCCGCGCCTCTACAGGGCGTCTGTTGCACCAAATTCAATTATCGGAAACAAATTACAATCGAGTCGACTAAACGGTTCGTTTAAATCGATGTTAATGACTGAGGGAGAGCTTTCAGTTATTCGATTATGGATAATTTTACGACTTATTATACCTATGGGTAATACTTACCGTACTACACCACAGTTGGAATACTTACGTTACTATAACACAATTATAATATTAACCTTAGTATATCACAATTAGAATATTAACCTTACTATAACCACAATTAGAATACTTACCTTACTATACCACAATTAGAATACTTACCTTACTGTACCACAATCAGAATATTTACCTTACTATACCACAATTATAATACTTAGCTTACTATATCACAATTAGAATATTAACCTTACTATACCACAATTATAATACTTAGCTTACTATACCACAATTAGAATAGTTACCTTACTATACCACAATTATAATACTTACCTTACTATACCACAATTAGAATATTTACCTTACTATACCACAATTAGAATAGTTACCTTACTATACCACAATTATAATACTTACCTTACTATATCACAATTAGAATACTTACCTTACTATACCATAACTAGAAAACGTACCTTCTTTACCATCATCATCATGTCAGCCCTTAGACACCCACTGCTGGATAGGCCTTCCTCAATGAACGCCACCACACCCGGACCTCCGCCTTCGGCATCCAGCCGCTTCCGGCCACATTATTCATGTCGTCCATCTGGCAGCGTTGCCAGATCTGTTTATCCAAATACCAGGACTAAAATGAAAAACAAATTGGAAGTTAGAAAAGAATCATACCAATAGTTATAATCCTCACAAAATGTAAGGAGATCAATCAGTGCGTCTCTTCCTTCTGTAATCGATTCTTTTTAAGTGCTTTCCGCCCCAAATTGGCTACTTAGATGGAAAAGCGGGATACAACATCGTTTTTGGTGCCAGAATTTGCAATAAAAAAAATTACATGGTTGTAGGTTACAGCGTTTAACTTTATACCTATATCCGGCTCGAAGGACCACCATTTTCTAAATTAATTCAGTAAGTGTGCAAGTTGTTAGCCGAATATTTATTATGACATTTATTGGATCACTCGGTGGCATGTTAAAGTGATTCAAATTCGGAATAGTGACCTCGAAACTGGCCACCGAGGCAATAGGTCGCGGGCGTGGCGAGACATTCGTTCGATTAAGAGATTGGGATTGCATTCGTAATTCGAATCGTGTTCTAAAATTGAAACAGCAGGTATCGATGTACGTTACTCTGAGAACACCATCTATAAGGCCATCTGTAGATCGACCTACATTTTGAAATTGGATGTGTGGACTTGCATAATATTGTGAACCTCTACCTAACTACTACTCTATTTAAATCTGAAATCGTGCAGCTACGGAATTGCTTAAGCAACGTCATTTTGTACGAAGGACATGCATGAATCACATATTTTATATTTTAATATAGGGTCTTTCAAAATTAACTACACAAATTTTGCCAGTTGTACCAATTAGATTTTATTAAATAAAAATTGTCGTTTCATTACCTAATACCTATTTTCGAGAAAAATGATCGAAATGATGTCTAAATGACATTTAAAAATGTAGAGTTGATGAAACACGCGAAGTTATTAAAGGGAGGACATAACTCCTGCAAGTATTAATTTAGCAATCAATACCATCATCATCATCATCAGCCCGAAAGTGTCCACTGTTGGACATAGGCCTCTCCCAAGGTGCGCCACTGAACCCGATCCTCGGTTCCTCTGATCCAGTCACTGCCAGCCGCCTTACGCAGATCGTCGCTCCATCTAGTCAGGGCGCGTCCCACACTACGCTTGCCCAGTCGCGGTCTCCACTCGAGAACTCGTTTACCCCAACGGTAATCGGTTCTCCGACAGATGTGTAATGATGGGCAATCAATATAATGTTTTATTTTAATAAAGACTGCATTCTAAAAAAAAAACTCCTACCTCAGCCGGCAATCGAACCGACACAATATGCATAAAAATAACAAGCCTTTACTTTTTGGTACAAATCAATAGAATCAACCACATGGATTCGTTTTAACGGAACCATAAAAATGGTTATAAAAATATGTGTACCAGCCTTATATCGAATCGGTATTCATAACAATTTAATTTTAATATGATACCTATTTAGTGACGTTTCATTTAATTGATTGGCAGTTTTACATTTCGAACAGTCACGTGAATCGCGTAGACAGACGGGGTCGTTGCAGACAATTTTGAATATTTGAGTATTAATTTGAAACAAAAGGGCGACGAGTGGAAACTTTACACCAGAATTTGAAGAACTGTGGTTTTTACCCGACTTCCCCTTTGGGGTTCTAACTACTGATCATATATGATATTATATATGTCGTAATATCCGACGAAGAACGAAGGTAACTGACATAGCAGGATTAGCTAGTTGAAGTTGAATTGGCCACATCTATCATCGACGGCCGTTCTGAAGACGAGTTCTGTAGTGGAGAACGCGGATTGGGACGCCCCGGCGACAGATGGACCGACGACCTGAAGAAGGTGGCGTGTGATGGCGTTCATTGGGGAAAACCTATATCCAGCAGCGGACAGCGGGCGGGTCTAAGGACTGACATGACTATGATGATGATATGTGTGTGATATTTCTATAAAATAATACCTATTAAGCTAATTTAGTATTTCAGAAACCTAATTTTTATTATAGGTAGTTCCTTAATTATACTTTTTCGATAAAATTGGTCAATTAGAGAAAAAGTTGTGCGGTGTGGCCATACTGTTTATTTATTTCTTTTTAAAGCTCATATAAAACAAGTTCAACAACTCAAGTACACTCGTGTGCGTGTATGACCACCTTTATATCATTATAATTGTATGCGATTTCTTGGTGATTCATTAAGGAGTCTACACACGGGGGGCTTTCAGCGATACATTATGAAAAGGCTGCTCGCGTGCAGATCGCGGGAACCGCAGAATGTGTTATTTGTCACGATGGTTTTAGTGTGGACATACCCTTTATATCAAATTTGCTTATAGATTGTAACTCAATCAATCAAAAGCACTCACCTAATACAGCTATAAACAAACCAATAAGTTGAACCTTAGTTTTTGCTCAATAAACTTAAAATAGCTAAGTTATAAAATTATTTTGATGACATACAGACGATAATGAAAATAAGGGTTAACCACGTCCCGACTTCCATATCCCAATGCACTATAAAGTAGATTATGGAAATCATTTCATCAATTGCAATATTACCTTAGTAACAATAGAGTTCAAAAGATGCAAAGCAAGCTTGAGCAAAAATAACTCATATTTTTAACCTTTTTTATTTTTGAAGCTTGTTCAAGGAGGTAAATGGCAGCCTCGTAAGAAAACAGTAATTTGTCATTTTATTTAGACCTCACTTTTAGAGATAACTTAATAAATATATATAACTGTGTTGCCTGATCGGATAAGGGACTTCTCAGTGATATAAAATGGCAAAAATCTTCTAACACACAGAGTACACTTGGTACATTTCTTTTATCTACCACCGCTTCATAGGTGCTAGCGCTGTGAAGAAATAACCGTGCAACAAATTTTAAAAATTAGATAACATGTCCATATTATTCTTGCTCACCATGACGGATGGCCCCGACCCGGCCATTCGTTTTAGTCTCATATACGACACTCATAATCCATTCAACCTCATACAGTGGCCATACAATAAAAAGTTTAATGCTGTTTTAATATTCGAGTTTATGAAACGACGATTTTAATAAGACTTGGATATGTATCAGATACGAAGTTACAATGTAGGATAAGGGGGGTCTCGTGGTGGCAACCATTATAGTGCTAGGTTATTTGTCTTTAGGATTTATTCAGTTTTAGCGATATTTAGTCCCGAATTCCCGAGTTATCGCTAGTACGCTCCCACTATCCATCCGTAATAGTGATATCTCATATCCAATCTATACTTCTTACCCATGCCCCGTCTCCTGTCTCCGATCCCTGACCCGTCCGCCAATCTAAGGTCTGCCGTGCCGATGGATGTGTGTCCAGGGGCTAGCCTGGTCGTCAGCGTGCCGACATGCCGGGCGAACTTCGGGCATTATTAGTCTTACCGAGTCATGCGGGGCTTTCATAAGTTGGAAAATAATTTCTCTAACTAATCGTGGTACCACGGAGGCGGCGATGGTGTTCGCAACACATCAGTGGTATCAGTAAAAGCGGGCGAAGGAGAGCCGCTTTGCGTCGCTCGTCAGGATGGCGAAAAGTGGCGATATATCGTCTCTGCCTCCCCTCTGGGACTAAGGCGTGAGCATTATGTATGTATATTTAGTATGCAATGATCACCACTGTACTCATTACTGTTTGTGAATAGATTTAATTTATCGCAAAACTCAAACCATCATCATCATTATCAGGTTATTTTTGTCTCCACTGCAGGAGCACAACCCTCTCTCATCTGCCGGAGATAGACGGAGGATTTGGCCTACACTCCCCGCGCTGGCCAGACGGGTTGGGGAGGCCTGATTGATGTTTTATAATGTATTCCCTCAGTCGTCTTGTACGATATCCACGGGAAGAGTTGGAGTGGTCCTATTCTACTCTACCGGAAACCACACGGCACCAAAACTCAAATAACTCAAATAACTCAGTGCAATAAGCTGAGCTGGGGACCCTTTTGGCGTCACACTACAACACTGTGTCATTTTTTTCTGTTTTATTTTAAGGGTTATGTAATTTGTTTGCTTCTTTTTGTTTTTTTTTATCATATTTATGTCGTCAATTTTAATTCCTGTGTTATATTTGTGTTCGCCAAATAAAGTCTTTCTATTCTATTCTATTTTTTTATAGCAATGTCCTTTGCACTTCCTCAAACTATAGGGCTTCTTTACGGAAATACACACGGGCTGTTCAAAGGTTTTGGTGATATATTTTGATTAGTGCGACACTCCCTCATATCTAGTGGCATAAGGCACAACAGATAGCTGGTCTCCATATTTGCATCCAGCCGCCTCCGGCCACCTTCTTCAGGTCGTCGGTCCATCTGGCGGCGGGTCTTTCTATCCTGAGCGTGCCCTGGTTAATAGTTTTGGTATTAAATTATATAAATCCTAATTTAGCAGACGGGTAAAGCCCAGAATCAACAACACATGGACGTGGGTACGGCTCTAATTTATAAACGGTTTAGTGTTTAATCTCCGTTGTAGAGGTGTATGACACGCGCCTAAAGCAATACACAGCCATACAGACATACGTAATCAGTAATAAACATGTAGTTGTATCATTAATGAATAGATTTTATTTTACAGCCTTAGTAAAAATAACAATGACATAGAAAATAATCTAGCAAACTATATTTGGTGTTAATTGATGCGGTGAACAAAATATGTCTGACATAAAACGAAATTCTCTCTGTCGCTGGTACCTATGCTGAAAGAAATCTCTCAGAGAGATATTCTTCACCTTCTGAAGTCTTTATTGTTTTTTTCTTTCTGCAAATATATGGCATAAAGGCCCTGTGGTTCCCGGCCACCCCAAATCTCCCCGTGGGTGTCGTCAAGGCGACAAAGGGATTGCACTAGGGATGGGCAGAGCGGCTCATGTTCAGCAGTGGACGTATATAGGCTGATGATGTGCAAATATACAATGGAAGACGTCATGAGGCTTCACAGCACGGAAGAATTTATGGGATTGTCAAAAGTCTATTACGGTATTAAATTTTAAGGAAATTACCATTTATTAAATAAAGTATATTCCTGGTGCCGTGAGGTTCCCGGCTTAGAGTGCCGTTTGGTTCCAGAAATAGAATAGGGCCACCCTCAATCTTCCCGTTGGTGTCGTTACGGCGACTAAAGGATTGCACCAGGGACGGGCAGCAGCGTTCTGTTTGTATGTTAAGATCATTACTGCGATCACCAATCCCTCTACCAAGTGTGGTGATTATGGCAAATCCCCCAATGGAAAGCCCACCAAATAAGGAATTCTATTGGGGAAGCTTATGTTCAGCAGTGGACGTATATAGGCTGATGATGAAAGTTCCTTCAAAAATTCATAATACACTTAAGACCTTTCCAGTCCATTGGGTCTGAAACTAACCTTAATGTGAAGAAGAAACTTACAGGAATCCTTAACTGACAGTAAATATGAGACTTCGCGTTTCAACTTCGTCGATTTTGTGAAACACTAAGAGTAAGAAGTAGGTACCTATATTCCATTCCAAATGATATTGCGCTCAAAACAAAATACTTATACAATTTCATTAAAATCAATAGTCGTATAAAAATAAATGCATTTGTATCTTAAAAACAATATAAATAATAAATGGTGTTTCTAAGTGGACCGCAAAGTGTATATGGTAATACAAACTTGCTTTTGCTGCTGGTGACCTTTTCATATACCTGTTACCGAGACACAAATACCGTTGGTTTTCGTATGATTATTGGTTTGGAATGAAATTATACATGAAAGGGATACTAGTAGAAAAACAAGGTTAGATTACCACGTTAACTCTGTAGACCACTTCGGAAGGTAACGTTGGGTATATATAGGTTTAAAATTGAACTTTCAATAAAACTGCCCTAAAATTATATTTGAACGAAGCGTTTTTGTCATGAAAACTTCCAGCTCCCGTGAAAACTACGTGAGAATGACCTACAGGCCTACCCCCCCCCCCCCCTTCCCCTACACCCTGCCCCCTGCCTGCCCTAAATCCGGTACGTTACCTGACCAGAGATTTCATATTTGCAGGGTAAGCAGCATTTTTAGATTTCGTGTCCAAAACTCTGTATGCAACGACTCCAGTATTTTTCTATATTTCTCTTTAAAATAACGCAGCGACGCTCAAGCGAATGAACTAGAGACCTTCCGCCGACTGGTTTCACGACGAGTCCTCACTAAAATAATAATAATAATAAAACAAAACAAAAATTTGGTTAAGCGGCATACAACCGAAACCGAAACGTTGTGGATTGCCCTCGAGTAGATAGGTACGGGTTCGCAAATCAGGCCATAGAATACGCGACAAGTATAAGTCAAAGTTACAGCCAAATCGCTTCGACCTTGCGTCTGCATAAGTGTGTGTGGAATTAGAAATAGATGACGACTGCAATTGACGTTTAACATAATACGGGTATGGTATGATCTGCATAAATTAAAAATAAGTAATGGTCAATTTGACCCGTAATGACATGACATTAATAAACATATTTGCCTGTACTGTGACTTTTTGTTGACTTTACAGTACTATTTACTACCCAAAGAGCGCAACCCTCGAGTACCTTATTATACCTATATATTTATAGCAACGTAATAATGTCTGACTGGGTGTATATTTAAGGTCAATATTTGCGTGACTTCCATGGAGTAATTTTTACTGACACTTTTAGAAAGATAATATTATGGTTTGAAAGCAGTTACTGTTGGGATTGCTAATCGAATGGTCACTAATACAATTTATGACCAAATCTTTCATAATATATTAAAATTTAAAACGTTACTAACTATTATGTGATCGGTTTGGTCAAAATAAGAGGTCTTTATGCACACAAAAGCGACGAATTTAATGCCTAAGCATTCTATTACCTGTAGATCTTAAGATCATGTAAATATCAATTATAAGTTTGCCGATTTTTACACTGGATAAATACGTGAGTTTCAAAATACATTCTAATGGTGTAACTATATTTTTTATTTAGATTTTTACTGTTTTTTTTAGCTGTATTTAAAACCAAACTTTTACATAAATATCAGCAGTCTTATAAACATTTGCGCTTTCCTGGCCCAACTCTAACAAACGCTACGACTGAAGCAATCCTTTTTTTCGTGCTCCTCTCCTTTACCGGGAAATGACTTTCTGACTCATAATCTCTCCCGCGATCTCATTAAAAATTCATAACTCAAAACTGAAAATTTGCTATAAGTTTCACGAAAGGCAAGCGGGTAAGTATCATTATAAAATATGATTTTTTTTCGTCTACGTTACGATTTAAATTTTAATAACCATTTCTTTACCTTGAATTTTTATGTAGATGTAAATAGTACAAAACCTCTTATTTGACACTAGCTGTTGCCCGCGACTTCGTCCGCGTGGACAACTTAACATCACAAACTATCATGTATTTCCCGTAGGAATTGAATGTTTTTTGGGATAAAAACTATCCTATGTCCTATTCCAAGACCTAACCTATATGTGTGCCAAGTTTCATCCCGATGCGTCCAGTGGTTGAAGCGTGATTGAGTAACAAACATCCAAATATCCAAACTTTCGCATTTATATTATAAGTAGTATACGATTATATCTAATTGCCTTGTATTTATTTGCATGTAGTTTTAATATGTCATTTAAATATGCTTCCGACACAATGTATTTTGTTTAAGGAATAAATTGAAATGAAATTGACACTTTTCAGGATAAACGAAAAACTTTTAATTTTTTTATATAGGTTTAAAAAATTCTAAATACCTAATTTCAAATAAATTAGAGCAATAGTTATAAAGTTAGCTTGGCTTCTCTCGTCAAAATGGCTTCTAAAAACTTTGATTCGAACCAACAAAAATGCGAAAATATAACATTCTGTACTTTTATGGTATCAATCGATAGAGTCAATCATAAGGATCAATTCTCTTTAACAAACATTGCATCTTAAAGTCAAGGACGACATGAAATCTAACTTGGTAGAAATTAGTTATCAAATCGATATTAGACTTTATAATTCTGAAAAGACAGGAAGCGGCTGGATGCGGAGAGGACCGGGTGTGGTGGCGTTCATTGGGAAAGGCCTATGTCCAACAGTGGACGTCTAAGGGCTGATATGAAGAAGTGTAGAGGTGTATGTTAGAGAAGATAGAAATTTCATGATCTTTTGTCACTTAGGTACACTCTCGTCAATTTGTTGACGTCCACTGCTGGACATAGGCGAATACCAACGCGCACTACCATACCCGGTCCTCTGCTCTCCCCATTTAGTTTCCTCTGGCCACACTTTTCAGGTCGTCTGTACACAGGTAAAAAGAAATGAAAATAAATTGATTTAAATTGCAAAAATAAGGTGGTCTCATAGTATATCCAGCCACAACTTATCGTAAGCCAAACAATTGTTTTTTCTTTAAATAGGGTTTTAATGCTAAGGATTTGAGCTCTTTTGAAATAAAATTGTCGCTTATAATAAGTTGGCGGACGGTTATGGCTCAATATATCGAAACCAATATTTTCTTGCTGTAAGAAAAAAAACTTCCTTGAGTTGATAACTCAATTGTTTTATTTATTTATTTTAGGAAAACTTACAGCTATTTATATCTAAGTAAATTACGAACAGAATTTGAGAAATAAATAAAAAAAAATATACAGTGAAAAAAGCCAATTAAAAATGTTCACTTCTAGAGATAAATTAAATAATAATTAACATTTATAATAATCTAACCATATATACTAAAAATAATACACAATACAAGCAACAAAACCTAACTGAAAGCAACCTTAATAAAAAACTTAAAAAAAACATAATATAAAAAAAACAACAACAAAGGAAAAATTCTTAATTTTGTGGGAAGTCATGTCACATCGGAATATAGACAATGTTATCTTACGGGACAGAATAAGTAATAGTACAAGTCTTACGCCAAGAACAAGTAGTACTTGTTTTTGGGGCTTTTAAATGAAGAATTTTTAATGTAGTTTTAATGGTTCACTTTGATTGTAATAAATACGTGAAGCAAAATATTTTATTATTCTAAGAATATCGTACTCGTATTCTAGTAATAAATAAAAATCGATAAGATAAAAACACATAATACCGGTGCACATCCTTCAAACAAACCCCGAGTATAGCCTTGTCCATAGCTAGCTGACATACTGACACTAAATACCTTTCATAAATAAAAAATGGTTACTAATAAGTTTACTTTTATGTTTATTTGATATGATTTTGTTGACGCTACACAATACTTCCACCGAGTAAAAGGAAGCGAGAGTCCCACCCTCAGCTGAGAAAGGAAGGAAATCCACAAAACAAAACGAAGTCTGCTTTCCTTGCACAATGCACATTTGCAGTTCCCTCTCTTTGCTGCACCTTTTCGCTTTGTTTACGGAAAGGATACTGTGTTACAATATATTTTATTTGTGTATAGAAAAACTGTTTCTACCGCTGTCCGTGTTATATGTTATAACTTATATAGTGTGACATTATTTTAATTGTTGACATTATAATTAATATTTTGTATACTGTTTGTTTTATGATGACCCCTTTACCATATTAGAATGACATGTAGAATTGAATTTTTAAATGTAAGAGTAAAATAAATTAATTTAATCTATAAATAATATATACAGGTGGATCAGAAAAGTATCACCAGCCGTTAATATCTTACTAATGAAGATATTCGAAACATGCAAACTGACATAACTACTAGGTAGCTTGATGCCATAAAGAATATAACTTAAAAAACATACATTACCGGAATAAAATTGACTTTTTTCCGGAAGCCGGAAAAGGCTGGATGCGGTTCAAGACCGAGTGTGGTGTCGTAATTTGGTGAAGGTCTATGTCCAGCAGTGGACGTCTAAAGGCTAATATGATAATAATGATGATGATGAAGTTACAACATGCAGATAAAGATCAATATGCAATATAAAATTTACACCGAAACTGCACATCGCTTACCTTAGACTCGAGTTTGCATCAATGTAAATTGATCCTTAGATCCAGGGATGTTACAAGGCCCTTGCACACCTTAGATCCTAATCGCGATGCACATAAGTAATTATCCCACATCTCATCCCCAGCCCTCCCATCTCAATCAAGCAACTTTGCAATATCCGACATTCGCTGCAGACCTAATTAACTAAGGTCAATTATCATAGTACACCAGCTAGTCTCTATTTCTATGGGATTAATACTTGATCATTCCTTGAATGTGAAGTACATATTTACAAGAATTTTTAATTCATGTCAGGCCTGTCTCACTTCGTACTTTAGGTATAAATACCAAAAAAATGTAGTACAAGTAATATACCTATGCGACGAGGTCCCGGTTGTGGGGCCCATCGGTCGGGTGTCGCGATAGCGATTGGACGTATTTGAGATAAGTCCCCGCCGCTCCACAATACGAAAATGTAGGTACCAGCCCCAGGCGAATCGCGTACGGTTGTCAATGTGTGCGTGATTAAACAGTTCAGTGTAACAGTTACTTTCTTCCATGTGCGATAAATTCAATTTTGCTTGCAATGAATTTTGTAAAAGTCAGTAAGAGAAACTAAATTTGTAATATTAAAAATATTAGAACACAGGCTCAACGACTATCCCAAGATAGTGCGGCCGCGATGAGTGGGCGGCGTTAACTGTACGCGTCATTAATAAGACAATCGGCTACGCGCCACTGCGCGTGCGCACTTTAATATGAACGCTTGCCGATCGCGTTGGTAATGGTGTCTCCACAAGTGACATGAACATTTTGCATAGTAATTTTTTGGTAAGTTGTAACTTCATATAAGCAAAAAAAATTATGATATCTAAACTATAGTACCTATAGTTTAGACATAAACATAAACCGTACGGCACGTACCATTAATTACTGAGGAAATTATAACCAGGATATCATAGACCACAAATCGTCGCTGTGCTATTGACGTACGAGTATCTGAACTTTTGAAAATTTTACGAGGTAACCTTTGTCCGGTTCCTACAACAAGGTCCCTACCATATTTTCGTACATTCGTTATAAAAATATTTGAATGAATATTTCTTGTGATTTTACTAAAGTCCCAGATAACGATATAGAATATTTATTCTTCAAAAGTCGATAAACTTATTCTGCTCGACTGTACGGTTGGGGTATAAACTTGCCCCAGGACAGGGCTACACTAGACTCTTAATTGCGTAGAGTGTCATGTGCCTGCCCTGTGGAATTACATACAATCTGATTGTCGGACGGATTTGGCAGGCCGAGTCCTAAGATTGTCACCTGACATGCCGTACACATGATAGCCTGTTCGACGTTTGTGGTCGCTACGAATTGAGTGACTGAGAAATTAATATCAAAACGAACAAAAGACGTCAGACAGTATCCAGAATTACTTTAGGAGGAGTCAATCCGTAACTTGCAGAGGAGTCAGAGAGTTAGATACTTTAGCCTTAGAATACTTAATAATACTACGTACTTTAGCTGTAAAGACACAAACTCTTCAAACTAAATCGGCCCGACCGTGTCTTTCTATCCGCTGACCCAGGTCATGTACCCTATCTAAAACCAAGATCAGTAAATTTTTTATATACAGGTGGAATGAACTACCTGTAGTGACAACAACTTTTTGTATGGCGCCTTTTCAGAGGAGTCAGAGGTAGATACATTAACTTTATAGTCTTTAACAATAAAAGAAACATGCGTTGCTAGTGACAAAACCTTTCAGACCATATCTTTCCGACCGTCTGTCGAACCAGATCTAATGGTGTGTAGCTCCTTAATCCAGCGTCTAGCAAGCGTGCGGCGGCAGCGTGCCGAATCGCTACTCCCGTGCGTGTGCCACTGGCTTTATATTGTAGATGTTTAGTTGCAGTATTATAAATTACAATTATAACAGTTTATCATACCAATGTTAGGTAACTTTAGCACTACATGGAACAGTAAACTTAAGACTTTTCTCAAAGCGTATAATATGTCACTTTCATCGCTCTTAGTCCAAGTCGCACTTATTCCAAGTCGCACTTAGTCCAAGTCGCACTTAGTCCAAGTCGCACTTAGTCCAAGTCGCACTTAGTCCAAGTCGCACTTAGTCCAAGTCGCACTTAGTCCAAGTCGCACTTAGTCCAAGTCGTACTTAGGCCAAGTCGCACTTAGTCCAAGTCGCACTTAGTCCAAGTCGCACTTAGTCCAAGTCGCACTTAGTCCAAGTCGCACTTAGTCCAAGTCGCACTTAGTCCAAGTCGCAATTAGTCCAAGACACATTTAGTCCAAGTCGCACTTTGGCCAAGTCGCACTTTGTCGAAATCGCCAGCTGCAATTTGTCCAGCTACCTATATAAGCGCGACTTCGCCTAAGTACGACTTGGACTAAGTGCAACTTAAAAAATACCTGAATATTATACACAATAAACGTTCATTCATTCATTTTTGAACAAAGTGAGTATTGGACAAAGTGCGACCTAGCGATTTAACACATAGGCAAAAAATTGTGTATGTTATTTATTGAAATTTAAGTTTATAAATAGTACTATTGCCTTTTTAAAGACGGAATATTTATAAATTATCTAGTATTTACTAGTAAATATTAATATCGCTTACTTAAAAATATCGTCCAAGTTGCACTTAGTCCAAGTCGCACTTAGTCCAAATCGCACTTAGTACAAATCGGATATTGTCAATCCTTAGTGCTCATGTCATTGTGAGTAATGATTTATAGGACTCTAGTTTAGGGTGTACCAGGTCTACCTGGATTTACTTCTTGCTTATTTACAAAATCTGGCTTCCGTTAATAAAATATACCGGTTTAGATAAATCGTGAATAATCGTAATACATCGTAAATCGTATAGAACAAGCTACAAAGCGCTACATCTGAATCTAAAATCAATAATGCAACTTTCTTGTGCAAATAAATGTCCAGTAATAAACTATACTAACGCAGTCGCCTCGATTATCTCGAGTTTCTCACACACTGTCGCCTGCCCATTTGTTTAAATTACATTAGCATGTGCATACTTAGGTACATAACCCTGAAGCTCCACCGCAATGCTATTGGAAAGCGAAAGCCTACGCTTTTGTTAGAAGTGGTCTTGATTCTACTGAGAGTAAGCGACAATAAGTAGGTTATAATTTACAATTCTGATCTTGAATTTACTCTTAACTATCATCAGGGCTCGAATTTTTCATGGGAAAAATTAAACCTCATAGGAATTTCACGTTTATCGACTTTCAAAGATCTTATTACTCTATGTTTTGTTTGTTACCACTATCCCATGTAGTCAGGTACGCGTAGGTACATTTCATTCACAGGTTTATAAATTTATCTCTCAATTCGATTTGTCTGAGATCTTATGCTAGCTATTGGGATGGAAATAAAAACAAATTAGATTGGAAAACGAGGATTTAGTTTTATGAACCAAAAAGAGTACATAGCAGCAGCCATTCACAGATAAGAGAAACCATATAGAGCTCATGAGACTGTGAGTAATTTGACATTGACACTTGCTCGTTTAGTTTATACATTTCTAACACGGAAAAGGTCCAAAGTGACAATAATACCTCTTTGATTAAAATAACAGTTAGCGGACCCAAGGGTTTAAAATTACCCCAAATGTATGAAAATAATACCGTTCCACCCTTTGTGTCCATTAGTGTAGTTATGTGCGTAACAAGTAAACACTTTTTTCTGATTAAAATGTATCTTCATAATAACGAAATACAGTATACGTAGTAGTTCGGATAACCCTTTTTTACTGCATTTAGGAAGGAACCGCTGTGGACGTTGCAATGTATTGACAGCCTGATGATGACCAATGTGACAGGCCCAAGTGGCGGGACATAGGCAGCTGTACTACCAACTACACTCAGAATAATGGCTACTTATAAGTAGCTAACCGGAGCCTACGTACCAATGAGCCCACGACTTGATGCTTATTACTTGTACTTGTACCGCCAGGTGGACCGACGACCTAAAGAAGGTGGCCGGTAGCGGCTGGATGCGGAGGGCGGAGGACCGGGTGTGGTGGCGTTCGTTGGGGAAGGCCTATGTCCAGCAGTGGACTTCTAGGGGCTGACATGATGATGATGACTTGTACTGCATACGTAATTTAGATGTCACCTACTTAATAATGTGACCGGCTACTGAATCAGTTGTAGGAAACACCAAAAAAATAGGGGCGGTTACTTACGTAATAGTGGCATATTTTTATCCTTATATAAGGAGGAACGCTTCTTATGTAAGTGTGTTTTTTCTCAGTGTATTGGTATTAGCTTTGTATCTATGATTCACAAATAAAGAAAAGTTCTAACGCTTGTTTTGGAACACAAACTTTATCAGCTTTTTGTAACAAGCGTAGGCGTGAATTCGTGATGCGTGTGCGCAGATTAAATTGCATTAATGCAATATAAGCGCCATATTTACGTGTCTGTAGGTGTCTCTATGAAGTATCTAATCTGTCTGGATACTTTGAGGGCATAGTTACCCCTACCTACAATAGCTGTTGAATTATGACTTGGACAAAGCACAAATACAATTAATATGATACCAGTCTGTCAGTGTCCACTGTTGAACAAAACGATTTCCCTAAAGCCCGCCTAAAATAACCTAATGTACCTACATACCTAGGTCAATATTGTATTTCCGTCTAGTACCGTGCTCTAAACAAATTGTTTAAGAATATTAAAAAATCGTAATAGAACAAAAGTAGTTCCCTACTTTCTTCTGTTCTAGGTTTATCTGGTAAATTTTAACAACTCTGAAAGTGGCTATTTCAAAACACTATATTAGATCTTCTCTGCTGCAACATTTATTTAACACCGGTATATAAATATCTCATTCTCATTATACAATACTTATACAGAATGTATAAAAATATAATAGAAGCATAAGTACACTCGCGGAAATTGGTCGTATTTTTATCAATCTCGAGGTCATACGATTGATAATGACAGACACGAATAGCACAAAGTTTCACATTCAGATACGGAAAATTATAAATCCTCTTTCCTTTTTCATCATACATGCTAATAATACTGTGTACAATATATTATTAGCATGTATAACGCGCCGCAACCTCGAACCATATTCTCCCGGATTAACGGATTTGGAACGAGTACCGATTTCGAATACCAGACGAGGGAGGATATTATTAGGGTGAATCGGAAAAATTGTGTTGTGTGTGTAAAAAATTACAACATTTTACTGCTGTCAGGCAGAAAGCTATTAAATATTACAGAAACATATTGGGCTCGATTCTGAAGGCACAACGTTAAAATTTGACAGCACTAAAGCTGTTGCTATCCTTGTCGCACAGTATTATAAAGATAAAGACGAAACCAATTTTAGCGCTGTCAAATTTTAAATGTGTGTCTTCAGAATCGCGCCCATTATGTACTTAAAGAATATTTTTTGTCTGTGTGCAATAAAGAGTTTATATATCTATCTATCAACAGTCGAAATACGTCCACTGCTGAACAAAAGCCTCCCCAATAGAATGCTACTTCTGGTGGGCTGTGCATTGGGGATTTGCTATAATGACAACACTTGGTAGGCGGATTCGTGAACGTAGTAATGATCTTAATATACACAGGAGAACACTGCTGCCCGGCCCTAAAGCAAATCCTTAGTCTCCTTGATTCCCTACGCCCTATTCGAAGCCGGGAACCACACGGCATCTGTATGTGTAAATAAATAAAAATATAATCAGAGCGACTATCAGTCCACCAAACAGAAAGGAGTCTCCTCTAACGACCTACCATCTTCAGTTGAATTATAATATAAGCTGCTAAATTGTAATTACCTCCTATTCATCTATATACTTATAATAAAACTGTAACTGGTCTATGTCTGTACATGAGAGATATCAAAAAAATTATGAGGGTCTTTAAAGGGCCAATAGAAGCTAAAACATTTTTTTTTAGAATTTTTGTCTGTCTGTATGTATGTTTTTTACCGCATCACTTGCATCGCATCACACAAAAACTCCTGAATGAAATTTGATGCAGTTTTCACAGTTGTCTTACTGGTGATCTAACTTAAAATCTGGTGCATGTTTCATCTTGATACGCCACTTAGATCCTGAGATATTAATAAAGTAATTTTTTCTAGAAGCCATTATATCGGATGATAATAAAACGACTGTTAATATTTCTTCCAGTAACTCAGTATCACATTTAGAAATCATTCATGAAAATAACATCCCTTTTTTACGAAAATTTTGATAAAAAAAATGCAATATTTCTCGAACATACGAGTATGTTCATCATATGGCCGAGGTCAACGGCCGCGTGAAATTTGGTTTTTGGGGATAGGGATGGGGTTGAGGTTGGGGGTTGGGATTGAGATATTGAGAGTCTCGGGTCTGAGTGGGAGTGGAAGCAGAAGTGGGAAGAGAACGGGAGCGGAAGTGGGAACGGGGGCGGATTCTGTAGTTCACGCGAGCGGAGCCGCGGGCACAGCTAGTTCAATAATAATACTCTTTCTAGAATCAGTGACACCAAAATTAACATTAAATAATCAGACAACCAAACTAATTCACAAACAACATATCAACACATATTGTCTCTTGGAGATTGCCAATAATTCCGTTATTCCATACCGCGTCGATAGTCCAAGAGCTTACACGCCATAGTTGCAGACGTCGCAAGATGCACTTGTAGGCACGGAGCCGACGGCAAACATCTTGAAATTGTTGATTGGCTGCTGAGACACTGCCTATTTGATTTGTACACATCGTCTGCTCGGTTATTAGTATGTTTATAGAGCTGATAACATCTGCGTATTAATAATTATTGATGTAATTAACAGAAATAAACTGTGTAATTTAGCGAGTGTTTTAATTAATTCAATTAGATGTACAGATAGAACGCGAACAAGGAACCAGTCGATTAGAGTGACGTTGACAGCAAAGTGAAAGTCAGTTGCGTTCAAATACATGACGACTTTTACGTTTATATTACAATAATTATTGTAATAATTACTAGATTCGTCAAAAATACCGTCTTCTTAGAATTATCACAAATACCCGCATGTTTTTTTGGTGAACATATATCTACGATATATATTTGATATTTCTTGTTTATGTATTATATACACAATATCGTTTGGTATGTGATGCCATTCAACTTAAATTATTAAACAAATTTGCTGTAACATTTTATAAGCTTACTCGAACAAATCGACTCCTAAAAGATAGGGTATGGGCAGAACAAAAATATGAAAATCTACACAAATAGCAAACAAATTTGATGAAAGGATTTATCACACTAAAAAAATTTATGAAATAACAACTCTATACAAATACATCAAATCCTTCGCGACATGCTAACAATACGTTGTATAGCGAGTAACAAGCGATCAAATACGTGAGATTCGCGACGTTCTCTGGACTGTCGCTTATTATGAATCTATACAGCCTGCTTACAGTGTATGTATGTAGATATGTGGAGAAGCTCGTCTTCTTTGGTCAGTCGAACGGACAGTATGATCCAGCATACTCCATGATCAACATGGAGTATGCTGGATCATACTGTCCGACCAGATAGAAGAGGGCTCCAAAGGTGGGCTCCAAAAGATATCGTAAATTTCAAAGAACAATGACGTAACTGCTATTAATATTTAGTACAAACTTGATCGCTATTGTAGTTTGAAAAATGTGCTCCATTCCAAATATACACTTTATTGCACAACAAATACAGTTTACAAGTCAATTGATTGGTTAACTGTAAGAGCACCATTCTCAAATAATAATAGATCACAATATCCAAGTATACATTTATTGCAAGTACGTCATTTTTCTACGGGATGTGCGATATATTAAGAGCGTCATTTCGGTATATGTATAAGGACACCTTCAAAGTATAAGTACTATTAAATTCCAGCGAAAATCATCTGATTAAAAGTTTATATGGGCACAATCTGAAATATTTCAGAATATTTGCAATAGATTAAAATAATAATCCCATGATTTTTTAAAATTAGTAGGTATTATATAGCAAATTGTAGTCAGGCAACTGGAATACATACACGTCCCATAGAAATTCATACACGTTTATAGCACTATTTTAGGTATTTTAGAGTTTCTTATTTATATAAAACTCATTTCGGTACCATAATTGTATATTATTTACAGTCATATACTTCTATACCACATACTTACAGTAAAATAAATAAATAACTAATAAATCAGTAAAATTGCATTAAAATTTCAGCCAGCTTTAGTATAACCACATACTCCACATAAATCCGCAGTGGTGCTTTAAATAACGACTTTGCAATCTCAAGTTACTAAGTACATAATTACTAAGATTAAAAGATGTGTGACGTGAAGTTTGTTGCGCCGTTTCTTCTTCACAGCGCTAACACCTAGGAAGCGGTAGTCGATAAAAAAATTACGTGTATAAATGTACCAAGTGTACTCGTACGCAATAAATGACTTTGACTTTGACTACAGAAAAAAACTAACAACCCAAACAAAACATTGTGGCAAATAAGGTATCACAAATTGAAAAACCAACTTATGTTACGAGGCAACGGTAAAAAACCTAAGGCGAGTAACCAATACATATTGGCGAGGAGATGGGACAGAAATCCGATACATATCCAAATGGATATTCATATCCGATACGGATAAGGCGGCTGTATCCGCCGGCGATCGGATCCGTATCCAAATTAATAATCTCGATGTGGGAACAACTCGTTACGTGTGAGATGTGGAGCTGCGAAGGAGCTAGAGTGCTCATGATTTGTTTGTTCTTGAGTAAGAAAGATTGATAGGATTTTGTGTCGAGTTTGTAGGGAATAAGCTCTGTCTTGTTTAGTTGAGGATGTATATTGGTTTTGGAACTACTATTTAAGTCCACGTGCTTAAGTGTATAAATATGTACCCTTATTTAAATTGTAATATGTTAAATTTGCTGCATAATTTTATAATAATTTTCATTTGTAATTTAACTGCTAAGCTGGTAGATAAAATAAGTTATTAGGAAAAGGTACTTTTTGATAAATGATGGTCTGTTTTTGCCCTCAAACTTAACAGTGAATAAAAACATCGTCGGAAAACCTGTGTGTAGCAGTGAAAAAGCTCTTCACTAATCGCACTCCAGCGAATCAAGTTCTCTTAAATACTCATATATTTCGTAGCTCCACGTAAGATTACGCGGATTCAATTTCCGTTACGAAGTATATTGATACGTAGCTGAGGACTAATGTGTTTTAAATGTGTGTTTGGTGATCATCAGTAACATATGTGGTTATAATAATCCTATTTAAATATTTAACATATTATTTGCCGTGTGGTTTCCGGTAGAGTAGAATAGGACCAGTCCAACTCTTCCCGTGGATGTCGTACAAAGAGACTAAGGGAATACATTATAAAACATCAATAAGGCCTCCCCAACCCGTTTGGCCAGCGCGGGGAGTGTAGGCCAAATCCTCCATCTGTCTCCGGCAGATGAGAGGGGGTGGTGCTCCTGCAGTGGGTCAGCTAGTTTTACGTATAGACAGACGGACAAAATTAATATCATCATCAGGTTATTTTTGTCTCCACTGCAGGAGCACAACCCTTTCTCATCTGCCGGAGACAGACAGAGGATTTGGCCTACACTCCCCGCGCTGGCCAGACGAGTTGGGGAGGCCAAAATTAATATAAGGGTATCCATTTTGATAGATCCATAAAAGTTCTTAGAGTCCCAAACTTTGGGTCCCATCAAGTCAAAATCCATATATGCAAATCAATCTTAACATCAACTCGTGTAAGATTCGATGCAAATGTGTTCCTTTTACATTCCGAATGTTAATATAATCCAAACATATTAATTTTAAGCCCGCATCTGCATTGGGAAGCTAAACACGCAAAGTTATGGGTACCGAACTACGGACCGGTCGGGGTCGTGAGTTGTGCGAATTGTTGGCACATTACCATATTATTTACATATCACATTCGAAATTCGGACAGCATTTGAGTCGATATGTCAAAATTCTTATTTCTTAACACGTTTGTGGACAGACAATCAATCGACATCATACCGGTGCCTCCTACCGTGACAGTACGTCTATATATGTCATATTTTGTATTTTTTGGTATTATTTTGCTGTCTCGTGCCACATTAAAAATTAACGTCTCATGATATGTGTCCTCCCCAACCCGTCTGGCCAGCGCGGGGAGTGTAGGCCAAATCCTCCGTCTGTCTCCGGCAGACGAGAGAGGGTTGTGCTCCTGCAGTGGAGACAAAAATAACCTGATGATGATATGTGTCCACGAATATGTTAAAATCGTTGAAAAGACAATTTTTTCGAAATAATTTTGGATAGAAACCTCATCAGCCTAAATTCGTCCACTGCTGGACATAAGCCTCCTCAATAGAATACTACTGTTGGTAAGTTGTCCATTGAGGTATTTGCCATAATCACCACGCTTGGCAGGCGGATTGGTGATCGCAGTAATGATCTTAACATACACACACAGTAGAACGCTGCTGCCTGTCCCTGGAGCAATCTCTTAGTCGCATTGACGACACCCACGGGAAAAATAGTGGTGGCCCAATTGTAGGCCGGGAACCACACGGCAAGTAGTAACGTAGGTAATGTTAATTCAAATTCGCATGCCGACCAATATTTGCGGATTTATCCCCAGATTAGATCGTTCGTGTATGCTTGGGATTAAATCAGATCACGGGATCTGCCGTGATCTGAGGCTACGTGTGTAATTCACGTATTGTTGGGACTTGGTCTAATAAATTTACTGATGCAACAACATTTATTACTATTTTGTTGTTAATGTTGGTATAATAAAGTTATACCTACATTTAAATACATTATTCTGATGAAATATTGAGTATTTGACTGAGCATAGCCCAAACCACTGTATCTAGGAACATGACATTTTCATATGACAAAGTTGTCTGGAAGAAAGCGTTTAGAAGGCAAAAGTTGCACATTTCGCTTGTGAGAATTGTAACTGTATATAAATAAGTATTTATTTGTGCAATAAAGTATTGGAATAATTAACTATTTTTTACTAGGTAGTGTAATATGCAATTACACAGTTTATAAACCACCTAAATACAAAAGAATTTGTATTGTAGAAGCGAGAAAGACCTGCCTACCAACTAACTGAATTTACAGTAAATTATATATTAAAAAGTATATATTGTAAATTACATACACCTGTAAATAAATAAATAAATATCTCAGACATTCACACCAATTATCCAGTCCCAAACTAGGCAGAG
This sequence comes from Esperia sulphurella, assembly GCA_947086405.1. Classification (NCBI taxonomy): domain Eukaryota; kingdom Metazoa; phylum Arthropoda; class Insecta; order Lepidoptera; family Oecophoridae; genus Esperia; species Esperia sulphurella. The sequence goes on along the minus strand of OX352273.1, from coordinate 11,300,430 downwards.
CCTGTGGTATGGTTACTAGATAACAGATAAACATACTTAAATATACATATAAACATCCAAGACTTGGGTACAAACATTCATATTCATCATACGAACATTTGCCCCTACCGGGATTCGAACCCGCAACCTCCGGCGTGGCATTCCGAGAGCTACCCGTTCCGCCGCGGAGGTCGTCTATGATTTGATTACGACGAACTTTACAAAAATTTTCAAAGCACTCTTTGTAATTAATCTTTATAACTTAAAACTATGAACATAATCACCCCACTAATTACACATACCTTCATCTACATCTTGTCTCTACCCATTTATCTGCCTCATAAAGTAACAGCACGTTATCACAGCGGCGCTACCGACAAAACACACTCTATCTCTAGTGTATAAACAATAGAATGGCCAAGTTAAGAGCTGACAAGCTGACTGTGAGGTCCCACTGTAAGCGGGAGAAACTCATTTATCTGTGACATAACCAGCAAATAACACTTGTAACACTGGGTGTAGTCTGCTTGTTCTTAAACTGAATATTTTATCATTCATCATTCATTCATTCATTCATTCATAATGCTCACGCCTTGGTCCCAGAGGAATAGGCAGATACGATGGATGACATACCTCACTAGCCTCACTCGCATTCATCAACCTTGTCATGCACCTCCTTTTATTCTTCTCACTGCGGACCCCAGAATTTTGAAAAGGTTACTGATCCTTGAAAGTCCTTCTAGGATAACCTCTAGCTGTAGTTCCTTCCACATTCGCACTGTAAATTTCTTTTGTCACTCTTCTTTTACTTATACGCTCTAAATGTACAAACCAACGCAACATACCCTTCTCTACTTTCGTTACTACATATTTTTTAAAACCTTTGAATATTTTAGTATAAGTATATCTAATAATGTGGGGACATCTCACACACGGCACAACTGATCCCAAACTAGGCAGAATCGATACTATGGGTATCGGACATCTGATGTACATACATACCTAGATACATAGATAAATTACATTCAGACACAAGGCAAACAGATGACAAATATTGGCCCTAGGCGGGAAGGAACATTCGACCCCGATCTTCGCAAGTAGGTACACTGTGCGGTATAAACTCTTAGGTGAGGGCGTCATTTTTCATTTACTGCCCTATACTTGTCCATAAAAATACTATCAATACTTCAGTTTCTAAAGCTGAGTAAATTTAAGGAAATTAAAAGTTTAAAACAAACGTTTTGAGACATATTTGGTGGTCAGTACCTATGAAATGAAATCTAAAACTGAGACCCCACACTCATACTAAGAAGCCCAATTAATCAGTAGACGGGCTAATGAGCTAATATTTCATTGTCCGACTCCTTGTGCGATAGAAGGGTTGAGGGCTGCCAGAAGCTGATGTGAAGAACATCAATACATAGTATAAAGCAAAGTTGCCCGGCCTCTTGTATTTAAATGGTCAGAACGATCACCAGCTTCCACCATTAGTATTGGTTTTGATTATTTTACCGAGGAAGGTGCTTAGCCTTATTAGGAAAATAATGATTAATTACTATTGGCGTCCAACATATTGCTGTTATTCATCACCGTATCGTAACGTCATGTAGCATATGTTATTTTCAGGACCAATAGGAGCCTGAAGATATACCCCATTTGGTTAAATCAAGAAGTTTACTGTAGGCGGTAACATATACACACATACCTATATACATACGCACGAAATATTACCGTCCAATTGGTTTCGCCGTAGTCAGGTAAAATGAGTTTCTAGCTCATACACAAATATCATGATGTCGCGATACAAATTGCATAACTCGAAACGTTATTACATGAGTCATTAATTCCCATGTCCTTTTTGAAACAACCAACACCAAAAGTGTTTTCAAAGATCTCAACCTAATTTTCAAATCCAACACCTCAAACTAATCAAAACTAAGAACTAACAGGGACGGTCTACAGAAACTATTTAAATAAGCCCACATTCAATCCGGGACCGGGTGCAGAACAGCATTAATAATTCCTTCAGACGCACATACACGACAGTCTCAGTTCTCATATTATTGCATTATTGGTGTCTGCGTCGGACAACCCTAAGAATATCTTGAGACAGTAGGATAGCCCGAGAGCTGACACACAACAAAATATTATCATTTGAGTTTTAGGACACAACAAAAATATGAATCTTTATTAGTGTTAACAATGTTGTAATTGAAATATATCGCCCACATAGATGTTGCCATTGTAAAATGTTACCGTAAGCCGACATGATAAAATATCTAATTAGAAAAGTACATATTTTTAACAGTTCTTGTTTTTCATTGCAATAGCCGCCATCGCCGGGTATCCGTTCTCATTCAGCTATATTTATCTATCTAGCATAGATCGGTAAATGCCGCGTACTTTAATTTCTGAAGTGTTATAAATATTGTCACACCAGCTTACTGGTAGGCACTGTCATCGAAGTCGATTAACTTCATAAATCATTGACTTTCCGTCGGCAACAACTATGATCCTTAATACAACTTACTTCGACTATCTTCTCAAAGTACGTAAATAAAATTTCTACACTTAAGCTCCTGGGCTAAAAGGGTTGTCTTAATCGAAACATGTCGTCCGCAATGAGGGATATTCGAACCATATGCCGTCGAGCCGAGGCAGTGGCACGAGGCAGGGGCACGAGGCACTGTCACACGGCACACTTGGTAATAACCCGACTCGAGGCACGAGGCAGACAAAACATTCACTCCTACGTGCTGATTGGGTAGAGGTATGTCTCAGACCCGTAGTTGGATTGTCGATTTGATTATATTGATACTTTCAATGAACAATTATTTCTTATGATAATGTTTTTGTTTTACGTTTTATGCTGCACTACAGAAGAAGAACAGAAGAATATAGCATACCATATGACATAGTCATATTCTTCTGATACATTCTCTAGTGTAGCCAGTGTGTCAATGTAGAGCTTATATACCTCCTCAGGGGCAAAACCTCTGTATCTGAAGTCCTGAGGTACAGAACTATAAAAAACCTGGAAATAATTGGTATGTCACGATGAAAACGTCTTATGATTTTAGGGAAACATCTTTCACCTACCTAAGCAAGTATCATAGATACTTACTTACTTATTTATACTATACATATCGACGTAAAAAGACGTAAACACTATTGTAACTCACACCGATATAATTTTTTTGTTATTGCGAATTCGGTATCAGAAAAAAATTCTACGTCGAGTGGTCTAAGTCCCGTGTCTCTACGGCTAATAGAAAGAACACGGTACTCAGCCCATTCGACGTATATTTTGTTTTTGATTCCGAATTTGCATTAGAAAAAAGATTACAGCTAGAGGTTAACGGTTAAGACATAGTAAGGTTAGTAAATCGTTCACGGGACAATGTATATCTACGCTTCTACAACAAATTACCAGAGGAAATCTTAAATATGGCAGACAGAAAGTTTAAGATTCACACAACTATGTAAGAAAGCATATTATTACAAAATAAACGATTATTTGAATGACAAAGATGCCTGGTACCTACTAATCTTGCTTCAGCTTCGCACAGTCTTTATATAATTGCATACTAACTTGTTTTTAAAATATGTGTTGCTTGAAGTTTGTTGCGCCGTTTCTTCTTCACAGATAAAAAAAATTACGTGTATAAATGTACCAAGTGTACTCATATGCAGTAAATGGTTTGGACTTTGACTTGAGGTCGTCCGAAGAGGGTGATCAAGGATCAAATTGGTGACGTCCTCAAAAAGGCTGGGTTCCGCAGAGAAAAGAATAAAAGAAGGTGCATGAAAAGGTTGACGAATATGAGTGAGGCTATAGGCGGGTATGTCATGATCGCACAAAATAGCGATACATCGTCTCTGCCTACCCCTCTGGGACCAAGGCGTGAGCATTATGTATGTAAAAATCTTACATTGGTGTAGATTACAGCGTTTACGTTATTTTGCGTCGATATGTAAAAGTAATACGGTAACAAATCAAACATTAACTAGTATCAAGTAATCTGGATCGTAGCATAATAATGACCACCGGCTGTCGAGGTACAAATCTACATATTGGGGTGTGGGCATTTCTTGCATCCCCGCCTGAGATATGTGTCTTGATCCTCCCTGTGTCCGAGACTGGGGTGGCGACAGGGCCGAACTTGAAGAAATAATTTCGCATAACCAATTTCGCTTGCATACTAATTATAACTATACCAGATCAAATGTTGCTACAAAATTAGGCAACAAAATAGGCTTTTCGACAGAAAGCACTAGAGTTATATCATTTCAGTACGACAATAGCTGTAAATATATTATTACAAGGAAACTTCCTAACATGCCACACAACTTTAAGTTTAACTTTTTTTGTAAGGCTTAGGGTATGTACGAGTAAGTAGTCCTTACTAGGCTCTCCCGTTTTGAGGCCTGTGAAGCACGACCATAAATTTTTTAAAGAAATTACTTATTAGTTAAAATAATAGACTTAGTAAATACACAAAAATATTTAGTCCTTGATACATTCATAGTCTCGATTGACAATGACAGTTGATATCAATGGAATGCCGTCCATTGCCAACAAAAACAACTAAAATTTAGTACCTATAGGTTTTTTTGCTAACAGTTACTTTCTGACATGCTATATCTCCGTTTTTATCAAGGACAACGAATGCGATGCATTAAATCATTGTGTTCGAATTTAAAACTACATTTCATTTGTTGTTAAAGAAATATCAAGTGACATATTTATAGGTCAAAGTCAAAGGTCATTTATTGCACATGAGTACACTTAGTACATTTATACACGTATTGTTTTTGCTACTACCTCTTCCAATGTGTTAGAGCTGTGAAGAAGAAACGGCGCAACCAAATTCCAGCATCGCATCTTTTAAAATCAACTTTGTGTACAATAATATAAAGATTATGATAATCTGAAGCAATATTAGTACCAGGCATCTTTGTCAGATATCTTGGTCTTTATCGAATCCTACTAATATTATAAATGCGAAAGTTTGGATATTTGGATGTTTGTTACTCAATCACGCTTCAACCAGTGCACGGATCGTGATGAAACTTAGCACACATATTGGTTAGGTCCTGGAATAGGGCATAGGATAGTTTTTTATCTCGAAAAAACATCCCATTCCTACGGGAAATACTTGTGATGTTATGTTGTCCACGCGGACGAAGTCGCGGGCAACAGCTAGTTTAAAATAAAGGTACCAAAACTATCGTACCCAAGTCCGTCCCCTTGACATAAATGTTTAAGGTATGCAGATGCGGTACCGCCGTGATAAGTTAATTCCTACTGGCCGATCCCTTACCCGTATCAAAATTATAATGGCGCAGAATATTCGAGAATATGTGGCCCGTCCTCGCTTATTGAAAACTTAATGGTCTTGCGTAGTTATTGCTAAGTTATCTGCGAGTATTCTGCAGATATGTAGATTTGGTTCAAAAGGAATCTTTGGATGGATGATGTCTCAAGAAAACTAGATCCTAAATTTCTGTAATAATATTGATAATCAGGAATTTAAGTATAGATAGATAATTGAGTCTTAACATAATTTGTTTGTTAGAAAAATATTTTTAAAAAGATAAACTTTGTAGACATCGTTTTAAATATGAAATGTCATGAGAGTCATGAATGACTCCTCATGAGTAAATGTAAGAATGAATGCAATGAATAATTAAAAAACCGGTCAAGAGTGAGTCGGACTCACGCACCGACGGTTCCGAAAGGAAACTTTGGAAGAAAACGTTCAAAGTTATTACTTTGTGGACCTAGATTTTTTGGAATTTGTGGTTGGTGACTTCTGAAAACTGTGCTAATTAGAGACATTTTTTGACATTTTATTTTTCCTGTAATTCTTTCATAAAACTCTATTAATGCTAATTATTTCAGATTTTCACTGTTTGACTTCCGAGATAAGATTATATTTTTTGTAATTTTTTATCATAAATCGAAAACTAAGTGGCATAAAAAAACGAAGACATATTTTGCCCTACTTGTCCTAGTAACCACCCCTTAAAATTTTGCCCACCCTCTTCGGCCATTATACAATAATGTTCATTTGCAATAAAATTGGGCAAAGGGTTTTTACTATTTTGATTCGAAACCCCAAAAAGAGCCCAGTTAAGCCCGAATATAAGATAAAAAACTGACCAATTCAGTTCAATAGTGACCTGTTGCTATTGATGACAATAAAAACGAAACTTCATCAGCCGAAAGATAATGAATTTGCTTTACATAAAAGTAAGCCTCCTCAATGGAACGCCACTTGTGGTGGGCTGCCCATTGGGAGATTTGCCACAATCACCACGCTTGGCAGGCGGATTGGTAATCGCAGTAATGATCTTAATTTGGTTTAATCCCTATATCAAATTGCGACACCGAAATATTGCGTCTAATGAGGGAGTTGGTTGCGGAAATGTGCTGTTCACACGTCGCGCTGTATGGACATCATTCTACGCCCGTCGTGCCGTAAATATTACTCCAGGTTTGCGTTAGGTTGTGGACATGTGGTTTTGTGACTCTTAAACTTGATATCGATGATATCGCCTCGTTTCGGGAATTTGTCTAGAATGCCATAATAATTTGAACCGATTTATAAATGCTTCCCTTAAAAATAAGTTATTACACAATTCCCCTCAAGCATCTCATAAGTATCCCTAAAAATCATGTATGCAGATCGAAACACATAATTTCGTTCCGCCATTTTGAAAACCTCAAACTCATAGAATTAAAAAGTTACGAGATAGTCTATACTTGATTACCGCGTTTGCATTACATCTGTAATGAGGAAGATCTGCATTCTTCAAGATCTTAGATGGATGGATGAAGTTCACAGTTTGGCATCATCATCAGGTTATTTTTGTCTCCACTGCAGGAGCACAACCCTCTCTCATCTGCCGGATACAGACGAAGGATTTGGCGTACACTCCTCTCGCTGGCCAGACGGGTTAGGGAGGCCTGATTGATGTTTTGTAATGTATTCCCTTAGTCGCCTTGTACGACATCCACGGGAAGATTTGGAGTGAAGATCTACTCTACCGGAAACCACACGGCAAGTTTGGCATATTTTATTACACACTTTCTAACACTTTCTTTTTCTAATTCATATTATTATTGTTTGAAATTAAAATACCTGGTTATTTGGTTTTCAGAAAAATTCTAATGAATGTAAAAAATATGTCCAAATATATACACGCAAATAGAATATATTAACGTTAAAGAATATCAATTATTATTGGAATAACTTATCAATTATCTTTTATCTCGGATCACTAGACATGGTAACCCGCGACAGCGAGCGCCACCCTGGAAGTTCTTTATTTCTTGTAAATCTCTCAGCTCCACACCATGCCCTCGCCACTCTCATAGATATACCAAATCCGTAGGCGTTGCGTGGGTGCATGAAAGTTCCATACTTATTACTTACGTGGCAATGGCGAATCAACTCCTGTCCAACGTTATCTGACCTGCCCACCCCCTCGCTTTCCATAGTTTATGAGGATGATAAGTAAGAAGACAGAAGATAGTTAAGAGGTCAACAAGAGCTGGTTGCCTAGCTGATTCGATCGGATACGGTTTCCGTAACGTTTGTTGGATTAATGATGATATAGGGATGTGTGCTTGTGAAAGTTTATAGTTACTTGAGCAATGGTTATCTTGGTTATAATTCTACTATATTTTAACTTCCGGCTCTGTCCGCTGTTGTAAAACTTTCCCATGGGTATTTGCCATCTTATTTATTTTACTTTTATTATTTAGATGTGCGGTATGCGGTCACGGCTTCCCGAGTTATTGCTTATAAACCCAATATACTTCGGTAATAGCGGTATTCCTACCTAACCTATACTCCGTGCTCACATCTCCTGTCTCCCTCGACCCGATCCCTGTCGCGTTCACCAATCCAAGGTCTGCCGTGCCGATGGATGAGTGTCCAGGGGCTAACCTGGTCATTAGCGTGCCGACATCCCGGAGCTGGACGAACTCCGGGCACTATTAGTCTTACCGAATCATGTGGGGTTCTGATAAGGGGGACAAGTATTTCCCTAGCTAATCTTGGTACCACAAGGTGTCTTAACACCAAGTGGTATCACGGAACGAAAAGTGAACGAAGGGAAGTCGCTTTTCGACGTTGGTAAGTGTCGAAACATCGTCTCGGTCTACCCCTCTGGGACCAAGGCGTGAGCATTATGTATGTATTTAAAAAAAAAATGACACCCCTTAAAATAAATTTAAAACGCATGGTAAAGACTATTAGTGGAAAACTAATCTAGTCTTGGCTAACAAACGATTTGTATTTAAAATATCGTGTAGTTTTCTTCAACCGGGAAAGTCAATGAAGAAGTCACCTTTAGTTAGCCTTTAGGACTTGACAGAGATCCTAAGAAAACAGCTTCCCAACCGATATCAAAACACTACCAACTACCCTCATAGGTGGGTCTGACCCTTTCTCCCGCCACCCCTTTCCCCCCTGTGTCCCGGAACTTGGGGCCACATGTGTTCCTAATACCCGAACATTTGTCAGTCTGTAATTGCGAAGTGATTCTACTTTCCTTGTCCCTTACTTAAATCTTAATGTTAGTTTGGTCTATAGTTTACTTGGGGCAGCTGTTTCACATTGTGAAGCTATGCGATAGTACATACTCGTACATATCTTTACGCTATATATTTTGTGTATAGGCATACGGGGAGACTTTTTACAGAAACATAGTATACTTTATTTCATTGAAATCGGCCCTGAATTAGTCTACAACAAAGAAGTGTAATGCTCGACGGAATTCTCGAAATTCGGAGTCAGAATGGGATTGGGAGTATAAGTGGGAGTGGGATCAGGAGCGACTTCTGTAGTCCACGCGAGCGGAGCCGCGGGCACATCTAGTGTATAATATAACATTAATTATGCCTACAGACTAGAATTAGGAATTAAAGTAGGTAACTGAGCTATATTGAGCATCAGTATCACTTTTGCTGGGTAGCGAGATTGATTGCTTATTTAACCGCATCTGTTACTAGGTATGTGATTTGATCCAGAGAGTAGTTTGAATGTTAAACTTACTTTGAGACAGACCTCTTCCATGAGAAATAAATTGTCAAGTGAAACGTGTAGAGCTTTTAAACCGTAATTCGCGCGGTTACTTGGTAGGATATCTACTTAAATATATCCATCAAGCATAGTATTATTAATATTATTATATAGTATAAATATGTATTCAATATTTGTTATATAAATTTATTTGAAATAAATATTTCCATGAAAATGCTGACTGTACAATTAAATGCAGCCATTGAATCAAAAATAGCAGGCGGTTGTACAGTCAGCATATTTCTTGTTGGTTCGCCATACGTTGTGTTTGCGTATCCGCGGTTGAAATGGGGATGAAATGTTTTTTATTTTATTTATTTTGTACTGGAGTATTTGATTTGCCACGTTTAATTGGATGTGTGTGGATTCATAGTAATTGCGGAGTTCTAATAAATTGTTATCTGTTACTAATCTTTACTGCTTCTCCATTTGGTCATGTGAAAACCATATGTGACTTCAAACGTACTAAGGAAAGTCTGTTAGCAGTTGGCCAACTTTCGTTTATTGCCAACAAATAGAATTTTCAGTACAACTATAATAACTACTACCTATATAATTTGCCAACTTTTCATTTCGTCATACTTGTAGTCGCAATTTATCAACATTCATCATCGTCAGGTTACTTTTGTCTCCACTGCAGAAGCACAACCCTCTCATCAGCCGGAGACAGACGGAGGATTTTTACCTACACTCCCCGCGCTGGCCAGAAGGATTGGGGAGGCCTGATTGATTCCCTTAGTCGCCTTGTACGACATCCACGGGAAGAGTTGGAGTGGTCCTATTCTACCCAAGCGGAAACCACACGGCAACAACTACCAACATTCAAATGCATTTTTTTTATTCCTGATGAGTTTGCGCTTGACTTCAATCTTACCTGATACTAAGATGATGCCTAAGGTGGAGCGCTCACCCAGAAGATGCCTATTTATTTACCTTTCCTTTAAAAATATCCAAATTGTATTTGTTTGGAAATACCGAAGCTGGCAGAGAGTTCCATTCGTTAGCAGTTCGCATTAAGAAAGAGGTAGCAAAACGCCTTATGCAAGAGCGTGGTATGTCTAATACATAAGGATGAAATCCCTCTCCACGCCTGGTAATCCGGTGATGGAAGGGAGATGGGGGAATCAAATCGTGCTATTCCTGGGCACACTTCCCAAAATGTACGTAATTATATTTCATTCCAGATTAATAGTCCTATGGAAACCAACGCTATTTACGTCTCGGTAACATATACATGAAAGGGTCACCAGCAGCAAAAATAGGTTTGTATTACCAAGTAAACTTTGCGGTCCACTTAGGAACACCATCTATTGTGTATTTTGTTTTCGAGACGCAAATGCGTTTGTTTTCATAGGACTATTAATCTGGAATGAAATATACGTACGCATTCATCTAATGAACAAGATTTTGACAACAAATTTTAATTACTCACTAAAAACGGCATAAATATTTGCATTTAGTTACTATGTGAGACAGATAGGCAGACATATGTTTAATTGGCAATAGTATTTAAATATACCTTCACTGTTATAATGGTACTAGAACGGCATGCTATAATACAAAATCAGACCATAACCGTTCCTGACTTGGTGTTGCAGAGCGAGTGGACTGTATCCGTAAATATCCTAAGGTAGGTATAACCTTCGATAACTGCATAGTACGACGATGTCCTTTATTCAAAGGCCGTAGATAGTTTTCACCGTACTACAAACAATTCCGTAGGAGTTTTAAGAAAATCTTTCTTCCGTTTTCCTGTTTCCAGACCGTTAGTCAGATGACTAGTTATCCGTAAAGTTATTTAGTTAGAACTAAACGACTTATTCAATTAAATGAATTAACGCAAGATGCAGCTTGCGGCTTATATAGTCCCCGCACGGTGGAATGTGGTGGGGGTAGGACCAATCAGAGTGGAGGACTCGTGGAACGTTCGTCACAATCCACCACGTTCTAGAACCTTCCACCACCTTCCATGACCTTCCAGAACATTCTCGACCCTTCCATGTGATGTACCTAAAGAGTTTTATTTCTATTGAGACATTTCCAGTATTTTCCCATACCTTTTCGAACTTTCCATAGGTACGTTTCCATAGTACACCAAATGATATTTCTAGAACATTCTACAATGTTCTACCGTTTCCAATATTATCGTTTTCGAGAATATTCTGTAGGCAACTTAACATCCATAGTTCGGGAGCTTTCCATTACTATTATAAACACTTAGGTTTTCTAGATTAATACCGAAAACTATCATATCCATACATAGAATTACATAGAAACAATAAATAAATAAATGTTCTCGTATGAGGCCGTAATAAGTACTTATATAAGATGATAGATAACCTATAACTATAGCCTATCTCTAAGTACCTAAACTTAACCTACAGAAGGCGAGCTGTTCGTAACACTTGGTATTCAAATATGTTGTATGACGCAATTAAAAAAAGCACGACCAATATCGTCGCATTCACAAACTTTTTAATTGCCCCGCGTAAAATTTACGACCATTCTAAACTGTATTGTTTGATATCGAAAATTGAAAATACCGCTCCAAACTTTCGATCGCTCAAGTTTGCTGCGTCTCGCTGGGAAATCCATAGTTCAATTGCTCAAAATATAAATAAAGGATTTTGAATGTATGAAAAAAAGCTTTGTTTTAATTGCGTCACATTGTTCGAGTGCTCACAACTTTTGGGTGTAGCTAAATTTGCTGCTGACTTTGCTGTTGTTCAGTACCTAAACGTTTGTATACGATTTTATTCCTATTTGGGTTTGTTGTTGTTATGTTTGGTACAACAAAACATACGTTTATCGTTACTTTTGTTTCAGTTTTGTTATTTTTAGAACTCCTTATATACTATTGTTTATACTCGTATATGACTTATTAGAATTCAAAGTAAACTTGCAGGTTATTTATCGTCATTATTATACCCAAAAAAATTAATGTGATTGTGGCAAATCCAAAGCTTATGTTACCGCCATGAGACCGCCTAGATGTATTTATAAATGTAGGCTACTTTATTATTTTATCTGTGTATTTGTATCGTGCAATATATAATAATTGAATAGAATTAGACTAGAGGTAAGTATGAGGTCTCGGAGGTAGAGAGTGAAGTTTTTAAACTGATTGCGAAATTTTTTGGTGAGAAGCAAACTTGGCTATATTTTCATATTTTTTTTTTGATAAATATGATATCATTCCTCCATACACCCAACACAACAGAACAATAATTCAATTGTAATATGAAATTAGCGCCTACATCTATTATTATAGACCACACTTGATGACGATAACGATGATAAGTCGACTGATTTTTATTCGCTAATTTTAATTCTTCATCTGTACAAACTACGAATTTTATGCCCTAATTTTTATGCCCATATATCGAAGAGAAAAAGCACACAAAGAAAAATATATTGATACGTACATTTCCAATAAAGTGACAACAAAATATTATAACAAACAGAATGATGACCCTAATTAAGGTTGCCATTCGTCTGGGTTTCCCCGGATTTGTCCTAGTTTACGGGGCGTCCGGGGAGCGTCCAGGTGGGGTTTCATTTGTAGTCCGGGTTTTTAAGTTTTCAATAAAAAGTTGATTTATAACAATTGCAACTATTTTTATTTTACTGAGTAGCTTAAAAAAACTCTGTTGACATGTCCGGGTTGTAAGCTCCAAAATCCAGGGTTTTCATGCTTCATATTCTGGTTGGCAGATTTTAGAGATGGCAACCCTAACCCTATTAAATAAGACCTTCCTTAGTTGGTATTTTAGATTTATACCACAAATACTACCTTATTAAAAATCCGAAGTATATTTTTGAAATACCAGGATAATGATTAATTTCATCTTATCCTTCCTTCCCCTCATTCAGACTTTAATATTTCAAACAAAATTTTTTTATAACGGACACTATAACTGCCATTAATATTATTTTATTACATATCAAACCAGTCATCCATCTGGGCGTTTATGCCTTTATTACAGATCTCCACAATGTATTGTAAGAGACGCGTGCGCATCACAATTTCCTACTAAATTATAGTAGATCATTCTCCTGCCGACTTAATTATAAACATTAGTATAAACACGTGTTGTTCGATTGAATCCGGTGACGAGAAATCTTTGGGCCTTAGTAGGTGCCGGTGATGTGCCTGCGAAGCGAAAATCGACTGCGAGTCATAATAAGGTTACTGCGCTAGACGTAGGATGAATAGGAGCTAAAAAATAAATAAACTGAACTTAACTTTAACTTAATAATCTTATAATTTGGTGAATTAAACTGCTCTAGATATATTTTTGTTAATTTCCAAAAATATAAAACATAATATAAAGCGGGTCTGCTGGAAGAAATCTCTCTCAGAGATAAGTTCGCCCTTTGTACTTGTGTTTCTTTTTAATGTATTATTTTTGTGTTATCTGTGTGTGTGCAATAAAATAGTGAGAGTGTGAGTTAAATAAAAATAATAAAACAAAGTATTCGACACTATGTCTCTATAATATTACGATTTTAAGTCACTTAGTAAACCTCCACTTAATACACTGAACAGAGAATTCTGAGATATTGTATTTAACAGAATACAAATAGCTTTTACATTTGAACTACAGCTTTCCCTTATTTATAAAAAGTCCCTTACAAATAACTCCTTTCGAATTCTGACTTCGACAAAGTCGAAACGAATGAAATCGACACCTTCTTCCCTACCAGTAATAGAGAGGCACGTGAGACGAAACTATCAATGCCTCTATTACAGGCTATCGATGGCGGACAATACCATCACCCACCCGGACGTAATCCCATTTGAAGTGTGTACCGCCCCTTACTTTCTTTTGACAACGCATCCCAAGAACACGTATAATTCTTCTGTACTTCTTAAATAGTATGTAATACCAATCTTATGTTCTTAGAGGGGCAGGAAGACCTGCCGACACTTCTACTCTTCAGGATCTTTTGTGCTAAACCCCTAGACCCCAAGTCGATTTGGTGGACTTCACATACGACTTAGAATTTCTCCTTTGGCATATGCAGGTTTCCTCGCGATGTTTTCCTTTACTGAAAAGCCTGAGGTTTTGTAAATAAACTGTACTTAAGTTTGGAAAAAACTCATAGAACTTACGACCTCATGAACGTGATTATTAAGTGTTCTATGATACATACAAGGCTTCCAAAGCTTTTTATGTGATACTGATAGTATCCTTATTCTGATAAATGATATAAGTCTGACCGTTCGACCTGACAGTAGTAAATTATTGAAAGCAACAAAGAAGCTCACTGTAATGTCCCGTTACTTGCACACATTTTTGGCATCACATTGAACAATGATTCCGATAACTCTTGGTACGTTATCGACATAGAATTTCTGGAAACGACATCGACAGTTAGGTATTTCGGTGAATTCTATAAAAATGTTAGCAACAAAAGTAAACATACAATTATGATTGATGCTTTTGTTTGTTTGTGTGCCTGAGTATTGGTGTCTCCCGTATAATTAGGGAGGGACTTACAGGCAGGCAACTGTGATATGCAGAATGGCGTAGAATAAATCCACACGCGCATCGCCGAACATAACTGATGCGCTACAGTAACGTGGCAGCACTAACAGTGTCCTTATTATTATATTGAACACGCAGGGCACTAAAATTATGCAGTGTGGTTTCCGGTAGAGTAGAAGTAGGAGTGTAGCCCAAATCCTCCGTCTGTCTCCGGCAGATGAGAGAGGGTTGTGCTCCAGCAGTGGAGACAAAAATAACCTGATGATGAGGACACTAAAAACTTAAGCTTGGTTTTTGTCATGTAAAAGCTATTTTAAATTCTTTAGTGCACATTTAAAACTATTTAGTTTATTTACACAGTTATAAATTTTGTGTAAAAAGGCGCGCTTATCTCTAAATGAGACTATTATAAAAAGATTCGATAGTTAATTTGGTATAGGCACTACTTTATTTTCCGTGTGGTTCCCGGCTTAGAATAGGGCCACCCCTATCTTTCCCGTGAGTGTTGTCAAGACGACTAAGGGATCGCACCAAGGACGGGCAGCAGCGTTCTGTGTGTGTGTGTTAAGATCATTAATGCGATCACCAATCCGCCTGCCAAGCGTGGTGATTAAGGCAAATCTCCCTAAAAGTGGTATTCTATTGAGGAGGCCTATGTCCAGCAGTGGACGTATTTAGGCTGATGATGACTACTTGATGAAAACTCGAAGTCGTTCATGGAATGGTCGGGCTATGGAAAGAGCTATGCTCGGAGTTTCTCTAGAGGACGGATCCGAAATGTCGTGATCTGCCAGAGAACTAAAGTCTTCGACGTAGCAAGCAAGGTTTGTAAAGTAGTCGAGAACTGTGTTGTCGTTTATCATTTATTAATAGTGTAAGAATTAGTCACTTCCAGTCAAGTAATTGTTTCCCAGGATAGGATGAAACAACGCCGGCGATGATATCTCTGGGTATTTATATCGTTAATAGGATCGACTCATTTGGGCATGACTTGCGGAATACTCCCGCATGTGGGGTCTGCGTAGAACGTAAACTGTAGAGGTGGGAAAAAATAATTCATTAGACGAATGGATAATTTCTTTACTGTACACAAATTACAAGATAACAAGTACAGAGTTATAGAACGTGTACAAAGGCTGCCTTATCGCTTGAACATACTAAAGATGATAATGGGCTCGATTCTGAAGGCACAATGTTAAAATTTGACAGCACTAAAACTGTTGCTATCCTTGTCACACAGTATTATGAAGATAAAGACGAAACAAATTTTAGCGCTGTCAAATTTTAAATGTGTGCCTTCAGAATCGGGCCAAATAAGTACGTTAGTTTACATAATAAGGAAATATGTATATATATCTTCGCTGAAACGGTAAAATTTCTGAAGCGCCAAAATAGGCATTTAAAAAACCTATTTTTTTATCTTAACTTCCGATAAAGCAATTTGCCTTGAGTTAATTAAATATACCAGTTTTTTTCTTCATATTTTACGATATTTAAGCCATATTTCTCTACCATATTGACGCTTTATAAATTTTGCCTTTTCATGACGATATATAAATAAATAAGCTTGCTTATGCTTATAATATATACTACACTATATATATATTACATTACATTTCACACATTATAATATATATATGCTACTTCGTATTACAACTTCAAAATTGTCCATCTATTCTTTTTTCCTCATCTCACGCAAAATGTTTACATTCTATATCTAATGTCTTCCTATTAGAACACGGGGGGTTACACGTAAGTACGTTTGTTAATCATTAGATGCCCAACTATCTTTCTTTGTGGTCTCTGACTGAATCTATTCTGGGGCAGTATCAATTAGAGGTGAAAATGTGACCTTTGCTTTAAAAGAAAGGTCAAGTTTCTAGACAGTGATATGATTTGGCGGATACCGTTTAATTTACTTAATGAGTCTGACGGATGAGAAAATCTAAGGGCTTGGATGAGGATTTGAAAACAAGTTGAAAAGTAGGTACGTAATATATTTTACAATCCTTTAATAGATTGTAAGGTACGTCGTACCTACGAGTCGGTCGACATACTTTAAGACAAGATTGTTAAGGAATCCCGCTTGTTAAGGCAGAATATGATAATTGAATGTAAAAGATCAATCACATGGAATTAAAGATTTTTATTTAGTTAATAACCTTGTTACCTTAACATTGTAAATTTCTATTTATTTGTAATTAACCCCTATTTTTACAATTTAATTTTATATATATTATTACAAAATTACAAAAATAATTTCTATTGTAGTTCCCTTACAGGGTTCATGTCAGTGCCTATGTATTATATGTAAGACCCCATTACTACATGAAACAATAAATGATATGAATATGAATAAAATGGAATTAAAGGGCTCAGCAATGGAATACTTTGCAGTTTATTGATCATAATATATAGATAACAATAATAATATGTACATTCATAATGCTCACGCTCTGGCAGAGAGAATAAACTGCAACTTTGCGCGATCCTGACACGCCTCACTAGCCTCACTCACAACCAAAAACCTTTTCATAATCTCCTTTTATTCATCTTACTGCGAAGGCCAGCCTTTTTGAAGACGGTTCTGCCTAAAAACTACTTGACTACGGTGAATTTAGACCACATTAAGTTTATCAATAGGTTACGACGAAACAAAAAATGATGATGACACATTACAGCGCGTGTATGGAACAAAAAAAGAAATCAATCGAACAAAATCGATCTACAATCATGTAGCAACCATACATTACATTATTCTATTCTGTTAGTAGGAAGACGCACGCGCAACAGCACGTTCCCACGTGCCTCCTTTGTCGGTGCGCGACAAAGAGTCGCCGACAACATGTAGTTGAGGCATACAGTGGGAAAACATACCTTAAATAACCACTCATAAGATTTAAAATCAAGAGGATGTAGAAGGAAAAATTCAAGTGGGAATACAGTTTTGAAAAGTTGTAAGATCTTAAATTGTGGTACTTGAAATTTGATTTTACGAGTCTGAGATAGAGTGTGTATTCGATTGAGTTTTGAAGCAGGGTGGTATTAGGAAACATGGTTTGGAGTAGGATGTCCACACAACTTTTGAAACTTAGAATATTTTCGTTATTGTAGAGATTATTAAATACTTACTACGTGAAATATTAAAAAACAACTTTGTAAGAAAGCCTATTATAAAATAGACGATTATTTGAATGACAAAGATGCCTGGCACTAATGTCGCTTTAGCTTCGCACCATCTTTATAATACTGTATACTAACTTAACTTAAAATATATGTTGCTGAAAGAGCTAACAACACCTAGGATGCGGTGCTCAAGTCGATAAAAAATTTACGTGTATAAAAATGTACCAAGTGCACCCATGTGCAATTAAGTTTTTTGACTTTGCAAACCAAAGAATAATCAGGACGTTCAGATATACTCCTTAGAAGAACAATAGAAGTCATAGCATTTATCATGAATTTGTACGTAGTGTTTACATGACATAATATATTATTTAAGATTGTAACTATGTTTTTATAACTTAAAAAAAACATATCTAAGTATACAGTCTGAAGTGAATCCGAGTTACCAGACAGTTACATTTTTACAAAAATACCTCCGATAGAAAAGTAAGAACATATGGTCACCCTAACCTCAGAAGACACCGTTGACCCCTCATTTAAGGTAGGGCAATTGTTTATCAATATGCCTATGATTAATGTGTATGGTGTACTGTCGTGACCGCGACCGTCTGCCTCCGCCGACCGGCAATTAGCTGAGATCACGACCGCGATATGTGATGTTGCTAATTTATTATTGTTTTAGAAGGGTTATAAAAGGGTGGGAAGGGGAAAGAGGGTTAGTCTGACAGAGTGGTTATTTTGCTTCTGTTCACGAAAATATTTGATAAATATTCGGTCTGTCATTTTGTTTCGGTCGAGGTTTAGAGTGTCATTCCGAATTTTGAAGTTGATTATTGTTTTAATCTATGTTTCTATAGAAATAGTACGTCATTTTCTTGAATTTGAATATATTGGCGTCTGGCTACTTAGAACAGTATTCATATTAATTTCATTGAGGAGCGCAAATTTTTCATACAGTTAATCAACCTTGCTCTAGAAACTTCGAATTTTCGAAACCTTCATTATTGGAAAAAAAGTCAAACATATTTTTATCTGATAATAAGTTAAACGGACTTAAGCAAAGACAGAGAATGTTAAAAAACCAAGAAATTAGACATGAATATGACGGATAAGAAAACTGACAAATGAAAGAAAGTGACGACTAAACATTATTATCATTCCAGCCCCTAGACGTCCACTGCTGGATATAGGCCTTCCCCAATGAACGACACCACACTCGGTTCTCCACCCTCCGCATCCAGCTGCTTCTGGCCACCTTCTTCAGGTCTTCGGCCGCATGCTGCGCGTGCCGAATGCGGTCTCTACTCGAGAACTCGTCGTTCCAGTGGCCGGCAGTTTTGAGGCAGATGTGGCCTGCTCACTTCAACTTCAGCTTTGTAATTCTACGATGAATAAACAAAAGTGAGAAACTAGAGAAATTGCCATTAATTCTTTATTAAAAGATACTGACAAATGAAACTGGCCAGTGATCCACTAACTCAAAAGAATTAATGTCAGTAGAGATCAAAAGCCTCAACATGAGATGTGTGGGCGTGAAAACCATATCGGCCTAATTCTAGTATAATAATTTACTTTAATACGTCGCTAAATCGCGTGTCCTGCGCGTGCGCACAATGCCACACTATCTCACACGTAATGTGTGCAGTGACAACACTGTGCAGTTTGTGAGTGGATTTAAACAGTTTAATACTTGAACATTATAAAACATCAATCAGGCCTCCCCAACCCGTCTGGCCAGCGCGGGGAGTGTAGGCCAAATCCTCCGTCTGTCTCCGGCAGATGAGAGAGGGTTGTGCTCCTGCAGTGGAGACAAAATAACCTGATAATGATGTCCAATACTTGAACATGGATGTGATTTGATTGGAAAATTTATCAGTTCTATTTTCGCTCCCAAACGTTTTTTTTTGTTTTAGATAATATGAAAGATATACTAATGATAGGAGCCTGGATGACAGCTAGTTTTGAATTGAATTGATTTTTTTAATTAAACTTACAACTTTTCACTCGTAATTTGTATTAAGTATTGATAGGTTTAATTTATATTATATTATAAACTGGCTGTACAGAATGAATAAATAAAATTAAAAAAAAACCTGACAATTCCCTGTTATAGGATAACTAGAAAATGGCAGAACAATTCACAAATACAACTAGAATAGGAAAGTTCCTACATCATTATCTTCATGTAAGAGTTTTAAGCAATTTCCCCCTAGGCGCCAGCTCATCTTCTGTGGTTAAAAGAGAAGAACTTTTGAGTATTCACTTCATTCTACTTTAAGTTTTTATTTTATTTAAGTACATCTATGTAGTATCATATACTCGTAAGTCCCCTTCTTTGGCTAATGTTTATATCCAGTAGTGGACGTTTAAGGGATGATAATGATGTAGTCGCAAGGTATATTTATCAATAATCAAAAGTTTTTGTTTTAATGCCCTCATCATGAGCCCAATGATGACAAGAAAAATCAATTTTTTTAGTAGGTAGATAATCATTATATCTCACCATTAGTAACGTCTTAACATGTCATCTTAGCTCTATCTCTGATGTCTCCTATAACTTTCAAGTAACTTTCCAATCAATCTCAACTCTCAAGACCCACGATTCCACACTTTTAGGACAGTTTCGGCGTCACCACTTCAAAGTAACTGCGTCATTCGGCCGATATACGGCGTCGGACACGATCCGTCGCGACGTGTACCAGGTTAAACACTAACACGCGGTTTGTTTAGTACATTTACATGCGGCTGCATTACGTGTGGAAATGGTAATTAGATTGCTGTTGTCTATGGTCGCCATAAGATGTACCTAATTATATATTGTACTTGTAAAGTATGCTCAGCCTGTCTGTTAGTTGTTGTTTAACAGTAGAACTTCCTTACCCAATGCACTGCATGACACCACACAAAATATTATAATCTTATGTTATTAGTGACGTACAGTTATATACATTCCGATTTAAGTGACCTTAGCCTTAGCACCTGATCCAACGACGATAAAGTTAAAATTAGAATGAACTGGTCATTTATCATAACGCACTGACTATAGGTACAATAAAAATCAGTGATCTTTTTGTCTGTAAGTAATTAGTTACACAATTTCTTTCAGTAGCATTTTCACAACAATTCTTTTTATTTATATTAAATGGAAAACCAGATTAAACTTGATTCTCATCAATATTTTTGTGAATGTATTTTCTTACTTAATTATTGTATCTGTGTATTTTATCGTGGAATTAAGAGTAATTGAACTGCATTAAATTTAGGCAAATTCCTCAAGTAAAGTCAATAGCCATTAATCTCAATTTCAACACGTAATGTTATTTTGTGAGTTTTAATAAAAGATAACGAGTCGTTGTGCGATTATCGTAAACATTCTGCATTATACGGAGTGTGGAACTTACTATTTAAATTGTGCATTCTTGTAAATAATTAATTTGTAGTTGAGAAGAATTACCGAGCAGATGTATAATTTTACGTGAATACAATTTTTTTTTTACATTTACTTGATTATTTAGCCTTTGTATTATTGATTTAATATATACTGGCTCAAAAGCTTCCAGAGCCGTAAAACACTTTTTTTTTAAATATGCTTTCTAATTACAGGGTGAGATTCACTTGTTATGACATACTTATCTCACTGCATTAAACTGACACTGAAAAAAATAGATTTTCGACCACTTGAAGCGCTGAAGTGAATCTTTTCGTAGCCAATTACATGCAACACATTTTGTAATATATATTCTTTATTGCACATTTTTTTAAACTAGACAATTAGAATTTTTTTTATACAAAAGCGAGCTTATCTCTAAATAAAATATCTTTCAGTCTACCTTGGGAGTTGTGAGACAAGGCAGTAAGAGTGAAGGGGGCAAAATAAATGCTAAATGTACTTCATAATCCTATCCTACTAATATTATAAATGCGAAAGTTTGGATACATGGATGTTTGGATAGTTTGATGTTCGGATGTTTGTTACTCAATTACGCTTTACGGATCGTAACAAATTTGACACACATATAGATTAGATCCTGGAATAGGACATAGGATAGTTTTATCTCAAAAAAACATTCATTCCTACGGGAAATACATATAAATTTGTGATGTTAAGTTGTCCACGCGGACGAAGTCGCGGGCAACAGCCAGTAACTAAATAAGTACCTAAACTACTTATTTATAAATATAATAATAACATAACTATAATAATAAACATACATAAATACACACAGTAATCCACTTTGAATAACATATAAAGAAATATATACATATACATACATACACTTGTCTAATCCCAAACTAGAATTTTCTCCTGTGCTATGGGGATTAGGACAAACACGAATATATCATCCAGACCAGGACCAAATTGTATAAAAAAATAAAAGTTGTCTGTCCCTGGTGGGAATCGAACCCATTACCACTGGCGCTCGAGTCCAATAACCAAACCACTCAGCCAACGAGGCGGTCAAAAAAAGGATTTGAGTTTGAGAATTTCTTCTTCAGCTTACACAAGTTTTTTCTCAATCTCTTCTTCTCTCTCTCTTAGTGCATTTTTGCACCAGAATGAACAAGGTGTGATACAATAAGGCCATGATAAAGTTCCGTATAAAATATCACATACAAGCTTTAATCTTGTTTCCGACAAGCCGCTCTGTCTATTAGGTTGTTACCTTAGTGTTGAGTTGAAACGGAAAATGGAAGGTTCATAGAAACTTTTCGACCGCCTCACTGGCCTAGCGCCAGAGCTCGTGGGCTCGATTCCCACAAGGGACAGATAACTTTATAAAATTTATATAAGTTATTTCTAGTCTGTTTGTCATATTTGTGAACTATCCTATATTTGTCTATGACTTTGATACAGGAGAAAATCCCCTTCGTTACCCGTATTACAGTCTTACTACCAGTAGTAACACGGGTATTTTTTTTTGTCCGTGTTACCACTATATAACTGCTCTAGTAGTAACACGGGACAATTATTATTTCCCATATTACTACTAGCCATAATCTATGTTGAAACTTCTTCCTTTTTCCAAAATCATTGACATTCATGACTTAAATAAGAAAGAAATATATTAGTGAGTGACGTTTATATTTTTCTTATTTTATGGTGATATTTGCATTTCAATGTAATTTGCACTGACAATCGAATGCCTTTTCATTATGATAAGTCGTAGTTCCTATTTCACAGATAACTTGGTAGGACTGTTAAATAAGATACAAGTGACTTTTAGAACTTTACTCTCTCCTGGTTAGGGATTCAGACAAGTGTAGGTATATATGAAATCAATTGGTTTAATAATACGTCAACTGTCAGGCAGATGTGTAACGCGTACTTCACTATACGCGAACTAGCGGGCTATATTCATATGGGTTATATTCTCTAGCGTAAGTAGGATTCCTTATAAAGTTTTCGTTTACTGAAATAAAATGTATTTGTTTATTTTTGCGAACATATTTCTAAAAGTAGACGGAATCTCGCCTGAACTGAAGCAGGGTAAAATTGATAGAATCCTGTCAATGTATGTAGCGTATGCCGGATTCCTTGTAAAAGTTTCCTTTACTGAAATGCAAACTGTTTATCTATTTTTGCGACATAATCTCGCCTAAATGGTAGCAGCATAAAATTGTTAGAACCCTGTCAAGAATGTCGTTATTTTGCTTTTCCATCTCTTAGAGCAACACCGGACCTGCCATGGAGGGGAGACGCTATAGCGTTTTCTTCTTATGCGAAACGTCCTGTCATATTTCGCGGGGGGTCCACGCACATCTTCACGCTTGTACACTGTCTCTACGGAACACGTAACAATTAATAGAGTAAAACATTCATAACATCACGCCGAGTAGTATCGCAGGGCGAAAAGCGGGCGAAGGAAAATCGCTTTGCGACGTTTGTCGGGATCGCGCAAAGTGGCGATACATCGTCTCTGCCTACCCCTCTGGGACCGAGGCGTGTATGTAGGCACTATATATGTATATACTTAAGTCTCGCTATCTCTTTCGCCACTAAGCCCTCATCCTTAAACACATTGTGACGACATCGCGCTCTAAATCAGTAACCCGATACGGTAGTGTCCGCGTCGCAGGCGCAGGTTCGTGTCCCAGCGAAGTCTCTCCTTGTACTGACGTATTCGCTTACACGACGATTTTGTATCGGCTTGGTATCAGCAGTGTTACGGCTCTTGTGAATTGAGAGGTCCGCTTTAGTAATAGGAGCTCAAAGACTTAGGGAAGTTTAGTGCAGTATTAGGTTCAGGATGGAAAGTCTTAAATAGAGTAGCTTAAGATACAATATATTTCTCTTCAAATTTTGAGATCTTGCTTGGCAGGCTATTAAGATGATAGTACTAACATTGATTACCTAAGTACAATTATGGTAGTAAATAAATGTTTTTTCTTTTCTTTTCTTTTTCTAAGTAAGATTTAGGGACAATCAAATATTTTTAGCTTGCCCTTAAGACGCATCATTTGAGTCAACATTAGAGTGTTTTTGACGATGAACTGTGTCCCACCCTCAGGGTTGGCATGTTTTAAACATGTTTTTATTGTTTAAAACTAAAATGTTTTGTTTAAAATGGTTTAAAACATGTTTTATATAAAAAAACAGTTTTTTGTCTAACCCTGCCCACCCTGCGCAATAAAACGATTTATTCTCATCGCTCGTCATACAATAGTGTCACTCAATCACTGACTGTGTTTATTTATTTAATTACATATCATTTAATTCTTAAATTATTCGACTTTTTGGTATAATACAGATTTATATACATATGTATAGTATAGCGTTGTTGTTTCTAAAAACGTCATGTGGTAAAAAAAGGCTTTTTAACATCATTTATTTAAAAAAAACTATAAAATGGTGTTAAAAATCCAACTAAAAATATTAACCACATAAGTGGAGGTATTTTAAAAACAACTACGATATGAAATTTTATTACTTAAATTCGAAATAGTCTGACCCTCCATCTCCTTAGTGCTCCATGATTTAGCCAACCATGTCTATCGTAAAAGGAAGCAGAATATTGTCCCCCACTATGACCAATATGCAATACCTCTAGAAGCAAGGGTAATAAAGCTGTATGTGGCCGACTCCGATAAGATTATCTGTGCTATAAATTTGTCAGCTATCTGTCAAGCTCGCCCGCCAATGCGGTATGTCTTGCTGGCACTGCTTGCGTGATATGTGTAGTAAATTGTAGGTACTATGTGTAGTACAGTAAGCGATATTATGCAATATGGTTTGAACGACACTGCTTACATATCTCTCTATACAGTGGGGGACCGTGTTAAAGGTCTACATGTAATGAGGTGCAGTGAAGTAGGAGGGAATGTCAAGCTTCCAATTGCCAAGCATTTTGATAACTGTTATATTCCTAAGGGATGTCAAGCTTCCAATTGCCGTACCGTGCAAAAGGATTTTGACAACTGTTATATTCCTAAGGGTGTCAAGCTTCCAATTGCCAAGGATTTCGACAACTGTTATATTCTAAGGCATGTCAAGCTTTCAATTGCCGTACCGTGCAAAAGGATTTTGATAACTGTCATATTCATATGAGCGCAATAGGTTTAAGACGGGGACTGAATGTCGTCCACTGCTGAATATAAGCCTCCCAATAGAATGCCACTTTAGGTGTGTTGTCCATTGGGGGATTTGCCATAATCACCTCACTTGGCAGATGGATTGATTATCGCAATAAAGATCCTATATACAAGAGAACGCTGCTGTCCGTTAAATAAAAATCTCGTCTGGCGTTCCTCAAGGATCGCATGTCGGCCCTTTGCTGTTCAACATATTCATAAATGATGTAGTCTCTCAATTCCAAAATTCGAATATTTTACTGTTTGCAGATGATAAAAAAATATTTAGGATTATTAGAAATGAACACGACTGTACACTACTACAGTCAGACCTAAATAGACTTTTTATGTATTGCAATAAATATAAATTAAAATTAAATATCAGTAAATGCAACGTTATATCTTTTACAAGGAAAATGAACCCCATCATATTTAACTATACATTTGGTGATGTGTTGATTAGCAGAGTGTCGGAGTTGAGGGATCTGGGAGTAATTCTCGATAATAAACTTTTATTCAGAACTCACTTAGACACCATAACTAGTAAAGCTTACAAAATGTTAGGATTTATAACAAGAATTGGTCGCGATTTTAAAAGAATATCAACACTAATTCTGCTATTTAATACTCTTGTAAGACCAATCCTTGAATACTCCTCTACAGTTTGGAATCCTCAATATGATATTTACATTAAAGCTATAGAACGAATTCAAAATAGATTTTTAAGACATATTAGATTTAGAGCTCGTAGATCGAACGACGAATTGTGTATAAACTTATACTCTCTAGAGGACCGTCGCACTATTAGAGATCAAGTATTCTTGTACAGACTGCTTCACAATGAAATTGACTCTCCAGCACTAGTAAATGGAATTAAGTTTAAATGCCAACGGCTAAGTGCTAGACACAGGTATATTTTTTACACGGGTGGAACAAGGACCAATTACGGATCAAACTCTTTTTTAATAAGAGCATGTAAAAATTATAATTTAAAGTTTAATGATATAGATATATTCTCGGTAACTAACTCAAGAAGTTACAAAACTGATATTCATAAACTTGTTTCAAGTGCCAAATAGCTAAAGTTTCATTTTATATATTATTATATATTTTTTTTTTTTTTTGTTTTCTCATAACTTGTAATCATCGTAATCATTGCAATATTGTTTTATATTGTATAACTTGAATTCCCACTTTCACATTTAGTCCCTGTATGTATAAAACATCAGTGACAACTATTTTGGTTTATGAACTACTTTATTATTTTCTTGTAATTTATACCTATATTGAAACTGTATGTTTTCCTTAAACAAATAAACAAAAAAAAAAAAAAAAGTCAACATATTTCGACGCACAAAAATCCTAATAATTAGGTTGGTCTATTTCATTGTGCACGCTTTATAAATATAGAGAGTTGATAATGAAACTGCATGGTTACATAACTAATTTATTATGATTACACGTAATATCAACGGTTAAAATTCAGGGCAAGGTATGCATATAGTTGGCAACAACCACGTTGCTGTATAGGGAGGCCAGTACAAGCGCACACGCAACTCCAATGATCGCAGTTGCGAGAAGTGCTTTGTCTGCAAGTGCTGTGAACGCACCAGCTACACTAGCTGCTACCAGTAATATTGTCCAAACTGCAACCATCGTCCAAATATGCAACTCCATCAATGCTGAGCTGCGGACCACTGCTGCAGCTGCCAGTATCAAATGTGATGATATCAGCAGCACTCCTGCGACGAAGTGGACGAACCGCATGTTAGATGATACACGAAGAGGTACGCCGGTTCGAGCCAGCGCTGTGCAGCCGACTGGTGTGTACGCGACGATGTGCAGCAAACCCCAAACCAAGCCCCAAGCCGCCACCAGCAACACGCCTCCGCGCAACCCTATGCAGCAACATCGGTTCACCCTTGGACACCCGTCTAGTACATAACCCATTTATATCGGTTAGATAAACAATTCCACAAAATACGTCTGGAAATTACTTCACTTGACAGTTTTGTCTTGACAGATGATTGAATTTTTTATTGATGTTTTTTTTCCGTTCCTACAGAGAAGAGGTTAGTTTACCATACTTTTTTAAGCACCACCACACTAGTGTGGAGGCGTTGTGGCGTTGTGGTATGTACTATATGGTGGACCCCACACTGACTCGGATAAAGCGCGACTTGCCGACCACTAGCAGGCCACGGTTTATTATCACTTCAAAGGCTATTCACCTGCATACACCAATGAAGGAATTCTAAGGCGCATGAAAAATCCACCGTCCCGTACTGGGCTAACGTAGTGGACTATAGTAGCCCTGTCTCATTGAAACGAAACCTCTACGTACCATTGGCATACCCATGCCTGTGTTCCAACAGTGGGGTTAATAGACTGTTGATTTGTTTGACCACGCAATCATCTTAAGCCGTGTGGTTCCCGGTTTAGAATAAGACCACCCCGAGTCGCGTCGGTGTCGTCAAGGCGACTAAGGGACGAGCCGGGTTCTCCTGTGTATATTAAAATCATTACTGAGAATACCAAATCGTCTGCCAAGCGTGGTGATTATGACAAATCACCCAATGGACAGACCATAAAAGTGTCATTCTATTGGAGAGGCTTATATTTTGTAGTGGACGTATATAGGAATGCCTGTTTCGTCTATAGCCTAAGAAGTGATTGTACCACAATGGTTGACCTAAAATGTGTAATGTTACATTTTTTTAAAATAAATAAACGTTTAAATATAGGCTGAGGCTATATGGAGCGACGATCTGCGTAAGGAGGCTGGCAGTGACTGGATGAGAAGAACCGAGGATCGGGTTTAGTGGCGCACCTTGGGAGAGGCCTATGTCCAACAGTGGACTCTTTCGGGCTGATGATGATGATGATGATGATATAGGCTGATGATGAAGCGTCTCAAAATTAAACAGAACAAGCATATAACAATGTGTTGTATAGGAAACCCATAAAGACAGCTGAATTGAGAATGAACTAAGCTAGTACGTCTGAAGCTCAGTAGAATCCTATAGTTTTCTCCTAAAATAGACCACATACTGCAACAATAGCACCAGGAAACCAGGACAAACGAGATATTACCGTAAAGCCAGTAACTCACCCATTGCGCCACAGTTAAGGCGCGTGCACATGAGTTAGGAGTGCATTAGCGTCGCAGATACGATATCTTAACGCCTTACCTCCGCAACACTTGGCAGAAATAGTTGTAACGCACAACTTACTACATTCATGTGATAAGTACCAGTTGCGGAGAGCCACAGGGATGTACTTGGAAGAGAAAACAATGCCCTTAAGTGTTTCGATTGACTAACATACCATGAAGTCAAATAATTTTTCGCATTTCGTAAGCCACCTCGAAGTTTTTACCTTCATGATCGACACTAATTGGATATTAAATAAGATAACATATGACTTCTGTTATCTAATTTAATAACCAATTAGTTTCAATCATGAAGGTAAAAACTTTGAGGTGACTTATGAAGTGCGAAAAATTATTTTGCTTCATGGTACTCGTATAACCTGTAGGTACTTTTAGAAGGGCAAGCAAGACTCGTGATTTTTTAAAATAGATATGTCATAATATACATACATCACTTGTCTAATTGGCCTAGGATTTGCTCAGATCCTACGGGAATTAGACAAAGATATGTCAATTCACAAATAGGTATAACATCTGTATGTTATGTTGGTCTGTACCAAGGCCAACTTATACAATTGTAGAAAGTTGTCTGTCCCTATATATCCCTCTGGCGTTTGAGTCTAACAACTAAGCCGCTAGGCCAACGAGGGTCAATTAGAACACACACTTTTTCTTAAAATAATACAGTTAGAATAATATACATCTGCTTCGGCCTGTATCTTCCATAACATCATCCTATCGCCTGGTCCATTGCTAGACCACAGCATAGTAAAGAGTACTACGTACAGTATGGCCACTCCCTGCCTCCCGCCGATCCGGCTTCCCCCGCACATTAGATGTCGATTGGATGCTGGTGTTAAGAGGCGCGCCTGAAGAATATTAAAAGCTTTGATGAGTAGATTTTGTGTTGTTGCGCTCTGTAAGAGAAAATTTTACAGATTATCTACAAAAAGCGAAGAAATACATTTTTGATCAAATGTTAATAAATACTTACAAGTGCATGCTCTTTGAATCAACATAACGATAGAAACAAATAATAATAGTTGTGATTCTGAAATGTCATATTAGTACCATTACTACTGTACTGCCACTCCGGGTATGGTCCTCCGGCACAAACATTTTTATGTCTAAAAGAGGGCCCCAACTATCCTCTGTAACCCCCTAAGTTTCTGTAATAAACATTTTTGTTTTGTTTTTGTATATGAATGTTTTTACCCAAGGTTTGGATGTTTATATATTTAAGTATGTCTATCCGTTATCTACATAGTAACCATAACACAGGCTCTGCCTAGTTTGGGACTGGATAATTGGTGTGAATGTCTGACATATTTATTTATTGATTTATTAGTTATTTCATAAAATGAACATTTAAAACGAAATAAATATGCGTAGACTTTGCGGCAGTGACGAAATGATGCCAACCCTAGAGTGTCCGGTTGATAATGCGCGCCACCATACCCGGTACCCTACTCATCTTCCTTGAATTTTTAGAAAAATCTCTGTTAAAGGTTAGATTTAGAAATGACTACTACTTGAGATAACCGCAAAATCTTCTTTCAAACAAGTAGCCTACCTTCGTTCGTTGGCATATTGTTCTTATCTCTTCATAGGGCGCCAGGTACCTATATCCGCGCCACTGGAGTCTTTTGTGGTCTTTTATGGTCAATGTCAACCCCTTTGTCTATGTGATGTTCCCATTCTCCAGAATCCGCTGCATAAAATCCATGTAGCTAAAGAATCGATGCGCGTAGTCCTTGGGTTCAGGATAAGCCACACCCAGGACATTCATATACCTTGCGGCTAGTGCATTGCTTTAACACAGCAAGTGCTTAAAATACTGTTCTTAGTACACTGCTGTCGATTCTGCTTTACAGAAGTTACAGTGATGGGAATAAGGGCTTCTGTATAACATTGTTCTATATTACTTTTGTTAGCTCTACTGTTTGTTTGTCTCAAAAACCATTTATTCTTATTGTACCCTCAGACCTGGTTACATCCCTTTAAAACAGTGACTTCAGTCCAGTTTTCTTATTTATTGTTCCAATGATAAAATCGGCGTAAATATGATTTGTTCTGCTATTGATTCGAGGCAGGAGACAAATTTATCCCTGGTCTTGTTGTATTTGGATAGTTTATTGCGTTGTTATTCCTTAATCCTTCGGTGGAGACATTGTAATATCTGTTTCAGTAATCAATTGTACACTGTTGATGTTAACTGTATCTTAGTATACCAATAACTTACTTTTCTATCGCTTACATAAATTTTACGCGAAACTAAACTTTGTTTTTCGCATTACCGACACGAATCTTCGGATTTAGTAATACACCATCATTTGTTATTCAACTGAGACCTTTTCAACGTAATTTTCTATTCTTTTGGTTTACTAACGACATTAATAACGACATCGGTAAGAAAAAGGTCGATTATGAAATCTTATCGACTCATTTATCTGTAAACTCTTCTATGACGTTTACTTCTTAGTACATTTTCACGATTTCTCGAAACCATACTACCTCAAAAAGTATAATTTTCGTGCAAATTATTCCACTTTTTTTCTCTCTCTAATTTGATACGATACGAGTACGTTATTGTTAGCACCAATTTCGCATTAGATCAGCACTGTGTTGAAATTGTCACTGTCCTTCGACGTGTTAAACGATTGATTTTGGTCGTAAAATACTACCACTACTACATAATATACTACCAAATATTCATTGATAGTATTTCAGAAATTACGCCGTTAGAACAGGGCTACCCCCAATCTTCCTGTGGGTGCCACCAAAGACGGACAGCATAGCGTTCTCCTGTGTATGATAAGACTGCGATCACGAATCCGCCTGCCAAGTGTAGTAGAGATTATGCCAAATCCCCCAATGGACAGTCCACCAAAAGTGGCATGCTATTAGGGAGGCTTGCGTTCAGCAGTGGACGTATTTCATTCGGCTGATGATGATTTTAATATTGTGTCTTGTAAAGAACTTTATAGTCTCTTTGTTTTTAACATTACATTCAAGCTCATACATTTTAATAACATTCACGTCCTTACAAAAGCTTCCACTTTTCCTTCACACATTATTCCTGCTAGACGCAGCTATTACGTCACGTCGTAATGGACATAATAGTCGTGAACAGTCGCGTAATAGCCCCTTGGCGCTTACTGCTACTCCAGGTGTTGCATGTGCATGAATACCCTCTCGAGAACGCTGGCTAGTGTGACAAATGGCTTTTACAATGTTTTCAGCCTTAGTTTCTGGACTTAACGGAGTTAGCAAGTATTTATCTTCCGTAATAGTTTTCGTAACAAAGTTGATCACACAAATAGTTTAAATAAATTCAAACAAATACGCTCACGAAACCATATAACTCATTGCGATACTCATACGTGCCCAAATTCTGGCTTATTGTTAGCGATTGAGGAGTTCCTATGACCACCTCCTACCTCCATCATTGTACCTGCTCGGTAGTACAATATTATTGTAAGAGTTATAAAATTTCTTACAATGTTAGGAAGTTATACGCCAGTTACAAGAAGCGTGTTAAAAAGTGGTTAGTACATGAGAGTTTGAATTACGCGAGAAACACCTCTCATATAAATTGCACTTCTCCCCGAGCGGAGTTAAATATATTATGGAAAATATTACAGAAACTAAAATTATTTATATTTCTAATTATGGAATAAAATTCTGTTCCAGTTCCACTATTCAATGTTTTACACTCTTTTTTTAATGAACATTTAATTGTGGCACAGTAGAGCCTTCAAATGTCAACAAACTCACAAACTTAAACTAAGCAGAGACGCTGAAAGCACCAGTGAAAGAAAAAAGGAAGAAAAGAAAATATGTAATGTTTTAATATTCCCATCCGTCAAGGTTTGGTACCAGGGACAAGCAGAAGCAAGAATAAATGTAAATTTGTTTTTATCGTTATCCTTATACATAATACACTACCAAATATATTGAGACACAAAGAAAAAAACGTATATAAAAAAATTAGGTTTGAGCTACAAACTCGCGCATTTGCTAATGCAAATTAAGACAACCTTAATAGGTTGCAACCGGACACTGATGCTGCTTGAGCGGGCGCCATCCTATACAAAACATGCGACAAGTACAGGCAGAGTGCGGCAGCAGGTCATAGTGAAGTTTCACCTTAATAACGAACCACTGTCTCCAAATCGACCATTAATCGGTTCATCTACGAGTATGCCTGGTATGTATTATTTCAAAACAGCTTGCATAAGTAGGTAAAATGCTCGACGAATAACAACTGGCCCAAAAAACATCGTCTCTTTTCTTCCCCTCTAGCTGAACCATCCGGAGAGTGTTTGCCGCAATGTCATTAACCGATTGATGAATGTCATCAAACAGTTGAGTTGACTGACACACGCAATTATAACATGCTAACATTATCATTACCATCCAACTAAACGTAAATATCGTATTGCCTGCCAATATGGGAAACCTTTAGTCAACTAGCTCATATTGTTCACTGGCTGCTGCATCCATCACAATCGAGAGAGGAACAACATTGTACTGTAAGTCAACAACATAAGTGTTTCTCTTTGTAACTGAAAGCGTTGATCGCTCAGCGGGCGGCTGCAACTGTTTTGCCGGCGTCGATATACTCGCAGGGGAAGGCGAGTGTCGCTTCTTTAAGTAGTAATATTTAGTATTCTCTGCAATAACGCTACGCTCTAATCACTTGGAACAAGCCGCCGGTATGACGTGCGGACGTGTCATTAGTCGGTTGATGAATGTCGGGCGTTAATGCGCCTCCCATTCAAACAGATGCGTTGGCTGACACGCGCCACGGAACGCTTATTCTGGTGATATTACTAAGAATTAATTTTAAATTAGAAATAATAAATTACCCATTAAACCAATAACATTTATGTTATTAAGTATCCAGGTGGAAACTTCAATAGAACCTAAGGTAAAAAAGTGGTAGTATAATTGGAATAACTGTTCTGAACTTATGTTAGGATTTTAAACACGCTCTGAATAAATTTTTCTAAGCCGTATGGTAAGTCCATCTGGACCATTTGATTCGCACCATAGAGGGTCGTTTGTGCCCAGTTGTGATTAGACGAGAGATTTTATAGACATTCAAAATGTTTATCACTCGGTAACCATTAGGCATCAGAAACGACCTAATTAACAAAAAAAAGACTTTCAGCATTAAATATAAGAGATACCTAGTAAACTCACTGTCTTATTAACATTCTTTTGGTGATATAAATAAATTATTTTTGCTTTTATTTGTAATTATTCATAAAAAAAATTATAAATATAATAGGATTAAGTAATAATTTTATTATTTTATATCGTAAGCACAACAAAATGAGGATATAATTATTATTATTACACTTATTTCTGACTTAATTTAATAATTAACACTGAAATAATAAAAATTAGCCCACATTTAAAACCACTGCCACATTGAGATGGTTTTATTTGTATTAGTGTTTTCAAGTTAAATCTTCAATTTAAATCTAAATCGGATAAGAATTTTTAAATTTTTATATATAACTTAGTTCTGTTGAACACATTTGACACACACAACATTGGGGCAATGCAACATTGTCATGACTACTCATGACCTCAAAGTCATATATTTTCCACATGCAAGTTTTCCGCGGAATACGGCTGTGTATTTTCATGTATGAATTAAAAAGATATTTATGTTAAACGCGTTAATGGCTGAGATGTGGCGTGTTTTGCGTTTTTATGTTATTTCCACTTAATTTTTGAAACGTGTCCCATTTTCAAATGTCGTGCGCGTTTGTATCCGCCCCGACGCTTAATTGGAATAGTACTTATATGAAAATGAGAATAGTTCATTATGGTTATATTTCATCATCAAGTTATTTTTGTCTCCACTGCAGGAACACAACCCTCTCTCATCTGCCGGAGACAGACGGAGGATTTGGCCTACAGTCCCCGCGCTGGCCAGACGGGTTAGGGAGGCCTGATTGATGTTTTATAATGTACTCCCTGTAATGGTTATATTTATTAGGTTTAAATTAATTACACAACAAATAAAGTTTGTAAGAAATCGTTCAAACAAATAATACCGCATATACATATGTATATTGCATAACGCAGTATCACAAAATTACACAAACCCTACATATACCTGCTTATCATCAATATCATCATATTAGCCCTTAGACGTCCACTGCTGGACATAGACCTTCCTCAATGAACGCCACCA
Organism: Esperia sulphurella; assembly: GCA_947086405.1. Taxonomy (NCBI): domain Eukaryota; kingdom Metazoa; phylum Arthropoda; class Insecta; order Lepidoptera; family Oecophoridae; genus Esperia; species Esperia sulphurella. The sequence continues at coordinate 11,265,804 of OX352273.1, read as the reverse complement.
CACCCGGTCCTCGGGCCTCTGCTCCAGCGCGTCGGCGTGGCTACAAAATGTCTTAGACAGGAATAATTTTTTGATGTTTTTCAAGATATTTCCGTATACCGATAAATATTGTCAATTTACACGTGGAGTTCTTCACGGTCAATGGTCAATGGCTTGAAAAAACTATAACTGTAATTGTGGACCAAGTACCTACTGTGATAATCGCCTGCCACCGTTAATACTTATCCATTAGAGACACTTAGGCTAATTTCAATGGATATCATTTTACTAGAAAGTGATATCAGAGTAAGAAAATTTATATCTGAATACATCCCTCTGACTGCGTGGTCAGACTGCTTAGGCCGTCTAATCAGACCTCATGAACTTGACTATGTGATCAATCTATCGGACTACGAGGAATCTCAACTTGTTATAGTTGAATTTTATGAATCAGATGAATTCTAGATGAAAAATACAAGTTTTCATAGTCAGCAACAGTATTCGACATTCCAATATCCTTTGAAAAACTCATTGTACTGTCTGCACTTGTCTATGTGTACATCTTAATATTCAATCAAATTTTTTTAAAAAAAATCACAGATAAGGGCTTGTTTATTTATTTTATTTTATTTCTTAGGGGAGCTTACAGCTACAGTTACAATATACATTTTCAGGTAGAAACTAAAAGCCAATTAACAGCTACCACATATAAAAACGCATTATAAACCAATTGGGCCCATATTCCATGGGGTGGGAGCCTGGTGACCTGATTTCACAGGTTCATACTATTTTTAGGTACCAGTTTCTCACAAAAGATAAATTGTACAGACAATAAATAAATTTTGTATTGTATAGTTAAACGGATATATACGTACTATATTACATCGATAGTTGAAAGGTAAACCCAGTAGAGGCCATTTTGAAAACTTTATAAAAATAAAGTTAAAAGCTTTTTTGACAATAAAAGTTCATTTTGTATGAGAAGTAATTTCATGGAGCTCGAACAAAAAGTAACAGTATCCCCATTTTATCGTCTATTCAAACAAATAATCATCCAGTCCTTATATTTTGCGTGATATAAGTGTACATTTTCGGCGTAGACATTCTAGCGGTTTTACCTTCGATATGTAAGAGGTAAGTTATGAGCTGGACAGTATTGCAGACTTCTGTTTATAACAAGAAAATGAGTTCCCGTAGAAAAACAGAAATTAACACAAAATATTGTATTTCATATTCTGAAAAAACTCCTGTTTTGGCTAGGTAATATATTGGTCGAGGTATACTTAGTAGTATGAAACCAAATTGACACATTTTTAACGCTTCTATCGAATCTACATCTCTAGGTAGCGGTTTTTTCGTCAATATTTTCTGTGCACGCGCAGCTGAGCGCGTCGAAGGCTGTGTCCGGTGAACCGCATGATCACACGCTGGCAGCGTGGATGTATGTCCTTAGTTTTTTTTCACATTAAATACGATAGTCTTGTGATTGTGAATATTATATAGCGTAAATATTCACGTACATCTATAGCACTAACTGCAGTTTATCAATAATTATCGTAAGGTAAATTAACCTTTCTCTTGGTAACAGACGCGTGCCTAGAGAGAGGAGAGAAAGGTTCGCCGTTTATTTTATTTCAAAAAAAGTATTCAAAATTGAACTTGCGTATTTTTTTCGGATCATGCCAAGGCACTTCGAAGGTCATGACCCCTCCCCATCCCCCCTCCCCCTAGTCACGCGCCTGCTCAGTAAAAAAATAATATATGTGTTAAATTGTTAATCTGAATGTGCTATTCTCATAAATAGTGATTAAAACGAAAATCCAGATGTTTTCGTAGTTCTCACTATTTTTTGAGTTGCCTTATTTATATAAGCACGTGTGATAGATGTTGATATAGGTTTACTCTCAATTAGGAAGATTTTAGTGTAGAAACGATTAAACTATATTATAAGAGAGACGACAGTGATGACTTTAGTAAGTATGGGGACTGGTTACAAACATAAATTGTAATTGCTTCTTAATATGACCTAGAGTACAGTAAAAGCCGACTAAAGTCCACAACCTGTTAGACTTCTCCGACTGTCTTAAATATCTGAGTTTATATCTCGCCTCAGTGACAATGTACGTATGCAGGAATGCGGGTATCTCTCACCGAACGTCCAGGCTTTATTTATAACCTCCAGGTTTGGTCTAATTGTAATGTCCAAATTTATCAGTAACTTGGCTTCGGGTTATGGCCCATAGAATTATTTCTTTGCATTTTGTGACAAACTGAGATTTCACTTAACTTTATTTCCAAGGGGTGGTAAAAACAACATCCAGCATTTCAAAAATCACCTTTACGGTACACCTTGTTATTCCTACTAATATTATAAATGTGAAAGTTTGGATGTTTGTTACTCAATCACGCTTCAACCACTGGACGGATCGTGATGAAACTTGGCACACATATAGGTTAGGTCCTGGAATAGGACACAGGATAGTTTTTATCCCGAGAAAACATTCCATTCCTACGGGAAATACATAATAATTTGTGATGTTAAGTTGTCCACGCGGACGAAGTCGCGGGCAATAGCTAGTTACATATAAGGCCCTGACAGCAAAACAATAGCGGTATAACCATTAAAAACGGTTGAAAATCCACTTCGATGAAGACGCGGACAACGCCAGTCACCTAAAAAGTAAAATCTGTTCCAACACAAACTGTATATTACGAAAACAAACGCATTTGCTTCTCAGAAACGAAATAAACAATAGATGGTGTTCCAAAGTAGACTGCAAAGTTAATGTGTTGCTACTGTCCCTCCCAAGCCCACGTGTAATTTTTTTCCGAGTTGCAAGACGGTAAATATTGAAGCGTTACAACCGCTGTCAACGTCACTTTTAAAAAAAAACATACCGTCGAATTGAGAACCTCCTCCTTTTTTAAAGTCGGTTGAAAAACGAAGAAACAATACTATTTGATCGATTTACTTAAACAATAAGTTAAGGGTCCTAGTACAGATTCTGCATTTGTGTAATATTTAATTAAATATATTATTTTTCATCACATCACACAGCTACATATGCCGCAGAACCGACGGCCGTTGGGGCAGACGAGTTCTGGAGTGGAGACCGCCGACGACATGAAGAAGGCGGCCGGCAGCGGCTGGATGCGGAGGGCAGAGGACCGGGTGTGGTGGCGTTCATTGGGGAAGGCCTATGTCCAGCAGTGGACTTCTAGGGCTGATGTGATGATGATGATTTTTCATCAACTTTTCGGGGTTATGGTAATGATAGTCAGCGGTTGAAATTATCGAAGTTTAACCCAATATTGTTTGTCGTATGTGTTTCATTAGTAATGAAATCTTAGGACACACAAATAAATCATAATTATACAGTTAAATGTATCTAATTCCTTTTTGTATGCCATTAGATAGCTACTAGACGCGTATGGTAGTAGCGTCAGCAGGGCAAGCGGACCCGGGCAGTGCGTGCGATAGTACACGCAAATAACTTGGCGAGCGAGATTAGACTTGTGACAACGAGTAGCGGTACTGGTAGGGTTAGCAAAAAAAGCATTATGAACAATGTAATATTCTTTAGTGCACCAATTCACAGAAATTACAGAGTAAATGGAGAGTGTTTTGGATTGACAGGTCAACATTTTCTCATTAATATTTCATGTTAGTTTTTTTCTAGAAAACAAAAATGGTTAAATATGTAATTTAATTGAAGAAATTTAACTTCTTCTAGTTATGCAAATTACATTTATTTAATTTCTTCGTATATTGCATATATAAGCAAGTAAACAATCTCAATTCCAAATACTAATTATTTGGAATTGAGAGTACACACTATATAAATAACATACTACTAGTATCTATTATTGTAATTTAGCTTAACCTGCTTACTATAAAAAGCAAGCTGTATATACAGTTCGTCGGAGTTATTGTTTATATTTTTTTTGGGAAAAATGTTTTTTTATATAGATTAATAATACTTTCTGTATGAAAGAAAAGTATTACTATCTCCACAACGTGCATGTTTATTTCTCACCTCACAAACTCTGAGCATCAGACTTTACATATCCTGAATATGAATTCACAATCTAAAACACGCGCCACAATAACAAGCGCAATCCTATAAAAAACTGATTAAACTTCTTCTTAGCACGCGCATTGCTAAGAAGAAATTTAATCAGGTTTTTTTTGTCAAATTGGAGATTGATCAAATCCATCAATACAGCTGCTCGCGATGAAATCGCTGATTGTGAATCCAGCTTTCTTACACAAAACACCTTTGTTGGTATTGAAACAGTGCATGAGTTGCAAAAGTTTTATAATAAAAAATTATACAAATGTATTCGAACTTTTTTGCGCACCGTACCTTATTACGGCCAGCCAACACATACGAAAGACAGTTTAATGAACAATTCATGTAAGTTTAATCCCATTTGTTGGCCGTTTAAGTGCTGTGTGCATTCATTGACATTATACAGGGTACGTCGTGTGTACGACCCTTATAAAGTAGTAAGCAGACATTTTGCGCTGCGCAACATAGCATAAACCGTTGAAGTTATGAAGCTGGTAACCGATGAAGTAATTGTAAAAGTATTGTTTTGGCATCAGTAATCATTAAGAATATTTAACAATTTCATGGACACGGCCCACGTGACGGTTAATTTGCATTTTTGTTAAATTTGTCAATCTGTCTATACTGATGTTTTATTTTAAGGTAAAGACTACTTAAACAATAGAATGGTACATTATAAAACATCAATCAGGCCTCCCCAACCAGTCTGGCCAGCGCGGGGAGTGTAGGCCAAATCCTCCGTCTGTCTCCGGCAGATGAGGAAGGGGGGTTCTCCTGCAGTGGTGACAGAAATAACCTGATGATGAAAGACTACTAATCATAAAGCAATATGTTTCGTATTCTGCTGTGTATTGACCAAAGAAATCCCTTGATAGGATTTCTGTGGTTAAAAACGAATGCTTATCCTACTAGTATTATAAATGTGAAAGTTTGGATATTTGGATATATTTTGGATGTTTGGATGTTTGTTACTCAATCACGCTTCAACCACTGGACGGATCGTGATGAAACTCGGCACACATATAGGTTAGGTCCTGGAATAGGACATAGGATAGTTTTTATCCCGAAAAATCATCCCATTCCTACGGGAAATACATAATAATTTGTGATGTTAAGTTGTCCACGCGGACGTAGTCGCGGGCAACAGCTAGTAAAGTAATAAAACCAATAGATCGGTTTTTTTACTGTACTGGCGCTATGAGGGATTGAAGCGATAAGTTCGAAAGAGAAGTATTTATGTGGTTGACGTATAACGCGCATGCTCGCTGTTGATAGCCCTCCAATAATCTACACGCATACACAAACATGTAAAACAGGCTAGTGCTCCTATTATATCATTTTAATTACAACGAAAGGTCATACTGTGGTCATACCATGAAGGAAAATAATTTTCGCACTTCATAAGTCACCTCAAAGTTTTTACCTTCATGATTAACACTAATTGGTTATTAAATTACATGACGGACGTTATCTGTTATCATTTAGACATTTATTTATTTATTTGAAACATTGAAACATTACAGATTATTATTCTATTGCGTTACAATAACTTTTATGGTATAGACGAAACAGGCATTCCTCTCTCTAGCGTTCCCTTACATTCCGTCATCAGCCGTTCTATGCCGTCCACGAACACGTCACAGTGTGGTACCTCGGCGAGCAGGGAGCCGAACAGCTGCAGTGCGCGCGCGAGGGGCAAGTGCCGGTAGAGGTTGGTGCGCGAGTGTGACGTTATGAACAGCTGGTGACTCCGCACTCGTAGGTAACACCACAAAGCGCGCGACCGCCGCTTTACGTACTTTGTGGTAACACTCTAACACTCGGGCACGTACAGTTTTAGTACCCTTCCGACGAGATCCACACAATTTTTATTGTTATCTAATTTGATAACCAATTAGTATCCACCATGAAGGTAAAACGTTAAGATAACTTATGAGGTGCGAGAATATATGCTCCTTCATGGTATGACTTGTACAGTAAATGTAAATAAATAAATATGTCAGACATTCACACCAATTATCCAGTCGTAAAAAGTAGGCAGAGCCTGTGGTATGGTTACTAGATAACGGATACACATACTTAAGTAAATATATAAACATCCAAGACTTGGGTAGAAACATTCATAGTCATCATATGAACATTTGCCCCTAGCGGGATTCGAACCCGCAACCTCCGGCGTGGCAGTCCGAGAGCTACCCGTTCCGCCACGGAGGTCGTCATGCCGTAGTTGTATTTAGTTACAGTAGTTGTATTGAGTATTAAAATCAGTTTGTATTGAGTTCCAGGGGTGTGCTATAGATATTAAATAGTATATTTTCACTCAATAAACGACTTCGATTACGGGTGGCTACGGACACTGCTACTTTACTAATTTGTAACCACTAACCCCATAAATAGGAAGTTTACACAACGTTAACCTAACAACATAACTAGACGTTCGTCACAAAATAGACTCCCAAAATAGCTGCTACAAATTAACGCACCCCTATTTGACAAGCAAACAGTGCGATGTCGATATACTAAAGCTTAGTACACGAAGGTGAAATGAATGTATGTCGTAATTTTTTGATTTTTTTTTTATATACTTGGAATTTATAATTTTAAATTGTGTGATATTTTAATGTTTGTATTTTTTTTTAATATATTTTTAAAATCAACTAACATAGTTTAATAAGACTGTACTAACAAAAATATGGACTAATGTCTGAAATAAAAATTTTGAATTTGAATTTGAATTAATGCAAAAAAAAACATGACGATTGAAAGATAATTTCGAAAAATAATTTTGACTTAAAATATTTTTGTGATAGAGTCTAGACTATTTATATAAAAAATATGTGCGCGGTTTCAAATAAATTGAAAAAATATTAACTGAACTTGATTAAATAACAAAGAATGACAAAAAACTTTTTGACAAAAGGAAATTACGAAAGTATTATATTTTTATTGAAATCATGCTACAGCGTCAAAACTATATTAAATATGTGTGTGTGTGTGTGAGAGAGAGAAAGAGTTTCTTCTTCTATTACACGCGCACCCGCCTTTCCTTACTCGTTTGTGTGCGCGTAAACTATCGAGAGAGGGACAACGTTATACGTCAACACATAACTGCTTCTCTTTCTAACCAGCTAGTACTACGCAACGTGCTAGTTGCGTGCGAACGACGCGACGTTAAACAGGCGGTGGGAGGTGAGTGTCGTTTCTTTACGTAGTAATATAGTATTATCTGGTTATGCCCTCAGCCTAACAACCACAGATCTATTCCAACTACCGGCCATAACTCACTTGTGTCTTGCTTGTGTACCCGCTGCGTTTCGGTACCCGGGCAACATGGTTGTGCAACCCGACAGATTATTTTGTCATACGACACGCATTATTTGCCAGAGAAAACCTGGAGAAAGGTTATAGGGGCTTTGATTCATGCATGACATATTTGGAAAAGTGAATCCTGATAGGCATTTACTGTCCTTTTCCAGTATAATAAGAGTCGCATGAAATAGTAAACTCTAATATCAATGTGAGCTCAAAATATTAATAAACATGACATATAAGTTAGTACCAATCCATAACATAAGTTAATATTAGTTGTTTGATTTTATATCGAATAAGTAGCAACTTTTTATGGTTAGGTAGGTGTAGGTTTCTGAAGGCACATGTTTAAAATATCGCAGCAATTATATGTGTTTCGTCTTTATCTTCGTAATACTGCGTGACCGGGACAGTTACAATTTTAGCGCTTTTAAATTTTAAAGTTGTTGCTACAGAATTGGGCCCACTATCAGAACATTCATTATTCTAAGATCAGAACTCCTTGGACATACTCTGTCTAATTTGTGATCAGAACAGAACATAACTATCATAAGCAATAAAAAAAATTTTTGTTGATTCGTCCTTCGGACAGGCAAAAGTCGCTAGACTATACAGCCAGGTCAGTAGGATTTCTTAGTTCATAAACAATAACATACTTAATAGGTACTATGCTTACTATGAGTGATGCGCGACCTAGCGACCAGGCAAACTGGGTGGGTCTAGTGAGTCTAGCCTAATCTCTGGGTCTAGTGAGTCTAGCATAATCTCTCACATCAATTGGGAGGCAATTCGCGGAAAGTAAAAAAATACTATGAAGGGCTATTATCTGACGAACAGCAATGCTAGTTAGGTCATGGATGACGATTACCTAACTCGCTTTACTGTTCGCCTGATAATATCCCTTCAATGTATTTTTTTTTTATTTTGCTTGCCTCCCAATATGGTGTTAGATATTCGCTAAAAATACATTATTCAAAAAAAATCGTTGTATCCACCTACGCATGGTTATAATGTGACAGTCATATCAGTTCCCACGTAGGTATACGGTAGTTATAAAAAGAAGAAATAAAAACAAAGTATTAAAAGTATCACTTATGAGGAGATAGATGGTCATTAATTTGTCCTGTATCTTGAAACAATGGACTAAAGAGCAGCGCATCCTAGCCAGTTGACAGCGTAACGGTTTCTTATACAGGTGTAAAATAAATATACTGGTAATATAAAAAGAAATGAAATTTTACGATGAACAATAATTAAAACAGAAAATATTTTTTATAAATTATATAGGAATTTTATTTAAACAATTCTCTTTTATTTGTCAGGTCGTCACGGTTTTTACAGAGAACAGTAACTGTACAAGGTAACAAACATCGGCATTCTTCGACATCTTTCGGCGGAAAGAACATTACATTCGGAAACCGAGATAAAGACCTTCGGGGAATAAATTAAATGCGGTAAGGTAGGAGGGAACTTCAAACCTTAGAATACCTAATGTCAAACTTTTTTTTATTAATGTGTTTTACGGCTCTGGAAGCTAAGTCCTTTGGAGCCAAATATCAAACTTCAATATGCAGTGTTGCTATATTATTTAAATGCCACGATCTTCCGACGGTCCTTTAATTCGGTCCCCCACTATAGATTGGAAGGTTAATGATCTATTACTTACCGTGTCATATAAAACTGTCGAGTACTGTACTGTAATAATATTTAGTTTTTTATTAATTCAACTATTCACAAAACTATTTGAAAATCATCGCAATTCAAAAATCGATTCAATGAATTCATGCCTCGTAAGCCATGTGGTTCCCGGCTTAGAAAAGGGCCACCCCTATCTTTCCTGTAGGTGTCATCAAGGGGACTAAGGAATTGCACCAGGGACGGGCAGCAGCGTTCTCCTGTGTGTGTATGTTTAGATCATTACTGCTATCTCCAATCCGCCTGCCAAGCGTGGTGATTATGGGAAATCCCCTATTGGACAACTTAATTTACCAAAGTAGTATTCTATTGGGGAGGCCTATGTCCAGCAGTGGACGTATTTAGCCTGATGATATCTCGCAACGCCAAGCTCCCTATGTGAAGAAGACTGCATAACTGTCTTATGAAAAACTCGTGGTAAAATTGTTCCAACATCAGCCTGTAGGCCGTCGCCTCACCTCGATATGATCTAAAGCCGTCGTGTCACTCGTCAGCCGATCGCTACCACTACAAACCCACCATAATTGATGCCGTCTAATGTCGTCGTGAACGGAGGCTCTATCTAACACGTTTTGTTTATTTGTGTACCAAGTGTTGACGGGACTTCAGACTGGTTTTTTGAGAGCGTCAAAAAGTTTGGCTGAAAGACGTCTGCTACTATGCCTTCATGTTGGAAGATTTATGTTTTCCTCACAACCGTTGTGCTATCGGTGGGAACAACAATAATCAACGATCTTTTATATTGCAGAAATTATTCAACATTTAATGTTCCAGGACAGTGCGAAGTGGTAATATCGACATTTATTATTTTCTTCCTTGTTTTCCCTATTAAACAAATATGTGCAAACAACTAGAATATTTTTAACAAAGTGTGGTCCCCGCTGACTACGGTGAAACAAAGCCGTCGGGCGGGACAACAGTTTATTCTCTTTTAATTTCGTCGTCGAAAAGGACGATTTAGACTACTTCCTTCTTGCAATAACACTACCAGATCCAGTACCCCGCCTATGATGGATTGTCCTAATAGTTGAGCCGTACAAGCTGGCTAAATCTGAGCGATCTGTATATCCTCGGCCGTCGGTGTATAACCGCTGGGCACCATGCGGAATGCACCTTCCACTTAATCGTTTAAAAATAAACTCTATCTGTGGCTTATACACAAATCCAGTATTACGTAACCAGTTTCGTACAAAGAATTTTCCTTCATAACCAGTTACGTACAACATTACGTTATTTTTGACATACATATAAAAACATACGTTATCAATAACATATTCATTTTCTACGCTCTCTTCATCAGCTCTGTTCAAATACAAATATTTTTATTTTACTAGAGAAATATTAAATACAGGTTACAAGTATATATAAGATAGATAGACAACACATTTTAACAATATATTGCATATAAAAATCATCCAGCAGATGCGCAAACATTTAAAATAGTATCCGCTTTCTGCACTGGTCGGTTGACCGTTCATCTCACGATTTTCTTTCATTTTCCCTCTAGGTGTCTGTGATACCAAAGTCTGAGCTACCTCAATTCGCCGATGATATGTGGTTCAACCAACATCTTTTCAGGATATTTTGTTCTCCAGCTTCTATGTTTACATTTAGATAGGTCCTTAGATTTTCGCAGCCTTCTTCTGTCAACCACTAAAAGTGACTACTTAAAAACTTTGTTTAAACAAAAAAAACAAAAGCTACTTACGGTTCTTCAAACAGTAGCAAAATAATCTTGATTCTTGACACTTAAAACACATTAATTACATTTCTCATGACAAAAAATACGCAGTGCAACAAACCCGGAAGCTGCAAGCAAAACAAAGGCTTTGTAAAAATAAACTATTAAGATTTAAGTCATATATAAACAGTTGGTCATAGATAAAGCTTTTAAGTTAGAGATAAGTGCATGATGATCGATTGTGGGAATGTTTAAGATGGGCCGGTGACAGTAAGTTACATTTAAGTTGCCTCTAAGTAGATCTTGCTTAGCGTATGGGCCGAGATGTGATAGCATCAGTGTACTGTTCGTGAAAGGTTTTGATATTTTTTTTTATTGTTGAATGTAATTATTGTTGCAGAGGACTGAGAAGTCAGGACAGATAATTTTGTACAAAGAATCCCTGGTAATTACGTATTAAAGGTAACAAACAATTGTTAAAGTTTTGTGTTTGCATATAAAGATGAAGAAATAACAAAAAAAAAACTGTAAAACATGTGAATTATTAATAATATTTTTACTGAAGAAGTATGGAATATTACATCTGCGAATAGTTGGAAAAATATTCGGAGATTTATTCTTTGAAAACCTAACATTTAAACTTAGACAAGATAATATCTTATGGTTTCAATAAGCCTATGATTAAAGTTATTTAGTTCCTACAGTCTTACAATATCTACCAAATTTGCATGTTCAGTTGCATTATGATCGATGATACATTCGGGAAAGCCATCACAAAAAAATGCAAGTACCAAAACCGTTACCTCCAACCACGCAATCGAAATGCCTCTCTCATACATTATGCGCCTGACATACATTATAATATAATCCATATAATCACATTTCTCATAATAACGTCATTAGAATTAGTGCGGTCACAACAGCATCGTGTGCGGTCGCCTTAAGCAGACAGTGTTGCCAACATAGCGTCATGGTGCAAGTTAAATGTTAAAGCAATTTAAGACGTTATTCTTATTTAGCAGTTATTAGTAACTACCTACTAACAAAAAAATAGACTATTGAATTCCTAGGTATCAATTAAGTCTTGCTACATCACTTAAACTGTAAATCATCATCATTGTTCAGTATTATTGATTGGCCCCAAAGAGCGTTATCATACCTGACTCAATCTATCCTTCTTTGCCCACCTTTTCCAGGTTGGTCCATTTAGCAGGGGTCCTTTACCGGTGTCCACATAGGAACTCGTCTGCTCCAATGCCCATCCATTCTGTAACAATTAAATCAAAAATTCTGATGAAACACGAGAAGGCTGCAAAAACAGATCTTTGAAAAAATACAGTATGTAAGTGATAAATTCTGATTCTACAGTTGGTGCTGAATTTTAGAGAAAGGTTTAGCACTTTTGTGTATTTTCATAAAACTACCTTTTTAGGGTTCCGTAGCCAAATGGCAAAAACGGAACCCTTATGGATTCGTCATGTCTGTCTGTCTGTCTGTCTGTCTGTCTGTCCGTCCGTATGTCACAGCCACTTAATTCCGAAACTATAAGAACTATACTGTTGAAACTTGGTAAGTAGATGTATTCTGTGAACCGCATTAAAATTTTCATACAAAAATAGAAAAGAAAACAAAAATTTTGGGGGTTCCCCATACTTAGAACTGAAACTGAAAAAAAAAATTTCATTAAACCCATACGTGTGGGGTATCTGGATGGGTAGACCATGGATAGGTCTTCAAAAATGATATTAGGGTTTCTAATATCATTTTTTTCTAAATTGAATAGTTTGCGCGAGAGACACTTGCAAAGTTGTAAAATTTGTGTCCCCCCCCCTCTCTGTAACTTCTAAAATAAGAGAATGATAAAACTAAAAAAAATATATGATGTACATTGCCATGCAAACTTCCACTTAAAATTGGTTTGACCGAGATCTAGTAAGTAGTTTTTTTTAATACGTCATAAATCGTAAACCACAATACTATTATTAAAACACCGATCAAAGTTACAACGAACTACTATAACTTTTATATTATGTTACTTGTTTCACTTAGTGGCCTTCTCTCGTATGAGGGCAGAATTACCACCATCAAATATTTAATTCATTGTTTAATTTGCTTGTAGGCATTTAAGTTATTGTGTAGCTTTTAATATTTTCTATTTTCGGACACAATTTATTTTGTTTTATAGAATTAAATTAATGTCCTGGAATTTCGGCTTATAAAAGAAAAATGTATGGAATAGAATCCCGTGGCGAAATAAAACAAGAGGACGCATGTATTTGCTTTGTCGTTATTTTTATATATTTCACTCATGTATCCGCTTTTGCCAGTAGCTTATAAGTTACACCATAGTTTAATACTAAAAAGTCACGAAAACGGAACGTGTATGGGACGTTAAATGTCCTCTTACTAGGACATGTAGCATAGGTTGGTGTGTTAGCATGAATGTTAAATTCTTTGGGTGGAAGTTAGGTAGATCTTAAATACTTAGACCGTATATTAAGAGGCTGTTTTATACCACTGATATTTATGCAGGATTTTTATACGAGGCGCTTCATCATCATCAGGTTATTTTAGTCTCCACTGCAGGAGCACAACCCTCTCTCATAGAGACAGACGGAGGATTTGGCCTACACTCCCCGCGCTGGCGATACGGGTTGGGGAGGCCTGATTGATGTTTTATAATGTATTCCCTTAGTCGCCTTGTACGACATCCACGGGAAGAGTTGGAGTGGTCCTATTCTACTCTACCGGAAACCACACGGCACCCATGGCGCTTACTTTACAATAAATATTCAAGTATATGTTAAGGAACAGAGGCACTAAACTGTTGTAGTTACTAAAAACAAGTTGTCAGAAGGCAATGTGATAATTTGTTAACTTACTGTCGACTTACTGTAAATTAGTTCAAACGCCTGACTATAACTTTCATGACGCTCAAAATCCTTATAAGTAACATAAAGGCGTAAGTAAATTTATTGAGTTAAACCTATACAAACAAAATAAGAAGGTGTCAATCAATTACCAACACCTACGCCCAAAACGTCACTAGAGTTAACCCTTCTCGTATCAACAGCAAAATAAATAAACCCCTCGTCGCCCACACGCAATAAACTCAATTTTCCTCAAGAATGCCGCCGGAAAATCTGCCAACATTTTCCCCGAAAATCGTCCCACGTCGAGCCTGCGTCTATACGTATATTATATACGTGGTACGTGAACGTAGGGGGTTACGTCGACACCGTATATGGGTTGTCGTATGCAAGCAACAGGTGGCGGCCCGTAGGGTTAAGCGGTGCTATTGCGTTGTAGGGAATGGTGCTCTACATGATATTGTGTTTATAGTTTTTCACATGCGATTACTAGTGATCGGAAGTGCTTGAGTTGTTGACGTCACATTCAAAAGAAAGTTACTATGTTGTCATACATATTCTGACATGGGAATACCTCTGTCGACGGTGAACCCACAGCCAGAAAAGAGTGGTTAGAAATTAGAAACGGCTGGTTGAGAAACGGACAGCATCACAGGTCTGGATCGCACATTGGAGGCAACCTATGTTCAATATTGGTCACCGACAGGCTGACGATGATTACAATTTTAATCAAAATGAGATAAACAGTGTACGATACATACAATACTATATAATTAAATAAATATATTTTTATTTTTCCTGATTAAATAAGCACGTGATATTCACTGCTGATCACAGACTACACGAAGGACAATAAAATTCCAATTTATATTATTTGTCTTTTTAAACAAATAAATTGCATAACGTGGTAGAGTATTCTCCACAAATATAAATACGGTTGCATTACACGGAAAATGTTTTCTCATATGGTGGAAAATCCCGTGGCTAATGCGTGTTGGAGCCGTCGGGGAATTTATGTCGCACTTTTGTTTTACGAGGCCCCGAATGAATTTTATACACCCTGTATGTGGCTGGATGGAACATTGTTTATGAGTGAGATAGTGAGATTTATGGGTTGACTCTGATGGGCTTGTGTTCTATTTTGTAGCTGTGTTTTGAGAGCTGTTATTATGATAAAGTGATAATAAAGCGTATCTGGTAATAGTGCTTCAAATAACTACGATTTTTAATAAATAAAAATTATCTAACCGAAAATTAGGTTTTACTCCTGTTCCATACAAGACGTATAATTGGAGAATTTACGTAGAAGATCGGCATTTTTCGACTACACATAGTGATTATATGCTATAAAAAAATTCTTACTTTAGTTAGAGCAATAAATGTGCACAGGAGGACGACATAGTCCACTTTCCTAACTCGTCTGCTTTCCTAAACTCTTCAATTTCCTAACTAGTCCACTTCCTAACACATCCACTTTCCTAAATCAAAAGTTTCCTAAGTTAACTTATCTATAATAAAAAAAAACACTTAGTAATCGACGAATATCTAATCTCCTTTATAAATCATCTTTCTCGGGCTAACGAACATTGACGTCGTTGCAACCGCGAGCTCTCGACATCAAACATGCGCGGATACATGCAATTCATCAGTGCAGTGACTGGAGAGAAAAATAGCTACTCGAGTACTCCAGTCAACTTGTGACCACGACCTGTGCAACTTGGTCGAAACCTCATGAAAACTGACTAACAATAAAATTTCAGCCTAAAATCTCTAGTAAAGTAAGCACTAACTAAACTAAATAACTAAATATTCATAAAGAATACCTATTAACTGAACATTAATAAGCGTCACCTCATCCTATTACTCCCAAACCACGGCTACGGCACGGTACGGCTAAAACCGTAACAGTTTATCGTAAATGTGTGAAGTGATAATGCTCTCCCCCGCTTGCAGGGCGCCTCTAGGGGTGATAACATTAACCTAATAGATACGTGTGTGTTGAAGTTAAGTGTTACATTAGCTCCTGTGGGAAATCTCGGGGGAATCGGGGAGGTAATGTTTGGGGATGGCAATGTGAAGAATTTTTATCTAATAGACATACCACGCTCTCGCATGAAGCGTTTTGCTTTGTATTTCATACTTAATGCGAACTGCTAAGGAGTGGAACTTCCTGCCAACTTTAGTATTTCCGGGCAAGTACGACTTAAATATTTTTAAAGGAAGATTGAATAGGCATTTTCTGGGTAAGTACACTCCACCTTATGCCGCATCGTCACTTACCATCAGGTGAGATTGAGGTCAAGCGTAAACCCATCAAGAATAATAAAAAAAAGTAAAATTTAGAAAAGTTGGAAGAATTAGGATACAAAAGAACGCAGAAATAAGAAAGAACGTTAAGTCTTCTAGACTTTATTGGCTCAGCTTGACTGAGAAACGGGGTTTGTATCTACATTAGTTATTTATTACGTCTGTATTGCTGTAAAGACGATTGTTAAGAATGTCCAAAAGACCAAAATCATCAAGATCATCATAGTAGCCCTTAGACATCTACTGCTGGATGGCCTAGGCTAGGGCCTACGGCTAGGTTTTCCCCAATGAACGCCACCACTTCTGGCCCTTCGTCTTCCTTACCAGAAGCTTCAGGCTACCTTCTTCAGATCGTCAGCCCGTCCGGCGTCCAAGCCTGCGTGTGCCGATCCACGGTATCCACTCCAGATCTCGTCTGCTCCAACGGCCGTCCGTTCTCCGACAGATGTGGCCCGCCCACTTTTCAGCCTGCTGATCCTTTCGGCTATATCGGTAACCTTGGTTCTTCGTCGGATCTCCTCATTACGAATCATATCCTTACAAAGACTTCCAAGCATAGCCCTCTCCATAGCTCTATGAGTGACTTGAAACTTGTGAATCAGGCTCACCTTCAGTGTCCACGGTTCTGCGCCGTAATAACTTACATAAACTAATCGTACATCCGCTCCTAGCTAGATGTCATTTTAGCCAAAGATTATTGCCTTTTCGTTTCTTTTGGGATATTCTAGAATACTGGTTTTAATAGCTCTAGTTTCATTTACTATTATAATATGTGGTATGAATGATTGGAGAACTCGGACCTCCCGGTATAGGAGCCGCGTTTCACCCACTACTACACCGAAGCTTTCCAGTAAATCACAGACATATGGAACCAATAAAATAATCGGAGATCGGCGCAGTGCGGTGAACGCACGCGCTTGCACAAAGGAGAGAGATCTAAATACTTCGCGTATTATTGCAAGGTACAGTACAAGTCGTGATTTCACATCAATTAATCGCTTTTGTTTTGCTTTTGCAAATAATTTTTTTTTTCTATTTTTCTTGATCTTCAGGTAGTTAAATATATTACAGAAAAATAAAAACCATATACGGAATAGACGTATGTACATAGATTTGTCTAATCCCAAACTAGGATTTTCTCCTGTACTCTGTAAATTAGACAAGGATAGGACAATTCACAAATAATACTTCCAGACTAGACCAGGCCTACCTCCGTAAGCATTTCTGATAATATCCTTCGAACTACAAGCAATGTTGCACCCTTTAAGGGGTCATCTGTTATATTCTGATTAGCTTTTGGCGTCTAACTACGACAAAGAGACGCCAAACGTAATCAAAATATGACACGTAATCCGTTAGAGAGTACGAAATGGTTTTGTAGTTCGACGATATTATCCGAAATGGTTACGATTAGGCCAGGTCCAACGTATACAAAGTTTTCTGACCACTTAATAGTGGGCAGAAAAATTTGTACATGTTGGACCTGGCCTAATCCTAATGGAACTAGGCCAACAAGGTCTTTTAGATCACTGTCATAAATTGTGCAGAACTACATCGGCGCTTCGATGGCGGTGGCAGAAAGGTAAAAGTTAATTGATAGATAACTCACCACCACGATAAAACACGATAACATACATCACCATTCGAAGTCGTAGTCGGAAAAAACTACGTAGTCGGGTTGCTGACTGTGAATATTTTTTACTCGACTACGTCAAAAAAGGGTAACGTGCTTATCAGGTTACCTAAATAATGGAAATCCCAACAGATTGCTACTATTGATATCAATCGCCTCGTTGGCCTTGTGGCTTGGTCATTGGAACGCCAGAAGTCAAGGGTTCTATTCCCACTGGGTACAGACATCCGGATGTTATATTTGTGAATTGACCTGGACTTGGATAGGGGAAGAGAAAATCCTGGTTTGGTCACGTTTGGTATTAAACAAATGTATGTATACCTGCCTGTCATGACCTACGGCGCAGAAACGTGGACACAGACGGTGGGCCTGATCCATAAGTTTCCAGTTGCTCAGCGAGCTATGGAGAGAGGGCTATACTCAAGGTTTCTTTAAAGGATATGATTCGTAATGAAGAGATCCGACGAAGAACGAAGGTGATTTTTAGAAGATTAGCGAGTTAAAGTGGGCGGATAAAATCTGTTGCAGAACCGACGGCCGTTGGGGCAGACGAGTTCTGGAGTGGAGGTTGAGGATTGGCACGCACAGGGTGGATCGACGACCTGAAGAAGGTGGCCGGAAGCAACTAGATGCAGAGGACTGGGTGTGGTGGCGTTCATTGGGGATGGCCCATGTCCAGCAGTGGACGTCTTAGGGCTAATATAATGATGATGATGTATGTGAGTAATATGTAATATTTATTTATTTTATTAACTACTTTAATCTTTCAACAATAAAAACATTAATCTGAATTCTTCCGATATTCGTATCTATGCATGGCCATTGAACAATCTATAAAATTGTCATGCACATACCGGCCCCAGATAAATAATACGGATCAGATAACCTGTGTTGCAAATAATAACATACTATTGTTGGTAATGCACTGTTTTGTCCCTTCGCCATATTATACTATACCCCGTAATCTATGGGGACCGTTGGTTGAGAGAAATTGTTTCTCGGATCTATTCTTCGATGACCGCTTTGGTAATACGCCAATGCCGATGGCATTCATGGACAATATGATAAATGATAGACGCTATTAAAAATATTATGTGCCATTATCTGTTACTGTAACTTTCTCCGCACTTTGTACCTTGACGTTTTTCTTTTAGAACTCCAAATTCATTTCCTTTATTATAATTCAGTGAACTAGTGGGTCAAATAGAGCTAGTAACTATTACACATAAAGGCAATAACAGTTAATTGAGGTGAAATAACAATAGCAAATCCAAGCAAGATTAAAAGTATTACATCACACGAGGAGAGAATATTCAATACTAGCTGTTGCCCGCGACTTCGTCCGCGTAGACAACTTATGTTAAGTTGTCTACGCGGACAACGCGGAGAACAAAGTCGTGAAAAAAACTCATTTTTTAATTCAACTATCAAAAAAGATTTAAGGCTGATGATGAAAGTTTTGTCTTCACCGCAGGTTAGCTGGAAGAAATTTCTTTGGAAATAAGCTTAAAATTTTGTATAATTTTCTTTTCTTTGTGTTGTTCTTTGTATGTTTGTGTGTACAATAAAGTGTTAAATAAATAAAGTTTAAAAATCTCATTGATTGATACCCCCAGATTTGGAACTCTCAAAGACCCCTCACATATGAAGGCGAGATTTATATTGAATCCTATAACTACAGATTCTTCCAGTGTTTCATATAACACCTTATAAATATAATTAACAGTAACATTCCTTGTTTTCCACAGCATTGTTCTCCGACTACAATTCCTAATTAGCAGTTAAGTGCTAACTTGTATCTAGTTGACATTTCGTATGTTTGTATGTGTATCTGTAAGTCTAAGTCCACGTGTCGTAACAATCGAGTGGTGCAAATTGCTATCCAGTATTACTAATTAGGAGTTGAACTACGAGATAAGGAGATAGTGTGAGGTTGGAATTCGAACAGTTCTAGAAACACGTCGAAGGCATACTAATCGCATATCGCAATAGATTTCGCGTGTTAATCTATTTTGTAAGGTATTTTGGAATAAAAGATTAAACAGTTCTACTATATTAAAAGATCTTTTTAACAATAGACAGAAAAATTGCCATATGATATAAGAAATCTGGATCGCCTGTTTTTTTTTATTGGTAATGTTTTAGTAAAGATTTTTTTGGAACCTCATTCCAAACACAATGTACCCGATTCTGAACCACATTCGTAACAACTCTGAAATTAGAATCATCATCAGCCTAAATACGTCCACTGCTGGACATAGGCCTCCCCAATAGAATACCACTTTTGGTTAGATGTCCATTGGGGGATTTGCCATAATCACCACGCTTGGCAGGCGGATTGATGATCGCAGTAATTATCTTAACATACACACACAGGAGAACGCTGCTGCCCGTCCCTGCTGCAATCCCTTAGTCGTCTTTACGACACCCACGGGAAAGATAGGGGTGACCCACCACACGGAAATTAGTAGAATTAAAGATTATTTGACAGGAATAAAAATAAATTAGTACTCTCCAACTGTAATTGTGTTCACTTTAAAAATACAGTATCAAAATCCTTAGCAACTAACCATGACAAACTTCAAATACTAAGTAGCTTCTAAACGAAAGATAAAAACATTAAAATTAAAAAAGAACATAGCAATTTAAATTTAGAACGGGCGGTGCCGCATGCGTGCGCGCATGATTTTATTACGACAAGAGAATAGAAATTTCGAATTACGAATGTTGAGATAGCTGCCCGCCGCCAT
Organism: Esperia sulphurella; assembly: GCA_947086405.1. Lineage (NCBI taxonomy): Eukaryota > Metazoa > Arthropoda > Insecta > Lepidoptera > Oecophoridae > Esperia > Esperia sulphurella. The sequence continues at coordinate 11,245,507 of OX352273.1, read as the reverse complement.
TTTTGTCGGTCACGTAGACCCCACAGATTATAATGATGTGACCTTTGTAGCATACGAGAGGTTCGGGTTAATTCAATTTTTTTATTGGAACTGGTGGCCTGATTTGATCGAACGGTTTAGGGTATGCACAGAATGGTGTGGCATCCTCCATGCAACCTATTGAGAGAGGAACAACGTTATAGGTCAACATAAGTGCTTCTCTTTCGTACTATACGCCTTGCTTTATATTGCGAGCAGGTGGAGGTGAGTGTCGCTTCTTTACGTAATAATATTAAGTATTCTCTGCCAAAACACTCCATATAGAAAATAATCGGGATTGGATAGGAAGGACTTCTTAGATTCGTTGCAACTCCTTGCTCTCACGTCTATAAAAAACTAAATCTTAAAAAGTTTTTAATTAAACTAGTTATGCATTGAAAAGATTTATTTACAATATTAGCTATGGCCGCGGCTCCGCTCTTATTTATTAACTCGTTTTTTTCTTGTTTGTCTGTGTGTCTGTCGTTCCGGGTGGAACCTTACAACTCTTGCGAGCACTTCCATATTAGCTATAGGGCTGAAATTTTCAGGGTAGCTCACAAGTCGATGATAATGCATTCTAAACCATTTTATTAGCATGCAGTGCCGAATTTACCTAAATTGAAACGAAAAAGAAGAAAATATTGATTGTAGATTAAAAATAACCAAAAACCACGTTTTTATGCGCCCTAGGTCAATTTCTTTTAGATTTTTTTTAATCTACATTAAATTTTATGTATTTACAACTATAAAGGTATTTTTTTAATAAAACATAATATTTTTTTTTCATTTCCACAATTCACCAAAGATTCTGCTTAATAAATATAATAAGGCGAACTAAGCTGTAGTACTTAGTAACATAATACAAGCTAGGTAGTATCAGGTAGTTACCATTGCGTCTAGCCACCGCCTTAAGGCCCCAGTACACATTGGCCCATGCTGGCCCAGTGCAGGCCATCGCCATTGTGTACACGGGGCAATGGTGTATGCTGGCGGACAATTGCCAATGGCCCAGGCATTGTGGCGCGCAATAGCGAAAATGTCGGTTTTTCGGGCACTCTTCAAAGGAATCGTGGCGTATTTAAAGCATAAATTAAAGTAGAAAATTCATAGATCTACGTAGCAACTATTTGAGCACGAAGTAAGAAATTGCGAATTAGGAAACGAATCCCCAATATTCCCCGGTGTGATTTTTTCCCCGACAATTTCCCCAACGATAACGTCTCCCCAATCTTTCCCCAACAATAAAAAAAAAAACAAAATGGCAACCCTGAACTGAACAATGGGCAACTGTGTGAACACCTTTTCGCTGTTGGCCGATGCTGGCCTGTGCCGGCCTGTCGTGGCGCATGGCCGTGCATGGGCCAATGTGTACTGGGGCCTTAAGATTCGAACGAGCCGATAGCGGTTTGGCATTTCGTTGTACGCGTATCGGCCCGCTTTGTTGTTCCTTTTAATGGAAATGGCGATACAGTTATATAATGTGCAATATGTTGCTTGTGCTGCTCTGCTATTGTCTATATTGTACAGTAACATAGATACATACGTAATGCTCACATCTTGGTCCCAGAGGAGTAGGCAGAGACGATGTATCGCTACTTTGCGCAATCCAAGAGTGAATAGGCATCTTCTGGGTAAGCGTGCTCCTCCTTAGGCCTTATCGTCACTTACCATCAGATGTGATTAAGATCAAGTGAAACCCATCAACAATAAAAAAAACAATGTCGCAAAGCGATTTTCCTTCGCCCGCTTTTCGCTCCATGATACCCCTTGACGTGATATGTTGCGAACAATATCGCCGCGACGATTATCTAGGGAAATAATTGTCCACCTCGTCAGAGCCCCGCATGACTCGAACCGTAACGAGGTATGAAAACTTACTCAAATGATGAGTAATCGTTAATAGGGGTACATAACTCTATCATACATTAGTAATTATAAATTAAACGAACTTACCAAGTGAAGTTCCATTTTAATTGTACGAGCTGCATAGTCTCGAAATGATAAAGTAGACAGTGTAGTTTTCGCATCCGCCAGCCTTTGGTCACGAGTTTAAAGCACATAGGCTTGACTCCAAAGCCTGAAAATAAATAAAAACGCTCCTACCACCCTCTGTACCAGTATTCCTTCAAACGTCATTTAGTTCAGAGAAGCCTAGGACCTTAGCCCCATGTCATATTATTTCACGGAACCAATCACGTATGGGTAATGTTTATCGTAGATAAGCGGGGTGGGTGGGATACTATATATCATTTCGAGACTATGCAGCTCGTACAATTAAAATGGAACTTCACTTGGTAAGTTCGTTTAATTTATAATTGTACTTCGCTGCATAGTCTCTTCAATGATAAAGTAGACAGTGTAGATGTTTAGAGATCAATACGTGAAATAATATTAACCTGGCCATGTGTAACCATTTAAAATACAAACACCTCAGACAATGTTTAGTGAACAATTAACAATTAAATAAAGAATTATATTTTATTATTTATTTTACACAAGTAATCTAATTATTATTAAATATTATATAAATATTATATAATTATTGATTAATTAATTCGCCACCACTCAAAGGTTGCCTGTAAGAAATCGCTGAGAGCGATAAGGCCGCCGTTGTACACTAAATTCATCCTTCTATGTAAGTTTTGTTTTTATTTAAAAATGTATATGTTTTGGTGCACCATAAAGAATTTGAACTGATGTCTAATTTTAAGTAACTTAAAATAATCAGACTTTATCAGTTATCATTATTACATACAAATAAATATTGATTTATTATCATTTGCCATCGTCAAATCTTTGATATAGAATTAAGCAAAAAAGGCTTGGATGACGCTCTTCATCCAGCGGACTTTTTCAGTGGTATCAATACTAACACCAAGACGCTTATCCGCCGAGGTAGAAGCGTGACGTGTGCTATGAGCCGAAAATATATATATACCGTCACCGCTATATGCGTTTTTTTTAAGCAATAAAAAACGTGGACTTTTTTTGTTATGAATTCTTTCTATGTAATTTTTAAGGCTCTTATTTTATGTTTTTTTTTTTTATAAACTGGTAAGACCAGGTTAGGTTATAATACACCAGCTCGAGAATTTCAAATTAAGTCAGGATTTTTTATGTGAATTCCGTCATTAAATTCATATAAACATTGTAACTGTATTGTTTATGCAATAAAGTGTATTATTATATTGTAAGTTACTCCATATTACAAATTTTTATTAAGAAAATGTTTGAATGCGAGTTGTTATAATAGCTAATTCGCCCATAAGCTTTTTTGATGTCTGGTACGGAAATAAAACGGACTATTTGGGACTTTTTGGGCAAAACAAATAATACTATAGATGGATCCCAAACATCATACTTGCGGTGAGGATGACGCAATCTAAATATTCTTATTGAGAAACGGATCACTTTGTCATCATTAGTGATTTATGATCCTATCACAAGTGATAATGCTGCTCTGCAACAGCATACACGTGCACCATATAATTTCGTCAGGAACGAAAGTATTTGAAGCAACATATTTAAATACCTACAGTACCTACAGTATTCATATCACTGTTTTAGATAGGTATTATACTGTATGATATACTTGGTCCAAAATAGAGATGTTTTGAACATATAATGAGTTTTTTAAGTACCAGGGCTGCGTGGGGCAGTCTGGTACTATCCACTATACCCTCCGACCGTTCAGAGATAATCTTTTTCAATAAACACCTTAGTTGCTTGATGCTTAGAAAAAGAGATTTCGAATATATAGTGAAGCATCTGTTTGAAAAACATCCGAGTGATTTTTCCACAAAACAGCGTTGGCATTTAGCATTAGCGGGACTAGCAAACAAATCTATGATGGGGAGCCCAAAACCTTTAATATAGTCTGAAAAATGTTGTCATAAAGTTTACATTCAATTTCCGAATGTGTCAGTAACAATGTTTTGAGCGGATTTAATATAAGACAAGCTTACAGTTTTCACACCACTGCCATATTTGTTTTACAATAGAGTAAGTGTGGATATTGAAAGCCACCCATGCAGTTAATCTAATAAATAAAATCGTAAATATCGCGTGTCTGTACATTGAAGATATTTGCAAAAAAAAATTGGGGGGTCTAAGAATAAGCAACAGAACACATTTCAATCATTTTTGAAATTTTTGTCTGTTTGTCTGTTTATCTGTTTGTCTGTGAGTTTGTGCACGCATCACTTAAAAACGACTGAACGGACTTTGATGGACTTTTCACAGAAACATGGGGCTTAATTTGGTGTAACATATAGGCTTTATTTCATCGCAATCGGCTAACTCAATCAAAAGTTATAGACATTTTTAGTTTTCAAATACATTGGTAGGTAAGGTTAGTATGCAATATATTGTACATAATAAATAGTATTTACGTACCTACTATTCAGATTGCGATGAGTTTGGATTACATTTGGAGCTGTTGGTGGGAATTAGAGTGCGAGTGGCCGTGGGCGTGGGCTCGGGCGTGGGCGTGGGAAATGGGAGTGGGTGTGGGAGCGGAAGCGGAAGCGGGAGCGGGAGGAGAGCGGGACCGGAGCAGGAGCGGAAGCGGGAGCGGAAGCGGAAGCGGGAGCGGAAGCGGGAGCGGAAGCGGGAGCGGAAGCTGAAGCGGGAGAGGGAGTGGGAATGGGAGCGATTCTGTAGTTCACGCGAGCCGAGGTCACCTGGACCTAGACCTGGACCTGGACGATACACTGCGAAGAATGTAGGGTGTAAATGTTCGACTGAATTCGTGAGCGGTAGCGGGAGGGGGTATGGTACCAGTGTAATTTGAGTGTTTGAAAATTCGCATAACTTTTGACTGAATGATGAATTTGTGGTATACCTATGCAACAAAGTAATGTTGGTCGGAATTTGGATTGCGATGGATTAGTTACGAGGACTACATTTGGAGAGACGAGGGAAAGAGGTTTGAGGGGAGGGTTGAGGGGAGAGCTGAGGGGAGGGTTGAGAGGAGTGTAGAGGGGAGGGTTGAGGGGAGGGTTGAGGGGAGGGTTGAGGGGAGGGTTGAGGGGAGGGTTGAGGGGAGAGTTGAGGGGAGAGTTGAGGATCCTGACCTGGACCTGTACCTGGACCGGGCCGGACCGGATCGGACCTGGACCTGGACCTCGACCTGGACCTGGACCTGGATTTAAAGTCTGAGTGGAAGTGGGATAGGGAGCGGAAGTGGGAATGGGAGCGGAGCCTGTAGTCCACGCGAGCGGAGCCGCGGGCACAGCTAGTGTATGAAATAACTGTATAGTGTTGTAAATGCGCACTAATATTTCACAATTGTGCATTTTAGTCAGAAAAGGTTTTAATGCCACAAAAGCAGCAAGCTATTCTAAATATTTGATGTGGTTCTCCTCTCTTCTTCATCCCACAACCCTACAGCTTTTTCATTTTCGCATGAACCTCCCCAGCCAATAAGGTATAGGTCTAAAAAATAATAATTTACAAGTTTAAAATGGTCATATCTAATGGGGTTGATTAAACTTTCTACATGGTAGAACCACATTCCAGCTCCGAACTTTGAGCCAGTTCCATAGTCTTGTCACTTATTGTTATTAGTTTTTGTCTTCTCAATTTCCATATTGGACAGCTGGACACGCAAACACTAAAAAAAACCAATAAATTAAGCAAATTCGCTTATTTTACAGAAATGAAGCTATGAAATACTTTTTTTTTTAAATATTAATAAATTAATAAATCTTTAATTTATTTTTACTTTTTTATCATTAAGTAATGCTAATTGATATTCTTTGAAACTTTACACATTTCTTTGGCATAGAAACTTATTTCAAAGTTAATAACAAATCCTGCATTTGAGAGAACTTATAAGGTTATCTCAACATTTGTTGAACATTCATCAGTGGAACGTTCACAGCACCAAACGTCATCAGTTTGGTGAGTGTGCAATGTCTTCAAGTGTAAAATGTATAAGTATATAAACTTATAGAGATAAGTCCATCTTATGTTATGCCTTTTTCTTGTAAAATGTATTTGCAATAAAGAATATATATATAAACTTATTCAACTCTTTTAGATTAAAGATAAATCGCCTGGTTTGGGTACAGAGTGTTTTATACAAAGGTTAGAATAGGTTTTAAAAAACTCAAAAATTGACAGTTCAATTTGGAAAAAACCAAAAAAACCTCCTTGATAGACATATTGTTGTTCTTGGGGGTTGTATACGGTGTACAACTAAAGGGTATCATATAGTCATTAATCAAGGATAAATTCATGAGGTCTTAAAGTATTTTAACCAACTGCAATGGGTTGATTGCTGTATATTAAATTAGCATATAATTGTTGGCAAACAGCTGAGTTGGTTTGTTATGTGCATATTGTTTTTGATTCCTCTGCTATTGCAGAGGAGCTGGTTTCCTCATATGCTGGTAATTGATTGGACACCCAAACCGAGTTCCTTGGTTTTTCGCAGACTGCCCGATGGGCATTTGTAATTAAAATTTGGCTTCACAACTGTGGTTTCTTCGTCATGTTCATACTTATTATGTGACTAGACTTTTAATTGCTTTAGAAAAGCACACTCAAAAAAAAACCATTCATTGATTTCACAGGTTTTTGTTATAATCCCACCAAAATGAAATTTCGCCTAGTTGTGGACTCCTAGTGTTCATGATCGTACTGATCATATGTAAGCGACAGGTATCACTTATGAATATGATGTTAATCCTTATTTTTACAAAGCTTGCCGAGGGCCATGCCCAAGGCGGTTAGCGCACATATGTTTTATGGTCATTGCCATATAGCGATTTACCGCTGCCTGGGCTGCCAAATTTAGTGTTGGAGCATCTATGGTCTTGAATTTTTTATCTGGCAAGTAGGTATTTATCTAGTATTTCCTTTTTCTATCTTTCTCCAGAACCCTTTTTTTTTTTTTTTAATGTCTGCCCATCTATATACTAGATCCTTATGGATAGGTAGGTGAACCAAATTTGGTTTCTCACCCAGCAGCGCGAGGAAATAAAGAAAAAGGGGGTAGGTACAAATAAATATTTGTACAAGGAATTTTTAATCTACTCAATAGTAGATTAAGGTATTATGGATAAATATCCATTTATTTTAGTACGTATATACTGAATATACGAGAGGAAAAACTTGCCTTTCTATTACGCCAACATCAGTAGTAATTATTATATGATTACCTAAATAGGCAACACAATAAATAGCACCTCAATAGGTACCTATGAAATATCACCTAAATAGGTGATGTGTGTGGAGTGTGTTTAGATTTAAGGTCGTAAAGGCCATAGTCGTAAGAGGGAAAAAATGACGAAATTCTAACCTTTACGTTGAGGATTCCGTTCCAGACACGGTGGGGCCGGGGCTCGCCTGCCGTGTCGATTTTTGCACATTGGGAAGACCTTGTCATTCCATAATAAGCTCCGGCTATAATTTCTGGACACAAGGTGATAATGCCGGTGCCATCGAAGGGGAGGCCGACCGCCAAATGTCTCGCGTAAGCTTTTCTCCGTATTTTCTTTGTAATCGTTCTTCTGAATCTTCACGTTTCCTCTTTTTGACATAGTCGGGCACAAAATATACCCGGAAACACGATTAATTTGCTAAAATTTAATTTATAAACGAATAGTGAACCGACCGCAGGCTGCACGAAAACGATAATGACGTTTGAAGGAATACTGGTACAGAGGGTGGTAGGAGCGTTTTTATTTATTTTCAGGCTTTGGAGTCAAGCCTATGTGCTTCAAACTCGTGACCAAAGGCTGGCGGATGCGAAAACTACACTGTCTACTTTATCATTGAAATGAAATGAAATGAAATGAAATTTATTTGCCTAGAATATGGTGATAAAATTGATGACATATTAAGGGTAATGTTTCCTACATATTCTGCCGAACTACAGCGTGCAAATATTAATAACACAGATACTATACTATACTATACAATAATACTATTCGGGTTACCGTCCAGAACTAAAATGTAATCTGTTCTGTATGTCTAATAAATTAAATAAAAGATTAGAATTGAAATACAAATATAAATTACCAAATATTACAAATGTCAAGTATTTAAGATTATGGGAGCATTCTTATACATTTATATTTTTCTATCGTTAATAAATTCATTTACGTTATAGTAACATTTATCCAATAAAAAGTTAAACATGTTTTTCTTAAATAAATGTAATGTTTTGTCTTTAAAACTGTCAGGAAGTTTATTATATATACGAGTTGCCATGCAGAAACAATTTTTACTAAAAACTACTAGTCGTTGGATTGGAACACAAAGTTTATTTTCATATCTACCCCTTCTACTATTTACATCGCACTTCTTATTAAATAAAAAAGGGTGTTTATGTACAAATACACACATCTCATATATATAGAGACAGGGTAATGGTAAAATCTTTAGATTTTTAAACAATGGTTTACAACTATTAAGATAATGTGCTCCACAGAGAGCTCTTACACATTTCTTCTGTGCTATGAAAACCTTTTCTGACTCTACTGAATAACCCCATAATATTAAACCATATCTTAGGACTGAAGATACGTATCCATGATAGGCTAGAGTAGCAGACTTTTCTGTAGCTATCTGTTTTAATCGGTATAGTACATACACGAAACGATCTATTTTTATGCATAATTTATTAACATGTGATTTCCAATCGCAGTATTTGTCTACTGTAAATCCCAAAAATACCGCCTCATTCACTATCTCAATCTTCTCGTTGTTAAAAGAGACATCAGGATTCAGAGCTGTGCTATTGTATGTTTGGAACTCAATGAGTTTAGTTTTTGACACGTTAACATTTAAGTTATTTTGTTTTAACCAATTACTAATTAAAGTTAAGGTGTTATTTATTTCGTTTTCAAATAAAGTTTTGTTCTTATCTTTGGATTTTATTAGTAACGTCGTGTCGTCCGCAAACAGTATACAGTCATGTTCAGTCGTATTTGGTATAAGTCAAAAGCTTTACTCATGTCTAGGAATATGGATACTAAACGAGTGCCTTTACTGAGACTCTCTGTTACGATTTTCATTAATGAAAAACAGGCCAGTGTCGTGAAACTACTCTTTCTGAAACCGAATTGTTGTGGCGTCAAAATGTTAAATGTCGTTATGAAGTTATTAAGTTTTTTAAACATTATTTTTTCGAAAATTTTGGATAGTACCGGATTAAGAGTGATAGGATGATAATTGTTCATATCCTGTTTATCACCTTTTTTATGCAACGGCTTTACTATAGCAAATTTGAGACGCGAAGGAAAAATGCCTTGTTCAAAAGACAGATTAATGATGTGAGTCAGTGGTCCCGCCAGATACACTGCACACTTTTTTAAAATATTTATGTTTAGGTTATCACAACCGGTTGAATTTGTATTTTTTAAAGATTTAAACACTTGAAGAATTTCCATATTATTTGTGGGTATTATATACATAGTTTTGTTAGTTCGGGGTATTTTGACAGTATTTTCTGATTTAGGTTTATCTTTAGTTTTCTCGTTAAAATTACTTTTATTATTTAATTCAATAAAAAATTTATTAAATAGTTCCGCTATTTCCTTTGGTTCTGTAAACATATTATTATTTAATTTTATTTTGCTTATTTCCTTATTTGATATGTTGGTTTCTGTACTATTTTTTATCACTTCCCATGAAGCTTTACATTTATTACTTGCTTTTTTTATATATTTTATATTATCTAATTCTTGGGCTTTATGTATACATCTTTTTAGAATGTTAGAGTATTTTAAATATTTAAGTTTATTTCTCTTCTTATTTGCTGGTGATATTTTATATGCGAGATATAATCGCCTTTTATTTATACAACAACGCTTTAAGTTGAAGAGACTATGCAGCGAAGTACAATTGGCGTGTGTTGATATTAGATCCTCAAATTATACTATTGCAGGTTTCAAAGCATTTTCATTTCCTCAAAAAAATTTCGGAAGTAACAATAAATATTACATATTACACTTATCTAAACGAAACCCTAAACTATTTACTCCTGTGCCATGGGAAATTAAGAATAGTAAAATTCGCAAATAAAATAATACCCAGACCGGCACCAACTTGTAGAGAGTTGTCTGTCCCCAGTGGGAATCGCACCCACGAACTTTGGCCCTCGAATGACCAAGCCACTATGCCAACAAGACGGTCAAAATTAGGACGAAGAGGGAATTAATCATTTGAACTTACTTACCAACTTAAAACTAATAAACTTATCCAGTAGTAACTTCAATAGTGGGATAAATTTCACTTTAACTAAGACTTTCAACATTAAAACCCTATCAATTTGTATCTAAACGTAGTATTTAGAAAAAAAAACGGTTTTCGTGTTTACCTTTTAAGTATGTGAAACAAGCCTTTATCATTTTTCGTGTTGTCGTCAGATTTTGTCTTGTTACCTACCTATAAAGGTTCAATTTAGAACATCACGCGACCGATCACTACCGCGCGCGGCCACGCGACTGTACTGAAAATGTATGGCATCGCTTCCGAGGCCAGTGTCCGATCGCGTAGGTCGTCGGCCGCGCGCGACATACGCGCTCATAGTGTTTAGTATTATCGCAGCGGGCGCGATTAGCCGCGCGCGGCCGCGATCGGGCGCGATGCTCGAAAGTGTACCTTCTTACGCAGGATTCTTATACAGATTATAATCAAGCTATGAGACATTCCTTGCCAAGTCATGAATCCCAAAAACTGTTGACCAGTCATTTCCATTACCCAGTGTTAAAATTGCATCTTTATAACTATTCTAGCTCTTACATAATTCAATATCGCTAAGTAAATGTAACCTCGCGGCTGCGCATGCGTCACGTCCGTATGATATGTGATTTCGTGTTACAATACTAATATAAGGACCGCTCTCGCAACAGCGGGGCACCATGTTCGCGTTATTGCCGCGTGTTACTCTTAATCGAAATATAAAATTAACTTGGTTTTATAGTTTGCATTAGAATTATACAGGTATGCTTGGGAAAGGCCTAGGTCTAATAAAGTGTGTTATGAAATTATGAAAAGAAAAGTAAGCTCCAGCATAGCAATACCATCGATATAGCATAACGATACCGTCGATCTCTTGGTACCGGCGGGCGGCGGCGTCCCTGTAATAAGTACTGCCAGTCGTACTCTATTTTGCGTGACTTTAAACTGCCGGGGGAGGAAGTGTCGCTTCTTTATGTAGTAATATTTTGTATTCTTTGATATTACCAAATACAATGCTAGAGGCAAATGTTCTTATGATGAATATGAATGTTTGTACCCAAGTCTTGGATGTTCATATATTTATTTAAGTATGTCTATCCGTTATCTAGTAACGATAACACAGGCTCTGCCTAGTTTGGGACTGGATAATTGGTGTGAATGTCTGACATATTTATTTATTTTATTTTTAATTTTTTACAAAGTACCTACGTGATGTTTGCATGTGACAAAACGCTGTATGTGTTATCTATATCATTAAAAGTTTAAATTCAAAATGATCCCCGGACGAGGCTTGTTTTTCTATAACAATGTTTTGCAATCAGATGGTCAATTTTGAAAGTTACGTCTGGTTGGAAATAATTTGGGATTATTTCTCCTATAACTATTGACAGTCTATTTTGTTCGAAGAGATCAAGTAATAATTTATTTTAGATTATTTAAAACAATCTTTCGGCTTTCATAAGTTCTTATACTGTTTATTATTATGCTGTTCATTTAGCTCACACTACAAGTCCACATAAGTGCTTTAGTTGATGTTTATTCTTGTATATAATATCTTACTCTTACAATAAGATGTCATGTTATTGATAGCCAACGATCTCTATGTACTACTAGATGGAGCGTTCCAAACACTCGCTCTGTTCTACGCAAGTAGCCACAACTCTTTCACATTCACTTTGAAACTTGTGCAGTTACTACTCAGAACATTTAATTATTTTCTAAATATTGACATTATTTAACCGTAGCGTCAATATTTAGTAATAATTAAATGTTCTGCGTAGTAACTGCACAAGTTTCATTGTTAATGTGAAAGAGTTGTGGCTACTTGTGTGGAACAGAGCGATTGTTTGGAATGCTCCATCTAGTAGTACATAGAGATCGTTGTTGATAGCAATCGCTTCGTAGCGTCTGCGCATCGCAATTGGCGCCTTAGTGTGGGAATGTGTTAATTTTTTTCAAAGTATGTGCTCAGATGTGTTAGCCGTGTCGAAGAAAATTAAATTGTACATGCTGCTTGTACCAATAACTAGGTACACGCAAATAAAATTGATGAATTAGAAAGTTACATGTGACCTTGTTTGACCGACAAGTGTTATTGTTCTTATGATTGAATTGTTTCTCTCACTGTTAATTCACAGAAATCGACTGCTTGAGGTCTTTTGACCTTTCACTGTATTTAATCTACTGCCTATTTGTACATTATAGTTTTATAAAACTAGAAGGGCAAAAGGGTAGACGGTTCACCTGATAGTAAGGGATCACTGCCGCCCATAGTCATCTGCAACATCAGGGGAATACCAGGTGCATTGCAGACTTTAAAATTTTTTTACGCTTCTCGTGAGGAACCCCATATCGTAGCGTTGTGGGATAACGTCTGGGAAGCTGATCGTTCCACATTATGAACGTACACAGAATGAAGAACCGAGTAAAGAGCATATTGCTTGATCGAGTAGGGTCCAATTCTTCGGAACACGCGCTTTCTCTCCTAAGAGGTTCTAAATAGCCCTTTGATTACGGATTAGGCATGCTTTTTGGTACTGTGGTGCTGGTGCTCCAACTCAGAGATGTGAGCAGTGATCCATTATGGAACCTTAGTGATATTTAGTATTCTCTGCCATAGATGTGTATAAAGTAAGAGAGCTATTTCTGCCAACAAACTGTATTATACAGTTTGGCGGAGTTATTGTATGTATATTTTTTAAGAGATGAATAAATGATTTTATTATTATTACCTGTGCTTTGTACAGCACTAGACTTTGGACTGAAGTACTCTTGACTCTGTTCAATAGACATAGACATGCTTTATTGATAACTTCCGTTACATGTCAAATATTTTTTTTACACAAATTAAATAAAATCAAATTAAAGACAGGCAAATTAAACACAATCAAATTAAACATCAATAACTAACATAAATAACTAATTAATAAAAATTTCAAATAAAATCCCTAAAATTAAATAAATCAAGTTAATGAGTTCTGAAAGAACTCTTCAAAGAGTTACACCACACTTTTTCGAGACTAGTTTGAATGATTCTGGAACTGAACTTCATTTGAGATACCAACACCAAGGATTTAGGGGAGGATCCTGGAACCGTGGCACCATGGCAAATGGAGTTAACGGTCCCACTACTACCGAACATAAGTATGCCTTAGAATTTTGGTAATGTACCATGTACCTAGTATTTATCTTCCATATTTTTTCCAACATTTACCTGCAAAGAAAAAACATGCGCCCTATCATCTGGGTAACTGTTATTTTACTATTACACTTTTAGGTTACTTGTCCTGGTTTTTAGGGTTCCGTAGCCAAAAACGGAACCCTTATGGATTCGTCATGTCTGTCTGTCTGTCTGCCCGTATGTCACAGCCACTTTATTCCGAAACTATAAGAACTATACTGTTGAAACTTGTTAAGTAGATGTATTCTGTGAACCGCCTTAAGATTTTCATACAAAAATAGAAAAAAAAAACAATAAATTTTGGGGGTTCCCCATACTTAGAACTGAAACTCAAAAAAAAATACGTGTGTGTATAGGTGGTGGACTATGGATAGGTCTTGAAAAATGATATTGAGGTTTCTAATATAATTTTTTTCTAAACTGAATAGTTTGCGCGAGAGACACTTCCAAAGTGGTAAAATGTGTACCCCCACGTAACTTCTAAAATAAGAGATTGAAAAAACTAAAAAAAATATATGATGTACATTGCCATGCAAACTTCCACCGAAAATTGGTTTAAACGAGATCTAGTAAGTGGTTTTTTTTAATACGTCATAAATCGTAAACCACAATACTATTATTAAAACACCGATCAAAGTTACAAAGAACTACAATAACTTTTATATTATGTTACTTGCTGCTACGGAACCCTTAATGGGCGAGCCCGCTCGCACTTGGCCGCTTTTTTTATTTCCTTGGTAGTTTCTTTCCACTCATTTCACTCTCGATTATTTGCCAAAATATGAAATATTCAGTCCATGAGAAGCCTCCTATATTCGTCGTGATCTCACCTCACCAAGTACTAGGGCCATAACAAAAAAAAAACGTTTCTTCACTGGTTGAAATTCGGATCGAATAAATTCACAAAATAAGTAGACAAGTAACAGCCTTACATGTAACCATATCAAATAAGATTGACTGCAAACTTCCTTCTCACGCCCATGTTATCCTTAACACGAGGGCACCTTATCAAACTTGTCGCCTTACCCAGTTAAGTACATCGTTCAATCACCCAATAATGTGCAATACACTGTGTAACAATGTCACCCGAACTTCCCCTTACCACCGAACACCGTTAACTGCGGTATTTTCGTGTAAACAAAAATCGACTCTATTCTTCTTAACATTAACCTGAAATTTGTAAAATAGGGTTACGTGTAGAATTTTCCGAAAAAAGCACAGGCATTTTTATTTTCCATAACCACGTATTGCAATGTGCACTGTCATCATATACGTTAGAGTTGAATTTAGCTTGAAGTAATTGTTGCAAAGATTTGACTCGGAGTAACTTGGGGGAAAAGGGCAAACACCGTCATATTAAGTGAGCACATGAGAGGGAAACGCGAAAATGTGTAGGAAAAGCGGATATAGACGTTTATCGTTGGATATTTCGCCTGATTTAGCCGCGACAAATCTGAGGGCCTAATACGACCAATTTATCCAGACACCTTTGTCTAGTACATTTTCCCCTTTTACGCCATGTTTTGTGTCATATTGGAGGGGTATTATAGGTCAGTTTACATTGGTGTAACCATATTCACTAATACGATGTTGACACAAGGGCATGTCGATTTATCGCCGTTTATTCGGCAAAGGGGAAGCTTATTTATCTTTTTCTATTTGACGTAATTTGTCCTGAATGTATGTTCTGTGGGTGCGTCAATGATTTCTCTTATTCCTTTTTTATTTGGTTTTTCCATGCTGTAAAAATATATGGTTCTTCTTTCCACATTAGCTGATGAAATCATTTATTAAAAATAAACACTTGGTTTAGTTATTTATTTCTTTCACAATTTAGTCTGAAGCTGCAAACAGGGAGACAGCCCACATAATTTTATATTGTAACAGTCAGGGTCTCGGATGGATTAACGGTCCTGGGGATTTTTTTATATGACTACAATATTTTCTAGTTATGTGTATTTATTTACTTCTTCTAACATCACTTATCGGTTTTTAATCGAATTGGTTCTTCTACAGCATGCGCGACCAGTTCGCAGCTGACAGGCAGCCCTTTCATTGCTAATGCTCTTTACATATATATATTTTTATATGTGTTATTTAACTAATGAAATTATGTACTATATGTATTTTTGTTAAATAATTTAGTTTTTATTTGTGTTTGTTGCCATGAATAGTAGAGCTGCCGGGAACTGGGCGCCGCGGCTTCTGTTGTCTTTTCATGGGGGCGTGGACCGACGACCTGAAAAAGGTAACCGGATGCGGCTGGATACGGAGGGCGGAGGACCGGGTGTGGTGGCGTTCATTGGGGAAGGCCTATGTCCAGCAGTGGACGTCTAAGGGCTGATATGAAATGATATGCAATATCTATTAATTTAATTTGCATTACAATAATGCCCAAAACTGGGCCTAAGATGCATCTACACCATTCATGTACCAAAAATATTGGTCTGAATTATGAATATCTTCAAATTTTTTTTAAAGGCAATGGGAATAGGGAGTTTCAAAATAACATATAATAATAACGCTGATTGATTTCCGCCGGCTGACCGACATACTTGTCGACGTAGAGTAGTGAAAGCAGAATTAAAATCGATATATTTATTTCAACGAGTCTAATGAGTAAAGAACGTAATATACCGTCGTTGACTAATAACCACACTATGACGTCAAGATCTGGGGCGGTTATTCGTGGCCATATACTCACGGTGCTATGAAAACTGTGCGTCAACGAAGATTTAATTCTAGGTAAGATTATTCAATTTTCCCATCAAATAGTCAAACTTTTTTTTATAATAATCCTTAGTATTTTGCCTGTATTTTGACGACAATTTGATCCAGACGCAAGGTTCAAAGTTCAAGGGCAAACTTCCATACAATTTTGGGCATTATCCTTTACGCGTGGAGTGCAAACACCCAAAACTACAAGAGAGTCTTCTGATATACTTCGTTTTAATTTTGACGTTCCTACTACATCCAACCAAGTCCCTACCGTTAACTTCCAAGCAATATTCCTTGTAACCACGCAAGCCCTTAAAGCTTAAAAGCCCTTAAACGCTATATATATAAAATTAATCACACCGTCCCTAAGGCTGGTTCTAATACGAGCGGTACAAACGACGACACTCCGGTAGAAACGGTTGGAGGCAACAATTACCAGATGCATGATGTATCGAGTCGCGGACCAGCCTCGAGCAGCCATTCGTCTTGTCATGTGCCACGTGTCATGGGAGCGAGAGAGAGCGGATAACGGAACCTGAAAACTCAGTACCGTAATAAACAGTGATATTCTTGAAAGGTATAAAAGCCTTTATAAAATACCTGTATAAAAGTACATAGGCCCTATATGTACCGAGATGTCGAATAATAAAATAATAGTAATAACTAAATGAAACGCGCTGCGTGTGTAGTAAATTAATATCAGTGACTGACAGTGACACTTTTGTACGACCAGCAATAAGTATTGCAAGTAGACAGATGAGGTCAATATACTTTAATGCATGTATAGCAGGCTCGTACTATAGTCAAAAGTCAGAGAGATTTTTAATCAGTGTTTTTGAGTATAGTCTAAGGAAAAGACAGAATGAAGTATTTTGTCAAGTAAATGTGTACTTGGTAAATCCTCAATAGCTATCCTGGGTCACCGGGCTTTCCACCATCCAGTAAATACACACTTGTAGTAAAATGATAGTTCAAAAATAAATACAAACACAATTACTCTTAGCTGATCACTGTTTAATTAGATGACCACCGATTATAAGATATAAATTTTAATTTAGATTTTAAATTTGTTTTAAAAAAAACACAATAATGTACCCATACTTATATGGAGACAAATCTATGTTATAATTATAAATTAATTTCAAATAATAATCTCTGTCAAGAGTATAAGGTAAATGTCGAATGGATAGGAATATTATTATATTATTTTTGGCACTTTAAAAATACTAGGCTGGCTATGTTAGGCAATAACTGTACAATTTTATACCTAACAAACTATTACCCAAAAAAAATTATGAAACATACACACCAGAACTATAAAATTCCAAAATACATTTTGCTAATCGCAACAGCCTGTACCACGCGCCACACGCTCCATTGTGGTCATTCGACTATTAACTGGGTCCAGAGACCCTAATGGGCCTATATTGTCAACCATTACGCTAATAAACTCGGCAAAATTTGTACCTTCTGCGAACGAATAAAATATTACACCTGATTGATAATGTATGCTTGTATCAGCTGTATCTTAAGAGTTATTTATGACTTAAGTACAATTTTGACAATCAAGAAGTTTTTCTGGATATGATAAGACTGCCTTTGCTTACCTATCATACTATTATATTTAATGTAGTATTATATATGTCGGCGAAATAATAAAGAGGAGCTAAATTGAAGGCACAGTGTGTGCTCGGCGCGCCGTTCGGCTTGGTTCGGCGATCGTCGCGAGCACGCGCTGACGGAACATCGGGTATAACTTGCGCAGAACCGAGACAGGCTTCGATGGAAGGGCGTGCGGTGCGCAGACGTTACGCTGACGGATCGTCTGCCTTCTAAAATTTTTACTTGATGATGTAGTGTAATTCGTGTAGTGTCATTTAAGCCAGTAAAGTAAGTGTTAACTTTGTAACGGCGTTAAACTCAATTTGGTAGCCCACATTTTCGGCGGGACCAGGAACCTACGACATCAGAAGTGGGATCCGAACCCCACACCCTCAGAAGAGGCACCTACGACATATATTATATCGTTTATTCTTTAGAATACAAAATAACCTGTTGTTTACTTCGCGGTACTTCTTCGTTTTTATTTAAATACTTACGCAATATGTACTACTGTTTGACAATGGTTTATCTTGACTACTCGGGTGCGTAGAGCTCTCATACACCTTAGATTTTTCTCCAACTATATGAAGATTTCCTCTCGATCTTATTCATCATCATCATATCAGTCCTTAGACCTCCACTGCTGGACATAGGCCTTCCCCAATGAACGGCACCACACCCGATGTCTTCCTATCCAGCCGCTTCCCTCCACCTCCTTCAGGTCGTCGGCCCACCTGGCGGTGACAGAGCGTCCCATCCTAAGCATTCCGATCCGCGGTCTCCACTCCAGAACTCGTATGCCCCATGTGCTACTTCAGCTTGCTAATCCTTGCGGCTATGTCGGTAACCTTCGTTCTTTGTCGCATCTCCTCATTTGAATCATATCCTTTGAAGAAACCCCGAGCATAGCCCGCTCTATAGCTCGCTGATCGCTCGAAAAACTTAGAAGGCACATCCAACTATTCTATCACGACTGCTTTGACATTAATATTTGGAAATATTCCACCTATCAAACGAAGATTGACTGACATGACAACGTTTCTCGAAAGTACACCGCTCCGCCTAATTTGGTCAGATCAATTATTCAATCCTCAAATGAGCACCATATACACAGCAATTAGTTTCGTGGCACGATATCCTTAGCCGACTGTACATTAACAATAACGAGCCCTCAGGGTAAGCACAGCTCGCAGTTGTAAACAATAGTATTGCGATATTAATTGCGTACAATTGCAATTAAAATACCTATATAGAACCTAGGGCCTAGACCAGACCCTTTGGGAGTATAGGTTGGTTTATATTGGTACCTAGAGGTATTAGACAGTTTTGATGAAGATTATGATACTTACGAATTAACTATGTACTTACATCATCTGTGTAGTTAGATCTGAAAATGTAATAGTATCTGTAACTTCAAATAGACTTATACTTTGTTTGCTCCATTCGTTGACATTAAACAATCTGCAGTTTCCTGGTATTATTGCTTAAATAATTTAAATAAAAAATTAATATTTCATACACTTGTCTAATCCCAAACCAGGATTTTCTCCTGGACGTTAGGAATATAACACCCAGACCGCGTATAACGTATACAACCTCTGGCGATCGAGTCTAACGGCCAACCCACTAGGCCAACGAGAAAACATAGAAGTTTCATTAATGTATACAAAAACCTAAGTATTTGCTTGCGCGAACGAAGCAAAGCTAGTTTATCTGTAAGTTACCAGTTACGTAATCTTTTGATAATAGGTAGCTAAGTTACCCCTCAGTTACCAGGGGGCCATGAGCCATAAAACGTTACACGAGTAAAGTCTGATAAACCCTATTTAAAAGCAACTTGGAAATCTTAGTATCCGTGGACACTAACCTAGTCGACTGCGTCGACATTTGCAATCGTCGTCAGCGATCGAGCGCGTACTCGCAACAATGAGATCTTGTCACACACATGAGTCGAGAGAGGGACTATTCTATAACTACTCGAATTTGTTTATTGATATCTGGTTGAAAACGCTATTAGGTTATCGATATTATAACAAGAGGCGTAACGGCAAACTCCAATTGTGCTGCTTTTTTATAGCAAACAGTTTACAATTTCTTCAAAAACTCGGAAACGGAAGTTTTTCCGTTTCCGCTTCGAAAAACGGAAGCAATGTCTGTATACCTCAATCTCTACACAAACGGTATATTTTTGTTACTCAACATGTGGAACAGATACTTTCATATCATGATCAGCAGCAACGTCCACTGCTGGACCAAGTCTTCAAGTGCAAAGCCGTACCCAATATCGAATATTATTGATAATAGCATTATCGTCTCAAAATATTTAGTTTTTCTATCTTATGAAAAAGTATCTCTTATTGTGAGGCATGTGGTGTGGAAGAAGAAATCCAACACTTGCTGTAGGAGTGTATCCGGAACCAGACAAAAAGAGTAAAAAAAATATTAGGATTTTATATCATTAAAATAATGAAAATGGGCTTACTACGTACGATTTGGCCGGATTACGAATATAATGATAATCTCAAAATATTGTATTTAAAAAGATTCGCTGTCATATACGATAGTCATCGTCGTCATACTCATTGTCATCATCATCGGCCGACATATGTCTACTGCTGAACATAAGATCACTGATTAATAAATAGTTATAAATAAACTCTGATTATTTTCGCACGTCTTAAGAATATGTCACCCGAATGGTACACTCTCTTTGTCCTGCGAGTTAGACCAATGCATTTACAGTGTGGACTATCGCTAATTGCCATCTACTGTCATTTTACGGTTACGCATTAGCATTATTGCAGTTTTGTCCATTATCGACTTGTGCCGATCTAGGCAAAGGCAATATGCGAATGTGATTCAAAGTGCACAGCTGACTAGTTGTTAAGTAATTGAAAGTACTGAGGACATATTAATCTTATGATATGGTATTCTGATTTGCTTTGGATTGGATTAACTTTCGTCACAAGAACTTACTGCCTTAAATATTTGTCATAGGATATATTCAGTCATCTTTCCATTCGGTTTGTATATTGTTTACTATCTTATCTTCTTAGGAGAAGTGCAGGATATTTTGTGCCCAACTCCTGGCCACCAAGAGTGCTCTAAGCCGATTTGGTGGTCTTCATATAGGCCTTGGCCAGGTTTCCTTATGATGTTTTCCTCCACCGAAAAGCCTGTGGTATTAAAAATAATTGGTACTGTCGGGGTTTGTGGTGGTAGTGCCCAACCAACTAGGCTAGTGATATTTGCCATGATCACCACGCTTGGCAGGTGGATTTGGTGATCTAGCTCTAGATTTTGGCAGCTTATTAGATGCACACTTAGCATCACCAGTAGGTACTCACGGAAAGTACTTAGCCTTCCTATGCCTTCTAGATTTTTTACTAACAATAATACAAGTATGATTTCACAAAATAGGTGAATAAATGGAAACGTATATTTTCTGGTTTATATTAGTATATGCACTTGGCATGTCCCTGTGAACTATGTAGACTAAGTATAACAAACCAATGCCTTTTAAAATAGTGACTGTCGAACTATTGTAGTCACTTTTAGGACATGATGCCAAGAGATTATTAAAGCAAATAAAGGAGAAAGGAAGTCTATTTTTTTAAAGAAAATCTACTACACAAATGTTGAAGCATTCAATAACATTATCCTTCCTGAAATTCCCATAAACTGCTGCATAGTACAGTTTCATTATATCTTTCGTTTATCATAAAACTCATATAAAGAGCTAAGATAAAGCTCACTACACACAAGCAACTGTTTATGGTTATTCCCTTACATAAAGGCTAGCATTTCACGCCTCTTTGTACAAAGACCAAGCAACATGTAACATAAGAACTAATATAATGTTGAATTTTGATACCTAAGTCCTAGATTTTAAGAAGATTGTTGAAGGAAGTTGATGGTAAAGTTTTGTTGGTAAAGTCATAGTATTGGAGCGAACGTTAAACTTATGTAGAGCACGCTTGAAAAGTTTTATGGGGCTTAAAGTTTCAACTTAAGAAAGTGTAGTTTAAAGGGAATTTTTGATTTTAAAATAATTCTTTTTAACGCTGAGTGAATTGATAACGGACGACTTTAGAGACAATGCTACAGCATACTTAGACTTGCTACAAAATAGTATATAATTGATAATTGAGAATACAACGATATAGTAGACAAGTTCCTGAACATTGATCAGAGGCTTTTATCATATCAACTCTTAGACATCCACTGCCTGACATAGCCCTTCCCCAATGAACGCCACCACACCGCCCTCCGCATCCAACCGCTTCCGGCTACCTTCTTCAGTCAGAGGCGTTACTCCGTATATAAGCATTTCGGATAATATCCGTGGAATTATATATATTCTTTATATATACTCGTATATATTCTTTATTGCACAACTTAAAACTAAATACAGTAATAAATGATGTGTACAAAGGTGAGCTTATCTCTAAAAGAGATCTCTTCCAGCCAACCCTACAGGGTGTGAGACAAGTTTCCAAATCTGAAAAGATGGCTTGGAGGGCAAACATTTTTGACAAATGAGGACTGCATCGCAGGTGTAAACGGCTATTTTGAAGACCTCGACAAAATGTATTTTTTGGAGGGGATAAAAAAATTGGAAACTCGCTGGAACAAGTGTTTGGCCCTCAAAGGAGACTATGTTGAAAAATAAATCTAAATTGTTTAAAAAATATATATATTTTTTTACTTTTTAAAACGACTTATCAAACAGCTATCGTATCTTGTATCGTAGCTTATCGTATGTTGTGCTGAAAAAGTTTATTATTTTTTTATTTTCGTCACTTTATCAAGAAGCGGTAAGCTATGAAAAGAACTCGTCAAGTTTCGTTGTCAGAGACATCATGATCCTGAACAAAGAGGGTACTGAGGAGAAGAAAATAATTAAGTATATTCATACACAAATATGATGCTGATCCTTGACTCCTTGTTCCAACCACTTATAGGATAAATATCCCTGTAGCAGAACAGTTGGATAGATGTGTGCAGTCCAAAGCAAATAGTCCCGATCGGACATTCCCACAAGTCGGCTGCGCGGGCGATCATTTAGGTTCTACGTACGCCACGCGTGCTCACTGACCACCATAGTGTTAGGATCCATGAGACATGACAAGATACAATAATACCACTTCTATATTTTTTGGCAATAAGTATTTATATATTATAGCTATATGAGTAATGGGTCCCATGGTGTACAAACGGCTTCCCACTGAGGTCACCAGCTCTCCGAGCCTACCTATTTTCAAAAAGAGACTGTGCGCCTGGCTTGTCAAGCAGGCATTTTATTGCTTCGAAGAGTTCTTTCAGAACGCATTAACTTGATTTATTTAATTTTAAGAATTTATTTGACATTTTTATATTTATGTTAGTTGTTGATGTTTAATTTGATTGTGTTTAATTTGCCTGTCTATAATTTGATTTAATTTAACTTGTGTAAATTTTTTATTTGACCTGTAACGGAAGTTATCAATAAAGTATGTATATGCAAAATTTAAAGAACTTTTCCTTATAGGAACTATATATTTTCCACCATGTTACTACTCGTACAGGCGTATCAATGCACCTCAGCAAACGTGCCATAGGCACTACAAAATCACATAATTTGTCATGTCTTTGTTCTGCGTGACATTAAGTAGATTAATTAAAAAGCACATACTAAGTAACACCACGGAGACCTGATGCCAAGTTTATATTAACGGGTTTGAAGTGCTACTGCTGTGCCTCCTTTTTTTTTTTTTTTTTTTTTTTTTTTTTTTACGGAGTGGAAATGAGTTGTCTCATCCCCCCGGTTAGGGTTACCAGGGGGATGAGACAACTCATATATGCCCTCCACACAGTACGCTGTCGTACTGTGTGGAGGGCATACCCACTAAAACCACTCCGGCGTATTTCCCGCCCTGCCGTAGTGGGGGGCACAGTGCGTTCTCCGAGGAATTCAAGGCTACTGTGCCCCCCGGCAGCCCCGGACATTACTCTGCCGGGGCACCCGCGCCAAAGGAGGGAGGGATCGCCACGCCAGCGACCCCTCCCCCAGACGGTGTGGAGCCGTACCACAGTGTGGGTCCCTCACCCACCTGGCTCCACTAGAGGTTTAGGCGGGCGGCAAAAATTGCTCGCCGTCTTCCTCTCCGTCTACGCCGGAGCGGGAGTGCGTTGACATCGTCTTCGCGCTCCCGCTCCGCGGCCTCCTTTTGCGAGATGACTTTCTCGCAAAAGGAGGCCACCGCTTGCCACGACCTTTCGCTGCTCAACATGCAAGAGACAATGCTGTGCAGCGAGAGGTCCCCCACACCCAGGGCCGCCGTCAAATCCAGGCGCTCCCGGTCCCACCGCCCGCAAACCTCCAGGGTGTGCTGGGCGGTGTCGTCAGGAGCGCCACACTCCGCGCACTGCGGGCTCGGCTCCCTCCCGATATTGTGCAGGTAATGCCCGAAGCACCCATGCCCGGTCATTACCTGCGTCAAGCGGAAGCCGAGTCCGCCCCGCCTCCTTCCCACCCACTCGCTGAACGACGGGAGGAGTGCCCCTATAGTGCGGGTCCCATAGGGGGAGTCCTCCACGTCGTTCTTCCACCTGTCGCGAAGACGCGTCGCCGCCATTCGGCGCGTCTCCGCCACCTCTTCCGGGCTAGGGCGTTCTCCTCGCGCCCTAGCCTCCGACCGCGTCCTGTAGGTCTCCGCCTGCACCTGGGCATCGAGTTCCCATGGCGGGGTGCAGGCGAGGACGCATGCCGCCGCAAACGACACCGTGGTGTAGGCCCTCACGATTCGGAGGGCCACCACCCGCTGCGGCCGTCGGAGGAGCCCCTTGTTCCGGGCAGACAACTTGTCTGCCCAGATCGGTGCCCCGTAGAGCGCCATGCTTCGCACGACGCCCGCGAACAGGCGCCTACAAGGGACCCCCGGTCCTCCCACATTCGGGAGCAGCCGGCCCAGGGCCGATGCTGTCCCCACTATTCGGGGAGCCATTCTCGCGAAGTGCTCCCCGAAGTCCCACTTACGGTCCAGGACAAGGCCAAGATATTTGATGTTGGCCTTGACCTGGACCCTTTCCCCCCCGATGCGGAGCGTGTCCTCCCTCCCCGGCCGCCATACCCTCCTAAGCGTGCCGAAGGCGATGGCTTCCGTCTTGGAGAGGGACACGCTCAGCCCTAGCGCGCCGATGCGGCCGACGACCAATTCGGTCGCCACCTCGGCCCGCCGCCCGGCCTCCTCGTACTCCCTCCCCCGCACGGCCACCATGGTGTCGTCTGCGTAACAGATGGTGATCATGCGAGGGAGCTGGACCCCCCTTAGGACCCAGTCGTACCCAATGTTCCACAGGAGCGGTCCTAGGACCGACCCCTGTGGGACACCGCAGGCCGTACTGCGGGCCACCACTTCCCCACCCCGTTCGTAGAGCACTACCCTCTCCAGCAGGTAGTGCTCTACAACCCTCCGGAGATAGGGAGGCACCTGATGGTAGCGCAGTGCCTCCCTGATCACCCCGTAGGGGAGGGTCCCAAATGCGTTGGCGATGTCTAACGACACCGCCACCACCCCCTCCCCTCTTCCCGCCGCGTCTTCGCTGAAGTCCCTCAGGGACTTCAGCGCGTCCATCGTGGACCGCCCTTCACGGAACCCGAACTGTCGGTCACTCAAGTTCGGGCCCGTGCTCGCCAGATGGTCGGCGATGCGACCGAACACGATCCGCTCCAACATTTTCCCCATCTCGTCCAACAGGACTATGGGGCGATAGCCGGAGGGACTGTCCGGTGGGCGGTCTTCCTTCCTGAGGAGGCATAGGCGTCCCTCTTTCCAGCATCGCGGGAATCGCCCCTCCCTCAGACAATCGTCATAGAGGGTTTTGAGGCGACTCCCGAGATGCCTCAGGGCCACAGGAAGTACCTTTCCCGGTACACCATCCGGTCCAGGTGCCTTCCTGCAACCCCCGAGGCGCCTAACTACCTCCTTGAACTCGTCTTCTGTGACCGGAGGGGCGTCCTGTGCACCCTCCGGTTCCGACGACACGATGGACATTCGCGGCGGGGTATACCCCTCCGGCGTTGCTGGGAAGAGACCCTCTACGACTCGCGCGAGGAGGTCCGGCTCCAGCGAGTCCATGGGGGGGGCACTCTTCATCTTGTTGCGAACAAGATTATATGGCCTCCCCCATGGATCCCGGTCTAACGTCGCCAGAAACTCCTCGCGCGCCTCGTCCTTGGCCTTGGAGATAGCCAATTTGAGGGCCTCCTTCCTGAGTCGGAGCTCCCTGTATAGGAGCTCCTCCTCCTCGACGGTGTGCGATGTGCGCCTCCGGCAGTATCGATATACCCGGCGAGCTCGATTACTGGCGAACCGAAGGTTCGCAATCTCCTCGGTCCACCAGTAGACCTGCTTTTTGCCAGGTATAACTCCCGCTCGGGGCATCGCCGCATCGCACACCGCCTGCAGCGCCGCGCGCATCTCCTGCGCTCTCTCCTCGACTCCCGAGGTGGAGGGCTGGGGGTGGCTCCATGCTTCCAGCATGGCAGCCTCGTCCACCATCTCCCGGTCGAGCCGGGAGACCGTCCACCTCGGGAGCCCTCCCCTGCGTCTTCTCCTCCCCCCCGGGCTGGGGGTTGGGGCTCCGGACGCGGTCTGGACCCTCATCCGAATATACAAATGATCGGAGAGGGTCTCCACGTCCTCCAGGACACGCCAATCGACAATACGGGCGGCGATGAGGGGGGTAGCGAACGAGACGTCCACTATTGATCTCCCCTGCCGCCGCACGCAGGTGTTGACGGTGCCCCGGTTCAGCACCACGAGCCCCATCGCCGCCACCCAATCCCTTAGGGCATCGCCCTTCGGGTTGGTGACGGCGGACCCCCATTCCGCGCTCTTGGCGTTTAGGTCCCCAAGGACCACCACCTGGGCAGGGTTGGCCCTTTGGACAACCCCTGCCAGGTCCCTGAGGAACGCCTCGAACGCGCGCAGCGGCCGATTTGGGGAGAAGTACACCGCGACAAGTACGGTGTCTCCCCATTTGGCCGCCGCGAAGCCCGACCCGCGCTCCAACGGAGCGAGGGGGAGAAGAAAATCGCCCGTCCTCGGCACGACCAGCGCCACGCTCCCATCCGTGGCCCCCACCCAGCTGGGTTGGGGAGGGACAAAGTATGGTTCCGCCACTATGGCAACGCCAATACTCCACTCGGCCATGACCTGCATAAGCAGGTCCTGGGCGCGAGCACAGTGATTGGCGTTGCACTGCAGGATGTCTAAATGCCGGTGTGCTGGCATTTAGACTTCCATACTCTGTACCTCCGGGGCCACGGGCGCAGCGCGCCTGGCGGTTGCTGAGGACCCAACCGGGGTCGTCCGTCCTCTGGTCGATGGGGGGGCGCAGGACCTCCCCCCCATCATATGGCCGGCCGGTCGCCTGGCGGCGTGGCACACCGCGCAGTGGGGACCCTGCTCTTTGCAGTCGGCCACCCTATGGCCCGGCTTGCTGCATCGGAAGCACAAGTCCCCCCTGTCTTCCGGTGCTGGGCAGAACACTCTGGTGTGTCCCACCCCCAAGCATCGGTAGCACCGCATGGGTGCTACCTCCATTGCCTTTACGTGGGCGGCCGACCACCCGACCAGCACGCGACCCGCCTCCAGGAGGATGTTCGCCGTGGTGACCGGGCACTGCAACAGGACCGACCCGGTCCCATTGTGCAGTGTCCGGATCTTGCCCACCTTGACCTGGGTGGGCAAGCACCCCCCCTTGGCCGCCACCGCATTGCCGACGGCCTCCTGCGTCACGGTTTCGTCGATACCCGTGAGCTGGAGGACCGCCATCTTGACCGGCCTATATACGGTGGCGACATCACCCACCACGGCCTCTATCCTCCTGCGGATCTCCTCCGCCACCTTTGCACCGTCGGCGCCGGGGACCTCGATTATACGGGCCCCCCCCATCGTCCTGCGGACCCGTACGTGGTCCACCCCCACCTCCGATATGGCGAACGATGAGGTCGCCCTAGCCATCACCGAGGCATACGATGCCTCGGTGGCTTCCGGCTTCAGGGCGACCACTACCGCAGCGGTGCTGGGGGTGGACATCCTCTTTATTGGGGCCGGCGTGGGCTTCTTTGCCGCCGGCCGGGGTTGGGGATGTTGGGAAGTGGTCTTCCCCTTTCCCTTCCCCTTCCCCCTCCCTTTCCTCACCACCTCTACCCACGATGGCGGGGGAGGTGGCGTCTCCGTCTGAGCCGAGGAGGTGGGGGCAGTTGCCTGACCCTCCTTCCTCGGCTGCGTCCTCTGGTCTGGCACTGCCGGGGGGTGAGCAGCGGCCACTTGCTGCTCCTCCCGTGGGGCCGGTGCCTGCGCAGCGGCTTTTGCCGCCGCGGCCCGCTTGCGGTCCGCCTGTAGCGGGGGGCGGAGGATAGGCTCCGCAGGGAGCCTCCTCTCCACCTCCCCCAGGCGGACGTTTAACATTTCTCCCATCCCTCGGAATCTGTCGTGGATGACCTCTCCGAGGGAGGCGAAGAGGTCGCGTTTAAGTTCGCCGATCAAGTCGGCGAGCTCGGTTGCCCCCGGTGTTCCGGAAGATGATGGCCCCCTGGCCGAATAGGCGGTCCGGAGGGCCTTGGTCTCAGCCTGCATTTGAGCAAGCTGCTCCCTCATCCTCCGGTTGTCCGCCTTGAGGCGGCGAACCTCCTCCGACACGGGGCGCGGCTCCAGATGGTCCGCGGCCTCCAGTATCTGTTTGCAGGCCGCGTTCATGCGGCCCCAGATATCCCCCTTCAAATTTCCACATTTGCGGGCCTCTTCATGGATGGACTGGGCGCCTCTTCTCACGGCCTGCACCCACTCGTCCTCCTCTTCCTCCTCCGCATTCGCGGTCCCGTCAGTGGGGCCGCGCCCTCGCGTGGCACCCCCCTGCGGCTTCCGACCCCGCCCTCCGGTAGTGCCGGTGGGAAGGGGGAGCCTAAGGCGGTACCCGGCCGCCACGTCCGAGTCTTTCTCGGACTCGGTGTACGACCGGTCCCGCAAATGGTGCTTGGCCAGACCAGCTTGGGTCCCCGCACCTTTCCCCTTGCCCCTTCGGGCGGTGTTAATCTTGGGCTCGGAGCCAAGATCCCCGCCTCCCACCAACTCAATGGGCCGTTTGGCGGCCCCTGAGCACCCCGCCAGCCGCGCACTCCTTCGGACTCCGCCCCCCCTGGGCACCTCCCCCTCCCCTTCGTCGTCGGTGACGCCGTCAGACGACGTCACCTCCGCCGACATCCTCCTAAGGGGTTTCCCCTTTGGAGGATCCCCCCCCCTCTCCAGGTCCATTTCCTCCTCCCCCGCTGACCCCCCAAGCATCCCAATCCCACAACAGAACAATAAACCAGCAAAAAACAAAAAGTTAGCAAAAAGTGGTCAAGCGTGACCCGGCCACTTTTTGCAAACTTAAGGGGAAAAAATTCCCCCTCCTCCCCCCCTTGAGGTAGATGGCGTGCTTGGTGTCCAAGGACAGACCAAACAGCCGGCTCCCTCCCCCAAAAAACACGAACCCTCCCCCCCTTCGATCTCAGGAGCTACTGCTCCCCGAACAACTTTACCAAGTTATCCGGGTAGTTTTCGCCCCTGATCCGATGAAAATAGCAATGCACGTTTGCCCCTATAACTTCTGAACGGAGTGTTCAAAAGTTATGGAACAAACGGCAGCCGAGAGGACTCCACAAGGCCTCCAACACCACTTACCCCAAAACAAAGAAAAAGTGAAGCTACCCCGCAAAAAGAATTTTTGATAAATTTCGGGCGAAGACGCTAAACTTCCGAGCGCTTGAAATCAACTCACGCTTTTCCCCACAATAAATAGAACCAAAGGTCCTAAAAATATGGGGAAAACGGCAGCCGACGGCAAACGCCGGGAAGAATTTTATCAGCCCCCGACAGATATCAAAAAATTTTGTTAACTATTTTTAAATGTGAAATTAAACTTAAAAAGTGAAAAATGACAAGTAAAAATAGCCACAAACAAATCGATAATTAAATCCCCAGTGGTGCTGGTGCCCTGGGAGCAGAATCCCAACAAGGGCGACGCGGGACAGAACCCGCAACTTCGAGAGCCAGAACTCTCCCTACCCCGATGGCTTCAGAAAGCCAGAAACCGCGAGAGCGGGGAAGACGAGAAAGTGCACACGACCGACTTGGACGAGCGCACTGACCCGACCCTACTGCTGTGCCTCCTGGCATAACTTGGCTTAGATAATATCGTCAAAATTTTTATACTATCAAGGAAACTATTGTCGACAGGATGCCGTGTGGTCTTCGGTAGAGTAGAATAGGACCACTCCAACTCTT
Source organism: Esperia sulphurella (assembly GCA_947086405.1). Taxonomy (NCBI): domain Eukaryota; kingdom Metazoa; phylum Arthropoda; class Insecta; order Lepidoptera; family Oecophoridae; genus Esperia; species Esperia sulphurella. The sequence goes on along the minus strand of OX352273.1, from coordinate 11,215,474 downwards.
CCCGTGGATGTCGTACAAGGCGGCTAAGGGAATACATTATAAAACATCAATCAGGCCTCTCCAACCCGTCTGGCCAGCGCGGGGAGTGTAGGCCTAATCCTCCATCTGTCTCCGGCAGATGAGAGAGGGTTGTGCTCCTGCAGTGGAGACAAAAATAACCTGATGATGAAGGAAACTATTGAACGGTTTCATTTAATGACGGAACTGCTCATTTGAGTCGTCGATCATTTTAGTTCGTCGTCTGCGCTGTCTTAGAACATTACATTTTGATGATGCCGTGTGGTTCCCGGCTTAGAATAGGGCCACCTCTACCTTTCCCGTGGATGTCGTCAAGGCGACTAAGGGATTGCACCAAGGAACGGGCAGCAGCGTTCTCCTGTGTGTGTATGTTAAGATCATTACTGCGATCACCAATCCGCCTGCCAAGCGTGGTGATTATGGCAAATCCCCCAATGGACAACTTACCAAAACTGGTATTCTATTGGGGAGGCCTATGTCCAGCAGTGGACGTATTTAGACTGATGATGATGATATTGGAGAGTGTGCGCAGTTGCACGAATCAATGCTCCTGACTGTTCTTCACTGCTAGGTGTGGCGTGGAATTGCATAGGTACTTTCGACTGATGTCAGCGACGGTAACATCATTAACAGTGCGATATTTAGTACTCATAGGCATATTCATCACCAGAAGTTAACATGCTGAAGATTGAGTATAAAGACTTGGCTCTGAAATTATCTCACCCTAGAAATGATAGAGTTCACCTTTTAATAACAAAATAGGCAACCATGTTGATCCCAGCATAGTCTCGTTGTTCTTTCTATCTGATTCCTACGTCACTACTGATCTACAATAGATCCCTCTTCTGCCCCGGCGGCGCACGACCGCGCGCACGATTCAGATTAATCTATCGAAAATCGTTTTACAACATATTATTTATAGAGCGCATGCGCCGGCAATGATCATCAGTCCGTGTGCGTCTAGGGATGTGGGGGACGCATTCCGCGCGTACCGTGCGATTGTCGATGCGGATTCACCGATAGGACGTTATCGATAATTCATCTATCGATGTTATTTGATGATAGAGTTACAATGTAGTTTCTAATGAGTTTATAATACAAAACAGTATAACTATAGTCAATGTCTAATTAATATGACTTATCATCTATTGCGGCTGGCATTGTCTGGATGAAAAGAACCGATGATCGGGTACACGCCTTGGGAGATGCATATGTCTAGCAGTAATGTGACTCCTGCAGGCTCATTATGATGATTAATTATTGACAAACACATAAGTTTATGCAGGTGTTCGCTATTTGTTCCTTTTAGATGACCAGAGGCGACAAACAGCTCATCTAATGAAGAAAAACCAACATGCAACAATCCAAAAAGGCATCACGTTTTCTCTCCTCTTACCATTCGATTCAGAAAATATTATATTATCATGATTCGTTATGTTACTAAACTTTATGTTCAAACCTTTTCAAAATTAGACAAAGATTTTAGCGTCACAGCTAATAATTCCCGACATAAACAAATCTAATCTCAACTTTAAAATCAAAATCAGTTCGTAACTCGTAAACTCGAACGTCATAAAAATTAAATCTCCGCCATTCTAACTTTGAGTAACAATTAACCTTAGAGTAATGAAACTTCCGAACTAGCTCCGTACTCGGTAACGACATGGAATGGAAGCCTATTCTGAGGACATTGAATATTTTAGAAGAGCTAATTGAAATGAGCGAGACACTTTGGAGTTCCGCCAGGATAATTACCCAGCTCTACGTCGAGATTTAACGTGCTACGGTTAAATGGTTGGACGTTTATAATTATTTTTTTAAGTTCTGCTGAAAAGTTTCTGCCAGTCTGTTAACTGCTATCGCGGTTAGGGTGCAAATGGAAATGACTTTATTATTATTGACCATCTTTTCCACAAAAATGTGACGCTAAAGTTTTTTTTTATAATGCAATGGATATCTCTCTGTAAGTTTGCATGTAACTCGAGTCCCATTCTGGACAGATATATTAATACAGTTGTAGTTTTTATTTCTTAGATATCTGGGGAAAGGATTCCGATGAGTAATGAATTTAGTTATCTGTATCTCTGTATATAAGTATAGTCGCTTTATTGTAACAAAATTCACAAAAGTAACAACAAATAGTAATAAAAATTTATACAAATGATGTTTACTTAAAACCAGGGTTGGCATGATTAAATCATTTTGATTTAAATCAAATTATATTATCAAAAAAAATCAATGATTTAATCAAATGTCTTTAATTTACGTCTCAGATAGAATTGAACTTAAAAATTAGGGGTCTTAAAAAAGTAAAGCACATGTACCTATCTCTAAATCTGCATCTGCTAAATCAATTTCATTATTATAATAATTAAACAACAACAAAAACTAGTTCCAGCTTTTTCTGTTCCCAATCTATTCCGTAATTTAGTGCGTACAATGCCAATTGTAGAAAAAATATTTCCAACTGATATTCAAGAGGCTGTCGCCCCAATTAGTTACCTCACTATTGTAAAAAAAAAACTTTATCATAAAATCAAAAAAATCGTGATTAATTATGATTTTTGGAAAATACCTGATTTATTGGATTTTTGGAAAAATACCTTATTTATGGGATTTTTGAAAAAATCGTGAGTTTGTCCAAGCCTGCTTAAACATGTTCCAATTAACATTGTTGATTTTTTTTTAAATTTTAATAAAAAATCTAAATAAATAAATAAATAAAGATGTCTTATATTACGTACACTTGTCTAATCCCAAACTAGTATTGTCTCCTGTACGGTAGGAATAATAAGACAAGGATATGACAATTCACAAATATAACTTCCAGACTGGGACTAACTTGTAGAATTGAACTAAGATCCTTCAGTCTAACGATTAGGCCAACAAGCTGATCAAATATACAAATGTATATAAATGAAAATACTTAGCTGATTTATCGATAATCGGCACGGTAACGTCACTACGATCGTCGTGTGACGGTGAAGGTTGTTACCGGCAATCCCGACTGTGTGCGAAACCCGCCGCTCTTCCGGTTTCGGACACTGCTATGATAATGAGTCGTTTGTGTCAATAGGATGTGATCGTACATCTATTAGCATCTGTTTTAATAAGTTTACGGCCTGCAGACTCCGGGTTACTCAAAGCACCGAGGTATATTCCTCTCCTTCTCGAGTATAGTCCCGAGGGAGTAGTGTTAGAGACGCTATTGGGAGGCAGACTAGATAAAAAGAAAACATTTATTCATCACTCCAACTCTGCCCGTGGATGTCGTACAAGGCGACTGAGGGAATACATTATAAAACATCAAACAGGCCTCCCCAACCCGTCTGGCCATCGCGAGGAGTGTAGGCCGAATCCTCCGTCTGTCTCCGGCAGATGAGAGAGGGTTGTGCTCCTGCAGTGGAGACAAAGATAACCTGATGATGATTTATTCATCTCTCCACAAAAATACATACAATAACTCCACCAAACTGTATAATTAAGTTTGTTGGCAGAAATTGTTCTCTTACTTTAAACATATACCTATGGCAGAGAATACTAAATATAACTACGCAGTGGTAGCAAAGCAAATTAAACAAGGTGCTCTTTTGATATTAGCAAAAAAGTTCGAGGTTACGTCAAGGAGTTTACTAGATATTTCTTATATTTATGTAAGTTAAGGTTGTATAATGGATGTATTTCTAGGCTAAGGTATTTATTTATCTATGGACCAAGTTGCCTAATAATTAATGAATTTATTATTATTATAAGACGATCCAATATGTAGGTTAATGACTTAGCTGATAGAATTAGTGACCTGATGTGACTTAAGTCGCTTTTTTGTTGAAACAGTCTAACACTCTAGTATATATTATCTTTGGTCTAACCCAACTAACCCGTTTTGAAATTCTAGTCAGTCTATTTGTGTAGACTTCGGACATTACCTGTCCGCTATTGGGTAGTTCTACCTAGAAATAGCCCGTTACTGCATAAATAAAAATACAATTAAATCGAAGTTTAAAATTCTGGCGAAGTGGCAAAGGAGCGAATATTGGATATTACAATGCTGGTGGGCTTGATAGACGCGCACAGTATTCATAATAAATATAAAAGAGCCAATGATAACATTTCAGCACACACCCAAAAATAAAAATGACAATATACCAAATTGATTAGGTATATCTGATTCGTATTTTTAAATCAGTACATAAACTCCTTGGTTTGTTATAAGGAAAATTAAACGAACAACACCTTAGTTTCAAGTTGCTGGCAGCTTATTAAAACTAAACTACAATCTAAAAAGCACGTGTGTATGATGAATAACATTATGATACATCAGGGAACTCCTAAGTAAAAGAATTTTTACGAGCAAGTGTTCTGAAAATATATACACGAATATTGTTGGGCCTCCCTTATGTTTACTGACTTACGCAAAGTACCTATCATGGACCCACAATTCAATTCTCTTGCATTACCCTCAATCCCTTTTCTCAATCCCCCAAGTATGTTACTTGGTTTAAACATGGCATAAGTGCTCGTAAACCGCCATATAAGGTTGTGTGAGACCAATCTACATCTTACTAGAGTGCCATTCACGTCCGAGCCGAGGTCCAAACATACAAATCGAGTGTAAAGCCATAATTGTTAATTTCAGGAATGCCCGCCATAGCTTTCGACGTACAACTAACGATCCCATTGCTGGATGCCTATCGGGTTTCTGCGCATAGTGGGGCCGATTGTACGACTGACTTAAACCAGAGAAATAATGTGCAGCCACTAAGTAAGTACAATGCTGTATTTTCTGTAATAAGAACTTACATATACGACAAAATTATGCATATGTTGATTGTGATATCTTGTTTCAACACTAAAATAATCCCCCCACGTTGATAATTGTTTCAATCATAAAGGAGTTAAGACATTAGTTACTAAATTGGATAAAGGAGTCACATTTTGTAACTGGCTTCCAACACGGAATTTACATTCCCATTTCGTAGTTACGAAATTTGGTTACCAAAAGTCATTTTATTCCGGTCAGTTCATTGGATTGGTAAATGAAAAATTCCCATAAGATTCTTTTTACCAATCTACTGAAATGATATCTTAATAAATTATAGGGGGTATCACACGTGTTAACATTACGATTAGACCAACGTGAGGTCTATTTCAGGTTAAAAATCATCAGCTAGGCAGGATAGTAATTCAGATAAACTTTTTAAACGTCATAAATTTTTTGATCGAGATCGGATAGTGATCTAGTATCTAGAGTTCAACTCCAAGCTCTAGTTATCGATACAGTGCCGCCGGCTGTACAAAGTATGCGAGTACATAATGCATGCGCGCACGCAGGCCGCGACGCGCCGCGATCGATGGATCGTATCGATCCGCACAAGGGATCGAGTCGTGATCTCGATTACGTTATTCGAAAGTTTAGCCGTTTATGTAAAGTTGTTTTTGTGTTTATTTTAGTTGGTTGCATGTAGTATACGGCCTTACTAAGACAGATTTGTGACTTAGTTTTCAGATGTATCATTATGCACTCGAGTTATGAGATCCGCCGAAGAACTACCTTAGTTCTTCGGCGGATCTGATAACTAACTCATCGATATAGCTGTACAACTGAAGTGGCGATGAGCAAGTAGCGTAATGGTAGTGTGCAGGACAATATCTGTCATAAAACCTATGGCCGATGGGACACACGAGCCCTGAAGAGGAAACCAAGGTCGCGATCCTCAAATTTAAAGTACGCTCCGCGAGCTATGCAGCGGGTTATGCTTGTTGTTTATTTGAAGGATATACTCGTAATCCGCAATGAGGAGATGCGATCCAGAACTAAAGTCACCAGCCTATGCAATTCCTTTCGGCTATCTTCGGAATGGCATAGGAATTGCATAGGAATGGCATAGGAATTGCAAACTGAAGTGCCAGTCGGTGGGCCCCATTTGTCTCGGACTCGGAGATCACGATCCGGTGAGACGCTCCGCCGCCAGATAGACCGGTGACTATAATAAAATGGCCGAAAGCGGTTCTTGGCTTTCATGGCGAGGAAGGCCTATGCCCAGCAGTAAACGTCTCAAGGCTACTATGATTATGATGAAATGTTGTTTATTTTTATTCTTGATGGGTTTACGCTTGACCTTAATCTCACCTGATAGTAAGTGACGATGAAACCTAAGGTAGAGCATGCTTACCGAGAAGATGCCTATTCGCCCTTCCTTTAAAAAGATCTAAGTTGTACTTGTCCGGAATTACTGTACCTGGCAAGAGTTCCACTCTTTAGCAGTTCGCAGTATGAAAGACGAAACAAAACGCTCCGTGCGAGAGCGTGGTATATCTACTACGTAAGGATGAAGTAGCGAGAGCTAGTAGAGGGTGCTCCAGGCCTGGTAGACCGGTGACGGAAGGGGAGATGGGGGAATCAAATCGTAATAATAAAGTAGTGATAAAGTAAAACAGTAAAGTACTAGGCTTATTTTATAAAGTCTGTCAGACGATAAACAAAATATGCTAAGCAGGGCAAAGCCATCGGCTCCATAGGCAGAGGGTACTAATAGAGTAATTGACTTCCCACGAGCTCAGTCAGTTTTTGCCGTCAGTCCGCGTGCCTCTGACTACTGCACTGTGAACAGAACACAGGGTGATGTGAATGGAGAAAATGTCTTCAAAAATATTATTCCCCAATAAATAAATAATAACCCGGCACGCGAAAAGGCTTCGCCCCATCACCCATACCCTAGTGAAGTGCGCGAAGACGATAAGAATAATGGGTCCCATGGTGTACCACCGGCTTCCCACTGAGGTCACCAGCTCTCCGAGCCTACCTACTTTCAAAAAGAGACTGTGCACCTTTCTTACCAAGTAGGCATTTTATTGCTATGAAGGGTTCTTTCAGAGCTCATTAACTTGATTATATTTAATCTTAAGAATTTTATTTGACATTTTTATTAATACGTTATTGATGTTTAATTTGATTTTATTTAATTTGTGTAAAATTTGATTTGACCTGTAACGGAAGTTATTAATACAGTATGTCTATATTCTGTACATTTTAGATTTCGTTCACCGATCGTCAGTCTGCTTTGCTTGCGTCCAGCTAGTCTAGGCCGTCTCCAATGTAGGTATGCCATAGCAACAATTCTCCGTTTTCCGATTTCAGTTCAAATTTCTATCTGGAACTCGGCATATCGTAGTAATTTCAGATTTAAGCGTTATTTTCTTTTAGCTTATGGGGTAGACTCATTCTAAAAGGACAGCTTTATTAACATTTAATAGTGGATTAAGTATGTAAGTATTCTACTGGATTTTCGTCATCTTATTTCGAAAATATTTAGACGTACATTTCTATATAATGCAATAAAATATCAGACAAAATCACCCTGTAAATGATGAAATCTCGTTACTCAGACCACATCTGTGTCCCTCGAGCGTTCTAATATTTCTTACATTGCACACATAGACACACTACTCTAAGAATCCTACAAAATGTTACGCACACATTAACAAAATCTTAAAGAAACCTAAATCTATGATATTGAACTTTAAATATAGGTAGTTGAGACCAGATTTCAGATGATAAGAAATGTGATATAGTTCAAAATGGTATTAAAAAAGGTTAAAAATGAATGCACGTCGCGTCAGATGGCCGGGAAAGGAAAGCACGTATTCGACGCGGTTCCGTGGCAAAAAAATCTTATTTCATTCATAAAATGAGTTGCATTGAGCAGGCTGGACAGTTTTTTTTTATTTTCTCGTCCACCGTGGCCTTATTCATCGGCTGCCGTTGATCGACGTGAAATGATGTCAATGTTTTTTTAACTTTACATTTTAACACATTGTTTACACTCGAGTGGGTCCGTCACGGACTGGAGTTGGGTACGCTGTTCCCAAGGAACGAATTTTTCTTGTGCTTTATAAAAGTTTGATAGAGGATACGCGTGTTAATTAGATTTTATCGGTAAGGTTAAGTAACTGTAAGTTTAATTGAAATCCGAACTTGTTTTTCTGTAAAAAAGTATGTCGATAATAGTTACACATTTAGGAAAGTAAACTCCTCAGCACACAAATCCAAAACCAAGAATAGTGAAATCAGAGTGGCTGCGTCAAAGGAACCTTAGAGTAATGAAAATACTTCATGGAAGACAGAAGCCATTCTCAGACACAACTGGAGAAACTCTGCGGTTAAAGTCAAGATCCAGGTGAGGTTGTAGAATAGAAGACAATAAGAAAGTAGACTGTTCAATTGAACATTATCCTACTGAAATATCCTAATAGAAAATTGCAGATACAAATACCGAGGTATCAAAAGAGTTTTTCTTTTACTTTATTGCATTTTGGTCACGTAAAATGTGTTGTGTCGATTTCGTTTCGTCACACATTCAAAATATCGCAATGTCGCGCTAATCGCGTAAGCGAAAACGTTTCGAATTTGTTACAAATCGCCCATTTTACGCCATTAGGTGTGTCTTTTTGCTTTCGAGGAATGGCTGCACCGTTGCTGTAACTCTTAATTTTTTTCCATTGCTCCTGAAAGCGTAAATCGTCTAGATATAATAGATTTTTGTTATATTTTAATTAAAATATTGAATTACAATTTTTTATGTTTGTTTTTCAGACTAATATCATATCTAAAATATTTGGATCGACAATTTGTTTTACACCATTGCGTCAATTAGGACGACATCATCCGCTTTCCTAACTCGCCCATTTTCTAACTAGTCCACATCCTAAGTTTTCCACTGACCAAAAATAGTTTTGGAATATTTTGTAGCGGTTTTAGGATAATTTTGAGATGTCTTTCGGGTGGTTTTGAGATAGTTTTGATAAGGTGATTCATGTTCCGCATTTGTTTTTACTAAACTGTGTTTAACCTCAAAACTGTGGATGTTGAAAGTAATTTTAAGTGAGAATGCAAAATCCTGAAGGCAAATGAATGCAATTTTTTCTGATAAAAAGAAACAGTAGCAATATTAGAGTGGCGTTCTTAAGTTCATTGACTTCGCATCGATACATGCGTTGCCAAATTTTATCAAAAAATAAACAACATTTCAGACGTCATGGTCCGCGCGTCGAAAATGTCGACGGTAGCGAATTGCGTAATCGAAGTAGGCCTTTCTATAATCACGTAATCTTTGCTAATAGCCTTGTAATTAGATTTACGCCAATTACTTGTTATAGCATTTTCATTTTTGTTTCTGTTACTGTACTGTTATTAATTGGACCATTTTCCTGTGAAATCGGTTATACACTTTTTTCTCTAATTTTAACTATTGTTCAGGTTGCCGCCAGTTCCAGCGACAGAGGTCGAGATTTCGATTCCCACTAGGACATCTCACTAGTCCTGATATTCCATATGTGCATTGTCTTGTCAATGTCATTGAATTTCATACAAAAGTTGTGTTTCGACATGTTGTAAACTATATTTTCGTTATTCTTTGACGATCACATTAACTTTGACTTTTTACGTAAGTAAATCATTTGTAATGTGAAATAAATCAATCTAAACTAAACTTGTCTGGTTTCAGGAGATAGCACTGCCAGGCGTGGTGAAGGACTTCATCCTTATGTAGTAGACATATTACGCTCTCGCACGAAGCGTTTTGCTTCCTCGTTCATAATGCGAACTGCTAAGGAATGGAACTCCCTGCCAGCTTGGGTATTTCCGGACAAGTCCAATCTGGATCTTTTTAAAGGAAGAGTGAATAGACATCTTCTGGGTAAGCGCGCTCCACCTTAGGCCTCATCATCACTATCATCAGGTGAGATTGGGGTCAAGCGCAAACCCATCAATAATAAAAAATCAACCAAAAATTTAATTTGAGATTAGACAATTGTTCGTTTAAAATAATGAAAAAATATGAAAAGTATTAAAAGTAAAACTATATTCGTATGAATGGTTGTTTGTGTGTGTGGAGGAGGAGGCTGTGTTGGTTATGCCTGATACTAATGTTGCTTCAGTTTCGCTAAATCTTTATAATATTGTATACAAACTTGATTTTTAATGTGTTGCTGGGAATGTGTTGTACCGTTTCTTCTTCACAGCGTTAACACGATGGTCGAATCAATAAAACAAATTACGTGCATAAATTTACCAAGTGGTATTCATGTGCAATGAAGGATTTTGTCTTCCATGTCGGTATATTTGTTGTGTATAGTGAAAAAATACATTGATGAGCTCTTTTAACAGTTACCCTTAGGATATTCCATATCTTACAGTTCTCTCAGGCCAGTGCATCAAGTTACTTGCTCACCTGACGCTTTACTTAAATATAAATTATACTTGTTACAAAGTGAATAAATACACTTAACCCCTTACCAGAGTTTAACTAGAACATAGGCGTCGGTAATTATTTCCGACAAAAAGTCGAACGGGCGAGTGATTGCTTTCACAAGATCCCACAATGGAGCATGAAATGAGCTTCCACCAAGCCACCGTGTTACGCACCGTTTGTAATCGAGTACCATTGGTTCTCAAACTCGACAGACATGTTCGATCTGTCAGTGAAATGATTTCCAGTTCAAAGAGACTTTTTGTAATGTTGTTTTGTATTACATGATTAGTGAAACGTATACACCGGTGCGTGGATTCTATAGCAGAATTCATCCGCATGATCTCTACTCTACTTATTAGCAAAAAAGCAATTCAGTAGTTTGTTTTGCTCCGATTTGAAGGGTGGAAGAGCAAGATACTGAAGGAATTTTCTTTCAGTATCTCGCGCGCATAACACACCTAAAGAGGCCTAATGGGCATATGACATTGTTTTGTATTTTGACATACTGTAATTTAAACTTATTTCCCCTATACCCTTCAATTACAATTAGGCACACGTAGCATTCTAAAGTTATCCTCAGGGTGACTATCTGTTTGTTTGTCACTTCAGATCGTAGAAAAACGAAAGAAAAAGCTTATGTGTTACTATGCCAATATTTTGGTATTTTAAATATTATCAATTTCGAAATGTTGACTAATTGTACGTCCTATTTCCTTACTAACTAGTATTTTCTGAGAAAGAGAGAGAGAGCTAGCTAATCTTAGAGCTGATACATTTTAAATTCGTTAATATTATCATTATATAGAAATTGTAGGACCTATAAGCATACTCATGCATGACATTACGAGTAAGTACCTATAAATATTTTACTGATTTCATCTATCTTGTCATATATCAATCGGTGAAACAATGGTAGTGGTACAGTCTAATCACAATAACAACACAAAATTGTGTGTCCGTTCCGTATGCAACTTTCAAAACGTCGACAAATAAAAAGACACTTCTTTTGCCAACTGTGCCTTGCGTTTTCTTTTCAACTCGAGCATTCCTAATTTTTAACTTCCTAGAGTTCACATTGCTCTAACTACGTGATTCATATTTATTTTGTATTTTTTATGTTATGTAAGCTTGCATTTAACCAGTCGATGTTTTGGACAAGAGGTAGTGTTGCAGAATGAAAATAATTTAATCTTTCTAACATCGGGGGGCATAATCGTGACATCTGTGGTGCAAAAACACGGTACGTTTTGCGCTGAATTCGAAATTATTAAAATGTTATTTTCAGCATTATGTTACAAAATTATAGAAATATTGAAGAACGATGACTGGGGTTAACAAAATAGCTCGCGCTATTTTATTGTAAATCACTGATAGTGATGCTGATGATAGATGTTAAAAAAAACACCAGTCACAATTACGATAACGTCACGTAAAACTGAGAAATATACCAAATAGAACAAAATTTTGTGATAAATATACATTAGATTTACAAACTACAAATTTCATTGTAATCACATGAAATCGCCTACAAAGATAAGCAAGGTATTTATGACCGTAATAAGGATAAGTATCGGCCTGACATACATTACCGAACAGCCTAAAGGGACACGCTATACATAGAGTGGAACTGGCATAAATGCACAACTGATTATATGTGAATGCCTCAATCAAGCCAAGGTTGCGCAACTACTGTCGATATGTTTTGACGTGTCCACTTGTCGCTCCACAACGGTAAATTGCTACAATTATATATAGAACTGTGTCAAGTGGTAACTGATGGGGAGGATGGGGTAAAAAGGGGATGCGAACCGATATTAAGACACAATAGTAACTAAGTAACTACGTACATTGTCAATAAAACCAAAAGTTAATTAAGGCGTCGAAAAACGTACTTTAAATAAAAAAAAATTTACTGGAAGCTTGTTACACCATTTCTTCTTCACATTACTAACACCAATCTAGGAACCGGTGTAAGTTAAAAATTGTAGGTACGTGTATAAATGTACCAAGTGTATTCTTGTGCAATAAAGATTTTGACTTTGATATTATAAAAAAACGCATTTTCTCAAGTCGATGAAAACTTTCAGGTCTACCTACCTACATTTCAGATATATAGCATAAGTAAATCAGTTAAATTCTCTAAAATACAAACGAACAAAATGAATAGAGAAGAGCCACCTACTAGCATATTTAAAATTAAATTAAATTTTTTGCAGGATAACAAACTTATGCGTAGGTTCAAATTGGCCCATTTTCCTCCAGCTTCCAGCACAACCGCCCTAAGCCGCCGCATGTGGCGTTGGCTATCATTAGAGACGCGCACGCGCATTAACTGATTACATATTATTGTGTATGGACGTTGTATAACTTCCCCTTGTCAGACTCTCGTTTGCCGCTTAACAGTTAATAACACGTGTGTCGTATCCTTGTAATAACAAGGAACTGACTTATAGACTGACAACTATGTAACGCGGAATGTCGTGGGAACTGCTTTCTTCGTCATAAAATCATGGCAAAATGTAGCTCTCAATCTCTATATCATCCACCCTTCAGCTGTGAAACAAATTTTGATAAGTAGCAATCTAACAGAAAACTCTTAAACGTCTCCTCGTTTGTCAGTCGGTTTTATTTTTAAAACTGCTACATGAATTTGGATGTGGTTTTTACTGTCATCTTGTTGTGGATCTGACTGAGGTGTTCAATATCATCATCATCATCAGCCTGAAGGAGTCCACTGCTGGGCATAGTCCTCTCCCAAGATTCGACACTGAATCCGATCCTCTGTTCTTTTCATCCAGTCACTGCCAGCCACCTTACGCAGATCGTCGCTCCATCTAGCCAGGGGGCGTCACGCACTACTTATATTATATTTTTATTGCACATATTAAAATAAATTCTGATGATGTGATCCAATTTGGTTAGAAAGATACAAGGGCATAGGTTGTTTCATCAAAATATGGAGCCAGGCAAATGAACATACATGCGAACAAAGAAAATTTTTCTTCGGGTAGTACATTATATGGTACTGAAAGTTTATTTATTTAATTTTTACTCTAGTTGTTTGTAATATTATGCGACACAAATCATCAACCGATCAGAACAATTCATCAGTTCATTATTACTACTGAACAGTAATAACAAGACGGCATCAGCCGCATCAAAAGATTCATAAATAAGGCGGCGACTGCGCGCGCGCAGTCGCGGCCGTTTGTCAGCCTCTGTCAATCGCCGTTGACAAATCATGACAAATTGACATGTTCGCTCGGACGTATGGCGTCAGTTCTGATGCCGTTGGTGTAATTGTGACTTATCTGTGAGGAAAATCTTTATTGATTCGGTAGTGACCAAATTGTCTTAATACTGGAACTTAATAAAATTTTACAGTTGATCAAAGGAACCCACTTGATTTGAGTCAAGATATATTTTAAAAATATTGCCCACATATTTTAGCAGAATATACTAAATATTACTACCTACGTTAAGAAGCGACATCTTCATGTGCCAAAGAAGTAATTCTAAGGCGTATGTGAAGTCCATCCGATAGAGTGGTAGACTATAGTCTGTACACCCTAGTTGAAAAGATACCCTAACAGTGGGACATAATGTTTATTTTTTATTTATTAATTAGCTGTAGCCCGCGACTTCGTCCGCGTCACAAATTATTATGTTTTGCCGTAGGAACGAGATGTTTTTTCGGGATAAAAACTATTATGTGTCCTATTCCAGGACCTAATCTATATATGTGCCAAGTTTCATCACTATCCGTCTAGTGGTTGAAGCGTAATTGAGTAACAAACATCCAAATATCCAAAATTTCGCATTTATAATATTAGTAGGAAGTAGGATTAAAACAATAGAGATCTTAAACTTCTAGGCTTCTAACGAAACCAAAATTAAGGTATATCTGTAGAAGACGAATTCGCAACAAATAAGTTATGTACTTTTACAAACTACAGCATATACAAACATATAATGTACAATTTCAGATTTATAAAATTATACGAAATAAAGCTTTATTGATTTCCAAAATCAACATTTTATCTTCTACTAAAAGTTTTTTAGTTTGTCAGACATCATTTCCTAAACTACCTAAATTCTTTCAATGTTGTATTTTTTTAATGGACTAGTTTAATATTAGGAAAATATAGGTATAGAAAGTGAACTGCGGGATGCCAAAGTCTCATTGTCACTGCAAGTGTTAGCACGGTGCATTAAAATGCATTCAATTCTGGTGTCACACTCGAAGCCAGACGCGAATTTCGAAACTTTATTGTGTTTCCGAACAAAAAGCGCAAAAATTCGCCTGCGCTCATAATCACTCATTACAAAAGAGGTTTCACTTCCACGAGCGTCACGTCTCACGATTGGAAATAATATCTCACAGAATCAGCGTAAACTGGAAGTGTCAGTCGTATTATAAGTCAATTATGACTAGAGACAGAATTACAACAAAAGAAAACTGTTTTCTGTTACAACAAAAGAAAAAAAACAAAGGAAAACAAAAAAATCTGTTTTTGCTTTTGGAAAATGATCATCACTTTATTCTACCTTCGTGTCTGAAAATCACTACATATACTTTACAGGAGACGATAAAAACGTTTTATTGAATACGTAGGATACATATTTTCCTTTTATTTTATCTGACAGGGGAGGATAAAACGAGTTTTAAACTAAATAGGCCATCTCATAATATCAGGCGTTGTTAGGACATAGCGTAATAGACATAGACATTTATTGTAGGTAATCGGCAATTACACGTCATACAGTTTTTAAATCTTTCACATAACATAGTAATAAATATTATCAAAAATAAAAAAAAATATTATGTTTCATAAAACAATTTAAAAGACATAATATAACAGATAATCAAAATTTTCGAGATACGACAATTCGAAGGTAACATGGCGAAATGCCAGATGAACCGTCAATGACCTGAAAAAGACATCGGGAAGCGACTGAATGAGAAATGCGTAAGACCAGGTGTGAAATTGAGGTTTTCCGAAAATCCAACGGTTGATCTCACAAATGCCGTTTCCATGAACTCTATTAAGCAACGGCTTCCAGCCGATTCCCAGAATCGTGTTTCGACTACCGTTTGGTTATTGTTCAATATGTTTTCCAATAATCCAGTTATTGATAGATTACCTAGAAAGGCCGCTCCGCACGGTTAGACTGAGAAAGTTGCCGGTGCGTGTCCGATCCACCTAACTCATTCCAGGGAACTGTTCAACAATCGCCTAATCATGCCACGTTTTAAATCTTTAGCGATTTTGACAGTGAATTTGGTGCAATCTCTATTAAGTCTTTTTTTTATTGATTTTATGTATACGGGAAGGATACAGCATATAAATGTAATCACCATACGTCAACTGCTAGACATTCCCTTCACCAATGAACGTCACCACACCCGAACACAAGATCTTGTTCCCTTGAATTAACGAACTCGCCAAGCACATCGTTTTGCCTCAAATAATCATAAAATTGAATTTTCAGTGTAACAGTAACGACTTACCTATCTTCTTATTTGGGGGCATTTATTCTTTGGCTTATGCAGGACTTAGAATGTTTTCCTTTACCGAAAATTTTGTTTAATTATCCCACTAATATTATAAATCCGAAAGTTTGGATGTTTTTTATTCAATCACGCTTCAACCACTGATGAAACTTGGCACACTTGGCATATAGGTGTCGGTCCTGGAATAGGACATAGGATAGTTTTTATCCCGAAAAACATCTCATTCCTACGGGAAATACATAATAATTTGCATAATAAATAAACCGTATTTCAGTTTTGAAAAACTAATTAGTACTGGCGAGTACTAGAAAGTGAGGCGAGTGCACATCCAACCAGGCTACCACGGCTCTTCGTATAAACGATAAGATAAACTACAACCAATATTACCACTAACGGAAATAGGAAATCCAACACACCTATAATTACAGTGGTTTCTGTCGTATGTAGTTACAAGCGTATTGCAATATATTCTACGTTTTATCCCACCAGCCCACTAATATTTTAAATGCGAAAGTTTGGATGTTTGTTACTCAATCACGCTTCAACCACTGGACGGATCGGGATGAAACTTGGCACACATATAGCTTAGGTCCTGGAATAGGATACAGTATAGTTTATATCCCGAAAAAATATCTCTTTCCTACGGGAAACCAAATGTCAAGATCTGTACATACTGCATGGTCTAGTGTGGGAGCTTGAATATGTATTGTTCTGTTAATTTAATGTTTTAATCGTACTCAATTGATGTAATCAAATAATTTTAAGGATAACTGTAATAATCTATGAATCTGGTAATTTAAAACTATTTGAATTTGTAAATATCAAAACCTACGCGGACGAAGTGGCGGGAAAAGCTAGTAATGTATAACCAATAATCCCGCGTGTGTTCGCATGGCATGTTGATTGTGCTTAATCGCATATCGGACGACATAAACCACGTCCTAACATCTCATTATACTTTTACAAGCAACCGCAAATTATACTCTGCGGTTATTCTGCACATGCATGGTCGATAGTGAATGTTTAGAATAATTTACTGCTCCAACATAAATCATCATCATCTTGAAAGAGTCCACTGCTGGACATAAGCCTCACCCAAGGCGTGCCACTGAACCCGACCTTCAGCTCTTCTCATCCAGACACTGACAGCCGCCCTACGAAGATCGTCGCTCCATCTAGCCGGGGGACGTCCCCACACTACGCCTGCCCAGTCGAAGTTTCCACTCGAGAGCGATAAAAGAAATAGCAATTGGGACAATGCCCCATATTTTTTGCATTACATATGCAGGCCTCACGGTGTTTTCTTCTCCGAAAAATCTTTGGAAATTCATTCAATGTAAACGGCCGAGTTTAAACTCTCGACCTAACAGACGCAGGCACTTTCAAAATGCCCACCGCCATTTCTTCGTGAGCTTTCTTTTCGTAAAATATATTACTGAACACCAATTCTAAACCAATATTATTTATGGCAAAGAAAAGTTCCTTGCCCTGTCTCCAAGAAATCCTATATTGGTTAGTAGCTTTAGTTTATAATTAATCTTGTAGGGCTGCAGTAAGAATGGCCGAAGGCGGAATTATAGTTAATTTGCACGTAGTGTGCATGAATTGATTTATTTTACATTTTATTTTCAGTCAATGAGCGCTATTCGCATGCAATGAGCGGTAATATTGACGTGATAATATTTTTTTAAATTGTCCTGTTATTTATTACAGGATATGAATTTTTCCCCTAAAATTAACCACTTTCACGTAAATAATCGGTCCAGTTATTTTCGTATTATCCGCCAGACACACAGACGGATAAATTTGCTATAAAAATATCCGTTTAGTGGAAAAAAAAGACGAAAGATTTTAAATAATAAATTACTAGATTGTAATTAGTAATTACTAGTAATGAACTAGTAGTGAATTTTTTTTATGATGGAACTTAAAATGTTCATTATATTATTGATTGCATATACAAAAAATTACACAAAAGGCATACAAGCAAAAAAGTGTACAAATGTGGACTTATCTCTATACGAGATCTCTTCCAGCCATGTTATGTAAATAAACATTAGATATCAAACAATAATAATTCATGCGGACTGCACGTTGAGCTGCTGCACACTGCTATCCTATCCTACTTCCTTCTTTAATATTATAAATGCGAAAGTTTGGATATTTGGATGTTTGTTACTCAATCACGCTTAAACCACTGGACGGATCGTGATGAAACTTGGCACACATATTAGGTCCTGAAATGACATAGCATAGTTTTTATCCCGAAAATCATCCCATTCCTACGGGAAATACATAATAATTAGTAATGTTAGGTTATCCACGCGTATTATGTCGCGGGCAACAGCTAGTAGTTATATAAAATTTAGGTACTTTTAGCAAAATATATAGTTCGGAAAAAAGAAACTCGAAATACAACAAACGGCTTTAATATCAAACAGACCTTGTTGCAGAATAACTCCTAGAAACGATTGGTAACATTTCGAAGTCTAAGCGAACCTCATAATTATAGCAACACATGACTCCTGTGTTCCCCGCATGAATAACCGACGCATGTGAATGGAGCTAGTGCTGCCCGTCATTATCGTATAAATCAGTGCCGATTCAACCGGTAATTGCGTCGATACGGCATCGATAGTATCGATATGATCGCGTGCAAGGCTACAGGGTCGCCTATACGATGTTTTAGGTTTTGTATTTTAATGAGTAATTTTCAAGTAGATCTTTGATGAAATCTATAGTTCTATTACCTCGACATATCGATGACAGCAAAGTAATTAAAGTCATATACAAATTGTAAAAAAAAAATACATTATTTTGCTTAGATATAACATAAATTTTTTGTCATGGGTAATATTTAAAAAAATAATTAAATAGTAATATTCTACATTTTAAACGTACCCATACTACGTGACCCGTTCAGGGGGGAGGGGGGTCTTCAAATAACCACGCTTGGTCACAGGGGCGAGAGAGGAGGGTTTAGGTTTTCGTCACGTAGTCAATAACCTCTAGGGATAAAAAACCTCTCGCGATTTATCGGGCTATATACAAATATGGCGCGGAGCGTTTAGCGCATTTTAAACTCACATGTGGCAACACTGACGCACATATCGTCAACTGATTGAAAACGGTCAGTTTTTCCCTTTTGATAAAAAAATAATCACTTGTAATTATAAGTACGCACGCACTCTTGCCGTCACACGGAAAACGCCGTATTAATAAAGACAAGTATGAGCCAATTTTTTTTATTAACTTTCTGTTGAATAAAATGGTTCAAAACCATATTTATGAATTACTACGTAAAAACTAGAGGGGGAGGCGGGTCTTGACATATACTACAGGGCGAAGGGGGGTAAAAATGGGTCACGTAGTTTGGGTACGTTCAGTATCATGATAATTGATAAAGAATAGACAATTCTAAGCACAATAATGGAATTAATTTTTTATACGTGTGGTTCCCGTCTTAGAATATCCCAATCTTTCTGTGGGTGTCGTCAAGGTAGCTTAGGGATTGCACCAGGGAAGGGCAGCAGTGTTCTCCTGTGTATATTTAGATCATTACGGCGATCTCCAATCCGCCTGCCAAGCATGCTGATCATGCAAATCCCCCAATGGGCAGCTCACCAAAAGTAGCATTCTATTGGGGAGGCTTTTCTCTTCTTCTGATTTTGAAATGACCGTCATAACGTAATTGCCAGGTTAACACGAAAATATTCTTATAATTACATAATATCAACTGCATTAAAGACATTTAATAGGATACTTAGGTACCTACTCCTTTGCCGGATTTTCGAATCCTTCCCTTTTTAACCCTTGCATTTTCTTTTGAAAACTGTTTGCTGGCAACCCTGGCATGCGCATGCGCGGCACCCGGTAGAGCAAGTAAATTGAAGTGCGTCCGATATAATTTCATATGAAATGTGTGACGCTCAATAAATTATTGGGATTAGACGGTGTGTGTCATAAATCATGGAACGCAACTAATGAATAATAATTAATTGTTGATTGCCGCAAATGTGGAATGGCT
The DNA here is from genome assembly GCA_947086405.1 of Esperia sulphurella. Classification (NCBI taxonomy): domain Eukaryota; kingdom Metazoa; phylum Arthropoda; class Insecta; order Lepidoptera; family Oecophoridae; genus Esperia; species Esperia sulphurella. The sequence goes on along the minus strand of OX352273.1, from coordinate 11,195,664 downwards.
GGCAACGTACTCTTTGCTACTACAGCCTTGTTAGCTGAGTAGTTCGGATGCTTGCTTCAAATGCTAGAGGTCTTGGGTTACATTCCTACAGAGGACAGACCACTTCGTGCAACGTGTACAACCTGCAGACGTACTCTGGAATCATTTCGGATAATATCCGAAGAACTAAAAAGGCATCTTAATACAATCATTTTTATGACAGTCAAAACTTCCAAATTTTTATCTCAGAACAGTTGTTCCCTAGGGTCAGTTTACCCTTCGTTATTAATCTGGCTGATGTCCTCCACTTCATCATCATCATATTAGTCCTTAGACGTCCTGCTGGACATAGGCCTTTCCTAAGAATGCCAACACACCCAGTCTTCCGATACCAAATTTTAGGCTTATCATCGTCAATCGCAATAGTATAAAATATATTTCATTGCAACAAATAAAGGCAAACGAAAACCACGACTATTTGCATCTCGATAATAAAATAATCAATAACTGGCGTACCGAATACGAGTGTAGTTTCTTTTTTTGAGACGCAAATGGTTTTGTTTTCATTTGCCACTGCTGGGAAATAAATATAGATGGTTCTTTTTTTACTGTTGCGCTTAACCTCAAACTTACCTTATCGTAAGTGATGATGAGGCCTAAGGTAACTAATGATGAGTGATGACAGATTCAAAGGTGACTGTAAAAGTCTATAAAAATCTATAAAAGTTTTTATCCACTGAACTATTTAACTCAATGCCTATGTACGGGCCGTGGGCAAACGATCAGCGTTTGTAAATCACGGACCGCAGGACAGACAGCGGCCTGTAATTGCGGCCCGCGGCTCGATGACATATTCTATCACAACCCGACTCTTCCTAACGGTCCTTGGACACCCCTGTCAATATGTCATAGTGACTTGTAAATCCAGTTTCCTAGAAAATTGCTCTAATAAAATGTTTTATTAAACATATGCAAAGGGAACATCCCCGAGGACATGGAATCTATTATAATAATCGATTAGTTATCTATCGAGTCGATTAGAATGCGAAAATATCGGTTGTAAATCTTACACACGTGGTAATAGCAGTGATACCATTACTGTTAGCAGTAAGTCATCCTTAATTATATGTGTAGGCTGTATTTAAGTGTGAATTACATGCGGCCATCTTGTAAATTTAATATTAGAAATCGAGTTGCTGTAATGTTACACTTGGGGCCTCTGTGACTTGTTAGTTAAATGTTGCTCTAGCAAAATGTGTTAAGATGACTTATCGTAATGCCGTTCAAATTAACAGCCAATATACTTCGGTCTACTGTTGGGCAGAGGTCTACTCTTATCACGAGGGTTTGAGGTTTAGATTGGCGTACTCTACACCGTAGAATACCGAGTAGAATACACCGTGGTCGTCACAAATGCTTTAGAATTTCTTCTGCATTATGTGCTGATTTTTCAGTCATAGTCATATTTTTTTATGGCATCATGTGTTACAGGTATTATATTTCACAACATGACCCTGTAAGTACACTGCTTACTTATCTCTCTATACAGTGGGGGACCGTGTTAAAGGTCTGCATGTAATGAGGTGCAGTGAAGTAGGAGGGAATGTCAAGCTTCCAATTGCCGTACTGTTCATAAGGATTTTGATAACTCTCATATTCCTATGACAGCAATAGGTTTAAGAACTGAATGTCGATTGCTGATTATCATCATCATCAGGTTATTTTTGTCTCCACTGCAGGAGCACAACCTTCTCTCATCTGCCAGAGACAGACGGAGGATTTGGCCTACACTCCCCGCGCTGGCCAGACGGGTTGGGGAGGCCTGATTGATGTTGTATAATGTATTCCCTTAGTCGCCTTGTACGACATCCACGGGAAGAGTTGGAGTGGTCCTATTCTACTCTACCGGAAACCACGCGGCACTAAATTAATTACTATTTTCATTGCCATCACATTGTTGGTCAAAAAATTCTTGTAAATTATAAAAACTACTTGTTACTAATAACTCTTTTAACTTTTTAATAAATGTGTAGTATTTTTCTATTAGCTTTATATGTTTCGGTAAATGAATGTATATTTTTGTAGCCATTCGGTATGTGCCTGATCTTACTCTCTTATCTCATATGTTACTTTTCTGACGATGGATCTTTTACTGTGTGATGTTTTCTTTTATATTTGGCTTGTTATTTACGATGATGATACCATAGTATTACTAACACAATTAGCCTTTTGACCTCCTCTATAAAACAGCATTTCTAAAGCGTGACATGTAACGAATTAACACTAAGTTTGTTATCTCAAAGTATTTTATCTTAAAGTTCCTCATCTTAAAGTTCTTCATATTAAAGTTCTTTATCTAAAATTACCATAATGTAATATATTGTCATGCATTAATAAATATAATGTAAGTACCTAGTACTTTTTGTACAAATCTATTACAATTCTACACACAAACCGTCAAACGAAACTAAAAGTGACTGGTACTAAACGGCTTACTCCTGACACACTTCTAGGCTATAGTTAGCGTAGTATAGTTAACTGCATATATGTCTGACATTCCTCAGTGTAATGACTACATTCGTAATAAGTACTGCTGCTGCGGTTATATCAGCCGGTGTTAAGGGGATGTAAGAAGTTTCGTTTTCTTGAGAGTTAATTGATTTGCAAATCTTTCCCTTTCTTTATATCATTAGTGGTAGGTCAATCATGTCGAAGATGATATAATAAATCCATTTGTTGTTTTGAATATCAGTTGACAATGTAGTGCAATCCTCAAGGTATTCTAATAAATAAAATCGTAAACATCGCGTGTCTGTACATTGAAGATATTTGCAAAAAAATAATTGAGGGGTCTAAGGATAAGTAATAGAACACATTTCAATCATTTTTGGATTTTTTGTCTGTTTGTCTGTTTATCTGTTTGTCTGTTTATCTGTTTGTCTGTGAGTTTGTGCACGCATCACTTAGAAACTACTGAACGGATTTTGATGGACTTTTCACAAAAACATGGGGCTTAACTTAACTTAACATTTAGTCTTTACTTCATCGCAATCAGTTTACTCAATCAAAAGTTATTAACATTTTTAGTTTTCAAATACATTAGTAGGTAAGGTTAGTATGCAATATATTGCACATAATAGTATTTCCGTACTATTCAGATGGCGATGAGTTTGGATTACATTTGGAGCTGCGAGGGGAAAATAGAGTATGAGTGGGAGTGGGCGTGGGCGTGGGCGTGGGAAAAGGGGAGCGGGTGTGGGAGCGGAAGCGGGAGGGGAGCGGGAGTGGAAGCGGGAGCAGGAGCGGGACCGAAGCGGAAGCGGGAGCGGGAGTGGGAATGGGAGCGGATTCTGTAGTTCACGCGAGCTGAGCCGCGGGCACAGCTAGTTTCATAATAAGGTTACGTTTGGGATACAAAACATTTAAAGTTTCTATTTCAAATGTCAACTTACTTGATTTGATGATTCCCTGAAATAAACATTAAATAGAGAGGTGGTCGGATTGCGGGAGGGATCGTTGGATAGAGGTTAGAACACTGGCTATCCTACTATCCTATCCCATTAGTATTATATATGCGAAATTTTGTATGTTTGGAAGTTTGTTACTCAATCACGCTTCAACCACTGGAAGGAACATGATAAAACTTGGCACACATATAGGTTGGGTCCTACAACAGGACATAGGATAGTTTTTATCCTGAAAAAACATCCCATTCCTACGGAAAGTACATAATAATTTGTGATGTGAAGTCGCGGGCAACAGCTAGTATTTCATAAACGGAGGTAACCACAGAAGGGTAGAGGAGAAGTATCAAAAGTGTTAAAAATCAGACTTCACCTTAATAATCAATATCGAATACGAGAAAGAAGTCGCGGGTGGTTACCAGTCCTAAATAAGGAAGATCGTTTTTAATTCAGAACAGAAAAATGACACAATCATCATTATCGTATATCAATCATGTCGTTTACAGTTGGGCTCAGGCTTTTCCTGATCCCCGCCGCCACCAGTTTCTGTTTGTCGTTCCATATGGAAAAGGGATGTCCAACTCTGCACCTCCAGAACCCTTCTGCCATCTGTCCCAAATTTTAACCTTCCTTCGCCTTAATCAAAGCAGTAATATTACATTACATGAGCTCGTTAATGCCGCATGTCAGCAGTTAAGTGAATTAGCCGTGTAAATACGATTGGGGCCTTCGATAAATCGAAATCGAAGACTTTTTATACCTTTAAATTATACAGGCACCTCGTTGTTGTATGATTGATTGTATGGGTCGTAATGAAGTAATTAAAAAAAAGCGAAAGTGTTTATATGTGGTTGTGAAATTGTATCACAGATCGAAAGAATGGATAAGTTTCTTGTTCAAAAAGGTGAAGGCTGATATTAAAAGGTTATTTTAAAGATTAGGTTAGTTCTAATGCATTTAAAATTAGCTGCAACCGTTTGAAGATTTTGTTGAATTAATACCCAGATGTGCTAAAATCGAGGCTGGTGTTCTGAGGCCATATTGCTCACGGCTTGGTTCCAGAAGCTGACAGACACAAAAATACACAACTGACTTGACTTTATGGCAACGAACAAGACGCTGTTTGATCTTTTGGAAAAATGTAAAAACGAACTGTAAGCGTACCGTATTTAGAATGTAACTAGAATAAGAATGTGGTATACCTACATACCGATAACTAGTGATACGAAATACATCTATACATATAATAATATAATATAATAATAATACATATAATATAATCATAAATGCAAAAAAGTCTGTACACTGTATGTTATATGTTCGGAAAAAAACCAACCAGGGCGACTTAAAATAAGTAACTGAACATGTTAGAACAGTTTTTAAAAATTTTGTTTGTTTGTTTGTTTGTACGGGCATCACGCATAAACTGCTGAACGGATTTTGATGAAACTTTGTAAAGTGACAGTGTATATCCCGGAATAACTTAATATATCAAAAAAAATCACTGCCACACTGCTCCCTGGCGGTAAAACGGCCCATACCACAGCACAGAAACTCCTGTGTATCACGTCACGTAACTTTGACAAAGCCCGGATGACGCAGGACTGCTATCTGATCGTTTGGGATAAGTGCACTATGGGGCACAAGAAAGCTGTAGACGCTGTGAACAGAATAGGACATCTGGACGATGTGCGATGGGTCCAGTCACGGTTTACTTTTGCGGTGGTTTTTACCTGACGTTGCCGGTGGTGACGCGAGGCACTACTGCCGATGAGGTGAACGCTTGCCTCAAGCATTCTGTACTAAAATTGCACCATACGCGGCTTAATTGCACATTACACTTTATATGCGGCTCCAACTTGGTGGCAACTCACACGCTCAAGTGTTTTCAAACATACTCCTCAAGATCGGACAAGGGCGATTACCGAACACCTATGGACTGGTTGAGTACGCAAAATATTAAGCACTCAGAGGGGAGGAAGGGGAGAAGGAAGGGATAGGGGGAAATGAGGGAAGGGGAAGAAAAGGGGAAGGGGAGAGATTGAGGAAGGGAAAGGGGATATAAATGGGGAGTGGGAGGGCTGAGAAGAGGTAAGTGGGTAGGGGGTTGGGAGAAGGAGAGGGCGGTGTATAGGAAGGATAGGGTAAGGGGAGTCAAAAAGAGGGGAAGGGGAGGGGAAAGGGAAGGTGAGAGGGAATCGGAATGGAAAGAGGAGGAGTAAAGGCATATGCCATTGCGATAAAATATTTAACATACAGAGAAAAAATACTGAACTTCCTGCAAAACATTTTCATTTGGTTATTATTCATATTAATGTGTTGAGTTAATTTATCCACGCGGACAAAGTCGCGGGCAACAGCTAGTACTTAAATAAATACATATAAATAAAAAATAAATACAAAACACTCAAACAACAAACAAACAAAAATAAATACAAAATTATGTAATTTGTACAGTAGCCACATTGTGATTCATAGTGAACACGCAGAAGGTGTTTAAATATAGTAAGTGATTTGGCTTGTCTGATGGGAGCCGGCGAGGCGTTCCACAACCGTACGGCCTGGACCGTATAAGAACCACTGTAAAACTGTGTTCTGTGTGAGGAACATTGCAAAAGCATTTGAGTACAGGAGCGGGGATGACGACCGTGGACCGCCGCACGAATATCAATTTTTCGAATTGTAAAGAGAGAAAATTTTTTAACGCTTCAGGCGTATTTTGAAAATGCATGAATGACAAGAGCACTTGTGTACTTACCCAAGGTGAGTAATGAGATTACTGTCTAGTCGCTGTTTATTTTTGGATTATTTGATAATAAATAACAGTACGTATTTAATATTATCAAGTTTATTTCTCAAACACCATATTATTTGATGCTATATTGTTTAATAACGAGCTATTAAAATCCATGAACGTAAAAACTTTCTGGTGGGCGGGAGTGGGTGAACGTGAAACTTTCATTCCTTCAGGTTAAAAACCCGTCAGATACTTTTTTGCCATTTATTTATTTATGTTGCAACTGCAACCCAGATTAAAACCAAACGTATTTTAATCTAGTATATTTTTTAAGTCAATGGTATGGAAGAATTGTATGATTAGGTCAGTTGAAGCGTTTTATTAAATAGCAGACCCCCAAGAGATCAAAAAAATATGTAAGTTGCGATTATAGACTTTCATGCCAGGATTGTATTATCGTGAAGTATGAAGATAATGTGTGTGTACTGACATATAAATGATAAGTATAACACCGAATGTCCCCACCGGCAAAGCAGTGGGCGGCTTCTAATTTACCATAATCTTATCGACAGACTCCAGCAACAAAATTCACTTGAACAAATAGATTGCGGCAACATAATTATATAAAATATGGTAATAGTAGCAAATTTAGCTTCTAAATAACGAAGCTGTATTGATTTTGTTATTATTTCACAGTGCGAGGCTCTAATAGTTCCATATATCATGCTGTCGAATACCGGACCAATTGCTGTGTTTAGTTTTAACCAATGCGTTGGACATGGTCCCCACTGCGAATTCTTGTGTTTCGCAACCTGATCGGAGCCAGCTCCGCCCTAGCTTACCTACCTATTACCTAGGACCGCTCGCTACCGAACAGCCTTGACTATTACTTTAGAACACTGACCATTATCCGCCACTATAACGCATAAGCGCAGCGTCACCAGGGGCTGATATCTCGTCGACAGCTTGAATTACGTTGGAATTATCCTATTTTGCCTCCAGAAGCCCGAAGCAAACCGCTAACAAGCTCAGTCTATACGTCATCATGTTCCAACCTCCCATATTTCCTCCTCTAATAAAACCGATGATAGTCTGAAAAACAAGTGCTATATCAAACGCGTACTCGAGAAAAGTGGTCCGCATAAATTCTAATAAGCATTCTATGTGGCTCCCGAGGCAACAATGCCCTTAATCTCGACTATTACTCTAGCGTGGAGATTTTAAAATCCCAGAGACCGGTAGTTGGGTTCCGTAGTTAATTTTTAGTTGCCTCCTACGCTTGGACGGGTAATAAATTGAGCTGGATTGATGCCGCGAGTTCGGTGCCCGAGTAGACAAGTTTTTTTTACCGTGTGTAGTTTGTTGGTCTATGCGACGATCAGTCACGGTTGAAAGATAATTCATATGCATGATGGGACTCAAATAAATCTTCCTTAGTTAGATCCATTCTTTTAAATCGTGTCTTTTGATTAGATGGATTTGCCGTTTGCTGATAACGTTAAGCGTTTACTAAAAGTTGTTTCGTATGAGAAAGGCGTATCTTTCCAAGTATACGTATCGGGCACAGTGTAGATAATGGCGACAGTAAGGAAGTCGTCTAAACATCTGTAACACAATATCCCGGAGATACGGGCGTAATCACATTTCATATAGGTAAGACTAGCGTGTAAATTCACCATCAGTGCTTTGTTGCGGAGGTGAGAAGAAATCTTTTGAAACAGATAAGGTATATAGATAGGTAGAAGATAATCATCATCAGGTTATTTTTGTCTCCACTACAGGAGCACAACCCTCTCTCATCTGCCAGAAACAGACGGAGGATTTGGCCTACTCTCCCCGCGCTGGCCAGACGGGGTGGGGAGGCCTGATTGATGTTTTATAATATATTCCCTTAATCGCCTAGTACGACATCCACGGGAAGAGTTGGAGTGGTCCTATTCTACTCTACCGGAAACCACACGGCAATACTAGACAAGATAATAGTAATGGACAATCATCATCAGCCTAAATACGTCCACTGCTGAACATAAGTCCCTCCAATAGAATGCACGTTTGGTGACTGTCCTTTGTGGGATTTGTATCACCACGCTTGGCAGACGGATTGGTGATCACAGTAATGATCTTAATATACACAGGAGAACGATATTGCCTGTCCCTGGTGAAATCGATAAGTCACCTTGACGACACCTATGGGAAGATTTGCGGTGCTCCTGTTCTAAGCCGAGAACTACGCGGCAATGTTACTTTTCAAAATGCAGTTGTCTAAACCCTTATATCTGCTATACAGTTTATATTCTTTTCCACATATTATAAAACGCAACGTCTCTCTGTCTGTCTGTCCGTTAGTGTGCTTATAACTCGAGAACCACTCATCCGATTTACGTGTTTTTTTTAAATTCATAGATGTACACTCTGTTTTAGATTTTAGTATATATTTTGTTACGTTTGGTAACATAATAAGGAGTAACATAATTCTGTAGTACAAGCGAGCGGAGCGGGTCTAGGTAGTTCTGCTATATAAACTGATTTGAGTTTCAGTACCATTAATGAGTAGCTTCTGTTTAATCAGGACAATCAAATGCTGTGTTCAAGAAATTATATGTTTGTATTATGCAAGCTGTTGGTTTGCATAAGTCCGTTCGTCTACACTCAGTTTCAACTCTCGACTTTGGCATTAAAATTCTTGTATGATTGCATGAGATGATGAGATTATTGTATGAGAGTATACTTTTATATATATTTATCAGACTATATTATTTATGTTAATATTTGAAAAGAAATCAATTAATATAATTAATGCTACTTATATATAAGTATAATATTAGAGTAGTATAAGATAGTAACACAAACAAGGGTGGCATTTGTTAAGTCTATTGGTGACCTAATATCTTCTTGGGTTAGGAAAAGTATATCTATCCTAACCATCGAAAATCCTAACACCTTTTTTTTATTCCCGACAATAATTAAACCACATCCTACTAAGTAATCATATATCTTCGAACATCTGTGCTAACTGTTGCGTTGCGTAAGTCCGCCTTCATGTCCTGGAGGCTACAATTCTCACTCTCGTCTGTGCCTGTAATATATAGAGAATTACAACCCGCGTTACTGTTCTGTACCTTACACTGGACGATTATTCATAGTCATGCCAAAGAATATTCAATATTACTACGTGAAGAAGCGACACCTCGCCCGCCAGTTTAACCAACGTCGCCCGCAAAATAAAGCACAAGATGTAGTGGGTACGTAGCCGGTTAGAAAGAGAAGCACCTATGTGTTGACGTATTAAACTTTGCCCCTCTCTCGATAGTTCTCACACAGACGAGTACGGACAGGTCTGTGCGTCTGTAATCGTAGTAGGTGATTAAATCTATTCTCTTGTATGGAGTGTTGGAGGTGTGATCATGCTGAAAATTGTAAATAATCTAATAAATAAAATCGTAAACATCGCGTGTCTGTACATTGAAGATATTTGCAAAAAAAAAATTGGGGGTCTAAGGATAAGCAACAGAACACATTTCGATCATTATTGAAATTTTTGTCTGTTTATCTGTTTGTCTGTGAGTTTGTGCACGCATCACTTAAAAACTACTGATCGGGCTTTGATGGACTTTTCACAAAAACATGGAGATTAACTTAACTTAACATTTAGTCTTTATTTCATCGCAATCGGCTGACTCAATCAAAAGTTATAGACATTTTTAGTTTTCATATACATTAGTTACGTAAGGTTAGTGTGCAATATATTGCACATAATAGTATTTCCGTACTATTCAGATTGCGATGAATTTGGATTACATTTGGAGCTGCGAGTAAGAGTTGGAATGGGAGTGGGCGTGGGCGTGGGCGTGGGCGTGGGCATGGGTGTGGGCGTGGGAAAAGGGGAGTAGGTGTGGGAGCGGAAGCGGGAGCCGAAGCGGAAGCGAAAGCGGAAGCGAAAGCGGAAGCGAAAGCGGGAGGGGAGCGAGAGCAGGAGCGGAAGCGGAAACGGGAGTGGGAGAGGGCTCGGGAGCGGGACCGGAGCGGGAGCGGAAGTGGAAGCGCCAGCGGAAGCGGAAACGGGAGGGGAGCGAAAGCGGAAGCGGGAGAGGAGCGGGACCGGGAGCGGGAGCGAGAGCGGGAGGAAGAGCGGGAGCGGAAGCGGGAGCGGGAGAGGGCTCGGGAGCGGGAGCGGGAGCGAGACCGGAGCGGGAGCGGAAGCGGAAGCGCCAGCAGAAGTGGGAGGGAAGCGGGAGCGGGAGTGGGAATGGGAATGGGAGCAGATTCTGTAATTCACGCGAGCGGAGCCGCGGGCACAGCTAGTAAATAAATAATAATGATCATTACTCGATAAGTTGAAATACTACAATTTCTCACATTTACGAATATAAACGACTTTGCCCGTCATGCCAAATAGCACCAGCACTGTACGAGTATATCTTCTTTATAATAACCAGATTATAAGAAGTTGACTGCTGGACCCCGGGACCTCTAAAGCTAATTAAAATATAATTATTTAATTATAATATAATACTAATTAATAATTATAATACATTAAAATATACTTAATATTACCCATCGAAAAACTTAATCAACTGGCTACTAAATTTTAAATGTTTAAATACTAAATAACGTAATTTTTTTACCACAGGAAATAAATCCCCCACGGGAAAAAGTACAATCCCCGCGTAGCAGCGTGTAAAAGCTGGTACTACTGGTATTAAATACCTCCACTTACAAGTCTGTACTATAAATATTCCCAAACGAACAATGTCCGCCTGCGGCCGATGTGATCCTATAGAGTTCGATACAGGCGATACCATCGCACATACATTACCCACTTTAACGCAGTCGGTTAAAAGGTCTACTTGCGCCACTCTCTCAATATGGAGCCTCGAACAGCTGTTCCTGTGTATTGTTATGAATATATTTCGATATAATTGAGGTCAGTTTTCCTGAGATCTGATTGAGATAGTTATTTCACTTGATAATATTTAATAGTTATTTACCTAATAAAACCTCTAAACTCAAAGTTGTGGTATCCTAGTTGGTAGAGCGCTAGTTCACATTCATGAGGTCAGAGGTTCAAATACGGGGCTGTAACATTGAGTTCTTTGGAACTTAATTACGGTTTTGTTTTTGGGTTTGAACCCCAGAATTTTCCGTGAGAAAACCTGCACATGCTAAGAAGGAATTCTAGGACACATGGTGAAGTACAATACAATACAATACACTTTATTGCACAAACAAATACAGTTACATGTTATAAAAGTTACAAATTAGGCGGTCTTATCGCTTTTAGCGATTTCTTCCAGACAACCTTTAGTGAACTAATGGTCATTAAATAAAGACTATGGATTTCTATCTAATACGAAACTTCCAGTCATTTTTCACGTGGATTTTTTATGCGAACTTGTATGCTAACACTTCTAAACACACACGTAAGAAATTGAAAAACACGTTCATAACCTCTCGTATACAACGATAATGCATCATGCATGCATCGAACATGACCGATGGAACATACCTTTTGCAGAGGGAAACGCCTGAGCATGACGACTGTCATCCTCAGGTTGTGTGTTGTTTGCCTTTTGTTGTTGTTGTTTTTTGCCCTCGTTGGGAAGGTAATCCTGTGACATAACAGTGGATTCTCCCAAACAAATCCTATCTTCTGTCCGCTGCATCCAGATCATCGCTTTATTTAGCTATCTAAACATCATTAACAAACATACTTTGGCTTCTTGGAAGAAACTCCTCATTGTAAGTGGAAAACAAGGCTCATATACAAAATGGTGACGTACGTCTAACATAGAAATTCTACAGAGATCCCAAAACTATACCATGAGAACTGTAGTATGTGCTCCATAGCCTACAAGAAACTCCTAAATATATGAATACCTGAATCAGCAGCCTCCACGGGGTCACGCGCAAACCCCCACTCAAACAATTAATAGTAAAACATGGAGGGCAGTTGCACCCATCTAATGAAAGTCGCAAGACTGCTTGTAGATAATCTTACAAGAAAAAGAAATCTAAAATATTTAAAGCCTGCTGACATTCATTGCTAACGTAGGTCTTCTCCAATGAGAAACCACTACATCCGTTACTCCTTCCTCCCGGGTTGCCAAGCCGCTTCCGTTCCGTTTTTTTAAATACTCATTTCATCTGGCAGTGAGGCGTTTCATAATCATCATCAAGTTATTTTTGTCTCCACTGCAGGAGCACAACCCTCTCTCACCTGCTGGAGACAGACGGAGTATTTGGCCTACACTCCCCGCGCTGACCAGATGTTCCATGCTTACATAATATTAATCTATATGTATAGATAATCATTGCTTACCCTAATAACTGCATTTTACGTAACCATACAAACGGCTTCCTATAAATCGGTCCTATTAAAATAATGCTCACAATACTAATCACTGCGCGCGCGCAGATCGGACGATAGCGATAGATAGCCATCGCCTGTGATGAATGGTTCGACGGCCGCTACTATGTCTTTGTTGTGGACCGCGCAGGGGAACTGTGGAGTAGGCATTTTTTATTGTATGTTAAAATTTTAATTTTCTATAATATTTTTTTTATGTAGTTAATTTTTTATTGTCAATTCAAAAATAAAATAGTGCAAGATATTTTTGTGACAGTGACTGTGGCCTGTACCTCTCTTCTCTCTCATCTCTCTTCTCTTTCACTTGATTCATCGATTTGTCTTGGGCACAACTAACAAAAACTGTAAATCATAAGCTGACACTCTCACAGTTCCTTCTCAAATTCAGAATACTTGTAATTCAAATGAAATTAGGGAATGGAATAAAAAAAAATTAAACTAAGGTACTAGCGCCTAAGATGGCCCACTTTCAGAAAATCATGCTTCGCGATTTTCAAACAGTTTTAAATCTCGCGCGTTTACACGGTTCCACCCATAGACAAAAGTGAAACGAAACGCATACAAGAGGATGCCGCCATTTTGGTAGTGGACGTCAGCTTACCGGTTTTCTTTTAATTTTGTTTATTATCGATTTAATTTACCTATTGGGACATTGAATTCAACATATTTTTATTTTTATTTGCAAATTGTTATTTTAGCTAGCTATTTGAAGACGTCCCACCTTTTGGTCTCCTAAGAAGGCCCGGACCGTCAAATCCAGTTGGGCTGGGCAGCATTTGGAAAACTGCGACAAGTCTTCACGTCGTCTATTATATAATGTTTAAATACAAATGTCTTTTGTTTCAAGTCGCCCAGCAAGATATGGAGAGGACTATGCTCGGGGTTTCTTTGAAGGATATGACTCGTAATGAGGAGATCCGGCGAAGAATAAAAGTCGTCGACATAGCCGGAAAGTTTAGCAAGCTGAAGTGGCAGTGGACGGGGCCACATATGCCGCAGAACCGACATGCCATTTTTAATAGTGTTTACCAAATTTTGCAAAATTGTGATTTTTCATAAGCCCAGTGGCCCACCTACATTATCGGTTGAAAAATAAGTCTGAAAAACTTTGAAATAAATATTGATTTTATCAGAGTTTCGTTAATTAAGTAGATGCGATTTTTTTTTGACAAGTCATTTTTGTTTTATAAGAAGTTACAGTTTTGATAGTCCTAGAAAGGCCCATGGGCAAGTTCTCACTGAATTCTTACAGTTTAATGTAAGATTATTGGAAAACTATGTATTTTTTAATATTTTTTCGTTTTTTTTTAGTTGTTGACATTGTTAATATCAAGATACAAACATTAGTGTAATTTACATTACGCTACTATGATCCTAATAAGGCCTATGTATATTCTAATATCTAAAGAATTTCTAAAATGTTATAATTTGCTAATAATATCTTACATTTATTAAAAAAAACGTATGATGATTGAGCTCACAAATAAATAACAAAAGGACTATAAAAGATGTTTTGCACTTATTATTTATTTTCATTTATTTATAAAGACTTTGCAAAAAGCGGGCCTTGTTAGGTACCTTATACGCCGATTTTTCAAACATTGAGGGATTATCTATTATTATATATTATTCTATATTGCCTTGAACAAATGTATATTAACTTTAATACGTTTTTCGGTAAAGGAAAAGATTAACTAAGTAATTATCCTATTTTTAAATAAAGATATTGAGATATACTCGTATAAAGTCTTATTAAAACTGTTGCTTAAAATGTGTCCTAAAATTAGTAAAATACTGATTAACCATCAAAGAGGAGTTTATTCATATTTTCAATACCTAACTCTATAATAACTCTAAAGATTGGTGTTTTGAATTGGTTCATATTTGTAACAATCAAATAAAAACACTTTAATGTCGACTCCTTTCATTTGATAATAGTATTAGCGACACCGTGGTGAGTGTATCATACTGGTAGAAGACTTGGGTGGCAGGCTTTCAGTGCTAGCTTATCTTTTTTTCAAAACGCTCTATTTCGTGGTCTATAAGAAATTGTATAGACGAAGCGATTAAAACGGTTTAAATTTATAACAAATTGTCGTAATAGCTTCTGTAAATATTATATAATTATTTTTATAAACAATTAGCACATAATATTTATTAGAACTGACAAAACTCTCCTCCTAGGATCCCCAGTCCAGTTTCGAATCGGTTACTTAAAATTAACACTCACATGGCCTATCTCATCATTCGGCACTGTATGTATGTATGTAAACGCTTTATTGTACCAAAAATAACAACAACAACAATAATAACACTGTCTTTTTGTACCCAAATCTATGCACTACTTGCGATGCTGTCTCCTCGCTGTGGGTGTGTGGGAATCAGGTTTATGGTTACAGGCGCTACCATCAGCCAATATCGGGACGTTGCTGGATCGCACCACATTTCGCATCGCCACCTGTCTTCGCCTGGGCGCTCCGGTCAACGCCCCTCACCGCTGCCGCTGTGGCAACGCCGTCGACCAGCTCGGTCACCACGGCCTCTCCTGTAGCAGGAGTGCCGGCCGCATACCGAGAGACGCCGGCCTGAACGATGTCACCCGTCGGTCCCTTGCCACCGCCGGCGCGCCAGCGGTTATAGAACCAAACGTCCTGGCCCGCGACGACGGTCGGAGACTTGACGCCATGACACTCACGTCCTAGAAGTTGGGAAGGTTGGTTTGGGATGCAACCTGTAACGATACCGCTGCGCCGTCCCATCTCCCAGCTTCCGCGGTTAAGGCTGGCTCCGCGGCCGCCACGGCAGAGGACCTCCAACGGCGCAAATATGTTGTGATAAGCAGCGACTATATATTTGAGCCGTTTGGGGTCGAAACGCTGGGGCCCTGTGGACCGGGTGCTCTCTTTCGGGAGATATCAAAGCGCCTGGTCGAGGCGTCGAATGACCAAAGGGCTGGGCATTACCTCGCACAGAGGATAAGCCTCACAATACAGCGAGATAATGCTGCCAGCCTTTTGGGCACGCTCCCAGCGGTGGGGAGCCTAGGAGCCGTTTTTTACCTTTAATGTTTTTGTTTGTTTTTATGATTAGTATTCTAGTTTCAATTTAAGTGCCTATATTAATGTTTATACTTTAGTAACAGTAAATTATAAGGAATAAATAATACTTTCCTTGCACCAAAACTATTAAATAAATAAAAAAATATTCCTGTAATTTCCATAATTACCCCAAAATTGCCAGGCAACTTTACATGTTAACATTCTTTCAATCTATTCAGCAGTATTCGAGTTATCTACCGGACATCCAGAGACAAATACGAGTAAGCGTCAATTCAATTCATCATCAGGTTATTTTTGTCTCCACTACAGGAGCACAACCCTCTCTCATCTGCCGGAGACAGACGGAGGATTTGGCCTACACTCCCCGCGCTGACCAGACGGATTGGGAAGGCAATTCAATTCAATTACTGTTACAATTACCGGTATTCCACATACAAATTACACAGATACTTGCACATGTAGGCGGTCTTATCTTCTTCGCCTAGGGGTATCTGTTTTAACTTGGCAGACGTGGCTGGCCATCATAGTACTAAGACTCTGATGGTGTTGCTGCCCGTTACAAGTCAGTGTCTATTGTATTTAGCCGTATAGGTATATTTTATTTATGTTCAACACTAAACCCCATCAATATCAATTATTCAACCAGATACTCTAAATTAAAAACAAATACCACTTGATACAAGATACTGTACAGTCAGCGTCATTAGTATCTTAGTGTCCAAAAGAATAGCATTGTTAACAACACGTCATATTAGTCTCACACCAGAAAAATTGTAAAGTGCATAATACTTATATAATAAATACAATATTTTTAAATGTCGATTTATATTTTCTTTTAAAAACGTTGTGCTCTACGTATGGTTTTATAGCGTCGAATTGTCCATTTGCAGTTGATTATTATGGTAAAATTAGTCTTGTTATTTTTAAACTTAAACGTGATTTATTATGAATAACGGAAATTTCAGGTTATTTTAAAATTTGGAACAGTCAGTGCCTTTGGAAGTTTTTGTATAGCTACTTTTACCGTTGACTGTACTGAGATAGTATCTCGTGTCGGTATCTTGATGTATCTTACGCGGTTCGTTTGGACACACCTAATGTGCCGTGACGCGTTTGACTAATGGAGCCCGCGGCCAGTGTGTGGGTAGCGTTACCGTTTGGTACAATATTCATTTGGGGAACTACGAGTATACTCGTATATCGTCTCTGATGTTGTAACACTTATGGCCGCCTCGCTGGCCTAGTGTCTTGGTAGTTAGACTCGAGCGCCAGAGGTCGTGGATTCGATTCCCACCAGGGATAAACAACTTTGTACAAGGTGTACGTCTCTGTCCCTTTGTATTTAAAAACCCGGCCAGAGATCATATCCTTGACGGAAATTAAAATTGGCGTAAGTCACAAACCAATACTTTTCAGGAGACTCAAATAACTTTGTTTCTTTTTCTTTGTGACTGTATCTATTTTGTATGTCATGTCAAGGAATAGAGTCATTAAATGTCAACTTCTTTTTTTAAATTTAATTAACTTTTCCATAGAGAATTGAAAACTGAGTTTGGAAAGTTGAATTCCGATTTTGGCATTTCGTCCCTTACGCCAATAAAAATTTCCGTCGACAATATATATGAATTAAAAAAATATTAAAATCGGCTTAAGTGCTTTTCGAGTTATAAGCAAACTAACGGACAGACAGACAAAAATAATAAACTTTTTTCAACGCAAAGTCGAATTTCAATAATCTGACCCAAGCAGGATTTAGTACCTAATTCGTAATATTTTGTAATCAAATTTTACATTTTGTACTTAAATAGATCAAAAGATACAAGGGGGTGTTGAAGTGACGAAGTGACAGCTGGAGTGACGTCACCTCAGAATATGTAAGGATGGGAATGGGATGATGCAGCGGGAGGTTCAATTTATTTATTTTATTTATATTTTATTTACAAGCCTTTTGGGTTCATTTGTGTTAGTATAAGTTTGTACTTAATAACTAAAAGTGAGTTGGTCCTCTGGTAACCCTCACCAGAGGACTATCCAGTCAATATGTATAAAAAGAAAAAAATCGAAGTGCCAAACATCCCCACAGAAAAAGTTTGTTCAGTATCGGACAGCGGTCACTCCGAGGCAAAATAGAATAGAACAGAATAGAATAGAATAGGTCATTTATTCATAGCTATGACACACACATACATGAGAAATAAACAGAACAGAAATTAATAAATTACAATTTAAAAATAATCAAGGTACCTATGTGTCGCAGCAATAAAATGGCGCTGACTCAGCATAATGCTGCAGCACGCTACGCGAACTCCAGCGCTGGTATTCTGTCAGCACCAGGTCAAGTGACTTCACAGATTTATTTTTTAAATTGTGCTTAGAGGGCTGTCAATGTATTGGTATTCATAAAGTTATATGTTATATGACCAACTTAATATTTACCGAGACGGGAAGAGGCCAATTGCATGCATGTTTACCGTGGCATGCAGTCGCCTCTATATGGTTCAGAACCATTTAATCACTTGGACCGCGATGACATACAGGCTGTTGCGAAAAATTCATCAAAATGAAGTTACAAGTGTATGTACTTACAAACAGACAGAGAAAGGTTTTATAGATAACATTGTTTTTAATTCACATAATTATTTTTGCGACAAAATATTTGAGTATTATACAATTTATTTTGTATATACATATGACTGATCGAACTAATTTGGAACAACTTTGTGGTCGAAGTTCCCTATACTACAAAGAAAATCGCTAGCTATTTTTTTATCAAAGGTGGAGAGCGACATAAAGAAGACAGCCAGAACACTAATTAGAAGAAAATAGCACATATATCGTAAATATAGCGTGGTTAATCGCAGCCCTTAGATTCATATATCACATGATATTAAGGTCAATCATAAGCACTTCTCTAATCCTATCCTACTAATATTATAAATGTGAAAGTTTGGATATTTGGATGTTTGTTACTCAATTACGCTTCAACCACTGGACAGATCGGAATGAAACTTGGCACACATATAGGTTAGGTCCTGGAATAGGACATAGGATAGTTTTAATTCCAAAAAAACATCCCATTCCTACGGGAAATACATAATAATTTGTAATGTTAAGTTGTTGTACACGCGGACAAAGTCGCGGGCAACAGCTAGTAAAAAATAAACACGGATTCCCTTACCAATTTTCAACAATTAAAAAGTCTCATTTTATGTCAGCATGTATATACAAAACGGTGACCACCCGACATGTCGCAGCTCGCGGATAGTCCATCCGTCAAGCCACTACCTGAATTCCTGTGGCCGACCGGTGCCCACTGCCCACGTGCCGGGCTGACGGTGGTTAATGGCCAACGGTGCCCGCTGCGAACACATTTGTCAGCATACGAGTACTTATGTTATGCGAACATAGAAAGTGGGGGACCGAGTTTAAAGGATTCAGGGAATGAGGTGTGGTGAGGGAGGAGGGAATGTCAAACCATTATCATCATCATGATCAGGTTATTTTTGTCTCCAGCAGGAGCACAACCCTCTCTCATCTGCCGGAGACAGACGGAGGATTTGGCCTACACTCCCCGCGCTGGCCAGACGGGTTGGGGAGGCCTGATTATTGATGTTTTATAATGTATTCCCTTAGTCGCCTTGTACGACATCCACGGGAAGAGTTGGAGTGGTTCTATTCTACTCTACCGGAAACCAAAAACCATTATACCTAATGTTTAATGTCAAACTTCCAATTGCAGTAGTGCATGCATATTGACGACTGTCACTTTCTTTTGACGGTCCTTTAATTTAAATTGCCTCGACTATAAAAATTTACGAACTGAATTCGAGTTGGGGCTATATCAAGGTCTCAGTCTAGATCTTATATCGCTGCGACCATTTCTGGTCTATTGTGATCGCCACTATGCTATAGTATGGTGTTAAACTTTGCAGCAAATAGAAACTGCACAATGCTTTTAGCACTGAGTTGTTTTACTTCGTCAGGGCGAAGCAAGTAGTTACCCAGGTGTATATTTCTTGTACGCATCAGTGGTCCACAGTCGCACAGGAGGTACATGGGGGTTTCCTCTGCCCTCACAGAGCCTGCAAACTCCTGTGGTTCGAAAGAACGAACTAATATTAAAAACATTCACTACGTGAAATTGGCGCTCGTACTTGTGTTTCTTTTTTTCTGATGGGTTTACGATTGATTGTGTATTGCACCTTAACTACAACACAAAATGACTTAAAATCAAACAAAAAACGCTCAAGGTGTTTATTTCTCAATGAGCAATTTTCAAGTAGATATTTAATAAAAGATTTCAACTCTATTTAATTGATAAAGAATTTTACTGTATGGAGGAATATTATAGCGTTCATAATACATAATTAATGATTTGTATGTGTGGGAATGATGAGAAAATTACATAATATATTTATAATAGTTTTATCAATAATAAATTGTAATAATTAGATGAATAAGATTTTTACCGTTATGTACACTAGAAATAGTAATAATTATTGCATGCTCCAAGGCAGATCACAGAGCCCATTATACAAATATACTACCACTAACACCTGTGTATCGCAATAAAGTTTTTTGAATTTGAATTTGAATTTGAATTTGAATAAATAACATTACAATACAATATACTATAGTAACAAAAATAGAGGACTATGCTCTGGGTTTCTTTGAAGGATATGATTCGTAATGAGGAGATCCGACGAAGAACGAAAGTCACCGACATACCCGAAAGGATTAGCAAGCTGAAGTGGTAGTGGTCAGGCCACATATGCCGCAGAACCGACGGCCGTTGTGACAGACGAGTTCTGGAGTGGAGACTGCGGATCGGCCAGCGCATGGTGGAACGCCCCCCGGTGGACCGACGACCTGAAGAAGGTGGCCGGTAGCGGCTGGATGCGGAGGGCGGAGACCGGGTGTGGTGGCGTTCATTGTGGAAGGCCTATGTCCAGCAGTGGACTACTAGGGGCTGACATGAGAAATACAGTTACAAATTTTAAAAATAAAAAAGGAATACAATTTAAGCAGTCTTATCAATATAAGCGATTTCTTCCAGACAACCTTTGGGTAGAAAATTCTAAATACGACGATCATGACAAATTATATCAATGTTAATGGCAACTTTGGGTAACTAAAATTTAGTACCTACTTGACTCAATTACACCGAGTTTGATGAAATAGGTGCAGTTGGTAGGTAGAGTTTAAACTCCTAAAACATCCGTGAAATGGAAACTTTAATCTAAGCTTCAAGCAAGTGTCAGCAACAACCTACATTCATCTTAAAAATCGGTGCTTAAAATGTACGTCAAGTCCCTTATGTAAATTACAAAGTCGATTTACAAATATATTACTTTGTAGTACTAAAATTTCATCTTTTCTCTATAATATGATATTTGCCGTGTGGTTTCCGGTAGAGTAGAATAGGACCACTCCAACTCTTCCCGTGGATGTCGTACAAGGCGACTAAGGGAATACATTATAAAACATCAATCAGGCCTCCCCAACCCGTCTGGCCAGCGCGGGGAGTGTAGGCCAAATCCTCCGTCTGTCTCCGGCAGATGAGAGAGGGTTGTGCTCCTGCAGTGGAGACAAAAATGACCTGATGATGATGATGATATTTGAATTATATATTTCTCTACATAGTTCACTAATTACAGTTATTTCTATTGACTTCCTACAACTAACGCCGATTCTACAGCACTACCCCGAGAGCAAAAAGAAACACGTTCCACATCAAAACTGTTACGTTACTAAGTAAACTTCACTAAAACATTCACTAGCTCAGCAGCTCACCCGCGATCCTGTGAAGCCCATTAGCATATTTCAGCAGAACTTGCCGAGACTGCTTTACATTACTCATGAGCTCAGCCAGATTCAACGTAATCCTGTACCTAAATAAACTGTTACACGTAAACCACTTAAAATTTAAGTATTGCTCACGGAGTTTCAACTTAAATTAAGTATCCTTACTTCAGCATAACATTTAATAAAATAAAAATAAATATCTAAGACATTTACACCAATTATCCAGTCCCAAATTAAGCAGAGCATGTGCTATGGCCTTGCTTGTTGGCCTAATCATTAGACTGAAGGATCTTAGTTCAATTCTACAAGTTAGTCCCAGTCTGGAAGTTATATTTGTGAATTGGTATATCCTTGTCTTATTATTCTTTTTTTTTATATCTCTGACAATCGCACCAATTATCCAGTCCCAAATTAAGCAGAGCATGTGCTATGGTTACTAGATAACGGATAAACATATATACTTAAATAAATATATAAACATCCAAGACTTGGGTACAAACATTCATATTCATCATAGGAACATTTGCCCATAGCGGGATTCGAACCCGCAACCTCCGGCGTGGCAGGCCGGTATTGTATTTTGATAACATAATGTAACGTAAGTACGGATCTGCAAAGGCTTTTACAGTTTCACTTTTAAATATTTTCGTGGTCCAATAGAGCGAGAAAATATTGCTATAGCGGAAGAAATCTAATATCCCAATTTACTCGAAAATGTATTCTATAGCGTCACTGTTTAAATATATACCGAAAATTGCATTGGTCCGTTCATGTCGCTTGCCCAAAATCCGATGACAGCACACTTTGTACCGAACTTAAAACTGAATCACAGAATACAATACAATACAATACAATACAATACAATACAATACACTTTATTGCACAAACAAATACAGTTACACGTTTTAGAAGTTACAAATAGTACAATTTAGACGGTATTATCGCTTTAAGCGATTTCTTCCAGACAACCTTTAAGAATAAGTAATGTACTTGTTCATTTTATTAAAAAATTACCTACAAAAATAAATGGAATCCTAAGCGCATGTAACAAATTCAATGTTACGTTAAACCGCTGAACCACGCACACATTGGAAGTCATACGCGATTCGCTTAGGGCTGGCACCTATGCGTCTCATCGCTCTCCTGACAAACATTCAATCATATATAAAACAGCATTTAAAAAAAAAATGGTCTCCTGTCAATTTATATGTCCACTAGCTGTTGTAATAACTTCATCCGCGTGGACAACTTAACATCACAAATGATTATGTATTTCCTGTAGAAATGGGATATTTTTCGAGATAAAAACTCTCCTATGGACTCTCCCATTCCAGGACCTTACCTATATGTGTGCTAAGTTTTATTACGAGCCGTCCAGTAGTTGAAGCGTGATTGAATAATATACATCTAAATATCCAAACTTTCGCATTTATAATATTAGTAGGATTATTGAACTAGTTTAATAATAAAGCATAGTATATTTTCATACTTAATTCCAATAATGCTTCGTTTTATTTTATACCCACTGCGAAACTGTTTGCCTTAGATCTTTTACCGACACCAAATACCGAAAACTTTCTCCAAGGCATTTTCCCCACATGCTACAGACTCGTTGACATAAAAAAAGAACCATCAAATTCCATTCAGAATTGGCGGAGTAATCGCGTAACAAACATACAAAAAAAAGACATGCTGTCGAATTGAGAACCTCCTCATTTTTTGAAGTTGATTAAAAATACTAGGCACTCACAAGTTTAGAAGTAATAAATTTGTCTTAATTGATCACAACTTGAATTATGGCACACACCTTAGAGCAACACGGGGCCGCCGGATTGACCAGGAAGCGCACCCCCTGCACTACATATAAGCGAACAGATTTAATTACCTAACGCATTACAGACGCACCAGCCTGTCCGTACACGTTTGTGTGTATGCAATAATAAATTGCAGTGCTAATGCACCGATCGCGTCAACATAGTCTATTGAGAGAGGGACAATGTTATAAATCAGCAACATAAGTGCTTCTCTTTCTAAGTTACAGCGTCGATCTCTCGGCGCCGGTTAATAGTAACTTAGTACTTAGGACATAGTAACTACGAGTATGTACGCGGGAGCCGTGGTTCTAGCCTATAACGGCGGCTGCCCAGTAATGCTCTATTTTGCAAGTGACGTTAAACGTTATTTAGTATTCTCTGCTTGTACTCTGTCGCTACAAAACACACACATACTAATAACACTTCGATACGGTGTATGACCGGTGGTCTTGTACCTTTCACAGGGGAGACAACTGAATATGGCGACTCCCCTCCATTGTTGCTTTATGCTACTCTAATATTTAGTTCAGTCCGTGTGTATACGATATACCTAATAGTTACTGTTGAGATTTATGAATTATTAATGATTTTACCATTCTGGTCAGCGCAGGTATTCGCGTCTATTGGATCATAGATTCAAGTTTAAATTAGGACCTATATAGAATTCTAATACAGGCAACGTTGAGTTATCGTATAATTTAGGTGTGCAGCAAGGTGTGTTGAAGGTTTTATATGACATTATAAATTAGACAGTTACCCACTAACGTTTAATTTATTCACTTTATAGCGATTTTGTCCACGTGGACATATAGTATCGCAAAAACCAGATATAAGTTTCTGTAGTAACAGATAATATTGTTTATAAAATATAATAATTATAATTAAAACCTTATATTATCTTCTTCTTATTAGGGAATATATTATAAAATATCAATCAGGCCTCCCCAACCCGTCTGGCCAGCGCGGGGAGTGTAGGCCAAATCTTCCGTCTGTCTCCGGCAGATGAGAGAGGGTTGTGCTCCTGCAGTGGAGACAAAAATAACCTGATGATGATGATGATTATCTTCATGCACGGCCTGATGATACTTCAACACTTTGAAATACTTTTTGTGCCAAACCCCTGGTTACGCAAGCCGATTTAGTGGACTTCACGATTGCTTGAGGATGCTTTCCCTCACCGGAAAACCTGTGTTATTACAACTAGCTTTTGCCCTCGACTTCGTCCGTAATAGATATCATTTTCGTAATCGACGTCCCTAAAAACCTCAAAAATGGAATAAATTCATATAAATTTAGTTTCCTGAAGGACTGATGTGTTTTTCGGGATAAAAACTATCCTATGTCCTATTCCAGGACCTATGCGTGCCAAGTTTCATCCCGCTTCGTCCAGTAGTTGAAGCGTGATTGAGTAACAAACAACCATACATCCAAACTTTCGCATTTATAATATTATTAGGGGGACTGGATGGGACCGTATTAGTACCTACTTAAGTTTCACAAAACTCATTGGTACGGGTGGGGTTTGAGCCGAGGAGCTCATGAACGTGAGGCGATTGCACAATCAACTAGGCTACGACGGCTCTACATTAAAACTTTATTTTATACTTTCTACCGTGTCACGTGACATACTTTAATAAGCGTTTGGCGTCTAACTATCGTAATTAAACGGATATTATCCATAATGCTTACGGAGGACTCCCTGGTTAAGCGAAATCCAAATTGTTACGATTCAGGGTTTACTGATCTGAAACCAGTTTGGATTTTTAACTGGTTTCTGTGCCCTCGTATCAAGAATCAAATAGTGCCACTCCAGGTGAGTAGAACCCACCAGAGAACTAAAGTCTTCGACATAGCTCACAGGATTAGTACGTTGAAGTGGCAGAGGGCTGGTCATATCTGGCGGAGAACCGATTACCATTGGGATTAACAAGTTCTCGAGTGGAGACCTCGACTGGGCAGGCGTAGTGTGGGATGCCCCCTGGATAGATGGAGCGACGATCAGCGTAAGGCAGTGACTGGATCAGAAGCACCTAGGATCGGGTTCAGTGGAGCGCCTTGAGAGAGGTTTATGTCCAGCAGTGGACTCTGGCAGGCTGATGATGATGAGGCTGCACAATGGAGTAATCTAAAATTGTTTTTTTTTACTTGAAAGTGAAAGTGGTAATTTGGGCATTAAATATGTATACTATTATACTGTCTATGTGAGCCTTAATCCTTCGAGCTCATTTAGCCGAGTTTTAATCTCAATCTCACCTCATTACCAGCTCCCGAACGCTCGGAACAGCCAATTTCGGCAATTTCGCCATTAATTACCACCGTGGCCCCCTCCCCCCTCTTACCCTTTTACGGGTAAAAATAAATTATAACTCATTTATCGTTACGACGTCGCTACGGAGAGCGAATAAATAGCTGTCATGCGCGTCGCCTCGCCTCGGATCGAGTTCGTCGCCTCGTATACAGCAAGCTAGGTGTATACTTTTTATATCTTGGTATAAAACAAAGACTATGTCAATAGCGTATCTTAAAAGCTACAAATGGCTCTATCAATATTCTTTATTGCAAGCAAAAAAAAACATATTCGTTAGACAAATACAAATCATTGGTACTAAACACATTATACCAGTGCTTTCAGTTACTTTAAGGTTGACTGGAAGAAATGGGATGGGATGGAAGTCCACCTTTGTACACAACTTTATAATTTTGTTTGTTTTTGTTATTGTAAATTTTGGTACAATAAAGCGTTTACATACATTCATAATAATATAAAATAGAGTAATTAAATAAAATACATCATAGATTAGATTTATTTATTTATTTCACTAATACACCATAAAACAATATATAAAATTTTATATTATTTCTATAAAAGGGATCGTCAATTGAATATCTTATGTCATACAAAAATCATAATAAAATCACATAATGTAGTCAAAATAATACAAAATAAAATAATGTCAGTATACAATAATGTTTTAAAAATTCATCAACAGAATAAAATTCATTTTCCAACAATAGATTTTTCAATCGGCGACTAACCGTTTCCTCATTGATTTCATTACGTAGGTCTGCGGGGAGGTGCTCGTAGTACGTGGTACATATAAAATGAAATAAACTTACATAAAATACAAATATTACATTTTCTGTCGTGGACTGGTGTCCAATCCCTCTGCCAAGTGACAAAGTGTTTATATGGCAAATCCCCCAATGGACAGTCTACCAAAAGTTCATCATCATCATCATCAGGTTATTTTTGTCTCCACTGCAGGAGCACAACCCTCTCTCATCTGCCGGAGACAGACTGAGGATTTACCCTACACTCCCCGCGCTGGCCAGACGGGTTGGGGAGGCCTGATTGATGTTTTATAATGTATTCCCTCAGTCGCCGTGTACGACATCCATGGGAAGAGTTGGAGTGGTCCTATTCTACTCTACCGGAAACCACACGCCAAACAAAAGTTATATGCAACTTAATATGTTCAGCAGTGAAAGTATTTCGGCTGACGATGATGACGTTTCGTAGTCGTTGACTACGTCATTTAGGGTACTTTATACAAAATTTCAAGACCTTGAACCTTGCGGTTTAACCTATGCATCGATAGTTGATCACTGATCAGTTAGTCTTTCATATATTCTTAGAGGACGTATACTAGTTACACTGCTAGCCTTATTAATTGACCTTATGTATGATTTTATATTAAAAATATCACAAATATAAACTTCCTCATAACGAAAAACGACTAAAACGCATACGTTCACAACCATATAAGAAAACATAAAGCGCGAAGTATATGTGCTGACGTAACAGTCGAGACCCGTCACGTTCACACAACGTGACGTGTACGTTAACGGGGCAGGCCACGCCTATCGGTCCGCGTCATGCGCAGACTGCCACACACGCCTACACATGTCCCACATGACGTAACTGGGGCACATATAGCGGGGCGTGTGCCCCGGTGGGCGTGCCGCGCGTGAAGGTAAATGGGTGGAGATACGTTGGTATACGGTTGACATGTGTACGTGTGGGTATGTCAACAAGAATAGAGTTTAAGTATAAAATGTTCGCGAACTTGAGTAGACCTATAGTCGATGACGCTCTGACTATCATGTTCAAAATTCAGTATTTAAGAGTAGCATTGTTTAAGCTGACTTTGTATAAATGTGACAAATTCTGCTTCTAACATTAAATAAAAGTTAAGCATGGGTTTAATCAGTTAGTTTTAGGACGCAGTTGAAAAGAACTTACGCAAGTGATTAACTCACAGTTTAGGGACAGATGGCTTCTTGTAGTAGGCCACCGTTCCGCCAAGCAACAGAATTACCCTTTCTTTTCTCACGATGCTGTCATTTCTGTTGAGGTGGCAGTTAACCAACTCACTGCCCAAGGAGTATCCGAAAGTGATTTTCGACAGATTCCACCTCCGAAGAACTTTAAATTTTATGTTATTTTTCTGACAAACGTGGACTTTTTCATCATTCCACATTCATCATTACACATAAGAAGACGAATTTTTGTATCTAATACTAATAATAGAATAATATAAACTATCAGTGATGTGCCTGTGGTTATTTGAAGGTTGCTTTGTTACGTATATTTAAGTTGAATCAATGAAAAAATAACAAATAAATCTCTGCTCAACTCAGCACTAGCAATATACAGGCCGTTCTCGAGAAAATAGTAATAAACGCCGCAAAATTAAACAGAGGAGAGAAAGAGAAAAAATAATAACATTCCCACCTGCGTCCGCAATTATCGGCGCGAACCGCGGAAAATTGCGGCAGAACGCCGAACTGACACTCTTGAAACTTCCTCGAAAATAAAACTTTTTAGAAAGTTCAACCGGAAAAGAAAGAAAACGCGAAAATAAAAAAGCCATTGACTCCGCGGTCCGGCCCGAAACTTTTAGCCGCCTTTTTAAACGTAGCGGAGATCACGGTCGGAGATTTTTTATCGCCCGAAGGATTTTCAGCGCTTACTTTCTGTCAACTATATTCTTAATTGAGACCGAAAAGCTGACTGTAAGCGACTTAATATTAGAACTACTTGACCGAGCCCTCCAAATTCTTGAGAATATTTTATTGCCTATTTTCATTTTGCAGAAGTGAATTCGGCTAAGCAATTTTAAGCTTTAAATACTTTATCACTCGACTATATGAAATGAGTATGTTATGTGAAATAACAGTTCACTAGACAAGCCTTTTGCCCTGGTTGTGAGAGTCAGCCTCTGACCAATTATAGGACGTCTTATAAGACTGTCTCTTTAATTAAGTGATTATCGCCAATCGTCTTTAATAAAGGTATTTGATCACCATAAGTCATGGGCTGTGGATAAACAATCCGTCTTAGGTTTTGAAACACTTATTGGTACAAACCAGGTACTGAACTCATACTCCCACGAATGCAAGGATACATCTAGCATGATTTTGCTGGTTATTGCTGTCAAGTTGCCAGTAAGCCGCATTACTCATCTAACGAAAATGAAAGCTTATATAACTTTCTCGGAAGACGAAATCAGCAGGCAAAATATATATATAGAAAGAAATTAACGTAGCTATGTATATAAATATACCATAGCGGTTGAAACAATATGGCAGAGAGTAACTTCGGATCAATAATATATAGGCTAAGAATACAGAGTAACTAAAGATACCGAGCACACAGCGAAGAACATGGCAAGAACGAAAACAAATCAGTGCTGGGAGGCGCAAATTGAGCACGTACCCGTTCCGGCTAATTTTATTTTGCAATTACACCCCTCTCTCCTTCAGGCGACCTCACCCCCCTGCGACGCCTCGCTAATACAACATTCTTGGCGACAGCCCGTTTTTGGGACAGAGGCTGTGTGGAATTTTGGAGGTTGAAGGGTAAGAAAACGTAACGGTTTTTGTTTGGGAAATGTAAATACCTTATTTACAATACCTTACATAGTTGAAGTGTGTGTTTTACAAAAACAACATTTGTTAAAAATATTTATTTTAAAAAACGTAAAGAAAACCCGTGTTATATTTGAAGTTCAATACATACTTATTTTTACTTGTTATTGTACACAATTAATTTGCAATTATTTAATTAAATAGTCTTGTAGACTATTTTTAAATCCACTAAAACCTTTTTTGAAAATCTCCTTTCTATTATGAGACTTGTACGAGGGGCGTTCAAAATATTCTCGGTATTGATATCTTACAACCTCTTTTTGAATTTGTTTTGTTACTGGCTGCTAAGGTTCATTCGATGACTAAAAAAAAAGGTATAATTCAAACCGAGATGTTCTTTTGTTTTTCTGCAATTTCTGAACAAACATGAACACTATGAGTGAATTAACAATGTTAACGAAATTAGAACATCGTTCCGTCATAAAATTCTTGACAAAACAGGGTAAAAATCAAAAAACCATAAAAGAGGAAATGGATTGTGTTTACCGTGAGTCTGCTCCTTCTTTATCTACCATTCAAAAGTGGTCAAGCGAATTCAAACGTGGCAGGGAGAGTATTAAAGATGACCCTAGACCTGGCCGGCCTGTAGTAGCTACTTCACAAGAAAATATTGATCAGGTGGAAAACCTTATATTGGAAGATGGTCGAGTGAAGATAAAATCAATAGCTCAAGTAACCAATCTTTCTATTGGTACCGTACATGATATTATCCATGACCATCTTAATATGTCAAAAGTGAGTGCAAGATGGGTTCCGCGAATGCTGACTCGG
Organism: Esperia sulphurella; assembly: GCA_947086405.1. Classification (NCBI taxonomy): domain Eukaryota; kingdom Metazoa; phylum Arthropoda; class Insecta; order Lepidoptera; family Oecophoridae; genus Esperia; species Esperia sulphurella. The sequence continues at coordinate 11,165,737 of OX352273.1, read as the reverse complement.
CTTCAAAAAGATATGCGTGCAGCTTGTTGTTCCGATTTTATTGACCTGTGTGGCGAAAATCCTGATGAGGTGCTGCAAAAGATAGTTACTGGAGATGAAACCTGGGTTCATCATTATGACCCAGAGAGTAAACAGAAGTCTATGCAGTGGCACATTAAGGGTTCAGCTCATCCCAAGAAGTTCAAGGTCGTCCCTTCCGCTGGCAAGGTTATGGCAACAATATTTTGGGATTGTGAAGGAGTATTGTTAATCGATTATAAAGAAAAAGGTGTAAATATCACAGGACAGTACTACGCAAACATTCTACGTCAATTAAGGGATGCAATCAAAGAAAAGAGGCGAGGAAAGTTAACCAAAGGTGTTCTGCTTCTGCATGACAACGCCCCTGTCCATACTGCTCATATTGCCAAGGCAGCTATTGCTGAATGTGGGTTTGGAACTATAACTCATCCACCGTATAGTCCGGACTTAGCCCCCAGCGACTTCTTTTTGTTCCCCAATCTCAAAAAGGATCTGCGTGGAAATCGATTTTCTGACGATGAAGCGTTGAAGGCGGCAGTGGACGAGCATTTTTACACCAAGGATAAAAAATATTATTATGAGGGATTAAAAAAAATAATTGATCGATCTTTTAAGTGTATTAACATAGGGGGGGAGTATATTGAAAAATAAAAATATCAAACTTTTCGTACTTGTTTGTCTTCATTCGAATACCGAGAATATTTTGAACGCCCCTCGTATATCGTCGAAAATAGGCAGGTTTGTTTGCTTACCTGCCTGTTAGACTAAAATTAATTTACGAGTACTTGTACAATCATGTCTATTCGCATATACATACACACCTACGTACGATACCTTCACGCTATGTCCCTGGTAGGGTAGGCAAACAGAAAATAGATCCAATAATTGCGGTCCAGGCATATTTCTTTCGCTTGCTCTACCAGTGTTATCAGTCTCTCATTATTCAGTCACCGTGACACACGTAAAAATATATATTGACAGTTGTCTTTACGAACTGTCCTTCAATCTCTTTAGTTGGATTGAGAATATAGGTATATAATGTAGCTATACACAATGCCCCTATTTCTACTAATTTACAAACCTAAATTATATATATTTGATATTATTATGAACACCAAGTACATTGACAGCCCTCTAAGCACAATTTATAAACTAAATCTGTGAGGTCACTTGACCTGGTGCTGACAGAATACCAGCGCTGGAGTTCGCGTAGCGTGCTGCAGCATTATGCTGAGTCAGCGCCATTTTGTTGCTGCGACACATAGGTACCTTGATTATTTTTAAATTGTAATTTATTAATTCTGTTTTGTTTATTTCTCATGTATGTGTGTGTCGTAGCTATGAATAAATGACCTATTCTATTCTATTCTATTCTATATCAAGATTCATTTAGGACTATTTCAACGAGGTTTCAACGATTAATGCATTTATTAAAGGGTGTTTAAACACTAACAATATTTGTGAATAAATGCAAATGGAAAGCAGTGTCTCTCGAATTCAGACTATTATCATTATTATTGCGCTTTACTAAATTAATAGTACAATAACAACAAGAAGAGAAACAAAAAGTCAAACAAAATAGGTACATAACATTCTACAGGACAATAAAATACTCGATTATAATTTACAGTATATATAACTACAAGATACCTACCTACCTATTTCATAATGTAAAGGCTCTATAATCTATGGTACAGATAAAGCCTCTGTCACCGCTTACTCTGCACCCCCCTTAGTAAAAAGGTTGTAAGAAGGCGGTGGACACCCCCGATGGGGGACGATCGCCTCCGCAACCCTTTCGCTTTTACCCCCACAGGACAGGGTGATGTCTTTAGTATATATAATTATTTAAAAAAATTAAATTTATAAAATTAAAAGTTAAAAAAAATATTGGTAATCATATCTTCACAGAAATTGAGGTTTTGGTTTTTTATTCCTTATGGGTTTACGTTTACGCCTATAGTTAAGCGCGGTTACCCAGAATATGCTTATTCAGGCTTCTTTGTACAAGTCCGGAAATACCGAAGCTGGCAGAGTACATATTATGAAAGGAGAAGCAAAACGCTTCATGCGAGGACGTGGTTAAATGTTGATTTGCTATCAAACAGTTTACATTAATCGCACTAAATAATAATTGTTAATACAAAATCCTCGATAGATTTCATAATACGTCAATAAGTATTTCTATTCAATATGGTTTAGCGTAAAGTACATATGAGTGCCTGTAAAACTAAAACAATTCATAAACCTATAGGTTTGTGTAATGTACTTTGATTTTGTGAAATTTATAAAGTACTTTTGAAAAAATACGTCTGACATACGCTTCCACTAAAAAAAAACACTTGTTTGGATAGGATCTCCATTTATAAACAATATATTTAATTTAAGTCAAGAACAAAGTTTAAATTATCAGACCATTCTTAACATTTTCTTTAGACGATGATAATGCTTTATAAGCTCCTACGTAAAAAAGAAAAATAACAACCTTAAAAATTTGTTAATTACCGATTGACATTTTCTGAACACTCTGTAGCCGCTAAGCTTCTCGCATTTCTTCGACGCTTCTTAAAGTGTTTTACATACAACCCCTGCGCCTGTGTGCGTCGGTATTTACTCACGCACAAGTGTGTGAGTCGCTACGCATTTTTACCCCCACCCCCCAAGAAAAATACCTTACCCCTTTCTTGTCCACCCTACCCCCTTTGATGTACCTCTGCGCCTCGGGTAAAGAAGATATGAGACTTTTTCAAAAAGCTTAATTTAAATGAGGCTCTCGGGTACGACTCAATGAGAATATTCCTTAATTTAAATACTATCTTGGGCTGACAAGTGGGGAAATGGGGGAAAAATGGACCAATTTTAATTGGTATTGAATTTCGATTGAAGGAGACTTTGGAGACTTTCGCCTGTTTTTTTAAGATGTCTTTGTCGTTTGAGCTTTTAAAGTAAATGGGATTTGAAGATAAAGGGTTGTAATTTGGGTCAGCGTTGGCGTTGGCAGTCATTTGAAGCGATTTGCGAGCTTTGAACATACTTTCATAGCCTTTGTTGGTATCTAACTGTGGCTTTTCGGCAATTAGAATCCTTGGGAAAACTATCTTGTCGTTCTGCGGTGTTGCCCACGATTACCCAACTTTATAACGCAATCCAGATTTTTGATATAAATATTAATCCATGTCATCTTGAAAAAAAAATCAGAATACCAACTTGGTATATATTTAAATCCGTTGGTTGTACGATTAGTGAGAACCTTCAGCGCCCACTCAAACTTATATTTATTTCTTTATTATAGATGTATAAATGAGATAAAAGTAATTTTGATAAGTAAATGTTAACCAGCCTGTATCAAATAACGTAGTCTTCAACTTCATTCAAGGTAAATAATAAGTTGTTTTCAATTTAGTTTCTAAGTTAAGCTAATTTAGATATTTTTAAAAAACGATATCTTCATCGTCTGTTATCGAAAATCCTTTCAAGGTACAATACCGTTAAATAACGTTTAAATATCCGCTACATAAATAAGTTACTTATTTAGTATGTATAATAAATTTTTTATATATTTTAAATATAATAATATATCTATTAGATATTGTTAGTTTGTACATCGCTTGCATGTATTTTGACTGTTCTCTGTATTAAATACTTGTTTTAAGTTTACACAGTATGCTTGTGTCTCATTTATAACAGGTGGTTTAGCATTTCTTATGTATTTTTTATTGTGTTTAGATAATGTATATTTACTTATTATTTGAAACAGTGATTCAAAAAATACCTTAAATACTATAACCTACATGAGTTATTTAAATCCGTCTCAACAGTCAGAAAGTATGTAATAAAAGCAATTTGTGTTAGTAATTCGTGGGTCTTATAAAATCATCCAACAGTTTTCTTATTCAAATACTTAGCTAAAATCAAAACAAAGCTCAGGGCTGACTACATAATCAATACACGTCTTAAAAACAATTTAAAGAGGGCACGTAACCCTTCCGTAATGAAACAAAGAGTGCCTCTGCCTCCCAAATGCATGCTTCTTACGATTTATTTTCCGCAAGCAAAAATGTGCACACAGACACACTAAACCACAAACACATACATACATTTCGTCTATAAACTACGCCTTCGGATACTCTTGTTGATATTTTTAACTGATTTAATATCTAGTTTCGATAAGTTACGGATATGTTATGTTTAAAATTATTATAAATTTTCCCCATTTTCGGAATAATAGATTACAAGTAAACCAGAGAACCAATTTCTTCAGTTGGTCTATAGTATTTTTACTGACGTCGGAGACAATGACTAGATGGTCAACTGGTAGAATAAAATAAACAACTTGTGACCAATTCTGATTAAAATAAATAAGTATATTTTATTCAAAAGTGCAAAGATAACTAACACATTACGTGAATAGATAACTTCTGCCCACTAAAATCCATTGAAAATATACTGATAGATTTATATGTACTTTTATCCAGCACTGAGACTGAAGTACAAAGTGTTTTTACATACATACATAATGCTCACGCCTTAGTCCCAAAGAGGTACCCACAGACGATGTATCGTTACTTTGCGCGAACCTGACAAACGTCACAAAGCGACTTTCTTTTGCAAGAATTGCAATTGCATAAAAATCCATCATGTATCTTTTCAATAGATTTTAGTAGACCGAGGGAAAAAGTGTCCTTAATTGACTCTCTTTAAAGTGAAGTATGTATGTTTTTTCTTACAATAGTTATCTTATTACATCATAGACAAAAAAATATATCTTCTCGAAACTTATCTATCACAGATAAATTAAAACAGCCCAAAAGCTCAATACTTTATTTTAAATAAAATGCAAGCATACTGAAAATTGTATGCTTACAAGTATTTTGGACAAACAGACAAATTGTAAGCTCGTAGAATGTATATAGATTTGTGTACGTACAGGTGGGGGTGTTCTCGCGCCCCTTTCAACCCTTTCGGTCCAAACGTTCTTCTCCTTCTTTACATTTATTTCTTATGGCCTGTTTCTTCTTCTTAAATTATAAAGCTCCATGTCGCAGGCACGGTTTTGATACTTGATATGTATGTTACTTTTACTAACTACATTAATTTTTATATTGTCTAAATAGATTAGTAGGTATTAATAGCGGAATTATCGATAAATATATTTAATGGCTAAATATAATCTATCAATGAATTTATAACCTATTACTAATTAATATTATGTCATAGAACTACTTACATAGAATACTACTCTCAAAACTAATTTATTTATCTTAATTAAAGTGGGGAAAAAATCAGTTACAGGTAAAAGATCTTCTCCAGTTATGCGTAATTGCGTATTGTGCCCAATTAGTAGCTTAGTTTTATAGCAAGTCCAAGAATATGTACTTAATTTTTAATAATATTGAACCACACTAAATCATGAAAGAATGCCTCATGATGTAAAATTACGATACATATAAAATCTTGTAGCTAACACACACATTAAAGAAGACTGACCAATCATCTCTATCTACTTTTTTATGATATGACAATCGCACATGAAATATCTACGGTTCCCGCTACATAGGTTGTAAAAACCAAAATACGACTTTTCAGGATTAGCGTTTTTTTTTAATTAGTTTTATGCTCATATCTCTTTTATATATTTATATAGGTACTAGCTGTTGCCCGCGACTTCGTCCGCGTGGACAACTTAACATTACACATTCGTATTACGTGTATTACTAAATCCTCAAAGAAATCTATTAATCTGGTTATGCATTAAAAATATTAATATACTTACATAAAAAAACATACTATCCAATTGAGAACCTCCTTTTTTGAAGTCGGGTAAAAATTAGCGTTCCGGCGGCGGTTTCGCCCGTTGGACCACAGTTTTTTAGGTTTCTGTAGCTAAATGGCAAAAAACGGAACCCTTATGGATTCGTCATGTCTGTCTGTCCGTCCGTATGTCACAGCCACTTTATTCCGAAACTATAAGAACTTACTATTGAAACTTGGTAAGTGGATGTATTCTGTGAACCGCATTAAGATTTTCACACAAAAATAGAAAAAAAAAACATTAAATTTTGGGGGTTCCCCATACTTAGCACTGAAACTCAAATTTTTTTTTTCATCAAACCCATACGTGTGGATTGATCTTAAAAAATGATATTGAATAGTTTGCGAGAGAGACACTTCCAAAGTGGTAAAATGTGTCCCCCCCCCCCCTGTAACTTCTAAAATAAGAGAATGATAAAACTAAAAAATATATATGATGTACATTGCCATGCAAACTTCCACCGAAAATTGGTTTGAAAGAGATTATTAAAGTAGTTTTTTTTTATAAGTCATAAATCGTAAACCACAATACTATTATTAAAACATCGATCAAAGTTACAACGAACTACAATAACTTTTATATTATGTTACTTGCTGCTACGGAACCCTTCATGGGCGAGTCCGACTCGCACTTGGCCGCTTTTTTTTTTAAATAAAGTTGACATTTACATTTATCATGAATTAAAAGATTATCATATAATCAATAAAAAAAAAAAATATTTTAATATTGTGCAAATTAGGTGATATTTCCTTCCCCACCCCCCCCCCCCCCTCCAATTTGTCCTTTCCATACCCTTTCTTTCTTTCCTTCTTCATCCCCTTCCCACAACGTTGAAAACCCTTTCCCCCACCCCTTCCCTCTCCCTACTCCTACCTCTCCACCTTCCCTTAACCCACCCCTTCCTACGCCCTTTATTTACCACTGCCCCCTCATTTTTCCTCTCCTATCCTAATCCCTCTCTTCTTTCCCATCCGACTTCCTTCCCCTCCTATTCCCTTCCTATTTTGCAGTCAAACTGCTGGACATAGGCCTTCCCCAATGAATGCCACAACGCTCTACAGATCCAGACGCTTCCGGCCACCATCTTCAGGTCGTCCATCCACCTGGCGGCAGGGCGTCCCATCCTGCGCGTGGTGGATGGTGCGTGCGACGTCTCGCGTCCCACTCTAGAACCCGTCTGCCCCAACGTCCGTTCGGTACTACGATAGATGTGACCTGCCATTTCAGCTTACTAATTCTTTCGGCTATGTCGGTCACCTTCGTTATTCATAGGATCTCCTCATTACGAATCATATCCCTCATAGAGACCCCGAGCATTGCCCTCTCTATAGCTCGCAGAGCCACTTGAATCTTGTGGATCAGGCCCACCATCAGTGTCCACGTCTCCTGTAATCATGACAGGCAGGACGCACTGATTAAAGATAGCAGCAGATTGCCCACCCTAACTGGATTCTTCTGTCAGCTTTTGAAATTGATCCTACCCAACTATATTGTCTGTCCTAGGCAGACGTACTCCTGAACAGCTTCGATATTGACATTGTCGACGATCACCGGTCTAATACAGGGCCACTAATTATCGAATAGCGAACTTTTTGTATCGAGACTTGTGGAAATACCTGAAATACATCAGCTAAAATAAATCTATAAATGAGCTTTAAAACATCTCTGTCACTTTCTGTTAAGTTCTTGCATCGACCAGTAATGTTGAACTACACTTTCATACAAATGATATGAAATGAGAGGTCAACTTGTATATCATCATCCTGACATTTTATTGAGATATGATTTATACCAGTATGAGGCCCGAACTCAAAGCTATTAAACAGTGAAAATGCCGTCAAATTCTGTTCAGCAGTTTCCAAGATTAGCCCGTACATACATACATACATACATACAGACAGATAAGAATTTTTTTAATTATATTTTTGGACTCTACTGGTCTTCAGTAATGTCCGGGCAGTGAATTTTTTTTTTTAACTTCAATGTACAGATTCGCTTTTCTTTTGTTTTTTCTACTCTTTTATTATATGTATAGATAAGATGTTATTCCGGGATTATACACTATCACTGTAGTAACAATCTAATAAATAAAATCGTAAACATCGCATGTCTGTACATTGAAGATATTTGCAAAAAAAAAATTGAGGGGTCTAAGGATAAGTAATAGAACACATTTCAATCATTTTTGAAATTTTTGTTTGTTTATCTGTTTGTCTGCGAGTCTGTGCACGCATCACATAAAAACTACTGAACAGATTTTGATGGACTTTTCACAAAAACATGGGGCTTAACTCAACATTTAGTCTTTATTTCATCGCAATTGGCTAACTCAATCAAAAGTAATAGACATTTTTAGTTTTCAAATACATTAGTAGGTAAGGTTAGTATGCAATATATTGCTCATAATAGTATTTCCGTACTATTCAGATTGCGATGAGTGGATTACATTTGGAGCTGCGAGTAGGAGTTGGAATGGGAGTGGGCGTGGGCGTGGGAAAAGGGGAGTGGGTGTGGGAGTAGAAGCGGGAGCGGGAGCAGGAGCAGGAGGGGAGGGGGAGCGAGAGAGGGAGCGGAAGCGGGAGCGAGAGCGGGAGCGGAAGCGGGAGCGAGAGCGGGAGCGGAAGCGGGAGCGAGAGCGGGAGCGGAAGTGGGAGCGGGAGTGGGAATAGGAGTGGGAGTGGGCGTGGGCGTAGGAAAAGGGGAGTGGATGTGGGAGAGGAAGAGGGAGCGGAAGCGAGAGCGGAAGCGGGAGAGGCTCGGGAGCGGGAGCGGAAGCGGAAGCGCCAGCGGAAGCGAGAGCGGGAGTGGGAATGGGAGCGGATTATCTGTAGTTCACGCGAGCGGAGCCGCGGGCACAGCTATTCGTTAATAAATACCATTCACTGTTACTGTGATGAACAGTGTACACCCTGCCTAAAGTCGCCCGTCGACGTCGATTAAATAAACCTGATAGTTGTATAAGTAGCGCGGCAACTCGTCATACGACTTCTGAAGAACGCTAGAAGTGTGGTCTGCATAGAGTTTTCTACATGTTCCCTGAATAAATACTTTTCCTCGGAATAATCTCTTTTCAGATTTCTCAATTATTATTTTCTTTTTATATCAGTTTTGAAAATCAAAGATCAGTTTAGCTGGTTTTAGTAGACCTCTGAAATTTATTATCTTTGTACTGCACTAAAGTTTTAGTTGCTGGTTATCTATTTCTTGGATAATTATGGAGATTTTTTTTATATATTATGTTATTCCGGGATATACACTGTCACTTTGCAAAGTTTCGTCAAAATCCGTTCGGCAGTTTATGCGTGATGCCCTAACAAACATACAAACAAACAAACAAACAAAAAAATTTTAAACTGTTTTAACATGTTCAGTTACTCATTTTAAGTCGCCCTGGTTGGTTTTTTTCCGAATATATTCAATGTACAGACTTTTTTGCATTTACGATTTTATTATATGTATAGATAAAGAATATTAAAATAGATATTGCTTGGAATTTCACTAGCCTTAACTCCATTTAATTTTGAAATACGTCAATGCTATATTCAATAAGTTAGTTTGGCTTCTTTCGTCAAAAGGGCTTTTACGACCATAGTTTAGCATCGATATTTTTACATAATATTTAACTCAAATATTAATAGGCAATAAACTAAGATAATAGCCCTGTAATAGTAATTTTTATGACTGTGGTCATGATCGTATATCCTTAGTAAATAAAATCATTTCCAAATACAAAGGAAACGCTCAAGACCAACCGATCCAAGTACACCGGGAGCCGAAATGATGTTACAAAGGCGCGGAACTGGGCTAACACAAGTTTTCTATATTACTGTGCGTACCCCCCGCGCCACCCGTAACCCCCGCACCCCAGTCCAAAGGGTTGGAGCTCGGAGCCCACCTTTGAAGATGCGCGAAGCTTTTTCTATAATACCTTCTCTCTAAGCGATTTGAATTTCGTTAAGTCTCGAATTTCCAGAGGCAAAAAATAATTGGTCCCAGAGATTTTCGAGCATTTCGCCGTCGTCGGTATATTTAATTTAGTGTCTAGTTTTTTTTGTTTGTTTGCAACTGCCGGAAAAGTGTCGTACCTATAGACTTTTTCATAAAGCGTGAAAACTTACTGACATACTTTACCTTCGTATTTTTCTATGTTCAAAATTCGTAATTTGTTGTGTGAGTGTTGAAAGTGAGAAAGTAATCGGAAAGTAATCAATAATCGCGATTGCATTTTCAATTCTACTAGTAGTGCCCGTAAGTACCTTAATTGATCAAAGTTTAAAGAACAGACTTCGAACCTGCGTGTTTTAATTTTTTTTTCTCACATATTATAGAATTTTTTTTAAATGAAAATAATTTAAAATTAGTGACAAGTGATTTAATCATCACTCTGATTTTAAACTAAGTAGAAACTTGTGGCTTAAAAGTCAGTTTTAAATGTGAAAGTGTGCATGTTTGTTGGGTGTGTGAGTGTGCGTGTGTTGTGTGCATGTTGGAGGGCGTGTGGGTATATGCAACAGGTGAGTTTTGTTTATTTACAAGCAATGATACCTACATTTTTTGTACACACATTGAGAGTTTGCTAATTGATGTAAAATTGTGTTTACATGTATTTCTGTGTATCCAGTGAAAGGTAACCTATCTTAGGAAATGCTACTATGCAGGAAACCTTTTTTTCTCCTATTTTCTTGAAAACAGTTCAATGGTTTTCTTCTTGAATATGAAGGAACATTACTTAAACAAGATTAAAATTCATTTATTTCTTCTCCTTGTTCGCATTTTGTAAGTTAAATCCTTTATGACCTTTTTTGTAACAACTTGGCAGCCATCTGTCTGTTTGTTCTTCTTTTCGAAAAAATCATATGATAAATAGATGAATGGCAGTGCGATACTATTAAGGCGATGTAATCCAGATAGTCTTGAGGTAGCGCTGAGATGTGCGATAGAGCACGCGTGTCGCCCACTTCCTCTTATAGAAGATAACAAAAGCAAGGAGTGGGCTATATTTATAAATATTATTAGTATGAAAGGATAAGATTTTATAAAAATATATTTGATAAATAAAATATAGAGTAAACATTTTTGAATTTCGTCTGATAATTTAAGGTTATAAATTATATGTCTAAGATTAAATGCTTATTTTCATTTGTTTAGTCATTAATTGAAAAAAACAAATATTTACATTTATTTTGTCCTCTGGTATCATATACAAATAGAATGTTTTGCATAGCTATTAGTATATTTAGTTTTTTTTTCTCCAATGTTTAGTAATTATACATTTTTTGTACCATCGTAAAAAAATATTGCAGCCAATTTTCTAAACAAAATTACAGGCAATTCTGAACGCAAAGATATGCTAAAGCGCCTATCTGTATGGAAAAACTTGTTTTTTAATAAGTTTACTACATTACAGTAGTATACCCAAGGCGATATATACAGTAATTACTCTGAAAAGTAATTAATTAATTCATTCAAAGGTACATTAAATATCAGCTTAACTTAATAAATATCACAAATCAATTTTATAGATTCGAAGTATTGCCCAGCCGATGTCAAGAAATTCATCTCGGAGCCAGCGAACAGGTCCAAGGTCGGGGTGCAGTCTTAGATATTAAAGCAAAAAACAAAAATAATTGACGGAACCCTCACCCGTACAAGCTTCTTTTCCTTTTCCCAGGCAATTGTCGCTACCTAATTATTTAATCAGCTACAATCCACTTCCATACTATGCCAGCCCGAGGCTACTAGTAGACAATCTGTCTTCCTCAGAGCTGTCACCGCCACCTATGCATCCCTCACGTTGCGCGCCGCGTGTGGTGTGTGTCCGCCCTTATCATTGTAAATGAGTGCTTTGTTCTAGAACTGTGGAGCTAATTTTTTAATCCATATGTTGTTATTTTTGTTTAATTAACAATTAAATACCTACCATTTTCTTCATGTTTATTATACCTTGATCTATGGACGTTAACAACTTCCGAAACAGTGTGAACAGCATGCACTTAGTACAATAAAATATGTTTCTACTGTCGGAAGGAATTCGCTTATCAATCAATTACCAAGGGAATTTTGACATTTGTACCGGAGTTCGGACATGCCCTGCAGTATTTTGAATTGTTCTGACCTTTTCTTCGTACACATGAATATAGATATTATCAAAAATGTTACAAAATTAATCATAAGTAATTTGTGCAAATTATAGAAAATGAGCCTATTTCTATTTTCAACCAGTAGTTTTGAGCTATCCGGCAGACAGACAGACGAACAAAAAACTTCGCTATAAGGGTATTTTGACCCTAGAAATCCGCAACACACTTCCCTTTTGAGAAACTACATCCTTCATGATCAGCGTGAGCAGAATATAATATTTTAGTATATTGTCATAAGGGCAGGTCAACATCTGTAATGCCACTGTAATGATTTAATAAAAAATAAATACCCAGCACCACCAGAGTACCAGAGAATACTAAATATTATTACTATATAAAGCGACACTCACCTTCCCCGCCAGTTTTACGTCATTGCAAAATAGAGCACAGCTGACAGTATGCTACCGCACTACTACGGTACAAAGTTACTACGCCTGCGACGCCGAGATATCGACTTCATAAGTTAGAAAGAGAAGCTGTTGTATAACGTTGTGCCTCTCTTCATCGACTGTGTTCGAACGCTGGATGCAGTAGCCCTACAATAATTTACACACACACACAGACACACACACACACACAGACACACACACACACACACACACACACACACACACACACACACACACACACACACACACATACACAGAGACACACACACACATGTATACGGACAGGCTGGTGCGCCTTTAGTAATTAATGGTAGATAATTAAGTGGTCCAGAGGGGTAAATTCAGTGACAACTACTTATGAACTAACCAACATTGCATAGGATACTATGGACTTCAAACAATTTATAATGTAAGTCAAACATAACCCCAGCTTTTAAATTTTCCTGCCAACACAAACAACACTGAGGACTCAGCACGCACAGATTAGGTATGCAAATCTACCTCAGCAATCATCAGTCACTCGCTCAATTACTTGCCTTATCACTCCAACTTACACATTACCATCCTGTCTGAGCACAGGCTGTTCTATAAAATAAAAGGTAAAACTTGTAATCCTACTAATAATATAAATGTAATGTAATTTATTTACATATTTGGAATATACGTACGACTGAATGGACTAATTTAGAACAACTTTGTGGTCGAAGTTCCCTATACTACAAAGAAAATCGGTAGCTATTTTTTTATCTGAAGAGCGATATACAGAAGACAGCTAGAACACTAATTAGAAGAAAATAGCACATATATCTTAAGTATAGCGTGGTTAATCGCAGCCCTTAGATTCATATATCACATGATATTAAGGTCAAACATAAGCCCTTCTCTAATCCTATCCTACTAATATTATAAATGTGAAAGTTTGGATATTTGGATGTTTGTTACTCAATTACGCTTCAACCACTGGACAGATCGGAATGAAACTTGGCACACATATAGGTTAGGTCCTGGAATAGGACATAGGATAGTTTTTATCCCGAAAAAACATCCCATTCCTACGGAAAATACATAATTATTTGTAATGTTAAGTTGTCCACGCGGACGAAGTCTTGGGCAACAGCTAGTTTGTAATATAGAAGAAAGGCCAAAGGCTAGATCGTGAGTACTAAAATAAAAGTGACCAATAGTAATTATTAAACAATGCTGTGTATGTAAGATATATTATTAGGAAGCTTTTTTATAACACGCTGTAGAAACAAAGAACATTTGCATATCAAGAGGTAAAGCCCGTATTGCAAACGGTTTAGAGGCGATAATCGACTGTGAGTGAAGTTTGCGTTATCTCCTGACAAGGACCTTAGTGACGCGCGAAAGAATCGAGAATATATATTTTTTTTCGTGTAAACTTGTGACGTAACTTCGAAGTTATAACATAAAAAGTTTGAGATTATACCTATGGAAGAGCGTCTCACTGCGGACATATACATATATAATATAATTTATAAGTTGCGCATACGACGTGAATTTAAGTTTTTGTTTGTCACTCATATTTTTTTGTAATAATTTATCTTTCACACAGTTTCCATATTAATAGGTACCAATCAACAGTTTGACAATTATCACTATTTAATAAAAAAAAAAAACTAAATCCAGTTTAAAACATTTCAATTATTTCGTTAAATAACTACACTACAATATTTCATTACACTTTATATATGTAATTTTTTTTTACTTTTACTTACCTATTACCACGGCTTTGCCTAAATTAGAATCCTGGTAGTTAAGGTTGTAATAATAAATATTTACACTACACATGGCAAAAAAATTCTGTAAAATTCCATAGTACTTCATAATGACTATAAAATAGACATAGACATATTTTTTAAAATGTCGATTTTTTTATGTTTTAAGAATACAAGTGATTTTTTAAGTTAATAATAATAAATTAAATTAAAAACATAAAATTACATATTTAACAATTATAAATTACTTTCAATAAATTCATTGAAGCTATAGAAGGTTTGCTCGACAAGCCACTTCTTCAGCTTTAGTTTAAATGACTGGTTGGAAGGTATAAGCAAGGTGTAACGAAAACCTAAGAAACATAAAGGTGTAAATGTGTGTCTCCAGTGAAAAAAGATATTGATACTAACTTGGAAAATGCTACTTTTCTGCAGACCAAATAAATGATTTTTAATGTATCGATTTTTTGCTTTCTTGAGAGCAGTTTAATGTTCCTTCATATTAATGTCAATTTTCACAGCAATCTATTGAACGGTTTTGAAGAAAAAACAACATAACATGATTAAAAATCATTTATTTTGTCTTCAGAAAAGTAGCTTTTTCTAAGTTCCCTTTTCACTGAAGGCACATAATTTATTATTGTACCTACCAATCGAAGAGACAAATCTCTTATTTACTTTGTTTACTCTATGACCGCAGCAGTTTGAAAAGTGCGAGTTTTGAAGAGTTCCAGCTAATGGGTTAAGAAGGGGGAGACAGCGGGAATTTTTGGGAATTTCGGTTATAATTAGAGGACTGATCGCATTAGGGACGTCACTTTTGCTTTATGGCCTACCGCAGGGAGCGTCACCGGCCGTTTGTGAAGGAATTCCTTAACGGAAGGAAATTTATGGGTACTTTTGGCTACGTTGTGGGTGGGATGGTGGAATAATTCGGGAAATAAAAGAAATAATTATTGAAATTTATTTGATAATACATATTTTTTAATTTGTTAAATACAGTTTAAATTGAAATACTTGTGTAATATGTTTATTTTAGAGCTAAGTCGTTATCAATCTCATTGTGTAATACGTTATTGTATTTATGTATGTATATTTGTATGGGTATGTCCATATACTGGTGTGAACTATACTCGTACCTTTATTTAACTGGCCAAAATAACTTTTTCTACTATTCTTATTCTTTACCCAAAATTCTCTACCTTTTAGCGATAAGACCACCTAGATGTACATATGTAAGCTACTTTATTATTATATCTGTGTGTTTTATCATGCAATAAAGAGTAATTGAATTGAATTTAACTTTTTACACATGACCTAAATTAGAAAAAAATGGCCGCTGTAAAAAAAACCGGGTTCTATTCCCGAGTCGCGTTGAGTTATTCAGAAAATCCATGAATGCAGTTTTTCTTATCTCTAAAATCAACGTTCCTTAGAACAAATTACTCTATCTCTTATAGTTTCTGTCTTCCCTATACTGACCTGTTTCGATCATAAATACAAGATGTATTTAGAACTATAAAAGATATACAAAGATATCAAAATCTTTATGTCAAAATTAGAAGGTTTATAACACCATAACTATTATAGAGTAGAAATATAAAGCATGAATACACACTGAAATCGTGTGGTCCCTTGTAGATGTCGATTTGATTTTAAAACTCAAGGAAATTAAGTTGATTTTCATTTTAATATTTAATACTCATTCGATTCGACCGATCGAAAACCAAACTTAATATAAAAAAGTCTATTATCGCAGCAGCATGAACTGCAAACAACACTACTAACTTCGGGTCACCGGCTCCCAACAGTGGTATGCTTTGCCAATTGTACATTGGATGCCAATTAGTGGTACTGAGTGGATGTCGAAAAGACGTCTAAACGACTCTCTCAGAAAATGTGGGAACTGAACGTTTGTTTATATCGTTAGTACCAATAAAATATAATAAAATCTCATTTTATGAGATTATTCATAGCACAGCGATGTGATAAATGAGGATAAGAAAATTGGTATTAAATTCGAATCTGCCATTCAGTAAATATATATACAGAAACATGCACATTTTCTTACCCTGATTCATCTTTGAACAAAAAAAATTTTATATTTCAATTCCCTCTCGTCTATACACAAAAACAATAATATGTAAGTAAAGTCTATCGTCTGTCTGTTTTACACTAGTTTTGGCGTTTAAATTGGAAGTATCGTTCATACTGCATACATAAAAGAAACCTCAGAATAAAGTTTGTCACGCACTTAACAGTTATATACCCGTATATTGAATCCTCCGTCTGTCTCTGGCAGATGATAGAGTTGTGCTTCTGCAGTGGAGACAAAAATAACCTGAAGATAAACCATATAGGAATAATGTGTCACGTAATTTTTTTTTTATTTCCGATAACGGTAAAAAGAAAAGTTCACAAAGTTCTTAGAAAAAAATCCACACCCCTAAATAAGGGATCCCTATATACGGAACTCTCAGCGCGCAAGTCCTATTCACACTCATTTTTGATTAAAAATTACATAAATTCGTTATTTATTACTTAACACAAAGCTGAAGCTATCCGTCCATTGCCCCCTATTTTCCTCGTTTTTTTTTCACTTTCAAGTAGTCGCATGTAGGCATAAGGATAATGAGAGGACCCCAAGCGTCCTCCGGTCGACCTCATCTCATTAACCTGCTCCTACGTCCTCCCTAATGAATGTTGACGTCACTAATTACAGACTGCACGGAAAAATCCAATCTTACACGCACACACCCATCATTATCCTGTCTTAATTTCCCGAAAGAAATTCAACCAGGTACAGTCAAGGTCAAAAAATATGTACATACCACAATATTTGATAAAATACGTTACCACAACGTTATTTTTTTATGGAAACACCTAAAATGACATAAATATACTTAATTTGTATGTATACAACAAGTACAATATTAATATTAGTCGTCCGGTGCATAGAAAAATCAAGCCTGGTTATTGTTGCAACGAGAGTATGTAAGTATTATGTTTTCTTGATTAATAAATAAATAATAATAGTATGTCTCCGTTACTTTATCATCAATTAGGGAAAATCCTTAAATGTCTACACATGATTTGATTATAGCCAGTAGTATAGAAACAATGTTGAGAATAATAAGAGTAGTAACATTTAGCATAGTTGCACAAATATCATAAAAAAAAATGTATACGTAATTATGAGCTTTTGATGTTTACGATTTAATACATTTTTAAAGATCACATATTTTTATTATACATGAGTTGCAAAGTAGAAATTATTACACATATTAATACTTTTGACCTTGACTGTACGTATGGTATGGTCGGCCCAGGAAGTTGTTAGTACAAATTAAAATCTTTTGCGCCTCTGTATAATACATGTTATCTTTTACAGGACACAAACGATGCGTCTTTGATTGACTGATTGAGAAGTAGAACAAATAATTCCATCATTGTCAGTCGACGTTCACTACAATAATCTACCTCCTGTACTTAACATCAGCCCCCCACCTAATATATAAACCATAAGAAATTGTTTACCGATGGCAGGATTCTACTGCAGAATCTCTGCTATCTATTTCTACTGCTAATCAGGAGCATTGTTGTGTTCGGATTAGAAGGGTAGCAGAGCCAATATAATAACAAGGACACGAGACGGTCTTATATAATTCTCAACAGTCCTCAGGTTGGCAACGCAATTGAAGCCTAGTCAAAGTGCCTTTTTTCAAAACAATATTCAAACATCTTCAATAGTAAAAAAACGTAAGAAACGATTATGATATAATTAGTCAGAAGGTATGGTTTGTCGACACTAAGCGTGCACGATTGTCGTCTTAATGTCATGGAGGACAAGTCATTTCTCTGTCTGACTGTATAGGTACGTATGTACTGTTATCAGTTGGAACGCACACATTCGAAGTCCTAATATAAATTAAGAATCCCCCTGCAATACATGTGGGTGTGTTGGTATTGTAAAGTCTTAAAAATGAGAAGACGGAGGAATCTTTAAAAGGGTAGGACTTAAGGGGGGTTTCTCCCTGTCCTCATTTGCCCCCCTTAAGGGTGTTTCGCCGCGCAAACGCGTTATACGGCCTACTGCTTCTTATTGTTCGTTGTTTTGGTTCAATATTCGGATGGCGATAAAGGTGGGTTAAGTGTTATTTTGGGAAATTAATTTTATTACATTTTTAGCTTCAAAGATTGGTAAAGTTCCAGGTAAAACCTATTTAAGTGTTTTTGTAACGTAAAAAGTACGCAATAATGTATTTTATACTTATAATTAAGGTACCTACCTAATATTGTGTAAAGTTTTCATAATTTTTTTTCCTTACAATTGTCAAAAATAGTTCTGTCAATTAATTATACTTAGTGGAAATGTAAAATAAGTAAATAGGTGTTCTGCCTATACGCTGTCAAAGAAAAGGTTTTGTTTGAGCGCTGGTACTAATCAGATATCTGCTTCATAGCCTGGTCAAGTTTTACATTAGTCCAACTTGTGTTATCAAATTAAAAATCCTTGTTTCTAAATTATGTCCAAAATTTACTGACTAAAACGACTGATCGGTAGGTAGTACTGCGAGGCAAGCGTAGCATTTTTCAGCTTTCCAATTTTTTTTCTGACAGCATGATACTTAGTTTACTTAGACGACTTAATCTTACTTAGTAGCTAATCTGCAAAACAGATAATTCATAATGGGTTAACTATGGCATCTGGTCAGTTTGCAGGTTCAAATTCTGCTCACGTAAGAGTTCTTCCACATTAAGTGCAATTTGAGAAAAATCAACATTACAACGAAACATACTGCAGTTACAAACCTGTCTGCCCAGGCTTGGCCCTTTAATTATTTAATCTTGCCTTATATGTTGTTAATAATTCTTTAAAACAGTTATTATAATATTTATATCCACTTAATAATGTACAAACTAGTACTTAATTACGAAAACGTTGATCACTTTTAGACTGTCACATTAAACTCGTAACTTGTCAATGAAATGGAAACTTATATTTTATTATTTGGTAACAAAGATCAAAAGCCTTTAACCTTCATGACTAGTATACCATAGAGACAAATTTATTTATTAATTCAAATAAACATTTTAAACAAAAAAAAATTCAATTTGCTATATACTAATTACAAAAAAGTTAATGGAAGGGCCCTACAGATAAAATATCTCCTCCAGATATACAGAGTTTTTAACGGTGCCAAGGATGCTCGCGTTACCTCTTGTCTATTGATATTGTACTTATATACAGTATACTGGTGATAGTTACTAGAAAAAAAACAGCTTAGAAATAAACTCTCTGTATATATAAACAAAATCACAAAGTTCTAAGTATAGTCAAGGTTTTCAAATGCTGACCGTACAGTATAGACTATGCAGTACAACATTGCAATAATTTATTAAACTAAGAGATATAATTATTAATAAGTGAGTTGCTTTATAAAAAACACGTAAAGTTATCAGTATACAACCTTCAAGCTAAACCCTTCGACCTTTAACAAACTTATTGCCGTAATTTTACGTAACTTCACAAACATTCCGTACAGTACTGCTCGTCCATATAAAACCTTAACGTATTATTTAGGTAGCATCATTGTCACGCACATGGCATCGCCGTTCCATTAAAGAACTACACCAAAGTCTTAAGCTATTTTCCCCTATTTCCCCTTTTTCACCCTCGAAATTCACCCTTAAGTTCCACGATTAAGATTTCGAGGTTAACTTTGTGGGTTGTACAGAGTAAATTTGCAAAGGTATACGTTCATAATGACATTTATTAAAGCTCGTATTCGGTACATGACAATAATTAAAATCCATGCACGAAGCTCTGTGCCTGCCCGTGCCTCGTACGTGATGCTTTTAGCATATTATTAACTCGGAATTATTGGGTAGTCGAAGAAAAATGTAAGGAATTATGTTTTTCTGTTAAATAAGGGCTTTGCTGTTGTTTTGTGTAATATTGGTATGAAATTTACAAAGACAAAGTTACTGAATGAATAAAATGTTGTATATTGAACAAGTAGATCCATAACTACATTTCTGATTTCAATTTTATCAGCCATTGACATTCAAACTAGACAGGAATTCTATACAAAATCTTCCTTCAAAAAATCTCAACAGTTCTTCATGTCCGTACATATTCATGCACATTAATAATGTATTTGTCTGTTTAATTTCTTAGGTCATTTGGAAGAATACTTAGGCATTTTGAAGGCGTTCCACATCCAGCAGTGAACTCCTGATTGATCGCAAATGAGCTCAATGAGTATTGAGAGCTCATTTGTGTTGCTGTTTCTTAACTGCAGATTAGAAATCTAGTTGCTTATTACACGCTGAATTTCTTGTTATAGATTTAAACAAGATCTTGTTAACCGTGAACAGTAATCATAACTATATAGGAACTAGTTCCCTAGAACTAATTGTTGTCCCCTTGCACTAAATTAACTTGTTAACTTGACCACGATCTTGTTTCAAACGATCATAAAGCAAAAGTAGCTAAAGTAATCATATTTATGATCGTTTGAAACAAGATCGTGGTTAAGTTAACAAGTTAATTTAGTGCAAGGGGACAACAATTAGTTCAAGGGAACAAGTTCCTATATAGTTATGATTACTGTTAATCTACTTAAGGCTTACTGTGAATCATAACTATATAGGAACTTGTTCCCTTGAACTAATTGTTGTCCCCTTGCACTAAATTAACTTGTTAACTTGACCACGATCTTATTTCAAACCATCATAAAGCTAAAGTAGCTAAAGTAATCATATTTATGATCGTTTGAAACAAGATCGTGGTCAAGTTAACAAGTTAATTTAGTGCAAGGGGACAACAATTAGTTCAAGGGAACAAGTTTCTATATAGTTATGATTACTGTTAATCTACTTAAGGCTTACTGTGAATCATAACTATATAGGAACTTGTTCCCTTGAACTAATTGTTGTCCCCTTGCACTAAATTAACTTGTTAACTTGACCACGATCTGGTTTGAAACGATCATAAAAATGATTACTTTAGCTAACACACAGCAACCACTTTGTATACCAGCATTTTTTACGAATAGAACATTATTGTTACCAATGTTATCATCAGTAAATCCCCTGTCGACATCCGTTGTGTGTGTAGGATAGTTATTCCTTAATCCGCCTTTTTCATTCAGCTGCTATTCACTATCTTTTTCTGGTCATTGGTCCATTTAGCATAAAATGTTACAACTTCATAACTCACTACCAATACGGATTTTTTTCGGTTACCTGTTTAATGGATTTTAAAGATATTTCCATATAGCTGTTGCCCGCAACTTAACATCACAAATTATTATGTATTTCACGTAGGAATTAGGTGTTTTTCGGGATAAAATCTATCCTATGTTTTATTCCAGGACCTAACCTATAGGTATATGTACCAAGTTTCATTCCGATCCATCCAGTGGTTGAAGCGTGATTGAGTAACAAACATCTAAATATCCAAACATTCAAACTTTCACATTTATCATATTAGTAAGATATACATCTTTTCTAAATCACTAACTACAACATTCAAATTTTTAGTTCAAATTCGCTAGCAAATATTAAAATTGCAAAAAGACATACACTGGAAGCTCCTTAAGGCGCGTGTCCAGGAAAGAGGGGGAATATTAAGCGGCGTGCGACTGAGGCATGCACCTTAATATATATTAATGTGTGGCCAATGGGACGGAACGCGAATACTAAACAGACTTTGTTTGACTTTTTAATTCGATGTGATGTGCTTGGCTCTTTGCTTGTGTTTTGAACGAATAGTGTGCACTGAAAAAGTAATACTGAATCGAACAAGGTCTGTATATAATTGTGTTTATTGTAACTTAAAGTAACAATAATAATAAATATGATTAAAATTGTGCACAAAGGCGGATTAAATTTTTGTTGACTAATTAAATGAATAGGTGTCACAAAAATATCAAAAACAGCCAATAATATGGCCAACGCTGGGATACAGTTTTTCAACAAATTTGAAATACAAGTTGAAGTAGTTTGCTGTCATTATAAATTGTCATACAAATACCTTTATTACATTGTGATGAAACAGTATTCGTAGTAGTAGAAGCCGAATAAACCAAGAAGAATTTTATTTCATTTTTGTTAAGAACCAAGCAGGCGCTGATACATGGTTTGTTGAGAGGGGGGAAATGTTTGTGTGATTTTACCTATATTCTGGAAACACACTCGATCGACCGATGTAATACAGGTATAGTGATGTCCTTATGACGATTTTAGAATTGGTGAAAATAAAATGCTTTCCCTTGCCTTCCCCCTCCTTTCCCCTTCCTTTCCCCTCCCTTTTCCCCTCCATTTTCCCTCCCCTCCCTTTACTCCTCCCCCTTTCCCTTTACCCTCTCTGTATCCACACCTGGAACCAATAATTTTACCTTATCTAGCATTTTATATACATACCTATTAAATGAAAGTAAAAATCTTCAGTATTCATTACGAGCGAGGCTTACGTGTTGCGAATGAGGCAAGTTCCACATGTCACCGCACTGTGCATACACAGAACCCCCTTGTTTGCACTTGGTTAGCCCTCTGAATACTAATGGTTTAAATGCTACGTGCACTTTTATTTCGTCGTTTTAAAAATCTGAGTTTTGTTTAAAGATTTTGTATATTGTATGTGCGTATGTATAACTGCTCAATTCATTAATTAAATGTTTCTCGTCTAAACTTCATTCTTAAAAAGAAATAAAATAAAATGTTTTTATTATCATATTTAACAGATTAATAAGGAATGAAATGACATAAAATTTTATTTTTACCTTAATAATAAAAAAAATTACAAGCATTCAAAATCTTGTTCCCCTAATTGTTTTAAGCAGTACCTATCTATATTATTTAAAAAAGCATTGAAATATTAAAAAAAAGCAAGAAACCTTTTCCTTTGGGATTATTCCCAAATTCCTGTGTATTCCAGTGCAATACGAAATGTCTTTGACCACGGCAGAGTATAATAGCGTGCGAACAACATCTTAAAAAAATGCTGGTTGAAATTTCTTATTGCACATACTAAAACTAAATACAATTATTAAATGTTGTGTAAAATTGCGAGCTTATCACTGAAAGAGATCTCCTCCATCCAACCATACAGGGTGTGAAATAAGGCAGTAAAAGCGAGGGGGCAAAATAAATGCATAATAAAGTAAATAATAACTAAATACCTCAGGTATTATGTGTGACTAACTGTTGCCCGCGACTTCGTCTGCGTGGACAACTTAACATCACAAATTATTATATATTTTCCGTAGGAATGAGACGTTTTTTCGGGATACAAACTATCCTATGTCCTATTCCAGGACCTAACTTATATGTGTGCCAAGTTTTATTCCGATCCGTCCAGTGGTTGAAGCGTGATTGAGTAACAAATACATACAAATGTCCAAACTTTCGCATTTACAATATTAGTAGGATGTGTAACTCTAGCGGTTTTGGCAGCGCACACCAAATAGCTCGCAGATGGTAGATTTTTTCCTACTTACTTGATATTTTGGACAATTCACACAATATCTTTATAAATTGTAGCCTATGTGTTATTCTGATGTATAAGCTATATTATTGTAAAGTTTCATTAAAATCCATTCAGTAGTTTTTACGTGAAAGAGTAACAAACATCCATCCATACTTACAAACTTCACGTTTATAATATTAGTAGGATAGGATGATAGTAATAGGTTATGTAGTAGGTTATAAATGGGCGTGAGGTATCAGCTTCTGATTGTTAGTGAGGTATTTTATTATATGATCGATCATTATCATCTCTTTAATATTGATATTAACGACCTCCGCCTAGTCAAATATCAAAGAAATCATTAACAACGAAACAAAATCGGGGGCAACCGGCGAAATAACAAATATAGCTCTATGTATAATCGAGACAAGACATTTCGTCCGTCCTTGAGCACTTAAATACATCTGAGTATTGTAGTAGATTGTATTGTACTAGATTTTTAACGTACAATAATACCTATGGTAAGAGAAATTACAAATATATATTGGCAAACATCCTAAATACCTTGCCTGGGGACGTCCACGTCATCAGCCCAAATACGTCCACTGCTGGACATAGGCCTCCCCAATAGAATAGCACTTTTGGTTAGATGTCCACTGGGGGATTTGCCATAATCACCACGCTTGGCAGGCGGATTGGTGATCGCAGTAATGATCTTAACATACACACACAGGAGAACGCTACTGCCCATCCCTGATGCAATCCCTTAGTCGCCTTGACGACACCCACGGGAAAGATAGGGGGTGGCCCTATTCTAAGCCGGGAACCACACGGCATTCAACAGGACGTCCAACAAGTGCTGTAATCCTACATTTAAAACTTTCTTACTTTTCTAAAACTTACAAAATGTTAAGACTTAATCTATGTACTGTAGATTTTCCTTTTTTATTGTCATAATTAAATACTATCCACTAACGAACTCCCCCATCCACAGATAAATCGTAGAGGTTTATGTGGTAGGGACTAATTGTATTTTTGGATACTCTTTGAACGTTTTTAACCATTTTAATAAATAAACTCATGGGACTATTTATTTAGGTATATTTTTTTTGCTTTTACACTGAAATTACAAGTTCTTTGTTTTACCTTCTCCTTACAACAATGACATGCGTATACGCATGCGCATTTGTTTCAACATAAGTTTTTATTCCATTAATTTTGTTGCCTAATTTTTACTGTCGGCATTTCCCAGTGAATGAATACCACCACTAGACACTACCACATACCACATACCATACCACACTAGGTTCTCCGTCTTTCGCATCCAACCATCTCGGCCATGTAGGTCGTCGGTCCATCTGATGACCGGAATGAAAATAGGCCTGAAATGGAAACCGGGCAGCGGTTTCCATTCCAGGTAGCTGAGGGCCGACTTAGTAGCCGACTGCGTAACGATCCGCAGTTTCTAAGTACTCCGTAACAAAGCAAATATATAATAATTTATTTGTATTTTTATTGTTACAAATAATCCTACCTGTGAACGTCCACTGCTGCATGCTGCATGCTGAACGAACGTCATAATACATAATTTCTACATGAAAAATTGTCTGTAAATAAAGACATGGAATTATTTCTAAATTTTTTCCTAAACTGACAAGGAAAACCGCGGGGCGTCACACTTAATTTTCCCATAAATATTTAGGCCGAGCGCTGAATTTTAAAGGCGGCAATTTGAACCTACACTCTTATCCTGATCGCGGGATAATTTATCTTAACGAAAGAAAGGGGTGGGCGCGGCAAGGGTGAGGGGGGTTGGGAGGCTCACCCAAAAATTGGGTAAAAATGTTGCCAGCCAGCGATTAAACCGTTGGGGAGATGCGTCGTATTAATCACCACCCGCTAGCAATCGTCTTCGAAGATTTTCGCGGGATTTGTATAGAGCTGTTAATGTCCAGGTGAAAAATAAATTGACATAATGTCACCTGTTGGCTAGCCTTTCAGTTTTTTTTTTTTTTTTTTTGTGTGTGTGTAAATTTATTTTACAGGGGTCGTTGTTGCTTTTATCAGGTGGTGCGCTTTAGAGATGGGTTATGTCCAACAGTGAACGTCGACTTACAACAATATTATAAAGATTATAATATTGTTGTATCCACTTTCTCTACAAAGATGTCACATATATTGTTTATGCAGTTTCCCGGAGCTGGCATGAATGGAATGAATGAGTGAACGAAATATGTATGTTTAATAATAATAGTTAAATACAATGATAGCTAGTATAACAAATGTGACATTATAATAATATGCAGTTAAGAAAACATTCACTCAGTTTACAAATTATGAATTTTATTTTCATCGACTAAAAATACAGTTGTTTACAAAAAAATAAAAACCGTATGTATAACTCGGTCGGCACTCACGCAATAATAAGTGACATTAGTTTCGTTCATTACATTCGTGACAGCTCTTGTGAAACGACCTAAGTGTTCGAAATGAAACTTTTTAGAATTACAGTCGCACGTCGGCCATCTTTGGTGATGTTTGGTATAATTAACACTATCGCAAGCACCAATGTATCTTAAAACATAACGACTGCCAATAAATTAATATTAAATTGATACAATTAACTGGCATATCCCGCACATTGAGCATGGCTACAGTTTGCTAACTTTTCCAACTCTGGGGCAGTGATAATGTGTGATAGAATGTGAGTTGTACTTTATATAGATATATTTGGCACGTACTATAGAGGAGCATTTAACAGCTCTGTAAGATGTTGTTAGCCCTGTCCTGCGTAGAGTAGAAGGCGGGGCGGCCACCTTGGCTTTGTTTTAATATTTTCGCAGGCATTATGAAGGGTTTTCTTGCTTTCAAATAATTTTGGCTTCTGCTCGTGAAGTTTTGATAAAAGTTTCATTGTATCAATAATTAACGGGAACAATTCAGAGTTTGCTGATGCGATTATAAAGGTTGGGTTTTTGACTTATCTTCTGTTTTTTGTGGTAAAGATTATGGAAAGTTCTCTTTGTCGGTAATTAATGTTTGGAGTGTAAGAGGCATGGCCACATCAAGTTATCCGAATGCTGACTTCGTCTATAGGCCAGGCATGTCCTTTAGAGAGTACAAAATGCCTTATAAGTTCGACGAATATTGCCCGAAAATCTTACGGAGTAGGCCACTGCACTGGACTGGCCGCACATCCGACGCTGCTGCGACTTTGCATGTATCTAGCAACGCCTCATAAAAAATTAGGTTACTAATACTAGGTAGGATAAATCTTATAGGTACTGATAATTTAATAATTTGTCAATGTGTATGTATGTATGTAAACGATTTATTTGTACCAAAATTAACAACAATTGTGTACAAAGACGGAATAAGTATTCCACTAAGGGATCTCTTCCAGTCAACCTCGGTAATTGAAATGATTGGTATATTGCGTTTAGTACCAAAATTATAAAAGAAACGTATCCACTAAATTGTGAGTCTTGTCACCTTAAATAAATGATTTTATATTTATTAATTTTATAGTACGTTCAAAGACACAGACCGCAAATGACATATACATGGCCCGAACATAACCAAGATATATGCACGAGGAGGAACGGAAAACTTCCACCAAATTTGTTCACCCAAATGACGACGCTTGTTTTTTGGAGGTGGGTGCTTAACTCTCCAAAAGCTTAGTGTGGATTCGACCATTGTAATCTTTTATTATATATTTATACGTTTATGGTAGTGGATTTAAGGATAACGTTGCTAGTGCAGTATAGAGTCAGGTGATGTTCAAGATAGAGCTACGCCCTATGTAATCTGCTCATAAAATGGATCCGTGATTCGCTGAATGCTAATTATACACTGGTTGCATCCTTCTACTTCTATAATTTTTAATATATCGTGGTGCATAATAAAGAATGGATTTAATTTGATGTTTGACCAGCAATTTACTTTTTCATTTGTGAAACTCATTTTACCTAAAATTGCTTATCTTGTGCAGCGCATTGGTTTTGTTGCAATTTTGTATGAAATTCTTATAATAAAAAACAAAAATAAGTTTGTTTGTATGTCACGCTTTCACGGTTCGACTATTGAACAGATCTATATGAAATTTTGCATACACCTAGCCTGCATCATGAGGACGAACATAGACTATTATCACCGTGGAAAACAATCTTCCCGCTGGACACAAAAACTAATTCCACGCGAGCACAGCCGCGGGCAACAGCTAGTAACACATGATGCAATAAATAAATATGACTATGACTATGACAGCTAGTCTTAATTGATATTATAAATCCGAAAATGAGTTTGTTATGCGTTCACGTTTCGATCGATCTCTATGTCATTTAGCAAACACAGCCTGTATCATGCATGGGCATGAATATAGGCTAATTATTATCATAGCAAAAACCTACACCGTAAGCAGTCGATATTTCAATACATAATGAATGGGTTCTTGTCTGATTATTACCTGGTTGTACATTTATTCTAATAGAAAAAACTTTTACTGCAGAGCTGTAAATAATATGAGCAGTCTATTTAATGGTTGGTAATCATAATCATAAAACGCTAAATTCTTATTAAAGAAAAACTGATCACCTCGAGAAGGTCGTTCTTATCCACACTACTCTAGCGCACCCTAACAAACTTATTAAGATTTCTTTTCTTTTTACTCTGTACGTGGTTAGCGACGTATGACGCAAGCTAACGGCCGCAGGGGGGGTCAGGGGTAGCTCGACTGGCGGGGGGTCCCACCCCCTCACGCATGGCCGCTCTCATGATTTAAGCACGGGGATAAGAATGAAATTAAAAATACATCCTCGCCCGCTCCTTAGGGTGCCGGGGAGACATACATGCAAATGAACCCCTCTGCCCCCCTAATAAGAAAGGGGGGCATTTTTTGTTAGGATGCTATTAATTTGGGGTGTAACTTACTAAGTGTATGCGTATAGTATAGACATATATGGCGTCCCTTGTCATGTTTTCTTGGGGATTTTTCTTCGGCGTCGTCTCTAAATTATGTGGGGATATGAGATTATGAACAGGATAATGCGTTCAGGTATAATTTATGGATTTTTTTTATTAATTTCCGTGTAGTATTAAAATAAAAAAATGTAAAGAATTTGATTTGTATCTTGCAGTGCCTAATATGAACAACATGCATCCATACATTATGCACGTATATATCTAAATAACTATGATTTTTTAAGGTTCATCTGTCTATCTATCTAACGTGAATCTGAAGTCTGAATGAGCTGACATTTGGAACTTATATATAAAATTGACCGTTAATAATAGAAACATTGTGAACATTTCAGAAAATATGTTCTCTTTTGGAGATATTGGAGGAAATCTAGTTTTTTTAATAAGTAATTGCTACAGCACAACGGAGCGGCGTAGCGCGCGTAGCAAGACTTTTTAATTTTAATACAAGATAAAAAAAACTCTTAGCTATGGCATAGAGTTTATTTTTCAGAATATCTGTATCGGTTTTTTTTATAGATTATCTTTTATAAACATTTGTATAAATTATGCTAATAACTTGCAGCATAACATAAACAAGACAAAATCTTTCGCTATGATGTCTATGACTATCTTGACAGATTCGTAGGCCTACAAATGGGGTACTTTTTGGATAATTGCCAGAAGAACAGTCTTCGACAGCTTTTCAAAACAACCACTGCTGGATTAGGTCGATTCACTCCTCCCCGAGTTGAAGATCTGTGTAAACTAAAAAATTTGGGATCGGTACTAAATATTCTGTTTCTTGAATACCTACCACACGGAGAAGGGTTAATCACGTGATTACTAATTATAACTATATGAACGCATACTCAAGATATATCATCGTAAATGATAACATCTCAAACTTTTAGTCTTTGCGGTATTTGAATCTATACGTTATTTAATATACCATCTTCTTTTCCCTAAAAAGCGTGACGTCATCAAATACCATTATAAATCAACTCAACAATTCTGCGACTCACACAACAATGTGTACAGACGGCAACAAAAGCACCTAAGCACCTTTGAACCTTATGGAACTGCAGTAAGGACTGAGCAGATACTTATGTTGCCGTACGTACTCCTCAGATAGAATCGACGCCTGAGGGTGTATTTGAGTGTCTCGCCGTGTTTTCACACATCCTACAATCGACATTCATTGCGATGAATTGGCACTTTTCGACAAGAAGCGAAATTTAACATATTTAGGGGCGTTTAGCGGTATTGCGAGTGAAAAATGTCTTTAAATTTGCTTGCTACCTGGATTCCTACACGGAATAAAATATTTGTCTCAGATTCCTACACCGAATAAAATATAAACTAAGAGACATTTTGTCTTAGTTGTTATATGTCAGCTAAAGTAATCATTTTTATGATCATTTGATACAAGATCGTGATCAAGTTAACAAGCTGAGTTAGTGCAAGGGGACAAGTCCCTATAGTTATGATTACTGTTAACGGTTAACAATATTTTGTTTAAATCAATAATTGTTTTCTTTTTAAGTGTACATACTTCCACCCTGTAACAAAATATCACTTTGTAATTCTAATTATAGAAAATAATAAACTTTTTATGTATATACGAGTATCAATTCATTTGGAGTCTGGTAACATTAGAAATTTGTCTTAAAATTTTATTTGGTAGAAACGTGTGGTTTGGTCATGCTAGCAATAAGCCTTTACCCTTTTTTATTTCATAATGGGTTCACGTTGGGTTTAGATCTACCTCAATCTCACTTAATGGTAAGTGATGATGAAGCCAAAGGTGAAGCGCGCTTACCCAGAAGATGCCTATTCACTCTTCCTTTAAAAATATCCAAGTTATAGGTACTTGTTCCGAAATACCGAAGTTGGCAGGGAGTTTCATTCTTTAGCAGTTCGCATTATGAAACAGTATAAAACATCAATCAGACCTCCCCAACCCATCTGGCCAGCGCGGGGAGTGTAGGCCAAATCCTCCGTCTGTCTCCGGCAGATGAGAGAGGATTGTGCTCCTGCAGTGAAGACAAAAATAACCTGATGATGATTATGAATATGGAAGGAAAACGCTTCCTACGATAGCGTGGTATGTCTACGAAATAAGCATGAAGTCCTTCGCCACGCCTGGTAGTACGGTGACGGATGAGGGAATCAAATCGTGTGTAATTACTGGGCACACTCCCCAAAATATAGATAACCTGTGGAAAACCGAAAGCTATTAAAGATTCTAAAATATTTTATTTTATATTAAAATAATATACTTGGCAATAACAGTAGGTGTTAAAAATCTTGCGTCACAATATATATATACATACCTGCAATTCTCTTGCCCTCCCAAAAAAAACCTGTGAACTTTGGCTCCTTCACGCCTCGCATAGCAAAGGGCAGATCGATGCTTGTCAAACAATAAATGTCACGTCCACTCCCTCATGTTAATATACCACTGTACCACCACCCTAACTCCTGTCATTCTCAGCTTTACATCCCTGTGAATAAGGGGGATGATGACTGCAGAATAACTTGGGGAGAAGAACCGCCCGATTTTTCTTTGAGGTGCGAACGGTGCCCTAATTTTTTTAGCGAACGGTTATGGATATTGAGAGTCAGTGTTGAGTTATATGTATGTGATCAGATCATAGAGTGTTTTCTTTTAATTCTGTTTTAGTGTAGTATCCGGAACAGAACTGGATCTATTCTTATTTGTCCATAGCACTCAGTAACCATACGGGATATTAATCCTTCGAACTCAAAGGCGGAAATGAACTTACTGCCCAACGATACTGCAGCTGGCAGTCAACCGCCGCGCCGTAACGTAAATTCTCGCGAGTGTTTGTAGTTCAACCTTAATAATTTTAGTGTTCGTATATGTGAAATATTAATTTAATTGTATATAATTAAAGAAGGTGACCGGAAGCGGCTTTATGCGGAGGGCGGAGGACCGGTGTGGTGGCGTTAATTGGGGAAGGCCTATGTTCAGCAGTGGACGCCCTAAGATGTCTTAAGGCTGGCATGATGATGATATAATTAAATATACTTTTATTAATAACTAGCTGTGCCCGCGGCTCCGCTCGCGTGAACTACAGAATCCGCTCCCATTCCCACTCCCGCTCCCGAACAAAATTATAACATATAATTTATAGTACAGTTCACATAAATTGAAGCCCATTTGTATGTGAACAGAACGCTCACGTGATCCATAAATTAGTCCACACCCATCGACAAGAAATGCTTGTGCAGTTCTTGTTTTAGTGATTTACCTGATGCAGTATGTGATTGATAGTAGTGACATTTTTCTATTAAAATTGTGATAATAGTGGTAAATCCGCAAAGGTGTCAAAACCCCATACAATTTGTAATGCTCCTATAAAATATTAACATTATGTGAAAACCTCCACGATTTTCTACTACATAAGTCGTAATAAATCGCATACACAAATCTAGATATTATGGTCTAAACGAATCGAATGGATTCCAAATAAACTACAGACTTCATTACAAAGTATTCAACGCGAAGATTTCTTACCTAAGTCGCCAGTCGCAGTAGCCAGGGCCGGCTCTATGTCAAAAATAAAGGGCCCCACTATGAATATCTAAGGCTTTTTAGTAAAAATAAACGCCTAGAATTTCAAGCAAACAGACCGCGTGATGACCAAGCTGGTCGGATTGGTGATATAAGTTTAATTAGTTCATTTGTAAAATTAGAAGTTAGGAAAGCAGTTTTTACAAAGATTCATGTTTACAGTCTGTGAATTACTACAACGATAAAAATTATAACAAATAACTAAAGCTATGATCCTTATAAAGAAGACATTACGTTTTAATTTCATAAAATTAAAAATATATATCATCATCATCAGCCAGGCATTAGTCGTCAACTGCTGGACATAGGCCTTCCCCAATTAATGTCACATTTGCATTTTTATATAGTTATTTATTTATTATATTTTATTAAATATTCTTATTACTCTTACAGACGCCAGAAGAAGCTAGAAATAAAAGACAAGTGCGAATGACGATCGTTACCAATAGTTTTTCATGCGGTATATACGAGTAGTTGCGTAGTCTTTCTTAGGGACAGTAACGAAAGTTGCCAACCCTAATATATTTTGACTCACACACACACACACATTCACGTTTGTATCACAAGTGTAGCTGGCTGTGTGAGAGTAGACTTTTGTACTGCGGTCAGCCATACATTTCAGCTCAAGTAACCAGTAATGGTAAAACTGGTTGATATTCTTTAACATTAGTCAAGTAGAAGTCTACTGTTTAAGGTTCCAAGTGCGCATTAAATGTTACTTTCTACGTTTCGTTACTAATTATTTTCTAAAAGCGACCTGATCTTTGTCAGACACAGGGGCGCAAATATAAGATCTGGTCCCTCCCTGTAACGTTACGTACGCCTGCCACTGTCCATACAGTTGCAATAGATTCTATTGTAAGGCCTAGCACCCACTGCCGTGAGTCGAAGGCCTCTCGACGCATGACTTATGGCAGTTTGTCACATTCGCAATCAGACGCGTAGAAAACGCGGCGTGTCCCCGATCCATGATTAATGTCTTTCTTAATTACTAAGTTATCGCTCGAAACGGGGGGTGATACATGTGTTCCTGGCTTAATTTATTGACTTTTGCGGTGCTTGTTTTAGGGTGGGTCTGATTACTAAACTTTTTGTTGTAGGTGTGTGTTTTATTTATTTTTTAACTTTTAAATTGTTAAATGAAACAGATTTTTTACTTACATCTACTTTAGTAAATTAATACCTAAGTGAAAAACCAAGTTTGACCAACTTCGACTTAGACAAGCCTAAAGATGTCCCGCAACTTTATAGAATACTGCGACTTCGTCCGCGTAGGTTTCGATATTCATCTACACATGTTGAATATTTGGTTTCCCGTAGGAATGAGATGTATTTTCGGGATAAAAACTATCCTATGTCCTATTCCAGGACCTAACCTATAAGTATGTATGCCAAGTTTCATCCCGATCCGTCCAGTGGTTGAAGCGTGATTGAGTAAATAAACATTCAAAAATTCCAACTTTTACATTTTACCTCTATTTTATTTATAAAATTATTTAGACAGTAACGGTACTTTATTTTACTTAGTAGCTTAACTATGCAATAACTACGTATATTCTAATCATGAATTAATTAAAAATGTTATGAAATATGAATAAACAACTACCTACCCCAAGACTAATAATTGACCCCCTCGTTGGCTTAGTGCCTTTGTCATTGTACTCGAATGCCAGAGGTCGTAAGTTCGATTTCCACTGGGGACAGACAACTTTGTACAATTTGTACAAGTTGGTCCTGGTCTAGATGTTATATTTGTGAATTGTCCTATTCTTATTTAATTTCCATAGCACAGAAGAAAATCCTAGTAAGTGATTAGTTAGACAAGTATTTGTATTGTATATGTAGGTATGTTATATAATGTCTATTATTATTTATAGCAACATTTCTACACAAAACATAACTAAAACTGTGTCTCAATTGTAATCCTGCTTAAAACCTTACAAAACTTTGAGCAATCGCCATTTTTATGATAAAATTCTTCAAAAACCGTCACCTTAAGCTTAATACACACGCGCGTCACGTCCTCCGCTCATTTGGAGGCGTTCATCGATCGGAGACAAAGGCTCGGCAGGCCCCGATAAACGAATTAAGGAAATGGGAGATTTTTTATCTGGGCCGAGGGGTGGGGGCCGCGACACGCGTCGTAAAACGCAGCAATACTTTCTTATGCAAAGTCCCTCCGCGCCGATAATTAGGTGAAGCTGTGGATGTGTACGCGGCTTTATGTTGGATTTGTGTGCGTTTTGTTTTTAATTTTGGGGCGATGGGCGGGTTGGGTGAATTAGGAGCGCCGAGGTCGTTGACATGACGATTATCTGAGTCGTATGTTTATACAGCTTATGGTACCTACTATAGAAACTTTTGCAAAGTTATGCTACATTAATACAAAAAGTCAACAAACTCCGCCAATTTTTAGTCTTCCTAGAATATCTGGGAAAATAATTATTTTTGCCGAAATTTCCATAAAATTCCTTATCATTGCCGGGAAATTTAACATGTACCACATTCTTAGCCTATACTGTGTAGTAGTTTTCGAGTTATTTCACAACCCGGAACAAACAATATAGACTGACAGACGTACATAATTCTTTACTATAAGTATACTGCCGGGTGGTTTCCGGTCTGCCGAGTGGTTTCCGGTAGAGTAGAATAGGACCACTCCAACTCTTCCCGTGGATGTCGTACAAGGCGACTAAGGGAATACATTATAAAACATCAATCAGGTCTCCCCACCCGTCTGGCCAGCGCGGGGAGTGTAGGCCAAATCCTCCGTCTGTCTCCGGCAGATGAGAGAGGGTTGTGCTCCTGCAGTGGATACAAAAATAACCTGATAATGATGATGATAAGGGTATATCTATTTTAACGGATCCCTTAAAAAAAGATTTTGTGAATAATAATCAAGTTGGGCAGACATTTTGACCATTCCAGCAACTACGCTTGGCACTGATTGTGCTGCAGCTGATATAGTTCAAGCCATAGTGCGCTCGTCAAAGCCTCCTTGCCCATAAACCAACAGGTTGGCATTTGGGTTATTTGCTGCTGTTGTACCCCTTTGCTTGTGGCTCATGTAGGTCCTTCTCGAATGTGTCTCTTCGGTAATAACTCAGTCCAAATAAATAAATAATCTCGCTTCATAGCCTTAATCCATACCATTCTCTGCATGTGACAAGCCAACTGATTTTGGAATCTTAACTCAATGATGTATGTATCAAATAGACTGAAAAATAACCTCTGGAATACAGACCACGTGGAACAAAGGCTGTAGACGTGCCGATCTGGTGGTTATCATTATACTTTAAATTTATGATCCTAGTAAAGATTATGCAATGGTGAAATATTTAATTAAATACATTTATTCTATTTCATCAATTTTTGGGGGTTACGGTAACAACGGCGGTTAAATCGCTCTAATATTCACCCAAACAAGAAACAACTCTATCTGTCAGGTAAAGAAAGAGGCCTTATTTTATTATTATCCTGAAAGTTACCTGTCGTAAAAAATATGACAGCTGGAACTGGAAGTTGAAATAAAGTTAGAGCCTTATCAAATTTTTAACGATTTTGGAACGATATGCTTTGAACTCAAAGGCTTTCCCTTAATAAGTAAAGTTACCCAAATAACATATTGGGTCATGGT
Source organism: Esperia sulphurella (assembly GCA_947086405.1). Classification (NCBI taxonomy): domain Eukaryota; kingdom Metazoa; phylum Arthropoda; class Insecta; order Lepidoptera; family Oecophoridae; genus Esperia; species Esperia sulphurella. Next base: position 11,129,964 of record OX352273.1, on the reverse strand, counting down.
ACCTTTACATTCACTAAGGATAAAACCGTTTTATAGACTACGTAGGAAACATTATATATTTACTTTATTTATCTGACGGGTAGAGGAGAGGGGCATAAAAGAGGTATTTAACAATTTAGAAAAATATGAGATAATATCGGGCGTTCTTAGGACATACCGTACAAATAAATAAAAAATAGGATACGAGAATGCAAAGGTAAACATGACGATAGGATAGTATGCTATATTGTTTAGTAGGTATGTTATACCTAATGTAAAACATATCCCATCAAACATCAAACTCGTTGAATCATTTTTAGGTTGACTAAAGTATTAAAATCCGTAAACCTATTCGAAGTTAAAGAAACTATATTTTTTACACCATTTCATTGGACAATTTTGAACGGTGGTTTCTCCCAGGTAGGTAGGACTGAGCAAATATTACAATCAGTGATGCACAAACCCAATCAACAAAACTCTCATAACAATTGTAGGTTTTGTCTCTTTGTAAGAGTTTGAAGGTTGATTTATCCTACTAAATATAAATATGGACAGAGATAAAACTTCATGTCTATTTTAATATATAGATATTAAAATTTATTAGATATTAAAATGAATCAATGTTATCAGACCGCGGAACATAACTCTCGAAGTTAATGGGTTAAGTCACTTTTTAAGAGTTTGAAGGTTGAATACCCCCACTAAATATGAATATTTATAAAAACAGTAATAAAAAACATGTCCCTTATTTTTTAATTCTCAATAACATATCCTACACTGAAAAAAATGTGTCGTTAAATGTAACTGAAGTTTTGTCTAAGATACATAAAAAAGTAACTGTCGAACGATGTGTATAACATTACTCTAAAAGTTATGTACCTGGTACCAAGTAAACAGTTTTGCAGATAAAAATTTTGATAAGATTTTTTTGATTTTTAAAATTTGCTCGTCTCTTTAGTTCGGTTATTTCTTTTTTTTCCAGTGTAAAATGAACCAAATTGAAGATGAACTCCTCGAATACTTTCCTTTTTAGATGCATATGTGTAAATTTTGCAGAAAAATTATTTCCTCCTGCCGGAAAATGCCGGAATTCGAACCTAGCTCAATATGCATGAATTCTACCGACTAATCTACGTCATTTTAACCACATTGATCATGTTATATGAAGCTATGAAACAGTTGGATATTTGCCCAAAAATATGCGTCTCCATTCCGACGTAAACAAGCCACCCGACATTTTAATAACATTTCGCAATATACCCACATAGATATAGAAGTAATATCGACATAGATATACGAAATTACAATCGTTCTTAAATGAGCGAGCGAGCGACGTCTGTCCTTCGCGGTGCACATGTCGTTCGCGATTTACTCCGACCGACTCATCTTGACACTTGAAATTTAAATTTGCACTAGATTTATCCTCGGAATACAGTAATTGGAGATTTGCTCAGTCCTCTGACTTCGTATTGGCCTTTATCTTCCTGTCGGCAATGCAATAGTAAAACCAAAATTCGTCTGTTTTAGTTTTTCTGTAATATAACTGAACAGATAGACAAAAAACGTAAAACCGAGTCTTTTCTGTAGACTAGTTCCTAAGAAAGGTTGGGTTTTTATGTCAATATCTTTAAGTGCAGAGAAATAATATGGTAAAGTAAAAATGGCTCAGCTAGCTATGGAGAAATAATAATTCGGATAATTATGTATATGCATAATGCAGTGGACAATATCCGTCACCGACATAGCTGAAAGAATTTGGAATTAGCAGTGGATAGTAACATGTCGCCACTTACTGTTATGATAAAAATATACCAACGGCATACACACTAGATAATTACCGTATTTAAGGAGTCAGGAATAAACATACTGAGTTCAGGAGAATTGTTAGTTCCTTGATAGATTATGCACGAAAAATGTACACTAATTAAACTCTACCACGTCTTAAAAGTATCAAAACCTATCACCCCAACACTACACTTTTAATTTTCCCTCCTTAAAAAAGGGAGGGCAGCGGTGTGTTTTCGGCGGCCCTAGCCCCGTGTGTGGTGGTGGGGGGGTCCGACCCCCACCCAGAGGGAGGCCCGGTAATCAAGGCACGCAATCTTCGGCGAACCCTTAAAAACTTTAAAACTCATCGGCGCCTTGCGCCATTCCGTGTCAACATATACAAACATGTATGAATGTGTGCGAACTTGTGTATTAATGCAATTTTGTTTTTAACTGGCTTACGTTAGCTCTTCTTTAGTAGTTACTTTTTAGGGTTATTTTCTTGTTTACCTATTTCGGGTGTTGTTTTTTAGAAAAGAAACATAACTATAATTCAGTTTCCTTATAGGTACATCAATACATTAAAAATATGCTTTTTTTTAATATCTTACACTTTAGTATCATTCTTCTTTATAATAACCTTTTTATGCACCTCCTTTTATTTATTTCACTGCAGACCCAAGCCTTTTTGAGGATGTTACTCATTTGATCCTTGAAAGTCCTCCTAGGACGACCTTTAGCTGTAGTTCCTTCCACATTCGCACTGTAAATTTCTTTTGTCATTCTTCTTTCACTCATACGCTCTAAATGTCCAAACCAACGCAACATACCCTTTTCTCCTTCATTAATACATCATCTTTCAAATCACACTTCTCGCGTATGACTCACTCTGTCACATAACTTCACTCCACATATTTTTCTTAAAGACCGCATCTCAACTTCCATGATTTTTCTGCCATTCGTGTCATTTATAGTCCAGGTAATTGATTAATCTTCATAGTTTGGTCGTCAGGGTTTTGTTCGTATGTATGTATGCAGGACATTGATTGTTATTTTGAAAACTTGGTGTTGTTATTCCTTAGCTCCTTAAAATATAATTAAATAAAAAACCAACCTGACCTAACAATGTTTAAAAATCTAATAAGAAGCACGCATCCCCGTCAAAAGTTCATTACGTTCTACAAGTGTGTGTATTAACTTTGCGTGTGTGCGTGTGCACAAATAGGGTGGTTTTAATTTTTGGGGGTTCTTTAATGACACTTCTTCGCATCGATTTTAGCATTTTCGAGGGTAGCTCCTTTGTTTAGCTCTATCGATTCCAACTTTTTATTCATAAAGTCTCGGTGAGTGAGCATGCATGCGTGTTTGTGCTTACGTTTGCATGCGCTTGCATTGCATGTGTTTGCATGCACGTGAGGGGTAACGGTTGAAGTTCGTAAATTAATCGTTTCGTTATCGATTTTTTGTTTCGGAAGGTGTAATTTGAGGGTTGTAACACCATTTACTTTCGTGCTAGGCGGGTATTAAGTACTACTTGCAACCAGTGTTTTAGTTTTAATAAATAAATCTGCCTCTCTTATTTCAATTATCTCTCTCGCGGGTCTGCTGGAAGAAATCTCTCTCAGAGATAAGTTCACCCTTTGTACTTATTGTACATTGTATTATTTTTATTATTATTAAATAAGAGTTAAATAAATAAATACTTAAATAATACTCAATCAACTATTAGTGTTTTAGGCCATAGAACAGAAAACACCTAACTTTTTTTATCTATAAGTCAAGAAACGTAGACACTGACTTTAAAGATGCGCGGTAAGTAATCAAAATTACATATAAAAACAATTATATTGATCAAATTGCACACAAGGGTCCATCGGATAAATATGACCATATGGCTTTTAGCGAACACTTTCAGGCATCTTATTTATAGTGAAAATTGTACGGGAGAATGGAGATGCGGGTGCAAAAATACAATTATGACATAACCTGATTCACAAGTTCATAGAATTGTCCTGCGAGCTATAGCGAAAGTAATTACATACATATTATTACATACGAGTATATACATACACTTGGCTAATTCCAAACTAAGATTTTTTCCTATTTTTTTTTTAATTAGACAAGGATTAGACAATTCAGAAGTACAACATCCAGACCGTTACCAAATTGTACAAAGTTGTCTGTACCCGGTGAGAATCGAACCGACGACCTCTGGCGCTCGAGTCTAATGACGAATCCACTAGGCCAACGACAAGGCGGTCTATTCAACGCAGAGTGTAAACGAAGTCACAAACAACGGTTTATACTTTTTTTTATCAGACGAATTATAGCCGACCTCTGTCCCGGCACGAGTACCTTCAAGAAGTAATCAAGCAACCAAAACAAAAACCCCGATACGCACGAAAAATTAATTAATACAAATTAAAGAAACGAAATAACCGGATGAAGACGCGCCAATGAAAGGGGCAAGCCTCCCCCCCTACCCCCCTTACACCCCCTAAAAATTTAATTCATCACGCCGGTCCTGAGACATATCTCCTTGTCTGTCCCTTCCCCTTTCCGCCATTCTTTGCTTTCTTACAAGCTTTTTCCAAGAGCAAGACGGATATATACACCCTGTATATCTTCAGTACAGCTGCACGCAAAACTGTACCCTTTCTTCTTTACTCAAAACACTTTTCAGATTGACGTGCAGAGTGATTTAGGATCTTTCATGTAACCCGATATACACAGGCTGTTTCATTCGTTCGCATTGAAAGCTTAAAACAAATAAACGTGAGACGTCGCGAGATAAGGTTTTGTTGGTCTTTACGATCCGTCTGTCGGTAGTAGATTCGGTTCCCGGGTGGAGTTGAAGTTAATTTAGTTTGAATGGTGCATCGTCAGTCCTCATATACGTATAGCTGATAAATACAAGACGTGTTATTAATTCAGAGATGCATGTTTAGTTTTAAATTAAGAAAAATTACTATTAAATAAGAATCGATTATATAAAATATCGATTTAATCTTCAACTTATTGAAGTTATTTCGTGGATAAATCAGATTTACTTATTATTAAACATGTCCACATTTACTCAAATATTTGACTTACATTACAATTAAAAAGCAATATATCTAAAATCATATAAAAATTCGTGTGAAAAATGTTCTGTTTTTGAAATCTTTTTGACAGAGCCATATAATCTCTGATAAAACGCTGAAGTAGTCCTACATCTGAGAACAGATTTAGAAGAGAATGGGCGATAATAGTCAAGAGGTTGCACACTAAAGGTCGGAGAATGCAGAAATGAAGAAACGACTCGAACTACGGCGGGCGGGGGATTTTTCGTAAGAGCCCACTTCTGAGATGCAAATGACTTATTACAAAGACTGTGATTGCACGATATTAATTAACTGTAGTTTGTTTAGATTTTCGCCCTGTAAGGCGAGGTTCGCCTAAGGCTTAATCTTAGGCGAGCTACAGTTCATGTCAGCCTTTAGACGTCCACTGCTGGACATAGGCCTTCCCCAGTGAACGCCACCACACCCGGTCCTCCGCCCTCCGCATCCAGCCGCTTCCGTCCACCTTCTTTAGGTCGTCGGTCCATCTGGCGGCGGGGCGTCCCACCCTGCGCGTGCCAATCCGTGGTCTCCACTCCAGAACTCGTCTGCCCCAACGGCCGTCGGTACTACGACAGATGTGGCCCGCCAACTGCCACTTCAGCCTGCTAATCCTTTCGGCTATGTCGGTCACCTTCCTTCTTCTTCGGATTTCTTCATTACGAATCATATCCTTCAAAGATACGCCGAGCATAGCCCTCTCCAGAGCTACAGTTACTAAGTCCAAACTACATGTTGCCCGCGATTTCGTTCGGTTGGAATTTTCATCTCTAGGGATGGTATTTCAAAAAATCCTAACGCAGTGGTCACCTATATTATTTCATGATCCTCTGTGCAAAAGTTCATGTTTCTATATCTTGTGGTTTGAACAGAGCGTTGAATAAATCAGGGTATCCATGTATATATAACCATAGTTATTACGTGAATAATAATGTATTTGCCAAGTTTTACTATGATACCATATGTATCTACTAGTCATATATATATCGTTGAATATCAAATATAAAATTCAAGCTTTTAAGAAGCTGTCACCGCTGAGAACACATTTCCAAAGTATGTTTTTCTTCTTAAATATAATTATCAGGTGCATTATTATTATTATGTGGAGAATAAATACACATAGCTTTTCGCGATGAACGGTATATAAATAAGAAAAATATTTAGAAAACAAGAGGCGTCGTTTGATAGACCAATATCACCAAGACCATTTATTCGTACGAATTTCAGTTACTTATAGGATACAATTATTCAACTAAAAAGGATGTAGGGAATTGATATCAATTTTTTGCATACGAGTACCTCATAAGCGTAAAGTTATAAAGTCAAAACATGTTTTGGAAAAAATACATAAAAGAAATGGTGCTGTTGTCGCAATATTTGTCTCGTTCTCACATGTGCATGCTTCGTTGGTGCGGTAGAAATAGAAACAACTGACACCGCATTTTGCGGTCTGTTTCCAGCAGTGACAGCAGCTTTTATACGGCACAGAGTTTTGCTGCATTCTACCATAAAAGGTGTTCAAATTCAATTCATAGTCACATTCATGTTGGTCGTTAGAAAATATAAGTATATAAGCTAGCTAGTTATAAGCCTACCTTCTACCATAAACGAACGATGACGTTTCTATTACAACGCAGACAACGTCGCAGGTAAAAGCTAAACAGCTACATTAAAACACAAAACTCAACTTTCCACCTCAACCCGTTCCAAACCAACTGACCAAACTTTGAGCAGCTGAAACTTCTCAGGGAGACCGCAAAAGTTATTTTTACACAGCACCGCCATGACGTAACTCATTAAAATCAAAATCGACTGGAAAACGTCCCGATACCGCTGTCTTTACCAACCTCTTATCAGAGAAACCGCTTTCAATTAACTAGTAAATAAAGCCTTATGTACTTGTTAACTCTTCATATAATGAGTTAATAACACAACACATATACACTTGCCTTACAAATGGAAAATCGTCAACACATATAAAGTACACGCACACTGCGGAGAAGTTCGTGACGTATATAAAACGCGTCTTTCTTCTTGTATTCTTAATTAGCGTGTCGGGTAGCCCCGTCTCGTTTTCTCTCAGAGTGTTAATTAGAAGGTTGTCCCTCTCGCGCTTTCTTAATACATTCTTCCTCTCCGCGGTGTTTCTTTACGTTTTTATTTGTGTGCGTGTCTGTGTGCGGTGGTGTTTAATTTACATGTACTTGTATGTCAGTGTACAGTCTAAGGGTAAAGTGGTTCAAGTTTTTCTCGTAGATTGATTGCAGAACAATAGTTTTAGTAATGTATTAGTGTAATCTTAACAAAAAAATACCAGAAACTCATCTTTGTACGTATTTTCCGAATAAAATCACAAACCCACCTACCTTTACTAATATTTAAGGATTTTTTGATTATTTTACTACTGACGGCTGCTGATGCTGTGCTGAGATTATTAATAAGCAGCAATTCATTTATTTATTAGTTATTATATTACATTTATTGATCGTGACTTCTTGAAACAGATGCGGTCAATGCACCTTTATGCAGTTATAGATACCTGAAACAGCTATTGATTTCGAAAAACTACTACACATTAAATGAATACTTAAACGATAAATTATGATACAATTATTATTTACAGATATTTAACAAATTAAATAAAAATAATATTTATACAAATAATACATAATACGAGTACATTTATGTACATTTATATAATAATAAACAACTTGATAACGTCGACAATATTGTTGATCCTCCTCTTCCTGTGCCCAAATGGGTCCACGGGAACTCTGTTTTTTTTATCATCTATTAACATGGAATGCAATAAAGTACTGATTACTAATTACTAGATGGCTCGTTACATATAAGTACTATATAATTTAATTTATCGTCTAAAATGTTCTATGAAATAAAACAATAAGAAAAGACGTCGCTCACAATCTTTTTTGTTTTCCAGAAATATCTCTGAAAAAATTCTATCTATAATAAAGCAAAAATGACGCGTATTTCGTGTTCGAAATTTTAGCTTAATCTGTACAGTATTATTCGAGTTATCCGCCGTTTCAATGGATCCCTAAAATACACTTAACATCTTGAAAGTTTCATTCAATTCCAAAATAACTTATCTGTATTTGTTTTAATGATAACCTTATTTTTATACAATTTAAATTTAATTATAATGTAAATAAATAAATCTTTATTGAATAGAAACCTATGTCCAACAGTGGACGTCTAAGGGCTGATATGATGATGAATAGAAATATAATCATAAAACTAGATGTAGTCTATTATTACTTATTATTAAATGTTTATTAGAAAACAATAATTGATATTCGTTGGAAGCTTTCTTAATTCCTGAGTCATCGTCCCGTTCGCCTGTACCCGGGTGCTTTATACGAATGTGGGTATGCGCGAAAGGGTGTCAGCGGCGCGGGCCGGCGCGACGGGGCGCGGGAGGGGGTGCCACGTACACATAAACACTTATAAAAGTTTTTTGACAACAACCCCCTCGCCCCGGCGCCTCTCCCCTCGAATTCGCTAATTTATGTTACTTTTTTAATCAATACGCGAGGGTGTATGGAGTTATAGGTTCCATCGACTCTTTGTTACGCAAGTGAATGTTTGTTTGCGTAAGTAATTGGTTTCTTGTTATTGTTTCATGTGCTTCTGTTAACTCCAATTAATGATATTTCGAGGTACACTCGCGGAATGGGAATAATTAGCAGGTAAGTGGTCACCTTAACTTGACCGTATTATACAATAACTACGATTGATAACAAAAGATAGCACACGATGATATTTAAATTATTGTAAGTACGGAAATTTTGAAAATCCAAACTGCTAAATATTGCCTTTCCGTGAGTGTACATAGAAATATATTCACGCTGTTTTTATTACGGGGTAAGCAGCCAGGAAGATACTTGAAGAAAGTAGTAGAAATGAACTAGAAACGAAACGAAAATAACTTCGTATTTTGTCTAAAAGAGTTATGCTATTTACATTGTTTATAGAATCAGACTGTTGGGGGATACAGTTCTCGAGTGAAAATCTGTCGCATGGATCGATGGTCAGAAGTTTAATGGGAAGCTAAGGCAGTCTCTTATGAATTGACAGTCATATTATGGAACACTAGAATCAAACACATGTGTTAGCTTCGGTGTCTCATAGAGGAAATAGGTACCTACACACTTAAAAAGTCTCATTTTATGTCAGCATATATATACAAAACGGTGACCACCCGACATGTCGCAGCTCGCGGATAGTAGTCCATCCGTCAAGCCACTACCTGAATTCCTGTGGCCGACCGGTGCCCACTGCCCACGTGCCGGGCTGATGGTGCTTAATGGCCAACGGGTGCCCGCTGCGAACACATTTGTCAACATACGAGTACTTATGTTATGCGAACATAGAAAGTGGGGACCAAGTTTAAAGGATTCAGGGAATGAGGTGTGATGAGGGAGGAGGGAATGTCAAACCATTATCATCATCATCAGGTTATTTTTGACTCCACTGCAGGAGCACAACCCTCTCTCATCTGCCGGAGACAGACGGAGGATTTGGCCTACACTCCCCGCGCTGGCCAGACGGGTTGGGGAGGCAGGTATAGGTATAGGGATAGGTACCTAATTGTTATTATTTAATGTTATTTTTATTCAAGGAAGTGGGCCTTCAGGAAAGTTGGTTATTCAGGGACATGGCCCTGACTGACCGACTGGACATTCCAGGAATGGACGTAACAGGCCCGAGGGACATAGTTTAAGTATTATTTTTATAATACTAACAACGAAACACGAGACTTGAGAATTGACAGTGTGTGTGAGACGTGCTTGAGGTCACTTCACTCTTAAATTTCTCTACTTACAAACTATCTAATTAGTACTAAGTTTAGATTTTCGGCTGCTAGAAGCGCTACTGTTGAGAATCATTGCGTCGTCAGTAGACAACCGTCAACTAGGTCAGAGGAGAAATAAATATTAACATAAATTACCATACACTTCATTTTTATCGATCTTCAATAAACCTAACGAGATAAGAGGGTAATCCGAATATATATCACGAGCCTCGTATAACACCTACTTAAGTCGTCAATCTTGTCCTTAAAAATAAAGTTATATCTCAATTTTCCGTCTCGGCAACCCTCTGTATGCGACGTGGAAATCCGCATACCACTGACAATTTTACAATAACATTGCATCAAACAAAATCGTACTGTAGCACTTTAACAACAGAGTTTAAGTCGACTGCAAAATTAAATTTGTCAACATACCTGCTGAAATTCGCACATCGCTGACAAACTTACACGTACCGTTGTCAAATTAAAAAACGCTTCCTGATTCTCAAATGAAAAACATTGAACCACTGCAAATGTAAATTTGTACCATACGGACCAGCAATTTTATCTCTACGTTGTGCCAATGGAAAATCCTAGTTATTTCGTAGTAATAAAGGAGAAGTGAGATGTAAGGAAAATTTGGTATTGCTGTTAACACGCAGCGTGATGGATCGTCTGTCACACGCGTGACAAAACTGTCACGCAGAGGTTTCATGTGGTTTGAGTGACACAAACGTATTAATTCTTTTTTGGCTACGAGGGTGAGAGTCACATTAGTATTTATGAAAAATATACATAAACGAAAATAAAAAGATTTTCATTGTATAAGATTTTTTGGTAACCATTTAACACTTTCGTGGACAGTACGCACGTCGTACAGGCAGATTCTACTGGGAAATTTTTTCGTATTGATTCGTCTTCTAGTGGGGCAACACGAACTCACGTCATATCGTCTGTGTCCACGAATGTGTTAATAAGTACATACAACAATAATTCTTTAGTCCACGCGAGCAGAGTCGCGGGCACAGCTAGTAAATAAATAAAATATGTGTGTGCGTGTGTGGCGAGACGCCTGATGCAGACGAGGTGTTCAACGTGACCAACTCGCTGCGGTTTCGGGATCGGGATTGAGAGTCTGAGTGGGAGTGGGATTGGGAGCGAGAGTGGGAAGTGGAGCGGATTCTGTAGTCCACGCGAGCGGAGCCGCGGGCATAGCTAGTAATAAATACAACATTTAAAAATGACTCTTTCAAACAATATTTTGGAAAATATATTTATTATACCAGACTACTGCTGCTGCTATAACTATTAACTATTTTATCTGGGTTCTCTGAATGTCGTTTCGAAGAATGTCGCACTTGAACTCTTGGATTGTTGTAACGGACATTTCAAAGCTTTCAGGTATTTGTGGGCAGTCCACACCGAAGATAATTAGTATACCATACATATCCGGAACAAAATAGGATATATCACACCGATCTGGTACAAAACTAATATACCACAAATATCCGAAATAAAATATAATAACGTAATATACCACAAGTATCCCGAATAAAATAGTCTTTGTGGGCGTAATGTCTGTCAAAACCTCCATGTGACTAAATGTCCAAAGTTTCCCAAACGACCAAGTGTCAGAATGTCCAAATGTCCAAAGTTTCCCAAACGACCAAGTGTCAGAATGTCCAAATGTCAATCGTCAAAACGACCAAGTGTCAGAATGTCCAAATGTCAATTGTCAAAACGACCAAGTGTCAGAATGTCCAAATGTCAATCGTCAAAACGACCAAGTGTCAGAATGTCCAAATGTCAATTGTCAAAACGACCAAGTGTCAGAATGTCCAAATGTCAATCGTCAAAACGACCAAGTGTCAGAATGTCCAATGTCAATCGTCAATACGTCCAAGTATCAGAATGTCCAAATGTCAATCGTCAAAACGACCAAGTGTCAGAATGTCCAAATGTCAATCGTTAAAACGACCAAGTGTCAGAATGTCCAAATGTCAATCGTCAAAACGACCAAGTGTCAGAATGTCCAAATGTCAATCGTTAAAACGACCAAGTGTCAGAATGTCCAAATGTCAATCGTCAAAACGACCAAGTGTCAGAATGTCCAAATGTCAATCGTCAAAACGACCAAGTGTCAGAATGTCCAAATCTCAATCGTCAAAACGACCAAGTGTCAGAATGTACCAATGTCAATATGTCCGCAATCATCAATCTGCCTGCCCAGAGTTGTGATTAGGGCATAAACGTCACATCATTTTGAGAGACTGCTAGTCCTACAGTCGCATTTATTATAGGCTGTTAATGTTCAAATTGGGCGATAGATACAGTTTAGTATCATGTGGTCCAACTGGTCCAATCATATGCCATTGCCGATCAAATTGCTAAAATTGTTTCTATTTCCTTTCGTAAAGTTCGTCTTTCTAATAAACAAGGCACATTACTTAAATGAGTTCAGTAGTAACTCTTCCTTTCAAACAATTACAACTACCGTAAGCCACACCCATGACGTATCTGCTCTCATTTAGGCATAGCGCACACTGGCGCGCTGCACCGCGCGGTATCGGCCACTAATTCAATGCGCGCCCGCGGCCCCCTGTGAAGGCCGGCCTGTAATACTCGCCCATAAATCTATTATAGTTCGATCCATAGATTAAGGAAGCTGGGTGATATTATTATCTGCTTTGTAGGTATCCACCATCTCCATGACTTTCTCACTCAAAGTCAAAGTCAGTCAGAATCATTTATAGTATATGAGTACACTTGATACATATTTTATCGACTACCGCTTCCTAGGTGTTAGCGCTGTGAAGAAGAAACGGCGCAACATTCACACATGTTCTTTTCATCATCATCATGTCGGGTTGTTGAAAATCGACACCTATATCGATAGGGTAGGGTGGTTTAAGAGTGCGCATTTTTTCTTTAGCTAGTTGTAAAAATTTTAGTAACATATTTGACGAAATAAACCGTATTAATTTACAAACCTTATTTATTAGGCAACAATTTACTATATAAGTTTTGAAATTATGGTGTATTTTTTTTAGTTATATCAATAAAATTACGAATTGGGAAACGCGCACCCTTACACACCCGGTTGTGTCAGAGTACGCGTTGATATCGATAAGGATGCGCAGATAATAATATCTCTTCAATGCGATTTTATCTATTTAATATGTACTTTCAAATGAAGAAAATTAAGATCAAAATGGGGTTTAAGCTTTGAACTTACCTGGAGTGTTTATTTTTTGCACTAGATAAATAATATTTGGGCAACAATCGTTATGTTCATAGACACTTCGAATACATTAAAGTTATCATCCGCATCCTCTTATCGACCGCGCACTCTTACACCGGCTTACCCTTAATAGCAGAACTGGGTGTGGGCGTGCTTGGTACATGAAAATGTTGGAGACATTCGACTGGAAGAAAAACATCAAAACAGACTTTCAAAGGATTTACCAAAATTCACTTTCATCATCATCATCAGGTTATTTTTGTCTCCACTGCAGAAGCACAACCCTCTCTCATCTGCGGGAGACAGACGGAGGATTTGGCCTACACTCCCCGCGCTGGCCAGACGGGTTGGGGAGGCCTGATTGATGTTTTATAATGTTTGTTTTAAAATTAACTTTGCAACGAGCAATTTATGGATGCCAATTCCAAGACGTATACGAAATTCTAATTTTGATGGTCTATGGTCCAAAAGAAGAACAAGGTAGCGGTTCTATACATTTCAATCTATTATTTTGTCAAAGATCTTATTGAAGGAACCGAAAATTCTTGTAATATTTTATTAGTAGAGGAGATTGTTTACCTGAGTGTACGTACATGCCTAGCGGTACTAGTAACTTTCAATGACGGAGTGACTGCTGCTGGGATAAGTTGTCTCTTCCCGAAGGAAAGTATTACCATGGTAAAAACTGGCCTTGGTTCATCTTTGTGAAACAGGCTATATGTATGTAAAATATCATGAAGATCGGTTGAATGGTCGAGCCGAGAAAGGCTAACAAACAAATACACAAACTCGCTTTCAGATATAAGAATTAATGCGAATTTATGTGTAAGCGCAAACAACTGTATCATTTTATTTCTTATTATATTACCTATCATAACAAATTATATACGAAAACCTGGCCATAGAACACATCTATGAATTTGAAAAAATAAACATAGATCAGATAAGTGGTTCACGAGTTATATGCTCATTAACGGACATAGAGACGTTGCGATTTATAATGTGTAGAGATGATGCCAAGATCCTAAATAATGTAATATTTATTAGTCATTTAACTCCTTTAATAGTTCCAGATCCGAAGTCTACGCTATATAATTATTACCCGCACTTCGCCTCATTCGAGCGTATGTTATTATATCTGGGCATACTACACAACAAAGTCTCGCAGCTCGCGTGGCAAGTTAATTGCTAATTAATTCGCCTGGATCCGGCCCTGTTTAACTGTAATTATTGACCGCTCTCATATTGTAGCACGCCTCTAAGCCTGCACTGCATGTGGGAATTGTAACGCGGGTGGCAGTTGATACTAGTAATTAAGCCCATGATACTATTATAAATGCGAAAGTGAGTTTGTTTGTAGCGATTTCATGGCTCGGCTATTTAATCGAGTATGGTGACTCGAGGATGAGTATGAATCATTTATTTATTTTTATAACATTTTCATTCATATCTGTAGCCTGTGCCATAAAGAGACATAAACATAGGTTAGTTTAGTGATGTGATGAGCAGTTCGGACTTCTCATGGCATAAATATGACGTTCATAGTGTTTGAAGCATTTTATTTTTCTATCGATATCTAATGCATGTATTGTCACTGTGGTTTCACTGGAAGTCAAATTTGAAAACTAAAACTTTGTATTAATTAATATTTTCTCACCACTTTTAAATAAGTGGTTCATAACATTACTTCTATAAGTCTCTTGCATTACTAACAAAATGAACTATATTAACTGAAAATATAGTAATTTTATTTACTTATTAATTCGTCAAAATCACCATCGTCCATAACGTCAGTGGAAAGGTAAAAACGCTAAAGCGACACATTGGTCGAAAGTGAATTAGTTATTAATACCATCCGACTGTATTTTTTCTCTGCGTCGATCTGTCTATGTATATGTATATGTTTAGCATTTTTTACCTGACTAACATTTATTATATTTTCAGGTGATTTTCGCTAAAGCGACAACTATCTCGTGAAATAAAAGACCTATAATGATTCTTTGTTTTACATAATTAAGCAGTTATTAAACAATCGTATTTTTTTCAAGATACATAAAAATACTCCTCAGATATTATTTTTTTCCAAAAAAAAACTTTTAACCTCTCTCCTGTATAGTTGTCAAACTGGCGCTTTAGCGTTTTTACCTTTCCACTGACGATATGGAAAACAGAATACTTATGCATTTCTTGAAAAACAAAATTTCAATTTTTATTTTTTTGTCAATTTATCGATATCGATAGAAAAATTACATTAAGTCCGAGCACTACGGACGTCCATTTTTGCCATGAAAAGTCCGACTATGGTGATGGTGAGTTACGAGATGAGACGACAATCTTTCGCCAAATTCGATAGCAGTTTTTTCATCAACTTTATGGAATCATTTTTGGAACCAAATCTGTGTAACCAACGCTAATCGCGTCTGTAGAACGCATGCTGCAGAGAATGGACTCCCGGCGTGGAAACGGCAGGTATTTTAATAGAAACTCCCGCCAAGTCACGTTGTAGGCCGGCACACGGCGCGTGCGCACCCGAACTGTGCCGGACTGGTTATTGAACTCACACCATACTGTTATACTGGGTTTATTAGTGCATCGTGATATATCTATAATAGCAGTTTCGATTCCCTCTACTTTTTGTCTTAAAGGAACTAATTTACAAAGCTATTTTTGAACGATACGTATAAGGAATCTTCCATAAACCACGTGACGACATTGGTTGTTTTAATTGTATTCCCATAACTATATATCTGACAAACAGCAAATTAAATTTTTAATTAAAAATAATTTAAAATCTAGGGACTGTCTGGAGGGTGCGGGGAGTGGTCCTCATCACAATGGCCCTTGGCCTTGGTTTGTCTATTCATGGACATAGGGGGCTTCCATTGGTCGCCTGTCATGGACTCAGTGACGTTGATGTCGTCCACCCACTGGGCTTCCATTATACTATCATCATTATTCATTAGCCTATTTACGTCCACTACTTAAATTACCAACTAAGCTACCAGGTAAGTTATAAATTATCCTTAATAATTAAATATATATTTTTTAATAATAGCCTTTTTATTTCCGATTATATTTACATTTAGCTTATGAATAAATCAAAAAGAAAATAAAGTAATTTTCAAAGTAGTATGAAATAATTAATTTCTAGAATCAACAATCCTTATTAGTTTTCTTCGGTGTGTCTTTCAACATAGGCCTCCTTCAGCAATTTCCACGGCTGCCTATCTCTAGCCAGTCGTGTCCACACATAATTATCCTTATTCCACACTAAATTCGTCCCTGGCTTGAAGCATTCGATGCTCTTACTCAGCAATAAAATATCCCGGCAACAAAGTTCTTAAGTACCTACGTACTCTACCCATTCTTGATAACACTTTATGTGAACTATAAAATTCGCGTCGTCTCGACAAGCGCCTGCAATTTCGACGAGCATGTAAGTCTTATATTTTGCAAAGTATCGAAGTAACTTTAATTAAACTATTACAGATACGAATTTGGGTATATTTATAACTCCTTACAATATGAAGTACTTCATCATCAGCCGAAATACGTCCACTGCTGAACATAAGCCTCCCCAATAGAGTGCCACTTTAGGTGGGCTGTCTATTTGAAGATTAATCACCACGCTTGGCCTGCCATATGACTTCCCAATAGAATTTATCCATGAAATCTATTTTTTTTATCCTAAACCAACTAATAGAATCATCAATACGCCTATTGGTGGTTATATAAGATCGTTTGGGGAAAAAAATCATCACAGATAAATTCTATTGGGGAGTCTTATGTTCAACAGTGGACGTATTTAAGCTGATGATGAATAAATTAACCAAAAGCCTAAAGTCTAGTCTAAATACATGCCTGGCTTTCTCATTATCTTAAAGGCTATAATAACCGCATTACTATATCACCCATCACCACTTAACCGAAGGCTGGAGTCTAGGTACTAGTTACTGCATAGGTTACTTTACATCTCAATCAGTGTCTCTGTTGCCCTATACATTATCTTGACATGTCAATTTGTATCAATACTGACCCAATTACCAGTTGGTTAACTTCATTAGTTCCAATCTTATTTAAATGTCAGTAGGTATATCGTATACGAGTTTGAAAAGGAAACCTTTCGTGGTATCTTTCACTGATATGGAAAGATTTACTCTCTGCTTCTTTTTATTTAACATATGTACATAATTAATTTGTCGGTAGTCACTTTCAAAACACTGGTTTTATCAAAAGAACAGGAGGAGATCCGAAAGAAGGTAATCGACATAGCCGAAAGGATTAGCAAGCTAAAGGGGCAGTGAGCGGGCCACATCTATCGGGAGTTCTGGAGTGGAGACCGCTGATCAGCACGTGCAGGATGGGACACCCCTCCGCCAGATGGAATGACGACCTGAAGAAGGTGGCCGGAAGCGGTTTGATACAGAGGGCAGAGGACTAGGTGTGGTGGCGTTCATCGAGGAAGGTCTATGTCCAGCAGTCGACGTTTAAGGACCAATATGATAATTATGAAACTATAAGAATTAGGACCATACATGTAAAATTGCCCGGCAAATGGTTTGAAATTATAGAAATTCCAGGTAAACATTTCTAAGATATTTCAGGAATACTAAAAAGTTATGAATTCACGGAACGCGCACATTGTGTACGACGTCAGACTTTTAGACTACCTACCAGACGAGCGTCGCACACTCTTCATAGAAAACGATATGTAAATAGAACAGATAGTGAAGGAAAGGAGATAACTGCCGTAGCCATGCCGTTATCTATTCTGTGCCTTAGCTTTAAGTAATTGACAGGAGCAGGAAGTTACCAAACAAGCTTATTCATTTTTCTATAATTTGTAACTATGATGAAGCCAAAAGGAGGGTTTTGATTTTAGCAGTATATGCATGTTTATTTGAATGTAGATAGGTTACTTGGTAGAGCCTAAACTACCGTACTACGTTATAGCCTATCAAAAACTATGAAATATCGAAAAAGTCGGCGGCCAGACGCCGTATTATTCATTGTATTATTGTCGTTTAAACCCACTGAATGGGTATCAATTTAAATGTTAAATATATATAAATTAATACTATGAGTTTTAATAGAAAGCTACATGGAATTACGGGTTTTGGGCATAATAATCAGGCGTAGATATGTTATTTCGTTTGGGGGGAGGAGGGGACTGTAATTAAGCGAACTGATTCAGAACTGCTAAACATATCTATCGATCTCTCGTTAAATCTCCAGCGTAAGTCCATACCTCATCTGGTGACCACACAATCCGGGCTGTAAATGGTGAGCGCAGATCGGCGCGGGCGACGCCGCACGATCGCCAGATATACGGTCGCCGGCCGCTCTATATAAATCACTTCCTAGTAACGATACAATGCTCAGGATAGTCTACTGGTAGCTTTGAGGAGGGCTAGAGCTATCATAGAGCATCCCCTTATGTAAACACGTAATAAAACAAAAAATATATGTGCCTTTTAGCCATATACCGACATAAAATACTAATCTTCTGGTGTTATCGCAGTCCTAGTTAACAAGGACCAACTATCTCATATCAATTATAACGATGACGAAATCTACAAGTCATTCTGGCGTTTAATATCTGGATCAAAAGACATTAGAACGTCATCAACTGATATATTTTTAGCAGGACTACTAGATTTTTAGAATATTAATGTCTTGTAGGTACCTTCTAGGTCTTAACACTTCCGCACATATCTGTCAGCTTGCGAAATCTATGGCGTCCGTTGCGCGTACGCCGGCGACATCCGTATGAGGGCGGGCGTGATATATCGCCCCTGTAGCGTTAATAAGCGAACACGAGGCTCGTGATCGCCAATAGCGAGAGTGCAGACTTTCTACGGCGAATTTCTTCAGACGTTTTATAAGTTACTTACAAACTTATAGTAGAGACTCCTTTAAACAAAACATTTCGAAGACTAGGGTCATTCCTGGGAGAAGCGTTCTTCGCGTCAGATTCGTGGTTTTTTTTCATGACTGGTGAAAACTAAAATTACATGACAAAAGAAGTCTTAAAAACGAGTCAAGCTCAATAAGGCACTCACGTAGACGTTATAGGTTCATAAAAAAAAAAAAACTTGCCACGGATCTCACCAAATGGGAAACTCTGCGAGCGCTTCGCAATGTTACTCGATAGCTTCACCCCAGCAGTGCGTTGCATACACTAGAAGGTCCCCGGTAGACCGGTTTCGGCGAAATACGTATTGCCGGTCACTTAGGACATCGTTACTTTCTAGGTATGAGAGGAGGCGGTTGTTTATAACACGCTCCGTAACTTTATAGAATATGGAGGTGATTGCAACGGGTTGGTAATTGGCAGCACGCATTGGTCAGCACGACTACCCTATTTGGGCACAGGTTGCACGTTAGCAAGCTTCAAGGACTTTGGGACAATACCTTTCTCCAGGGAGAGGCGGTAAGTAACATATACATATAATTTATTATGATCCTTATGTATTTTTTGCTCTACATTGTAGGTACGGCTGTATACGCATGTAAATTTATAAAAAAATACTTTGATTTCGCACAGAAATTAATGAGATAGAATACCTAGTCAAATCCATGGCCACGTCAAATCCACGGATCCTACAGCCATGGATCTGACGACAATTCAAAAATGAAGCTATTTCTATAAAACTACAAATAATTTCTTATTCATTTTGATTTCAATATCTACTCAGGGATAAACGCATCCATGTTTTCGGGAGAATTAAGTGTAACTATTTTCAATTTAGTAGCAAGACATGCCACGAGTTTTACCTACCCTACCGAACCAAAATTTTAAAAATTGAAAGAACTTACCAATAAAGTTTTGCGCGAAAGCTTGTGCCAAATCCTTCCCGTCCAAACACTGCAGCATAACTGATGATGTTTTGGACCAATCACGAGACACTTACCGCGTATTCAACCAAGTAGGTGAACATATTTTTACCCGCCGCGTGACATTTAATTGAACAACTACAGACACTAGATTTTTGATTATATTAGAACAATGGGTACATGATTTAATAGAGGTACTCTTTGCGTATTCAACAAAGTAGAAATTAATTATTATTTTAAATGTAAAAAATATAATACACAGTAACACATCAAGCGCCGTGCGTGTGACATGTAAAAAACTTGTAAAATCACCCTATTTTTCAGTTTCAAATGGATGTTTATGCAATTTATTGTATAAAATATTGGTTTCAATTGATAGGCCTCAATACTACATTAGTTAAGTAAACTTTTAAGTACTAAATTAGTTAAGTGTGTTGTATATTATAATTTATATTACGCTGTGACCTTCAAAACCAAGTGTCCCAGGATGGACCCACTAGCACTGAGATAGCTAACTGATCTGGCCCGAGCGTGATATTCTAAACAAATTTTTTAAGGCTTTAATAAGCGACACCTGTAGGTTGATGGTAAGATTCCCTTTACAAGCATGGACTCTTTGCCTGTAAGCACGTTGATATCGAACTTTAATGTAATAATTAAAACCTACTGATATATGAGTACCTATAGAGTGATTTGATTTATCTACAACGTCACTTAAAGCTTCATCCGGTGGCGTCTTAAAAACTCACTGTGGTCGTGGAATCTTTAACATTTTCCACACAAAAACTTAAAAAATTAAGAAGGTACCTATTCAGAAGAAATTGGTAGCATAGCAAGTCACTTACAATATATCGCGTATTCGTCTCACAAGGCCGGTACGGAATACATCTAGGTCACATTCGCGCGAAGTGCCCGTGTACGGACGAGCTGCGCCAGCGCCGATAAATATACACGTCACAGGAACGTGTAGCTTACAGACCAACATAACTTTGCATCTTCCTTAAAAATTCTTAGACTAATCTCAACTTTAATGTACTATGAATACGACTTTAATATTTTAGATAAGTTGAAGAAAATGTGTCGATAGATGAGAATAGGTGCTCGATTAAAAATGAATTTCCAATCAATTTGAAACCTTATTTTTTAGAACGTTAAGTTTAAGGGTAAAAATTCTGGTAGTAAATACTAATTTGGTTAGATATGGGATCCACTCACGATCGCGACAAACATTCAATTCAGTTATCCGATTGAGTTACAATTTATGTTAGCGTTCGAAATATGCATGGATGATATAATGTGTGGTGAGGACTTGATCGATAGAGGTGTTAAATGTCGATCGTGGTTTAAATTAATGGCTGGATTGTACAGAGAAATCCTACTTGTTTCATTGAAACTGCAAAGGTCTAATATACATCACATTACCATAGAATAAAAGCGTGATTTTTTTTTACAAAATAATAGACTTAGTTATTATTCATCTTCGATATTACTGAACCTCGTATTACTAACCTACCTAATTAATTCTTTCGATCCTTTGAGGCCGTTATGTACAACTGTCAAAACGTCAAAGTGCCAGAATGTCCAAATGTATAGATTTTCAATGTTCATATCATAACACAGTTTAAATTTTGAACATGAACTAAAAAAATTACATAAATTTGCAATTAAAAATTATTGTCTATTGAACTATTCAAAATGCTACTGAAAATGTTGACACTGGGATGTTTTTTTTATTGTTGATGGGTTTGCGCTTGATCTCAATCTCACCTGGCAGTAAGTGATTATGAGGTCTAAGGTGGAGCGCGCTTATGTTTTGACACTTGGACGTTTGGAAA
Organism: Esperia sulphurella; assembly: GCA_947086405.1. Taxonomy (NCBI): domain Eukaryota; kingdom Metazoa; phylum Arthropoda; class Insecta; order Lepidoptera; family Oecophoridae; genus Esperia; species Esperia sulphurella. Next base: position 11,108,388 of record OX352273.1, on the reverse strand, counting down.
ATTTGGTCACTTGGACGTTTTGACAGTTAAACATTATGCTCTTTAGATCTTCAAGTGTTATCTTCGGCTTTGTTAACATCTTAGGAGAGGCCCAGTCCACAACAAACGTTAATGCAAGTTGAGCCTTAACACTAGGATCATATAATATCGTAACAGACGCGGATATTGCAATATAATGCTATGTTCCACTTATTTCATACTCGACGCTCGCTAAGGCTCAATACACATCATCAAGAAATGCTGCTAACAGAAGCAACAATCTATTTAATGTAATCACTTTTTGTTCATTTCAATAACCAATACTATTTTCATTGTATGATTCGGTACTATTGACGATCTCTGTGGCGGAACGGGTAGCTCTCGGACTGCCACGCCGGAGGTTGCGGGTTCGAATCCCGCTAGGGGCAAATGTTCGTATGATGAATATGAATGTTTGTACCCAAGTCTTGGATGTTTATATATTTATTTAAGTATGTGTATCCGTTATCTAGTAACCATAGCACAGGCTCTGCCTAGTTTGGGACTGGATAATTGGTGTGAATGTCTGACATATTTATATATTTATTCTGTGACTTTTTATTACAAGTATTTATAATTCAGCAAATGTAAGGTTATTGTGTCAAATTTTATATATCTTTTTTAGGAGCTAATTGTCAGTCGTGTAAAAGTGTCTTGCTTTTCAATGTAATCAGTTTCAATAAAAGACGAATTCTTACTTATTGCGTTTACAGAATTGTTAGATACTGTGGTCTTCACCAGTAGCTGTCACAACCTGCAGCGTCTGAAAAGCTATATGCGATTAGACCTTTACTTTAAACTCAAAGCTCGGAGTTAATGATAAAGTTGTAAAGTAGAACGTAGGCGTGATTGTTTATGAATTTGTTCAATCGATTTCAAGCAATTTGTGTGTTGGAGGGATAAGTAATATCTCCCTTATTGATATCTTATTGAGACTAGAGTACCGTACCTTACCATTTATTTCTTGTCATCACGAGCTTGTTCAATAACTCGACCATTATTAGTGATAATTGCAACTAATAATTTATTAGTTGTAGCAACATTTTAATTAACAGGAACTTCTCGTGTCTCTTTCTCCAAGTTTGGCTAGTCGATGTCATGGCAATGTATAGTATTGTGATGGCACAGTTTAAACGACAGTAAATATATTTCATTCCAGATTAATAGTCCTATGAAAACAAACGCATTTGCGTCTCGAAAACAAAATACACAATAGATGGTGTTCCTAAGTGGACCGCAAAGTTTACTTGGTAATACAAACCTATTTTTGCTGCTGGTGACCCTTTCATGTATATGTTACCGAGACGTAAATAGCGTTGGTTTTCATAGGACTATTAATCTGGAATGAAATATAGCTAGTATATTAATCACTATTATCAGTTTCGACGCGACGCGACGTTCACAATGGCCTTCCGTTATGAGCGCAAAAACAAACCTGGTCCTGCCTTTCGCCTTCCTTATCAAACCGCTCTCGGCTCACCTCGGTCTTATAATTAATACAGATAAATAAGTATTAAGTAATTATTGTCGTTCGGTTTATCAATCTAGTCTAATCTTGTATCAACGCATCCCAAAAGTCGTATTCTAGTACGCTGTCTCCACTACATCAATTAACCAATATGTATGTCACATAAAACTAAGGAAACGTACCCAAACTACGTGACCCGTTCAGGGGGTCTTCAAAACACCACGCTTCGTCACAGGGGTGGGGGGAGGCTTGGTTTTCGTTACGTAGTCAATATCTTCAAGCTATTGAAAAAACTATTGAAAAAATTGGGTCACGTAGTTTGGGTACGTTCCCTAACATAACTTTCAGAGACAACTACATCCTGTTCTCGATATGATGATCAGTTGTCATGTACAAGTTGGTAATTGGTTCAATGAGTTAAAGCTGTATATATGTACTTATATTGAATTTCGATATGATCTGTACTCAAGTGTGTGCCTGATAATCTTCCCATCCAACAGAAGTCAATTTGAAGCGACTTCGCTGAGCAGTGTGGTAGATGCGCACGACTAGGAAGCGTCGATGCAATCTGATGTGATATATGTGCCGAACTACGGTGGTCCTTGTACAGCATAG